>CM067577.1:240000-2640000 GCA_034336665.1 Luscinia megarhynchos | reverse complement strand
CCTCAGGGCTGAGGGGATGGAGGGACTAAAGCACTGAAGCTTTTGAAATGTAATTAAAAATATGCTGTCTTCCAAATGACTTCGTGATCTTGGAATGGCTCTGGGAGCATTTAACTAAAACTGGGTGCTGCAAAAGCAAGACCACAAACTACAAAAAACTGGAAGAATATTAATGAGGTGCTGCCTAATTAAAGTCTAGATTAATTAGCAGACTGTTAGCTATTTGTTTCTAAATACGAGATGTCTTCTGTACTGAGTATGGTTCATTCAGTTACTACCAAGTTAATACCAAAATATTTAGCCAGGTTTAACAGGCATATGCAGTTATACAAAAATCTCTTTTTAAATTTCCTTTAGGGAAAAAAAAACAACTTTTTGGGAAGAGACTTCAGATAATAGCCAAATGCTGAAAAATCTGAAGACAGAAACCCTGTAAAATTACCACACACACACACACATATATATATATAATGTGCATATTTGCATTTTAAACTAATCTTGTGATTTCCTTAGAGAACCTAATGCTGATAACACGAAAATTTTATATATTCCAAAAGCATCCACCAGTTTGGAATGGCTTTCTCAACACATACTAAAGATGCTGCTGAAGGATGTGTGCCAGGACCACAGATTGCTGGACACAGATTTTTTTTTGTTGTGCATATGACTTCTGTGATGCAGCATTCTGCATTAGATATTAGCACAGGGAGCATAGACAGGGATTGTCATATGCTAGATCCTGCACAAAAAGTAATTTCATAGCTCTCTGTAAATCTAATTATCTGACTGTGCTTCCCAAAGAGAACTCCAACTCTCACTGCATTAAAAGCAAAACTGCCACAATTGCAATCTGGTTTTGAGCAGACAGGCTGACACAGAGATCACTCCTGAATGCTGCCACTCTCATTGCTTTACTCCAGGCTAACTTAACAGCACCAGGAAATGTTTTATTCCCATTCATAATACAGCTTTGGAAGGACACACATTTCATTTGTGTTACTGGCCAAGTGACTGTGTTAAGGACCCAGCTGATAGAGCATGAATTAGAAACAACTTTTGGAAACAAAAGGCTTTTGCTTACAACTTTGGGAGGGTTTAAAATCCAGGAGAATGACTTCCATCAATATGCCCTTACCTTGGGTTCTTTCATTGCTGAGACAACAGAAGGGCTGAATTTGGCTGTGATGAAGCAACTTCCCAACACAAGAGGCAAAAGATCAGCTGTAATTCTGTGTCTTGAAACTCCTAAGCACAGAACTGCTCTCAGCACAGGGCATGAGGAATAAGCTTTAGGTGCTACTGTGCTACAACAGCCTCGCTGGGATTCTGCCCACAGGAAAAAGATCAACACCTCCTTTTATTCTGATGGATTGCACTGACAATTGGCAGGCTAAAAACTTGCAGAATTTAGTCCAAACTGTTCTGTGCAGGGTGCAAAAATAGTAACTCCACGTTTGATTGTTTAATTGAACAAGTGAGCAGGAGTGGACAGCTACACCCCACCCTGCAGACAATGATTGCATCCAACGTCCCTTTCAGATTTTGAACACATACAAAACACTTGGAAACTGCTGCTAGCACTGTCCCTGGTACAATTCTGACAGACACCTTCAGGTATTGATAACAACAGGGACTGAGCACAAAGAACACTTTTCCTCATCACATGGTCCTGTGGAACAGCAATAATTCCATGTGTAAGGCAGCTCCCAGGGATGTGCCAGTGCCACAAGCAGGAATGAAACTCAGAGATCTGCCCTACATAGCTCATCAACAAAACCTGATCAGTCTGGGAGGAAAATCCAGAGGGAATTCTAGGGTGTGTACCTCTGCTTTGGTTCAACATGTGCAATTAAAACTTACCCTGCAATATCTTCTAGATTTGCTGAAGTTACAGACAATATCAGAATTCTGAGGGTCAAATTTGGTGTTCTGAGGTAAGTGTGCACTGTGCTGGATCCTACCTCCCACAGCACTGCAGGGATAAATCTAGAACTTTCTGCTTCCACTCATCTGTTGTTTTTCACCTCAAGAAAGGCTCAGGCACAGCAATTGTTCATCTCAAAGTGCTCAGAGACTGGTGCCTTCCTTTCCATTGCATTTAACACTAAAAGCCTTGAATGTCTCAATACCCTACCAAATGTTCAGAACCATGCACTCTTTGCCCCAAATATTTGTCTTTTTCTCACTCAGGTGTTCTTTATCAGTGCCAAATGAAGTCTTACAAATTAGGAAAATGCTGCTCCTTTAGCCCAGGAGAGTTTCTCAGGCTCCTGTCCTTCCCTTGGAAGATATTTCTTTTGAAAAGAAAAGAAATGTAAAAAGCATCTTAGGCACAAAGAAACACATCAGCTACCCCACATCTCCTAAGAAATTCCTGTACACCATCCAGTGCCTTCCAGCCATCTCAACAAGCCTTTTTATTTGATTTTTCAGAGAGAAGTTGTGATGTGAACGGATCAGCGTTGTGCTGGAGGTGAAGGCAGCAAAGACCTAATCTATATTTAACCTCCTGAAAACTGCACAGACACTTCCCAGTGCTGATGGCAACGAGCCCCTTGTGTGTCTCACGAGAGCAGCTGAGGAGGAACAACCTGACACAGAAATGAGCAAAGGCTCTCCTGTGACAGAGCTCATCTCTGAACCTAAAGCCTGACCACCAGCTAAGGCAGAGGTTTGTACCTCCAGGGTTACAGAGGGTGCTACAGGTCGTCCTGCAGCTGAAAAATTCTCCAGAAATGTCCAAGCATCCTTGAAGTAGAAAACATCTTCTCCACACGTTTCCTCCATTAGTCTTGAACCAAGAACAGCCAGAAATCCCACGATGGCCTCTGATGGCATAAGGCTGACAACCTCCTGTAACCCCAGCCTTGCCCTCAAAGTGCTGCTCACCACTGCCCAAAATAGAGCATGTGAGCAGATGTTTGGGAGGAAAGAAAGCAAACATCTGCCCTGTTAGAAATGCAAATCCTCCATTCCCACCCCCTGCCAGTCTGCAGCTTGGCTCCAATCCACCCCCAGCTCCTGCAGCACACAGAACAGCCCCAGCCCTGGCCACAGCCATCACTGCACTCTGGATTTTGGCAATGCAGAGCACGAGGCACAGCCCAAGGGGGCTGATTCTGCCTCCTGCATTAGAGACCCCAAGCAAACAGCCTAGCTGGGGGTCCCAGCTGTGCTCTGCCAAAAGGGCATTTGCCAGGGAAAGGGGAAGAACAGCTGGATCGTGCCATGCCACGTGTGCTGTGTGTGAAGGGATTTGCTCAGGTTTGTGACATGCAACAAAACTGAACAAGTGCAAGAAGGCACGGGAGTGCCAGAAGGAAAATCCTGGCTGTTCCTTTAATTGCAAGTGTGCTTGTTTGCTGTGTTCTCTGCTGGCAGCACGAGCATTTTAAATAAAACACGACCAGCAATCTATTTAGCAAGCAAGTCTTTGAAAAGTTCTTTTTGCACAGATCTTACTAATTTATACCAGACAAGATTAACACTCCTTTCTCTACACACATCCACATGGAAGTGATGGGGGGCATGATCCACATTAAATATTTCTCTGAAATGCCACATTGGGACACATCCCTAGCTCTGTCCCACCACCTGGCTGCCTCGAAGAGTTGCAGAAAAAATGTGATCCAGCCAAAGATTCACTCTTTTGCTCCCAAGATTCAGTTTGAATCTTCTCCCAGTCAGTGCTCTTCTTTCAGCAATGTATATATTATCCATTCCATATATTATGGTGCTGATCAAGTGACTGTAGAGCACAGACACAGCTGCAGCTGTTCAGCTGAAATTACAGAAAAGAGCCTGTGGTGTCCACAGGACAAATTCACACATGCACTGACACAAAGAACATGCAGCCCTAGAGAACCCACCAGAGGAAAGGACAGGGCTCCTGTGGTTTGTGGAAACATTCCTGGGAGGTTTAGCCCCAGCTCTGTGGGCTGGTTTGCTCTGCCACAGTGGTTTTAAGCAGATCCTGAATCTTGGTTTCAGTCACTCCCTCACATGGGGAAGTGTGTGCATGTCTGTGTGCACACAAACACTTTATATATGTATTGAATCTGCTCATACAAGACAGACATACACAGTGTTTGCATGCATATTAAAGTTATTTTTCACAGGGAAAAATAATCACAAGGAATCAGAAAGTTAAAAAAAAATAATAAACCCATTCATGTTCAAAGTCCATTTAAAGCAGTCTAAAGCAGCCAGTTTATCCTTCTTCAAAGTGGCACCAACTTCTGAGACAATGGCCACAGTGGCCAGAAATTTCTTTGGCATTTACAGTCTGGCTCATTTTCCACTTTTATTTTTTATCTTTCCAATATTATTATCTAAATACATGCAGCCTTTCCTTTGCTGAGGAGAAACCTTCGTATTTTGAAAATTTTATGATAATTTTATGCAATGATAGGGTTAAGTCATTACAATTTAACCTTATTGAATCTAAGGAACTGCACACTTTATTGTGTAGCCTTGAGCTGTGGTATAACAGCAACAGTTTTTCATTTTAATCACAGCAGTTTTTTAACTATTTAGTAGAACTTCAGAAACTTCTTGCTAAATTTGACCAAAGCCTCCACCTTGGTCAGCTGAGGGATAAAATATCAAAGGGATGACAAAAGTGCATGTGTCTGTAATATATACCTGCACACATGGACAAAATATATTTTTATATACTATGTTTATATAGTTATCATAGTTTGTAGTTACACAGTTGTATTGTTATTCAGCAGCAATAGCTGTAAACTGTGTCTCACTTTTTTGCAGCATTTCTTTTCAGATCACATTCTGGGAATGTGCAAGAGCTGGCTATTTGGATTTGTGTTTGTCCCAGCGTGTTTCATCTGAACCTTAGGAGCAGGTGGTAAATAAACTGAAAACAGAAATTCATAGAACTATAAGCAGTAGTGTGGTTGAAAGTCAGAAGTGTCACCACAAAGAGCTCTTCAATATTTGGACTCACCTCCCACTCCTCACAGTGGTGCAGGTCATAGCACTGATATCAAGCAAAGAATTCTCCTAGATACTTAAAGTTTGGTTTAGAGTTCAAACTGGGGAGACAACAGTAAAGACTTGAACAAAAATAAATCCATTGAGCCCTAAGTCTTCTTGCAAGGAGACCATCTCTCAAATACAGATTATTTTTCTGGGAATTGTCAATATTTTAAAGTCAATTTCAAAGAACTGTGTATCTCACTGAAACTCCTTTTATCTTATAACCACTCCAAACTTTCCAAGCTTCACGTTATGACCACTGCATTTATTTTAACCATGCTCTTTCTGATACTTCCCCTGCATGAACAGGGCCAGTGTGTGCCCAGAACAGCACAGCTGATTGCTGCTGCATTTTACTGTAAGGCACTTTTACCTGCAGCAAAATCAGGTCTGGGATGTCCAAGCAAACCATAAAACTCAGAAACACCAGCTGGCAAGGACAGCATGTGAATGCCTTAATAATAATTTAAACTCTGATAATGTTCAAGAGGAAATTAGTTGTATTTTAAAAACCCAAATAATTTGACAGCCCAAGACAGTATCATCCTTCAGAGCAATGCTAATGAAGATCTCAGACAAAACCAAGAGGAAATTTTAGGACCCAAACCCAGCAAAAGGACGCTGGGCTCTCACTGGGGGATGTGTGAAATTTCCCAAATGGGGGAATGGCTGATGTTGGAGCCAGTGGGTCAGGAGTCTCTGAATTTTTCAGAGAGAGATCAGAGTGCAGGGGTTGAATTAAAGCCTGTGGATGCATTGAAGTATATTAAGCCACTCACACATAAGGTAGAGGTGTAAGTAAAAGTTTTAGGACAAGTAAGTGAGTCAATAAGTTTTAGCTCTAGTGCTTTTAGTAAGTGAAAGGTTCAAATGCCAAAGTAGAAGTGCAAGCTCTAGTAAAAGTTGAAAAACATGCCAATGTTTTCAGTGGAGGCTCCAGGACCATGGCTGGAGATGGTGCTTAGGCATAATAGAGCTCTAGTAAGGATATTGCTTACATTTTTTAGATAGAACAACATAGGTTGTATGCATAGTCTATACATAACCTAACATGTTAAGAAATTAGAATTCTAACAGGTTAAGGAGTGGTGGTCCAAGCTTGTGTCTTAGCTTGTTGGAAAAATCCCATATAAGAGTTTGTATTGGGGAGAGTTGGTGCTTTTGCCATTGCCTTTTGCCTTTTCTGCTTCTCTTTTTGCTTTTGAGACTGATGTGCTTTGTAACAAATAACATTTTTAGCAACTATTAGCTGCTTAGTTCATTTAAGATAACCCAACCAAGTTGGTGCCCAGAGCACTGGGGGCTGTAACTCACAGCTGGGAATGCAGGCACAGCTCAGGGAGCTGCTCAGAGCTCCCAGCTGCTGAACCACAGCAGCTCCAGGGGAATCCAGCTCTTGGCAAGCTCTGCCCATCCCCTCCTGATGCACAAAAACTCTGTCCCTCTGCAGCACCACCTGTGCAGCACCCCCAGGCCTCCCAGTCTGGGTCTGTGCTGCAGCATTTCCAAACAGGACAGGCCACCCTGAGCCACAGGGAAATAAATTTTCAGCCAGCTGCACTCGAGTATTAGGGTGCCAATGTGAAACATGATTTCTCCTAAAAAGTCTTTATCAGCAAACACAAACATACTAAATATTTAAGGCCCAGCTCCATGACCTATTGCTTCGTGTGCAGGGCAAGCAGAAAGCAGCACACTAACCTGTTAATGTACAGCTGGGCTCAGTTTAAAGGATCACTGAGAAACTATCAAACTCAGCAGTGCTGGGCACTGGTTATTCCACAGCACAGCAGGGTCATATTTAACAATAATGAAACAAGGAGGCCCATCTTTTCTGTGACTCCAGCTTTATTGTCCTCAGTAGCTACTTGCAGGAAAATGGTTGTGGAGAGGAGGGTTGAGCTCCACTCAAAAGGAGTTGTGCAAAGTCTGGTTTAGGAAAGACTAAATCTCATTGTACAGACCAGCCAGGTGCATCTCCACAAAGTCTTTATAGCTGTGTAGCATAAAACTGGAAGAGATCAGCAGTAAGGACCACATTTAGAAATTTAAATGGAAAGAGGAGGTAGAAAAACGTCATCTCTCTCTTCTGGAGAATGTTTGTAAAATCAGGTGGGTATTACACTCTAAAACAGCAGCTACCAACTCAAAATGTTATATTTAAAATGCAGAGTTATTTTAGACACGTCTTGTTTGCAAAATTGGTGGGGATGGACTAAGAAGGGAGAAATTCCTGGATCTTTGCCTCCCCCAGATATTTCCCAGACATTTGGGTGCCCAAAATACACACTGCTTTCTGTTGTTTGATTCCATGGCAGCAGCAGCTCTTTCCCACAGCTACTGTGTTCACAGGCAGCAAAATCCCTTGGTTCCCTGCAGGCATCCAGCCCCCAGTGCTGATACCCAAGAAATAAACCTACTTATTGTGCCCTTATTGATTTTGCAGAGCTAGAACATCTTTGGGAAACAGAGTCTACAACTGGAATAAAAATTATCTGATTAACTCTGCAATTGTACTTATTGCTATTAGACCCCCTTTTTTCTTCCTAATGGGATTATTGATTTAGAGTTTAGAGCAACTTAAAAGTAACAACAAGACATGCTGTGCACAGAGACAAAGCAAAGAAAGAAATGCTCACTTCTAACAAGGAGGACAAAGTAATACTCCTCTGAGCATATCAATGGAGATAGAACAGCTTTAAAATAAGTGATTTGTCAGGTGTTTTCTTGCAAAACTTAGGAGTGCGTGTATTCAATGGTGTTCCAAGGGTCAGGTTATTCATGACTCCTTAATTTTTATCCTTAAAATAATTGCACACAATAGCACATTAACAGAATTGCCTTTGGAGTGAGGGACAACAACCAGGCACTACATATTGTGTAGCAGAAAAACACAAGTTTTCCTCAGTGGAGATATTCTGCAGAATTGCTACTCTATGTAGAAATTGCATGGCTTTGCAGAGCAAAAATTCAGACTGGTTCTTCCAGGAAAAAAAATCACCTCCCCCTGAGAAGGGAGAACTGCTGCAGTTCATGGAGAATAAAAAAACCAAAAGCAAACAAGCAAATTAAAAACACAAAACCTCCTGCCTCAATAATTATGCATTTACCAAAACAAAATACCAATCTCCAGTCCAGTTCTACAGATGTTGAAGTGTTTCCCTGAACTAGGATGGGGCCATTTACCAAAATTGCAAAGCAGCCCTTCTACTTCAGCTGCCATGAAGGACAAAGTTAACATGTACATCACGAAAGTTTAAAAAAATGGGTAGAAAAGTTCAGAGCCATATTACAGAGGAGTTCAGAGCTGAAAGCTGAGCTTGCTGCAGAAGTCTCAGCAGAATGTTAATGTCAAGAACTACCTATTTCTAGGAGCAGTATACACTGTATTGAGCACTCTGATATCCAACCCCTAAATAAAAGGGGGGCAAAAAAATAAAGACAGAAAGTAAAAGTGATCAGCTCTAGAGGAATTGCTGGGAGGAAAGACCACACACAAACTAGATAGCTGAAGGCTACTGGGATTTCAACTTTAATATATTTATTGTACCATTTTTTAGTTTCAATTAAAAGTCCATAGTAAAAGAATTAAGGGTGGGGTAAGTGACAGATCTTCAAAAGTAGACGTCTACAGGGACAACTGGGTGTTCCACATGGATTCACACCAGGCCTGGCACACTCACCACTCTCAATACAGAAATAAATATATATTCTATTAGCAGAGAACTTACAGACTGTTCAAGGGACAACACAGCAGTAAATTAGGATGGCAAGAGGCCAATAGAGTGGCATGGACGGCTTAAAAGTCTGGGCTCCTTCCAACAAAGTAGGCTCCCATAGAGACAAGACACAAAGCTCTATGTCTAGAACAAGAAGATTTCAGCATGGGAAGCTGCATCCTAGAAAGCAGAGTGAATAAAGGATTTGGACAACAAAAAGAACCAGCAATTTGTCAGGCATTCCCAGTGGCAAAGCTGTCTAATATCATCCCTGAATATATGAATCCAAGAACAATTCCTGGGAGTGCAGGTGATATTTGCCTTCACTATAGGGGACTGGCAACAACCAGTTCCTGCTTCACACCCAATGCTGGGGAAAGACTCATAACAGCAGAGAAAGAGGCACAGCAGTGCTCAGTGCAAGAAGCAGCCCAAGTGTCCCTAGTCTTTCATGCCACAGGCAGGAGATGCCACAGCTGGCTGGCAAGGAAGGAAGGTGCATGACAAGGACCAGCAAGTGAAACCTGAAACCAGCCAAAAATCAAATTAGCACAAAAAGACCTCAGTGGTCTGAGGCCTGGGAGAGCTGACTGGGACAGACTGCAGTGGGAAATGTGGATTCAGCACCTGCTGACATCTTCAGACCATTTTCTAGGGAATCCATTTTACAGAGCAGATTGTAGGCTCAGCAGAGAAATAACTGAGGCCTGTGAGGGTCTACAGAGCTTTTTACTTGGAAGATGTTTCAAGCCAAGAATTGTAATTTACCTTTTTTTGGTAACTGTTGTTATAAGGAAATAGAGTTCTCAAATTCCTGTCCCACAATTTTCAAGAACACAAAGTGTGCAATAAGGGAATTTCAGACTCTTTCCTCTGCCTATAATGGTTCAAATCCATTCCACCTAATGTTTGGTATCTTCTGTGTCTCCAAAGTTAACATAGTCAGAAATGCTAGTCCTGGGAGGAGAAAGCAGTTTCCAAATAACACCTCAAATCTTAAAGGCATCGTCTGCAATCTGTGTTTTCTACCCCTTAAGGAGAGTTTCTACAACTCCCCATTACCATTTTAAGTCCCTTAAGCAGAACTGCTCTCTGCTAAACACCTGCAGGGGACTAGAAAAGTGCTTGGGCCAGGCTGGTGACCTCACCTAGATTTTTGTAGCTGTAACTTTCTTCTGAAGATTTTGTTTTCACTGAAGTCAAATATTTCCATTTCACTTTTAATGCTTGTGTAAGGATGTCTTTTCCTCCATGGGGCACCCCTCTGCATTATTCATTTCAGCACATGGGTGTCTACTGTTAAAAATTCCATACTAAATATTATTGCCAAGTACTGATGAGCAGATGTTAAGCAGCATTTAAAGATTAGAGGACCAAGGTAGGTCAAGTTATTTTAGTTCTCTCTGGAATCTAGAAAGCTCTTTTAAGCTGATTTTATGACCAGCCCGATTGCCTGCTTTCATTACTAGAAATTCTCCATATCTAATCCCCTTGTTCCATGTAGCAGAGTGTGCTGAGTGACACATGAGTGTTTCTCTTTGTCCAGCTTAATCAACCAGCTGCAGTTGCATTCAATCACCTTTCCTTCACTCACTACAGCTTCATCTAGAGAATAAATTGGTTCCCACAAGGAGAGCAGCTCTGCTGATGCTTGTGCTGCAATGTTGATTCAGACCCACAGTAATACTCTGCTTGCATCAGTGGCCCAGAATACACACAAACACTTTGTCTTAGTCCAAAAGTAACAGAAGATAATGCAAACTAATTCAGCTGAATGGAGCAGTGCATGACCTGAATGCCAGGTTTTTCGGTGGAGCATCTGATTAAAGGGAGTTAAGAGCTCCCTGTAGCTGCATGAGCCTGTTTGTCCTGTCAGTAGCCAGAGGGAAGGGGGGACACCTGGCAAGGCACCCAGCAGGTATGGAGGATAGAGAGGATGCCCACATCACATCC
Organism: Luscinia megarhynchos; assembly: GCA_034336665.1. Taxonomy (NCBI): domain Eukaryota; kingdom Metazoa; phylum Chordata; class Aves; order Passeriformes; family Muscicapidae; genus Luscinia; species Luscinia megarhynchos. The sequence goes on along the minus strand of CM067577.1, from coordinate 2,629,333 downwards.
CCCTGTTTGGAAGTTAATGTAAGTGACCTGCACCCAAAATCTCCATTTCAGGATGGATTGTACACCCAGGTCTCTTGTCCTGCTCAAGGATTTCCCTGACTCTCTGCTTCCTGCTGCTTTAGTCTGTGTGCAGCTCCTCCCTAGTTTTAGTTCTTAGCACCTGCAGTGATTAAAGTCTGCAATGACACAAGCAGCTTGAATAGGGAGGGCAAAAAAAGCTGCAACAGGTACTGGTGTCCTGATTTCCATACCAGGAGGAGGTATTGTGGTAACCAAGTCTTTCAGGGGACACAAAACCTTTGGACAGACAAATCCAAAGGAGCTGTTAGACTAAGATTTGGAAACTTCATCCACTTGTTCTCAGTAGCAATTAATAGTCACAGTGAAGTTTCCTTTTTCTCAGCAACTGTGTGTGTTTAGAGGAACACAGACATCAAACCCAAATTGTATGCATTTAAGCATGACCTCTGCAACAATTATGGCAGCAAAATATAGGACAAATTGGAGCTTAATGGCTCTATTCAAGTACTTTTATCTCTTAAGGGACTGTTTCAGAAACACAGCTGAACTCAGAGACACAGACTTTGATTTCCTTCCCCCACCCTTCCAGTTCAGAAAATAATTTAAATTCTGCAAGTGCTAAATTGACCTTGCATTCTCCTCTGCCTGCTTGCTAACTACTTTAACAAGTGGTGCTTCCAGCCCTGCACAGCACATCCAGAACAGAAAGTGATGCAAATGTGAACTGATAGGATCAGAGAGCTTTACCCTACCATCAATTTCTATATAAATCCAGATGGAACATCACCAGGAATTCTGCAGACAGGAGATGACCCAAAGCCAAGACCAAAGCAGCACTAATAAATCTTGATGTTGTCATGTTGTTCTGTTACACTCCCATCCTTTTTGAGGTCTAAAATATTACATCAATTCCCATCTGGGGCAAGGCCCAGAGTGTAATTTCATTCTCTTCTGATGGTTCCAACTGACAAGGCTGTCAACATGCAAGTCTTAGTCACTGAAACCAAGGTAGCATCAGTGAGGCAGCAACATCCACAACTTCAGATATAAACTATACATGAGCAAATTCAATATCCCTCAGCATAGCTCTTAATTGAATCAATTAACAGTTGTCACTTAAGCATTGATAATGCAACACAGGACAGTGAATTTTTCCAGGAAGCAAGCAAGGCACTTTAAAAATCTCCCATCAGTCTTGATTTTCTGCTCCAGATGGATTTTTAAAGTCTTATTTGGAATACACTCTTCTTGTTATACAATATCCATGTACACTGCTCTTAGAGGTATACTTTGATTAAACAAAGATTTATGGGCTTTTGTTTTGAATTTGTATTTTTCAAAGCCAAAATGCATACAGAAAAGTTTTAATAGAGTCTGAAATGCTGCTCAGAGGGCTCATGTAACTGGATTTGTGCCATGCAGTGTTACAACAGCACTGCTCATCCAAGAGGATGCAGAGCATCAAAGGGATGCTGAGCAACGTTTTAGGATCAAGTTGTCTCTGCCAGCTCTTCAAGACACAGAATTTATAAACAATTGTCATCAACAGCCTTCCATCTCAGCAGAAAGGAGAAGGCAGTGCTATGGAACAGTTTCTGGGAGTTCTTCCCACATTAACAAGTCCTCACTGGAAGGTGAGAACACCCTGGGATGCAGCACGTTGTTGATTGCACAGACCGCAGTGAACAGAGACACTAAATCCAAAGCCCTCTAAAGCCAGTGGATGGTTCCCAGAGCTACAGCAGATTCCTGATCATCCCACCAAGCTCCCTGCCTTTCTGAACTGTAGCATAAACCCACTAAAAAGCAACTTTGAAGAATCATTTCTCAATATCACTGAAAAATAGAAATAGCTGGAGAGTCTTTATCAGTAAGATATTCCCAGAAGCACACAAGAACCAGCTGCAAGTCTGGCATGGGTTTCTACAGCAACACTCTTTCACCTTGGCATTTAATTCAGATGGCTCCAGAGCAGTCCTGTCTGCATCTGGAAAAATAAATGATTGTCCTTCCAGTAACAAAAAGGCTTTTGATACACACACCCCTCAGAGGACAGGAGAATGGGGGAGAAAAAAAAAAAAAAAAAAAGGTGTTTTAAGACAGTTGGTGGAGTCCAGCCTCTCAAAATGCAAACCTGACTTTTTGCCAAAGTCCAGGTGGAAGATGGTTCTTTCCATATCTACAGCAATCACAAAAAACATCATTTCCAACATGCACTGCTGAATTCAGACACAGCTTTCCCCTTGCCTCACACACTGCCATGGCCACAGCTTCCTTCCAGTTCTCCCCTCAAATGGTTTGTGCAAGAATTCTGCTACCATGAGCAGGGAAGAATAACTGCAGAGAACTGCTGCTTCTCAGCTCAATGAACACCACTGAAATTTGCACCCTTCAATGGACAAACCAGTATGTGAATGACCAACCTCTGAATTCGAGCACTGAATGGAAATCCAGGACACAAGCCAAGAGATACTGGCAAGATTCTGCTATTACCTATGACAGTGAAGGTAAATTATTTTTATTTTCAGTCCCCACCCTCAGCTGCCAGGAACTTGCCCCAAGGGCTGGGGCAGGATGAGAGAGAATGAGGGAGACAATGCCTGACACAACACACCCACCAAAGATGTTGCCCAAGATTCAGCCTGCAAATGCCAAGCAACACCCAGTTTCACATATAAACATTCAAGGAACATAGCAAAGCTAATATTTCAATTAAAGCAATAAATCCTCCACTCTCTGTTGTTTTCTGAAATGGCTTGGTATAAATTCTCATCTGCAATTTTATTTTTTGCCTTATCAGAAAAGAGACCTGCTCATTTGGAAGTAATATTTATTGTGCCCAGCAAATGCTAGCACATTTCCCCTTTTAACACATACAACCCATCTCTAAAAACTTGCCTTCTCACTGTGCCCTTAAAAGTACTGAGTGAAAATAAAAAAATAAAAGGAAAAAAGAAAAGAAAAAGAAAAACAGACATAACAGACTCCAGTGATTCAGTGTAACCCGCTCCAGCTTGTGTTTTTAAAAATAGCTTTAAAGTCACACCAGATTTTTAGTTTCATTTTTACCAGCATGTTCAGACTTGTCTCAGTTTCCTGTTCTTCTTCCATTCAAGTCTATGGAAATTTTGCCTTCAGTGTAATTAGAAAAAGAAAATCGGGCACATTAAGTTCTGATAAAATAATCAGAAAGACATTAAAGGGCACAGCCCAGTGAGGGCACCACTGCACATCTCTGAAGTCTCTTTACAGGCACCTCTTTTCAAACTCTGCCCATGGTGAAGCACAGAACAGATGTCACTGAATTTCTGGGACCCAAACACCACCTCGTGCCAAAGACCAGGACTGGAAGAGTGAAGCCCTGAACAGGTCACCCTCCTCCTGCATCCCCACCCCTGAAAATGCCAGTCAGTCCCCAGGGTGAGCAGCTGCCCTGAGCCCCGAGGGCAGCCTGGGCTCCCAGAGCCTGTCCCAGCCTTTCTCCCCTCCCCAGGGCTGTTTGCAGCCAGAGCCCTCGGGCTCTGCTCAGCACAGCTGGCAAGCCTCTGCTCCTCCCCAGGCTTTGAGCATCCTCCTTCCACTCGTGCACACAGAGCCCTGCCAGCCCCAGGCAGCTCCCAGGACAAACAGGCTGGCTGCTCTTTTCAGCAGGAGCCACTGTCATTGCTTGGGCTCTCGTCAGAACAATATTTTTCTCACATTTTTTCCAAATCTCCATTGTAGGGAAAGAAGAAAGGCATTATCCCCCACGTAGCATGCTCAAACTGATGTGCCAGGTCTTAAACTGACAAGCAAGAGCTGCATTTTGTCCCAAATACTTTGTCTAAAGCTTCTCCAAGCTGACCTGTGCAGTCAGTGGTGCCTGAGTAACCATAGCAGCATGTCTGAACAATGCCAAATACTTCTGAGCAGAGCCTGGAGCTGCTGATGGACGTGAGGAGGGAGCTGGATTTGCTCTTCCCCAAGACCAAGCAGAGAGTGAGGATGGGCAGGTGAGAGTGCTGGTGCAGCCTCAGAATTAATATGGCAACACAAGTGAAAATGGGAGCCAAGCCAGCTCTGGGAGCCTCCTGAGTTGTCTGGATACCACAGTGAGCCAAGCAGCCAGTGCTGACCACTCCCCTGAAAAGCCCTGTAGGTGCCAGGCTTCCACTTGGCCAGAGCCCCCAAGAGGCCAGAAGTCCAAAGGACATGACAGCTGTTGGCCAGTTACATGAAATTATCCCTGATGCAGAGAGGTATTTACCTACTGCAGTTATCCCTGGAGCTACAAGCATCTGCAAGACCTTAGAAGCCTTGAAAAAGCTAATTAGTGCATTGCCATAAATAATTTGATCTCTTAGGAGGATATGTACTCTCTACACAGTAAGTAACAGCTTTCTTTAATGGAAAAAAAGGATGATTTGCCCATGAATATCTCTATTTTATTATAGGTGTTTATCAACTGTTTATAATTTACCATAAAGAAAGAAAAAAACAAAAAAGAAACACAGCTCGTGCCTGTGAGCTACACCACCCCTGGAAAGCAAATCTAGGTCTGTCCTGTTTTGTCAGACACAAATATCTCCTGCAGGGAAATCTCACATAAATTAAAAGTCAGAGCAGATCCCTCCTCCCAGACCCTCTTTTCAGCTGCAGAGGTAGAATAAAGCTGCACAGGCCAATCTCTTCCAAGCTCTGCACCAGGGAGGAGGCAGCTGCCTGCTCTGTGCCCTCTAAAATGGGAGGAAAACCAGTTGCTGCCTGATACAGGAAACAACAGCTATTCTGGAACCACAGCACATCAAGTTTCCCACAGCAAATCCACAGCCAACAGCAAGTAAAATAAAAAATTTAAACAAAAGGAAAGTTATAAATCCCCTCCTTAGCTAGTGTTGTTACCCAGAAGCTTTAACATAGTTTTTAATAAATGAGGGTGCCCTTTAAAGAGGTTTCCTTTCACCTGGTGGGGTCAGCAGAGCAATCTCCAGTAGGGAAGAGAAGCCTGGGTGATGAACTCTGTTACATTAACACCAGGATTTAAAGTTACTCATAAGCTGGTTTAAGTGTTTTGAAAGACAAAATGTAAAAGAGCATCTAGTACCCCAAAACCCACCAAAATCCTCCTAAGAAATAGCCATTTTTACTTTTGTCAGTAGTTATTCTTAAAAAGCACTCCAGAGCTGCTGCTGGGAACAGCTTGGTGTCACGAAAACCAGGGCAAGGCTCTTGCAGACTCTTTTAGCACAGGAGGGAAGCACACCCAGTGCCACAGAGGCTCCAGCCAGCCCTGAGCCAGGTCAGCTCTGCCCCTGGGGCTCAGGACAGGCTGATGGCAGCGAGGGAACAAGTGGGTACCACAAAGGCTCAGCATCCTTCCCGTGCCAGGAGCTGAGCTGCCTGGGCAGGGGAAACACCAAAGCATCCCTAATAAACAAAACTCTTTTTCTCACTGGCCCCAAGCCATCAGGGAGCTTCTGCATTTCAAGCTTTGCCAAAACATCAGCCCAGCCCTCCTGTGGAGAAAGAAACAGCCCCTTGAACTTCTTGTGCAAATTTATACTTTTCTAAGTGCAGCCTTTTAGAAACAGCTATAGCCAGGGGGGCAATTAATTCAATTCCTTCCAGAAGATTTTTAGCTCTGAAAAACTCATGTATTATTTAAGCATCACAGCTAACTATGAACATTATGGTCCAACTTTCTTTTTGTGAAGGGGAAAAAAGGATCCAGAGACCTTTTGGTGAAAGATTTCTGGAAAAATCCCACATCACCTTCAATCCCCACCCTGATTCCCTGGCTACCAAGTGAGACCTTTAATTTCTGAGAGTTTGGCAGTGCCTCTCTCCATCAGCAAGGCACTTGCTGTGTCTTGCCTCATGTTTCTAAGCAGCATCAAGGGATCATCATGTGTGGTAGATGCCTCAGCCAGACCAGGGTCTCTTTTTAGGGTTTCTGCACTTCTAGAAGCATTCAGGATGATGCAATAAAAGAAGGCTGATCTTGCCTCCCAACCTGGATAACTAAAATCTGCTAGATGAAGAATCTTTACACAGAGTCAGGTGCCATTAACAAAGAAATAAATCTAACCTATAGTTACAGCAGCATGGTTTTAGAACAGCCATTACCCTGATTGAGAAAGTGCCAGCTTTAGATACCTAATACAACACAACAGCTTCACTACTGACCTGCTTTTCACCTTTGGGAAAGGCCTGAGGGAAATCAGGTTTCTGAACTAAAACAGAATCAGCTTTTCCCTCGCAGTCCCATGTATTCACTCGCTGGGGAAATGTGTGTAAAAATGGGGGTAGAGCTTTGCTGTCCTCACTGCATTTCTGAGACCTAAACCAGCAGTTCATGAGCAAGTGCAGCCCAGCCAAAAGCTGCCTGGACCCAGGAGCTGATCTCCCATGAGGCAGAGGTGATCCTCCTCCCCTCACCTACAGACAGCAAGCATGCAGCTGGAGCCTTCAAGCAAACTCAAAACACATGAGACTACATTTCCTAGTGGCCAGGCATATAGGCAAACAACTTGTCTTTGAAGAAATGTAACTGGATTTAAACACACCAAATGCTGAACTTGCTGTCAGCCAACAGCCAATGCACCAAGGGTGCACAGAGATGGTGCAACAGAGACTGGAGGGCATTCCCAGCCAAGCAGCCACCTGCAGACCTGGCCAGCTCCACCTCCCAGGCTGTTGGCATCACTCATCTTGTTTTTAGGAGTCCCAGCTCTATCTGGTTTTAAACAAAAACACATTTTCTAGAAATCTGCACCACTGCATGTTCCAAGTGCTGTCACTCAGCTTTCCATAAGTTATTACTTCTGTGCATTCAGAGCAGTTTGGGAACTGGAGGTTGTGTTGTCAGTTCCACACTCCACAAACAATATAGATGCTGGAATGTGGCAATATTTACTCCTGTTTTGCCATCTGCTTATATATTCATATAAAACATGTGACTCCCAGGATGTGGAGCAGCAGAATAACAGCCATGGCTCTCCACTTCCAACATAAAGGTACAAAAATCAACACATCTTTTCTTCTTAATGAAAAGGTACTATTGCACAAAAAAATAATATGTATATGTGCATATACATAGATATGTATTAAAAATATTGAAAGAACTCATTCTCAAAGGAATATAAACCACTTATCTTTGGCTTTTACTAGAGTCCATGCCTAAAAACCCCAACAAACCAAAACCCTCCTCCATCTGAGCTATTTAATGAGTGAAAGCCAAGTACAGCCCCCACCATTAACACCTTCCCATGCAGGTGGGGCTTCTTACTCAGGTGCACATGGCTAAAGGCTGTGAGTGTGTTTAAACAACTCTGAATTAAGATCAACATGGCCAACAGGTGTGTAAAGATCTCCCTCAAGCAAGCACTGGGCTGGTGTTTAAAGCAGCAGAGACCACCACCCACACGGGCTCCAGGACACTCAGCAAAGTGTCCAAGACAATTTCACTGTTGCACCTTTTAAGAACTGAGTGAAATATGTGTAACTCCAGAGTTTAGCTCCTCCAGCCTCTTTTGAAAAGCAGCTGATAAATGAGGATTGACTGGAGGGCTGATGCCTCTTCTGGGCACCAGCCCATAAGAGATGAGAATTTTGCACTTTTCCTCACCTCACAACACAGATTCTTTTGGTAAGAAATGAGTTTTGTGGTTTGTTTTTTCCTTAGGGCAGGGAAAGTGCTATTGTAGGTTGGGGGTGCAGTCTGTGTGAGTATTTTAAAGCAAATCACAATGAGAACATTTGAGGCATTTAGGGAACAAAGAAAATTCTTACAAGAGTGTATTTCTAGCAGTCTAGAGAGACAGCAGGTGAACTCACAGAAGCTATGAAAGAGAATATTCAGTGTCTTGTGTGACTATAAAGGAATTAAGAGACTCGTTTTACAGTGCATTTTAATTAAAAGTTCATTATAAGAATTTTCTTTTAAGAACAGCATACTACATATTCATGGAAATATGTAACTTTACCCTACAAATGGGACTGTCACCATATTATTCTTACAATTCAAACATATGAAAAATAAAATATGATATTTAGCTTTATAAATTCCCCCTCCCCCCCTTTAAATTCTTTTTCTTTTAAATAACAAAAGTATTAACTCTTTCCCAGTACAGTGCATTTGCTATCTGCGAGCCACAAACCAAGTACTCACATCAATGCCAAGGAAACAGCAACATTGTTTGCAAAATATTGAGAGAAAATGATAAAAAAATATAGTAGTCAGCCCAGTGCTTACAGAAGAGACAGTCAACAAGAATTGAAAAAGCAGCACATTTTCATATTACATAGACCATTATAATAACATATAAACCAGTGCAGAAGACTTTTATGCTGGAAAAATAGATAGCAATTCTCAGCAAGCAGAAACTGAACTTTGGCACTTGCTCATAAAAAGGCCTTTCAAAGCAAAACAAAATGGAAATTCACTTAATCACAGCTTGTATATTTAAAAAAATAAAGACATTGACTGAAGCAAGAGAAACAATAGAGAAAAGTATACAAGCCAGGTCACTAGGAGTTCAGTACATTCAGCCTACAGAAAATACAAATACAATCTTTCAGCCACCCACCTATGCTGGGATCCTGGCTAGCAAAGGACAGGCTTTGGGACAGAACCTCTGCTTCACTGGAGCTGTGCTGATTAAACAGCCCTTGCTTCAAACTGAACTGTACAGTGTTCAAAATGAACAGTACAATGTGTCTCCAATACATCACCTCTATCACAAAATAAGGATTTCTAATCTGCAAATTAAAAAGCAAAAGCCTTGCACTCAGACAGTGGCTGTTCTGCTCTACCCATAGTTGCACCATAACCACTGCAGTGTAAGGATTAAGTGGTTTTTTGGGTTTTTTTTGTTTTTGTTTTTTTAAAGGGCTAAAAAAGAATGGCTTCATTTCAAAGGGGAGACAGTAGACTGGAAGGAAGGGCTCACATTTAGTCTGTTAATCCTGATGCTGTCAGCACTGCACATTAGCAGGAACATGACAGTGAAGTGTGCACACTGTGCTCCCCCCTGCAGAAGAACTGATGATCTAAGCTCAGGCCCAACCAAAAGGCCAAAGCACATTTTTTGATCAGGCCAGAAGAAAGCAAGGGCTGCTCTAGCCAAGTGCTCCTTTCATAGCCAGGCTCAATGCCCCAAACTAGCAGCTACCTTTGCACTGAGGCAGTTTACTCCTATTTTTTTTTTTTTTTTTTATTCTTTCAAGGACTTAAGACTGGGGAAGGGCAAGGAGAAAAATAAGTGCTTTAGATTGCACAGAAGATTGTCCTACTAAAGGGGGCACTTGGATGGGAAGTGATCACAGCTACAAGTCAAGCAGACGCTCCTCACAGGTCTCCACAGGCCACTTGGTAGCACCTCCAAACACATCCACGTTGTTATCCACCCAGGGGATGATGTTGCCAGGCATGTTAATAGAGCAGTTGGCAATATTCATGATGTCTTCAGCTTTTAAGACCCTGTCCCATATATTGAACTGGCTCATCTCCCCAACGAAGGCTTGAGTTGCATCAAATCTTCCTCCTACTGTGTCCTTTAGGCACATGAGAGTAAGGATTAGATGAGAAAGTTATTTTGGCATTTTCTTCTTCAAAAGTCGCCCCCCACCCAGCCCCACTGCTAGAGAGGTGCAGTTTGGTCACAGAGGTGAGTTTCTAGAAGGGCTACATTGAACAAGGCATTCAGTGACAAGCTCCAACTTGAATTGTGTCAAAATAACTGAGGGCAAACAGTGGTGACCGCAAAACACCCAAAAAAGCTGCACATAACCAATCTTGCCCTCCAGCAGTGGAGCAGGAGGGCAGCTTTAAACTTTGAGGCTACTTTAAGAGCCACTGTGCAAGCTTAGCACAGGACAGCTCCAGCAGGAGCTGCACAGATGTGGTAAGGTTACCCTGAAAGCTTTACAGCTATAGATTAACCCATAACTGCAGCCCTTGCCCAATTGTCTGTGAGACTGTGAGATGTGATCTTTGGATCTGAATACCCAGGCTTTGTCTGGCTGTAACAAATGAGTGATTCCACTGCACAAGCCTAGAAGTGTTTGCTTGCTGCACTCACTACCCAAGGACAGAAATCACTCATTTTTGGTGATCACACTGACATAGCACAGGGCAGAAGCCAGCACAGTGCAGGCAGAGATAAAGGAAACCTGCCAGACACTCACTTGTGAGCTGGAGCATCTGCTCTGCAGAGTGTATTAAGATACTGAACTTGCCATTCTGTCATTTATGTCATGGATAAGTATCTACTAAAATCAATATTCAAGACAAAACTAATTTTTCATTGCTCCAACTGTGAACCTGGGAATCCTGAAGAAAGGCTATTTCCTGCTACTTGTCACCATATTTTCTTTATTTAGTAAATGTATAATATAGGTAGAGAAATACTGTGAAGACAGGAGCCACAAAATTCTCATTATTTATGAGATCTTAACTAAAAAGGCAAGCTTCAAAGTCCTCTGGGGTTTTTTTCAATATTCTTAAAGGACTTATTCTTAACCCCAACATGAATATTCTGAATATTTAATAAGTGAAACAAATATACCAATGTATGATTTCATTAAGTATTTGTTGCCTGGTTTCAGTCTGACACTGTGTATTCAACAGGACCAAGTGTTTAACAGAGAAATTCTCACAGCTCTTATTTGTTTGGGGAGTTTTGATTTTGTTTAAACCCTAGAACACCCTGTCATTCACTCACCTGTTCCTGACCCAGGATCAGGACACCTCCAGGTTTAATTGGATGCCAAGGAGCTAGATTCTCCCCAGTGCCAAGCTTCTCTCCATCCTGAAAAGCTTCCCACATTCCATCTCTGGTTGTCCATGTTATGCAGATATGATGCCATTTTCCATCACTGATGAAAAGAGGGAGCTGAGCAACCTATTAAAAAAAAAACAAAAAAAAACCAGAATAATGCATGTGGCAACCCAAATCTAGCAGTTCAAGAGGAACAGTATTTACTCTGTCCTCAAAAGCAAAAACATTATAGAAGCAAGAGTTAGTCCACATCCTGCTTTGTAGGATTCCACAGAATCATTAAATGATTTAGGTTGGGACATCCCTCCAAGATCAGAAAGTGCAATCATTAACCCAGCACTGCCAAGGCCACATCTACACCTCCTATAAACACCTGCAGGGATTGTGACTCCACCTCTGCCCTGGGCAGCCTGTTCAGTGCTTTGCAACCCTCTCAGGGAAGAAATTTCTCCTCTTATCCAATTAAAACTTCCCCTGGCACAACTTGTGGCCATTTCCTCTTTTTCTGTTGCCTGTTACTTGGGAGAAGAGCCCAACCCCCTGAGGGAGCTGTAATCCTGCACATTAACCTGTGGCATTTGTTGTTTAAATCTCAGTGCTTAGTGAGATTCCATCCAGTGCTCACATTAAGTTCCTCTTAAAATCTGGGGTTTGCCAGCACAATTTGCAGTAATAAGTCTGACAAATGGATCTGTCTGCTATCAGGAGAACTTGTGGGAACTGCTCCCTAGACCTCACAATAATGAGGAATTATGCTTCTTTAGGAGTTTGATCTGAAAACCTTCTCAGGTCAGTATAAAAACACAAGTGCAGTGGGCTAAGGAGCAGTGGGCTCCCTGAGCACAGTGGGCTGTGATGTGGAAGAAATAAAAGCCTCACAGAATATTGATATTAAAGAGATAATATTGAAGAGAAAAAAAGTTATTGCTAAAGATAAGCAGACTCAAGTCTGCTTCTCTTCCACAAACCATTAAAAATAATTGGTTATTGATCTGGGAGGATGATAGGACTGCTAGAAGTCCATAATCAGCCACCACCTGAGCTGTGTAGCAAACACCTGATCCCTCAGAGAGCACTGAGTTACCAGGAAACCTAACTGAAGGTGGGGAGAAAGGAAGCATTTAAATACTCATTTAATGACAAGTTTCAAGCTTGTCAGAAACCATCAATGGTATGAAGCAGTAGTATCTAGAGTCTGAAAAACTGTATTTAAACTGGTGTTCAGCCACTAAGCATAACAAAACCAGGGCATTATGTGGAGAGTCTTTCTGCTCTCTGTCTTCTGCAAAATTCATTTAACATTTGTAACTTCTATAATTAGAAAACAATAGAAATACTGCAACTGACTCAGATCTCACAGGTCTTGCAAGAGTGTGGTTTCAAATCTTGCTTGTTTCATAAAACAAAACAAAAATCAAGAAGCCAAGACCTGCTTGTAACTTCAGACAACACAAGTGTGTGCACATCTAATGTCAAGCTGCTTGGTCTCAACACACAAACATCTGAACAATTTAACTTCTGGTTTAAGAGCTTTTATGAATTTGCAATCAGCAAGTGGACAAGAGACAAAGCAGACAGCACCACCTCAAAGGCTTCTCTCAGAGGGAAGGAAGGAGTCAGTGCAAAGGTGCCAAGGGGTCAAGGCTCTGTTCTGGTTATGATGACAACAAAGAGCTCATCAAGTCTCACCTTATCATTAATTAGCAGTTCAATTGGATTATTCCCCCATTCTATGAGGACAATTTCATTGGCTTGCCCAGGAACAGCATATGAGAAGGGAGTGCCAATGCCAGGAGAAGCACTTGACCTCAGCCACAAGCACACAGTGAAAGCATAGAGCTCTGGCAGAGTCTTCTTGATCTTCCCATACAGGTAGTTTGTGCGGAGAGGGAGGGAGACTTTGAACTCATCAGGTGACTTGAATGCACTGTTACCTAGAACCACAGCAAAAAAAACCTTAACATTTAGCAAAACAATGTAATGTAATTCAGGCTAAGACACAATTGATATTGATAATCTTTGGCTTTTATCACTTTAGAGAGGTACAGGGGGAAAAAAAAGCATATTGAAGTAGTATTTACTGCATGTTGATTTTGCTGCACATAAAAATGCAAATAGATTTTATTCACATTGTGATAATTATTTAGTTTATTTTTGCTCATTTAGAGCAAAAGAATAAATGGTAGACAATCTTCTTCATTGCTTAGTTCATGGCTGGAGGCCTCCCTATTTCAAACAATTTAAACTGGTTTACTGGCAGTCAAATGGATTCTCTGCTATGCTCATTATTAAAGCATCACAACCAGGATTTCCTTCCCTACTCCTGCTACACAAGCAGCACTCCTGTGCTCAGATCTCAGGCTAACAAACAGATTAACACATTTTGAGCAGGAAATATGAAATAAGACTACACTGACATAGTCCAGAAAGCAGCTACATTCAATCAAAACTGATTTCTGTGCCATCAGCCAAACAGGACAAGATCTGAAGAGCTCAAAGTAATCTGAATTAAAAATGCAATATCAAGCTATGAACTATGGGAAGATTAGACACTAGATTTAATATAAAAGTAGAAATTATTATTTTTTTCTAAAAAAACCAGTGGGATATTCTGAGACATGCTTACAAAACTGAGAACCCTTAAGACCAGAACTTCCTGAAGTTGCAATACTCCATCATATACTTGATGTAGATGCTCATAAGTAATTTTCTTGAAGTATTAAGAAATAAATCCCACATTGTGCCACAAATTGAACCCACAGTTCTCTAGTAATGTCATCCTCAACTTTTTAGCAGACTGTTCTTCTGAGTCTCACTCATTTCCTTTGCTCATATTCCTTAAACAAATTCAATCCCCTTGCCAACTTCACACTCCAGTCCAAATGAAAGCTGTTGTCACAAAAGGTTGCCACAATTCTCATATGTATTTTTTAAACCACTGGCATTCTCTCCAGTTCTCAGAAGTAACTGAACTGTTTTGGCTGCATTTTTCACAGAATGAGGGGGTGGGAGAAGAAAAATCTTCTCTTTTGCTTGAATCTGTCTTGAGGAACCTTAGAGACCTGAAATGTTCTAAATGATAAGCAAATAAAAAGCACCAAGGTCTTTGGTTGTAGCAGCCTAATGGAGGTTTTTCCAACATTAAAAAACATTAGGAAAAACAAAAACATACCCCATTAAAAGAGCAATTATTTTTTGGGCCGGATGGGCAAGAAATGTTGTTATTGCCTTCCAGAGATAGAGAAAATAGGTTTAGATGTAGTAAATTATCTGTTTGTACCTCCAGCAAAGCTAGGAGTCACACTGAAGTCCAGGCACTGCTATTTTCAGGCTTATACCTCCTGCTTTTTCTATTCTATCATCTTCTGTCACTGGAGACAAGCAGTGAAGGAATTAACAGAAAACTTTGCACAAACAGGTGTTCAAGTTGTAAACTCTTCTGCTCCATTGGTAACTAAAACAGCTGTCACAACTACAGATAAATTCCAAAGTTTATAGTGTCACCTTATAAAGTGGTTTTTTTTTACTCTATTTAGTTTCAGGACAATGAGGAACTTATGACTCTCTAGTCAGATCTAGGGAAGAAATGCTAAACAATACTGCATTTTAAATAAAAGCACAACAAATACTATTTTTAAATGAGGCCAGATCAAATATTGTCTGCATTTAAAAAAAAGTTCTTTCATCATTATTACCCTCACTTTGATTTGGCAGAGGAAGTAGAATAGCTAAGCTGTACAGTAATAGAGAGCAAATTACACAAGTGAAAGAAAGGCTGTATCTTGGTTCCTGTCCCAAATTCTTCACTTCCCTGGAGACTCTAAGACAGCCCTCACTCCCCACACAAAAAATAAAGGTGGGAACAGGTTATTTTTAGCCTAACTGAATTACACATTCTTGCTCTCCCACCACTCTCTCTTTCTGATATGAGTCACATCTTTCAGAGACAAGGACTATCTATACTTGACTCATAAGACAAGAACAGGCCACTAATTCTCTGTAACTTTAGTTGCAGGTTAGGCTTGATCTTGGCTCTCACGAAAACACTAAAGGACAGAGCCAGCAGAAAATCCTCATCTTCCTTCCCTTTTCCCCTCCTTCACCCTTTTCAGATGAAAGAATAGATACAGTATTATACACATGGGTCCATTAGGCTGCATTTCTAAACTCATGAGCTATGCATGTTTATACCATTTGGAAAGCATGACCATTAAAGTGCTTTTAAGCAGAGAGTTATTCACCTTGGAAAACCATTTAAGGATTGGGCAGTGATATTTACTGCAACTCCAGCCCTATACAGTCCACTCTGTATGTGCATACATCAATACAGAAAGAGTTCTGTGCTTTAGGGCACTTCCAAAAACATTTGTAATTCAAATAAACAGATTGTACTCAAGCAGAGAGATCTCAGTAATAATTAAGGCAACAGTCAGAATGAATGACTGGGATTACGAGAGTGTCCCCCAGTGGACCATGTGTAATCTACTGTAAATTCTGAAGGCTGTAAACTCAGAATAGAGCATAATTCAAGTATCTGCAGTTACCCAAAGTCATAACCAGTAAAAAAGGGAAAGGTCACCATCAATACTTCCAAAGCAGCAAGAAACAAAGCCAGTATAAAATACCATTCATTACATCAAAGGTAGTTGTGCTAATTAAATTTAGCCCCTATGACTCTCAGTCCAAATAAAGGCAGCTCTACTCAGATGTAGGCTTGACATTAAGTAGCTATTTACACCCATGCCATGCTTATTCCTATCTCCATTTGCCTCCTTATAGATCTTTCCATCCCACAAACACTAAGAGCTTCATCCCAGCCACCCACACATGCCAAATTAAGAGACAGGAAGCCAAAGCCAGGCAACTGCCTGTCAAGCAAGAAGTCTGAGATAAAAGAAAAAAGGAGAATCCAAGTATTTGCACTGTCACCTACTACTTAGTCCAGTACCTTAATGCCATTCCCTCAAGGCCCACACTTAGTCTACTGCTCTGGAAGGAAGGAGTAAAGAAAATTAATCAGGATGGGGAAGCATTTATATTCTGAGCAATTACCTTTCTCTAATTCAGACACTCTTTCTAGCAATGCATTCAGGGCTGTCTCTGTCTTCTGCCGGTGGGCTGAGGTCTCGTTGTGGAGCAGGGATTTCTCATCCTCCAGCTCGGCCACTTTGCTGAGCAGCTGTCGCTCCAGGTCCCCCAGGCGCCGCTGCAGCATCTCCCGCAGGTCACTGGGCAGGGCTGCGTACGACACGTTGGCTCGGAGCTGGTGCTTCGGGGCAAGGCAGAAAGGGAACAACACTGTCATTGCTGAAACAGAAACTGTGAAATGCTTTCCTCCTTTGAACCGGGGGTGTAGGGTCATGGAGCTCTCCAGCAAGTACAGAATGGTATTGCTTTTTAGCATTTGTCATGCTCGGTGCTTTTATCAGCACTGTAGCTAAATGAGTCCTGAAACAAAAGGCACTTTTGTTAGAGGCTTTCAGCACTTTAGACAAAGGAGTTTTCATATATTTAAGTTCAATAAAAGGGAGCAGGTCCGATGTACTTCAATTAGTATGCATATATGTGGCATATCACTCAAATTTTGCTTTACTTACTATCAGTGACATGGCTAACGTAAGTAAACAGCAAAACTATCAGTTCATTTTAGATTAAAAATTAAGCTACTTTGAAAGCAGATTTACCAAAGTAAGATGCTCTTTGGATCAATCTAAGTATTAGGCAGTGAAAGTATTCAAACTGAAAAAAGAGGCACCTCACACTCTCAAATAACACTGGTATCTTTAAAGATACTCAAAAAACAACATTTCCACCTACCATGTTACTCTAGTGGAGTTTCTCTCCTACGACGCTAAAAAGAATGCTTCAGAAAGACAGCAGTAGTAATAAAAGGACGTAACACTAACAGCTCATTCAGAACTGCCCTCGCAAAGCAGCGCTCACAGAACAGCCTTTCAGAAGTTAGTCGCCATCCCCACATCAGCACTGAGTGGAGGACAGCAGGAGCACACGTGAGGCTTTCAGGGTGTGAAAAGCAGAACATCAGCACAAATCCTGTGAGAATCCTCTCTACAAAACTTGCGTGAGCAGCACTCAAACCACGGGCACTGTCCAAAGGCTCATGGAAATTACTTATCGGTGGGCTTGGACCAAATCCCCTTTCTGCTCGGAGGTGCACAGAACAGGGTTTTTTTATTCTGTGTCATCTTGTACACCATCTGCCCAGCACAATCTCCTCATTACACTGCTCTGCTCAGCACCATATGCCGAGGTCTTACTGCCCAAGACGTCAGCTCTGTACCTCAAACCTCATGAAGTCACATCCCCAGAAAGAGAGATTTACGCATTATTAATACAGAAACTAAGCTGCTGACAAGCAGGGAAACCATAATCTCCCCCGCAGGCAGTGGGAGAACGCATTCAAGAGAAGCCCCTTAGGGTTTTTACCATTAAAGAGAGGAGATAAATAACCAAGAGAACACGACCCGCCGAACGGAGCCGCTCGCCCCGGGGCTGGGCCGGTTTGGATCCATCTCCACGCGGATTTAGGGCACCACTCCGCTGCCGGCCCTACCTCCAGGCTCTCCAGCCGGTCCTTCAGGGTCTGCATGGTGCGGCTCAGCTGCTCGATGACCTGCGCCGGGTCACGGGGCAGGTCGCCCATCGTGTCCTTGCCCTTGCCCACCTCGTTCTTCCACGCCCCGGCCTTGCCGTCGGCGCCCTCGCAGCGGCTGAGCTTGCCGGTGAGCTCCCGGATGGCCTCCCGCTGGCTCCCGATGGTCTCCTTCTGCTGCAGGACGGTCTCCCGCAGCTGCAGCACCGTGGCTTTCAGCTCCTCCTCGGGGGGCAGCGCGCCGCCCTGCATGGGCACGGGGGGCAGCGGGCAGCCCGCGCCGGCGGCGTCCAGCGGCAGCGAGGTGCAAACGAAGCGGCTGCCCGGAGGGCTCTCCTGCTCCCCGGCCGGCGACCCCCGCCCGCCCGCGGCTACGGCGAGCAGGAGCCCGGCGGCCACGAGCAGCATGCCGGCTGGCGAGCGGAGCCCCGCCGAGCCCGGTGCCAGGAGCGGGTCCCGCCGCCCCGTCCCGTCCGCCCCGTCCCGCTCCCCTCACGCCGCTCCCACGCCCGCTGCCCGCCGTGCATTTTATAGGCAGCGAGGGCGCGGGGGCGGGGCCCGGCTCGCGCCGCGTGCGCTGGTTGGCTGAGAGCTGTGCTGACGTAACAGGGGGCGGGGCCGGGCGGGCGCGGGGTCGGGAGCGCTCCGGGACCAGGACCGGGACCGGGATCAGCATCAGCACCGGCATCGGTACCGGAATCAGCATCAGCATCGGCATCGGCATTAGCACCGGCACCGGCATTAGCACCGGCACCGGCGGGGCCGCCCCCTCCTCCCGTGCCCAGCCTGACCTCCCGTGTGGCTGCTGACACCCCTTGTCCCTTTGCCGTCGCATCCTCCTCGATGGTCGCAGCCGGGCCCGCTCTGCCCTGTCAGTGCATTTCTGTTCGAGCGGGTCAGAACTGGACCCAGCATCTCGAGGTGGTCCAAGCAAAGGGATTATATTATCCCTTCTCCTGGACTCGCTGCCCGGGCACAGCCTGGGGTACGGCCGGCCCGGAGCAGCTCATTGAGCTGTAAGATATTGCCGTCAGAAGAAGGGAACGGTTCAAGCTGTGCATCAGTATTCACATTTATTATGGAGGAGAAAGAGACATCTTACTCATTAGACTACCATAACTCTATTGTTGGACCATACGACCATTGTGGTTTCAGCTACATTGTTTGTGGCACCCAATATTTTTAATGCTGATCCTCCTATTTACTTGAGTTACTTTAAATTTATAATCCATTTCCAAGTGACATACAAACACCAAACAGTTCTTACAAACTTCTTGTGGATAGGCAATAAACACCTCCACTAGAAAAATTGAGAAACAATTTCCTTTTGCATCAGCAGAGGCTGCTCTTAGGACTCCCAAATCTTTGAATAGAACTTGAGATTTTTAGAAAGTTTTTATATGGAAAGACATTTTACCATAGGGATGAGTAGTTCCTACTATGAAATATATTATGTATTATATTTATTCATTATAATTTGTTAATTACGATAATAATGAATAAATATAATAATAATAATAATAATGAATCAAAATAAAGAATAAATAATATGTAATCAAAAATAATTTGAGGGGTTTTTATCACACAGCATGAGAATTGCTTTGTTATGTAATGAATTAACAAGTTTCCAGGAGTGTATACAACAGGGACTGTTAAATCAGATGCTTTCATGGAGCCCAGTTTATTTCAAGTCTTCTAGCAATGTCCTGTTTAAAGTCACACGAGTCAAAGGCAACGGCAGCCACTGTCCAGCCAGCTGAGTGAGATGCAGCTCCTGTTGCTTATTCAAGGGGACAGAACACCAGGGGCAGGTAGAGTTCAAAATGCAACCAGAAGCTCCAATCTCTGTCTGAACTCCCTTTGTCTGGAAGCCAGGTCTCAGGAGGCTGTGCTGCTTCCTGGATGAATGAAAACATACCCACTCAAGTGCAGAGGCTCTGACTAATGCCTGGTTAGACATTTAATTCCCATCCAAATCAACAGCATGTCGTGTCTTCAGCACCTGGCTGATTAAAATTCTGGATGCTGCAGAGAGGAGAACCAGGCAAGAACACCAGGAACATCTCACCTGTCAACACGGGGTCTTTCCAATCCACATAAGTCAAAGAAATATTAAAGCTTATACAGAATAATGTACAAGAATCATTGCTCTACATGTAAGATTAATCAGTCCCATCTGTATTGCATTGCAGCTCATTTCTCCCAAATTTCATGTGAAGCTGTATGAAAAAAGTAATAAAATAATTGTAAAATGTTGGATTTAGCCTGTAGGAAAACAGTGGGCAATTGCATCAATACAGCTTGATTCTGCCCTTTATAGTATGAATTATAACGGCATCCTGTGCAAATAACCTCACATTACTTCAAAATAAACTTCAAACTGCTCATCTTGATTTTAAAGCCCACTTTACCATTCAAAACCCAAATATGTTTTGACAGAATGCATGACAGTGATAAAGGCATTGCATCCTTTTAAATTCAAGCAATGTATAGTTTGAAGGTTTTGCTTAATTATAGATAGATTTTTGTCATAATCTCTTGTTCTGACAAGCTGAGGAGTAACACAAGCAGCAGCAAGCAATAAACATCTGACTTTCAGAGTTCTGTAAGGTATAAGATAGTAAATTGCTCATGACAACAAAAGTATTGTCCTTTATTACTCTACTGTTTCTTCTTGACAGAGGAGGTCAGTAAAACAGGAAAGAATCCCAACAAAGACACTCAGAAATGTCAGTTACCACACAATGAGGTATAAATGTGGAGGACACAGGGAAAGACAGGTATTATCCATTGTGCTTCTTAATATCCTTAATATTTTGCTGTGGTACTTCAGTGCCTTCAGAATAAAAAGGAGGTGATTGCCCTGCTCTGTTCTGTGCTGCTGCACCCTCAACTCGAGTCCTGTGTGCATTTTTGGGCACTACAATTTTAAAAAGACTAAATAAACTAATAGGAAGCATTTGGACAATGCTCCCAAGCACGAGGTGGGATTGTAGGGGATTGTAAGGGATGTCCTGTGCAGGGCCAGGATTTCCCTGTGGACCACATCCCCGTGGGTCCTTTCCAGCTCAGGCTGTTCTATGATTCTGTGACTCTGTGAACCCAAACAACAGGAATTACCTCACTTTACCCTACTTGCAGATTCTAAGACCTAAATTTAACACATGTAATAATTTATTGAAACACTTCTTGTCACTGTAGGCAGTGTTTTTCATATTGAAGGCCATATAAATCTTGATTTTGAGAGACTGGCATGCACCAGTACATTATCATAAATAATAAATCATTAAAATTCTGAGAAAGTCTATAATTTTTAGATCAATACATCACATGCATCAGCTAAAGCATCAACTAGCTGAATACTTGATCACTCAAGATACTTTAAAAATTTCTTTCCTTACAACCAAGAGGATCAGTTCATAGGCACTGTGATGATATTTCACTGTAAGATAAAAGTTGATTGGGTTAGAGGGGGGAGCACAGAAAGCCTTACAGTTAACTCATAGCTGCATGTGAGATGGTTTTGAAACTTCTGGCTCTGTAGCTGTCAGGCAGCCTAGTGTGTCAGCAGCCCACAGAATGGATTTTTAATTTTTAATTTAACTTTGACAGTTTCTATTGCCTTCAAAAGAGCTTTATTCTCTTTGGAAGCTGCACTTGCATGCTGGCTGCTATCTGTCTTTGATACCTAACTGGAGTGTCTAACACCAGAACCTCAGTATCTGTGTAAAATGCACTGGGATTCTCAATAACACAAAGGATTTGTGGTTTTAGGATGAAGGTGTGGAATCCAGGGGATCTGACATAGATCTTTGTTAACACACATCTGTCTGGCCACTCTCACTAACACAATTTTGCAAAAATTTCTAAATAAATTAGGAGACTGTGCCTCATTTTTAATATGTAGCTACAGCACAAGAAAGAGTACAAGTGACTTTAGATGAAGATTGGCTTCTTATTTTTTTGATACTTCAGGTTTGTTCCACTTATTATTATCCAGATATGTAGGGAAATACTGGCCTAAAATATTTGAAAGGCCTGATGTAAGCTAAACCTACAGATACTGGTTTAGGTCCTTTTTAGAGATGACTTAGAAATTCAGGACTTACAGTAATGGCAGTTTAGCATTTAACTGGCTAAAGAAATGTTCAAGAGTGGCAGCTGTCCAGCTTTGTCAGTAAGAAGGGATATTTGAAAAAAAAAGAAAGTCTGATTTCTCTACATCTCCTTAGCATTTCTCAAATTATAAACTCACACCAGGAAAAATGTGTCCATTCCTGTATGTCTGTGCATCACAATGGGACTTGATGCTTATTATTTATATCAGAGCAGTGTTTAAATCAGCTAGGTAATATTAATTCATTTATTCAATTTTTTTTCCTAAGAAAATTCTACTTGGGTTGCCATTTAAATCTTCCAGAAGGTGAAAAAATAAATATTACATTTGTGCAATTCCTTAAGTATGTATCACTGTCAAAATATATCAATCCACTTCTTGCCTCACAGGTTTAGCTATTTACTCTATTACCTGTAGTACTATTCACCAGCAATGAAGCCTGAAATGATATAATTTTTTCAGTATTTTCTTAATATGTTTGCTGAATCAATCAGATATGATCTGACTCTGTATTTATCCTTTGATATCTGCTTCTGACTGCATAAAAGTTTCCTGGCTACTGATTAGAGAGGTGCCACAAAACTGAACTCCAAAATTTTTAAGCATGTTCCAAGAAACTTGGTATCTGGCAAATGTTACTACCAGGAAATTTAGGAGGAAGAGAGGCAATGAACCAGTTACAGTAAAAGATATGAAACTCTGGTTTGCCTGCAGAAGCTAAAAGTCACAGCATCCAGGAATATTGCAGCATGAGGATTTTTTTGGCACGTTTTAGGAGTTCTTTATATTCCCATTTTATATAGTTTTTATGGATAAAATAGAATATTAGAAGAAACCAACTGTTAAGAGACATTCTCCCTTTTTCTTTCCATATCCTAGGCTGGTCTATGAAAATCATAAATGAAAAATGTATTTCCTTTAAAGCCAATGGGATTTTTTCCATTGATCTGAATAAATTCAGGATTTCTCTAGATCATTTAAATGATACATCACTTTTCTGAGAATCATTAATTTGGATGATCTTTCTCCTAGCAGAAGGACAGCAAAACTCACAGTAAAAACTAACTTTGCAGAGAGATTCAGTGCAGGAACTTTGAAGGCACATCAGGTATTTAAAAGAGAGCTTCCTGCCCCAGCATTCCCATGTGCTGCTGGTGGCTAAAGGACAGGAACAGGAGAATTTGGGAATACAGACAAGCTGCCTGTCACCTGACACTGCTCACCAACCAGCACGACAGCAGGGCAGCCACTGCAGGACCTATTCCCCTCCTGCACTCTACAGGCATTTAGCCCAAAATGTCAGGCTCAAAAATACATCTGAGAAGTGAAACAGGTTAGTTATATGGAGAACAAAGCCTGAGAGCTTTACCTTTATTACTTGACTATTATTAATGCACATCTCCCTGAAATTACGTTGATTTTGTCCAATTCCAAGAGCAAGACAAAGCACAGAATTTGGCTAAAGTCTGCATACATACAAAATACATTGCAATGTATCAAATGCATCAAATACATGTTCACATCTGGATATTTTTTGCCCAAGTTTCTTTTCAAAAATCCACTTAGATCTGGTGTTTTTGAAGAGTAAGGCGCTACTGTGAAAAGACCTCATATCACACTTTTTTCTGCAGCACGTGAGAGGCATTTCCTCTCTGCAGACTCCATTAGCACCACTTCCCACATGGACTATTGCTCTCAGAGCAGGAGCTGAAACTATTAAACTCCTTTGCAGGTGGCTCAGTGCTTTGCAGAGGAGCAGGAGAAAGTGCCTCCTGTTACATCTCCAAATACTGCAGTGTGGGTAATTACCACAGTCCATGCTTTGGGGGGTTTCTAGAGGCAATAAGATTATGGCAGTCTCTTGAAATCTTTCCAGTTCTGCAAAGTTTCAAGTCCAGTAGCAGGTGAATAGTTTCCCTGTGGCTGGCTGGGAAATTGTCTCTTGACCAATCACTGTCACTGTGGTATTAGAAATGTCTTTTTTCTTTCCATGACACAGCTACATAAACCAAAAATATATGTTTGTATCAGTCATTCATATCTCTACGTGTGTGCAAGATGCTCTCACACACTCACAGACGTTACATTAACTCTATTTTTTAATACAGAAATACCCCCTGGATTTAGAGCTAGAATCCATAGAACAGAATGTAATGTACCCACCTTGTGACAAAGGAAGAGAGAAAAAAAATACATGAGAGATCAGAAATCCAGGACAAAAGGCGGAACATCTTTCTGTGCCTTTCCATTACAGAACATTGCTATAGAAGCAGCCCAGTCTTTCATGTGGGTGAGTTCATTTCTCAGTTCCACCACGAAGCAGAGTGATAACCTTGAGTTCTCCCACCAGGGATTTCCCTTCTCTGCTCACTATTTCTGTATCTCGCCCTGTGAGTGACAATTAGAAATGCTATTATGTCATGACCCATATGACATGTGAAATGCCAAAGCACCAGGTGTTCTGAGATGATGTTAAGTCACCTCAATAGGTTTCATTTCAAGTTCTAATGAGTGTGACAAAGTAATGATACATGGAGAGGATCCATGGAGATCTGGTAGGCCAAGGGGAAAAAAAGAGTCATTGTCTGTGGAGGTAGTTTTTGCAAGAAACTAGAATGTGCACAGATGGAAGAAGACTGACACAGGAAGATTAAAAAATAAAAGGGTTATATAACTTTAGCTAAGGATGCTGCACCATGCTTCAGACTAAACACCTGGGGCCAGATTTGATAGTGAATCTGGAAATTAGTTTATTAGTTTATTTACACCAGCACTGAGATTGTGAAGAGTTTGGGCTTCAAGAGCAGCTCCACTATTGACCCATGCAGGGTATTTCATCCCCTGGCTCAGGTAAGGTTATTTGCACTAAGAGGTACTTGAGTGTAAGAAGAGTTAATCAGCCCAAAAGAATTTTAAATTTTCATTGTCAACAATGCATTTGCCTGTCACTGTACTAACTCTATTTGGCAAGACTGCAATCATATTTTAAGTGAGGTAGCTTTTAATAATTTTATTAGATTTTAATGCTCATAACAGATTTTACCTTACCCCTCCTGCCACTTGCCCAGTTCCATTTTGGTTTAATCTGTTATCTTTTCATCATTTAAGATGAAAAGACCTTTGAGGAAGTGATTGGCCATTTTCTATGTGTTTTACAATACTCAGCTAACTCCCCACTGACATTAAATACAAATACTGAGTATTGTAATGATGCTATTCCCATCTATATTTCTATTCTCTAATACCTAAGTTCACTGGTAATTTTACATTGGTTTTCTCAGTATCTTTTACACAGTATGCCATCATGAAATGATGTCACAAACGAAATTTCTTTCTTTGCAGACCAGTGGGTATTCATTAGAAAACATACACTGAAATATAATGATGCAGCATTAAAATTTTCAGTCCTTTGCATTTAAGTGCTTAGCAACATTTCAGGTATCATTAACTGAATGGCATTAAATTAATTCATTTGTGAAACAGATCCCACTTCAATGTTTTCATTCTCTAAGGCATGTCAAAATGTTGCAGTTGTAAATTACACAGATTTAATTTTCAAATAAAATGGAAAATAATTTGCCTATAAAACCTTAATCTCCAGCCTGTGAAAAATATTAGGAACTATGAAAGAGCAAGTTCTACATCCTTGCTGTGCCTTAGCCAGTCTGAACAAAGGTCTAATGAGTCTCTGAACAGTGTGAAAAAAATCACTGGCTGTCTGACCAGCCAACTGTAGGGCAGAAAAAAATCCTATTTGTCTAGGTTTGATTGAAACTTGAGTTAACTGTCAGTGCCCACACAAACTGGAAAAATAGGATTAAAGGCCAAAGAGATATTAACAGTGGAAATGTTGTACATCTGCTTTGACAGATGATATTTGCACTTCACAGGTTTAACTAAAGATAATTTTTGCAGCAGTTCTCATGAAACTAAAGCCCTTCTAAATGAAATTATTTAAAAAAAAAAACCTGAGGATAAGAAAATTTGAAGCTTTCATAAAACTATCCAAAATGTTAGCAGTAACAATAAGCAAAGATAAAGTAGAGTACTTACATTTCAAAATAATTAGATGTCTTTACATCAAAAATCCAATCAGGTTGTACAGTGCTAAGGGCCTTAGCAAGCTATTTGTTCCTAAATCTGAAAATTATTAATCATACACCAAAATAATTTTTATCTGTTATTATGGGAATGCAATAATATTTCATAGACCGTGAAAATTGTAAGGATAAAAGTGAGAGAATCACCTTAGCTTGTAACATGACTTCACCCAGATACCTTCCAAAAATTATGATACAAAGCCATTCAGCACACAGGAGCTGATGTACAGTTTAGTCTGGACCAATGGCAAATAATTCAACACAGAGCCATTGAGCCACCACAGCCAAATAAGCCAAGGAATTTCTTTTCTGTTGTTTGATCTGATAACAGGCTTAGTGTCAGAGCTGCTCAAGGAAATGCTACAAATCCAAAAGTGTAAGTTCAAATCCTGATGCTGGGTATTGTGCCAAAGCCCACGCTCGGCCAGAGCTCTGGTAAAAGAGGGAGGTGGCTGCTTGAGCTGGGAAGCCAAAGGCACCAGGCACAGGAGTGTGCCACGAGTTACAGATGGGCCAGGCTTCATCTCCCATCACCATGCTGTGGACACATGAGTAAGATTCTTAACACCAGGAGATTTTGGAATCCATCCCCGATGCATGAATAAACGAAAAACATTGTTTTTCCTGCAAAACATTATTTACTGATTTGCATTCACATTTAATTTTTAGTGTTGTTGTGTCATGCTTACACAAAACACTGTATATGAATGAAAGCCCTTGAAGGGAATAGTCTAAAAATAAAGGGAATATTTTTAAAACCTTGTCTTCAATTGCCATTTTGCAAGCCCCACCCAAAATTGTGCTTTATAAAACTGTTTTGGGCTCAGAGCTGTTCTCCATTTGACAAGCTACAAGGTACAGTCAATGCAACAGTGATGAAACCAATTGCTGGGAAAACTAAAGATCTTCTCATGATTATAAAACTAACTATTGTTAGAGGTTGTAAAATTTCTTTTAAGTTCAAGTGTGGAATTAGTTATTGGTAACTGATTTTTTATTTTTTCCCTGGAGAGATTTGATACAAGCTCTTAATGCCTGGGATCTATAAAGATATAGTAAAACCAAATGAGAACAAGTGGAAGCACTGCTGTGGAGAAGGCACAGTGCTCATGTGAATGAGGTTCATTACAAATCAGATTTACTCCACAGTTTCCCTCCAGTTTCACTAAAGGTAAAACTTGCATAAAAATACCATTGCTGACTGTAGCTCTGGGACTCTTCAGTAAAAGGATTGATCCTTGTAGTAAGTGGAACTTGGATACAAAAGGATTGCTGAGCAGCAATCAAAGGGCTCCAGATTATGACAAGTGGATTATCCCAGTAAGAACCACTTAAAAAGCAACTGCCATCAAGACTTTTTATCTACAGCATTGCTCTTTGTGGCTTAGAAGGTTGGGCAGACATTTTTAAGATACTTAGAGGAAATATTACAGATCTAAATTCAGAGTGTGTACACTCTCACATCAACACTGTTCTCTCCAGTCATAGTTTTCATTATTGCAGGTGGTTATTTTCAATTTATTCAAAATAATGGATAGGGCCAAACAGGATACTTAAGTCCAAACGAACTGTGTAAAAATGGGAGGAGTATTTATCTCTGAACTCTACTCACTCAAACCCAGTGAACACTCAGGTGCCCCTGAGTTAGCATGGCATAAGTCACCACCTGCAGGACAGAGCTGCCTCCTAAGGCCAGGCAGCAATCCTCGTGCCAAGCTAAAATCATGGCTTATGTCTTGGTGAGAGTCCATGACATGATTTATTGACCTACTGCTATTCATTCAGAAGCATTCTAAAACTATCTCAGTATATTATATACATTTCTCAGTGATGTTTAATGAACCTAAGCACATTATCCTAAGAAAAGCAGGGTAGTTCCAAGCTCAGCTAGGCTAGAGAAGAGGTCCCTGATTTATCTGAAGTTAGCCTGGAGTATCTGAAAGCTTTTGTCGAGAGAAGTTTAAAAATGTAAGCACTACTTAAAAATCACACATGAGAAATTATTTTGGAATACTCCACTTTGCAGAATACAAGCTGATGCTTGCAAGGTGCATCACTGAGCTGTCAGAAGGTTCTGCACACACTGCAGAGCAGCCCCTAATTAATCCACTGGGGGCCATTAATCCAGCTGCAGAGAGGGGTGTTCCTGGCATCCCAAACAGCTCCTTGCATCTGAGCACAGTGATGTGGGGCTGGGAGATACCCAGTACCATTTTAATAGGGTTTGTTGGCATTTGAAGGTCATTATAAAGCATATTAAGAGGACATATATTTGCATATGAGCTTTCTGGAGAACAATTCTCCATGTTCAGCTGATATCCCCTTACAATTCCAATAATTTGTTAACTTTTCTACACATGTCTTATCTGGAATTCATGCTCTACATGTGATTTCAGTCTACCTGACCATTCACTGGTGTCATGCAGTATCTGTCCACTCTCCTCATCCCCACTGACTTATTTGTAGGTCATTTTTAGAATTTTTCCCCATGTTTTTTAGCACTGCAAGTTTGACACATCTAACTTAATTCTACAAAGGTATCTTTCCTTTTTCTTGTTGATGGGACAAAATTTATAATACCAAATCCTCCACGGTGGAAGCTGTATCTTATGAAGACTATTGCTGTGCTAATAATGGTTAAGCCACAATTTTTTTTGGTGGACATTCCCACTTATAAATGTGTAGGATATTTATGGAAAGCAAATGCATGAGCCACAAACATGGCTAAAATAAGTTCAACTCAACCTTTAAATACACTTCTGCTTAAAGTCAATTTAACTGCACATGATATTTCTGAAGCAGTTAGGTTTTTTTATAGTGAAGTCACTACATTTAATTGTCCAAATCACCTAAAATTTTTAATTACTTTCCCTATTTAAGGTATATTTCAATAATCCAACCAGTTCTAGTAGGTCCTTGTTTAAAATTGCTTCAATAAGACCTCTGGGTGCTATGTCTGAATAAGCTGCAAGCATATCAAGGCAGTACTTTCTGTGGCTTTTGTAATACATGATGCACATAGATGAAAGTGGCAAAGTTTTTGGCCTCATCAATGAGGCCTCAAGGGGGCAGTTATGGTATAACTACCTGGTCTCAACTAGACAAAATTCTTTGAGCTAAAAGATGAAAAAGTCCACAATTTATTCCAAGCATTATTTCTCAAGTCTATTGCTTCAGGGTTTGAGTGGATCCTAGAAATCATTTTCTGAAGAAGTAGTAAAGGACCACAAGATTTATTAAGGTCTATTTTTTTAGTGTAAAATTACATTTTGCCAATTTCAATTAAAACTACTCCCTAAAGAAATCCAGCTAAGGAGGCAGATTCACAACATCAGATACTTGTTGCTCTCAAAAATCAGATTTGCCAGTGAAGAAACTAAAATTTTTGAAAAAAGGAAGGAATGTATGTCATTGATGGTGAACCAGATCCTTTTATCAGCCACACTTGTATCAGGGTGAGAAATTCTCCTTTCTCATCAGCTTCATATCAGTTCTGAAGAAGCTCAAAGTGAAACTAAGAATAATACACAGAATTCCATTATAAAAATACATCTGTCTTTGCCTAAAACACTACTGTGATTCCACACCATTGCAGAATTTTGTTGGTTGAATTTAACTGCACATAGTATCTCTTGACATAAAAAAAGCATTTGGATTTGCTGCTTTGGACTTCAGTAAACACAGCTCCACTGACTTTTTCATCAATCAGCTCACTCACTTTGCTCTCTAAAATGAATGGGTGGTTTTATTTGGGTTGGTTTGGTCTGCAGAGCTAAGTAATCAGTTTCTTATACCCCTGTGAATAAAATTGAAGTTCTCTCTTGTCAACAAGAAGGTGATTAGGGCTTTGAGCATAGAGATAAGCTTATTACAGCAGGAATCTGTTCCCAGTAATGGTTGCTCAGTCTGCACTTACAACACTTGATAGGTGTTCATCTAATCTGCTGCCAGGTACTGGGGCCAAACACAGAGCAGACACTTTCTTATTATTTAAAGCCTTAAGTATATATTAGCAATCTAATTACTATCTACTCAGTGGCACTGGGACAGACTATTAGTCTATGCAAAAGCTGTCTGTATGGAAGAAAATCTGGCAGCTTTCTTTCAAAAGTATTTAACAAAATTAAATTGCTCAATTGCCAAACATGGCTGACCTCCAAGGGTCACTAAGGATCCTGGCTCTGTCCTACATGAATAATGTGTGCTTCCAGCTCTATCCCAGTTCCTTGGAGGGTTCCTCAGTACTTATCTTTCAGCAAACTTACTTTGATAGCTTTCAAACCTATCAAGCACATATTTAATAAAAGTATTTTTCAGAGTATCTGAGTGGAGGTGGACAAAAGAAAATGTGTATGAAAACTCTCCCTGATGGCTCCTTTCTGTCACAGCCTGAAGAACACACACAATTAAAATTCCACACGAAGGTACAGAGAGGTAATGACTGAGACTCATCAGACTGTATTTGAAAGTACCCACAGGGTGAAGCAAATCCAAAGAGGAAAAGTACAAAAAAAAATTTGGGAATGAACATAAAACAGTCAATTAACATCAGATTTTGAATGGTCAGGTGGTAGGAATTCAGAGAGCCAGCAAGTAACAGTTGCCTGGAGAAGTAATCATAATGTAGAGAGGTACTACCCTGGAGGAGAACTGGGAGATGACTCAACCACACTTCTTCACTGTTTGTTTTTCCTTCTCTCACTGCAGGAAATATGATAAAAACTATGACATCCAAATCACTGACAAAAAAAAAAAAAAAAAAAAGAATATCCATATAGCAGCAGCAAAAAAAAAAGAGTGTTGGATAGAGAAGGATATTCCCTTATCCCCACCAATTTTCTCTGCTTGGTCTGTGCAGGATAGTCTGCTATGTGCCCTGTACAATCACTATATGACTAAATAATTTCTGCCTTAACATTCTCATTTTCCAGCTAAATTCCCACAACTAGAAACCTTCACTTGTATATTGTACTGACATAAATCAAGATTTCCAACTCTTACTTTCCAGTTCCAAAAACGCCTCTGAGATCCTCGCAGCATTTAAAAGCTGTTTTATCCACTGTACACATATTAGCATATTATGAAAGAAATAATTAGCATATCAAATGCTAGAGATCAATTAGCTGCCAAAGCACCAGTCTAGACACAAGCGCCTGACACTTGTAATGAAATCAAAGCCAAGCTGGCCAAATGCTGCTGCTCCCCCAGCAGGGCTCCTCAGAGCAGCAGCAGCCAGTGTTCATTCATTACCCTCTGCACCAACAGTGCAGAAGCTGATTATCATCTGCTCCCATTTACTGCAGTTGTTGAGCCAAACCCTCAATGAGCTCACAGATTTGTTTCTTGTCTGTCTATTGACTGTGTGGTTTTATTCCACAATTTCCACTGGGTTCCAGTAATTCCTGCACTTACTCTTGAGGTCTCTTCAGACACAGCTCAGGACTTGCCTGCTCTTCAGCCTTCCCATGCTGGAAAACAGAAAATTGCTGTGGAGAACCAGGGACACACTCCTGGTGCACAATAGAGTTCAGTTCCAAAAGTTCTGCTGTGTCAAGACTCTTTGAAGTTTTGAAGGATTCTGAAGAGGATTTAACTCATGATGATGAAGCAGGGCCAGAACACTGCACTGCACAAAGTAGAGATCAAATACATTTGCCCTCAAAAGGAGCATAAGAAATTGTGAGCTTCAATGCCTTGGCAAGCAGAGAATGAACAGCCTGAGGCAATACATGTCCAGAGAGCAGCAAATACAGCAAAACAGCAGCTAAGTACCTCATTCTGCAGTCTTAGTATGACCAATTCCTCATGAGATTTTCCTATACCTAAAAAAGAGAGAGGAAATTTCTTTTAAAGGAAATGTGATCAAATCTCTGCTCTAAATTCACTGTATAGTTCCATATCAAATGCCTTCTGACAGCTAAGATTCTCCACTCATCATTGAAGCTTTGCCTTCTTTGAAAAACTTCTTGCACTTTTGCCCTAATCACACTTCCCACGATACAGATAGCTCAAATACTCCATTTACTTCCATGGGATAATAACCTTTAACACATCATTATCAAATTTCTATCTGCAGATACTGTTTAATGCAGAGTCATATTATATGATCATGCAATTAGGAAAGGAAAGAGACTGACTGGAATTTCATCCATGTTAAAGCAGAGACAATTCAGGAAAGAAATTGTAGACAGTGGTTCAGCAATAGATTTACTCACATTAAAAAAAAGGAGAACCATGCAAAAGCTAAAGACTGATATGGCTTGGTTTCTTTGTGACTCCAACAAAATATTCTCCCAACACAGCACATTTCTCTTACACCTTCTCACTTCACCTAAAGAATAAACACCATTTCAGCAGAGAAACCTATCACTGGTTTTATATGTTTTGCTTTGAACTCTATCTCAACAGGATGCTGACAGACAATGAAATCTATTTTCTAGTCCTCAACTGGAAGTTACTTCTGAAAAGAGGAATCATATAAATTTACTACTTTGGGAAAATGGTTCTATTTTCACAGAATTATTATAATTATTATTATAATTATAATTCAGGTAGGATAAATTCACAAACATTATCCTAGTAAGGAAACACATACATATATTCATAGTTCAGACATTTTTTTAAAAAGTCATATATTACTTGTCAAGAACTGAGAAACTCCTAAACATCTGCACTGAGCTTGTACAAAATACTGCAAATTGCTAAGGCTTCCCTGAATATTCATTTCATTTGTTTGTGTTTAATTTGCAGCATATGATGTTTTATGCTAGTAATTATATAAAATCAACACTCACAAACACAGATAAAGGCCTTCACAGAGCCTAGCAGAGAGCATAGTATTGTATAACAATGTAATCCATTTAAAAGCAGAAGAAAAGATACTGGCATCATTTCAGAAACGTAAAGCACTCAGTACAGCTGGAAGAAGCATTTATTATTTATACTCTGGAGGCTTTTCATTCACATTTACCAACATGTTTTCCATTTGGAATGAAGATAAATTAGCAAGGCAACAGCCAAAGACAATATTTTTTCCCCAATAAATTTCAAATCCAGCAACACTCAGGTGAACCATTCACATCCTTCCTCCCAAGTGACTGGCAGAGATGTGAGGGGCTCAGTAAGATGTGCTTGGATCAAAGTGGTAGATGCTATGTCACATATAGTTTCTGGATTTGGATACATATTTGAGTTAGTGCTAGAAATACATTTAAGCTTTCCAAGGCAGGTTGGTGTCATGAATAATGTATTGCATCCTACAACAGAGAACCCACCATAGAGGCTTTTATAGCTATCCATTTAACTGCTAGTTCAACATACAGAGCATGAATTTTTCACACAAAAACCTGTCTGTGGTTTTTGGGCTGTGACTGTTCAGGGCATCATCATACTAAGCCAACAGTATAAAAAGTTAAACTTGCATGAAACCACACAGTCATTTTCAAATCTAACTGCATAATTTGTGTTATGTTATGCTTTTATCAGTCACAGCAGTAAAATACCTGCATTGCAATTATGGATAGACTCAGATGCACAGGAAAATACATTTCAAGTCACTGTTGAGCAGCATTCCCCTCTGCCAGTGGAGAAAGCTGCTGAAAGCACTTGTCATCTCAACTAGCCAGCCTTCACTTATTTCACACTGTAAAAAGGCAAATTTTCCTGTGGTCCTTAAGACAACAGTGGAATACTTCTACAAAAGGAGGTCATACTATTTGGAACAATTTCTCTACGTATATCAGTAGATACACAGTTACCTCCCAACCAATGATAAGCCTCTTCTTCCAGGCACTCCACTTTTGCCCTTAAAGCTCCCTGATTGCTGAGAGCTTCTCTTCTGTGCACGGCTCCAATTTCCCCACTCTGAGCACACCTAAAACCTGGGCTGCTGAGGGGTTTATTCTCAGGGTATGTTCAAGACATCCTGCAGCCAGAGCAACACAGAGTTGCTAAGGGTTTCTTTCCAAAGATGAGGGTGCTTATGTTGATGTGTGTATTTGAATAACAGCCTGGAGATCAGAAAACTCTTCCCAGTAGTGGGAGACCCAGGTTCTGTTTCCTCATTATCCTGGAAGGCTGCAAACCTCATCTCCCACCCTCCCAGGGAAGCCACCAGCCTGTGCCTGGCCTGGAGGGCAGGCAGCTCCCTCCTGTCCTGTACAGCAGCTGCCCTGCAGCACAGAAAGGACATGGGATTCACAGATAAAAGGGGAAAAGCAAACATAATACTATTACTCATACAAATTATGAAATAGAAATCTAAAACTACTTTTACCACTGGCTATTTAGAATGCACAAACTATATGCCAGTTGGTATCAGCTGAAGGAAAAAAGCAACTATTTCACAGCTAATAACACTGCCAGAGCCAAAACTTGGTCCAGATTCAGCTAATACTATGGGATCAAATTCCTGTCAATAGAATCTCATGGTGTTGAAGCTTCTGACTTGACAGCCATCTGCCTGCACAAAACTAAACTGCATACACAAAACATGCTGAGTGGGTATGAGACAGTATCTGTTTACTGATTACTATTGAATAAATTTTAAAAGGAGTAATTGCACTGTCATTTTCTAGCTTTGATGTACTTCAGAAAAAAAAATTTCAACCTTCAGGCCGGGGAAAAAGAGAACACTTAATAAGGTATGGTTTCCCCGAATCTGATAAACACAATCCCAAAGCATCTCTTCAAAAAGTCAGAGCCTGTACTTTACATATAACTGTGGTTTTTGGAAAAATACCAAATTATACTTAGCTGGAAAGCAAATCTACACTGGGCATCTGGGACTAACTTAGAGGAAAAAAAGGAAGAAAATCAAAAAGGAAAGATGCATTAATAAAGAGAGAACGCTCCATCTCTGGCTTAATATGGCTCAGAAACAATTACTCCTTTTACCCCTCCATCACACAAACAGTGGATGAAAAATTCTGCCTCCAAATATAATGTATTTATAGACTATATAGTATGGACTCAGAAGTTATTTGGAGCTCACACTGACCCAGGACACACAGGTTTGCTCTGCAGGAAGCAGTGAGCTAGAGGAGAACTGCAAGTGGAGGAGACAAGCTGGCAGCCCCAGACTGCTCTGGCACAGCAAACCTGTGTGACAGCTCTCAGCACAGCTGAGCCAGGGGTACCTGCAGAGCTCTCACTGGGCCAGACTTTTCTAAAATATAATCAATGGAGGGAAGCACCCAGGTTAGAAGACTATAGACAAAGTAATGCCTAAAGCTGCAAATAACTGCATAAAAACAGGACAACAAGCCAGAACACTGGCTTCTGTAAATAATGTTAAAAATGAGATTGGAGCTCAACAAAGCTGAAACAGTAAACAACAAATAAGAATCAATTTAAACTCCCCTATCTGATTTAAGTAATACTACTGCAAGTCCTTTATTCTTCATTATGCAAACTTCTTTCCATTGATCTGACAAATCTGATTAAATGTTTCTAAGCACTCCCCAAGATGAAATTGAGGTCATTCACAAGATTATTTTCTACTGTTCAAATGACTATTGCATTAAAATAATTCAAAGTAATGTAGCGTGGCTATGAACAAGGATATGTATTCACTAATGTTAAATCAAAATATTAATGATAGGTGCTGACCACAGGTTTTCAATAATCCAATTTTAATATATCTTTGCAAAAAACACCGTGCTTCCAAACTGAGTAAAAATTGCTATGATACAAAACCAAAAGCTGTCCCTGTGCAGAGGAAGATTCCTTCAATATTAGGCATGGAGCAGAGCAGTGAAAAGTATCCCAAAAACCTGCAACCCCTCTATGGTACTCCTGACACTACTGCAAGTTACAACAAATCTTTTCAGCAGGGGACAAAAGGTTCAGGACTGGAATTGCTGCAGGATCAGGGGCTGTCACTGAAATTTAAGGCTCCTTGTGTGCTGCCTCAGGAGTGAGGACAGAGGTCATGACAGCACGTGCCAAGCTCCTGGATCTGTGCAGGATATCTCACAGTGGAGGAAAGGAGCTGATTTTCCTGCTCAAGGATTTTTTACTCATCTGTAGGAAGTAAGAGGTGCCTGTGCCTCTGTTTCACACTTCAGCTTCAACCACTGCTGACAATCCAGAGGCACAAGTGTTTAATGCCAGGTTTCTTCCCCTTCTTCTCCAGATTTTTTTTCTTTGCTAATGAAAAAGCACCCTGACTGTTAAGATTATGGCAACACAAACCTCCAACGTGAGTATTAAAAATCTGTAAATCTATTAATATCAAATCTATTCCCAAGGGAAAGCAGCAGCTCTGAGACCCTAATTGAATGGGTGTGCTTTGCTGCATGTCAGGTTGTTATGCCACAAGGTTGTTATGGCTCCTCCAAGGGAGCAACAAGTTCTGAGTCCTAAAGCAATCCTCCACCAATAAACCTTTCTGAGTCAAACTCACTGATGTCAAACCTAATTCAATTCTCTTTACTCCAGCAGAATCCCAACAGGAGACAGCATCTTAGACAGGTCTCAAGATACTGTTTTTTCATGTTTATTCAATTTCAGAAAATTATATACTTCCCCTAAAACAAATTGTTCTGTCAATATTTCAAAAGAGTAAATAGTGTGAGTCATACTGCTCTGAGTCATCCACCTGGATATTGATTTCAGGGAAAATCATACAACATCTGATTAAAGATTATTAATTACTCTTAGAGGATTAATTCTTTTTTATAGTACTCAACAGCTTTTGGGAGAACATAAGTCTTGTCAGATCAAATACTCCCACTAACAGAGTGGCAGAAATTGTTAACAACATATTTCTGAGCATGTTTTAAGCTTTGAACTCAATACTACACAAGTTGCTGATTCTAAGAGACAGCAATACCCAGAAGCTACAGGACGACATCAAACTGGAAAATACTTCCTTGATACTACACTTCTTTATAAGTCATTATCAATTACTTAGGGTGAAAAGCTACCTAGAGACTGATTCTCAGCCCATGACATGATGTATTCTTTCAACACAAATATACAATTTAAAAATTAAAAATTAATAAAATTTTAAAAATAAATAAAAATAAATAAAAATAAAATAATAAATAAATATAAATATAAATATAAATATAAATATAAATATAAATATAAATATAAATATAAATATAAATATAAATATAAATATAAATATAAATATAAATATAAATATATAAATAAAATTATTAAAGCTGATAATGTTTCCACAAGGATAAGGATGGATGGAATGGAAAAGAGTGAATAATAACTATAAAGTTTGCTTGGTAAACTGAACTCACAGGGTTCCTCTAAACAGCCAAATACAAGGTGTGTGATGTCAAAATTAAATATTGTAATCTCTGACTAAGGGACCTAAAGAATTGTCCACAGTAACTATTTCAATATGAGCTACCAATTCACAAATTGAACCAATAACTGAAATTTATTGCCTGTGGTTTGCAGAGAAGTATATTAGATGGTCATTATTCTAAATGTTACTGCTTGTAAAATCTATAAGTAACAAGTGCTGCAGAAATCATTTGTGTTGAGCTTCCCCATGTAATCTTATAATAAATTATATCAATCATAATGCTGCTGGCTGCCTATATTGACAGATCTGTAAATTGGAGTTCGTTCTTTGATGTTTCTGCAATTCTAACTTTGATACCTGAAGCATATCAGAAAAAAAAATCTATATTAGACAACTATGGACTTGTCAAATTTCTCACACTTGATTTAAAACAAAGCCTCAATGGGTTCAATCAATTATGTTCTATAATGATCCTGGACACAATTATTAACAACATCCCTATCATTTATATAAATAAACTTTCACCATGTCCCAAGTAAAATTAAAAACCTGCAATAATTGAAACTTAGAGAAGCCAACTCAATGTCAGCTTGCTGCACTTTATTTTATGGCTTCCCAGAGCTCATACATCACTTCTTTATAAACACTCTGCTGGCCTTGATGCAGTGCAGTTTCTCACAGTGGAAAAACAAAAGCATGTTTAATTATCACAATGAGAGGCATAAGTAAGCAAAAACAATGCTATCCATTAAACTTTTCCTAATTGATTTTTATACAGTGTTTTTTAACCCAGTAAAGCACAACCTAAAAGCTAAGTAAAACTATTATTATTATTCAATTTTAAGTCTACCAAAGAAGAAAATGCTGCAGAATTTGCATCAAATTAAAGAAAGTCTGTACAGCTATTTTCTGGCACTCTTATGGCATAAATAGAAAGAAACATGGATTAAAAGACCAAGCTCTGTAATTTGCAATCTTAAAACAGATGGATTGAAGAATTAGGGGGGAAATAAGCACTTTCAAACCTTGAATACTGTTGTTTGGAAGCATCTTTGTGGTAATGTTCCTTATTATAGTAGATATTTGAAACAAAATGGGTCTGTTCTTTTTCCTGGAAGCAGGATATAACGTGAATAAAAATGTTTAAAAAGCACATCAGAGTACTCTCAGTTTCCATTCTAGAAAAAAGATTAAGTAATTTGTTTGCCTCTGATGGCATCTCCACTTTTTCTAATTCTATTAACTGAGCTCTGCTAGAAATTATATACTCATAAACTCACTTATGAGGTGCAAACATTTGTCTTTGCAGTCATTCAGCAAACACAGCACACCAGGTATCTTCAAAGCATTTCTTTTCCCTGGAACTGGATTATAATGGCTAATTTTGTTAAGAACTGATTCCTAAAATAGTGGCATTATCATTGTCATATGACAAAGATGGCACAGGGCAGAGTGAAAGGAGAGGACACACAGTGAGGCTCAGTGCACTCTGCAGAGCTTGGAAACATGAAAAATAATCGAGTAATTCTTTCTTGGACAGATCAAAGTGTTTCCCAACTGCTGGAATCACTGAAGTTTTGCAGCATGTTTCACACACCCACCTCTGCTGAAGGATATTTAAGAAGCACTTCTCTAATAAGTTCTAAAAATAAATAGCATGAAGTCTGAGTTTATGGCAGAAGATTTTAAGGAAAGGGTACTAGAGTGCATATCACATGGTATCAACAAGAAATGTTTAAATCCCATTGAATTCCAGAGAATACTGAAGCACTTATTTCATTTGAGTAGTTTAAATGAACATATAAAAGGCATGTAAAAAGCATATAGGGGGTATCCTTATATGGTTTCCTGGCAAAGAAAATTATCTTCAACTCCAAAATAAAACTTAAATTCCAGATTAAGTTTAATTATAGATTGAATGTGAAAGTTTAGCCTCACAGAGAAACCACTTACAATCTCAAAAAAAAAAAAAAATTGATCCAATCCAATTGCTAAGCATTAGAACAAAATCAGAGAGTAAACAACCCAAAGTTTCAAAAGACAAAACATTCACAGGAACCATTTGTCTGAGGAAGTTTCCTGCAATGAGAAGCCATGTTCTGAAGCTGGTAAATAAGAACAGGATGAGGTATTACTGGAACAAGTATGCTGAACATGAACTCCTAGCAGCAAAATTAGGGAACACCATCCTATGACACACTTTTGCAAACCCCCTGGGACCTCAAGCAGCTTTGCACCGTGACCCTTATGTTCACTGGGTAAACTAAACCACAGAAAATGAGGTGAAATGCCAAAGCACTCGAGATGACCAGGACTAGGAGGCAACCCCTTAATCCCACTGCCTTCCAACATTTCTTACAAAGCAGAAACAAAGGGTTCTAGGAGGCTTCTGATGTTCAGCCTCTCTGGACAGAGGTCACTAACACAATAACTTTTATTTTTAGAAGCATGAACACCTGATAATACAAAGTATCTCACAAAATTATTGTAGTTTATTACATGCTGGGAACCAGTGCTACCATTGATACAAAAAAGCTATTTCCTTTTTATATATTATTTTTTCTTCTTGTATTTCTCCTTCATCATTATCACAAGGTACCATATTGTAAAAAAAGGATCAATTCCTAAACTAAAAACACTACCATAGAATAAAATAAAAAGTCCTGACAACCGAATAAAAGGTCTACACTAAAATTATTAAGAAAAAATTTTATTCCTAAAAACAATAACCCTATGATTTTTATTTTTTTAAGAAATCCAAAATCCTGTATATATGTTATAGTCAGTTGATTATTTTGGTTGATAATGAAACTGTAACCTGTGAAAATACTAATTGCATTACCTAAAAAAGGGGGGAAGAGGGGAGAAGAAGAAAAAACTGTGTGGCATTAATCTTATGCAGAGAGTCTAAATTATACATTTTATTATCCTACAGAGATTTATACTGCCATTATCTCTTACACCCACATAAGACAAAGCAAGTGTAAATCTGTCGTTCTCCGTGCAGGGAATTTCTTAATGCTGTATTAGAGAGATCATTATTCTACCCCCACATCTCATAACATTGTTTTTTTAACAATCAGAAGCACTCTGAGTTAATATGAAGACAGATGTTTTGACTGAGAGCAACTATGGATGTGTGCTGAAACTAAAAATTAAAACCCCATATGAATAAATATTGAAATGTACATTAATCCTTATTCTAAGGGTGATCTTTCACCACCAAGGAAAAGGTTTGACCAGGATTATCTCTAAATATTTGCAGCAGCCAAAAGAATCACATTTCTGTACAGCTTTCATGGATTAATTTAGACAAATTGCAAAGCACCTAATTCCTTCTTCTGTTAATTGTACATAGGGTAGAGCTATCCCAACTGTGCCAATTCACACTCTTATAAACAACAGAAGTACAGGCTGAGTGCATCTAAATTGAGACACAGTTTTTAACAATACAAATGGTATGAGAAAAAAAATTTGCAAATATGTCAAATTTGTATTTGATATATTTTCCTATATCATCCCCCAATAAGACACACATCATCCATTCAGCTGTGATGGGATTCTGACTGAAAAGCTACCTGCCAGACATTTGCACATGGTAGCTACTTGCCCAAACTCTTAACTGATTTCAGCTGTCATGATGTTCCCTGGAGAGCAAGGTCGTGTCTGGGTTAGATATAGTCAAGAATTTTGGGTCATTATAAACTAAACTCATGCTGTGACTTAGAGTTTTAACAGGTAAACCTGTTTAACCATTGAAAAATACTATGAAGAATTCCTAAAAATTCTTAATTGGTATTCCTAGAACCATATAATCACAGGATGGTTTGGGTAGAACAGGCATCAGAGATCATGTAGTTCCAAGCCCCCTGCCATGAGCAGGGACCTTCCACTCAAAGGACACTGTTAGTTGTGTAATATCTGTAAAGTTTGCAAATTGCAGAGAAACACAGATGTATTTTATGGAGCTGGTCTGTCACGTGGCTACTCTGGCCATTTTGTAAATGATCATTGCTGGGTTTGGCAGGAGCTGATATTGCCATGCAAGACAGCAGAGTTTAATGAATTGCAAATCCATGTACCTGAAGCAGCAGGAACACACCCTCGAGAATACTCTCATCCTGATGCTTGGGAAGGTTTGCATACAAAACTCCTCAAATGGAAACATAAAACTGGCTCCTGGGGCAAAAACTAAGTCAGCCTGAATTGTTCACTGAAGCTGAGATGCAGCCTGCACAGCTGGGAGAAGAGGGGACACAGTCCTTCCTCCACCCACTCTCCCACAGCCACCTCAGGCCTGGTGCAGCCAAGGGCAGCTTTGGGGCTGCTCTACAGCACACCAACCTTTCTTCCAGTTTACCTGTGCCCAACAAAAATCAAAGCAAGTGCTGCTCAGTAACTCTCCAAGCAAGCAATGCCTTGTTCTGGTTCTGTTGCCCCAGGATAGTCTTCCTCACAGAAATCCCAAACCACCCAGCTTCCAACTTGCAGTGATCCAGCAAAGTGGCTCAAAGCAGTAAGAGAGCAAAAACTATAGAAATGCCTCTTGGTATTTTGCATGTATTGAAGCAGATACTGATCCCTGGTTCTGGTTACTGTAAATTCAGAAGAGCTTTGCTGAGGACAGGGATGCAGATCAGGGAACTTGATTTTGCTTCTCTGCCTGATATTACGCACAGCTGGTTTTTAAATAAACAAAAAAATACCACCACTGTGCAAAAAAACTTCATCTACTATAAAATCAGTGTCATTCCTCTGAAGTCAACTGAGTTACAAAAATTTACATCAGCTGCAGATTTCCTCCCATATGTGATGAAGAGTGTTCTGTTTCCTCCCCTGGGCCTCAGCTCAGGCTCTGTATGAATACAAACAGAGTTTTTTCCCTAAATGAGTACCAACACATTTTCTCCTGAGTCACATATCCTTAGCTGCTACACATTGCACATTGCCAATATGACTAAAACACCTTTAAAAAGTATTTAAATGTTTTCTTCAATAAAAAACATCAATGACATGGTTCTTTTATACAGTTAGAAAACTCGGCCTGTTTCATTGTCGTTTATTGCACCAGAATGTTAAAAATGAAATTTGCTGTAGAGAACAGGTCTCAGGGTAATATACAGCACTGGGTAAAATGGAAAGGAAACTTCAAGACAGAGTAACCAGCAGCCATGAAAAGGCCACACAAAATGATGTTGTATTACAGATTAAGCCAGGAATTACAAAGAACAGGATACCAACAAAATTATGGAAAAAATTATGAGTCTGTATGCATATAACTAACTGTAATCTTGGAATTAAAGGTATTCTTACATCAATTTTATGGATTTAAATGTATATGCAAATACCTGGATTTCAGAAATAAAAACAGAGTGAGATGCCCTCAACTAACAAGCAGGACCCACTATATCAGAGCCCTGGCATTGAAAATCTGTTTTTCAAAGACTGCAAAGGTCACATCTGAATGTTAGTAAAAATAATGTTATTATGTTTTCATAGAAAAATGTAGCATTCATATTTTTAAAGTATATGCAAC
This sequence comes from Luscinia megarhynchos, assembly GCA_034336665.1. Classification (NCBI taxonomy): domain Eukaryota; kingdom Metazoa; phylum Chordata; class Aves; order Passeriformes; family Muscicapidae; genus Luscinia; species Luscinia megarhynchos. Next base: position 2,586,917 of record CM067577.1, on the reverse strand, counting down.
ACTTAATTTGCCATTTTCAAGGAGGAGTATACATTTTAATAAGACCAGATACTCTGTGTATGTTATTGCATTGTCTCATCAAAAAAACAAACAAAAAAAAAAAACCTCCTAAGCAGACAAAGACATCTATTCAATTTCAGATAATGCTCACATAGTCTGTCTTGAAAAGTGTTATTGACTTCTAAAGTCAAGCATGCACAAGTCAGAAAGCAGCAGAATTAGATCTGTTTGTGTTTATTCAATTTAGCAAATCCTTGTGTATATTGTGGAACCCTGGGCTCTTACCTTGTCTGTCACATGATCTCTAATGTTAGATTTGCTGCAGTTATATGAAGGGTATCCTTTTAATACAGAAAATGTTTTATTCTTAAAGGCTTATTTCTGCTGCACAGAAGCCAGTACCAAAATGTCAGTCAAATCCTGTGGGATGATGATTAGTCATATTAAATCCTGCTTGAAATTCTGCAGATCTTTGTGGCTTACTAATAGTGCTTACAACAGCAGAGGGGTTGGTGTAGAGGGACAAGCCCCCCTCATTCCTAGGAAAGCCATCTGCAAGCCCACTGACGTGTCAGGTCTCACAGTGACACACCCACAGGGCCTCAGCAGACTGAAACCAGCTCAAATGAAAGAGCTAACCAGCTCCACCAGATAGGTGAAAATCTTTTCTCTAAAGATTTTCAGCAATGTGTCCATCAGAAAGCTCAGATACAAATTCAGGCTTTGTTAATGCCAGAGGAAGAGCAGTGTGGTCACCAGTCTTAACCTGGTGAAGCTAAGATTTGTATGATAGCACTTCCAGGAACTGGCCAAAGAGAGCAGGATTCACAGAAATAAACTGAACAGTTTCACATAGTCACGAAGTAAAAGAAAAATAAATCCCTTTTCCTTTTTTTTTCTTCCTTTTTTAATAACTTGTATATGAATAAGGACTTCACTTAATGTAAAGATAACACCATTCCTCTAATGTTGCATTTGATGCAATTTCTATAAAAAATAAATTTGTTTCATATAAACAGATTATGAGATATATTGCAGCAGGATGATTTCTCTTTTTATAAACAGAATATTAGGAATTATAATGTAGAAAATTGTAATTGTAGAAAATTGCCTTTGTTTTTGTACACAAAAATACAGAATAACTCAATTTCAAAGGAAGAAACATTGGAATTATAGTGGCACCAACTATTATTAAACTATTGAAAAAATTAGGCTTGTGGTTACCAGTGTAATGCTGCTAGAAGCAAATAATAAAAGTAGAAATTCCTAGCAGAAGTTTCTCAGAATACTTACCACATTCTACTTGGAAGCTGTAGTGGAGATGTTTGTTTTCCTGGGAAACAGGAACCATTGCAAGCAAGGGAGGCAGTAAAGCACTTGAACAGAGAACTGGCCCAGACCTCTGAACTGATTGGTTTCCCTCCAGCAGCTTGCTGTCCAGAAGACCTTGGAAAAATTTTTCTTTTCTCTCTGTTTCAATCTTCTCACCTGCAGACAGGTACAATAACCCCCTATAAAGCCTTTTAGAAACCCACAGACAGAAAGCATTGTAAGAATTATCCTTTCCCAGCACTAAGCATTCACAATGCAATGGAGTCTGCAAGACTTAAGCAATCTTTTCATGTCCTTAATTCCCATTTAAGTTTCTTAATGCATTCCAGGGCTATAATCATGTGCTGTTTTGGGAGATATATGACCACAATTCATGTTGCTTTAATGATTAAGGAACACTAATATGGTTCTGTGAAACCACATGCAGCATAACTCAGCCTCCCCTGGTATGCCTGGTCCCTATATTGGATTGCAAAGCAAGCAATAAAACCCCATAAACAGCTGAAGCAGAATGGCAGTTATCAAATAAAGCATCTACACAAATATTTAGATTCTATACCACAACAGCATCTTATTTTACCTCATCCACCATGCAATGCTCAAAAATACATCACTTTAACTAGGAAGCAATACATTCTGCTGAAATTACCAGAATATACCCATAGATTTGAAAGTCTACATTAAAATGGCAAATTGTAGGGGGAAAAAAAAGTGCAGAACATAATTTTCAAATGTGGATGTTTAAATAGAATAAACAAATATTGGAGATTGAGAGCACAGTACTGCCCAGTTGTACTGAAATTTCCAAGCAAGCAGATTCAGAAGGGAATGACTGCTCAGAAGTGGATGTAGAAGCAGTTCTGCTCTCACCTGTGTAACCTGTGGCCAGGAAACCCAGCTGGGATCCTCTTGAATTGTTCCTACTGTGGGAGCTGAGCATGTGAGGGCCATTATGTAATATCCACTGCCATTTCCACAGTGTTTCTGATGATAAAAACCTAGTTTTGTTCATGTATGCATAAATATTTTATTTTTGTTTGAAAACAAAGTCTACAACATCATTCAAAATGCATCTATCCTTAATATTGGTATGTCTTCTTTTCCTCTAATTATTACGAAAACAAAATGGATGCAGAAAGTAATACTCTCTAAAATACCCAAGATTGTGAAATAATTCTGTAAGATGTCTTACACTGCACTGAAAATTCCTTTTAAAAAACCCACACATGAATAAGATATAAAAATTAATTTTAATCTGTTCAAGTTTTTTAAGTATTCAGTAGGCTATAGCAACAAAATTTTTTATGCAGTTATACATCTGCTGAGATGGGTAAAAACTGAAAACAAAAATATTATCCCTTTTATCAGCACAGGTAGGTAAATATATTCCACTCCTTAATGATTTGGCAGCTATTACAAAGTCATTATCAACTTGTGAGATTAGGAGATAGAACAAAAAAGCAGATTACTGCTCAACACTCAATTTTCAGTGCTTTGTTTCAAGACATATGTGATGGCATTTTCTGTTTTAAAACCAGAGTTGTACTCTCATTACTCCTGAAGCCATAAACTCATTCTGAAGACTTGGGGAATCTTGAGTCTGCTTTGAGCTACTGCAGGTGCTTCCTTCGTTCTACATTTATCCAGACCTACACAGTCTAGACCATAATTTCAGTTGCATGATTATAAATTCAAATCCTGCAAACAGTCTCTTCATGGCAAGGCAGACACAGAAAACTTCACACTTGCTGCAATTGCTTAGCACCCAGGAAATCAGGTTAGCAATTCAGAACCAAAAAGAACACTAGTTTTTATAGAAGTAGGGAGGAGATAAGGTCAGAAACATTCTGTGAGGATTTGGAAGAGATTATGGGATCATTTGCTTAGGTGAACTGACATATTAAGCATCTTATATCAGGACTATTTATGCTGTGCTTTTTTTGCTTCAGAATCCAAATACAGATGCTGCTTTCAATTTGTAAATTCAAGGCAGAAAGCTGCAGACTGTTTTCGACACAGAACCATCACACTTGAGCACTTTAACCCATATTTCTTAATTTTCTGTTCCCAGAATGAAGGCCATTTTCCCCCCAGAATTTTGCATGAAACGAATTTGGACTAGAGGCCAGGGTCAGGAGAGCTGATGGCAGTTAAGTCATCTTGTTGCACTCATTAAAAATAGTGTTGAAGGATACCTGTTCTCACAACTATTAGTTGTCATCTTCACATAATTCACATAACAATGTTCCCAATGTGAAGATGCTTACAGAATCGGGCAACACTTCATTTTTGGTAAGTACAGAATCCAGAGACACCTTAATTTCTTTTTGAAAAGAAGAAAAAATCTAAAAAACACTAAAAGGCAATTTAATTCCCTTTTAAAAGTGCTTTCAAATAGAGTGGTAACAGCTGATTTATTTTATTCCTCCTACATTCGTCTGTTTGTCTTCATCATTTCACTCTGAGGAAAAGCTGTTCCACTGTTTTAACTTGTGGGCTGTTATTTTTTTTAGACTGACTCGCATTGTCACATCCAGTTCCTCTGTAAATCACCCCATAAGGCTCTGCACCTTTCCTGAGTTTTGCTTTTCCTACTCTTATCTGTAAAGTCTGCACCAGAACAATGATTCCACTCATTTCAGCTGCTGTGCCATATGTCAGTGATATGGTTCCAAAATGCTTTTTAAGCTTTGCATTTTAGATAAATACTCTCACACATGTTTATTCACAGTGGCAGCAGTTTCAAAAATGCATGTTGTGTTGGGCACCTGGAAGGATTCAGCCTCAGACAGAAGTGCCAGTGACACACAAGCATTTCCTACTTACTTGATGTGGAATTTGCTGTCACTTCTACCACCCATCAGCAGGTGAGATTAGAGTTTTAAAACATCCATTTCCAAATGCCCTCTCACCTTCTGCTGTATGGGATTGCCTCCATGAGGAAGCATTTTTGGCCTTCCACTAGGCAAAAAAAATAAAACTCTGAAGCAGAACTCAGGAGAGCCTTTTTGCCTGGAAATGGAAGCAATTAAGTTGGATGGTGAAGCTCACAGCAGCCACTCAGTTATGAGAATATCTTCTCAGTGAAACACTAAAAGCAAGTTAAAGAAAAAAAGGCTGATTTCTGTAGGTTTTACAAGTATAGTGTCATGGCTGTGAAGATCACCATGCTTAAAATGCAGCTTTTATTATTTCACTTGATTGTTATTTCACTTGATTCAGGTCTGCCTTTCAAATCAGACAATGTTGTCTATGTGGCCTTTTATCCAAATATGTCAATAACTTTACCACCTCTAAGCCTTAAAAAGCTGTTTTCTAATTGGGGTGGAAGACAGTGTCAAGAATTAAGAGTTTGGATTCAATTCTTGCTGTAACAGTTGTATGACTTTCCCTTTGTTTTCAGACTGTGAAAAACAAGAACTGGCTGCATGGTACTGTATTGTAAAGCTTTATTAATTCAGGCCTTGTTTTCTCATTCCTTATAGCATCATTTCCACCACTGGTTCCATTAATTCTAGTAAAAATTCTCAGCAGGACAGAGAAAACTTTTCATTGAGAAACATCTCCCCTTTCCCACCTGCTTTCAATGACTTTTTCTAATTAAAAGTACATTAGTTCCTCGAGAGCAACAGAAATAAAACTACTTTCTCTGTAAGTTGTATTTTTTACCTGCCCTTCTTAAAGGGAAAAAGATCCACCTTACAAATAAACTAGTTGGAGCCCTGGCAGCAGAAACAGGAATTTTCCATTCTGCACTGTACTTACAAACATATACAAGTCCCCTTGCTTTTTGCTTAGCCTGAGGCTTCCAGTATGTAGAAACCTGCTGTCTAAAATGAAACTTATACATTTAATAAGAATTCAAGGCTGTCTGAAGAGAATAGGCTCTTTTATTAACTACATAAGTCTGAAACTCAGTTAGACACTGTGCAGAGTTCAGTAAATATAAGTCTATATTTCACCATGGACATGTTCAGTGACTTAAAAGCAATATAAACAAGGTAATTCCTAAAGGAGCATGGCATCCTTTTCTCAGTGCAGTCATATCCATCCCCGTTACTGGCCACTTTACTTTACTATACTTTATTTCTTACAGTGTTCTAGAGGAGGTTTTTGTGTTGGGTTTTTGTTTGTTATGAGGAAAAAACTTGCAAAGAATAAGCAGCGTGTGAATAGCCAAGATATTGCCCATGTTTTTATACAATATCAAAAATTTGATAACTGTATGAACAATGTTGGTACAACAGAGTGTTTTGGTTAGGAACAGAGCTACATTTCTGTGCAACCTAAAAAAAATCAAACTAAGAGAGACTGCAAAGGGAAAGAAATCCCTTTCCTTCCTACACAGTATTATAAAGTCTCCAAAGCAGGATATCATGCACATGCCATGTCTTGTATAGCAGCCCTAGCTTCATTTATAAAAAAAAAACAACTTCTTAAGCCTAATGTTTCAGACAACTGTTGCCATTTGCAAATACATTTTAGGTGCAAAAGTTGAACTATTCTTATCTCTAAAAAACTAGGTTTTCCCAAGAAACTCAGAAAAACACGCATTCTTTTCCAGACACAGAACTGACAATATGTCCCTACAGAAAAGCTCTGAATCTGTCTAGAAAAAAACAAAAAAGAGCATTTCCTTGACCCACAGCCAGACTGTGAGTGTGGAGGATCAGCAATGGAAGCAGCACATTGCCAAGATGAAGGTGCAGCCACTGGGGCCAGCTCTGTACCAGGCTCTGGTCCTTCTGCAGCCTCCCTGGGGCTCCTTCCTCCCTGCACAGCCAGGACAGCACTCAGGGCAGGGCTGTGGCCACCAGCACTGACACTGCTTTAATTTGCACAGCTAGGGCTAAATGCTAGAGCTGGCAAAGGAGAAGAACTGAACTGCTTTGAACAGCCCCAGAATTATTTCCATAGAGTCTAAAGGCAAAAAGGAGCCCACATGAGCTCTGTGCAGCAAATAGAAAGGGCAGAAAGAGGCACCACACAAGATGGAAAACATTTATGGCTATGAGATTCACAATGTTGAAGGACAAGGAGTAAAAACGTTCCTACTGAATATGTGCAAGTAACTGCAGTAACTGCAAAGCCCAGACTGCCCCAAAGAGTGATATCAAAGGATTCAATTAAAGATAGAAAGGATTTATTGCTTCCACAGTTTTACAACAGAGCTATCGAAGACAAAGTATAAGGACTGAAATTGTAAAACATTTTAATGCTTCAGAAAACAGATAGCAAGGAAATGGTTTTTTTTCCCCAGATAGTATTAAAGCATGTAACACTGAGCAGTCTAAATTAATCCTCTGAGCTGCAAAGCAAGTTGGGCTTGGAGTATTTGGGAGTCAATGACAGATTTAGCTGTACTGGTGAAACAAAGTACAAAAGCAAAGGATTTCATCAAAATTATGTGGAAAAGACACTAATGTCATCAAAATCTTGCTTTAAAAACTGTTCTAAATTTTTTTAAATCTCCAGAGACAACCAAAAATAGAGACTGAAATTACTCACTATAAGGCTGTGGAACCATAAGCAAAATTAACTGCAGTGACTAAGCATACTTCTCTTGCCAGTAATGAAAAAAAAAAAGAGAGACATCCTTTATCCATGATAATTTGACAGTAGTTGTTATTATTAACACAGAAATAAAGTGATCAATGCTCTCTCTCTAAAATACAGAACTTTTCATATTAACAGGTGACAAGGTGAACAGTCTTACTGGAGCTCAATTATGAACCAATTCTGAAAGGAAATATTTCACACTGGATAAGAACTACAAGGACAACACAAAGACTGCTGCAAAGTTACAGAGAGCACAAGTTCTCTTCAAGACTTCTACACAGTGGGGAGGAATTGATAAAACAATGGAGAAAGTGTCAGCAAAAATTCAACATGCATTCAGCTCTGCTATAGATTAGCAGAGATTTCAGAAAACACTTATGGTCAAATCTGAATTATTTAGTCATAAGTGGTCTTACTGCAGATTGCAATGAACAGTTTTCATCAGAATTTTCATTACTCAAACATACAGGTTTCAGTCTTGCAGTTGACATCTTGCTCTCACCATCTGCACCAGATTTTCTAGTGCCTTTAGGAAAACAGCAGAATTAAACAAGGCTGAAAAATGCTGATTTTCATCAGATTTCCCAGTCTAGGTTTCAGTATAGGGCTGTTATTTTTAAACATTCAGGGATATTAATTCAGCCATCATTTCCTTATGGAAAGTGAAAAATGATGCTCACAGGATTACCATTCACTCGTAAGGGTACACCCTGCTCATGGAATTTGACACTTTGGATCTTGCACATCTTTATGGAAATAACCTCCCAAGCTTGGTTAGCTCCAATACAACTCAAAAATCTGATCTTCAGCAGAACTTTAAAATACAAGAATCTTCTTCTTTTGGGAGGACAAAAAAAGAAACTTACATTACTATCTAAACCTTTAGTTTTAAATCTACAAGCCAGATACCAGAACCACCCACTGTAAATGGGATTTGTGTGTTTTGCCAAGCCACTGGAACCTGGAACCACCTCATGCACCTGGAACACTTTATAGAAGCACTATAATCAATGACCAAGAATCAAGAAGTGCAACAAAAGAGCCCATACCATTTTACAATATCTATGCCTTTATTGCACTTTTTACTATAATCTTTACTTACATAATCAAAGTAGTGTTTTTCTAATATTCCAATGTAATATCAAGCAATTTTCTTAAGGTCTGATTTAGAACTGCCTGCACTGAAGTGATTTATATTTTAATTCCCATGCACTTACCTAAATTGAATTTAATCTGACATTTTATTACCAACTTCTATTACATTCTCCTAGAGCTCTTAGTAGCCTTTTCTAAATTTGCCAAATTTATATAAATTTATGGTATTACCAAGTAGTGACACCCTGCTTTTCACCATTACTCTAGGCAGATAATATAAAAATATATCAATTAGTGTACAAAGCCTCAAATAACCCTAATATTTGATTTCTTTCCAGTCCTCCCAGTCCTTCTCAGTCAATGGACTTGTTCTTTAGGTTCCCCTACCAATTCATGAACAAGCATGACTGCCCTGAGTTTCCCCTTGCCTTAGTTGCTGCAATTTTCCTTAACAACTTTGAATGAGTTACTAATCCTTTCAAAGTGCCATCTCCTAAATCCTGCTGGTTTCCTTCCAACAAAAATTAGAAAAAACAGCTACATACACTCTTCCAAAATGTTGGATTTTGATAATCTTGGTGGGCCCCTTCCAACTCAGGATATTCAATGATTCTATGAAATATATTTCATGGGTAGCAACACATTTCTGACCACAAGAACTGCTACTTGAAGTACCCCAAAGTTGAGGCCCTGGAAAGTTTTAATATCAGGATTCTAGGCAGGAAAACCTACAGTACAGCTAAATTTACTCACCCTAGAATAATTTTTGTACTATTACATTATATTCCTGAATAACTGAAATGCATTAACTGTCATTTTCTAATACCATCCAAATAAATGTTTTATCTGGACTTCACATCATTCAAAGACTAGGGCTCCTCAAAGCCAGTGGCAGCTGTGGCACTTGGCACATTCAGAGATGATTGGTAAACAAGGGCTGAAATTGCACTTATTTGCCTCCTCTTCTCTCTTGAAAATACTCAAGGTCAATGGCAACACTGGGGATTATTGTAAAGAAGAGAACTATCTGTGGAGAGACATTCCCCTTGGAGATCTTAAAAGTTCATACCAAAAAAATGAACATTATTTGAATATAAATTGAAAAATATATTTCAGTTAAGTTAATCAGACTTAAATCTCCACAGGAAGCTTGCAAGACTGTTCTCAATTTAAACATTTCCCAACAATTTACAGCTTCATTTTGCCAACTTTTCCCCAAATCACATTCCCCTGAATTTACACAGCCGAGAATGCTATTCAACAACAGCTGAACAAGAACTGTGAAGAAGAGGTTTAATATGCTGATGAGAAATAGTGCAGGAAAAAGCAGCAGAAGCAGCTCCTAAAAAAAAGTGCTCCCTTTTATTCAGATGAAAGATAACTTAGCAATGCATCTCTACTTTCTACACTTTAGATCAACACTGGCAGATCAATTTTCTTCTTACGCTTGCACATCTCTGACCAGAAATGTTAATTAGCTTTTGGATTCTCTGGCCCCTCATTAGCATCAAAGTGAGAAAAATATCAGGGAGGGGGACAGGCAGAATGATGCAAAAGCTACTTGAAAGATGAACCAAACTCCACAGTTTCTTGGTGCAGAAGTGCTAAATTGAGTTGGGCTGTAAAACTGCCATGACACAGATCCTGTTCTAAAACCTGTGTTACTTGGTGACCAGGTAAAGTGGAAGTGTGAATCAACAACAGCAGAACTTAATCTATTTTTCATTTTGCACTCTGAGCCAAAGCATAAAAATGTGAGATGCTGGAGTGAGTGCCCAGGTATTGATGGCAATGGATGGGTGAGTTCCCAGCAAACAATACACAGAAACAGAGCCAGCATACATTGAATTTTCTTACCAGGACCCAAAGGAAAGTTGATTCCAAAGGATGAGATTTGCATTTAGATACACTTTCAGTTCCTGGAATCAGCCAGCTCTGAGTTGAACTCTTGGTGGTGAATAAATGCAGAGAATGAAGTGGCACCATCCAAACACACACATCACTCTGCTGGAATGACTCTTCCTCCTCTTCATGTGCCTCTCCTACACTGGCAGTGTTCAATTTCCAGTACAATAAACAGACATTTATATAACAGCTGTATCAAGGGAAAAGAATATAGCAGGAATCATGAAGATGGATGAATGCTAGAGTCTGACCCTTAAAGTGGATTTTGTGTTCAGAGGTGGCTGATTTTAATTCAACCAGAATACACAAATACACATTTATATGGTTTGCAAAAAAACAAAAAAAAAAGTTGAATTTCAGCTGTATTTTTGCTGTGAATTTGTTGGGCTAAAATGCTTGTTTCCATGGTGAAACAAGACAAAATGGCAAAAATTTAGAAAAAAAAAATTAAAATCTAAGACTGATAGTTCTATTATGAGGCAAAACTAAATCTAAAGAAAACATTTGTTGTAAATAAGATAAAATTTTGCAAAATATTACAGATTTTTATCTTCTTTTAAACAATATAGACAAACTCACACATTTTGTTTCATTATTAGTGAAATCTAAGCAACTTTAGGACTAAAAAATAGTTTCTCTTTTTTATCCAAAAATTAAATGATCTTTCATGTTCAATGTCAATGGACTAGGCTTTCTAACACACAAAGCAAAAAAGAAAATATAAGGCAATCAGAAACAGAATTAACTGTTCCAGCTCTCAGCAGCTTACACACAATTGGAAGCTATTTGATGGCTTTTGAGCAGGTTACTGGGAACTTCATGTGCATCCACTTGTTGCTGAGTGCTCCAAGGAGCTCCTCTGGAATTGCATTTTCACACCAGTTCTTTCAGTGAAAGGCTGAACTCCAGCACCTGTTCCATCCCTGGCTGTATTGGTTTATTTGGTTATTATTCTCCCATTTTTTGCAACACCTGCACGTAGGATGAACTACACTGCCATCCCCATGAGCAACTTCTCTTACAAGTCAGTCAACTGATTAAGTTTCTGTCTGATTTTGAAAACTCAGTGACAGCAAAGTATTTATATCTGCAACCCCAAAGTAATGACACAATTGCTCTGACCTCTGTTGATTACTTTTAATTTATATACAGGTTTAGTCCTTTTTCACCTTCTGGACTTGTTGAAGAATACAACAACAAAGCAACCTTGATAAAATTGGAATCAACTGGTAATTAATATTCCATTTAATGGGGATGAAAGCCATGGCACTTATTACATTAAGCTATATATAACTGCATCAAATGGAATATTTAAGCATTTTAACTTGAGCATTTTATGCGTTAGTAATTCACTTAATTATTTCCTCCAGAGAATGAGTGGTATAATATCATGATGGTGCATGGGGAGTTATATGAATAAATCTTCAGGCATCAGGATAGGATCAGATACCCCAGAGCCTCACTTAAATCAATAAAAGCAGGAGGAAGTAGTGGGAAGAATGCTGCTTCTGGCTTATTTCACTGCTCTGTCTGTACAGCAGCTACACCAATCATGCTGAAGACCTCACTGCCTTAACTTAATGAAAATGTAACTCATACTTTCACACTTTCATAAAAGTAAAAAGCTACCTGTATTACATCCTCATTTAAAATGTCTCTGCTAGACCTCTTGCTTCATGAAAATCATGTTCTAATGAACTTGAGCTGTTTAGGTCACATATTTCTACATGGTCACAGCAGTCTCAGAAAACAGGTGAGAATGAATCAGTAGAAAGACTGAGAGGGCATAAACAAGAAACTTCACTAACAATTCCCAGAAGATAAATAAATGAATGTGTCACTATTCTACAACACATAACCTCACTAACTCAACTAAACCAGCCTCTCTCTGAAATATTTTCTGCACTGTAGCCTGTTTTTATAGCTCTGAATTTGATATGGGAAATATTACATCAATAATCAATGACTGCAGAGAGAAATTGAGATGGAAAAGAGTCATAAAATGAGCAAGAAAAGCAAGGAGAAAAGGAACATTATGTTAGATATCTGAAAATGGGAAACAGGACTTCTGTTACTTTGTGTATATGTGCTTTGTTTTACACAGTATTTTCTTTTTATTGCATTGGCAAATAGTACTCATAGGTGGGGCAGGAAAATTTGAGAATCAAAGAAATAGAGTAAGAGACTGACATAAAATTGGCAGTGAAAAAGATCTGAATTTGATTTGTAGCTGATCCCAGCTGTAGCTGCTGCCACAGGTGGGTGGCAGCCAGGGAGTTCCATCTTCAGGTCTCAAACTGCACCACGAGCTGTGGTGAGATCCAGATCACACTGAGTCAGAGCAGCACCAACATCAAACAGAATTCAAGCTGCAGCACTGCCCTGATTCATATGCTGCTATCCACTTTCTTGGTGGACTGTTGACAGCTGAGACTAACTCAGAAGCAAAAACCAAGTTTCAACTTGTGTTTTGCTCAGAAATTTCAACTGATTTGGCACTGGAGAGAAGTTGAGATCGAGCTGCTGTGGTGGTTGTTTGTTACCAAGGGATTCCTCCTGTGTAAGTGGGATTCCCACCTAGCCACTCTGCCTTTTCAACTTGTGCTGCTGAAAAAGGGATGGGACTTTGGCCCATATTGTTTAGAAACTAAGAACTAACAAAATATAGGAGACTTTTACATTCACTCATTAATATTACCCTAACAGCACAAACTGTCAGCTGCACTTAGCAAGATGAATATTTCTGAATATTTTGGGAAAGTCATCCAGCTGCTAGCTGGTGAATCACCACAACAAAATGCTCATTCTTCTAAAGAGTTATCCATCGATGTAAGTCATGCATGGGTTTCAATTCCCAGTCACACAGCCCACTTGACTTGGTCACTTTGATGTCATTCCTGACTTGGTGCTACATAATTGCCATAGTTCTCTTGAAGTCATGGAAAGTTCCCCACAATAAAAGAGAATCAAGAGAAATTTACTGCCTTTCTGCCCTACCCCCCGCCCCCTTGCCCGCAGTTATTGCAGAAACTTGATTTAAGTTTTGCTACTCATGAAAGTGAACAAGATCTCCAGTTCATTTGCTACAACTCTGCCTATCTTTCACCTTTCCATTTCTCATGAGTGCAGATTTTGGTCCATGACTGTCAAGGATGTTTTTACTCTTTTTATAGGCATTATTGCAATATGAATACAGAGTCACTCACAATAAACCCAAGACTTCAGCCTTCCCCTCAGCAGTGTTGGTAATGCTGTTATTGTGACACTGTCACAACTCTAATCACACCTGTATAATTTGCAAATCCTTTTTTGCCTGAAGTGCCACTCATGGGTATAAACAGACCTAAACTGTTTACACTGCCCACACCTCTCACAGACTGCTCAAAGACTACAGGTTCATATAAAAAAAAAGTTTGGGAAAAAGGTTCTAGACATTCTCCCTTTACATTTCTCCCATCATGCTGGAGTACTACTTGTATTGATACCTTCATCAGCAGTGTTAATTCTACACACCATCGCAGCCCTTAGCAATTTCCAAAAAAATCAGCATAACAGGGTGATACTTAAAGTGTTATTTGAAGAGTTAGCCATGGAATTAAGAATTAAAATGCACTAGAGGGACAGGACTTCTTAAAGAAAGACCTATCCCAGCTCCTCACAGTGGGATTTTGAAGGATTCAGAAACTGTAGAAGAGAGATGAACCATCTGTTCTGTCAGCTGGGGGAGGAAGGGGACTTAGGATACTGATCTAGAATAAACTCACAGCACAATATTACATCTTTTCTGGATATTCCAAAAAAGGAGACAATCATAATTGTCTTTTTCTTTAATTCATTACTATGTATGGTAATACTTTTAGTTCAGCCTTTGTGTCTTGGTCTCTAAATACTAGATACAGAACACCCAAAAGCAGAGCCAGTTAATTCTAATGACTTCTCACATTTAAAATATAAAACCAGTGTCAGATCCCTGATCTTCTGAAAATTTCAGAGCTAGACTGATACTGAATTTTGCAGCTTAGACCCTCCACTCTATTGCAAAGGGGAGGGGGGAAGAGGTACAACAAGCTGCCAGTATTTTAGCAGTCAAAAAAGGAAGAAGCATTAGTAAATTGTTTTACAAATCCTATCAGTGTAAGAGTTTTCTGAGTAAATGTTTTCTCTCATAAAAGCTCACATCACTTGAAGCTTAACAAAAAAAAATCAAGAGAAAGTTGGGCTTTTCTAAATTAAATCAAAAGCTCCCATCAATCCTAAATCAACCAAAATTTTGCCCTAAATTTAAGACAAATGCATGAATCTCATGGTCAAAAGAAGGTCCACTACACCCCTTTTCTCCTAGTTTGGAGCAGCAGTAACATACAGGCTTTCTATACAAACAAGAGCTTCAAAATTTAACATATTTAGAACACATTTAGAAACCCTGAAATTAATTAAATTTTTGAATTAATTCAGTGAATTCTAGGGTGGACTAGCAGTAATGTGCATCATAGAAGCAACTTGATTTATGTCCTGTATCCAGCAACTGGATTCTCTGGTTCCAGAACAGTTAGTTTCAAAATATCCCAAGGAATAGCTGAAACTATAGCCCTTATGTGAAAAGGACAAAAGAAACAGTAAAATGCTTTTTCCTCAGAAGCCAAACAAATGAGCAGCTGTGATGTCTGTATTGAATCACAACTCAAACAACTCTTACCTAGTAAATTAATTATCTGTAACTCTAGCAATTCACTAGCTCTATAATGTGGAAGGATTGTGTTCTAGAATCCTACAGAAAGTCAGTGCTGTTATCAGAAGTCAAGTGCCTTCTCCCATGTCAGGTAAGGATGACAAATAAGCTCCTTAGGTCACTCCTGGATCCCAGTGCTCTCCATCACCTACATCACCTGCCACTCCACACAAGGGATCCTCTTTGCTGCCACCTTGCCTTTCAACAGAAAGTGGATCTGGACCCTGAGAAAAGTCCATTGCAAGGAGCCACCTCAAAGGCCAGACATGTCCATCCCCCTGAGCCCAGCAGCACCTCTGTAACCTGCCCGGCCCCAGGGCATGCAGCACCAGCTGCTCCTGTTCCATGCTAACGCTACAGGCAAGCTGCAGCACAGCCCTCCACTTAGTTTGACCGAAAAACACGAAATAAAGCAATGGTTAAGGGTTTACAGCCCCATGGGTGGCACCCAGCAGTGATCCAAATCCAGGGCTGGCCAAAGTGGATGTAGCCACAAAGTCCCAGAGCAAACCCACCCAGAACTGGGAGGATTTGAGTCATCCTACACCTCTTTGCCCTGAAGCTAGGGACCACTCCTTGTGATACAACCCATATATTTGATTTTCAAATGAGAAAGCTGAGCAGAAATGAGGAATGGCAAGCCCAACTTTCAGGAAATCCATAGGAACTGAACTGACTACTATGAAGCCAGTTAATCAGGAGCTGAGGACCACTCGAAATCACTCTAATTTCCCTAAGCATGCTATTTTCCCAATCTCGATGGCACTGGAAGTGAGGTATTTTAACCCTAGAGCTATCACCTTTCAGACAACCCGTGATTAATCAATCATCCTTTTCATCCAAACCTCCCAGATTGCCTTTTGCCAATCTAATCTAATCATCATCTTCCCATCTCTGCAGAGCAGTCACAGCCTCCAAGAACCTCCTTCCTCAGGCGGTTTGCCATCCAGGGAGGGACCCCCAGGGGGTCAGTGACTGCCACCAGCTGCTTTGGGACTGCTGCGGGGACATCTCAGAACACAGCAGTCAGGATTATAAATATCCACCACCCAAGATCAGCATCAACCACCAACTGCCCCTGCACTTTCTGGAAAGCACTGCCAGCATTTCACTGGCCAGTGGGTGTCTGGAAACGAGGAGTGGGCAGGCACAGCAGTGCTGGATTCCTGGAACAGCAACTGAACATAAGAGAAGAAGGCAGGCTCACAACATGTCCATACAAAGAAACTTCAGCATGGCTCAATCCAAGAATATCCATGTATGTGTTTGGAAGCCTATTTTTATTACCAACAAATAGAAATGGATTGCTATTTTGGTATCAGTACCACTTCTAAAAAATGTTCACAATGAAATGGCAATTTGGGAGGAAAGCAATTGTATTTTTTAATAGTTTATTAATACAATCTATCCTAAACATATTTCTAGTAATTCTCCATTACAGTAAGGCTGCATAAAAGAGAGGGTTAATGACCTACAAGTTTCTTTGCAATGTAGAAATTAATTCTAGGAGTTTTGTCAATTTTAAGTACAGTCAAATTACCAATATTATGTACTTGGTCTTTCTTTTCCTTGCTGTGAAAAGGAAGAGGTAAGAACAGTACCAAAATTCTCTGAAAATCCTCACAGCAGTGCTACTCTACACCTGGTGCACATTTTGTTCCCAGCCCAGCAATAGTATCACAATTGAGGTGTTTATGTTCTACCCCATAACAAACACTGACAATTCCTACTCTGGCTCTAACACAGAATCTCTTGACATTACTAAGACCAGCAATGAGCACGTCTCTGTTTAGCTGCACAACTCTACACTCAGCCCCAGGGAAAACCAGTTTATCCATTTGGGACAGTGCACACCTGTTGTTAGTTAATCCCCAGCTGGCAAATTACAAAAGGGAGAAAAACAAATATGTAGGTATTTAAAATAATGTGTTTTCAGCATGACTCACCTCATAAACCCCTGGAACCTAAATGGATTAGAAGTCTATAACAGGAGTTTCACCAGGATGTTGGCTTACTCCTAGGGCTGGCTTCCAAAATAAAGTTACAGATCCCAAGGCATATTTAGATTTCAATAACATGAACATACTAACTGCACTCACACTCTAGAGAAAAAATTCCAAGGCTGTGTCTGAGCAATATAAAGGCTGTTTCATTCATTTACCACTAATATCTATCTTGTTTCATTACAAAACACTTGAAGAAAGCCTTATGCATACAGATAATATGTATTTCTCTCCCTCCATCGAGCATAGCTCGCTTGCCATCTAGTGGGCACAGCACGTGAATTAAATCACAGCTACACTCGGCAACAAATGAGCAGTCACAAAATGTGTGGGTATAACAGCTTTGAATTAAATATTTCAACCAGCAGCAGAAAATTACTAGCAGAGCTAGCAGGACTGCCTATTAGATTGCCTTGAATGCTAAATTTTGTCCAAGTCCTAGGCAACCTCACTAAAGAAACCTTTTAAAAAACACTTTCTTCCATACGACACATTCTTTTTAGTCTCAAAAAACAAACCACAGTGATGAAATCAAATTATAGTTGATCTTATAATACTGCCAAGATAATTTGCAACACGAGACTATTGAGACACAAAACACAAGCCTTCATTTTCAAGACAAAAACATCATGTCATTTTTAGTCTGGAGAAAAACAAGTTAATAAAAAGTGTCTTGTACTTTCTTGATTCAACCCCTCAAAGTACAGTCAATTAATTACATGTTTAAATTAAGCATTTGATTAAGTGTCTTCTTTGACCAGAGAGCTCAGCACCTTATTGACCTGTGAGTCTGAGTTACAGCTCATTTGCTTTGAAACCAGCCCAGGACAATGAACAGTACAGAACAAAATGATTTTGTGCTTGCTTGCATCAATTTAAAAATGGAGTAAATCCTTTAAATGATCCAGAGCTGAATCAGACTGAGAGGGTCGGTAACCCTTCAAAGTTTTGTATAATTCCTTCAAACAACACTTTGTGTAAGTTTTAGTGTGCTTTTGCTTTATCAGTTTTAAGGGGATTAAAATACTTGAAAAATTCCTTATAAAAGTCAACAGAGGGCAAAAAATATCAATCAATAAGAAAAGAGAGCTTGTACTTAGTACTTCTAATTTCCTGTTCAGAAAATTGTACTCTGACTCTGTAGTTCGAAATCACCAAATAACATGCTGTGTACATTTTATTTTCCTTACATCTGCTAATGACCACGGGGAATGAAATAAGCCACAGCTGGCTAGATCATGCACGTGTGATTACTGCTTAGCCACAATTTATGTAGTTAGTTACAGACTACAGTCATACTAAGCTACTTAAAACACATGTTAAAGATCTAATGATGAGCTGATATTAATGGGTATTTACAGCATGCTTAAATAATTCCCAAAGAATGTTTGAATATGTCTCTGACATGCAAACAGGACCCATGCAGAAAACATACATCAAAATATTACTGCTTTTAAAGAAACATGTGTGTTTACTCAAGGGAATATTTCTGAGTATGCATATTTCAAAAGATGTATAAACCCAAAAGATGGATCACCCTTTTCTCATCACAATTTCAGTTATATAGGGCTGGCAACACATGAGGAAATTTTTACTGTGACTATTCATGTTCCAAAGTTTAAACCTTACAAAGGAGAACTGGCATTCTGGAGGGAATAAATATGAGCACTTATATTGAGTGAGTCCCTCGACAGCAGTTTTGCTAAATCTATGTGATTTTGCCTTTGGCCAGCATGGAATGAGCTGCTGGACTGGGGCCCAGAGAAGCACTTCCCAGCAATACCTGCAGAAAGCCAGGTTCAGATGCCTGCAGCCTCAGGCCAGCCCTTCCCTGGCTGCTCCTGCTCAGCTCCTGCCTGCCAGGGGCAGAGCACCTTAACCACTGCAAGGGTGAGACCAGGACACTCTGACATCCAAGCCATCACTTATAAACAGCCAGTATCAAGGGGAAACTGTTGGAATCGTGCATAATTACAGTCGTGCAAACATTTCAGTTTAACATCAGGGAAGTGTAAAGTGAGCAGAATGGCAGGTAGTGAGGAAGGAGTTTTTTTTACATTAAGTCAGAGCTGTCCTTATAAGCCAGAGGATGCCTGCTGAGCATGGGCAACTCCCTTGGAAGGGTGACACAGGGGATAGACCAACTCAAAATGTTAAACACTGTCTCCAGCAATACTGTGGAGGATTTTCTTTACTTGCCTAGTTACATGCTCTTGCAAATAAAACTTTCACTTCTGTTCTTCAACTTTTCCTTCAAAATTCAACTGCATGAAGCCCTGAGCAGCCTAATGCTGAATTTTGCCCTACACTGATAGAGACTGGACCACCTAAGCTACTAACCTGGCAAGTTCCCTGAACTATTCTTGAGGTGCTGTTACTGCTTGAGACAAAGTACACAGAACAGATGTAATTATACCACAGGATGGGTTCACCACCAAAGAAAGAATATTTCCTTCTTCATCTCTTCTGACCAACAAATCCATATCTGTTAAAAGTTAGCATCAAAAAAGGTAATCAGATTAATTTTAATTTTCCAATCAGTTCAGAGAGCAGATATGACTGATGATCAGAGCTAGACTCCTGCTCTGAACTCCTCTCCAGAGCAAAGTTAGCAAGTATTCTTCAGAATCCCTAAGAAACAATACCAAAATGCATAACCTGAGAACTCAAACACTCAAACTTCTGTGTAATTGATGAATATGATAAACCAGAAATGTCTACATAAAACAATACATCTCACAATAGTATGTTTATTACAAATGCCTGCAGGAGTATGTAGGCAATGGAGCATGGAGAGGTATTCATTAAGTTTCAGCTTGGCAAGCTATTAAACATTCTGTCCTGATCACACCAAACACAGCTTTGGTGTATTATTAGAGGACCACTGCACAAATGTGAGAGCATCCTTAAGCAACTTGCAAAAATGAAACCTTATTCAACCATTCCAAATTCCTGTTGTTTTCACACATCAGGATTGACTCCAGCAAAGTCAGTAACAGTAACACTAATCTTTACACAGTGTAAGGTAAAAATCCCCTATTAAGAGCACAAAGCCTTTACATTTGTATTACAAGCTCAAGCAGAATTCTTTTTCCTAGTGAATTTGGAAATTTATGGTTTATAGCAAAGGCCTGGATACTCAAAGGACTGGATTTGGCTGTAAAATTTCAAGTTTTGCAGTCATAGATTAAAGTTAAATATCTGAACTCTTTATGGTTATTTTTATTTTAATCTGGAGGTAGATTAAATAATAGATGTAATCATTACCACAAATGAAGCTTCATGAGCTTCACTAGCTTCATTCTCACTTAGGTATTTCTTAAAGATTGTTTTTTTTAAGTTTCTTTTTTTTTTCTCCATTGCTTTACAATTGGTATAATATCGTATTATTTACTTCCATCTTTGGTTTTTTTTTCAAACAAGCAACAGCACTAAAAACACAAAAAAGATCACCAAAAAACTCTAAAAAAAGTATGCACAGAAAGACTACAGAGACAAATACCAAAGGTCATACCAAAGACCAAAGGTCATACACAGAAGTAGGAAATTCAGTAGAACTTTAAAATATTTACATCTGCTTACAAGGTAAAAAGAAAGACCTTTACAAATGTATATTTTGAAATGCTGAGCATTCCCAAAACGTGTTAAGTGCCCGTTAAGCAACAACTTAAACACTTCTGCCTACATAAATGATCCACATTGTTTCTGTCTGTATGCGTACTCCATTTACACTCTCATTGTAATTCACTAAGACTGAACTTAGCAAGGCAACTGGAAACAAATACCCTTGAATCCTGGGTGAGATCCCAGAGCTCCACAGCGTCCGGAGGAGAGAGAAATGCTATGCAGGGCCCTAACAGGAACAAAACACACCCTGCCATACACTACACTCCCAGCTCCTTTAGCAGGATAAAGGGAAGGAAAAGTTCTTTTCTTTATCTTCTTTTGGGTACCTGCTTTGAACACCACTCTGTCAGGGAGTAACATCCTTTTCAGGCACTGGCATATGGTAACACAAAAGTTGGTGGCACCAAGTCTGTTTTCAGAGTTGTAACAAACTCTGCAGACAAAAGACTTGGGAAAAACAGTGTGACTTGTGACTCTTCCTGCCCTGCTCAGGCAAGCAGCCACATCACATTTGACAGGACTGCTTGTACAAGCCAACACTGCTTAGAGGGAACATCAGTTATAGACTTGGGCCCAAAACAATCCATTATGGCCATAGGATAGTAAATTAAACTGAAAAGCAATTAACACCATACATACCAGAAGTCTGTAAAGATGTCACCTGGGAGTAGGAAGTCTCTAAAACCTCCTTTCTGCCCTGCATTTTAGCTGCATTCAAGATAACACCTTAAGAGCCCACTATTGCCCCAGACGGTAAATTGTAATTCTAAAGGCACCTCCATGTGCTCAAAAACATTTTTGCAGCTCTAGAAATCCCATAAGAACTTCCTCCCTCATCAGAGTCCAATATCTAGAATTCTGATCCAAGTCCAGATTTTATTGCTGCAATAAAGTGATGGAAACAGAGAGAAAGACAGAGACCAAGAGGACAGGCAGCGTGTGAGGAGGGCGATTACACCTCACACACTCGATACCCAGCACCATAACCTAGCTTTAAATAGGCACGATTATGAAAGTCCCTTCCAGATAGTGCCACTATGACTTTATCAGAAAGGTATTCCAACTGGCATCCTCTAATCTCACGATCTCTGGACAATTTATGGTCCACAAAAATTTACAGCCTTCATCACCGCCCCACTCTATGAGGGACTTGTGAGCCAATTCACAGCGGAAAGATGACTGGGCTCAGTGTTTTATGGGGTGTGTATTTAAAACAAATAGAAAACTTCAGCGTGTACAGGAAGCTCAGGCAGCACACTGGAGCAGGATTGGGGACAAAAACACGGGTGTCCATTCCTGCGGGGGTCTCAGGAGTGGGGGTCTCGCCCCCTCCGCTCTCCCTCTCGTGGGGCTGCTGTGGAAGGAAGCAGGGAAACCACCCCGTGCTACCACCGCCAAGGCTACGCTAATTTATTTTAATTCACCCTTACAGAACCCTTACTTAACTGCTGGGAGGAAAAGTTTACCTCCGACTGCGCGGGGCTCTTCCAGCCGAGCGCTGCTCCCCACAGGGCGCCCACACGGCCAAAGCCGCGCCTTGCAGCGGGGTGAGGGCTCCGGGCCAGGGAAGCGGGGCGGAGGAGGGAGGATGAGGGGAGAGGGAGGAAGGTGGTGGCTCAGGTAGGGGCGGTCCCAGCGCTCCCCCCGCCCCGCCCGGGCCCAGCGCGGTGATGCGGCCCGGCCCGGCCCGGCCCTCCCGCCCGCCGAGCCAGTCCTGCCGCGTCGGGAGCGGCGCTGGGCCCGCCCCGGCCGCGCCGCCCGGCTGGTTCCGCAAGTTTTTGACAGTTCCAGCTCGGGAGCGCAGGCTGCGCTGGGCTGGGGCCGCGGCGCTCGGCTGGAGCGAGCTGTCCCCGCCGGCACCATGTCCCGGGACCCCGAGGAGGTGAACAGGCTGACGGAGAACACGTACAAAGTGAGTGCGGGCCGGGAGGGGCTGGCGCGGCCACCTTTGCCCCGCCGCGGAAACGCAGCAAACTTTTATCTTTTTTCGTTTTCTCTTTACTTTTTTTTCTCTTTACTTTTTTCTTCTTTTCTTGTCGTGTTTTGCTTTGTTTGTTTTTTTCCCTTCTCCTTTCTCCCCGCTCCCCGTTTCGCTCCCGCCCGGCCGCTCCCCTGCCCGCGGCCGGGACAAGGCGCTTCCAGACCGGTTCCTGCCTCTGTGCAGGCTCGGATCGGCAGCCAGCCCTCATTCCCTCCTGTGTTTTGGCGATAAGGTGGTTTGGAGATCCCGGTGCTTGTGGTCCTGTGCTTGAACCGTTTCTCGTACGGGCCAGAGCCTAAAAATGGCTTAACGCTGAATGAAGTTGCTTGCCAGCGTCCCGAGCTGATAATCAGATTTATGATGGTGCACTGCCTCAAAGTACAGACTTTGGGTAGTTCGGTTCATCTTGGGAGGCTTTTAAACTTTCCAAAATGCTTCGTTATTTGTAGAATTAAAAATATTTTGTTTATGGGCACCAGATACTCGCCCTGAACTCTTTCTGCCTATAAACACACTCCTTCCAAAACACAGCAATTCTAATTGGGAAAAATTCCCTTGAGAATCATACTTATGGTTGGGTAGTGAAGTAATCCATAGTTGTATCTGTAATCCTCATTCTGTACAGTGTGTTGTACCAGAGAAAGCACTCAAATTTGCATGATTGCATGCATTTGCAAATTTAACTTACAGCTGCACTGCACTTGTAGCTTTGAGCCCTGAGGAAAGCTTTCTGATGCATTGTTCCATTTCACTATTTACTAAATTTTTCTGGTTTATTATCAAATGTTTTCATGTTTCTGAAGATGTTGTCATCAGCATTTAAAGGTTTCCAAAAACATTTACTCGGAGAAATTTTTCTGTTACTTTTGTTGTTCTTCAACACACATTTAAGTCAGCTTTACCCCTCCCTTTAAGTAATCCAGTTATATTGGGGTCATGTTGTATTTGCTGTTTACTTTCTTTGGACTTAGATATCAAATTAATGCAAAACTCCTGGAAAAAAAAAAAAAAAAGAGATTATGTGGCTATAAATTTTGTCCTCTAGAACCAGAGCAGATAAACATACTGGTGCTTTTTGGTATCAGTTACGTCTGTGGCAAGGCCATAAGCAAACACAAATTCCCCTCTCAGAAGAGCACCCTGTAAATACAGGCTCACAGAGGAGAAACCTGGGAAGTTGGCTGTTCAGGGCTGTGCCAACAAAGGAGTGCTCTACTCTGTCTATTGACTTCCAAAATGCAGTCAAAACAGTTTTATAGAAGAGAGGGGAGAAGATCTCCTGTGTGTTTTAATGGATATAACTTAAAACTGGCTTAAAAGTAATAAGAGTCCTCTAAACAGCAAAACCTTCCCTGTTATTCAGTACTTATTTCCTGGGAAAGTTAAAGTTTTAGCTTTGTTTTCTCTACTAATTCAAAGGGATCTTTAAGATTGAAATAACCAGGAAAACCACAAAGGAATACAAAGTTAATGTTGACAGTGTGATGAAATGTCTCCTCTGTAGGTATTTTGAGAGGTCTGGCATGTTGCATCACATAGCTCGTACTCACAGGCCTGGAAACCCTCCTGCCCTGCCCTCATTAAAAATTGAAACTTTATCCAGATAAGGTATAAAGGCTGCTTCAGATAGAAAATGGATTCGGAGTCCACTTTAAAGCAGTTATTTCTATATCAAAGCTGAAATCTTGAAAGCAGTTGGTTACCCTTTAGGGGCAGAGAGCAGGAGCCTGTGTATTCAGCACTGGCTGGGACTGTAATCACAGCTCCCCCATCTAAAACAAATGAACACCTCTTTGTGCCGTGCTCCAGCCTGACTGGAGAGTGCTCTCCTTTGTTCAGCAGTGCTCATGGCACTTCTGCTCTTGCCTGAGCCATCCTAGCAGTGCACTGCCTCAAACACTCTGCTGGGATGGGTAAAATCCAGAGCAGAGCTTCTGCTTCTCCGACCTGTAAGAAGAAAGGCTTGGTCTGGGGAAAAAACAATTCAGTGCAGTGATGGCATCTGTGCTGCAGGACCAAATACAGGCTTAAGAGTTCTCAGAAAAAATCAAATTTTGGGTGACCTGGAAAAATAATAGAAAATTAAATTGAATATCTTGCTGGCCTGCTATTTTTGGGGGACTGGGGGGGTGTTTAGTGGTTGTTTGGTTTTTTTTTTTCTTTCTTACAGTACTAATCCATTGGATTTATTAAATACATAGTAACCTGTGTTATACAAAGCTTCAAAATATATTTACAGAAGTCATCAGGTGGCTGAGCAATTTCGTTTTATTTTTATCTTGTTCTTCCTTTCTTCTGGCAACAACACCAGAAAGTGAATACCTCAATGTTTTTCAGCTAACCTGACTAAATAAACAGCATAATTCACGAATGTGTGTGCATGCACAAAAACCAGGGCTGACATTTGCCCTTTATGTAAGACCTGCAGAATCACTTTAATGCATGATAGGAATGGCACGTGCACAATGGAGCCCAAGGGTGTGGGAGCCTATGACTAAAGAGAGCCAGAGCCTCCCTTCTGCCAAGGAACTGCTGAGAGCTTCCCTGGTATGACACTGCCCTGCCCTGCCAGCTCCTGGGGGGACCTGGGGGGACACTGTGGCACCCCCTGACGCACAGATGGTCACCCCAAAAAAGTGGTGATGTGTTGTGTCCCTGCAGCCTGCACGTGTTTTCTGCTGTGAGTGGGGGAAGCTGCTTGGCATCTGGCTGTGATACACAGAGTGCAGGGGAAAGGGGACAGCACAGGGAAGGGCTGAGCTGCAGACCTGTCCTTCTGCCTGCGTGGGCCAAGGCTGGGCAGGCAGCTCCCGGTGCTCCTGTGGGGTGAGGTTTACAGAGCTATTGATAATGGCATGGTTGGTGTTGCTCATCTTGCATTTAAAAGATATATCTCTCTGTATGCAAGTCAATCTTGCCCAGAAATTTTGATTATCAACCAAAGCACAATTTAAAAAAACCCCAAACACCTCCCTCTGAAATAAAGCATTTGTTCTCCCCAGAGGCATTGAGAATTATTTTGGTAGGCTATATTGTTTTATCACAGAAATATATCTGATAAATTCAGTTTAAAGTCCTAAATTCCATGTTTCTGTATTTTAAAAAGACTCACAACTATATTAAACTACTGGACTTATGTATCAAACTTCAGATTCACCTGTGTTCCCAGAACAAGCTGCAGCCAGGCTGTTGCTTTGCATCCCTGCATTATAAATCTAACTTGAGGGAAGAGGAACCTTTGGAAGTTTGTATAAAAGCCAGTTCTTCCTCAGTACAAATTATCTCTTCTGCCCTTATTTAGAGTTATGCCTAGTTAAGGTCTATCCTTGGGCATGTGTTCATAACCTGAAAAGGTTTATATTTGAAACACACTGATGGATGATGTATTAATGTTTCTCTTAAGAAATGTTCCATCAAGACGACTAATAATTAGTCATAAGAATTAGTCTTTTTGAATAAACACTGGCATCTTGATTTAGTCTTTTCTATTCAGTTAAACCTGTTTTAAAATAATATTAAGCTAACATACAAATAAGATATCTTAACATCAGATGTGCTGAGGGCTCAGCTGTGCCCTTCTGAAAACTGTATTGTGGATTTCAGGAGCTAAAGGAGGAGATGAAACACACTAATATGCAAAATGCTTCAAGTACAGTAGAGCACAGTATTATTTCATTTTTGTACAGCTTTTAAATCTTCTCAAGGGGGTCTCAGACAAGTGTGGCAGCACTAGAGAATTCTTAAAAAATGTACTCCTTTTCAAATTAAGAAATAACAAACTAAATCACCAGTAGCTATACAGCTTAGCTATGAATAGCTATAGTAATGGTAATAGGAGTTATGGCAGACATCAAGATCTACTTTTCCCTGGTAGTTTTCTAATTTCAGAATTCCTCCCTGATACGTTGTTATTCACTCTGAGTGCCTGCAGGATGTAAACTTGAAACTGCAGGGAGTCTGTGCATTGTTTAGTTGTGTTCATACCTGCTGAGCTATTGTTCAGTGAGGTGTGTCTTTAAGTAAAAAGCAAAGCTGAGCATTTACAGGAAGGCACCTCCACAATGGCTGTCATTTGTTTTGAAGATTAGCGTTGTTTATATGACTATCAGGAACTGGGGAAGATAAAATACCCACACACAACAAGTGGAAATTCAGGGCTCCTTCCTCTTCAGCCAGCTCCATGCTGGAAAACTCACACTGGTTTCATGTGGTGGAAGGAACACAGCAACTCTTATAAAAGATTCTATGAGGATTTAATGATCCAACGACCAGAATAGGTTTCTCTTATGCTTTTTTCCCTTGGAAGGTCACTTTTGCCAGCTCTAAATGTCTCTGCATAAAAGATGTTTCCAGTTGCCTGTTTTGAAAATGTTTCCCTTTATTTCCATTCATCCTAAATAATAGAAAGCTGTAGGATGTGATCATGTGCCTCCTCTCCTCGTTAATTATTCTGTTCATGAGAGGTAGTGTGTCACTAGAATATAGGACACACGATTGACAATTAGGAGGCCCTGTTTGTGTGCCTCACTGTACAGCCAAGTGATGTGTTGTGAAGCACTTTATCTCTCCCAAGCTCTTTCTCACTTTATGATGTTTATGTGGATTAACACAAAGGTTTTATTTCCATGTCCTTGTACACCAAGGCAGATAAAAATACTGTTATTTTCTGAGACTTTTGACAATTTTTAATTCATTGTTTGCATGATCACAAATTTTTTGGTTCCTCTGTCCTCCTTTTTGAGAAGTTTTGAGATCTGACTTTATTGTATGATGTGAAATTTTGCACTGGTGTTCAGTCTTACTCATCTTTGTGACCTTTTCTTTGGACTAAAAGTAAGGGAAGCTATAAAGCTGTAAGACAGGGTAAGAAAAAGTACCTGTACAGATTGATTTGAGTTGCTCTTGTCTCCTCTAACTTCTGAAGATGAAGAAAATACTACAATAATTTTAATTTATCTGAAATGTCTTGGTAATATCAAATCTATAGCTCATTCTGAAGAGGGAGTTGCCTGTGACAGTTTCCCTTTTTAATAAAGTGCTCTAGACACTTCTCCTGGACTTCAAAGACAGCCAGTGCTTACTTAATGGTTAACTGTATAGAAAGACCATTAGAAGCATGGCCAGGATTTTTGGTTGCTTTGAGAATCTAGTCTTCAGTAGAAAGGCAAAACATCACATATTATGCTTTTTTTCTGATGTATGAAAAGGAAATAATCTGAGAATTATTTCATCAGGTCATCTTGGAGATGTGGCAGGGGGGTCAGGGAGAGTTAAGTTTTTCTATTGAACAGAAAGCCTTGATTGAGATGAGTCTTGCTCTGGATCAAGAGACCCAGTGAAAAACAAGAGCTGTGGGGGACTGGCTTCAGACAGGGAAACTGTTAAGGGTAATTTTATTGGGGTCTGTTCACTTCCTCCTGAATGAAAACAACTGACACAGCTGCAATCACTGGTTTGAAATCTGAAATAGAAGATGTCAGGAAAACTGGAATCTTTTCCCCTGAATGCTTAAGGTAGTCATTCCAAAAATCAGACTTCAAGGCCAATAATTATCATGTTATTCTTAGAATTTTGGGGTAGGTGGCAATAAGGGGTCTTACTCTGTAATTTTTTGTTGTGAGGAACAGGATTAGCATAGGCAGAATCTTTCAAGATTATTTTCAGTATAGAGTGGCAATTCAAGGTGGCATTGGGATTCTTACTTGCCACGGACACACACCATCATGGTAAATCTTTTTTTCCCCGTACTCTTGAAAATACAGGACTCTTTATCCTGAAACAATTCCCCAATTCATCTTTTTTTTTTTTTTCCCTTGTGATTCACTGACTCCATGTAAGTCAACAGACACTGTCTTTAGTACATTGCTGGGAAGAAATAGCAAAAAGTTGAAATAGGAAGAAACAACTTGCTCCTTGGAACAAGTGTCTCACAGTCAGAGTGCCTCAGCAAGGAGGAGAGAGCAGCCACAGCAGCAAATTCAAGAGCTGGGGCAGGAGGAGGGATGTTCCCAGACACCAGAGCCTGAATATCCATCATGTTAAGTTGTTAGAATAGCCCTTGGCATTGTTGGCTCAACCTGAAACATGCTTTCCCAAATGATTTCTGGATGTGGTTTGTGAGTTAACACAAATCAAGGGCCTGGGGACAATAGCTGGTTTGTTTGCAGTGATTGCATTTGGGTGGGTGAGAGTTTAATGGGACAGACCAGAAAACAATCCCAGTTGCATTTAATTTGTACACAAAGGCAGTGAGGGCAGGTATTGTGGCTGCTTTTCATGTAATTTATGCTATAGTAGTATTGGAATTTAATAGTTTTATATATGTTTAAATATTTGTGTTTTTACACGATATGATAAAGTATTATTGGAGCTAATCCTCCACTTTTTTTATTCAGCAGAATTCAGGTATAGTGCTGTCTTTGAAAAATAATAAAATTCTGTCTGCATGGCCTTGCCTGAAAGTTAGACAAATGTGACAGTATTGCTATTCTTTTTGGGTCCACCTGTGTACTAAACATAAATATTTTCATTCTGTTAGTAGCACAACAGACAAAAGCTTGATAGTATTTCACTTGTCTTGAGTCTTGTATTTCTTGTAAACAGAAAGCATCTGTTTTGAATTCCTTGAACTTGACAGTTCTGCTGTGTGAACAGTAGTGAGTGGTGTCATAAAAGTATTGCCATAAAAACAGTAAGAGTAACAGAATGGTGTCTAAGGTATCTCATGATCTTCTTTTCATGTCAATATAATTTCACAGAGTAATGTGATAGCCATAGTTTTGTAAGGAAGGTGCTGGGGAAAGGAGGTCTAGAATCTGCAGGTTGTAGAATTTGCTAGGAATGAGAGCAGTCCTGCCTGGAGCTACTGGATTTCAGATTCTGGTTGTTTCAGCCAGTAATTTTATTTAACAGCAAAAGCAGCTGCAGTGGATTTTTTCCCCCCTTCTATTTAAATAAGGTCATCATTTTCATTTTCTTTCTGAAAAAAACATGGCTTTGCACAAATTTCAAACAAACCCCCCAGAATAGATAGTTAATTTCCCTAGATGTGTCTGTAACACAGAAACCACAAATATGAACCAGAGATTTGGTGAGCATCACCTACCCTCAAATATAGTCTTCCACAAACTTTGATCTCACCCTTGATATTCCTTTGTATTATAAACAGCCAGACTCCTTTCTAACCCCCCTGTTGCAATAACTGTTTTTTCCTCATTTATTAAATGCTCAGTTTCTTCTCCTTTCCATCCTTTGTTTTCCTGTGTCTCTCAAATCTTCCAATTTTCATCCATCTATTAAATTCTCAGTTGTAAATGAGACCTGAGTGACACTGAGATTAATACACCCACTGTGGAATTGCCTTGGTTATAAAACAAATTTTGTTTTCTTTCACTAGAATGTTATGGAACAGTTCAATCCTGGACTGAGGAATTTAATAAATCTGGGGAAGAATTATGAAAGAGCTGTTAATGGTAAGTTTTCCAGGTGCTATTTAGAAAGAATGTTTAATTTTCATTTAAATATACATATTGGATATGAGGGTTGTATATATAGGCTTAATTCCCTAGCTGGACTTGGATTTGTTTAATTAAGAGGGAATAAACCCCAACTAACAAGCACAGATATACAAATATATGTACCTTCTCTCCAGTCTTTTGGGCTTTTTCCACTGTCCTGGAGAAGTTGCATCACAAACACTTAGACACAGAGCTCCTGCAAAATAAACTGAAAGTGGGTTTAAGAAACCCACATTGGAATAATAAGTGAAAAAAACCAAAGTTATGTAAATTAGGTGGGTTTTTTTTCTCTCTGAAAATACCTTCCAGAGATATTTCACATTCTCTGAGCTCCTGCTCACCTACACACGTCACTACTTAAGTAACCCTGAATACAGAACAATATGAATTAGTTCCAGTTGCAGGAGTGGATTGATTTTTGTTGTTGTCCCTGCTAATCCTGGTGGTATCTTTTTCATTGAGACAAAATCAGAATGAATTTTAATTCGAATCTAAGGACCAGTCTCTCAAACATATTAGAATATAATTGCCTGTTTCCATGATTGACTTCACAGAAACAATCTAAGTAGAGCTCTCCAGGACTGGGCTCCAGACTCCCAGAGCCTGCACTGTGGGACCTGTCAGAGCCTGCTCCAGTTCCCATGCAGACCTGTCAAACTGCTTGATACCATATTAAAGCCATGTAAAATCTCTCTAATTTTGCCTCACTCAAGCCTATGGCACATCTTTCCCCTCTTGTAATGCAGTCCTCTGAGAAATGGGATCCTGCAGAAGTAGTGCATTGCTAAACAGACATTGAAATCTCTCTTCATGCAAATTTTAGACCTGGCTTGAGAAAAAGATAAAACCAAAGCCTGCTGGAGGTGAAAATAGTGAAATGTTGACTTATTTGTGGCAGTGCCTAATTTGATAGATTAACATGTGGTTACCTAGTATCTGACCTTAGGAATTACAGGTAGTATCAGGAGGAACAACAAGTGTTTTCATATTCATTTGAAATACTTCAATACCAGTTTCTGAGGGTTCTGCTTTTCACACACTTTGCTGTTGATTTATTACATTTTGGCTTTTGTTACATTTGTCTTTAAGCCTAGCTGATAAGGTATATCTAGCATGAATTCTTAATTTCAAATGAATATTTACAGTGTTGCAACAACTGTTGCAAAGTCATCTTTGGACTCTCATAAATTTGTAATCTTTTCACCATCAGTTCTGAGTGGTGTAAATAGATCTGTAACAAGGAGTAAATACTCTGTTGCTAATCAAACACTTTGCAGCTTTCCAAAAAAGTTGGAGTATGCTGACAAAGAACATAAAACTTACAAGAACTCCAGATATGTTTATAATGTATTTTTCTACACTTTGAGGACAAAAGGTCAAAAAACCTCCCTTTCTGCAGAAATAATTTATGTGCCATAGAACTGGTGAAGGGACTACACAAGCAGGGTTCTTGATTTATCTTGCTTAGCACAGAGAAAATCACACATTTCCTTCCTTTTTTAATGCTTATGTTAGGAGAAGAGAGTGATTTGGGGCTGTCTTGAGAAAACACAGATAGGAAGAGTTGGACTGGCATCAAATCCTCTTGTACAGGTGGCACTCTGCTCCATCACTGGCACCAGTATTATTCTGCTCAGAAAGTTTGAGTACAGAGCACCTATGAGACAGAGCTTAGACAAAAATCATCCTTTCTAATGCAACAGAGCCTCAAAGAGAATCTTTGTTTGATTTGGAAAATTTTCAGGCTTCTTGGTGAATATGCTGTTATGTAACAAAAGATGTCACCTTACTAGTAAAAACTATAAAATACAGACCTGTAATTGGCAATTATATTCCTCTCAAAACAAAAAAGATATTCTAAAGCAAACAGCAAGGCTCTGCTTGACTTTCACTTTAGGTCAAGAATGTAGTGCTACAGAAAAGCTATGACAAATAAGTAAAGCTTGCCAGTTTGTCCTTGTTATTTACTTTCTGTGTGGTGTGCAGATCAATTCTAGACACTGAAGATGCAAGGCAGCCACTGTAGATCTGTTCCCTGTGTGAGGTGTTTGTCCCCACTGGGCTCCCTGCACTCCAATCCCGACATTCCGTGTTCATTCCAGCAAAACTGGCTCTGCTGTTTAAATCAGCCCTAACCAGGAAATGATTAACTGGGAATAACTGACACTTCTGCTATGTATGAAGAGCTTTTTGGTTCCTGTATGAGCCAGCTCTAGAGGGCAATGATGATTTGTTTTTGAGGGGCTCCTCATCTCCTGGGACAGCTGCAGGTCCATGGTGTCGTGGCCAGTTGCCATTTCCCAGGTCCCTGCTCTGAGACCTCAGCGCTTTCAGTAAGTTTGGGATTGCACTTTGGGTTTTTCCAACAGTTTTCTCTGTACTAAGGAGCTTTGCTATGTCCTGTCCAATAGCATAAGCCTTCCCACTGATTGCCTCTGGGTATGCACAGGAGTTGGAGCTAAATAACAGGCTGGAACTTCAGCAATATGTTCTGGAGTTCTGTCTTTGTTTCCTGGTTTCACGGATCAGCAGGGAGCACAGGGACTTTTGTAACTTTCTCTGACAGAAAGGTTTCTTGCTGCCATACACCCCTCTCTAACTCTGTGCTCTGGATGACAAGACTTCATAGGATCATAAGTTAATAAAAATTGAAGATATTTTGATTTTTTTAACTGTTATGTTTTTTTCACTTACCCCCAGTTATGGTAGTGGCTGGAAGAGCATATTATGATAGCCTTGCAAAGATTGGGGACATATCAGCAGATTCTCCAGTTTCTAAAGAATTAGGTAAGTGAAAACTCATTTTTTAAATTACTCCAAATATAAACTTTATTTTTGCTTTCCTGCTGGCAGTTCACAGAACAAACGTGAAGTAGATAAGGATCAGTAAAAATATGTTCTACTCTTATATAACATGGAGAGAAGGGATTAGATGCCTTTAAGGCATCTTATTTCTCAAGACACTTACAATGTTTTGACAAAATTACCTTTTTTTCCCCTCCTTTTGTGAATATATATCTTCCTATGCCTTCAAAAGCATGTATTGTAAAGCTCATATAATTGTAAAGTAAGTATGAAAAAACATGTATATTGATTTTTAATGCAGAGGTGAAGGTTGAAATACTTTTGCAAAAGAATATTGGTATGAGGAGTCCTTGTGTATAACAGCAGTTCTAAAGTAAAACAATTTTCTGGTTGAGTGTCATTGTGAAGGGCTCAGTTTTACTTCACTACTTTTGATCAAGTGTATCACTACAAGTTCTCAGATGCATTTATATTTATTTTCTACTTGAGCTTCTGAAAGAGAAACTGTAGACTCAAAGACAGATTAATTTTACATTAATATAAATCCACTTCAGGTTCTGTACTCTCCTGAAAATAATTTCTGAATATTTGAAAGATCAGCAGCAGCACTTGACCTTGACCACTTCTGTAGGCTGAGCAGTATAATTGCAACACTGGGCAAAGGAGTACAAAGTATTTGTAATATTTCTGACAAAAGATTCTCATGTCACTGCAAAGCAAAGAACTGGGACCTGTACTGCAAAGGGGAAACATTTGCTTAATACCTTCATTTGCTGTTTGACAAAAATAACTTGATGAGGTGTCTTGCCTCTGAACTTTTGATTTTGGGCAATGGAGGACCCTTCCAGTGACTTGCATCTCTTCCTGTAACTCACAGCTGTTCATTCAGCTGATTACAATGGATGGTTTTAACAATTTCTTTTTAATAGCTCTGGAGAAGTAGAATTGAGGGGACAGACTCCTCTTGAAAGGTGGCCACTGGTTTCTGTGGGGCTGCCTGCATTTTTCTGGTTTGTTCTGAAAGCACTTGTGGGTGAGTGCTGAGGTCTGTGCCGAGGGCTGGGAGTGGTGGAACAGCAAACAGGGCAGAGCAAACAGTCCCGAGCAGCAGCTCCTCTGTTTGCTCTGCAGGCTGTTTACAGAGAGCAGAGCTGCTGCTGTCAGACTACAGAACAGTTAAAAGAAATGGCTGTGCAGAGTCTTATGAAATAGCAGAAAATGTACAATTACAGTTTTTGCAATCAAGCAGTTGGTCAGATGTGTGGAAGCAACTGATTTATGACTTGTCACTGTGGGACATTGTCTGCTTATTTGGAAATATTATTATTATTGAGTAATCTTCTGCTGACTTCTGAAAATAGCTGGTTTTCCCTATTATTTGGGACAATACAGAATTGTGATTGAAAACATGTTTTTGTTTAACTATGAATTCCATCCTTCAATTGCAAATCCTTTTCAAGATACACCATATGGAGAAAACACAGCCTTCTTCCCTGCTTTCTGTTCACCTTCTGCCTTAACTCTTACTGCAGAAACATCTATTCTTCTTAAGGAAAACAGTAAACCTGGATTTCTGCCAACATACTCTCTGATGGAATACTTAATTTAGAGATAAGGAAAGCCAATGAATGCTGGAAAAGGCAGGATAATGTGGTTAGGAGTCTGTGATCATTTGCATTTTCAAGAAAAAGTCTGACAAGTTCTGAAGCTGGGCTACAGTATTAGAATATTTACCAAAGAAATATGATACACCCAGGTGTCTCTAAAAGTATCTTCTTGAAAAGAGAAGTATTTAGTACACACTTTTTTGTTTTAATAATATTGCAGTGCATGCTGAGCAGAATGGGGACAGATCAAGGACAGATCAGACTTTGGACCCTTTGACTCCAGGGGAGCTGCTGCAGCCCCCTGTGAAAATCCCATCCATGGGTTCCTTTAGACTTGCCAAAAGACAAGTGGTTGGCCACTAGCAGCTCTGTCATGCATGATACTTCTGTTATCTCTGCCAGCTTAGAGGTGGTTTCCCAGTTCAGACCCAAACCTGCTGGGTGACCTGGAGCATATTCACTGCCAATGGGATGTAAAGATTGGTGTCAAACCCACAGCCAGCCCTTCCTCCTCACAAGGAAACACAGTGTGGGCTCCTGAGATGAGACTGTAAAATGGACACCAACCCCACAGCAGGGTAAAACAGAAATGGAATAGAAATAAAGTTCTTTTTGTTTAAGCAGAGAGGCTGGAGAAGTCGTGGGGGAAAAAAATCAAGTAAAAATGCCTGAAATCCTTTCTTCTGTTGAATGAGATTGGAGCAGAAGAGGGAAATGAGAATGAAAAGAAAATCTGGATATTCCAGCTGATTCAGAGCTTTTGTACTAAGTATCTCTATCTTTCAAGTCTGGTTGAAGCTCTCTGAATTATTTTAATACAGAATAATTTAAGCAAATTGAGGAAGTAGAAGAATGTGCAGTCATAACACAATCTTTATGAATAAGGGATGAGTTGTTCGAGTCAACATTCTTTCTAATTTTGTATTTCCCTAAATTTCTGAGCTTGTAGTTCCTCAGACTTGGCTATGAGCATTTAAAGAACAGAATCTGAATTTATTTGCTTCAAGCTATTCTGCAGCATGGAATTTGCATGCTTTTTTTTCCTAGGCATCTTTTGGAAATCCCTCTAGGAAGAAAAGTTAGCAAACAAGAAACTGCCTGTTTTAGAATGTTAAGATTTCATACTATTCAAATTTCTGCATACCACACCAGCTCAAAATGCTGTGTTTTCAATAATGCAGTAAAACCAATTTCACATAGACACTTCACCATGGTGTTAAAATAGTAGTTTTCATGTGTTGCTAATGGTTTTTGCTTTGCTCTAAACACAAAGGCTTGTGAGGCTTTGTCATGTCAATTTTTAGTGCTTATAATTTAAATAAAATCTCCTCTAGTAACATGGGCTGTCTCTGTAGGCTTCACTTGCACAAGAAATTAGGAAGTTATTTCCTGCTTGCCTATGGAGTTCTGCTTCTCATTTCTTCTCCAGCACCTGCTAGTCATCATTGTAGCTTCATCTCATTTTATATTGTGGGTGTAAAGTCCCACTTAGTTTATTGGGTAGCAACAGTATCTACAGCAGTCACCCACAATTACATTATGGGTCTGTACCCAGAGCTTGTTGCTCAAGAACTAAGGAGTGTAAACTATTAATTGCTTGTGCAAACAGAAGAATAAAGAAAAAATATTACATTGCATGGTTTTGATCAATGGAACTGAGAAGATCAGTATGTTAATAGGACAAACAGAGGAAACAAAGGTCTCTTCCCTAATCTAGCCAAGACTGATAATTTATTTAGAGATTACTCTGCTTTACAGGCTTGTTTTTTATAGTTGTGTTGTGGTAAAACTTAATTGGAAACTGGTATGCAAGAGCTTATGCTCATCTGCAGCCTAAAATGTAAGAATTTGGGAAAATTTGGGTTCCTTTCAGAAGACTTTTTTTTGGTTAAAAACCACTACAAATGATCTAGAGAAAGAAGTATTGAATTAAAAGATTGCTCTCTGTTGTGGCAGTCACAAGATAGAAAGAGGAGGGGAGAAAACCCCAAAACTTCTCATGGTGCACAGAGGAAGTGGAATTCTTTCCTGACAGAGGGTGAGCCCTGGACTTGATGTTCCTCTCATGCACAAAAGAACAGACTGTTCTTCAGGTTAAAAGACAGGATTTGAGCACATTCACAAAACACTTTTGCCTGTCAAGTGGTGTAATTTTAAAGCTCTCCACAGTTTTGTCATGTTTTGTCAAATACATGGTATTATGGTATAGTAATACCACTTTATTTTACATAGTAATAGAGTGATGGCAGGAATTCTGTGATATGAATAATGGGGCAGGGGTTCTCTATATCCATGTTCCCATGTTTTTGAGAGCATTTATACCTCCAGCTGTTGGGGTAACTGCATATTAGCTTGAGAGTCAAGGCTGAGAAACCTTCAGTCACAATAAACTAGTGGTTGTTGGTGAATAGACCTGTCATTTATCCAAAATTTGGCATTTCTTATGTTTGTAAGTTACTTGAGTAACATCTAACAATTTCACAAAGATCCTTTAGTAACTGTTTTCTAGCTTTTTGTAGAGCAAACTAACAATTAAATATTTGATAATCATGTACATTTAATACTAATAGAATCAGTAGTGTGAGGTTCAATCTGTAGAGAGTTGTGATTTTTTATTTTTTTTAGTGATAACCATTTTATTTTAGCTTTGCAACTAAGAGAAACTCTATGAGCTTTTCTACCTCCTCATTATTTTCAGAAATGAGAGAATTTCTGTGTCAGAAATTGTGAGCTTTAAATGGTCAACTCAAACAGAAAAAATTTTGGAACTAAAATGGACAATTCTAATTTTGCTAAAACAGACATATCTACTTGCAGAAAAATTTCTAATCAGACCATAATATAAAGCAGTACTTTCTATTTAAAATATTATCTTGCAAGTATTATTCTCAAAACTCTCTATTTTCTTCCTGTTTAATAAGCAAAATTGCCACTTGAATAGGTATTTTTCAGAGCTGTAGCTCTCTGCTGTTAATTCTGGGATGCTGCACTTGTGTCACTCTCACTAGTGAGAAAACCAAGCAGAAAAAGAGAAAATTCCATGGTTTAGGGTGAATGTAGCTAGCTCTACTTCCACTAAAATAAAAAAGGGAGGGAGGGGAGTGGTTGGCTTACTTCAACACGTACACATTGACCTGTCAGCTGGAATCCCAGTTTCACTCAGAAAGGTGACACCCTGCACTGCTCCCTTCCCCGGCTCGTTTCAGCTGAGGAGGAGAGATCTGACATCGTGTCCACCCCGCTGCATCCTGCCATCCCTAGGGAATCAACACCTTGGGAATAGATTGTGTTGGATTTCTACCCAACACAAAGTGCAGGTGCCAGCAACTGCAGGACCTTTAGCACCTCATCTGGTGGAAACTTCTGGGAAAGCAGCTCAGAGGCTGCAGTTTAAGTAGTTAGAACCAGCTTTTCCTATGGAGCATTAATAAAAGAGTCTTCTGCTATATTTATAATGGAATTTCATTTGAAGAAGCCACTCCATTCCTGTGCTATAAAAGGGAAACTACAGAGAGCTGTCTGGAAAGGGAAATACAAAGTATTTGTGGAGTTTTGCAGGAACAAGGGTTTGTATCTTCCAGTTATACAGTAACATTCTGGGCTTGTGCTATGTAGACCTCCAGTCTGCCAAAAGAAAGGTGGAAGGAGATGAGCCAGATTTGGGTGTAAGTTCTGTAATATTTCCCTGATAGAATATAAACCAGACATGGTACTTTCAAGAAGCACGCTGAACAAGAGGTGTGTTTCTTACTGAACACAAAGAATGTGTCTAGAAATGGATCCTGCAGTTTGTTTTTACTGAACTACCCAAAAAAAGTTTGTTCTGTGTACAATTATATCATTGTGAATTTTTTTATGAAGATTACCAGATAAGTTACAAATTTTCAGGTTCTGGAAATAGCTGATGGGAGGAAGCAGAATATGAAAATGCACAAGGCCTCTGGTAACAATTGCAGTAGCACCAGAGAAAAGAAAGAAGACAGATATTCATAGGATTTCAGTGACATTTTTCCAGCTGTTTTTTCATGTTAACTTAGATAATAGGTTACATTTTTCAGTAAATTTTAATATTTTATTCCCCACCTGCCCCAGTCTTAGTGCACCCTATAAACTGAAGCTGATTCTCCTGTTTTTAGTCAGTGATAAGATGGGGTAACCCTGCTGCAGAGTGTAGCCCTGAGCTGCTCAGGGTTGTGTGATGCACTGGTGGTGGTGGCACCAGCACAGGTGTCTGGGCACCTGCAGCTGTAAGAGCACCTGCCCTGACTCTGGGCTCCAGCACAGAAACCCTGACTGATCCTCCTCACACACACCTCCAGGGAAAATACATATTCTAAACACCTGCAATGAGTGAGACTTGATGTCTTCATGCTGTGCCTCAAAGGCCTGAGAAAATAGTGAGGGACTCCTGAAAGAATTTCTCACTGTGCTGGAACACAGAAATTTCAGGTGAGCCTCACATGCATCTTTCACCCTGCAGTGGCAGCCTGGAAGGATGGCCTGGAGCTCACCTGGGTGTCCATGCAGTGTTTCCTAGGCTGTGGCCAGGTCTGGCTTGGCAGGAGTGATTGTGTTGCACACAGGTGTGTGCTCCCCCAGCCCCGAGCCCACCCAAACACGGCACCAGCACCAGGGGCTCCTCAGGGCAGCAGTTGTTCTCTCTCACACCTCCACGCTGAGGATGCTGAGCAATCACAGCCTGTCCTCACCACCAGCCCCAGATGAAATAAGCCTGAGAGCCTGTGTTGAGAAAATGTACTTATTGTGCTCTCAGTGAGAGAAAAAATGGAAAGTAGATGACAACTTTGTGAGGAAAATAACATCATATTTGTAACCAGCATGTAAATCCTTTAGTGAAAGTCTAACTATATTTAGTCTGTACAGTCAGCTCTTCCTGCTCAATTATTTTTCAACAAAAAAAATAATCCAGTATCCATTGTAGATGCCACTTACAGTCCCACGGGGCAGGGCAGGGAACCAAAACCAATTGTCTTGGGCTTCTCAGAAAGAGAATTTTATCAAAACTTTTGACTCAATTTAGGTGTGGACTTTTTTGGTTTGGCGTTTTTTTGGACACTGCTAAGACTGTGAAACTCAGTGGCAGTTCCAAAATGCTGCAGTGAAAGTTGCAGTGATTCCTTGTGGTTTATTGCATTTCATGTAACATTTATAATGATGACTTAAATATTTGCCCTCTCTGGTACTGGAAACTCATAAAAACTTCAGTTTTTGCTGGCTAGCATGATTTGTTTGTTCCATTCCTGCTGTAAAACAGAGATTAGCTCTCTTGTGTGATCTTCCTTAACTAATCTGCCTCAAACCAGCAGGGTTTCATCCAGGCAAGTTCAGGCTTGTGGCTGTATTGTAACTTATTTTCTTTTCACCTGACCTGTGTGAAGATTACGAGTCACTGCACACCACTGCAGCTCAGGTATGAAAAGCTGTGGTGTGGAGGGCTTCCACAGCCCTATGAAAGATCAGTCTCTGACATATAAACCTTAATATAGTGTGGGTTTATGTTTGGGTAAAAAAAAAGAAAAAAGAATAGCAAAAATGCCTGCAGCAGTCTTCATATCTATATTAGTAATGGAGTAACAGGTGGAAAAACAAGTTTGTAATTTTTCATGCATTATTTACATAGCATATGCTTTTCCTTTCCTTTTTTGTTAACATTAAAATTTAGTTTCTGTGCTTACCAATCATCTGAGACAAGCTGAATATTTCATGTTGATTAACATCTGTTCAATGATATAGTATGTTTAAAAAATTCTAATCTCTGAATTTTTTTTGCCTAAGAGATCAAAACATCTTGTGAGAAATGGGAGAACTAGACTGAACTTTGCTGACTCTGCAATAAAGTCACATTCCTCTTTAGAATACAATGTGAGCTAATGTTTTTGTTCCATTTAAAACAGGAAAATAGGAGCATCACCCCAAGAACAAACTCAGAGTCTGGAAATCAAAATGGTCTTGTTAATCTCATAAGTATTCACCCTTGTCTAGCCTTATGTGAGAATAAGTAACAGATTAGCAGTTCATTACCAACTTCATAGCATGGTATGAATTGTGTAAAATTTCTAAAATCACCTGTGTCCAGCTGAAAGAATTTGGCATTAATTTTATTCTTAGTGAAGTATATTTAAAAAGCAAGTTAATCCTTGGGTTTAACTGAATATGGCTTATAAACAGGCATAGTCTTTCTTTGGCATAAAGAGCTGAGCAGTATTCTGTCCCTTTTAATATTTAAATATCCCAAAGTTTTAAAGAAAAATAATAATTTTAATTCAACTCATTAAAATTCTGTCTTCTGTACTGGGAAAGTCCTTTGTTCCTAAACGATTTCACATGATCATCAGTGAAGTTTTAGGACAAGAAAAGAGTGACTATATATAGTTTTGATCCTGGTCTACAAAAGGAAATGATATCATAAGAGGTGCTAGGCTACTAGAATAGAAGTGAACTGTGCTCTATCCCTTCATTGTTTGCCTAATTAAGAAATGGGAAAGGGATCTTTGAATAAGAGGATTCTTTGATTCTATTTCCCATGCTGAGAGCAATATGTCACCTAATGACAGGGAAGTGTTCAAGAGAGCATTGCCAAGTGTGTGTCAGTGAGATACAGAAGGCACTTGTATAGGCAAATGTGTACATTGCAAAATAAAGCTAATATTTGGGAAGGACAGAACCTAGTGTACAGCATTTGCTGTGAAAGTAAAATGCTAAAAGTCCCCTTTGGCCCAACAGATGCCTAGAAAGTTCTCTGGGCTGGGTAAAGCAGCTGTGGACTCCTGGCCAAGTGTGTTGGCTGTGATACAGCTGGAAAGAATCAATTTGACTGGATAAAACAAAGACCAAAGTTTTAGGCTTTTTTGGGTTGGATTGTTTGGGTTCTTTTCACTTGAATCAGATGAAAATTTGATTGTGGTCAAAGACACTTAAAAAGTCAGCATGGGCTAGAACACATTTTCCCTCTGGAGCCGTGTGAGGAGCACAGCAGTGAAATCCCACAGCAGTGGGAGCACTGGGAGTTCATCAGCTCAAACACCATCAGTGCCCAATCCACAAAATTAGCAACAGGGTCCTGCACAATCCTATTTATTGCTTACTGGTTTTGTTGGATGTGGAGGCAAGATACTCAGACTACTTAGGCATCTTGCAGGACTGTTTATCTCTGCTGTATCAATGAGACTGTAAAGTAATTATTCATTTCCCTTAACCCTTAATTTGTTCTAAGTTAACTAATTTATTTGCTTGTTATATTGGAGAAACATTTCTGTTGCTCACAGCCTTAATAAGAATCCTGCATATTTTAAAATTAATCTCAGAATACCATTTAGAATGTGAAGTTCTCCTTGCTTCATTTTTTATTTTATTTAGAGATTTTATTTATGTGTTGTTCTAGCTGCCTCAGGGTACTATATCTAGCATGTAGAGTGGACTTAAAATACTTTACTATGCTTTAAAATCTCTTCCCCTTTTCTTGTCTGTAGGCTATATTCTTGTTTTTCTCCTCCCCTTCACCTTCTGCAGTCACCTTCACAAAATATCACTGAGTGGTCATGTGTCAATGCCACTTTGTAAAATGAATTACAGGGAGATTTACTCCTGAATTCCTGTTCTGGGTTCGCTCATGCAGTAAGGAAAGGCAGACTTGACCTAGTCCTATTGATTTATGTGCATATTACAATTAATTCCACAGATGGGGGGAGTGTGTTAAAGCATTCTGGACAAATTTTATCAGAAGAAAAGTGCAGTTAGAGCTGGGCAAGTTTTTTTTTTATTTTATCCTTCTTTATGATTTTCTTCCTTCATATGTTAAATTCAATTAAAGCTTTTTGGTTTCACTAAAGCATCTGTTGCACAGTTAAATCCTTCCTATCACAGAATGATAAATTTAACTCGTTTGAAGCTTAGCAGATGTTTTGTTCAATCATATTTATTTGTTGCACTGTATTCCTTTGAAATTTCCTATCTTACTACCCCCTGGGGGCTACTGCTTTCAAAGGACTTTGTTTCTAACTTTCCCATGTCATAAATGCCTTTTTTCTGGGCTGAGGGTGACCTGGAGAAAAGAGCATCTTGCCAGCAATAACATCTAATAACACACTTGGAGTATTCTGTCTCCATGTGCAGCTTTGACTCAGCCTTTCATTCTCTTGCTTAATAGAAATAATTATGTGGGCTTCATCTCTAAGACACAAAGTTAATCAACCTGCCCTGAATACAAAACAGGACAACAGGAGGTAAATGAGTGATATAATTAAGTATTTTGCCTGTTCCCAGACATCTAAAAAAGTCTCACTATTAAGAGACTTGAAATTTTTCAAGAGCAACCGCCTCTAAATAAAACTAAATTGAAGTGTATTTCAAGTAAGCTGATGTAATTAATACTTTTATTGATTCTAATGGAGCTACTTGGTATTTTTAAAGTTTAAGTGATTTTGTAGGTAGCTGTTGATACTTGTTTCTATGACAGAACTCTATTGATTGAGCTCCATATTTGTTTCTAACTTGAACAAATTCTTTTAGACTTCGTAAGAACAGTCAACACAAGGTGAAAAGGTAAATAACCTGAACAATCAGCCAGTGCAAACAGTGAGGTTGAAGTGTAACTTCTGCAGAAGTTCTGGCCTTACAATGATTATTTCTGAGAGAAATGGCTTTCCTTGGTTTTCATCTCCTGGGCAAGACAGCCTTTCAGGGATGTTTTCTTGCTCAGGGAATGCTGTATATGGAGAAATGACTCTTGCACCCTTTAGCCTCATGAGATTTCAAACATCATTAATGGATTTCTACTCTGTATACTGTCTCAATAGAAAATATAGATACAACCAACAGCCTTGGTTAAGCCTAAAAATATTTCATGAATTCCTGAAGTTTCAGCTTAAAAGATCTTTCTATGGGTGCACTGAATCTAATTGAAATTGAAATACATTTACCTTGGAACCATTATTGTTCATGGTCCTATACCAGATTATAGCTGTATTATGACATATGGTTTCAAGAACTGTATGTGAGAAATGTTTGTTTGTTTTTTAAGTCATTTAAGATATTTGAGATGGTCCCTGAGAATCCTTTTCTGAGAGAAATTGTACTTCCCTACAG
The DNA here is from genome assembly GCA_034336665.1 of Luscinia megarhynchos. NCBI lineage: Eukaryota > Metazoa > Chordata > Aves > Passeriformes > Muscicapidae > Luscinia > Luscinia megarhynchos. Next base: position 2,543,652 of record CM067577.1, on the reverse strand, counting down.
TGCACCTCTAAGGTAACAGCAAAATATCAGAGCAAGTATCTGTGAACATCTACAGCTACTTTTTTGTTTTCTAAAACAAACTGGGAATATTTATAGTACACCTACTTTATTCAGTCACAAAGATTTCAGCTTCAGGGTGTGGGGAGATGGAAAGCAAAGAAAAAGTATCATTGAAAGACAAGTATTTTAATAGTTATATTTATCATCAATACCAGTGTTTTGGGTTTCTTAATTCATTGCATAATATGATGCCTAAAACTGTTTCAAGTTTCAGGATGGCTGCCAAAATTTGACTTTAGTGGCTGGTATCATGTGCACTGGTCATGTTGTTGTGTTTGATAGGTTTGGGGTTTGCCAATAAATGATGATGAGGTTAATATTTGATTATCAGGTATTATGAGCTCTCATATATAAAACCTATTCATGAGCAGCTTTAATATAGAGCAGAATATTTTAATTGATGTGAGAAATACATGTTTGTCTTCACCTTAAATAGTTTTCTGTACCTTTTTGAGCCTGGCCTCAGGTTATGCTGCCATTAATCCAGAGTAATCCACTGTCTTTCTCAGGGCTATTGTATAATTCACCATGGTGATTAAAATTCAAATATCATATTGAAGTTGTACCATTTCCATTCTACTTGGACACTGTTCTGTGTAGGGTAGGGGCTGTTTTGTCTTTTGTGAATTAGTCTTCTACAAAATCTTGTCTCCTTGAATAAATTAATTTGGGAGAACACAATCCAAATGTTACTAACCCATTATCTTAAACTATAAAGAAGTTTCAGTAAAGAAACATGATATATGTTCACTGCAAAAATGCTCTCTATTTATTCAAAGTGCAGAATCTGATCTATAATTTAAATTTTAATTGATCAGAGTGTGGTTACTATGGATGGGTTCTTTTCATGTTTTGAATCAACATTTTGAAAGGGGAAAGGGGAAATGAAGTGGGTGAGCCAGTACATGCAGTGCCTGTGGGTTCCTGGTGGCAGAGAGGAGATCCCAGAATAAAGTATATATATATGTGTGTGCATTAAGTATAAATATGACTTTTGCCTGATGCACAGTACAGGAAGTCTCTGGTTGACAGCAAAAGAAAATGCAATTAGGGACAGAGTCACTGACAACTAAACACACTGTTTAAAAGTGTTCCAGAACACTCTAAAATAAACCCATCAAATAACCCAGCACAACCATTTAGAAGGAAGTGTAGCTTTCAGAGTTCTCTTCAGGACATGTTTTGGCAGTATTTTTTGTACCAGAGATGAAGCAGCCGTTTCCAGGCAAGCCTGGGAGGCTGCAGGACAGAAATAACCGTGTGTGCACTCAGCTTTTCCACGCACAGCCCCAGGTGAATGGGAGTTTTATGGAAGGCAGGGCTGGGGCAAGGCAGGGTGTGAGCCTGAGCTGAGTCAATCCCTGCCTTGTTGGGTGTCTGTCCCTGCTCAGAACAGCCTCGCCAAGGATTAGCTCAGTGCTCTGCCTTGGCAGCTGCTCAGACTGGGCTTTTTACACCAAGGGAGAGTAAGTTTGTTTTAAATGCACAGAAATCTGTAAGGGTAATTATTTTGAGGGCCATTCCAGTTCTTGCCCTGAATTTCTCTATCTGCCCAAGCAGCTTTCTAGTCTGTGTATGTAAAACCAAATTTTGTAATTGTATTTATTGATAATTTTTCCTGCTTTCTTTTATCAATATTTTCCTTTTTAAGTTGTAGATAAGTATTCATAAAATTCTTCTCACTTTAAAAAGCCCATTACAGTCTAAAATGTATCTTTGGAGTTGAGCTGGTGAAACAGAAACAGTAGGAACCAAAGTGCATTCACTTCTGGAACCTTAAAATAACACTGCTCACTTCCATTACTTCAAGTGTTTGTGTAACAAATTGTATTTACTTTCCTATTGCACGTGAGCAACTAATTACTATAGCACCTCTCACTTCTCATAGTATTTATATTGCTGTAGTCACCAGCAACTTTAAATATGAACAAAAATAATCCCACAGCACTCTGTGGGCTGGTCAGAACTCATAAAACTATATATATTTATAAAAAAAAAGCACTCCTCTGTCTCTGTGACTGTGAATTCCTTTTTCTTGCTAGTCAAGGGTTGTCTGTTCTCACTGCATTCCAATTCTTTCCTCTAAGTGTTCTGCAGTCTGTTGTGCAAAGAGAGGGAAGGATGGGCACTGGAGCAGGAAGAGGGATTCCTGAAAACCAGGAGAGACACGTGTGTTTCTTCCTGTGCCACCTGATGTCTCCCCATAAACAACAATGCAGATCCACATTTTATAAGATTTAGTTGAAAATCTGCTGTCATACTGCTTCACAAGAGATGTAGTTCTCATTTCAAAGAAGCTCAGATTTTGAGATCATGTTAACTGGAGAATGACAAAACCAGAAGGGAGAAAGGTGGTAGCAAATCCATGGACATGGGGATGCTTCTGCCTGGTGTGAGAAGTCACCAACCTACACTATGGGGACACAGACTTGGATGTCTGTGCAGATTAGAATGAAGATGAGAAGGCTCTCATGAAGAGTTCTGTCATGCATTTATTGAGCCAATTTTTTAATTATTGGCATCTTTTGGGAGCTTTTCTGAAGAGCTGAATGATCTGAAGCATTATGGGATGATAAGTTTTTGCTCAGGGTTCTCAAAGAATATGGATGGTAGAAAACAAAATTCATACAGCAGCACTGAGCACTTAATGCATCCTTTCTATTTTAACTCTAGAAAAGGAAACTAGAATAATTGCATGAGATGGTAAATAGGAGGGACACACAGTGCCATGCAGTGGCTGCCAGTGATGTGCAGGAATTACAGAACTGTGGTCACTCTGCAGCCCTGCCTGCACACAAGAACAGCAGCACTGCAGGTACCTGTGGCAAATCCAGGTGGGACAGCTGCAAGGGTGATTGAAGGATACAAGGACCACTGGAGGTGGTGTGCCAGGGAACCAGCTGTCAAACTGAGCCTGCCAGTGCTGCCATGCAAATGGAGTGCCAGGAAAACACCTCTCTAGTCAAGGCTTCCACAAACAACCCAGTTTGTGGATCTGATCATGTCCCAGCACACCCAGTTTTGGTGGCAGCTCCTGGTCAGGAGCTGGTAACAGTGGGCTGGGCTGGTTTGGGTGCAGTCACACTGAGCCCTGCCAGCTGCTCTCCTCAGCAGAGTTGCAATCTCCCAGACAGGGCTGGCACCCTCTGGCTGTGCCTGTGCCAGGGTACAGAAGGGAGTGGGGCTGATGTGGCCATGAGCAGCAGGCAGGATGATGTGGCTGGCTGCAGGCAGGGCAGCACCAGCCCACAGTTTACACTGCTTTGCACATCCAACCACACCCAAAAGATTGAGGGATATTTCCTTTATATCCTCCTGAAGCAAAATGGAACAGTTCAGCTTTCAACTGCTCACAGTCCTGACTGGGCTGTGTAAGTTTGTGCTGAAGGCAGCAGAGCAGAATGGAATATTCAGGGTCTGTTGTGAGGCTCTGAGCAATCTGCTTTGCCTTGGCTGTTGGTTAATGCTGCACAGGTGGGAATTCCTGTGTGGACCAGGTCTGTTTTAGCAGGTGTGCAGCAGGGCAACTGAAAGGCTGCTTTGTTGACTCTGAAGGTGCAGTAACTTAATAAACATTGAAGTTTAGTTTTCAGACTAAGAAATGGATAGCAACTATTTGGGAAGTAACAACTTGTGTGCTGTTCTCTGACTTGGCACAAAAAGAGGTTGTTACTAAACCAACAGGAGCTATTCTGGAGAGAAGGAAGTATTTATTTTGTCTGGCACTCCATGTCCCTTTTGCATAACAATGCATGATTAGTTATTCTTCTATCACTTATGAACTGCTTGGTTTGTCTGTGACCAGAGTGAATTATTCATTCCAACTGCTGTGATAAGCAGCAGCAAGAAATTTCCTATCCCTCTAAAATATATCAATTAATGAGTATATTAGTTAAATGTATTTTATCATTGCTCTCTGTTAACTTAAACTTCAGAAGTCTAACAAAGAAACCAATATAGTTGTATGTTTATCAACAGGCCAAGTTCTGGTAGAAATCTCAAGAACACACAAGAAACTTAATGACAGTCTAGAGGAGAGTGTAAGTTAAATAATTTCTTCTAATTCATTTTGCTTGTGAAATTATAAATTACTTTTGCCAATTTTTAATGACCCTTAATTTATTTGTTTTTAAAGTTCAAAAAGTTTCATAAAGAAATTATATCTGAACTGGAGAAGAAAACAGACCTAGATGTAAAATATATGACTGTAAGTACATTGAATTCTAAGCTCTTATTTTACTTGTCTATTGCTAATCAAAGAATTTTTTTACATGTTGCTTCCCAAAATTTAATTAATTGATACGAACTTTAATAGAAATGCACTTTAGATATATAAAGATGGCCAAGATTTTCATGTCTAATTTAAGCTAAAAAGGGAACCCCTGTATGACTTCACAGCTCCTTAAAACTACAGCAGTTATTGAATTCATTTTGGGTGTGTGAGCAATATCTCAAAGATCACAGTAATGCTTTTTAGTCCCTTACCCAGATGTATGGCTGGGTATATATGGATATATAGTGCATTTTGAGATTATGTAAATGCTTTGATTGCAGGCAACTTTAAAAAGGTACCAAACTGAACACAGAAGCAAACTGGATTCTTTAGAGAAGTCTCAGGCTGAGCTGAAAAAAATCAGAAGGAAAAGCCAAGGAGCACGAAATGTAACAAAGTATGAGCATAAAGAAATGGAGGTCAGTGCATTGTCTCTTATTTGTTTCTTTCTCTGTATGAGAACTGGTCATCAGAAAAAGTTACTGGTTCCTCGAAGTTGGTGTGTATTCAAAGCACTCCTAGAGTTTGTACTGCAGCTGCAATTGAGCTCTCACTGCTGCAGTGTACATATCCAGAGACTTCTGGTTCCTAGATTTCATCCCTTGACCATTCATTGATCTGTAACTACACCTTTATGCAGAGCTGTACACAGGGAGCCAGCTAAGCCATGCAAATTCAGGAGTAATTTGCTGTAGAGTAATTTCCCTAAGTAGGCAGTGCCAGCTTGTCTCAGTGCCTTTCCTCCTGCCCTTAATCCAGCATTGCCATCTTGAGGTGAAATCCAAAATGGCAAGACACTGGAGAGAAAATGAGTAAATCAGATTCTCATTGTCATGTATCTCTCTGAAAATACTTGCCATTGATATTTTTATTTCCACGACACTTGTACTTCGTGCTAGCTTGTATTTTTTTCTCTATATTTATTTTAATTTTCAAAGAAATCTTTGTGTATAACACAGTACTGTAAGTGTAGGTAACAGTAGCTCCTATTTCTTACTGCCTGTCTTTTAACCTGCATTCATAAGAGTTGAGGGGTTTTTTAAGGTTCTGGGTCTGAGCTCAAGGATTAGCATTTAATGAATCCTTGTAATCTCAGATAAATATAGTTTGGTCTTTTTAGTACCCCCCTCCTAAATGAAGCAGAGATTGATCACAGCTTTGTGTGAATAAGTGCAGCTGCAGTGGTGCAGGCAAGGGTCATTGGTCTAACCTGAGCACACACCACACACAGCCCCTGAATAGGCTGTTAATTGCCTGGAGGGACAATAAACATTCCCCTGATGAGATCAGGGAAGTCAGATCTCTGCAGCAAAATAGAGGGACTTAGAAGTAAAGCCACCCTATCCTGCCCTGCCTTTCCAAGCTTTTTCTATGGCTTTTAGAGTTTACTTAACTAATTGGATATGGCATCAAATAAAATTCAGAGGCTCTATGTGATTCTTTTTTTCCCTTTTTCCCTCAGTATTTGGAAACTGTGAGCTCTCGACAAAGTGATATTCAGAGATTTATTGCAGAAGGCTGCAGAGAAGCTCTCCTTGAAGAGAAAAGGAGGTTCTGTTTTCTGGTTGACAAGCACTGCAGCTTTACCCAGCACATGCACTTCTACCACGTTCAGGTCAGTGCTGTGAGTGTAAACAAAAAGGAAACTCCTGAAATCCAGGCACACAGGAGATGTTGAGTGTTTCCTGCAGCATGTAGAACAGACTGCCAGAAATAGAAGAACTGAAGTGCTGGACAAGTGTTGTGCCCAGTTCATAGAAAATGTTTACAATAGACTATTCTATGAAATGTACTGTAGCAAAAATCAAGGGTTACTGTGAATTTTTTTAAATCATGTATTAAGAAAAAAATTAATGGACTGGTACTTCTAATATCTGACCCTGCAGAAGAGTTGCTTTTACAATATCTTATTTCTTTCAAAGAGGTGTTCCTTAGAAGAATCTTAGAAAATATTTCCATTTTGCTGGTGTAAACATTTTGGTACAATGAAAGTTAACCAGTAGGTTTGTGCAATTTTCTGAAAAATCCTACCTTTGACAAGTATCTTTTAATTTGAACGCAGTGTGCAGACTTCCTAAAATCCAAGCTGCCTGGCTGGGAGGAAATCTGTAGTGATGCCACCAAAGTGCCTGAAAAAGTCAGAATGATGATAGATGAGATCAGGACCCCTGGCTCCACGCCGGTGTCGGGAACGCCGCAGCCCTCACCGATGGTGAAGAGAAACACCCTGGTATGTTCCTCAGCCCCTGGGGTCTCTGCTGGGGCTGGGGATGGCTTCAGGAGGCTCTGGTGGACCTCAGCATTTGGGATATCCATCCTGTATCTCAGCTGGAATATCCTGGGCTTGGGTATGCAACCAAAGTCATTAGGCTGAAGCTCTGCTATGGGGAAAATACACAGCAGAGAAGGGAGGAGCACAGGTCCAGACAAGGCTCAGCTCCCAGCTGGGTGCCCAAGGCTTCTCCTGCAGAGCTCAGCCTCAGGGCTACTTTGGTTCCAGCCATTCCATTTCCTACATTCTTGTCTGTAAGTAATAGTAATTTCATACTCAGTAGTTCAATATGAACCTAATAAAAAATCTTATTTTCTATTTTCTTTCCTTCTTCCCTTCATGATTAGCTGATTGGAGTACAGGTGAAATTCTCATTTCTGCTGATTGTGTCATCATTAGTTGTTGAATTTCTAAATGATTATAGTAAACATCTAAACAAGAAAAATCTGAAGCTCATTATGCTATTTGCAGAAAAAAGGCTACTGTAGCCTTCCCACTAGCAAGTGTTTATCAAGCCTCTTACAAACCTTCAATCAGCAATCCATAGGAACATATGGGCTTTATGGCATGTTTAAATGTGTATCCTTTAGGAATACTTAAGCATTGCTCTCTGGAATTTAATCTTGAAAAAAAGTTATTGCTGTTCCCTCAGTGTTGTGATACTGTTGTTTTTGTGGCTCCAGATTGGAAATGATTTTTATCCTCAGCAAGAAAATGCATCCAAAGTGCCCCCAGCTCCCACAGGCAAGGCATACACGAGCCCACTAGTGGATATGTTCAACAATCCTGCAACAGCTCCCAAAGCACCTTATGAAAACCTGAATCACTCAGCAGGTGAGTGTCCCTGCCCTGCAAACTGGGGAAGTGTGAATGATGTCCTGCAGTGTTCCAAATTGCCTCAGGGCTTCTCTGCTATTACAGTGATGTGAATGGCAGGATGTATAGAGGAGTAGGAAATGGTCTTTACAAAGGATTCATATAATTTACCTAACACGAGAGAGATGTGCTATAAGAGAAATGTTTGCACTAAAACGCAGGTTAGGATAGGTACTTTCCCTTTTAATCACTTTCTGTGTGTCACTGATTAACCCAAGTTAACTGCTCTCATGGCTTGCAATGTTATCAGCAGAAGGCATTCCATGATTCTGAACAGGATACACCTGAGTGTTTCAGTGCACACAAACAAACACTGACAGTCCCACTCTGGTTTACTTTAAGGGCATGTAGCAGTAAGGGAGAAATGCACATGGGACAAAATGCACACAGTGTTGTAGTTATTTTCCTGAACTTGAAAATCCTAGTAAGATTTGCTTCCCAAGTGTCTAATATATTGATTTTTATACTTTCTGTGATATAGGAAAGAAGTAGGCCTAGACCACAGCATAAGAAATGCAGAATTCTTCAATATGTAATAGAAATTCCAGCATTTCTTCCTTAAAAATACATTTACAATATAATGGTCTAGTCAAATAACATATAGTTTTAAGCCCCCCTTTATTTTTTTTCTGATAAACATCTCATGTCCAGAAAGTGCCAAGTGTCTGCAAATCTCCTCTGCTGAAGCACATTTGAAAGTTGGATTTCATACACAGTTCCATTTTTTCAGAAGGGAAAATTTTTGAAGGCCTTTTACAGCTGTGATTGTTTAGTACTTTTCATGCCAGAAGAGGAAAGAGGTAGCCAGTTAAAACTTACAGAACCTTTTTTGCCTGTTGGTTTCACTTTATTGTGCTGGGTGTGTGCATATGAAGGCACATGCAGTTAAGAACTTCATGGTGATAAGAAACACTGGCAATGAGAGGTGTCTAAGCACAAAGTCTCAGAACTCCATTTGCCCTTGGGTTTTCCTTTATTTTTTCCTCTCAGATTACTAACTGCATTTATTTCTGTGTATCTAATTTTTATTTGGTTTTTTTTTTCCTTTTTTTGACAGAGAATTCAGATTATGCCAATTTATCACGTTCAACTTCTGTTGCCACGGGATTAAATACAATGAAAAGGCAAAAAGTGAAGACAATCTTCCCACATACTGCTGGAAGCAACAAGACATTGCTCAGCTTTGCCCAGGGGGACATCATCACCCTGCTGGTGGCTGAGGAAAAGGATGGCTGGCTTTATGGGGAGCATGACACAACCAGACTGTAAGATAATCACTGTATTACCCACCTTGAACATGAAGTAAAAGTATTTCTCACCAGATTATGTTAGCATACATTAGTAAATTGTTTTCCACCTTTTTCACTGGCTGTCACTGACTAGGAACTTGGGCTTTCCCTCTAAGGAAAATCTCTGCACATATTTAGTTTTGGCTTCAGGATTTGGAATCTTCAAATGTTAAATCTGTTTGCTGAGTCTACTGTTGTATTTCGAAAGATCTTTCCAATTTTATATAATATAAAAGACTTTTCCCTTTACAGAAAAGGATGGTTTCCATCATCATACACCAGACCACTGGATGAATCAGCAGAAGAAAAAGCCTTTGCCCCAGTGCCAAGGTAACATTTTGGCTCTTGCAGAACTGTCCAGATCTTTACTAACATTTATTAAAATTTTATTTTTGTGCTCATGTTTTTTGAGGTTCAGTAGCATGTACAGTAAATACTCTCTAACAGTCTGTAGTACAATGCCTTAATTGCATTAATAATGTGTTTTAATGGTTACACTCAGACCCAGAGAGTAGCTTTAGAACAGCCTTAACTCAGAGTCCCACCTGCTCCAGGACATTGCACCCTATTACTCACTCTGTGCTCTCCTGGTGCTGAAGAGAAGTGGAGATGGATTTTGGGATCTGAGCATGGGATTTGTCGGGTTCTGTCTTGCAGCCCTGCACCAATCCGAAGTGTTAGTTCTGTGAACCTTGTGGAGAAAGGGGAAGTTGTCCTCCCACCACCAGATTACCTGGGGGCTGCCCAGCCAGACAGACGGACGGAGGCTCCTGCCAAAGGAGCTGCTGTGAAAACGCCGAGCGACAGGGCGGAGCCGGCAGCGGTGAGTGCCCGGGGCGGGGACACAACCATCCCAAACATCCCCCTGCTTGGGGCAGGGAACCGAGACATCCCAAACATCCCTCTGCTTGGGGCAGGGACACAAACATCCCAAACATCCCCTCTGCTTGGGGAAGGGAACCCAGACATCCCAAATATCCCTCTGCTTGGGGCAGGGACACAGACATCCCAAACATCCCTCTGCTTGGGGCAGGGACACAAACATCCCAAACGTCCCCTGCTTGGGGAAGGGAACCCAGACATCCCAAACATCCCTCTGCTTGGGGCAGGGACACAAACGTCCCTCTGCTTGGGGACAGGGAACCCAGCCATCCCACCCTGCTTGGGGCAGGGAACACAAAATATCCCAAATATTCCACCCTGCTTGGGGCAGGGAACCCAGACATCCCAAATATCCCACCCTGCTTGGGGCAGGGAACCCAGACATCCCAAATATCCCACCCTGCTTGGGGCAGGGAACCCAAATATCCCACCGTGCTGGGATGGGCTCTTCACGAGGCCCTGGGATCTCCCACCTCACCCACCTGTGCTTGACTTCAGCCCTTGACACAGCTGGCACCAGGAGCATCAGGGGCTTTGGCATTTCAGTCCATCCTCACAGGAAGGAAGAATTGTTCAGGGATATACCTGTCACTTACCCTGCACAGAACCTCTCAGCAATGGAATCTGTCAAAATTGAAAATAAATTCTCACAGAAAGCAGCACAAATCCATCATCTCCAGTGATGTCAGAGCTGTGAGGTATTCTGAGGGGATTTACAGCAGCATAAACTGTTCAAGAACCCCATGAAAGCAAGTGTTGGGTTTGCAGCTATTGCTGAGGGAGAGCTGTACTAACTCCTGGCTGTAATTCAGCAAAGCTACAGCTAAGTGAAAATACATTTTTATGAACAGATAATGTATTACAATGTATTACAATGCTATCATTACTGCTATTTAGGCAGCATTCAAACTGATTCAAAATGAAAACTAATCAAATTAGGCAATTACTAGTTTTTTTCTTGCTGCTTATTTAAATATTTTGCTGATGTGTATGTAAGGGTGATGGTTTGTGAGACTTTCTCCAAAAAGCCTCTTAAAGCCAGAGATCACATTTTGAAGGCAAAAAACCCTAAGTAAATAAAATAAGGTTAGCATTGCTAAAATATAAGACACCGTACCAAAGTGAGATGCAAAGTTCCATTAGTCAGTGCCATGGGAAACTTCAGGAATCAAAGAATAATACAATTTTAGCCAGTAGCTAAAAAGTTTTATTATTTGTTGGTATGACTAAAATGTTAATATATCTCTCAATATAGCATCTAAAACAAATTGTGGGTTGACCTGCTGACAGATGTTTCTGCTTTCTAAGTGAAATCTGGTGAATCCTACAGTAGAAATTGAAGTGGCCTTTGTAAATTTGTGCTTTGTGGAAGTAAAAGTAAGAAATTTAAAAAGCAGAAACTGAAAGCTTGTTACACCACATCTTGATTAGTGGTGACAGAGTCAAAGGAAGACAGTTTCTACAGGTATTCTGTGAAATAGAAAGGCATCAGGAAACAATGGCTGACTTTAATGAAACCTCCTCCCCTGGTCCTCCTCTCCACTCTTAGGATATTGGGTACATGAACAGCATTTCTTACCTAGAGCTGTTGGGCATTATAAAGATGTTTTTGGCTATACTGGCTAGCAAAGAAAATGAACTGTATTTAAAATAAGAATAGAAGCATTCACTTAATAATCACTAATAATCACTTCAAATACATCACTCCAGAACTCCGGAAAAAAATACAAACCATGGGAAAGACAAGTATGGCATAAATTACATAAATTGACTGTAATATATGCATTTTAAGTTATTATCTGCATTTCAGAAGCATGGAGAAATACAGAATTTTAACAAATGGGAGGAAAGGAATTACATTAATTTTGTTTCTTGTGAATAGAGTGTTTTCAAAAGCAATCACTTTTGTAATCAAATCACAGACTAGTGTCTAGTTCCTGAAAGAACTCACTTTGCAAACATAAAAAGTGTGAAAGAAAGTGTGAAAGTTGTTGCTGGAGATTTGTGAAGCTACTCTCAGTTAGAGACCTTACTCCATTTCATTATGAGTCATGTTTTGGGATACCTTTTTTTTTTCTCCCATCTAAATATGCCTACAGAAAAGATTTGCACTTTTTTGGGGAGCCAGAACAGTTTAATATTACATATATATTTGAATTTACATTCAAGAAAGTGGGTTTATTTCTCAGCAATGAACCTTGTGGTGTAGGCAGTGTGCAGTTTGTGCAGTGATGTTCCTGGGTGTGTTTTCTGTGAGGAATGAAGTTTTCTGCTGCATGACATGATTATCAAGAAACATGACCTAAATCTCAGTGTTCAGTTACTTTCAAAACAAATATCTGGGACCTTCTAAAATTATTCTGAAGACCAGCATCTGTATTTTGGCATATTTGTGGTTTTCATTTTTGAATGAAGAAGCCACGAGCCTCAGTAATGATGTAAAGTCAGGATTTACACCGTGGCTCCCTCAGCCTGCTTCCTGCTCCTCAGGCCTGCAGGATCAGCTTGGCTTTCAGGTGTGATTATGTCCAAAGCCCCTGGGAGGTGCCAAAGCAGCAGGGAGAGCTCCATGCCCTGGGACCAGGTGACTGACTAAAGAGCTTAAAAGAATTACAGAATGGGTGAGGTGCTCTCAGGATCCCTGCACTGTTCTGCCACTCCATTCTCAGAAAGTCACCTTAAGGGTTGGTTTGGTTTGTGCCATTGGCTCAGGGCTTTAGGAGTAAATGTAAGGCTTGTGGACTGACATTCCTGTTGAAGCAGAAAGCCAAGAAGAATGGCAGATCAGTCAGCTGGCAGAGCTCTAATTAGAGCAGTACAATCTCTTTGGAGGCCAGAATGGAAACTGATAGCTCCTAGGAGTGGAAAACAAATACATCTTTTTTGATAATCTAAATTTCCACAAGGAGAGCAAGACTAAAATAAATTAGAAATTCTGAAGTACAGAACAATGACCATTTTTGTTGAGGCACCTCCTAACTCAGAGCAAGTGTGACCCCATCTTAGGACAACTGTAGAGGAGAGCTGCTGCACTTGCAATCAAGTGTTTTGTTCCAAAATCACTATTTATTTTCATTCTTGCAGAACTTCCTTGTCTTTCCTGCTTCCCTGCAAATCCCCAGCCCCCACACCTCCATAGGCTTTGGAAATAAGCCCAAAATTATACTGGGCTGGCTTGTGCACTCATCCAGGATTTACAGACGTGTAAAACAGTCTGTTCACTGGGCCTCCTATGCAGAAGCAGGAAATGATTCAAGGCATCTTATTTTTGTTTCAGAATACTCAGAAAAAATAGCTCAGGATTTCAAGGAAAGATGAGGAATGGTTCTGGCCAGTTAAACTGTTCATGCTGTGCTACACAAGACAGTAATGTGCACAACAGCATCAACTATAAAGATTTAATAGTTGACATAGCTTTGAGGAGGGTTGGTGTTCAGTAAGATTTAATTCAGGCATCTGTTCATTTTTCTTAATTTTAAGGGCTAATTAGGCCTAATTCTAAGGTCTGAATCTATTTACAACTGATGCACTTGAGCAATTTCATTGGAATCACAAGCCAAGCATGAGTTAAGAACCTGCTGAATGAGGTCCTGAAACACAGCATGCCTGGAATGGAAAGCCTGATAGGCTTTGGTTCAGCATTGAAATTTGAAGTAATAAAACCAAACTGGAAAATACAGATTAATTACTGGGTCTCTTTCCCTTAGCAGGCAGCAAGATCACCTGTAGCATATTTCTACTAATTCATGTAAATACCCTTTTTTTTTACAGAAACCTGACATGAATGGCATTATAAAACCACCTTTTCTAAGGTAAAATACTTTTTACACTGATTCTGTTCTATTTTTATAGTGGCTTATTTTATTGATTACAAGGGGAAATAAGGATGTTTATCATGAATTTCTCTGTGACCTTTCCCAGGCACTGCTAGAACAATATGGCTAAAATTAGTTGCACTTTCCTCAAAGAGTGGCATCAAGTGCAGTACAATACATAGGCCCTTCTCAGGAAAACATGTTTCTCCAGTAGCTTGACAGAGAGCAGGACTTAAAACCTTTCTTTAACTGACTTTGTGAGTTGGAAGCAAAAATCTTTGAAGACTGGGAGCTATTTTAAAAAGTCCAGATGTAACTGGGCATTAACTTTCCCAATTTTTGGCTCACAGAAGTGATTCTTCATATGTAACCTGGTTTTAAAAATTCAAATTAAACTAAGAGTTGCACAGAATCCCTGAGTCTTAGTGTTTGACAAGAGCTTGGATGGAGGACCTGAATGAATAAATTTGGGGTTGGATTGCAGAAAGCCTTCAAGTAACTTCATGCATTTCTTTTCAGTGGAGAAAACCCCTTTGCAACGGTGAAGCTCAGACCCACAGTGACAAATGACAGATCAGCACCCATCATCCGATGAATCACCTGTGCTTCCTCCTTACCACTTCCAGCAATGACAATTACTTTCTCAACCTGTCCTAAAAATTTATTTAAATGTAATTACTGTACAATAGACACATACTGGAATGGAGCTCTGATGTTTTTTAAGCCTATAGTTTCTAATGAGGTAATTGCTTTGGGCTAGTGTTTGAGCACCTGGGCTTGACTTTACAGTATGCCTTTTTTGTAGTAGGAATTGTGAAAATACTAGAGATAGTTTGGATACTCTAGTGAATCAGAGTAAGAAATAGCATTCATTACTTGGAAGCTGCAATGATAAGTTCTAGAATATAAGCCTGCATATGCCACCTACTAAAGAAGATAACAGTGATTTTTTTTTCCCCAAACAGAACAATGTAACAACTGCCTTATTCCAGAATAGAGAATTGCCTGTATAAATGATTATGTGTTATTTTGTGTAAGAAAGATACCTTAGGTTATAAATAAATATTTATCCCCTTAAGAACAGACAACTTGTAATGCCTTGCTTAATGTTCACACACAAATTGCAGGTGTTAACAGAAACTCATTTTCAGTCTGTTATACTGTCAACACATTTTGTCTTTGTCAAACTTTAGTCTGATAAAAGGTCATAATAAAGGAATGCCATGATTTTTTCTCAAATGCTAGTATAAAAGCTGCCTTTGAAATTCCTCCATTACTGTAGCCTACCCAAAAGGAAAACATCCTAAAGTTGAAAATTTTTGGTTAAGGAGCTGAGCAAAGGCCTGAGTGCTGGCACAGTGCAGGAGCTGAGTTAAGTCAAACTGAGCTTTTAACTTCAGCCACAGCAGAGCTGAGCTGTGATTAATCCTTACTCTAAATCATTCCATTCTACACATGCACATTTCCTGCAGAATCCCCTGGCTCATTCCTTAAGTGGTGCCTACTTCTACTACCATAAACAGTGAATTCAAGTCATGTGAAATGCCTTTCAGTTACTTAATATCAAAAAATAGTATATGAGCATGTGCTGGCTCCTCTCACCCTGTCTTTCAAGTTCAAGGCCGAGGACAGTTTGCCAGAGAGCCCTGCACAAACATCCCACCTGAAACACCAGCTCTTCAGAGGGGTAACTTACACCTGAGCCCATCTTCCAAAGCACAGTGGAGGCAACTCAACCTCGCCTGTCTGAGCTTTCAATAATTCAGTATCAGAATTAAACAATCCAAGATGCAAAAGCCCTTTACTCAGGGCAGCTCATGGTTGGCAGTGCCCCAACATCCTGCTGCAGGCAGAAGGTTCTGCTGTCTGTGAACCAACACCAGCCCCTGCATGATGCAAAACTCTCACTAATTAAAACAGGGTTCTGATTGTGGGTTATTACTTGTGTCTGCAGTGAGGAAGAGGAGCTGTTGCCAGAAGCAGCACACACAGCACTTACAACACTTCCCTCAAAAACCTGATGCCCTAAACATGTAGAGTCTTAAACATCATTTATCATCATTATAAGGATTCTGGCACATACTTACCCCTTGTTGTAGCTAGGATTACTACTCTGCTTTCAGGCTACACGGGATTACACATGTCAGTAACATACTTAATAATCCAGCCACAAGTTGAGGATTGCAAAAGGAAAAGCAGTTTTATTTAGTTTTCAACAGGTGCCACTAAACATGGAAAACAAGTCAGGTTTTCATGTTTTGCAATGCACATGCTCATAAAAGATTAAGTTTAAATTACATGCAGGAGACTAAATTCCTTCACACTTTACAAAACAGGTCTGAAGCAAATAAAATGATTGTACATGACATTTACATTAGAAAGAGTATGCTAACAGTTGTAGCTTCTGTAAGCACGTCCACGTTCAGCCCCTCAGCCAAAAGCTGCCCCACAGTTAGGGCATCTTCTCTGCCTCAGTGCAAGGCAGAACAGAATCCCAATTGGAAAGAACACAATGGCACACAAAACACCAAGACAGGTGAAGGTGTCCTCCAACACGCCAACCCTGCAAAAAGGGAAAACAGAGTCGGTCAAGGACACTCCCCAAGTTTGCCACCAAGTCATCCCTCTGCTCTGGCAGTCACGAGAAACTATTCTACAGAGCAAGAGAAAGCACAAGGTCTGGGGTTTGTTCCTGGTTTCTACTTCTCATAACTGATTTCCCTTTACAACTGAAGAGGAACTAATTATTGATGTCACATGGCTCCAGCTGATCCCAATTTCACAACCACCCAAAAATTTTGTTTCAGCACAGTCCTATGACAGAAGATTCACCTCCATTTCAGTCCCTGACTCCTTTCTGAAGTGTTGTATCTGAGCATCTCCCCAAAATAAAGACAGACAGTAAGCCTGAGAATCCAGACTTTAGAAATTTGTGCAGTCACATTAAATAATCAAGATTTGGAGTTTAGCAAAACACTCAACCAAGATATATCCTCCTGGTACAGTGAGAGCCAACCCAGAGCTGAGTGCCCCTGAAGTGCAGCTGAGAGCAGGAACCACGCTGCTGTTTCCCTGTCAGCAGCCAGGGACGAGCTCTTGGATGTGTAAATAGAGCCAAGAGACCCTTTCTTACAGCAACTGCCTGAAACTCTGCAACTTGCTCAAACTTGGGAACCATTCCCCTTCCCCTCAACCTTCATCAGAAGCCAAAGGCTCTTCCAAGTATTCTTGATATTCTGCTGCTTACACAAGCTCATGTTCCCCTTAAGCTTTCCCTCACTTTAATGCACTTTATCTCTGTTTGCAGAGATAGAAGTTAACTCTGTGTCTGGTATGAAATAAAGCAACTGTCAGGTTACCATTGATCCCAGCAGTAGCTTTTATCATTTCGTGTCCTCAGATAAAACTCTTTTAAGTCAACTAAAAAATGTAGACAAAGGTCATATCAACACACAGATTGGAGTCTCAGCACATAATGTCCCACAGCTCAGACTTGTGCAGCCTGTGCTGGACATTGTGGCTACTCCCACAAACCCAGCAGAACATGAGCTGTGGGGAAAGAACAGGAGGCTCTCCTGAAATGCTCTGGAGCCATGGGGAGAGAACAGCAGTACCTGAACTACTGAAACTTTCTATACAACAAAACTTACTCTACTCTACTCTGCTAGGAAAAAGGGTCGGCTCTGAAGTCCTGAGGAGTGTCTTGAAGCAGAACACTTCTGCAGAGCTCATCTCTCACTGTTCTCATCTCTCTGCACACAGATATCCAAGAGTAATCTTGCATTGTTGTGGCAAAAAAAAAGTGCCTGCCCTGAGAGCTGGAGCTCAGGGAAGTGCCATCTCCTGGGAACACTCTGCTACTAGAGCTGAATGCAAAGAAATTCAGGACTGTTGGGACCAGACCAGTTACAGATACAGGGGCAAAAACGACAGTGCAGTGTTCAGCCAGAACCCTCAGAGCTGCATGAAGCAGCTGAATTTGGCAATTTGCACTTGGGAAATGCATGAAATGCTGACCAGCCTCAGAGCAAACAGAAACCAGCAGCACAAGCTCAGGGGGTGAGGCCTCTCCTTCTCCCCTGCCCACAGGTGAACCCAGTAGCACAAGGGATGTATGGAGAGGCTCAGGCACACTCTCGAGGTTTGAGTAATTCAGGATTCACTCGAGTTTTCACACTGCAGATCCACCCAAGACAGGCAAAGCTCCTTTTCCAGGCATTTCAATGACATCACAAATAACACTATTTGGAAAATGCACACTAAGTACAGTACAGAGCACATTGCAGCTGCTGTATTTCCTGGTACACTAATGCCTGCTTTTCCTTTCACACACACTGAGCAGTTCCCTCCTGCAGGCACCCAACTCCTGCTTCATTACTGTTCTGAAATCTTCTCCTTATCTCTTAAAAACTCCATATTCAGTTCCTGCTCTGAAACCCACATTTGTGACAAGTAAGCCAGTGTGCTTAGTTAGGAGCATAAGCAGCCTATTGATGGGCCCTAAAGAATAAACACATTAATCAGAGGGATCAATCAGGGTACTGCTGGTGAGCCCCAACAGTGATGGGCACAGCCCAACCCATTCCAATCAACACTCTTAATCACCTTGCAGGGCCCAAGTCCATTGGGAAGCACATGTCCTTGATACTTTAAATAGAATTTCTTTTAAACTCCCTTCCCCCTAAACAGAGTTACTCAGAAGTGTTTTGTGTAGTGCAAAATGCCAAGTTAAACTAAAACTAAAAATTAAAAAATTGTCATCCATATTCAACACCAGAATAAGGGGAAAAGGCCCAGAGAGGGACAAAGCAAGGCACAGGGAGCTGCTGGGTCAGCACTGGAGCAGAGCAGGGACAGCCCAGGCAGCAGCAGAGCAAGGCAGCTCCAGGGGACACTCACCTGAGCTGTGCCTGCATGACCTCCACACCACACCTCTTGTTCCAGAGCTCCTATCACACCTAACAGTGTGATTACAGCATTAGCCACACAAACACTTCTTGGCTTCTCCTGATTTATGTCAGTACCTAATTTTAGATGAACACTTACCCAACCACTGCTTAGCCAGTTACTAAATTTAAAAAGAAAAAAAAAAGCCTTTTTATAAGGGAGACTATGAATATTTTTTGCTTGTATATTTTACCTGAGATGTGGAGTAATGAGAGACTCCATATTCAAACTGTGGATTCACTAATGTAACCAAACATAAATTTTCTTCTACAGCATAAACCACATAAAAGCTGATTATAACTGCACCACTCCCACTCTAAAAATAAAATGGAAAGGTTTATTTATACTGCAAGTAGCATCTTGCATTTAAGCTGTAAGTGAAGCTGCCAACTCCATCAAGTAAGGTCAATTATGCCCACTGACAAGTACTTGAAACCAAATTGTTTTTCAGATAACCCCTTTTTCAAAGTAACTCTTAGAACATTAAGATCTTAAGTCAGATGCTCAGGATGAGAGGGCTGATAATGAGATCTGTGAGCACTGGTAGATTTAACACGTGCATTTTCACTTATCACTACATCACAGTATTTAAATGTGGGCTTATCAGCATTTTTTAGACCTTACAAATACATTCAAAGGGTCACCCCAGGTAATCAGAGACAGGCTGACTGTGCCACAAGCTGTGCAAGACATGAAAAGAAACTGCACTTGAGAAAACTGCTATCCACACAGATCACTGACCAAGCACCTGGAATATTCCAATCATACCCATCTTCTGCCACAGAGGTTGGTTGAGTTTCAAAGTTTAAATTTGAATGGAAATGTCAGACCAGGGACAAGCATGGACTGTGGCAGCTACACACTAAATCTAATTTTGAACATACAAACAAAACCACCCAGAGATTCTTTATCATCTCCTGGCTAATGCAACAGCAGCAGCTATGTTCAGAATGTTCAAATCTCACCTGTAGCTACAGAAGAAAAAGAATTTACAATTCTATATGGAACTACTGAGTAAGCACTGGATGTTTACAGTTTTAATTTCTATGAAGAGGGGTATCAGCTCCTCCAGCCTCAGCCTGATGGCATTTTGAGTGGTTGTTGAGCCATATGCACAAGAAGAAATCTCAGTGTAGCCACTGGCTTGACCTCCTCAGCACAAGATGTACATAGATGCAAATGCAAGCATCCTCAAAAATCACTTCTGAGTAAGAAGCACGACAGTATTTACAGATTTATCTGAATTTCCTTATTCTTTAGGCCTCACTTCTTATACAGAGGCCTGCTGCAGAAGCAGAGGAACCCTGGCAATGGCAGCAGCCTGTATCTCCAGCTGTTTGTCTTTCTTGAAATGCCTCCAAAGCCAAATGCCTTCCCTGCTGCAGGAGCACCAGTGCTCTAATTCCAGGTCTGATCAGAAGAGCCCCAAGGCTTCACAGCAGCAGCCCAGCCTGGCAAGCAGGGCAGAGCACACAGCTCAGAGCTCACACCAGCAGGGTGAGCACACTGAGCCCTTGCTGGGGTTTGTCCTGCCTTGTCTGCACACACAGCCCAGCAGCACCACTGTGGTGGCCAACAAACAAGGGCAGCTCCCTCCTCTCTCCCAGAGCAACTCATTGCTACGATGAAATCCTTCAAGAATTCAAGATAAATGGTGACTCTAAGAAAAAAAAATTGCTGTAGTTCAGGACCAATGACAGAGTAGGCAGTAGAGACCAGATTATCATTTTTATACAGTCCCATTAGGGAATACATTCCTGCTGTGCCTTATTTTTCTAAGAAATGAGGCTTTATGAGATTAATGTGTTTTGATTATTGCCTGCAAATCAGGTCAGACCAATGGAACAAAGTCCCTCAGAAGCAGCCAGAGCTGTGCTGTTCTCATTTGGGACCTGCTGCAGGCTGACCCCTCCTCTCTGCAGGGCTCAGTGAGCAACTTCCTGCTCAGCTGCTCTGGAGCTGGGAAAAGTCCCAGCTCTCCCAGTCAGGAATTCCAAAGGGCACTCGTGGCATCTGCCCAAGCCTGCTGGATCAAGGCTTTCTTCTTCCCTGTCCACTTCACAGCACTCCCAAAAAGGTACTACAAAGTTTGATTCACTCCAAGGTTCAAAATGATTGCTGCTGCTGGAAACCAAAAATCCTCATGTTTGCTCACACTACCAGACATGCTCTCTAAAGAGGTGTTGTGCTGTTGGCTTTTTAAAAATTCCTTACATATTTAATCAGTGAATATAATTAAATTATACTGGAATATTTACATGAAATTTAAATATAGTTCTGAATAACTATAGAAAGCTTGAGCAGCCTTTTATCAAAGCCCACACAGCATTGGTGACTGAAATAATAGAAGACTGAAATTTGGAATGACTTGATCAGCTAAGTGCAATTTTTCTAGAGTCTGTTCCCTCAGGAGACATGTATGTAATTGACAAAAACAAAATTTCAAGCAAAACCTGAGAAGTTACAACTTTGTCATGTCAAATAAAACCCTAGTAAATAAAAAAACCCACCACAACAACACACCAGAACTACACCTGTGGCAGGGAGAATAAGACATCTCAGAATAAATACAATTTTGCACTTGTATCATCTTCCAGCTCAGGATAGAAGCCTCAGTGTTGGCATAATTTGAGACCCACTACAATGCTGGTGCAGCAGCACTGAAGCTGCCAGATGTGAAAACTGCAGCAGTGTCAGGTCCTTCCCCTTGCTCCTTCTCCCAAACAACTGAATACAGCTGAACAGGAAAATAAAAACCAATGGGGCCCATCACAGGCTCTCCCCCAGATTTTGAAGGAACTGGCTTTTGCAAGATCAAGAGAATGTTTTTACAGTTTTTAAAAAGAACTTTCTTCTGTTAAATAACAGGAAAGCAAACATTCCTGAGCAGTTAGTTATTGCAAACAACAAAAGACAGAGAAAAAGAAAATGAAAGTGACCACAAGTAAATCAGCCAGGCTGCATATTCCAAGCTAAAAAGATTATTTCACAGCAGGGTATCTAAAGTAAGTGCCTGTAATGACTCAATATGTACTTGGGAACATAAAATAGTTTAAAAGCAGGACTTGGCCAAACCTTAAATGTCAACTAGAAGCCATAAAGCTGACAAGATTGTGCAACTCACTTTAATTCTCTGTACATTAGGGCTGGGAGAAGAACACACACAGAGACAACAGGACTAGAGGCACCAAGGACATTCTGAGAGTGCAGGGAAGGGTGGAACACACCCTAACACTGGAGTCTGACTAGAAAGCAGCACTGCCCAGTGATGAATGAGCCCTGAGCAAGAGGCACAGCTTGTGACACAGGAGCCTCATCCCTCAGATGGCAGCAGAGCTTCAGAGGGAGAAGGGCAGGAATGCAATTACAGCCACCACAGGCACATCACCAACTTCAGAGAGGCTACTTCTGGGATACTTTGTACTTTTTATTACTAAGTACCATTTAAAAATGTACTTGAACCAGCTTATTAACCCCAAAATCACTCATGACTGCAGTAAAATAGACACCAGTTCAAATAACAGACCAATACTGTGTATTTCTCCTCAACACCATAATATATTAAGTTGGAAATGGTTTTGATTTCAATCAGTCACATGAATACATGTCATAGTGCAACAGACTGCTTTGTATTTCTGATGGCAGAAATCCTCTTGATGGCCTTTATGTTACTCCATCAGTTACATCATTGCACAGCCACAAAAGAGGCTGTTCCTGGTGATCTAAAGCAGATGAGAAGCAAACTTCTCTTAACAATCATGAACCATCAAACCAGGAAAGCAACAGGACAACTGAACTGGTAGTTTAATAACAAAGTTTTTTATGTACCATTAATAGCTTTTAATATTTTTCAATGCCCTCTTTAACAACTTTTCTGCTCAGGGCAGTATTCAGAGTGTAGCTGCACATTGCACTCATCATAAAATAGGTTTCCAGGACATGGAAGTAAACTAAAACTGTATTTAAAGTCTTGAAAACTCATTTCTCTAAAAGTAGCAGCCAGTGTAACCTTCCAGAATATGAACCCTTCAGGCATCCACAAACATTTCCAATATTATGCTTTTCACCCAGCATCCCTGCCCTTTGTTCTGAAGCAATACACTATCAATTTCATGACTACTCAAAAAAAACAGTAATCTGAGCTTTTTCCCTCCTGCCTTGACACTTGACTCCTAAGGACAATTAGGAACTAACATGGTAATAGGGCAAAGGAGACTGACACACCATTACTAGACACAGTTATTCATCCTGGGGATTCCCTGACCCAGAAGATTTCACAGTTCTCACAATTTTTTCTTTTTCAGAGCCTAACACAGAAACTGAGGATCCAAGAGTAAACTAGGATTTTGTGGAGAGTATTTTGCTTTAGGAAAGAGTCCACAATGGGTACTTCCAGCTGGACATACCAAATGACTTAAGAAAGCTGTTCAAGTCAGGTCACTTAAAAACAACGAACAACAGACTGATAATTTTCAAAAAATTGGCTAAATTTATATAAAGTTATATGTGCAAATGATTGTTTCAAAATTCTTCCTAGACCATCCCAGAAGCCTCAAGCCTCTCTGAGTTCAAGAAGTGCTTGGACAATGGTCTCAGGCACATTGTGGGATCCTTGGAGTATCCTGTACACAGGGCTAGGAGTTGGACTAGATGATTCTGATGGGTCCTTTCCAACTCAGCATATTCTATGAACCTCCAGAAAAAGAAAAAATAATAGCAACAAGAGCCTACCCATTTGAAGCTATTTCCATGAGCACTTCCCCAGTGAAGTGCTTTGAGCTGTGCTGGGGTCAGGGCCAGAAGGCCTGTCTGTGTAAGCACACTGCCTGCCTCCCTCCAAGCCATGCACAACATCTGCCCTGTCTTCTGGTTGAGCTACAGCATCAGCATGTTGATATAATCACTCAGGTGGCAGGATCTACCACATCCTCTGAACAGCTCAGCACTTGCTTTCCCCCACTGTTTAAAACACACCTTCTAGATCAATAGCTCTAGCTGGTAACAGGTTTTTCAGCCTTAACTAGTGGCACTTCAACAGGCACCTGTTTTTACATAACACCACAGGATACTTCTTATTTGAATGTACCTTTGAAGGCAGGTATTGACTCTCAGACAAACATCAATTCCAACACTTGGGCTACAGCCTCAGCCACATGACATCCTCTGTCACACTCATCACACACCCAACTGGTATCACTTCAGCTGCTCAGGCAGGTCTGTACCCTACACGTTCTGAAAGGGAAGGGAGAGCTCAGACCTGCAGAACATCAAGTGCCTCCTTGCAAGATACCCCAAGGGTAAGTCCTGTACACTTTAACAGAGGGGAATGAGCCTGCATTTGAGTCACAAATGAGCAGTGCCTGAACTGCACCAGCAGCTATCCCTCTGCCCTCAGCCACGGCCTAATATCCCAGGAAGAGAAGAACTGAGAAGTGAAAGGGACTTCAGCTGACTTACAGCACTAGTGAGGAAACTGAGTGCCTCCTTCCTTTTTCATGGCTGTCATCTCCAAGGGGGAAGTTGTTCTCTTGCTGCAACTCCATGAAACAGCTGACCACTTTTTTCTGGTTTTCACCACTGCAGCAGACTGACATTTTTGGTCTGGTCTATCAATTTCCCAGTTCTTCTGCAGTTAAAGGACTTTTAGAGATCTTTTAAAGTTTTAAGCCACCAGTGTTTTCAGCCAATACTGACAATTACCCTGCCTGATTTTGCACAGTTTGGATTGGGAATGGGAGCACACACCACAACTGCAGAAGTCCTTCCACAGTACTGCCAGAAAACCAGAAGTGACTATGGTCACAAATTACAGAGTTTCACAATAAAATCATGCTACTCACCATCACCAGGCATAAACACATCAGTTGGACTTTCCTGTCATGCTTTTCCCCAAGAACTGACCAGATACATCTGCTACTGAAGTGCCATTTCATTAAAAGCATCACTTATAGATCTTCCTCCATCTTAAAGTAGACTCATGTTTGAAGTGTCTTGCATTATTTATAGCAGGTGTCACGAGCCCACCAGGACAAGCCTGCACTACACAACCCAAAGCATTCCACTCCTAGATCTTAGTGCCTTTTCAGTTAATTGTAACAGCTTTCAATGAAGCTATTGAAAACCAAGGAACCATATGGATATCTCAATCTTAAACAAAACCCAAGACTGAGTTTAATTCCTCAAGAGCCATTTTACCTGCAGGCAGGACAGCCACCAACTACTACCACAGAAGTGGTGGTGGCAGGCTGTTGGATGATGGTGTACGTGCTCGAATAGTTCGGCTGTGATGTCGGTGGAGGAACAGCATACCCTAAAACAAGGAAATAAACCCTCAATCATCACACACAAGGCACAAAGAACAATGATCATTTACAAGTATGACATCAAAACATGCAAAACAATAAATAGGAATGTAGTCTTGATTAAGCACTTTAAGCTCTATCAAAATCAGAGCTGGAACACCTGGCACAAGTATCAATTTAACCATCCCAAAAGGACACAGAGCTAATAATTAACTTTGAGATTTTGTTTCAATGCTGTTGAGCACCAGGGAAAAACTGTTTAAACAATGACATGGCTTTCACCACAGCTTTCACTTCTGGATGTTATGTATCAAGAACGTCCCACTCCAGCAGACAAATTATTTGAAGCAGAATAAATCTTCCTCCAGTTTCAAGCTTAAATTCCATATATTAAGCTTCTAACTGGAAAGCAAGGTAGGACTGACAGCATGCAAGTAGAACCAGACAACATAGAAAAAACCCAACTTTCAGAAAGTCCATGTTGTTAGCAAAAGACTGAGTAATTTTAATGGCTGTAGAGAGAAGACAGAAGCCTTTAACTGCTTTATCAACATTAAAACCTTTAAACTATAAAAAAAAGCTTCTGAAAGGGATAGTTAGATGTACACAGTGTAATAAAGGCACAGTTTGCCCAGGTATAATCCATTTTGAGCTTATTTCCCAAGTTATCCATCTGTGAAGTCTGGCAACCTCGCTGTTCAAAACTGAAAATAACCACTAATACCTGTATTGCAAGAAAATGAGCTTCAAGTTATCAAGAGGAAAATCAATGTATAGAATCAAGGTTCAACTCAAAGATGGGGGTCTGTGTCTGCTGTGCAACCTTTGTAACTTTTGAAGGATTCCTCTTTCCTGAGAGGCTACTTCTTTCTTCGGCAGATGTTAGTATTAACTCAGTTAACGAAAATATTGCATCTGCTTACCTGCCTAAGTCTCTCCCAGGCTACTGAAGTGTATCAGAAAAAACAAACATTAACCAGAGTACAGCGAGGTGCAGGCAAAGAACAAGTTTGGCGTCTGGTTTAGTGCCAAACACAGCTGGGGCTCTGCCGCTGCTCGGAGGCAGAAAAACCAGCGCGGGTGAGGAATGCCCTCAGTCCCAGCCGGGATTTTGGGGAGAGCGCAAAGCGAACACCTCAGGGGCCCCGAGGGAAGGAGCGGAAAGGGAGACGGCGCTCTGGAACAGCGGGATCCCGGCGCCGCCTCCGAGCGGGGGAGCCGCGACAGCCCCGGGGCCCCGCGGTGCCGGGAGCTCGAAACCCCAGCCCCAGCCCCGGCCCGGCTCCGAGCCCGCGGCCCCGGGACCCCGCCGTGCCGGGAGCTCCCAGCCCCAGCCCCAGCCCAGCTCCGAGCCCGCGGCCCCGCCGCCAGCCCCGGGCACTCCACAGCCGCTCCCCGCCCCAGCCGAGGGGCGCTCGGGCCCCCGCTCTGCGCACCGGGGACCCCCGCCCACACCCCACACCGCGACCCACCTGGGGCGGCCGCGGCGCCCGGGTAGGAGTACGGCGGGGGCGGCTGGAAGCCGGGCTGCGGGGCGGGGATGGCGCCGTAGTTGCCGTGGCCGTAGTCGTAGGCCGGCGCGCCCGGCGCGGCGGGGCTGTAGGCGGGGGGCCGCTCCTGCAGCAGCGGTTTGCTGTCCATGCTGGGCCGGCGCTGCCTCGTCCCGCGGGGCCCGACCAGGAAGCGGCGGCCGGCCCGGCGCGCGCCGCCCGCCCCGCCCGGGGGCGCCGGAGCTCGGGGGCGGCGGCGGCGCGAGGGGCCCGCGCGGGGGCGGCGGCACGGACGGGACGGGGCGGCGGCGGCCCCGGTGCTGCGCTCGCGCCCGGTCACGAGGCCGCCGCGCCCCACGTGACGCCGCTCCCGGAGCGGCGCGCGGCGACTGAGGGAACCCTCGGCCTTAAAGGGGCCGCGCCCGCCGGGGCGACAGCGACACCGACAGCGATTGCGACTGCCCCGCACCGGCACCGACACTGACACCGACTGCCCCGCACCGGCACCTACGGCGCTCAGCGGGGCCGTGCCCGCGCTGCCCGGGCCGGGGTCCCGGGTTCCCCCGCTCGGACACCGGGAGCAGCCGCTGCTCTGTCACTCAGCTGCTGAGGGATTTATTTCTAAGCGCTCGCTCAGCCCCTTGCTCAGCACCTTTCCTGCTCTCCCCACACTGCGATCCTGCGCCCTGGGCTCTGCCCTGACCCTGCCTGCGCCCCTTCCAACCCCTGCGTCCCTTCCAAGCCGAGCCGTTCTGGGAAATGCGATCCCCGCTGGAAGGCGCTGGGCTGGGGCTGGGGGTGAGCGTGTTACTCGCAGTGACTCCTGCAGACTCGTACATCCCCGCTGCCAAGAGCCGCGCTTGAGTGTTCGGGGAAAAAGAGCTCCGGGATGGTGGTGCAGGGAAAGAATGTTGTAAAGAGAGGGAATGTTTTTGAAAAGACATTGAGAAAAAAGCAGGAGAAAACTCTCATGGTTCAAAGAAACACTAAAATTAAGAAACAAACACGACAGGAAGAGGAAAGCAAAGGTGATGCTGCTGCCTCCTGTACAGCAAATTACAAGAACGAGTTCAAAACCACTTTCACCACATTCAGCTGCCTCTGAAACCCACGTTCTTGATGAGTGCCCAGGCCAGATGCTGTGCAGATCTTAAATGTCTTTTACTCCAGCCAGAACTCTTGCCTCTTCCATCCACACCTTTATCCCTTCAGATGTCTGACTCACCAAATCTGGTTTGGAAATCCCTGGTTTGTCCTTCACTACAGGTCCCAGCACAGCCTTATCACCATGGCAAGCACTGTGACTCCCCATGACAGGTCCTGTGCAGCAGGGAAGGGTTAACCCCATTTCCAAATCTTGCAAAATGAATTTTCTAAGATCTAAACTGTACTTGGTCTTATAAATATGTTTTGCTACAATGATCAAATCATCAAAACACTACTAGAGAGCAAAAATCCTGTGTTGAGCTAGGCCCCAGTCTGTGCAAGTCACCAAACCACTTCAGTGAGTCAAGCGTCCTGAGGCTCTGCAGGAAACGACCCAGACAGGATGGCTTTGCCTCACACAGGAATCATTTTAGAGAATTCCATGTGTGCATCAACCCCCCAGACCACAACCCTGCACACACCAAAACCATCTGAACCCACAGCCCACAGGACAAGAGCAAGGCAGATGTATTCTCCTAAGGCAGCAACTAGAAACTCCTGTGCTGGCCTGCAAGATATATAAAGGTCTGGGATACTTTTGGTTCAGATATTTGAATGACAGGGACATGAATGGATGGACAGGTGTGGGAGTCCT
The DNA here is from genome assembly GCA_034336665.1 of Luscinia megarhynchos. Taxonomy (NCBI): domain Eukaryota; kingdom Metazoa; phylum Chordata; class Aves; order Passeriformes; family Muscicapidae; genus Luscinia; species Luscinia megarhynchos. The sequence goes on along the minus strand of CM067577.1, from coordinate 2,515,645 downwards.
TGCCTATCTTGTTAGATTTTTCTGTCTCACTTCAGAATGAGCTGGAATGTGATGGGAAGCACTGAGCATCCTTCAAAAGCTGAGATGTGCAAGCAAGCAGTTTTAAAGGGAGGTTATCACTTGTAGCAGGGCAGTGAGTGGTATCCTGCAATAAATGTTAAGCAGCATCTTTGGTGTCGCTCAGGGAAGGAGGATTGTTACTGTGCTCCTACTGCACCGCCACAGATGGTGACAGGAAAGGCCACCCCTTGCTGACACCTCAGGCAGGGCATTTTCTGACACATCACAGCTTCAGGCACAGGCTGGGTTCCCTCTCTGGCTGCAGGCACTGCTCAGAGAGCAGCTGGACAGAGGGACGGGCTCTTCCACAGAATCACAGCATCACACCATGGGCAGCCTGGAAGGGCCCACAGCGGCTCAGCTGCTCGACCTTCTTGACTCTTCACGCAGGGTGGTCCTAGAGCGGGTGGCACAGGATGGCATCCAGTCCTTGAGTATCTCCATGCGGGAAATCCACACCCTCTCTGGGCAACCAGCGCTCGGTCACTGCACAGGAAAGTTGTTCTTCCTTCAGGTGGAACGTCCTGTATCAAATTCTGCCCGTTGTCTCTTGTTCTATTGCTCGGCACCACCCAGCAGAGCGCGGCTCCATCCTCTTGACGCCTCCCTTTCGCTATTTCTACACCGGATGAGGTCTCCTCTCAGCCGTCTCTTCTCGAGGCCGCACAGGCCCGGCTCCCTCAGCGCTCCCTGTGAGATCCGCTCCGCACCCCGGCCCGGCCCGGCCCGGCCCGGCCCTGCGCTCCCGCCCCGCCGCCCGCCCGTGACGCGCGCGGCCCGCGCCAATGGCGGCGGCGCTCGGAGCCGCTGTGGGCGCGGCGCTCCCCGCCGGCCGCGGCTCCGCGGGGCCGCCCTGCCGGGGCGCGGCGGCTCCTTCCGCCGGGAGCGGCGCCGGGCGCCGGGAGGCAGGTGAGGGGCGAGCCCGGGGCCGGGCCGGGGGAGGGCAGGGCAGGGCAGGGTGGGTGAGGTCGGGCCCCCGCCGCCCTTCCCGGCGGCTCCAGCGCTGTGGGAGCGGTGGCGGAGCCGTGGGGGGGCGGCGGCAGCTCCCGCAGCCCCCGCGGGGAGGGCGTGGCGGCTGTTTCGGGCCGCGCCGCCGCCGCCGGAGCCCCCGGCCGCCCCGCCGCAGCCCGCGGGAGCGGGGCCGTGCCCGGCCCGGCCGCACCGAGGCCGCCCCGCGCCGCTCCTAAGCCGATCCGGCCTTAATGCCCGGCCGGGAGGGGCCCGTGCGGGGCTGCGGAGCGCTCCGGGATCCCGCGGGCTCCGTGGCCGGGCGGGGGTACCGGAGGAGTCCCCGCTCGGTTCGTGTGACACGGAGCACAAATATGTGCTCGGTGTGCCTTGGAACGCGTCGAGTCCTGGGGTGGTTCACATCCTGAACCCGGGGACAGGGCCCTGCTCTCCCGAGGAACGTCATTGCTTTTACTATATGCAATGAGTTGGGATATTTTCTTGAATTCTGTAGCAATCAGTATTATGCCAGGCCGCTGGAAATTTTAATTAACAATATGTTGTCTTCATTTAAGCGTTTTAGTTCTATCCGAAATTATCTGGTTGAGCTGCAGGGTGAGGAATAATTCAGCAGATCTGATTTTGTCCACGCCCCTGAGAATACTTGACAACTTCTGCCTTCACTGAAAAGCACATAAGCCAGCAGCACTCAGCATTTTAGTTGTCGCATCTATGTTTTTCTTAACTTCATAATCTTTGGAGCTTTTATCACCTTTTCCCAAACTGTTCCAGGTACTTCTGCCTGCCTGGACTGTCATTCCAGGTACACACCTTCATTTATACCTTTGCCCCTGTTCAAAGGATCCAAGGATCACTATTCTTTGTTACCTGGCTAGGTAGCTGTGATTGCTGCATTATCCATAATGCTTCCTTTATTCCAGACTCTTCTGGCATTCTGGTTGCTTAAGTGCATAATATTTCCTTGTTATAAACACTGCTTTGAGGAATTTTAAGTGCTAATACTGAAGAGTTCTTTTCACTGCCCTTATTTTCCCAGTGGTACACACACTAATTTTCGCCTCACCTTCAGTTCCTTCCATTCCATTATTCCTTGTTATGTCCTTCTGTACTCCACTGTAGGAGGATGTAAAGAGGGTAAATGGCTGATCCAAGAGCAGACAAGCATGTATGCATTCAAACTTCCAGCAACAGTGAGGGGAAAATGTTCAAAACCAGAGGATTTGTTGTAGTTATGCTATAACCAATAGGAGAATTTTGCTCATGACCTTCCCCTGGTATCCCTCATTCTCTGCTGCTATGGGTTTTTGCACAGGCTTGTTTTAAAAAATCATCCCTTACATCTTTATTTGATTTGACTGATGATGGCTCAGAGCATGACTGATCTGCAGTAGGTTCAGGATCCATTTTTGGACCCATCATTTCCAGTAATAACGTCATTTCTGCCTTTCAGATATGGCCATGCCCAGTTCCCTTTTGTGGGCTGTTGACATTTTTGGGAGGGTTTACACTCTTTCTACTGTTGGCCAGTACTGGGAGCTCTGTAAGGACACACAGCTGGAATTCAAACGGGTCTCTGCTGTCAAACAGTGCTGCTGGGGAATAGCCTGTGACCATCAAGTGTACACCTACGTGTTCTCAGGAGATGTTCCCATCAGATACCAGGAGGAAACCTATGAGAACCAGGTATGACAGGTGCAGTACCTCTCACACAGCCACTGCTTGGGCTGACAGCACATCCTACATCAGCTGTCTCAGTGTGTTTTTCTCACAGGAGGATTGATCAGTTTTACTTGTTTGCATTTTTTACCAGAAGTTGCTGAAGAGTACATGTATGTGTGCCAAATACCAGGTTATTCTTGTAGTATTTAAATTCCTAAAGGAGTTTCACTCCCCTGCTCCTAGCAAAAGCAATGCCAGTGTGAATTCCAGCCTGTTCTGTGTGAGCCATTTCAGACTGGAGCGTTCACTCTTTTCACTGGGTAGTTTCCTTTCTCCTTTCCTTAGTGGCAAATACACAATCTCCTTAAGAAAACGTCCCATGGAACTTCCAGGCAACAAAGATACATTATCAGAAATGTATTATTCTTTAAAAAAATGCTACTTATTAATGTTACAAAGACTTTTCTAATAAAGTACAATTTTCCATTAAGGTACAATGTTTCCCTTTTTTGCATGGAAGTGTTAAGGTGATCCTTTCTAGCTGATGCACTTCAAAATAATGTCATTACAACAGTATTTTAAAGGAAATTTATCAAATTTGGTTTTAAGTTAACCAAAAGTTAATTGAGAGAGAAAATTGATGATTTTCTTGAGCCTATTTCTCTGATTTCTAATGGAATGAATATAAATTGGGAAGAGACATTAACTTACCTCCATGGGCAAAAGTATGACAAATTAATTTTATGCATCACTTAATATTGATACAGCTTTTCAGCCATTTAAGAATAGTCCTTTTATTGTGTAAACATGTTCTTTAAAAATTTAAAATTTAAAATTTTGTTACTTTAAAACTTTCATTTTGTTTGTTCTAGGTAATGAAAAACGGAAAACAAAATACTAGAAAGCACAAAAGGAAATACTGTACAAGAGCTGACAACGACATAATTAAACTGAAGTAGTTTGCAGATAATGTGCAAGGCAATTCAGCCAGATTTCTAGTAACAGCAAATAATATTTTGTGTAAAAATTATAGCAGATTTTGAACCACTCATTTTCCACGTGCCCTAAAACATAAGACAGTATTACAGGACAGATTTTGCCAGTATTTCTATAGTATGTAGGAGTGTGGGGGAAAAAAATGACAGAATTGGTGAAAATCCTTGTGTTATCAGTTCTCTAACTGATACAAGGCAGATTAGGGAAAATATAACATAAAATCCAGGGGAGATTTGCTGATACAGTTCTCTTGACACCGTTCCTGGCAGAGGCAGTGCTGTTTTTCTAGTGCAGGCAAGATATGAATCATCTTTCTCTGGGAGTAGATTGGAGATACCAAGGCCATCCATACAGCATTACCCTAATGCTGCTGCAGTGTCATGGGGCCATACATCACTAAAGAAATAAGCTCTGTGTCTGGTAAAATATAGCATCAGATGGCCCTTCTTTGATACTTAAAAAAGCTTCCTCCAAAGGCTGTGTCAGGGAGGGGCTCATGGAGTGAACACTTTCTCATTCACCCCAGGAATTTTTTTATTGCAGAGAGTAAGAAATGCATCATGACTCCCTGTAAAATGTCCAATGAGATAAGGTGATCTCAAACAAAATACTTTATTTATTATTTCTGGCAGCGCTGGAATCCAGTTGGTGGCTTTTGTGAGAAATTACTGCCCAGTGACCGCTGGCAGTGGAGTGATGTGAGCGGGCTGAAACACCAGCAGCTTGATAGTTTCACACTGCCTTCACCACACTGGGAGTGGGAGTCTGACTGGTATGTGGATGAAAATATTGGAGGGGAACCAACAGAGAAAGGGGTAGGTGAACAATACCAAAAAGAGCTCTATTCTAGGAATCCTTACTCTGTAAAATGAAAGGAACTTCTATAGAAGTGTAAAAAAGTCTGTAAAAATAAAACTTGCCATAGGTGCTTCTTTCTGGGAAATAGCTCAACTCTAATACAACAGAAAGAAGGATCTTGTTTGAAGGATTTTGAAGTCTATAGGAGCTTCTATAGAAGCTTTTTTTCTTTTGATCAGGCCACGAAATCCTGGCAACTGAATGCCATTGTTATTGAAGGTCTTTACTATGAAGAAAGTAAAATGTTTTGCTGTGTCTTGTTTGTTCTGTGTATATCATCCAGAGGAATTTGGGCATGATTTATAAATCATTCATGGAATTAGCTGATCTGTTAATCAGGTCTCTAGAGACACACAGAGTGACTTGTGCTGTGACTTTTGTGCAAAATTGTTCTGAATTATGACTTTAAACTTTCCCTTGATCCTGTTTTTCATACAAGAAAACCTCTGTTTGCAGGGCTGGACTTATGCCATAGACTTCCCCAGCACCTACACAAAGGATAAGAAATGGAATTCTTGTGTCAGACGCAGGAGATGGATCAGATACAGGAGATACAAATCACGGGACGTTTGGGCGAAGGTTCTGGATCTCTTTTAAATATTAAATAAACTGATTGCCTGAAATAATTATTATAAGTGCAAGGAAGTTAATTTTTTATGACTTCTCTGTAGGCTAGACTTGGATTCCTTCACTTCCAACTTGCTATTCTTGTAAGCATAAATGGAAGGCTGGGATTTCTCATAGAAACCTGTGGTAATAAGGTGCCAAATCTCACGGTGATGTAATTAGAGATGAATGCTCAGCTCCTTTGCAAATTTCAGATCAACTTTTTAACTTCCTTTGGTTGTGTGACAAAGCACTCTTGTTCGAGGTGGCCCCATTCACAAGCTATGTCCTTTATCCATGAGAATAACTGTTCTCTAATAATTGTTGTTCCATTCTAAGAAGATTGGAAAGTTGGAAGATCACAAATTATGAATTTTCAATTCTGTATGCACTGTTCTGTGAGTAAAAATTTCCTTTAGTTGGGGTGCAAAACATAGACCTCTCCATGCTGCCTTGGCAGCACTTCCCCTCTGTGCAGGCTGTGAATGACAGCGAGAATCTCCATGCTAAGCCACTCTAGGAAGTGATACATAACCAAGTTATGCCACTACCCAAGTCACCTGTTTGCAGTGTCTCCTCTCTTCAACCTTCCTTCCCTTTGCTCCAGATTGTGTCCCATGATGAACCAAGCCAGCTGCCAGACCCTTTCAATGACATCTCTGTTGGAGGATGGGAGATCACGGATGAGCCTCTCGGCCGCCTCTCAGTGTGGGCAGTTTCTTTGCAAGGAAGGGTATGTGTGTGTTCCCTAAGTTTTCTAATAAAAATTACTAGTTTAAAGCAGTTAAACGCTTTTAAAGCAAGGCAGGGTTGTTACTGTCTTACATCAGTAAGATAATGCGCTGCTTGTGCAGAGGATGAGAAGCTGCTCTGGGACTACATTATGTAACAAGCTGTGTTGTGAATGGAAAAGCTTAGTACTTCTAGGGTGTTGTTTAATGGAAGCCTTTAGCCTTTGTCAACAGGTGAATCTTAAAAACTGGGGCTGAGTAGTATCTTATATCTTGAAAAATGCCCAGAATGCTGACTGATGCTGGGAACCAGGAGAAGGAGCCTTAAAACCTGACAAAGGGTCTGGTGAAGCATTGTGCTGTGCCTTTGGGGTAGAGAGACACGGATGATTCAAGACTTACTGACTGAAAAGTGGTCATCTCTTGACCTGGCAATGTGGCATCCAGCTCTGAAATGTTTTAATTTTATTTTCTATTTACAACTAAACATCTTTCTCTGTTGTTGTTATTGTTGGTTTAAGGCCTCCCATGGGGTCTCATCTTTTGCTTAGTCCTGTGAAGATTTGATTCTTACTTTTCTTCCTTCATCCTTACAGCATGTATCTAATATTCCTTTGTGTCTAGACAGTTTCTAACTTGTGGTCTCACAGGACAGAATGTAATACTTTTAACAGATAGCCTGAGCTTTCAGTCACATTTGGCACTGCCTGGAGAGGCAAGCAATCTTGGTTAAATTGTTTAAAATAAAACTCCCTATTCCTCATACTTTCTAGTAATGCATGACAAGCATCCCAGTCTGCAGGCTTACTTGACTACCATTGTAAAATGCTTTTATTTCCCAAATGAAAGTCCTCAGGGAAGTAAAGTATTCCTAAAAATGAAGATAGAGCACTCAGCAGTCATGCTGTGGAGCATTCATATGACTGCCACAGGATGCTTTCTATCTCTGACCTTCCTATTTTGACTGTGATCTACAGAAAATTACACAGTCCAAGACTATCAAATGGCTGGGTGTCACCAAAGGCTGCACAGAGAATGGAATTTTCCCCCATATTGTGGCAAGCTCTGTTCAGTGAATGTGAGGTCAGGCTGTCAGCTAACAGTAACATTTTTGTGTTATGTATTTGTTCTCTCTTGGTTTATATAACATGCCCTGAAATACACTGAAGTGGTTTAAATGTTGAAATATACACAGAACTTGTAGCAATAGGTTACTGTACCCAATCCAGATGCAGTTCTATGACAAAAGCTGCTCTGTAGAGCAGCCTCCTCCCTTAGTACATAAGGAAATAGCTTCAACTGCATAATCAACACAAAAAAGTACCTTTAAAGGTCAGAATGCCATACATTACATAAAACATTACTGTTGTTAAAAGACAGCTGTTCTTTCCAGTTTTTTTACTCTTGTCTCAATGGTTTCATTGTTGTAGTGATTTTTTTTTCTTATTTCATTTTTGTTTTTTTTAAACTTGTCTAGTTATGGTACAGAGAAAATGTCTGCCATCACAATCCAGAAGGTTCCACGTGGTCCTTAGTCTCTACTCCTGGTGAAGTTGTACAGATCAGCTGTGGACCCTATGACCTCCTCTGGGCAACTCTCTGGGAAGGGCAAGCTATTGTGAGAGAAGGAATTGATAGGAATAACCCTCAAGGTAAAGTTTGTTAAATCTGGCTGGATACCCCTTTGAGTTGTATAGTGTTGAATAAGAAACTAACCTACAGTGCCTTCTGGGTTCTGTCTTTTGCAGGAATTTCCTGGAGTATTGTGGAGTCTCCAAGCTCTGAAAATGGGATTATGCACGTCTCCGTGGGTGTCGATGTGGTGTGGTGTGTTACAAAGGATAGAAAAGTAAGGGGGCTCATGTTCTGGTTTTGCTTTTTACTTCCTTTTCCTTTCCCTGTCTGCTGCCCTCAAACAGGAGTGTAACTTGCACAGGAAGCATTGGTGATTTGAACTCCCTATCACCATGGTTTGGGGAATTCTAGTTCCCCTTGCTGTTATGGGAATGCTCTGTGGTTTGTGATAGTTGAGTTGAGTTTAAGGAAGGCTTTTTGCTTTTCTTTTGGAAGGAATTTTCTAAACCCAAGTTAGACAGATTTGGCAGGTGGTTGGGGATGTTGGTGGGGATTGGATGAGGAGCCTCTTCTGAGGGATATTAAGCATCAAAATTGAAGTGACTCCTCTTTCCACAAGGACTGACTTTTACATCAAAAGCAGCAGGGGGAGTATTCTCATCTACACTTTCCTGCATGATGCTGTTTTTTTATCTTCCTACTGCAACTCCCTCTTCAATGTGGGGTTTTGGTATTTAATTAAGTGAGGTATCTCTTAATGTGGATGTGTAATTACTTCTTACTGGAGTTTGAACTCAGAATGATGGAACATCTGAAGCTGGGAGGGACCCATAAGATCATGGAGTCCCACTCCCTGCTCCTTCACACTGAACTCAAATTCAGGCCTGGACTCTGTGCAAGTGCAGCAGTTCTGTTGAGTTTCTCTGTTGTAGTGAGTCACTACTTGTCAGCTGAGCCATGGTAACAGGCTGTGCCCAGCCTGCTCCATCTGCCAGATAAATCCACTGTAATAAATGGAGATAAACTGGTGCATATTCCTTCAGATCTGCCACAGGGCATCAAGTATCCTGATGTTATGAGGTTCAACCAACAGCCTCTAAGGGAGCTGCTTGCTTCTCTAACTGTATGGATACATGCTACACACAGAGGGAACTTCTTCCAGGTGCACAGCCCACAGACATTTTCAGATTGGTAAAGTCAGATCTGAAGGGAAACAATTTAAAGAGCTGTACTGCTAAAGACATCCCCCTGACAGTTCCCTCTGGCAGCCCTGCTTCCAGGGTTTGAATGCAAGAACACTATTTAGGACCCATTAAGAGTGATCAAAAATAGCCTACATGTTGGTAGTAATAGAAAGTATTTTTCCAACAGCACAAAAACTAACTCTGTCACAGAAAGTCCTACAAAAAAGTCTCCTTTTTTGGCTTTCCTTTTGGCTGCAGGTGGACACACAAGGTGGGTACTATTGGGAGAATTGTTTTATTTGATAAAGAATCAAGGAAGTAATTGACTTCTTAAGACAATGTGGCAAGTCAGTGTTAGAGATTAAGACTAACCCACTAAAGAAACTAAATTCCTGCTAGTGCAGAAGGAGAAAAATTTAGACTTTCTGTTGTTGTTGTAGGTGTGGTTTAGAAGAGGAGTGAATTCACATAATCCTTGTGGGACAAGTTGGATTGAAATGGTTGGAGAAATGATGATGGTAACTGTAGGCTTAAACAACCAGGTAAGAGAGCTGGGGAGCAGCTGAGAGGGTATTTACATTCTCCCCTAAAGGGGAATGTTACCTCTGAGGGGTATGTTCCTTCTAGTGCAGGAGCTCATCAGACATGATGAGGCCTTTCAGCACTGGCTGCACAAAGGGGCCCTGGGCTTAAACTGTTGGGAGGGGAAGTGGCTGAATTCTGCAATTCTGCACCTGAAGGTGACAGCACGCACGTGTCTTGTATGGCACAGGGAGCTGCAGACTCGTTTGGGTGCAGAATTGTGTTTTGCATCTACAGTGTCAGCATTAAGGAAGAACACAAAAGGAAAACGCTGTGTCCAGCAGTTTTCTGTGCCAAATTCTGCACCCTTGCACCTTTTTTTGTATCTGATACCTGCTGCATTCCAAGGCACTTCCTTCACCAAGCCCTCTCCCTCCCCAGGTGTGGGGAATCGGCTGCGATGACAGAGCAATTTATTTTCGACAAGGTGTCACACCAAACGAGCTCAGTGGGAAGACATGGAAGGCAGTTGTGTCTGGCAGAGAGAGTGACAGATCTCAGACTGGGAGCTCAACAAGTCTGCTCAGGTACTTCATGAAATACCTGCTCAAGACTTTGTACAGCAAGGGTTTCAATGCTAGGAGATATTTCTTTACATTCAAGGCATCTCTAATCATTATGTATGCCAAAGGGCATTTGCATTTTTGCCATTAAAATTAACAATAAGCAGCAGTTGTTGCACTCAGAGAAGGATCTGAAGCTCCTACTTTGGAGTTCACTGCATGCCTGCAGTAAAGCATATTCCTCTGGGCCTTCCTATCACTATCTGGAACTAGTCTCTAATAAGAGAAGATGTTTTTTATGAAATACCATGAAGGAGTGTCAGCTCCACTGAGGAATTATTATTCCTGAGTGTCACTGTACGTTTCTTTTCCTAGGGAGGTTAAATCAATTACTCCCTCTGCTTGCTGGCCTCTGGGCTGTACCACACATACCAATGGCTCTGACTTGTTTGAGCCAGAGTGTGTCCTGAGAAGCTCCCTTTAGCAAAGATAAATCATAAGGCTAATAATGGGCTTTAAAAAAATCCTATTAGTTATTTCATATTCAGAAAATGGGATGTGTTTTCCTGAGAGTTGTAGGCAGCCAACACCACCAATTGTTTGAAAAGATCAATAAAATTCCTTCCTATGTTTCAGATTTACTAGACCAGTTTGCCAGATGGAAACTGGTTTGTTGGACTCTTTCCTCTGATGATAGAATTTGACATTTGAAAGAGAAGTCTGCTGTTTCCTACAGCGAAACACTTAAGTCAGTTTCTGTGTGTCTGGGATCTAAGGCCTGTGCTGATTTACAATGCTTTGGATGATAATTAATTATCTATTTGTCCTTCAGTGCTGGCTGTTTCTTTACTGATGATATTCAGAACCAAACAAGCGCGGTCATTCAGGGTGATGCAGATCCTTCCTCTGATACAGAGCCCGGCGTGCCCACGAGCCCTGCCAGCACTGCCCTGCTGGGAGCTGCAGCCAGCCAGGCTGAAACATCTGCCCAGCTCTCTCTGGATCCTCTGCACTCTGAGCAAGGAGAAGCCACTGCTGCTTCAGCTAGTAGTGAGAAAGATAACCTTGAAATGAATAAATCTCCTGGAAACTCAAATCCTTCTGCAGAACTGCAGTGGATAAACATTGACTTGAAGGAGGCTCAGAAGCATCCAGTGCTGTCTGTCAGCAGCTTTGCAGACACATCCAGCCTCTCTTCCCTGGGCGTGTTCTCGGTGGGAGCTGAAGAGCAGTACGGAGCCGATGAGCACCCACTGTGGGCCTGGGTGTCTGGGGGAGGCTGTCTGGTAGATCTGCACAGCCCACTCAAGTGGTTCACTGCTCCATCAGGTACTGACCAGTCACCACAGCACACCCCAGTTCAAGTCACAGCTTAATATCCTCTTTAAGAAAAATGTTGGTTTGTTTTTTCTGAGCAAAACCATGGTGCAAAACTTGTGCTAGCCCACTTTCTCTTACTGCAGTTTGCTAATAGGTTCATGTCTGAGCACAGTGCTGCAGTATTTAGCTGCAGAGCACTTTGGGCTAAAAGTGGTATTTTCTCTTGAGTTCCTGCAGCAGTTTTGTAAAGTAATGTGTGCTGGATCTACATCTCATTTTTAATTGTACTGAAACTGCAGCCTGGGGCAAAACACATAATATCACTGGGCAGTAACAGGAAGGAGTGAAAAGGGCTCTCTTGGGAGATGCAGATGGCAGCAATAACTGCCTCAATCTGCCATTCCTACTGAAACGGGTAAAATAAACCATGAACTGTGGCATCCCAGTATTTAACAGTCTAACTTGTGATGCAGTATATTATGTAATTATCTTGCAGTTCAGTGAGAAAACTCTTGTTTTTACAAGGTTGTGGCTTTAAAAGCTTCTATATAATCATCTAGTGATCCTATTTCTATGCATCATTTACAAAGTTTGGCTGTCATACATTGATTCCAAACTATAATATTATAAAAATGGTGCTGATGGGTTGATCCAGTCTGCTGTTCAAAGGAGCACAGTGTTTTACCTTTCACAGAACTGTACTCAAAGCTCACTGGAGCTTATTTGGGTTTGGTTCTGTCCCAGGTTTGTCATCGTCTGTGCAGTCTCTGTCCCTGTCCATCACTCCTGCACAGACAGCAGCATGGAGGAAGCAGATTTTTCAGCAGCTCAGTGAAAGGACAAAGCGGGAGCTGGAGAATTTCAGGCACTATGAGCAGGCTATTGAGCAGGTAAGCAGTGAGGACATTTATCTCTTATCTTCTAAACACATCTGGGAATCAATAATACATTTCTGACACACTGATTTGAGATTACTGTCAGCTTTATATTCTTGCCCTTATTTCTGTCTATGACAACTTTCCTGGATTATTAATGTCTGAGCTCCCTGTGGGAAATTAACAGCTTGTCAAACATGGATCAGCAGTATTCATCTAAAAGCATTATCAGATAGTTTTATTTAGGAAGAACCAAAGCACTGGTCAGCATTATTTGGGTACTGTGAGACCTCAAATCCTCAGAGAACTGGTTGCAACAGCAGAACATTGTATGAATTATTCCACCACAAGATGAGGCATCTTAATTGAAGCAGTGACTCAAGTAGGTGAGCTTTCCTCTCCGTGGCCATTAGGACTAATTTAACTTGCGTAAATAAATGATGCAAACGTCAATGGCAGCACATAAATAGCAGCGGTTTTGTCTGATGTTCCCTTTGTTATGACTCCTTGGCTCTTTTCAGATTCATTCATATTTTTGGTCCCTTCATTGCTAATTGCCAAATGACATCTGGAATTATTTGATTGGAGTCCAGGGATTTAATCATGTTTAAAAAAATTATGTCAAAAGCCTTTAAACTCCAAAGAGGTTGGGTTATAACACAAGCAAACTTGAGTCAATTACTACCTGCATGCAACTGCATTCTTGCAGGGTAAAAATGTTACATGTGCTACTTCAGTACCTTTTTATCCACTTTTGTGAGTTTTCATACTCTGGTACACTCTGTATGGGAATGTGTGATACGGGTGTATGAATGTATGATGAGGTGATACAGACTAACCTGCAGCAGACACAACTTGTGGGCACAAAAACAATATTTGGGAGGGAAAAAAAAGAGTGGTGCAGTTTCTTTATTCCTGTAATTTTGTGTTTGCCTTGCAGTCGGTTTGGGTTAAAACTGGAGCCTTGCAATGGTGGAGGAACTGGAAGCCTCACAAGTGGATGGACGTTCGAGTTGCACTGGAGCAGTTCACTGGGAGCGATGGGATGCGTGACAGCATCCTGTTCATCTACTACATGTACCATGAGGAGAAAAAGGTGTGTGCAGCTGCAGACCCTGGGAGAGCTGCTTTGGGCAAAAAAAGGGAAACAGTTTCTATAAAGGAGGTAACTTATGGCATGTTACTGTTCTGAGCTTTGGGAACCAATTCCAAGGTAACCCCAGGTACCAGCAAACCACAGCCTTTTCTGAGCTGTGTTAATTCTGTGTCAGAAATACCCAATCACACTCACATTGCTTAAACCATCAGTTCTGCACTAATTAGGAACTCTTCTGGAAGTTCAGGATATTCTTGGTTGTGAAGAGCCTTGCTTGGCTGGACAGGGTCTTCCCAAGTAGGGTTAATGCCTGCAGGCCATAAGAATCAGAGATAGCGCAAGGCTGGAAACTGAGTCTCATTCCCTCTGCACCAAGAATTGATTTTTTGCTGTCCTTGGCAGGAATTCCTTGTCTGTAAATCTGAAGTGCAAAAATGCTGGCTCTGTGGAAGGTTTGCCTTAGTGACAGTTTTTTTCCTCTTGCCTTAGTACATCCACGTGTTCCTGAATGAAGTGACCATTATAGTTGAAGTGCTGAATGAAGCCAAGCACTCCTTTGCCCTGTACACACCAGAGAGGACGAAGCAGCGATGGCCAATCCGCCTGGCAGCCACAACAGAGCAAGAAATGCATGACTGGGTAATTCTGGGCATCTCTCATTTCAAGATAGTAATATCTGCAATAAAACATAGAAGCCAGTCTCTGAAAGTCAGCATTGCATCTAAACTCTTGAGGCTACTCATCTGTTTTTTAAGTTTAGGTATTTAAACCATATGATCAAACTTACTTAGAAGCACCTGAGGCTTGTTACTCCTCTGAAGTCTGCTTGATTTCTGGTGCTGCAGTTATCCACAACACCATCAATATTGCTTTTCATTCACTTCCTGTCTCTGGCTATAGACTAGGGTAGAAATGAGTTAGGAGTTGAATTAAGTTATTTTGTTCTTCAGTACTGGTAGAAGAACCATTCTCTGTTGTCACTTGCAGATAGTCTTTTGTACAGGCAGACAGGCATAGATACACTGGACCAGGGCAAACCTGAGAGATGCTTTATCCTGATCAGCTCCTGCAATCCACAGCTGTTCCAGTGGTTGTATAATAATATCTGAACCACTGAATTCTAGTGCCTTTTGAGAAAAAGCTGCAAATTCACTTTGCTGATTTGCAAGAACGTGCAGAGGTAAAATTTTGTTTTACAGTACTGAGCATCTCTATGGGAATTTTTGATCTCACTGTAAATGGGAGCTTTTTTTGCTTCTTGTTTTGTAGCTGTCTTTGCTGAACATGTCTTGCTGTGAAAGCAGACGGATTCAAGGCCCTCCTTCTCACCATGCCATTTGGTCAGTTACTTGTAAAGGAGACATCTTTGTTAGTGAGCCAAGTCCTGAGCTGGAGGCCGGACCCCAGCTGATGCCGTGTGATCAAATGTAAGAGGCTTCTGAAGCTGTTCTTTGTGCATGTGATGCCATCCAGCAAAGAATGTCCTGTCAGTTCAGTGGCTGTGATGGGCTGTTGGAGTGTGTAGTACACTGCAGGTGTCTCTCACTGACAGGGTTAATGGCTGCCTTCCTACTCATGATTGCACATGAAGAAATTCACCAAATCGTATTTGAATTCTTAAATGCTTGGAGATATCCTTGTGATTTCAAAAGCCTTTCTCACTGAGATCCCATTTTTTGTAATTCCATCTTTAATGTCATAAGAGATAGCCTAAACTGAAAGTAAATGTAATTGCTGTAATTGGAATATAATTTGAGCTTTCAGTTTTATCTGAGTCAAGAAATCTGAAATTCTCAATTCTCCATAGACACTGCAGTCCAGGAGCAGTTTCTCGACAATTTTTATGACAACTGTGGCAATATGGCAGTGCAAACCCCTCAAGCAGAACAACACCATCTGCTTTTTGGTGGCTGTTCAGGGGGAAATGCTTTCAGCTGGCAGCTGCTTTCACTTACAGGTTGCAGAGTGGTTGGACAAGTCAGCAAGAGGTTCCCTGTCCTGAAGATTCCTGGGTTGCTGGTGGGGGAAGCAGACACTGCTGAAGGATGAGGTGTTGATCAGAGTTCCTTCTCCTGCAGGTTCTGGCGGCAGGTGGGAGGTCACCTGCGGCTGATCGAGAGCAACAGCCGGGGCGTGGTCTGGGGCATCGGCCACGACCACACTGCCTGGGTTTACACTGGTGGATATGGAGGTGGCTTCATCCAAGGTACAGCTCGGGAGGGACAAATACAATCATCAGAGGTGTTGGAATTTGAAATGTCACATCTTCAAGCTTTAGCTTTACTCTAATCCACATTGTTTATTCCTCACAGGACTAGCCAGTAGTGCTGATAACATTTACACACAGTCAGATGTGAAATGTGTTTACATCTATGAGAACCAACGGTGGAACCCAGTCACTGGATACAGCAGCAGGTAATTTACTTAATTTACTGCATTTATTTACTTTAATACTACTACAGTCAAATGAAACAAGGGCTTTGTTCTAGCTTGGAAGAGTTATTACACTTACTCTATCTTCAGTCTCCTCCAACATTCACAGTTAACCTGTGATGGAAGGAGCAGTGTTTCTCAGTTTTCTAATTTGTAATTATCCATTCAAAATGTCATTATGAAAAAACGTTTGTGATTTGTGCTTTGTGATTGCACAAAGTGTGCCTACTTGCAATATCTTTCCCTATTTAAGGCCAGAAAGAAAAGTTATTAGCATCTATATATATTCCTATACATATTGTGCTAAATACACTGGGTCCTTGAATAGTACATTTGAGCAAAAGTAGTGAAAAATACATATCCACATATATGGGATTCATGTTCCAGCTTTAAATGGTAGTGAGGGATATCACTCTGCAAAGAAACATTTACATGGCCCTCAAGTTTATTATAACTGGAAGCAATTGTACAGATTCTTTCCCACAATGTTCATCACTCACATGGTATTTCTAAATACAGAAATTAATGATGGCAGTGTTTTGTGTATGAAAGCAGGAAGTGCTTCAAAAAGGCTTTTCTTCCCTCGCCTTTTAAATTCCCTGTTATAAATGACCTTGCCTTCCTTGTGCACTGTTCCACCACCACAGAGGTCTGCCCACAGACAGATACATGTGGAGTGATGCCTCTGGCCTGCAGGAATGTACAAAGACCAACACCAAGCCTCCTTCTCCACAGTGGTCTTGGGTAAGTTATGTCTTACAAATTTTTTTACAAAGAAGTCCAGGCTTAGCAAGTAAAATACAAGACTTGAGTTCAAGGGGCCCAGATTTTCTTCTGGGATTTGTTGTCACATTTAACCTTGTTTTCCCCATTGATAACTAGCAATAATCTTCCATAGTCAAAAGAATGTTAAACATTGTGTGGTTTTTTTTGTTTAACATGACTTAGGTACTTTTCTCTTTAGCTGAATTAAAAAGATTTGGGAACCTCTGTATGTATTTCAAGTATTAGAAGGTTTCTAGCAAATCATTGTTCTCCAAAAGGTGGAGGTAAATATAAGAAGAGGTGTTTAGGAGACATGAGGTGTTGATTGTTATCCCCATGTCCCCGTTTGCCCACAGGTCTCAGACTGGTACATCGACTTCAGCCCGGCGGGCGGCACGGACCGGGAGGGCTGGCAGTATGCAGCTGACTTCCCAGCGTAAGGACACTCCTCTTCACCAAATCCCAGACTCCAGTCCTCACTCCTTCTCATTTCTGCTTTGCACATTAACTGCCCTTTGACAGGGACACAACACTGCCTTGTCCCCCCCCTTTTGTGGGCACGCTGATATTTGCAGGGAGGGTGGGCAGCAAGGTGAACTTGGCAAACTGCCACTTAAAGAATTTAAAAATCAGCAGGGATGCCTGGTGGGCAGATAGAGGCAGTGCTCTCAGGCTGGCACTGACACTGGAGATGCTCTGACATCCTCATGAACATTGTTTAAATCTGTTTTGGTAGGTCCTACCATGGCCACAAGACAATGAAAGACTTTGTCAGACGGAGGCGCTGGGCAAGGTGAGGAACCTCAATATAAATAAGTTTTGAGCTTGAATTGCTCACTATGTCTGTTTCACTTATGAGGTGAAGATTCTTGTCACCCAATCAACAAAAGAAAAAGAAACCTGAAATAAATAACCCAGCAGAAAAACTGATGACCTTTAGCATTTTGTCTCTAATTGTAAGTCTCTATGGGTAGTTACCCTACTGGATTTTGTGGGATCTATAGATAAAAGTCAGACAGCTCTTCTGTACATCTGACTTTCCTTATGGTAAGTGATTAAGGAATAGTAGACACTGGGTGTATCAGTACATTTTAGGTCACATGTTATATTATATTAATTGTTTCAACTTAGGAATTTTGTGCTGGGCCACAAATAGTCCTACCCCATTTCAGTCAGAGGAAATGTTCAGGTGGAACCCAGAAAACAGCAAACTGCCACTATATTCTATAAGCTGGGAAGTCTGTACATTCCCTGTTTTTCCAACTTTTCTGTGCTTTCTAACTAGAGCATCTAATAGCTGTGCTAAATAATTGCTGTGGACTTACACACTGCTGGGTTTGGTACTGATGCTACAAAGTATTTTGTCCCCTGTACAAAAAGCTTTGAAGCGAGGTTCTGAAGCATCAAAAGTGTTATTTCATGATATGCAGTAAAACCCAGTAAATCAAAATGGTAACTTGAAAAAAAAAAAGCAATTGGAGAAATACCCTCTAGTCTAAGCACTTCCTCTTGTTTTTACTACCAATTGAAAATTGAAAACAAATAGGGAACCGCTCAGGGTTGGATCTGGTGTTTCAGAACTGGAAAACAGAGGAATGTCCTGATGTTTTTTAGGATATTCTTCATACACAAAATTGTGGTGATGGTAGAGTCTAACATAATTTCCCTAATTAACAGCACTACTTTGGTGTCATTTCCACAGAAAAAGTACACAAAGTCCCAGCATGACTTATCAAGTCTGTCATTTAGACCTGCTTTACCTCTGCCTACCTCAAAAAGCTACATAACCTTTTTAACAATCCAACTTAAAAAAGAATTGTAAAGTTATTCCTTCAACCATTCCAGATGAAGGAATGAGCTGGGTGTGGAGTTCTCTCTGCAGTTTATTATCCTGCTCTTGCCCAGTGAGTCTGAGAGAGCTATGGAGCAGTGCAGCACCAGTTGCAGACTTCTTGGGTGGTCTTGGTTTTATAAAGTAACTTTAAAAAAAAAACCAAACAACAGAAGCTTTGAGAAATCAGTATTAGTTCAAACTTCAAAACCTGATGCAAAACATGATTGACTGTTAAAAACCTCTTTCAAATTAAAAATACTAATATTTAATGAAAAGCACTGCCTAATGAAAACACTTTAGGACTGGAAGTCAACAATAGACTGGGAAACCAATTCACTTATAGGAAGTAAATACTTCTGACAGGTTTGGGTTTTTTCTGCTTCAGAAAATGTAAGATAGTCACCAACGGGCCATGGCTGGAAGTGCCTCCTGTTACCCTGTGGGACATCTCCATAATTCCCAGTTCAGATGCAGATGATGAAGAAGCAGTAGCACTGTGGGCAATCAGTGACAAAGGAGACGTGCTCTGCAGGCTTGGAGTGACACAGCAAAATCCAGCTGTAAGGCTCCCTGTTTGTTTTAACTGCTTATTGATGTATTCAATGTAATATGCAAGTACATACAATCACACAGGGCCCTCCTTCAAAGCACCTTGTTCTTTTTCATCCCCTTGTGTCCCAGATTTGGAAGTCCCTGTCCATCAGCTGTAGCACAGTTTGCTGCCCACGTTCCTTATAATAGTGCTCCTCTTGCATAATCTACCTGAGCTTGTGCCACATCACCTGCAGGAGCCTCTCTCAGCTCCTGGCCATCTTCTCATGAAGCATTTTACTTCCACTTTCTGCACTGGCAGCTTAGTTCTTCTTTTTTGTTTGTTTTTTTTTTTTGAAGTTGTTGATAACAGGATAATTCCTTTCCCACTTAAAGGAATTGCTGAGGAATAGACTCTGTGAAGCATGGTCGCAGTCTAGTGCCTCTTGATACCAGCAGGATAAAAACTAGGAAAAGCATCTAAGAAAATACTTTAGTAGAATTTGGAGGAAAACTACAAGAAATTGAAAAATATTCAAGAATTTTTTTTCCTTCCTGATCTGTAAAGCAGTGCAGCAGTGAGAACTGGAATACTGTGTCTGGAATCTGAAATCCTCTATCAGTTGACTTTTGCGAGGAATTAAAAAAAAAAAAAGAAGGGTCTAGTCCAACTGTTCAGAGACATGTAGATGCCTAAAATGCAATGATTTTAATAGAAAAGGCCCTTCATTGTCCCACTTAGTTATTTTCAAACAGTTGCAAATCCAAATATCTTTTGAGGATCAGCAGCCTCATTTCTGTTCAGTTGTAAAGTTACGTAAGATTTATCCTCCAGAATATTTTTCATTCTGTTGGTTTTTTCTCATTTGGTAATAATCAACAATATTTTCTCATGGAGGTTTTAACCACTGCTTCACAATTCATCTCCCATGATTTGTTAGGGAACATCCTGGCTGCATGTGGGAACAGATCAGCCCTTCATTTCCATCTCCATTGGAGCATTTCACCAAGTGTGGGCTATTGCTAGAGATGGTTCTGCCTTCTACCGGGGTTCAGTGTCTCCAAGCAAACCTGCAGGTAAGAACTTGTACTTTATCTTTTGCTCTACTCCACTGCCATGTCTGAAAAAGTCCAATCTGTTTCCCACAAGCCTTTCCCATGGCAGCACATACAAATAATACAATAATTATAGCAGTTAATTTGCTGTTCACAAATTTGCTGAGTAATTTTAAGTGTTCATTTGTAAAAAAAAATCTGTTAAAAATATATGAAATGTGATGTCATTCACAGCTTTCCTGCACAGCAATGTATTTCAACTGCAGATATTCCATGCCTAATTCTGCTTTTTCAATGCTTAACTCAAAATTTTTGACCTTTAGGTGACTGTTGGTACCATATCCCTTCACCTCAGAAACAGAAGTTAAAGCAAGTCTCAGTAGGACGAACATCTGTGTTTGTTTTGGATAAAAATGGTAAGGATTAAAAAAACTATCAGTCAGTGCTACAAACAGTACATCAGTCTATACCAGGCTGATTTAAAAAGGAGAGGCTAAGTTAGAACTGAACAGATGATTACTGGTGCTCCAAAGGGAGTAATATTTCATATTGAAGGATTTGGAGTAGCAGTGCACTTAAGTACTGCTTCTGAAGCTTGGTTGTTGTTATTTGTGATAGTGCCCTGGGTAACAGCAATCCAGCATCTGTGCTCTGGGGGGGAAGACACAGATGAATGTCAGAGAATTGCATGGCCACGTTTTGTCTGGAATCCTGCTCCAAAACAGATAAATCATGAAGCACCTTTTATACAAAAAACAAGCCTTGAACACCAGATTCAGAAACCTTCATCTCATTTGGCTTTGTTTCCTAGTGCATAGTTCCTTATATGAACATTTTTCCCCAAGTTTTACAAAACAGAGTATTTGCTATTTTTTACAAACAATAACAATAGAAATACAAATTCCAAAGTGGGAACTTCATTTTGTCCATCTCTATAACACATTAGCCAAAACTGCATTTCCCCAGAATGCAGAAAGAATGAATTCCTGATTTATGTTGTTTACAGCACTCCAAGCAGCCATGCTGGGCTGTAACCAGCACTCTTTGTTTTCCAGGCAATCTTTGGTACAGGCAGGGAATCACACCCAGCTACCCTCAAGGATCCACCTGGGATCATGTTTCAAATAACATCCGTAAAATGTCCATAGGACCCCTGGACCAGGTGTGTATTAAGCTTCCTTGTATCTCATTAGTTTATTAAGAATTATGTAGAACATACTTCATTAATTAAATGTTCTTCAGCCTTAGTTTTGTTTAATTTTGTTTCACAAAATGTTGGTGTAAATGCAGGAATCTGATAACGAGAGAAAAATTCATACCAATGAAATAGTGATAGAGTTAAGCCCTCTGCTGTAAAAAGCCTCATTATTTTTTTCCCATTTCTTTTAACAAGGCTACATATTTTAACAAGGCTTTTTATATATTTAATCTTTTTCCTGCCAAGTCTTATCTGGCAATGTTCTAATTATAACACTGCTCTATAGTTTGTTTGGGTGTCTCCCTGCCTAAATTAGAGCATTTTCAGCCTGTTGAAGAACAAGACTGATTTTGCATTCTTGAAAGGGGTCAGTCAGAGATTTCACATCTGGGAAGAGCAGCACATTTGACTGCCTCTCTCTGCTTCCTTGAGGTGTGGGTGATAGCTGACAAAGTGCAGGGCAGCCACAGTCTGAGCTGTGGGACCGTCTGCCACCGGACTGGTGTCCAGCCCATGGAGCCCAAAGGCCTCTCCTGGGATTATGGTATTGGGGTAAGTGCTGGGGGCACAGAACTGCCTGAACTTGTACATCCCAATGTCTGTGGGCTCACAGAGAAAGGGAAGTGCATCCTGCTCAGCTGGCCAGCATTGGAAAGCTTGGATATACCTGCAGGATGTGGACATTTTCCTTCAGGTTTAGGTTTTCCTTTTTGAAGTTATTATAATGGGCTCTGCAATCATAGCTGGCAAGTTGTTTATTTGCATTTGATAAGCACTCATTTTACATAGGTTACAATGGAAAAACTAGTGGAGTAAGAGCCATTTTAAAAAAAAGTGGATTCCTTCCTGTCTGCACATGATTATTACTCATTGTTGTACCCTGTAATATTCTCAATGTTTTAAGAAAGGCTATTTTAAGGTTTTGCCACCTTTTAAGTTGGTGGAAGATCTGCAGTGGCTCTATTATAAATGCCTGACCCTACTAATCTCAATTCCCCATGATAAAAAACAATCCTCAAGTTTACCACCTCTGTTACTCCTGTCAGGGAGGTCTGCTGCGTTTTGTTTCATTTTACAAGGAGCCTTTTTCTGATTCATCCCAGAGCAGGATTGCTTTCCTCATGAACAAACAATACAAACTAGCAGTGCACATAAAGCATGACATCATGTACAGCACTGGCAGGGTGATAGTTCTCCTTTTGAATTTCTGTATCCCTTTTCCACAGGGTGGGTGGGAGCACATTACAGTCAGAGGAAATGCAACAGAAGCATCTCGGGGTGCTGCGCTTGACACCGCCGGGGAAAACCCAGCAGCATCGAAGGAGGGAGAAGATGAGGAGAGTAAAGGGAAAACAGAACACTCTAAGACCCCTCTGATGGTCAGTGAAAGTCAAGAATTGGACAGAAATTCTGTTAGCTGTTAAATTGTTGCTATCTACGTATTGCTAACAAGCAGTAGGCAATAGTTTAAAAATAAATCAATGTCTGCTGCTTGGAGAGAAAAACATGGCATTTTTGTGCTACTAATATGTTTGACTGAACTGAATGGGGTATTTGCAATGGGGTATTTTAAGTACTGAATCCTTCTACTGCATCTTGTGTAAAATGTGACTTGATAGAGTTCATAGTTTTGTCAAAGCAGTCAGGGTTTTTAACCACAATGTATTTCTGACCCTTTACCATAGCTGCTACACACCACACAAATGTGAATATCTGCGCCAATGATCACTGGATTTACTTTTTTTTTTCTATGCTCCCTGCATTTCTCTCATATTCACACATCTTGCACACTGTCCTCGAGATTCATCTTTGAGCACAGATGAAGATGTTGTTTCAATGTGAATGAATGGTAGGCAAGCACAGCTGCTCCTGTTACACATGCACAGAACTCTGCCCATGGGAGAGCTCTGTGTGTAAGGATGGTCTTGGCTGAGGCTGTTCTTGCTCCCATCAGCAAAATCAAATTCTGTACAACTCTGCTTAGGCTGCAGTGACCAGGAAGGGCCAATTTTTGCTGTCTTTGCTCACAGTGAGCAATGTGTTCATCAGGCAGCAGAAGCCCTGGTTTCAAGGAGCCACTGGAGAGCCCAACCCTGGTCAGGTGGGTTCAGCAAAGTCTCACTCTAAACTGTCACTGCAAGTGCTGGGAAATCATTTCTGTCTTCAGCTGAACTGAAACTGGGATAATTGAGGTACACAGATGCCCACCTAAGGAGGCTGAAAGGCACCAGACTCTGGCTACTGTGTTCCAGATCATTGCAAATTATGCTTTCATACTGTAGAAGTCAAAGGAAGGTCTTGAACTCTGACTTTACAGTGGTAGGAATGCAAAACCACTTTAGTGATAGCAGTGGAGTTTGCCAGTGTGTACTGATGGCACTTCAGAATGAAGCTCTGCTCTTCATTTTGAGTAAGTGATTTATTAATCCCTTTTTCCAACATGAAACCATTTTCTATTCTCAAAAAAGCTTTTTTTCCTGACTTATTTATCATAATTGGACAGTTTACATTAATTTCTCCTCTCTGTGTGTGACTGTATATGAAGCTATTTTTATATGATTAATAGTTTGGTGTGGTCTCAGTACTGTATTTGTAGAAGTAAAACTTATGTTTGCACGTATTTAAAGAATATATTTGGTATTTAATGCCAAGGAAAGCACTGTTTCCAAGTCCAAATGTGAATGGAGAATGAAGATGCTTTACTGTTAAAAAAAGAACCTGTTGATCTTTCCAGTATGTGATTAGAGATTTCTGATTTATACATACATTGTGGGAGAACCATAAATAATGTGTTGCATTAATTACCATAATAGATTTTGCATAACTTGCACAGTATCTTGTCCAAATAAATAACTTTATTATATGTATTTTTAGAGAATTATTAGGATTGTATTTTTCTCTGAATTGTTTCAAGATTTTCCCTTTTAATAGTCAGTGTTTACATCTCCAACAATCAACCTATTTGCATACAATAAGCTTTATAACATACTTTTGCATTTTCCCCACATTGCCAAGTTTCACTTACTTTACTGTAAAAAGCTGGGTTTATGTGAAAAAAGTTGTTAGTTGTTTATGTTTGAGTACTAAGTATTTGCCTTCTAAAATATTATTTAGAAAATTATTTAATTTAAAAATATAATGTCATTGTTGTGGCTAGTTAAAATACAGAAAAGTGACTTTAAACTAAAGCAATTTTGAAAAATAAAAGTAATTTATCAGAAAAAAAATGCTTCTTACAAAATCCCTGTTGATATGTCCAAGAACACAGACTTAGTAGCAAAGTACCATGTGGAAGTAGCAGCTGTAATTCCATAAAAATGCCTGTGTCCAGAAACTGCCTGTCCCTCGGGGATGGCAGAGTTCAGAGAAGGGGTAACTTTCACCTGCCTCCTTGGCTGCTGTATTTATAGCTGGATATGATGTGCCATTTTGGGCTTAATATTTGAAATGCCTCTGGTTGCAGAAAGTTAAAAATACACTGCCCAAGCATTAAGCTCAGTATGTTTAGGAGCAATACCAGCATACTTGGTTCTTAAAGTGCAATTCTTCATCAACAGCACTGTTAAAAGACTGGATTTTGAACTTGCTGGTTCCCTCTTTCCACCAATGCAACCCAACTGCAGTTCAAACATAACTATCCCACAAAAACATTCCAGGGATATTTACTAGCTGGAAACTCAGATAATGACCTTTAAAGAATCCTACAGAAAAATTACCATCATCTACAACTGCTTGGTCATTACTTACTGTGTGACCTTAGAGCCAGTTTGCACTGACCTAGAGGGAGAGAAAAAACAAATAATATCAACATCTCTTACCTGAGGAGGTGCTGAGTGGAATTACTGGAAGAAAAGGCCTTGGTGTTACTGCCTGACCCATTGTAATCAGTGTATAAATACACTGAGGGTTAATTCACCCACACGGGGCAGCTGGTGAATGGAGTAAGATCCAGCACTGTAATGACAAGTTAAATCTCTAAGAGACTCTGCAATTCTTTCATTAACATTTGAATACAATAAGGACTTAATTATATTTATTTTAATGTGATAACAGTTCAACAACTAAGATAACTCCAGCTGAGGCAGGATCCAAGTGTTTTCTCCAGTAAGGCAACCACATGTGTAGACTACTGTGTTCTACATCATAGCTATATATTGCTGTGGTGGAGAAAGAAAATTCACATCCCTTAGCAGCCTGTGTGGGAAACCTCACCTTTCATTCTGAATTACATTGTCATCCCCTCAGCTGTGCTGCAGCAAGCTACAAACACCTTCCAAACTGCACAGTGCAGCAGCACAGTCCTTTTGTGATAGATTTGATAATCACAAATCCTTCCTCAGCCCCCATTCCTCCTTGGACAGCCTTCCTCTGCAGGAAAAGGACCACAACACAAACCATTATCAATCCTAGTGATGCATGAGGGCCAAATGTTCCCTGTGCCATCACAGAGAGAGCAGCAGCCTCCTGTTCCATGGGGCATGTGGGGAGGGGGAGCTGTGACACAGGGACTCCACGGGCACCACAATTCCAACTGAGGCCACTCCAGCTTCAGGTGCCCCAGGTATGAGAACGCAAGAGGAAATCAGAGTTCCTCACTGACATAAAATAAAACTTTTTACCACAGAAAGGGGTGGGGGAGGGGGAAAAAAAGCTCATTTTTTCTTTTTGAAGAGTTTCTGCTTCATTTATTGGTTTATAGTATCAGAATCTAACACTAACCCAGAAAGAATCTGATCACATCACAGCCTTCATTAGCAAATAATTTAAACTGGCAAGAGCATTGTCTAACTTAAGACTACACTAAAGCATTTTTAAAATTGTCTTGGCAAAAGTAAGTAATTTGTCCCTCATTTATTATTTGTATTACAATGGCACCCAGACACCCACTAAAGAAAATCTCCATGAGGCCAGATGCTCTGGAAACACAGACCAGAACTGTCCTTACTCTAGAGAGCTTACAATCTAAGAAAGCTTTGCAGATGTTTGCATCAACAGATGGTTTTATGCCTTGTGAGGTTCAAAATTACCAGGGCAGATCCAAAGAAGTTAAATATCAAGATAAATATTCAGATTTGGTGATCAGTTTCCCATATGTGCCACTTAGTCACCAAGTCAGTCAAATGCTGTCATCAATTTTAATCTTCTCTTTAGCATGGGAGATGAGTCATTGAAAGGCTGGTGAACAGAGGTACAGCCAAGATTCTCAACCAACTCCAAGGAACTCAGGTGACACAGACTTGGAAAGCTCAACTCACTCTAGTCCAGGTAGGATAATTTTCAGAAGTTACTAAATCATTATTTTCAAGTCAACTCCAGTGTTACAGGATAGGTTTCCAGACCCTGGCACACCAGAGAAACACATTCATTATGCTCTGAAAAATTCTGAGGGTTTAAGGTAATTTTTGTATGTGCCATATAAACTATAGCCATGAGTGTTACCTGTTTGTCTTTTCAAGGAAAAAAAAAGGAGAGACTGGAGGCAAAAATAATCTCTCTAGGCCATGACATGTATTATTATGCAAGAAGGAAAAACACTGACAGTAGTAGCTGGCAGTTGGTGTTTTGGCTGAAGTTATGAATCTATGTGGAATATTTCTGTAGATGTTCCTCACGATCATCCTCCCCATGCTGCTGTTGACAATGCTGGTACAATTTGGATCCCCGGGCTCCTCCTATCCCTTCTACTGCTGGAATGTGTCCATTGGACATATTGAGGATAATGGAGGTCAAGGATTTAATGTAGTTTTTGGCCAGTGTGAGAGTCTCTATTTTGGAAAGTTTGTTCTCGGCTCTGACGTGAGGGATGACCTCGCGCAGGGCCTGGAAGGCGTTGTTGAGCTTGTGCATCCTCTGCCTCTCCCGCTCATTGCTCTCCAGCCTCCTCAGGAGCCTGTCCTTGCTGCTCCAAGGACACTTGCCTCTGCCCGTGGGGACCTTGCTGCTCTCCTTGTTTCCCCCATTCCTCCTTTCTTTGCGTCGCAAGCATTTCACCAGTTCCTTTTTTCTCACTGCCGGCTCTTCGGAAAATGCTTCTTTGTCAACAGCTTGCCTTTGTTTCTTTCCTTTGGTTCTAGTCTTCATGTTTGGTTGGATGGACTGATATTGATTATCAATGTGCTGTAAAAACATAACACCAATATTCAGCTGGGAGGAGAGCTTGCAGAGGGAGCAGAAGGCAAGTGAATGGAACCAGTGAAACAAAGATGCAGTGAATCACCTACTGAAAAAAAGATGCCTCTACTTTCTTAGAAACAGGCCTCAAAGCAGAGAGATTTTTCCTTTATCATTGTACAAAACAGAAAATGGTTTCCAAGTCGATTCAATCTTTCTGTAGAAAAGTGAACCACAACTCCAAAAAATATGCAGAATACAGCAGTCAGTCAGGTCTGCTAACACATCACCTGTGTTTGATCTGTTATGCTGCTGTTGTCTCCCAGCTCCTCACTACCCCATGGTTGTAATAAAACCATGCACCACTTCAATGTACACATGCTGGCTTAAGGGGGTATTAGACAGACCCTCAGGCTCTAATTCAAAGTAATTTCTCCTTGAACTCCTGGTAATTGGTTTTTGTAGGCACAGGTTTCGACTGTGAGAGGAGTCCACTAGAGGGAAACATGGCACACTCTCAGGGAGAAGCTCTGAGCCAGCCACGTGTTTTCAGCTGCAGCATTTCTGTGTTCTGGGCTAGTCCCCACCACACACACACACAAAACCAAAAAAAACTCAAAACAAAACAAAACACCTTTCCCTCTTCCAACAACAATGCAATAATGGCAGGTCTAAATTGCAGTTAATTCAACAGCAGCAGAGCAGGCTGTTTTCTGAGTTACCCCAAAAAGACACAGCAATGTTCCTTCCTCTGCATTAATGACAGCACTGATATTTTACTCCCCTCAGTCCATATTCTGTGCCCACACTCCATCTGAAGACAACAGCACCACAGCAACCCTGCCTCTAATAACAACCATCAGTGTTACTAAGAAACATTCCTAAAATATGTTCTTTCCAGTCTTCCATGTAGTCATAAACAGCTTTGGTCTAAAAAAAATATATATTTTATGCAGATATTATTATGTAGGAGCAGTTTGAGAATTGGTGAGTCAATAAAAAATTAAGGAAAAAGAAGGAAAAAAAAAACCCCTAGCCCCAGATGTGAGGCTGTTCCAGAACAAGACATCAACCTTAGCTGGAGCAGGTGGTGGCAGTTCCTGCCTGTGCTGTGGTAAACACCACCTCCTGTCTCGTTTCTCATTTCTTTGAAGCTATGTTCAGCTGCTGGGCTCACACACTGACTCAGTTCTCTGCCTATGAGGACATCCTGGCTACCCCCAGGTTCCTTACTACCAGAGAGGCAACCGTACCAAACAGGAATTCACAAAGCAGCTGGGTTAGAGTAGCATCCAAGTAATGACAGCTGAAAGACAGCACCAAGCTGTGTTGTGGGAGCTTACAAAACACTGGAGACACACAGGTATCTTCAGAGACAAAGCAGGTCCAAAGACAAGCACTGGATTTGTTCTGGAGCCTTTGTGTAACTCACTTGGCAGAAAGGACACAGCTACAGGACAGCACAGAGGAGAGGGAGCTTCCCTGCCCAAGCACAAGGTGTGCTGCTGGGGAGTGCTGCTGTTTGGAAGAAAACAGCCACAGGACTTGGTAAAGAGTGGGTTCATGGAGACAGCCAGGAGAGAAAGTTGGAAGAAGATCCAAGATAAAGCAAACTTCAGCAAACTGAGAGAGCAAAGTCATCTTTATAATTGCAGGCTGGGCAAAAGCAAACGGGGTATCATGGGATAACAAGGTGCCTAGCTGGCAGGTTTGCTCTCAGACTGCCTCTGCTGGAACCCGGAGAAGCAACCTTACAGAGCCCCAGGAAGGTGGTATGAGAGTGTGCAAGGAGCAACAGACTGGAGTGGTCCAGAGAAACCTAGGAGAGAGAGCAGCCAAATACCATCGTGTTTAACACCCTCTGCAGCCATCTACCAGGGCTGCCATCCCTTTTCTGTCACTTACCACTCCACCCGCTGCTGAGAACGCGCCGGGGGCCCAAGGGGCAACGCGGCAGAGCCCCAGGGGAAGGCAGGAACAGCAGCGAGGGCTGTGGGGGCAACAGGGAGGGAGCGCTGGGTGTCCTGTGAGCGAGCCGGGGGTGTCAGCAGGGCCCGGCCCCGGCGCCCCCGGCAGCGCTGCCCGACCCCGCAGGCAGCGGCTCCGCAGGGCCGGCGCGGCCCCGGACACGTCGCTTTAGCGGCGGGGGCGGGCCCGGGCCCGGCGGGCGGGAGCTCCGGGCCCTCGGCGGGCAGCACCCACGGGCCCGGGCCCACACACACCCGGGGCCGGGCACGGCCTCAGCGCCCCGCGCGGGGCTCCCCCGCGTTCGGGTGTTCGGGGCTGGCGGTGACACAGGGGGCAGCGGCACGGGGAGGCAGAGCCGGCGGCAGCGCGGGTGTCACCGACACTGCGCCAGGCACACGGGGCTCTGCAGCGCGGGAGGGCCCAGGGCCTCCCTCAGCCGCTTCAGTGTCCCCAGGGCCTCCCTCAGCCGCTGCACTGTCCCCAGGCTCTCCCTCAGCAGCTGGAGGGGGACAAAGTCTGTCTCAGCTCTGCAACTTGTCACAGCACCCCTGTGACACAGGCCCACAGACACAGCACTGCCATCTCTTTAAGAACCTGCTGCTCAAAGTTTGCAAGTTCTCAAATTCTTTGATAATATGTTCTATATAAGGTGACCAATTTGGTGCCATGGGATCTTTTGCATCTGTTCTTATTAATGACCACTGCCTTGGTCAAATTTCAGCCCTGTGGTTATATTTTACCTAATGAAGTCAAGTCATCTTGATATCAGTTTCTCATTCCCAGGTCACAACAGGTGCCAGCACCCAAGGGCTGCAGCGTGAGGTGGCGCTTCCAGGAGAGCCTCCATCAGTTCTGCAGGGCTGCCCTGGACCGTCCCATCCCTCCCGAGAGCAGGGAAATGCAGCACGCTGCGCCTGCCTCACCCAGGGCCCAGCCTGCAACAGCCCCAGCAGCTCACAGGAGCTCCCAGTACACACTTTTATTTTCCTGGTGATTTCTGGACATGCACTTAAGACTAAAAAAACCCAAGCAAGTCTTCTAGGAAGAAATTCAGTGAACACTGAGAAAACATCATTAAGTTTTTTTCTGAATTTATGAATTTCAAAATTCCCGTTCTTCCTACAGATCATTAATTCTATGATTAAAACCAAAATTCAGTATTCATAATTACACTGTTTCTCTTTTAATTATTGCTTCTCTACTGACTGTGTATACACTTTACCTGAAATTCACACAAGGGTGATGATACTGGAAGAATTTAAAGATGACTACACTATTTAGCGTGGACTCATCTGCTGGGACTTTGAGCTTTTGGAACTTTCTCAACCTCAGGAGACTAATAAATATATCTTACAGTAGAACTACACTGCTGGCATCTGTTTAAAAATGAACAAACAGACAAAGAGATTATAAATATATAACTGTATTTTATTTTTAATATTAAATATTTTTAAATTACAAGCAGTTTCTTGAATCACACTATGCATGATAATCAATATACAGTAGAAATTACAATTTAAAAATGTACACAATTTAAAGACATTTTGACCTGAAATTTCATTAACTATGATATATTGCCATAAACCTCATACCTGTATTAAATTACAATAGGAAAACCTCATACCTATGATTTTGTTACATAGTTTCTCATTTACAAATAGAATTGAACATTATATATACACACACATCAGTACCATTTATCATTTAAGTTACACCTACATCTGTGCAAGTTCAAACAATTTCATAAACAAAACTAACTGTAAGTCATATTCAAGTTTCTGAAAAACAGGCTGCTGGTATTACAAATACTTATTTTCAATAAGTTTATATGATGTTTGACTCTCCTCTAGATTTCTTCCCATTTTGTACTGAACCCCTTAACATGTATGACTTAAAGCTGAAGTAATTTTTTGAAGTAACTCCTTTCTTATTTAAGGCTATTTCTTATAAGGCTAATGTACTTGGATTCCACCTTTCACCAACTCCAACACAAATAGCCAAGTCACTGACACCCAACAATGCTGACATTTTAGGATAGTGCTTAATCATAAAAAAAAAGGTCTTTCTACCAACCAGCCTCCTCATGAAAGATTGAGTATTACATAAAAATCTGCTAAAAATACTGATAAAAAGAATGAGGCTTAAATGGCTTTCATTAGTGCATCAACAAGGATATGAAAAAACAGTTAAATCTGCTCATTTCCATGAAAATGGCAATTTCCATAAATGCAGTTATACACAGTGCACCTGCAGCTGGGGGATTTGGGAGAGCACAGGTGCTCCCACTGAAAACTGGACACCTGTTGCTCTCCTGGGTTCTCACTACAGATCCTAATGTTCAAACAAACTTCTTTAGGTGGGAAAAATCAGACCTTTTAAATACCTTGAGTAACCAAATTGAGACAATGCCTTCATTATTCAAACAATCCAGGTATTCTACTAGAGAAGGAATTAAGCTGTAATCAGTCCTCATAATAAACCATTGAAAATAGATACATGTATTTCTAAAACAGAGACCAGGCTTAAGTAGCTAGTGCAAGAAATTACATAGAGTGTAATGAATGATTTGGAACAAATCCCCTCATTATAATGTAACATGTTGGAATTACTGATTCACCTTCATTGTGCCACTTGACTGCCAATATTTAAGTATTGCTAGTAGTTGATCAGATCTTTAAGTATAATTTTTTTACCCCAAAAGATATTTATATTATTGCAATCCAGCCTACTGGATTACTGAAATTAAAAATTATGTTTAAGTGATCTGAGTTAACTTTAAATATTTAATTTCTCTTCATTGTACAGCTAAAAAGGACACTGCCTTGCTTAATATCATACACATCTAGTTTTGGAAAAAATGCTCCTTTGGCAATTCATTAGCACTGAGTCCACTTGGACAAAGGAGTAAACTTTCACTTCCTGTATAAGATTTTCTTTAAACCCAGGTAAAGAATAAAAATCTTAGATTTCCATCAAACAAAGGAAATTCATGATGTGCAAGATACAAACATCTGATTTTCCAGAATTACAAGAAACAAAATGCACAACCAAATTACAACATAACGGAGCATAAGCTTTTATTCAACCCAGGACTATTTTTAAAAATCAAATTATTCAAAATTAAGGCTGAACTCCAGGTCTGACAGTTTTTCACCATGCAAGGCAGACAAACCCACATGTTCTTTGCAGACCATTATGGAGTTTCATTCTTACTATGGTGAGAATTAAAGACAGTCGAGGTACCCTAAATCTAGCTGTATCAAGGAGTTTGATGTTGGAATGATGGAATTTCTAAACAACAGTTTGTGAACAAGGTCTATTACCAACATTTAAAAGTGTTTTCAGTAGCACACAGCTTCCTTAAACCCTCTACAGTATATACTGTAAGCCTGTATTAAGAACTACTTGACTTTGCCTTCTAAATAATGTTTTGGGAAAGGTCCATAAGAAAATTCAGTTCCTCACTTCATACTGAAGGACAGTTCTGACTAACTCTGAACCTGAGTGCCTCATCAAAAAGATCTCAATTCATTGGCAACTTCAAACAACATGATAACTAAATCATTCCCTTTTAATCAGTATGGAAGCCATTCTGGTTTAAGGGCTAAATAATGTTGGGGAAAAAAGCAGTTTAACATATTCCTGTCATTTTTAAAAAATACTTTAAAAAAATCAAAATTAACACAGAGGTATACAAAAAAAGAAATCACACATCTGAAAATATCTAGTCCTCCCATCTCCATTTGATGAAAATTCTCTGGTGACTGGATCTGGACACAGAGCACTTGGACCACCACTATCTCAAGCCCTGCCAAAACAGCCACTAAAATACAAAGTACTTCATATTTCAGTGCATTTGTATTTTAGTATAGGTAAACAAATACAAAGCCAGGGAAACTGTTCCTATCAGTGTTTCCTACAGATCTGAACTGCATAAGGCATTCCAAGAAGTCAGGGATTTGTTTCTCAACTGAACTCACTTTGGAGCAATAATTAAGGATAACTTTTTCTGAGCAGTTTAGAAGACTAAATCAGCTAAATGCATGGTAGAGCAGGAAGGTTAAGCCCCCATACTGTCTTCCCTTCCCTACAGGCTTCAGAGCAAACCTATTGTACTGCAGCCTTTGCCCAAGATGCATTTCAAGATGGACCATGGAGCTCTGCAGACATCTTAAAATGGATCTGGCCCTATAACAGGTGCAAAACTGGGCATTAACCATTAATCAAAATCTTAATTGTCATAACATCACCAAGAGGTAGATTTACCACAGGCCTCTGAATGGAGCCCCGATCTGCAGTCAGCAGCAGAGTGAGCTTCAAAATTCACAGAATGTGCAACTGAAGGGCCAAGTGTACCCAAATCCAGTCTACTGAAATTAGTCTTTTTATAAGATTCATAAATTCCAGAGTTTTGTACAGCCAATTTTTCCTCTTCTTTCTCCAAGGCAGAAATTGTAGTAAAAACTGGAAGGCCCTTAATTGTGATATAGTCAGATGCTATTACAGTTTAAGCAGTCAGTAGGATCATACGTAGGAATTGAGACAGTATCTCTTTCATTTAAAAATTCCAGAGTATAGAATATATTCTTTTCCAGTTTCCTATAAAACATGAACACTAACAACCATTCTATAACCATTATCATTTTAGAAATGGTACTGAATATAAGATTTCAGCAAGTCTAACATAATACTCAGAATTTATGTACGTCTTACAAGTACCGTGCATAGCAAAGGCTACAAAAAGGACAAATCAAACTGGATAACTGGGCCAATTCAACTTGTCTTATTTTCCTTGAAAGATTTAAGATTTTGATTCTGTACATCATCAGGAAATAAAGGAAGAATAATCCATAGTGCAATTGTAATAAGCAAAGTAATATGTAGTGATATCTTTTTGAATAAATATGGCTCACTACTGATCAACTATCATTCATACAGTTCCATCAACACAGCCACCTGTTGCACAGGACAGTTATACACAATTCTACAACAGGTGTATGTTCAAATAGATAATGAACTACATGGAAAAATATAAAAAGAATATTATACAATCTCATACATAAACCAGACTGTAGTGTAATTGCTTTACTTGTTTAAGTTATCTGAAAAATACTTCAAGTACTTGAAAACAGCGGCAGAATCGTCTTTCAATGAAAAGCAAAATTGCACTGATTTAAAAATACATTACAAAGTTAAATACACATTCAAATTAATGTCCTGATTTAACATTGCTTTCAGTGTTTACTTCCATTTCTCAGTACTTCTTGATTACCTGTGTTACTCCAGCAGGATCCAGAGTTTAGATAAAGAAGTTTCAAACACAAATATGTGTTTTATGTATGGAGTCCGAGCAAGTTTACATTGATTTAATCTTTTTCTCCATCTTCACTGCTTCCTGTTAGTAGAGGAAAGGTCATAAGATACAGTGAGATTCTTCTGCACAACCCTCACTTCTTGGTAAGACTCTTGCTAGAACCTGGCACTCTGCTGTTTTGCCATTCCAAGTTTTAGTTAATTTTTCCCTACATTTTCAACTACTCCAAACATTTGATTCATTTATTCATAGACATCTGCTTCAATCACACAGTTCAATGTCACTTCTTAGGACACACAAGGCAACACAGGATCTCCAAAATATTCTCTCTTATCTGTAAGTTACTAAGCAGCAAAGATTATCTAATCAATAAGCACAATACAAGAACAATACAACTCTATATAACACTGATTACC
This sequence comes from Luscinia megarhynchos, assembly GCA_034336665.1. Classification (NCBI taxonomy): domain Eukaryota; kingdom Metazoa; phylum Chordata; class Aves; order Passeriformes; family Muscicapidae; genus Luscinia; species Luscinia megarhynchos. The sequence continues at coordinate 2,481,005 of CM067577.1, read as the reverse complement.
TATTTATAGACATTGACCATTAGCAAGGCTCTGCAATCAGTAATGTTTATTTTTAATAATGCAATGTGTTATCAAGATTAATAATATGCCAGACTGATTCAAGTGTGCTTATTTTTTTCTCCCCTTAACCCTCAAAAATGTATCAAAGGTTAAAAAAGCTTTTGGTTTTTGACAAGAAGGCTTGTTAATAAACACTGCTAGTTCTCAATATTGCTCTGAATGGATTGTTTGGCTCTCCTAACAAAAGCTATCCTATTCACAGCTCTAGAAAACATGCTGCAATTCTCGAGAAAATGTCAAGAATGCAATGTCTAAAAAGCAATATGAAAAGAAACTAAACTGTAAAATAAGCTTACACGGTAACAGCAGAAACATTATGTTCCTGGCATCCTCATCCTGTGCAATGAAAACACAATTGTGACTTAAGACAGTGCAATAACCAGAATTAATAACTGCCATAGTGTGGCAGATGCAACAGCAGAGCTTCAGGGATGCAGAGGTTTCATTTATACAAATACAGCACCACGGTTTTTAACACAAAAACTGTCAGCTTGTCCTGCAAATGTTCCCTAGGCTGTTCAATCACAACTTTGTATCAACTTGGACACAAATAATTATTTAGACACAAATAATCTCAATGGGAAACAATGTCTTAAGTGAAACACAAGACCAGACAAACTTTTATAGTGTTAAAAATGTATTTCTACATTTGGTATTTAAATAAAACAAGACTTGCTTTATCTGTTACTTTTATCTTTACATAACAGTTTTAATTTGTATCTTTTAAGTAATTATAACTAAATCACTTACCTCCTTGCTCTATATCTGAATCTGTAAGATGTGTAAGAGAAAAGCTTGCCATGTTTGCAGGAGAGATGGAGAATCTGGAATAAGGGGATGAATGTGACCAGTTCTGATCAAGAGTCCGGGAAGGTGGAGGTGGAGAGAAGTACTTTGATGGCTGAAGGGGTGCTTTAGAACCAATGAGACTATTAGCTGCCTTGGATATAAAGGATGGCTCTGGAGAAGAGAAGTCATCATCCCACTCAAAACCCCCACCTTGGAGAGGGAGAAAAAAAAAAAGAAAGAAAGAAGAAAAAAGCAGAATTACAGCAATGTTATGTAAGGTCACCCAGAGTTGTACAAGCAGACTGGAGGACTGCATTAACCCCAAACAAAACCTGGAGCCCTGAGCAGGGTTCTAGCCCAGGAAATCACAAAGATTTGTCACCCAGCTTTTCTGCCTCCCAGGCAAGCCTGGGTACATCACTATATAAACAACCAGTATCACATCCCAGCTTTGCTCCTCAGGAACAAGGCAGTCTGAGCCCAGCTGCAGTGTGTAGGATGCAAAATTGAAGCCAACATGGTTCAGTGAATTTACAGATCACATATAGTTTAATGACTTCTCATAAAAGGCTCTGTATAAAACACTCTCAGCCCCTGCTGTGTATAAATATATTCATGTACCTTCTTCATCTGTTGAGCTTTCTGAATTTGCAAATCTGTTTAAGTAACCAGGACTGGAAGATGGAACAGGAGAGCTGCCAGCACCTTCCCCATTCACGTCTATCCCACGACTTCCCAGCTCCTTCGTTGGTGTCTCCTAAGGCAAACAAAGTCATTTCTTGAACTCTTTTTACACACAATGTCTCTGTGACTTCTGATGCCAGCAGCCACAAATACACTCCCCCATCCTGCCATCAAGTCAGATGTGGAATTTAAAGGTCTGTAAAGTGTTACAACAACACAAGACTGAGTTGCAGATTAGCACATGCACATAGTTCTAAAGAAAGCTGCATCAAATTCGTGCTAAAATGCACACAGGAAATGACTATTTAAATATTATTTACGATATCAAATGGTTTCATATTTCTAGGAACAAAGCTAAAATACCTTCCAATTAAAAACAGTTCCCATATCAGCTTAATACAGGTAGGGTTTTTTTTTTTCCTCTTTAATAAAGCCTTATCCTAACTTTTTTTTTAATCCCCTAATCATGTTCAGGATCAAAAGACAGACTTTGTACAGCCAGTACTGGAAGCACCTAACATTTTATCAGTTATTGAAATAAAAAGTAAAGAGTTCAACAACTAAGAACAGTTTAAACACAGCTGATTTTTTACTTCCCCTCTGACAAAAGGATTACTATTCTACAGGCTGGCTAAATACAAATAAATCACCTATGTTTTCTATTCCAAAACACAGTTAACTCTAATATTTATGTGCGTCATCATAAGCAACATTTCCAAAGCCTGACAATGTTACTGTTCTTTTAAACTCACTGGACTAGTTTAGTTGCCATAATGCTAAAATATAATCCCCTCTGTATCCAGTTACAGAAGTTAAAAATTGATAAAGCTGATAGGGAAACAAAAGTAACCCTGAATTTTATAAGCAGATCACTGTGTCACTGAACATGAATCTCACAGGATTAATAAAAATTAGCATTACCATCTAAATACTGCTGTCATCTTTGATTATGATCTTAGATAAATTTACCTTAGTGCTAAGTAACATAAGATTCCGAGTTAGGTTTCAGTTTGAGTTTTGGGGAGTTTTTTGTTTAATCATTGGCTTTTTTTTTTGCTTTCTTCCTTTCTTTTATAAAGCATTAAACAGATAAGCTGCTTCTATAAAGTTACAACAATATTCTGTCAAAATAAAATAATTAAATCTTGTCCATAGCAATGCTGTCTCATATATCCAAATTAAATATATCTTCTAAACAGCAGAAAAACATGACTAAAACCATGTTTAATTCAGCACATGCAGTCAAGGGTCCAACAGCAATGGAGATTCAGGATGTGACAACCAAAGCAAAACCCTCCTTCACTTCAGGTTAGTGCTGCTATTCTACCAGCAGCAGAAAATTGCATCTACCCAAGTCACAAAGTTATTTTTTCTTTATATATAAATATTATTCTTTTACATATATATATTCTTATATAGCCTTAATATATAAAGAAAAAATAACCCACACCATGAACAAGCAGTAACCCTGCCAAAACAAGAAAGGTAATTTTGTAACAAGGTTTTCCAAATATTAAACAATTTATTCAATTAAAGGAGGAAAAAAAAGGCAAGCCAACAAAAACTTGACTTAGTAATTAAAAAGAAGGGTACCTGATCAAACAAATAGACTGTCACATCATCAAAGAACTTTACAGCCTTTTTCTCATCTTTCCAAAGTTCAGGCTGCCTTTCGTTAAGAGATTTGGGAAGTTTCAACAAGCTTCTCAAATGTTTTCCATCATCTTTGTCAGTAATTATCTCAGGTACTTGATGAACAGTTTCATCTTCACTGTCAGAACTCAGACTATGCATATTAAAAGTCCTCATGTCATCCTCAGAATCACTGTTTTCATCTTCCTCATCTGCATCATCGCCGTCTTCTAAATCAAGCATTCCAGACACGCTGAGTTTGCCCAGGTATTTCCCTTCAATATCTGGCTCTTTCAGTTTTTGTCCTTCCATGTGATAGAAGGACTTCTCACTGTTACTCAGATCTAAAGCCATGTTGTGCATAGGCTTTAAGTCTCTGTGTGAAAGGAGTTCTGAAGTGTTAGTGCCAACACAAGAGACGCTTTTATGGGAAGTCTCAGATAGTTTTATTTCATCCCTCAGGTTACCTTCCATCACTATTTCCAGGGAAGTCAGAGTTGCCTCAGCCCACTCATCAGGACACCCCTGCATCCTTTCATCCATCTCTTGGATCTCTAAATTGTGGTTTAGTTCCAGTTTTGAGTTTTGATTATCATCACCCTGGTAATTCCTCACATCACACGTTTGCTGTCTCTCTTCAAAACCACAAACCTCTTCAGTGTGATTCTCTCCTCTGTTGGAGGAACCAACACACACAGTCTCTCTGGACAGATTTGCAGACTCTTCTGGCTTTTTATCTGGCTCAGAATCATTATCAGAAAAATAGGCTGAGTCTCTGTAAGAGTTTTGATTTCCACTCAGAAAAACCACTGGGGTTATTTCAAAATTGCTGTTCACTGCATCCAGACAAGCTGCTGCTTCTGACACAATGATGACTGGATTAGAAGGCAAAGCACTGACACTGCTCTCACCCACAACACACAGAGCAGTATCCACACTGGAAGCATCCTCAACAGGGACATGGGAAGTCCATTCTGGAGATTCCAGGTTTTCTGTTTCATAGCCACTGTCAGCAGGTTTATCTGGTGGCAAAAGCTTCTGTGGACTTTGAGCCTGTAAAGATTCTAAAACCTCATTTACATCTAAAGAATCCAAAGAATCAGGTGTCTCTAAGGCTTGTTCTACAGTTTGTATAGGAGATGGGCTGTCTTCCAAAAGACTGTCCTGACTTGTACAGTCTGAAGCAGCAACAGAAATTGAGGTCACCTCTTCTGGAACATTCTTACAGTTCTCAAAATGATTTGATGTTTCTTGTATTTCCTCCAATAAACATTCTCTTTTTTTTAATATGGGAGAACTATCTTGCAAGTTTCTTTTCCTATCTTCCTGATCACTACATTTTTCTCTATTAAAAGTTATTTCATCAGACTTGAAAAGCATTCCCTGTTTCATCTGTGCATCACACTCATCTGTTTCAACAGCAACACTGTAAGATGGACTGTTTCCAACATTATTATTTTTGGCATTATAAGATAGCTCTTCTTGACAGAGAACATCAGTGTTACAGGACATGACTTCATTCACTTCTACATTTAGAAATTTCCCCTCATCCTTCAAAATAGGAAGATTTGCCGAGTTATCACATGAATTATGTGCTGTGGGTGGACTAGAGGATGCCTGCATCTCTGCAGGAGTCTGAGACTGGGAATTGAGATCTTTATTCATTGTCACTGGGTTAAAATTTTCATCTTTCACTGTTCTAAGACTTTCATGTATTAAAGAAAAGACCTGTGCATTTTCAGCCAGCACAGGCTCAGGCTCTACAGAGTTTCTTTTTGAGGTTTCTAATATACTTTTTAGAACATCATCTGAGTTTTGCCCAAAATCACTGCTGGTTTTGTTAGGCAATAATCCTGTTAATAAGTTTTTCTCTTGAAGAAATAAGAAGTTATCAGAAAGTTCTTCTAAAGTTACCAGGTCTGACTGGTTAGAGATATTTTCACATAAGGAAACCATTTCATTTTCAGAAGCATGACTAGAATGCTCCTTCTCAGAACAGCCTACTGCCTTTCCAGCATCTCTGTTTGTGTTCAAAACAGCTGGTTTCAAGTCTTTAGGAGAATCATCAGCAAACCCAAGTATTTTTCTGTTTGCCAATTCTTCAGATCTATCAATGTCATTAAATATACTCTGAAAAGGACTTTCTGGACTACTAGTAGCAGGCAAAAATTCCTCTTTAGGATCTGTAGGGTAGTGGAAGAAGTCCCCATCGGTACTAGATTCTTCAACATCAAGATCCCTGAGAACCGTGAAATGAGAACTTTTTTCTGGTACAGCTTCTTGATGATCAACTTCTGTTGTTAATACAACTGATTGGTTATCAAAATTCATGTTGCAGCCACTTCCTTTTTCCTCTAACTGGATATAGTAGTCATTTCCAACAGAAAGTTTGTGTGCATCAAACACAGGTAACACCCCAGGGACAGCAAGTGATGACTCTTGACCACTTCCATCCTGTGCTCCTGGTCCTTGCTCTGCAAGTGACCTCTCAAAAACCTCCACTGGATAGAAAATACTTGTGTAGGTCATGGCTTCATCAGGATTCACATGTCCACATTCATCAAAGTGATCATGTTTAGCTGCCTCCCAGATGTATTCAAAGCTCAGACCATGGCTCGTTTCAGTTACAGTCAGAACTTCCTCCAGCTCATGGCCAAGTCTATCTCCTGTGAAGTGATCCAAGATTGGGAATGCAGAATTACTTGCTTCTCTATTTGAGGTGTTTGGTTTCAGAGCATTCCACTGCTGTTCAAAATCAATCTCTGAGTCCCTTTGGCTTTGCATGCGGAGGTAAGTTAAAAGTCTGTGCACTTCTTCTGCTGTTGGTCTTTTTTCTGGAGGGAGCCAACAGAACTGCAGAACTTCATACCTATACAAATAAAAACATGCTTCAATAGGTTTCACAGTGAAAAGGAATTTAAAAATTCAGATACCTAACAAGCCTCAGAGTACCAGTATCACTGGCAGGAACTTCCATCTCTAGCAAGTCCTTTTACTCCCTTTATCTAGGGTTTGTTTGCTGAGTTTCCATGTAGCAATTTCAATGTATTTAAGAGAACTGAGTCATTTGAGAAACATCTTCAGCAGCTTTAAGAATAAATAGAAACATTCAAAGTTTACCATCTATCAGAGTATGGCTGCTCCAGACGTGGCTTGAAGGGTTTAACCTGCTTCTCCTTGATGACATGGGTTAGGACTTCCCTGTCAGAGAAGTCTGAGTAAGGCCGAGCACCATTCTCAAACAGCTCCCACAACGTCACACCCAGGGACCTGCAGAAGAGCAGCAAGTGACAGGGCATTCTCAGAACTATTTTAGAGTGGCTTTTCTAAGAAAGGATAAGCAAAGCATAACTGGCAAGGAGAAATAAATATTACTCTCCATTGTTTCTAGAATAACTTCAGAACTTGTTAATTAAAAGCCTGAAGAATAAAGTGCTTGAAGGCAATAACAATGAAGGCAACAAAATATAGGTGGTCTCAAATTATTGATTATGGAAAACCCCCATATATAATGAAATATATCTTTTCAACAATTTAAAAATTTTAAAAATTGATACTTTTTAATATGGTGTATAGAAATGAGATTAAAAAATCCTTACAGTTAGTCCAACAGAAGAGAAAAAGTTTCATGAGAAATTGCATTTAGAGGTCAAACTGCTAGAAAAGTCATTTTTGTTCCAGACTTCATAGAATACCTTATTGTCAAGCTGCAGTGGTCCAAAAGCTGCATCTGTACTGCATCCACCACTAATCACATTTTCACTGACTACAGTCAATGCTAATCTTCAGGGAATCTTTCTGTGCTCAAAATGCAAAGTAACTGACCCTGCACATAGAGTAATTTAGATTGGAAAGGGTGTCTGGAATCATCTAATCCAAACCTGCTCAAAGCAGCTCTGCATAAGAGGCACTGAAATATAAGTTGGAAACCTTAAGACCCTGGCTGCTCGTAGTCCAGATGAACAGTATGAGCTGAGGAATCCTCCTTGGAGGATAGAAACAAATTAGTTTTTACATTTTATATTCAAATTTTATAGAAATTTACAATTTCTATATACACCACTTGCTTTCTGCAACCTTACTTTTAAAACACCAAACAAAGCCTAGTTTAGTATTTAATATCCTTCAAACATAAAGCAGGAATTAACTACAATGTTTTCAGAAATGTTAGCCTAATCCACAGTTTCCATTATCCAAATTTCCTGAGGCTTGAGAACTGAAGTGGAACTTGGCAATTTCAAAAACGTTCATCTTCAGGACTTTACCAGCCATTGTCTACCAGCTCTTTGGCAGCAGAAACCATCAGTTAATTGCTGCTCTCAAATGCTGCAGCAAGAACACAGCATTTTAATTAAAATGCCATTGTTCTACCAATTGAACTTCATCAGGCTCTAGTGGGTTCAACTTTTTATGTCACTCACAGCTACTTATTCTTGGAAAAATAATTTATCATTTCTTTCCTTTGTAAATATCTGAAGATATTTTTATTAATATAAATACCTATTATTCTGCTAAATATTTTTGCTTGCTCCAACTTTCTCTCAACAGATTTCTAAGCACCTTTCCAAAGCAGGATATAGTTTCAGGTTTACAGAGATTAACCCACTGTACATCTAATGCATCAGGTTAATTTAAATATAATTTACTCCTTCATGTAACATTTGAAAATATGTTCATAAATCTCTCATTGAAATTTTTTAAAGTCTTCTACATACCATATGTTACTGTATTTATTTTGCTCTGCTGATAACAGTCTGTCTTGAAAACTTGTTACTAACTCAGGTGCAGTCCATCGTAGAGGAACAAGTTTCTTCTCATCTGTCTCAATATAATCTTCCTAAATTATTGATCAAAATGAAGAAAAAATAAAACATAAAAGGGCTGAACATACATTGGATCAACTTCCAGACAGTGATAGTCCTTCCCTTAATATATTTTTTATGTGATGCCTATGTAAAAAATTAGAATTAAAAAAAAATAATCCCATTTTCCCCAAGGAACAGAGAATAATGCTATGGAGGAAAATCATTCACTGGTCACTGCATAGCAGAATCTCAAATGCCAATTTCTTGTTTAAGGTTTGGTACTTACAAAATGTTTTAATTTATGTCTAACTTTTCACTTTCTTGATATATTTTAATATTTTCATTAAGAAATTTGAACTTTTCTTTCAAATGTGTCCTTAAAACACATTAAAATTAGTTTGTTCATATTGTAGGACTACTGTAAATAGGGCCAAAAAAGAGTAGATTTAGAGGATTCCCAAAGCATAAACTCTACTCATCTCTTTAAAGGCACCTATACTGGTACATGAACTTGCTACAGGTATTTGCCAGTAATACTTTGAAAGTCCATTACTCAAATAAAGGACAATCTAGTATCAGTTTACAACTTTCAAGCATGCTTGTTGTAACTTGGCCCCCAAATCCATTAAAAGTGGTCCATGACAAGATTAACTTACCTTGTACCTACTGAATCCTATACCATAATCTCCTACTTTGACATTTAAATCAGATGTCAGGAAGCAATTCCGTAAGGCCAAGTCACTGCAAATGCAAACAAATAAACTGTGAGACAAGCCACGAGGTCTCCAATCAAATTCAGACAACAGAAGTGACAATTCTTCAGTCAGGTCACAGCTCAAAGTACCAAATGAAAAACCAAGAAAACTATTTTTTAAAAACTTAGAATCTAAAAATCAAGGACATAGCAGAGTTACAGACTACAGTTGCAAGTAACAGGAGCAGACCAGAAAGAAAACAGTGCTAAGGATTCAGCACCCACTCAAGATACACTTCAGCAATCCTCTGTGCATGAGCTGATCCCATGGACCTACATCCTGCTGAAGGCTGAGGCAAGCTGGGTGCAAGGAGGGTGTGCTCCTGGAGCTCCTGCAGCTCCTTTCTGATCCTCTTCTGAGGAAACTAAACCAGCCATGCACTCTGAAAGACCAACTCATATGCAGTGCAAACCCAGGCACAGGGAGAATAATTTCTAAAGTGCAGTTGTGATCTAAACCAAACAATAAGATAGTTTTATTGTTTTTATGTTTTTATTAAGTTTTAGAACCTACACATGCCAGCAATTGATTCCATATCTCCCTGGAATACTGTGGCCACTACAGTTCTATACAAACATTCATCCCTTCCAGAAAAAACAAACACTGATAGGGTTTCTCCTTAGAGAGGACTTATTGGACAAGATTTCTTTTGTGCCAAAAGGTTGTGATTTCCCTTGGGCACTCCCACTGCTTCAAAGGAGAATCTGTTCAGAGCCAGAGCTAAGCAGACTCTGCAATCTGGAATCCAAAGAAAACTGAACACAGTGACAAGGCAATCACATTTAAAAAAACCCTAGACTATTATGCTGCCCTGTATAAAGAAGTTCAAGCTGCAGTCACTTCTCTAGAGCAGTGGTGTAGACTTTTAAGCATTCAAACTACACACAGCATTTACATGCAGTTATTTCATTCTGCTCACAGTCCTCTCATGGAGATTATGTGGGCTGCTCACATGCTACAGTGATGTCATCCCTCTTCATACCTATCACTGCATGGCTTGCATTTTAATTCTCATAAGCAAAATCTATCAGCAATTCAGATCAGGTTTAAATAATCATTTATAATATGATACTGAGCAACCAGTAATATCTTGCATCTACAGTTTAGTTCCTTAAGTTACAAACCCATACTTTACACATGAACCAGAACTACAGTCAGTCTTTGAAAAAGACCAACACAAAAAGTAATGTATTTCATAGAAGTCTTCCAATAAACAAATCACAAAGCTCTTTAACAGACACAGAATTTGTTTCTAGTTTCTACCATAAGCCAGACCACAAATACCCACAAAACAGCAGTGCTGCTGTAATAATACAAAGAAGCAGTTTTAGGAAACCCATCATGCAAACTCAGAAATTTATGCAAGTTTAATGAACCTGGAACTGTGGCTGCGACAGCAAAGAGCTCAGCAGACTAATTGCTCAAATATTTCACTTCTCAGTTTCACAGAGGGGACCAGGAAATTAAGTGCCCTGGAAGAACTCTACCTTTGCTTCTGTTGGCTTAAAAAAAGTCTCTGAAGTACAAATGGTCAAAGCCACAGCTTGTCTGCTACAAAGAAAGATGAGGATGTTTTCCTTTCCAGAGTAATGGAACTACACAGGTCAGAAACACATCTATAACCTTCAAGTATGTCCCAGAGCTTGCCAGATTGTTTTATACTATTTAAATGAATATCTGGAAGAGAAAAATTGTTGGCTGCTTGAATTTACCTCTAACAACAAAATCACTGATGCTGGAGCTTTACCACTTACTCTGACAGCATCAGGATAGTGTTGCTAGAAGTAAACATTACAATGAGAATCTTGCAGATCCACAGATTAATTATTTAGCAAGTTTATCTGTATTTCACTGAAAATGTACAGTTAAATTTAATATCTACAGAGCCATGCTGCTGCAAGACAAGGAACTGGTCCCTCCATTAGACAGGTACAACTGGTATTACCTTCAAGTCATTTGTAACTGTTCCACGGGGTAAGAGAAGAGCTCTGTTCATCAGCCACCAGCTGAGTCCAGGCTTTGGGGTTTTTTTCAGGGTTTTGCTGCTGTTTTAAACCCTGCACCTTTTAAGACTTAGGTTTGAGAGTTCATTTCTCCCTGAACACAAGGTCTCTGCCTTCCCTAAGCAGCAAGATGTGCATTGATAAGCTCCAACACAAATTCCTGACTTGCTGAAAGGGTGATGCAAGTGCTGGTTCTACAGCAGAGAACAGACTAAGTAACTGTCTTATGACCCAAGGTTTCATCAGGCAAGCCACATTTGGAGAACAAGTACTCTTTAATATTTTAGTCATTTTAGATGTTAATGAATTCCAGTTCCTTAGCACCTTTACATTTAAAGAAAAAAAAATAATTGTATTTTTCTGGGCAATTTGTTTAATGAATAAATGTTCCCTGCCTTTTGCAACTACCACCATTCTTTCAGTATTGGCTATATTAACTTTAATTAAAAATTATAATATTAATTAAAAATAAATCTAGCATTTCCCCCAATGAGAAGATTCTTCTCCTAGCACGGTTACTTTGAAATCTGACTACCTCCTTTAGTGAAGGTTTAAAGGTTACATGAACAACAATTCAGTGAGAGAATACCTCTTTCAGTCAGATTTTCCCTCTAAACTCAGCTTCCTCCTTACTGCATTAGAAAGGGGTTTTTTTTTCCATTTTTAGTCACACAGGTAACATTACCAAAGAGAAGTTCTAAATTTCCACAATCTAATAAAAATTCACAGCAGGTGAGATTCATTCTAACTAAATTTTAACATCCCTCCCTCCACAATAAACACAATTAATTTGACTTGGCCATGAATTCATAGAACAACTACATGTGGACTGGCCTGGCAGCAGTTGTGTTCCATGGGCTGCAAACCCAAGGAGCAGGTGATCAGCTTTCAGGCAGGTGGAGCTGGAATGCCACACCACTGCAGCTCAATTAGCACCTGCATCAGCACCACACCTTCATGCCTCAGACTATTTCACATGTGGAAACAGTCTCCAATACCCCTGGATTTTAATGAAAATCCCCAGATGAACCTCAGAGTGCACTGTGACTGAGCCCACCTGTGCACAAAGTTGTGTTTGTGCATCACAGCGAGGCCAGCGGCGATCTCACAGGCCATTCTCTGCAGCAGCATTATCTGAGACTCTCCTTTAATGTGCTCCTGCTCATTGCAGATATAAGTTTTCAGGTCACCCTGTAAAAGAAGTTGAAGATATTTATTAGCCTCATATTTTGGTTGAGTATGAAAAATTTATTTTTAATAAAGATCCAAATGACCACATTACTTATTTACCACATTTATGCTCAATAAAATAATGCTCCTCAAGTTTCCAGTCTCCATAAAGGATCTTAAAAAAATCATCTAAGGCATATGGTATTGTTCTTAAGGGTTTTTAATCTAATCATTTAGTAATTAACATCCTAGATCAGACTGCCACATAAAACCTGTCATGTATTAATAACGTCCATTAAAAAAACCAGTTTGATGAGCCTCTGCTTTTAAATAAGATGAGTTTTCAAGAGCTCTAAATCAGCAAAGCTGTCTGTCTGGAATTTGTAAGGGGCTGGAAGGGAGAACTAGAGAAGAGAGTTTCAGACATTGCCAGATCACCAGAGCTTTCTATATAAAAAGCATGGTAATACAGCCCATTCCAGTCAGAGAATTCTGATGATGGAAGCAGTTTTACTGAACCCAGACAATGCTGAGAAACAGACACATAATTAATGAGCCCATAGAAGCACTCCATAAATTACTAAAAAAAGAACAGCTTTGAAATAGAGGAAAATAATTGAATACTGTCCAAACATTCAGGAAAAGGATGCCTTATGCAGCAAGAGAACCCAAGCAAGGGAAAAGAACAAGTTTCTCATGCCATTTTTGTTCATTTTCTTACAATCTGACTTTTAACCCAGCAGTCTTGTATTTTTCTTATTTAAAATACAGACTTTCTGAAAGCAAATTATTTTAAAGACACTTCTCTATTGAGACTGCACAACATATATCACAACTTGTTTCACCAGCACAACATCCTGGGCTCTGTCCATGCCCACTTGTCTTCCCAAATCCTGGGCCAGGAAGCTCTTGCCAGAGCAGAGTTCCAAACAATTAGGAAAGGAACAGTGTTTATAACACATGCAGGTTCCAAATGGCAGAACCCAAGGAATGCAAAGCCCTGAACACCCAGCTGAGCTGACTGTAGGTGGCAGCAAAAGCCTGAAGAAAGTCAAACTCAAACTGTCATTCATTCAAACAGCAACTGCTTGCTTAGGGCTTGTCCCAGGTGGATTAAGCTCCTAGGATGCCTGAAATGCACACAGGAATTACTTTATAATTTTAAAATGCATTAGTAACAGCAGTGCTGTGTGACATCCCTTATTTAGTGAATTATTCATGTAGGCACATATTTTTGTGGGAAAACCAACTTTAAATCCAGCACCTTGAAACATACTGGTTCTATGTTCCCATTCTGGTCTAATTAAGGCTACAATCAAAGTTAAAAATATAAAATAGTTTATTTTTGGTATTGCTTTAAAAGGACATTGTTTGCATCAAAACTGGGGTGAAAATGATCACATTAATGTAAGGAAAACAATTTTTCACAAAAGGACATGAACAGAAGTGCAGGCTGCCCAGAAAGAACAGGCAGTTTCCATCCGTGGATGTTTTCAGGATTCAGCTGGACAAAGTTCTGAGGAATCCAGTCTGACCTCAGGACAATACTGCTTTGAGCAGGCTGGAGACCTCCTGAGCTCCTTGTTAGCCTGAATTATCCTATGATGCTTCCCTGCCTAAAAGCAGGCAGTAGCAACACAGCAACATTATCCCTGCACTATTTTGAGAGCCACAAAATGGCCCTTTATTGACAGACTTTTTAACACAGTAAATATCAAAGGTTATATATATCTGAATAAATGCAGTTCTGCAAAATTCACTGCAGAGACATCTAAATATAAAAAGCTCACTCATGCTTGAGGAAGGCTCTACTTTCTCTCCAACCTCCTCTGCCACTCTGCCTTTTCCCTCCTCTCCTGGGATTCCATGAAGAACTAAATTTTGCCTTTCTTCCCATCCTTCTCACTTCAGCCATTTTGATAAGTATTTTAATATACCTTTTCTCTGTAACAGCCAGAAGCTGGGGGCACAGTACTCTTCAGCAGCCTTTTTATTGCAAATTTCATATTGGGTTCATCTGAACACCCAAATGGCTGACATGACTTTCTAAGCAGAAGGCACTGATAGTTTTAAAACTGATGATGGTTTTAAAAGTATGAAGCAGTTACCAAATTACGTCTACTGAACACATTCTAAGTCATAAATTGACAAATTCCCCCTTTAATGTTAAACCACACACCACTGATAAATCTGCTCTTTGGCTCATATCCATATTGACCATGACCATTAAATAGATTCACTGAACTCTTTGATGATGAAGTTTTCACTGCAAAGATTCTTTTTTGATGAGAACATGCTTTCAAGTGGCAGTAATTAAAAAAAGAACCAATCACTGCAAGCAGACACCTTCCCCTAACAGCAACATCCCTAAAGTAAGCTACAGAGCACTCCAGGCAAATACTGCATCCTGCTGATCTCATCTGCCTAGGGAATTGCAAGACTTGAAGAATTTCTGTAAGAATTTGATAGGCAAGTTGGCCTCACAATATACATGCAACTTCCACATTTGAATAACTTTCCTTTTACTCATAAATTATGTCAATCCATTAGAGGATTTGCTGTGCTGACAAAATGCTGGCCATGCACAGGGCTGAGTAATATATTAAAGTTAATAAGACAGGACCACTATTTTTAACTTGGCATCATTCTACAATGTTTAACAGTGAACAGTTAACTATTCATAGCAGACTGCACCAACATACAATGCAACTAATACAGGGAAAGGGGCTGTGAGAGCATTTCTTATTATATTTACTATTTTCTAAATAATTTTAACGCAGGCAAAGCATAGAATTTAATGCCTTAAATCACTTATGTCCAACTGATGACTTCTTTCCCAGCTCTGCAAAGCAAGGGATACAAAGCAACTTGGATTACATTGTAAAATAGACTAAATGTTAACCAAAGCAGTTCTTGCAGGGGCTACCAGCAATCTTGTGTAACAGAAATGTATCAGGAGTTTCTGTGGCCAAAAAAACAAGTAAGCCAGCCTGCCTGACATTCAGCATTGCCACCCTGACAGCTCTGGTTTCTCTGCACTAGTTTCCAGTGCCTCTGATCCAGACCTTTCAATGCCAAGGAGCCTGGGAACTGATAATCCAACAGGGCTGGCCTGAGCAGCCAAGACAAGGTCAACTGGCCCTAAAAAGGCTACAAACCCAAGCAAGAGAAGTAGCAAATGGAGGACACACTGTGATAGGCTGTGAGTTTGAAGGAGTGTGAATAAAACAACCTCTGTATCCTCCAGGCTGTGTTGGTCAGCAGAACAGCCACATTTTTTGTTACTTAGTATGCTACATTTGCTAAACAAGGTCAACACTGCCACACGAGCCTCAAAAGAACTTGTAGATATTAAAACCTCCTATCATCCTCATCTTCTTGCCATGTTTATTCAGAACTATTGAATTCTGTACAAGGGATTAAAACAAGTTTACTTTGCTGGACATACATAGAACCACCATAACATAAGGGAAAGAGCTTTAGCTCAGCACTATACCACTGGCAGCTGAACAGGACCATGTTTCTCATCCTTCCCATTTGAACAAATTGTCACCACAGACACTGGAACCTTTAGCCAACCACTTAAGTTCCATCTAGCCTTATGCTTTTTCTGCTGAAGAATCACTCCCGTGTGTTTTGGAATCACCTCTGTGCACCCCAATTCACCAAATTTCAGGGGAAAAAAGTACAAAAGGAGCTTTGATATTGATTACTGGAAGTCTAAAAAATCCAAATAACTGCCATTCCAACTGCAGTGATAAAAAGGTTCCTGACACTCCCTAAAAACCTTTTTACTAAAAAATCCTATTTAGCCACATCTTCTATCATGCTTCCTTCACATTCCTTCCTTCCTGTCTCTTCTCTGCAATTACTCCAACATTGCCACTCCCACTCCAGCCCTGGACCACAACAAAAATTAGTGATGTACAGGGATTCTGAGCTGCTCACTTGGCCCAGTCTCTGCATCAAACTGCAAAGGGAACATTATCCTGCCTGCCCATCTCCTGAGTATTAGTGTGCAAAAAGACAAAAATACCATCATGTCCAGGACATACTCAGCTCTACCAAGTAAGAGCTCTTTAAGTAAGCCAGACTTTAATATGAATGTTATGTTTAACTGTCTGTAATATATAATTTTCTAAAACCAAGTTTTAGTTCACTTGGAATAGAATAATGAGCACAGACATTTATTTTCCATTCCAAAGAAATTGCCTAACTACACTCAAATTTGTAAAACTACCACTTTAACTGTCAAGCTTACTGCCCCCAGTTAAAGTGAAAATCTATTCTATCCCCTTAAGTAAAATCCTTCCCAGATTACTCCTGCAGGATCATGACAACTTCTGGCATAAATAATCAGGCATCAAACAAGGATATTACTTTTTCCTGTATACCTAAAGTAGGGCAATCTTTAAAAGCTATTCCATCTTCAAATTTAAAGTTGGACTACATCACATAACTATTTGAAAACATGGCAGCAATTAAATCTGATTTGAATGTCTATCTGATAGGCTCTATGAAATCCAACTCTCTTTCCAGAAACCTCTTTAAGAAACTACAATTTGAATAGCAGGTTTAAAAAACAGTAAGTAGTATTCTATTTCTACACTGAAAAACTATGAAAAACCTTCTGTTAACCTTAGGCACAGAGTTTTTAATTGTTAACAAACCCAGAACATTTCACTTTGATCAGTCACTTAAAAAGTTCAGGCATTTCTTCCATTTGGAAAAGAAGGATTTTATCAGCAATTCTGCCTCATTAATTTACCACAGCTAATACAATTGAGCAAAAGAGCAGCATGGAAAAATATAGTTATTTAAGGTCACAGATTAATTGATATTTCTCCAAAAACTCAAGTTCATGCTAACTAATTTAAATTGCCTGAAGCAACTAGAAGCAGATTTTTGCACCTGAGTTTAAAAGAAAATTCTGCAGTAGCAAAACTGCACTTACCAAGTCACAGAACTCAAAAACTAGGAGATAAGGAATGGCTTCCACACATTGCCCAATACACTGGAGAACATTTGGATGCTGAAGAATGCTGGAGTGAAAAAATACAGTTAAAGCCAGGAAGATCACAGTAGAATGCAACACACTGAAATGCCTACCAGAAGTTTCAACACATAACATTGGAGGGGGTGGCAGGAACAGAAGGTGCAAGTACCAAAGCCACGGATTCCATTGGTGCCTTTGTAACTACTTCGTACTGCTGAAGTGTATCACTGACAGCAGCCAAAACTCAGAGGAACTCAAACCCACAAAAGCCAGGACTGCCACATGAGAGTCACACCCATCCTCCCACCACCCTTCATACCAAAAATAAAAGCATGCAACTCATGAACTACATCAAGGTACAGAGCTGGCTGAAAGATAAACCTTTTTTAGCCGGGTTAGTTCCCAGCCAGATCAGTTACTTTTCCTAAATTGCTCCAAAACCACTTGTGCCAATGCAGCAGAAGGCACAAAATTTCTTCTGACAACTGCCAACAACATAAGCCTAAATGCAAATATAGCCAGCACATTAAAAAGCACCAAGAAGAGAAAGCTCTTCACTGACCAATCCTTTACAGCACATCCATGCAAGGCAAAGCACACTAAGTTATGTGAACACAACTTTTGCTCACTTTGGGTTGAGCACACATCACATTTTAAAGACAAACATCACAGTTATATGGGATGGCAAGTAGAGGCAAATAACAGTGAACAAAAACAACAGCCATAATTTATCTGCAGCAGAACTGCTGTAAAACATTACTTACTAATATGGTTCTCCATTTCTTAAGAATTGTTCTTGCTCCTTGGGACCTGCACTTGCCTTTAACTCCTTCACTATTACTCTTGCTACACTAGTGCCTGTGTAGATCTCCCCAAGGAGAACCTGAAAGAGAGATGGTGCCTTTAATTAGAGGGGAAAAAACATTTGTAGTCTTCCTGCAAAGAAAAACAAGAACTAAAAACATGTTGCAGGAAAGATTTTCTGGCTTTTTTACAAACACAAACAGAACTCTGATAATTAAATAAACATACTTAACTCTTGAAACTGATCTACATGTCAGCTTCCAGAAAACATGTTTCCTAGTGAAGATGACTTATTTACTTAATTCCTTTTCTAAAAAGAATCAGTAAAAACAGGAGTGTATTAAATCAAATCCATAGAAGTGAAATGTCTCATTAGTCTCTAGTAAGAATCTACAGGTAAATTTTAAAAGCACATATTAGTGCTGAGATTAAATGTTTCTATGTGGTTTTTTTGTTGTTGTTGTTTTGGGGATTTTTGTTTGTTTTGTTTTTTGGGTGTTGGGTTTTTTTAGTGCCATTTTAAAGTAAATACAGAGGCCCTAGTAGCTGGGAATAAGCCTCAATCTGTGCCATATAAAGAGAGAACTCCTCACCTTTCCAAACCAGCCATTTCCAATTTCCTGGATGTAGTTTAGACTCTGACGTGCAACTTGAGACTTTGATCCATCTGTCACACAACGAAACAAACGTGACACGTATCAAACCACTCAGACGGCCAAAGTTAGCAACTGCTGAGGAAATAATGCAAGCTTCTACAAGATTTATTCCCAACTGGGTGCACACATTCAGCCCAAGCACCAAACCCTACCCAGATGTACATAAAGCAGGAAGGTAATGTTGTGACAACAGCACTCAAGTGAAACTTCACTAAACTACACCAGAACACACCCCCAATAAAACCACAGCAACTGTCCAGGTGAAATGTGAACTTACAGGTTTTTAACACACTCAGCAAAGAAAGCAAATAAGCTAAGTTCTGCTTCCAGTATAGAAGTGTATTACAGCCTGTAGCTGAGTAAAGAAAATAACCTACCTACAAAAGTCTCCTATGTAAATAAAATAAAATAACCCAAGACAAAACTCATTGTTTGTACATCTTAACATTTACAGTTAGGAAGAATTACCATTTTAAGAGAGAAGGTTTTGCTGCTTTGTTCTTCAGCCCAATTGCCCTACTTGTAGCTACCATCTGGAAGGAGCACATTTTTCAACTAAAAATACTTCACATAAGAGCCCAGAGAGGAGGACAGAAAAGAAAACCCAGATCTTGGCAGAGGATGGGCAGCAATAATGGCAGACCTCATTCACCAGAAGAGGTTCAGCAGTGTTGATCCCTCTGCTGTCCAACTGGTTAGGAACACTAATTGACATAAACAAAGCCTTTTCTTGTCTGAGAATTCTAGCCCACAATTTATTTCCATAAACTACATTTAGAGCAGTATTATTGTACTGGAAGAGCCAGAGCTGTATAATTCACTGTCAATGTGCTCCTAAGCATGGTGAAGGCCACAGCAGTGCAACCACATTTTATCCAAGTACTCAGGCACATTGCCTTACTTCTGGTAAAACACTTCTTGTGACAGCTTCATTTTAACCATTATGGCTACACAGAAGAGCTGACATAAAACTTTTCACTCATAATTTTTCCCAGCTCTTTAAAATATTGAGTCATTTGTACAACTATGTCACTTGTATTAAAGTCACACTGACAGTTTCTTGAAACTTGTACAGGAATTTTACTAGAAACTTCCCCGAACATCTAATGATCAAGCAACACAAGTGGTAGGTAAAATTCTGTGAAATAGCACAGTATGAGAGTAATTACTTTAGGCTAAACTCTGCTTATAAATATGGTAAGACACTTAAGTTTCCTTTTACAAAAATTGTATTTTAAAGAATACATTCCAAAATCCTGTCCACACAGGGAGATGAAACCTAATGCTCTGTCTTATCAAGATCACATTTACTGCACAAATAGTCTACAGTGCCATCAAGAAAGTGATGCAGCTGAACTGTAGCACTGCTGTCAAGTAAAGGATTCACTCTTATTTCTGAGGGTGGAGGTTAAAATCCAATGATAATTTAGCCATGAAGAAAACCACTAAAGACCAATAGTCACAAATGCCAGAGTACTTCAAACCCTTTAGGTATTTAGAAATACAATGACAGCAATCCAGACAGGGGGCTTTAAGGCAGTTTTGTTCTCTTAAGCTCTCTTATCTTGCCACAGGTTAACATCTTAGAAGTAATATTTCCCCTTTTATCCTTTACCCTAGAAAATATATTGGCTCAGTTTATGGAGTTTATGGAAATTTGTAAGAAGTTACTTATTACAGTAAAGTCAAACAATCAGCCACACTCCATTTTAGACATTGAATATGCCTACTTTTGTTTTTGCATTGAAAACCACTATCTTACCTGTACGAGATGGAAACTGGGAGGGAGTTGGTAAAGCAATATTGGGAACTGAAAGAGTAAACACTTCTGCTGGAGACTGAACAGATGGAGTATCTTCTGCTGGAGGTGTAAAATCTATTTCATCATCAAAGTTATCTTCGAATTCCTAAACAAAAGAAGTCTTAGTAAACAAGCTGATCCTTGCCTTTAAATAAGCACTAATGCATTTCTTTCAGTTGCAATGAGCACTGCTAAGGAAGCTTAGCTTTTTCCAAGGATAGTGACAGACATTCAGTGTTCTATTCCTTATTTTCCATTAATTGCTGTCTTAAAGAGATCAAAGCACTGCTTTTAATAATCAAGGGGTTTTTGTTTAGTTGGGTTTTTGTGGGTATGGTGGTTTGGGTTTTGTTGGTGTTGTTGGTTTTTTTGCTTTGTTATTATTTTAATTTAAATGCAAGCCCTGGCTTTGAATTAATTACCATGAACTGCTGAGGCCAAATATTGTCCATTTAAAAATGAGAGCAAATCTCAATTTTAGGAACACTGATTACAAATGCTCCAAAAGTAACAATTCTATTATGACAATTTCTCAAGTGTTTTGCTACAGTAGATTTGCATCTTCAGTATTCTTATTTGACAGGAGTGTCCTAAACCCCACCTGCAGACCAAGAAAAACAACAAAAAGGTTCTTTACAGCAGAATTGTCTCAAAGGTGCAACTTTTACTGCTGGTCCTGATAGCTAGTTATTATTTTGAAAAGGCATTAAAGATCCTTACTGCAGCAGGGAGCAATTAGTTAAAATAAACAGCTGCATCAGGACTCCACAGCCTATAGGAATACAGTCACTGGCTGTTTCAGAAGAGAAGATGTACAGTGACACTGCAGAGTATTAGCACAACTAATTAAAGTGCTGGATGCAGCTGAGAACATCACTTGTACACACATTGATAACTTCAGGTCTTACCTTGAAATCTATCTCAGGGTCTTTACAGCAGGAGACACAGTTTGCCAGCAGAATGACTAGGACTACCAGAGTGCACAGAGACAGAATCACAAAAGATGAAGGAACTTCAGCTGCAGCTCCTTCTCCTAGAAATAAACATGGATACAGCATGATATAAATACATACAGCACCCTGAGAAGTTCCTTCAAAACATTATCCACCTGCATTTGCCTTAAAATGGGAGTCTGAACATTTAATCCCATGGATGTGATCAAACCCAAGAAGAAATTGAACAGAAAAGACAAACTGGCAAAATAGATCTATGCTTCACCACCTGCCTGCACCATTCTGGACTTACTTGATTCCAGCCAAGAGGCCTCAGCCAATGTGATTTACTGAAGTTTATGATGAACAGTGATAACACCAAGCCTTGGGATTCTGTTCCCAGTCAGTAAGTCATTAAATTTATACAAATTTCCAAACACAGAGTAGAAATTTGCTCTTTTAGAAGACATTTCCCATTAGCTAAAACACCTGACCTACAAGAACAGGCAGCAAGAAGAAATCCTCACCTAAACTGCACACAAATGTAAAATATCACTATAGGACAGTACTCTCTCAATAAATACATTTGTGACAGTCTGCTATACACACAAGTTGCTCTCACAAGTGCAATGGATGTAAATCAGCTCCACACCATTTCTGTTCCTTGTGATTCACTAAGTGATTCGTCTTTGTTTCAAGAACTTCAGATTTCTAGCTGTTTTACAAACACTTCCAATTTTTCAAAATTTTATATATAAACATTCCAGAGCACATTTCCTGAGAGAAGTCAGGTTATTACTCACAGAATCAAAAGCCTCAAATGGCATTTTAGAAAAACCTTAAGTTATTGCCAGAGGTATTAAACATATTTTCATCCCTGTTTTCATCTTCAGTAGAGAACAAAGACATGTGGTTCCCTAGGAGACCAGAGCACACATCTCAAGGAGTTGTTTTTGTTGTTGCTGTTTCTTTTCAAACAGAAAAGAAACAAACAGGTATTGCCACAGGGATCAGAGGAGTAGTTGGACCACATCTGATTAAAATATATTTAGCTATTACATCACTACCAGAGTTCAACAATGTCAGGTGACCTGGACTGACTGGATTTTACAAGAGCATTTGAATTATCAATGGGAATGTCTGGCAACAGGACACAGCGTAAATGAAGCCTCAAAAATAAGAAAAGCAGAAGTTCATCACTAGTTAAGGGACACACAAACTTGTCCACCTATCTCTTAAACCATAAAAAAACTGCAAAAATTGAGAGATTTGCAGAAAAAGCTTTTCATCATGTTCCACTGAACACTTACAGAATATTTACTTATTTTAATTACATGTAAAGACTAAATTGGCATAATGAAAATCCTCCTTTGAAGTGTGTCAGCACACTTCCAGAGGGTCACATTTCCTGCAAAATTAGGAATTTATCAATGCAACAAATAAACAAATACAAGTTAGCAAAAATGGAAGGTTTTCAAACGAGTGATTCTGTTTCTAATTTCCACAATAGCTTTGACATTCTCACCTCATTAGGGACTGGGAATACTTCACTGCAGATACTGAACATTGTTCAAACATAGATCAACAACAATGTGAGGCCACTCACCCAGCTTTTGGTCATAATTCTGAAGAGAACAAAGTTCCTCTAAAAAAGGCTCTCAATAGAACAATTTATATTCATTTAAATTAAGTCTTCTATGTAACACAATGGATATTTTTTCCATTTCTAAGCATCAACAAGAAAAAAAGAAGAGAACAGCTGACTTGTGTTTACTTCCTCCAGATATTCAGTAGCCTTACTTAGGAAACTGAAAATTACCTGAACTGCAAATATAAATATTCTGTGAAGTCATTAATTAGCTAAATTACTGTAACAAACACACACAGGTAATACAGCTGTAGATAAAATATAAGAAATTCCTTTGAACTAACTAAAACCAAATAACAAAAGGTAGCTTTACTGAAAAGTGTCCTGGAAAGAACACAGAAAAGAAAAATATTGCTGCTGTTCATTATGTTACTTCCTAACCTTTAAAACCTTTTATAATTTCATAGAAATGAAACCATGCTAATGAGCAGCAATTAATTGGAGAAAGTAATCATTTATTTTTTTTAAAGCAAAGATCACCTTTGAAAAGGCAGCTAATCATTAATGGTCTGTTAAGACAGAAGTCATCTACACTTCCAAAAGCACAAGGCAATTTTCACATAGAAAATTATGAACAGAAGCTTTAATTCAAGAAAAATACCAATTATCCTGGGCAAGTTTCTGCAACAGTTACAGAACAGCATTCCAGATGATTCACACAAGTAAGAACCACTTACTAAGAACTACAGAATTCATCTCTGTTTGGATAAACTTTGAAGTTTCTTACATAGTAATTAATAAGTAATATTTTTAATTTGCAGGGTTTTTTTAAAAATGAATGTAAAATTAAGTATGAAATTATGGCAACCTGTAATTTGGCTAAAAATTTATTGTAAGTGAAGCTACTTTAATAGCTTGCATGAATACATATTCAGTGACAGAAGTTACTGATTAAGTATTGGAACTGGTCTTTGTGACAAAGTGCTAAAAATCTACTGCAGTATAACCTTGTTTGAGTTTTTCAACTATTTCCATCCAATGATTAGCAAAATGACTTAGAACTAGAAGATGTTTAATACACTCTTTTGTTTGCAAATTGTAGAAGTATGAAGGAATTACAGTCATTTATTTTATGGTCCTGACTGAAAAAAGCAACCAGCAAGAAATCCATTCTAATTAATGAAGAGGACCATTTTATAAAGTCATGACACCAGAATTTTCCTAACTAAAAAACCGATTAAAAAAAACATTGTAAATTGAAATAGTTTTAATATAAACCTGGATAAAATCCAATAAACAGAATTTCAGAATTATTGCAGAAATTAAGATACTTAATATCATAGATTCTGGAGAAGTTAATAGATTCACTCAGCATATCAGCTTAAAACTCTGCATATTTACTGTAACCCTATACAGTAACAACTTAAGGCATCTTAGTATCTACCCAGAAGTCAGAATCTGTTCTTTAGGAAAGGAACTGCCAAACAGATTAAAAAATACTCGCTCTTAGATGCCAACAGTAAAAGGCTTCCTGTCAGCTAATACAAACAGTCTAGGCTACTTTGCTTTGGTATATCCAAACTACTTAAGGCAGAGGAAGAGGCCTGGATTATATCAGTCCTGTATTAAAATAAGCAGCAGATGAAGTGCAGCTGCGTCACTCTATGTGTTACTGCAAGGTTAACACAACATAGTGCTGTACAAAGCTCTGTGCTAGGACATCTTCCATCCCAAAATGGCATCTAGATGGTCCTATATTATCAGCACAGAAAATCATGTATTCCTTCAGAATACCATGGGATTAAATACACCTATGCTATTTACCCACTTTTTTGAAGTACACGGTATCATAAAAAATTCAAAGCCCTGGCTGAGGCAGATATTTAATTAGCAGCTACTGAAGCAGATTCCTCAGTACCTCTGAAGATGCCATTTCCCAAGCAAGTTCTTCACTAAAGCCTAAATTTGAGCACAACACATGTGAAGTCAAAGGCTGTACACAGGCAAGCACACGGACAGGCTCATGAGGAAACAAGGATGATGAACTGCGTCGGCATTCTCAGGATCAAGTTCAGACCTGAGAACACACACCTCAGTATTTATCACAATGTTTCAAGGGCTGGAAAATGTTATTTTCGTACAAAGCATATTTCAAAGCAACTTCTATGAGCCAGGATTCCCTATACCTTCCTAAGTTTCTTTTAAATCTTCTTTCTTCATAAGACAGTTCTCCAACCACTAAATGCAACACCCAAGCAAACAAGTTATTTTTTCACTACGACTGTTTCCCTTCTCTATCGCATTTCCCAGTCTGCCCACAATACCCACAAATATCCTCATGTCATCCACCTGTGCATCCTTTGCTATCATTAATTACAAGTAATGAGCATGCCAACTAGCCAAATATTCCATCTATGTTTACTTGTCAAGCAACAGCCTCCACTCAGGACAACAAAGGACCAGGTTTAGCAGTCCATACATGAGGGATGCTCGGTTGCCTTTCCTCTACTGCCTCCTTCTACAGATTATGAAAGGCCAGGATGTTTGAACTCTTGACTGTGGTTCAATGTGAGTAATCACATTAAGGTTTCCACCTTCAGAAAACTGGGCTAAAACATGCATGATACCACACATTTCTAAGCTCAGGGAAAAAGAGAAGTAAATTATATTCCAGACATTACCGAGTGCACTCATAAAAGACGTTCACTACTGTGATAAAGGCATCGTAAGGCACAGATAAATTAAGCATTATTAGGGCACAGTGAACTTCAAGGGAGCATCTGATTTTAAGCTTTCAGCACAGTAGTTGCTATGCGACAACAGTCCCACTGCATAAGCAGGAGCCCATTTCCTTTCAAGAGCAGCTACATAACTGGCACTAATAGCTATAACTATTTCCAGCACAAATCTAGCATGACAGCAATCACTTAAACTGTCTCTTGGACACACTCAAATTATATGATCATGAACTAAGATGCTACTTTATGACACCAAGTCAGAACAGTGCAGCTTTAAAATACTAATGAATGACCAAATCTAATTTTGTTCCCTATACCCAGGGCATCTTTCATAAACTTCGTCAGTTTACTTACACTGCTTTTAACGAATATTAAAGTAACCACATTTAAAATATCACCCTAATTTATAGTGGTTTTGACAAATATTATCTTAAAAGCTATCCCAACTTTCCTAAATAATGCTGTCATTCTCTTCCATGCCAGCAATTAAGTGGGAAAGTGCTATCGACTCCTACCCAGTTCTTCACAAGTCATATTCAGATCATTATCTTTCCCTCATAAAGAGTTTCTCCTGCATTTATTTACTCCCTGAAATCTTCAGAGGTTTGCTACTAATAAGTACAAAACCATATAGACAGAACCAGGTCTACAAATTCAGACGGCCTGCAGGTAACAGGCAGAATACTAAGCCAAACCTCTATTCAAAATTATTTTAGGCACATCTGATTTGTGTAACAAGGTAAAGCACAACAGACACTGCAACTCCTCCATTTCACAACAAAAAACCCCAACCAAATTCAAGCACATTCCATTCGTTACCACATTCCTGTAATCTCAATTTTATTCTGCTCTGCTCCATTTAACAACTCAGCCAAAAAAAGCATCATTTTCAAGATGAAGTTTCAGAAGAAATGGGTGCAGTACCATTATTTAGTTGCACAATGCTTTATCACAATGGGCTTCAAAATGCGACATTAAAAGGGCATAAAAATCACCAACCTTCAACTGAGATACAATACACACAAACAGAAGTTTTGAAGGAGTGTTATTTGCATTTCAGACATTCTTTTGAAAATAAAATGAAGAGAATTTTAGTGTGAGAGACACTCCAAATTCCAATCATCCCTTTGCTTTGAAATATCACCATCCTATCCAATAAGTTACAATATTTTGAAGAAGAAATCTTAGCGACTTCATATCACAACTGGATGTGTAATTCTACATCAACAAGTTTTTGGCAAATTATCTCTGTCCTCCCATTTGTCCTTAAAAAGAACAGGAGTCTACCCTGCAGTACAAGCCAACATTTTTTCAAACTACTTTATCCCATGTTCTCCCTAAACGCTTTTACAACCTGCTTCAAATGAGTTTCTACATGTGCTTAAATCCACTTTGTGTGTTAGGGTAGCACAGGTTGTGTATCCTAAGGCAAGGACATCCAGGGCAATGCTGGACTCTCCCAGAGCACAGCATCTCAGCTCAACACTGCTCTGATCCTCCTGCTTTCTGAGCACTTGTCCTGGCCTGCATATTGGCTGAACAGTTAGCAACAGCAAAACTCTGAGCTGGGATTAGTTTTACATTACTGACCTTATTCTATTATCCTACAAGTCTTCCCAGTAATGTCAGAGAATTACTCACATAACAGCATACTGCTCAATTTTAATAAGGACTAAATATAGGCTGGTACTTCAAGTGTTTACAGAGTGAGATCTGTTTGAAGTTTCAGTGCTAGAATCTCATGTTTGCACAAAGGCATCTTAAGACAAGGTAAAAAATATCCATGTTAAATAATTATGTGCCTTATGCCTTCATGGCAGTGTTTCTGGAAAATCCGGGTAACAGTATCATCTTGAAAATGTATCACTGACTCTTAATTGCATGTGTGTGCATACATGTACATACACTCAAAATTCTGCTGAGCATACTTTATTCTGTACTGCTAGATGTTGGTTTTGACAATTAATTCCTGCTCAAGTACTTTTTTTTCCATCTGCTATACCGTTTCTCCAACAGTGAGGCACAGGAGTTGCAGTTTGGTTTTTTGTTTGTTTTTTTTTAAACACAGGATTGACCACAATAATTCAAAGTGGCATGAGATGATCACACATCATGGTATCTCCAACCACCAGAAAAGCATTATCTGCAGTATGGAAACCAAAACAACAGTATCTCTTTCTTCTACCATTTGATGGTAACACAAGCCATTAAGACACAATGCCTCTGAAGAGACTAATTCCAGTTCACAAGAAAGAAATCCATAAATGCAAAGTTCATGTGATGGGATTTTCTGAAATCTTGATTTTATAGTAGATGCCTTTCTAACTCCAATGTACAGCCTGGTTAAGAAAAGCAGGTAAAGAAAAAGGAAGTAGCAGCATTTTGTAAACAGAGCTTATTAGATCTATTTCTCATCCCTATTCATAGCTAAAGGATCCCTGGGAAGAACAGGCCATCGAGTCAGTGACTGCTTTTGGAGAACTGGATCTGGTCTACAGGTTGAAAGCTTAAGTCAGCACTAAAAAAATCTACTGTTACTATTTTCTACACGTTTTTCCTACCCAAAGAATCTCAGGGTGCAGTGGTAGTTCCAAAAGAGTCATGTCACTGTTAAATCACTACAGTAATGTTTTCTTACCAGGAAGGAAACTCTTGTAAGTGCAGCAGTGTTGGGCAAGGCATTACTTTGTACAGCACTTCCTACTGAAAATCAGCAGAAGATAATTCACTGACAATGTGCTTCCCACCACTACCTTGCCTAAGGTATATATGGCACAACACCTTGCTACAGACACTGCTTAAAACACACATGCAGACTGGAAGGGCTATCCTGACACATTTTGTACATTTCTGCTTAGAAAAGTTGACAAAATATTTTTAGTATCTAGACGTTGCTCAAGACCTTTCACAACAGCAGTACAATAAAAACAAAGAGCTCATACAGAACAACAAAAGCACTGAAGCTTTTGCAAACTGTATCCAGAACTGTATCAAGCTCCAGACACTAAAAGCCCAGACCAAACAGAAAAGGCAGACCCAAAATAAAACCCAAGGAACACTCTAGTACTCCATGTGCTGTCCTTCTGCTGCAGAACTGCAGTGTTAGTACTGAAACAGAACTGTGATTTTTGCAGCTCTGGCATTACACTGCCTGAGGTCCCTTCATCCCACGCAGATAAACCATGTGTGAATAGTGACTGAAACCAGACTACAGCAAGTATCCAGAAAATTACTCCCAATCATCATTACCTATCCAGAATGTTGGATCTCACAAAATTGGTTCTTTGGGTTTGTTTTTTTTCACAGGGGCACAACAAGCACCCAGCAATGGGCCCTTTCAAACCAATGTGCCCAGTGCTGTGACAACAAACCTTGTAACAGTCTCTGATTAGTGCTATCTTAATATGCTGCAATGATACCTGAGGAAGGAATTATTAAATACACCCAAGCATTCAGGACATGAGAAACTGCTTCACAAAGTGACCTCATCCTATGAGGACTCCTTTAGTTGTAGCAAAGTCCAGACACTTTACAGCCACAGGCAGAGAAAGCAAACCAAGCCTGTGAACAAAGCTCTGCGTGGAACATCCCTGCAGGCAAAAGTCAGGGCTGGCTTCTTACCTCAGAGTCAAAATCACAGATAGAAACAAAATATAAAAGACAAATTTCCAGCTCTAGTTCTATGATTATTAAGTACCTGGGACAGAAGCTGGAAAAATAAATACAGGGAGAAGTACACACGTTCAGTGCTTGAAAGCAGAGGAAAGATAGATCACTCCCATGAAAGACACATACCACAATTAGAATTCCCACTGCAAAAGCAAGATTTTTTAACAACTTCCAGTGATCTGAGTTGCTAACTTGCATACACTTAGAAAATGGCTTTTCTTATTATGTGCAAGAGTCACATACATATTACAGTGCACCAAACCACAGGCCACAATTGCAATTTGGCCCCAGTCTGACAGAAGTCCAAGTAAAACATCAAGCCAAAGCAATCCAAAAGCAACAATTTTCCCAGGAGTATTTATGTACTACAGAGCTCATCTTAACACAAAAAAAATAGTGACCTAATCTCAAAGTTTTAACCTGCCATCTGAGGCCAGCTGACTGAATATTTAGATACTTCAGATTCATACAGCTGCATGAATATTTAGACATTCCAGATGAACATCTCTGGATAGTACATACCAGCTTCTAATCATCTCTTCCTGGATCCTACATGACCAAGACCTTCAGCAGGGACTCCATGCTACTGACACTCAACTGGGCCACTCAGCTGCAAGGCCAAGGTTCTCAAAAACAATCATGCAGGCACCAAGCTGCCTCACTTCAACTGATCAGACTGTGCAGTCATCACAAGTGTGAAACTGAACACACCTGCTAAAAATGCTACCACCTATTCAAGTTTTACAGGATAATAAAAGTATTTTTGAGTCTCTCTCCTTTGTATTTGCAAAGACTTAATAGAGCACAGAGATCATGAAAACACTTTGTCTGACATTACACACACTTGATTCAGATGCTCAGTGGAATTAAGGTCAAGTATGGAAATCCAAGTCAGAACTGAGAGCCTGGATGTACATGTAAGGCTTTAGCACAGTAAAGCAGCCATGGCAGTTTGTGATACACTGCTTGGCTGCTAAACACTGCTGCAGAAAAGCAGTGCCCAAATGTCCTTCCTTCAGCCACACAGCTGGTAGTGGGAGTCACGACAGGCTGATGCACTTGGGGAAAATCACCAATTCTCTGCAGGCTCAAGACAACTTCAACACTTCAGTCTAGAAACTCCTTTCCAGCATAACTGCCCCAGCTCTTGACTCCAGTGTAAAGTCAAAACCTAAATTCAGAACTACTACAGCACATATCAGTATCCTTCTTTTCCACTTGCAGAATAAATTAAATCTAAGTTGGTTGAAGTATTTTTAGGCAGTAGCATCTTCAACAGATTGTTTCTCATATTTCCCATAATAATTGCTATGAACCTTACCAGGGAAACAGTTCAATTTCCTTTACCTCCTCTCCTTATTGTTGGATAAAAAACATATTAAATTAGTTTAGAAATACAACATCAAAAATGCAAGACAAATATCTCTGAAGCCACACTTGAAAAGAGCAGCATCATTCCTTTCAATGAGGGCCCTGAGAACCTGACAGCTCCCCAGCCATTCAGCCTGGCAAACTTCCACAAATTGGAGCATTTTTGCACGACAAATCCAATCTAGTCTTGCTAGAACCTGCCCATTACCACTTTCAGCATTTCAGCTTCCTCCCCAAGGGAGAACTTAATATACTCCATGAAATAGTCTATAAAATCCCTTACAATAACTACAGGTGCTTTCCTCCTTTTTTGTGGACCCCATCTTTCCTATTACAAGCAACACACATAAAAATGTTTCTCCATTGTCAAGGCAGCAACCATTCTTGCTAGGTGAAGCATTGTGGGATTCTAAAGTAATTTTGAAATCAGTTACTTATCACTCTGTGAAAAGCCCATTAAATTCTTCTCAAGGTTTCAAGCCATCTGTATCAGACCAAGTGTTACAGTCAACTACAAAAATTGTTAAGGTCCAGAATGGAGCCCAGAACCACCTGCCAACTCCACCAGAGGAAATCAAAGCAACCTGTCACAGGACACAAGAGGGACATTCACAATATGGCTGAATTTTTTTAAAATATAATGCATGACTCTTAATCCTGCAATATAACATCAGAGGTTTGTCTTCAGACAGGTTATAAAACCTGCCTAGAATGACAGAGAAGGTTCAAGCTGAACCAGTCTCATTGTTATCCACTGGGAAGATACTCAAAGGAAGGGAAAAAAACCACAAAGCCCTTGTAGCTTCCCCCTGGTTCTTGCTGCTCATACAGGTGATGATGCAGGACATGTTGCAGCCTAAGAACCTGCTGCACTCAAACCCACCAGGCACGTTATTTCAGTCAGGAGGAAGTCCTCCTGGAAAAAGTTCCTAATGAGGCCCTAAAGTGTCAATACTAAATATCCATCAATAAAGTAATCCAAATGCATTGTCTCTTACATGGACAAAGGCACAGGAGAAAGCAGCAGCTTCACTGCCTGCAGTTCACTGGGTTTCCCATGACAGCATCTGGACACAGTTGGCTAAACCTGAGATAACATCCCATGTATACATACTTTGGCTAAATATAATGAAAACCTACGTATAAAATTACAATATCTCATCCATGTTGGATGAGCCCAATATCACAACATCATAAATATTTCTCTTAGCAGTAATGCAGTTGGCACACCTGATTCAGTCTGTTCAAAATATAGAATTTCAGAAGTTTATAGGAAGTATGAAAGACCTTAAAGCAGGCTGATGGAGGGAGTGACTTATGAACAATTCATAAATGTTCTAGGAAGGAAAAACTGGGAAAGAGACACAGGTTTGAAAATAAAGGAAGTATGGGTTCCACTCCCAGTTTTGATACTTCGTGTGCAAGAGCAGCCAATTACCTCATCTTTGTGCTTCGTATCTTTCCCTCCCCACTGCTCCTGCTCCTCCCTCAACATCTTGTCTACTTAAGCTGTACAACTCCTCAAGGCTAGAAAGGAATCTCAGCACACATTCCAACCACCCAACCCTAACAAAATTCAATCTCAACACAATGTTATGTTTGCAAGTCCCAATGAAACGGCAACAACACAAATGAATCAAAGGCATAGTTGTACCTGTGAGTCCTAATAAACCTCGGATCAGTCACTCCCATGACTGTGAGGACATATTGTCTAGTTTGTGCTTTCAAGACAGACAGGAAAATAAGCAGGGTTATTGACGGAACTTAGCGTTACCTAACATAGGAGAGAAATAAATGTGAACTACATGACTATTTAGGGAGCCCAGCCCGGGGAGGCGGGGGGGCAGAATCCGACTAATCTGACCGGAAAACAGGGAAGCGCCGTCTGCCCTGAAGAGCCTCCACCCAGGAACGGGAGTCCCGGTGATTCACGGGCAAAACCAGAAAAAGAAAAATGCCGCCGAGCTCGGTACAGGCGAAAACGGCAGCGCTATAGGAAGAAGGTCTGCGGTAACCACACGGACAGAAGGAGCACGTAGGTCAGCGCCAGGAGGGCGAGCGATCCGCAGCGGGATATCGCTCACGGCACCGGCAGAGCCGTGACCTAGAGGCGGGGAGCCCCAGCCGCCCGCCGTGCCCTTCCCGACGCTTCGGCGGAGCGCTGCCCGCAGCACGGGGGAGGGACGGGGCTCGGAAACCCGCAGTGCCGCCGCTCGCGGGCCCCGCCGCGGAGCCGCCCCAGCGCCGCTTCCCCGCGCTCACCTGCACCTGCTGGCGGCAGCGGAGCCGCCTCGCCGCTCCCCGCGAGCGGCCACAGCAGAAGTACGAGCCCGAGCAGGTGTCGCGGGCCGAGGAGCCGCGGGCCGCCGCCCCCCCGCCGCTCGGCGCTCCCGCCGAGCCCCCCGCGCTGCCGCATGCCGTCCGCTCCCGGACCGAGGCCCGGCGCCGAACGAGGGGCTCGGGGTTCTCAGCGACTCCGGGGAGCCCCCGCGGCAGCCGCCGCCCTCCGGCTCCGCGGCATCGGCGCCGCCGCCGCTCCTCTCACAGAGCCCCACCGGCCCCCGCCGCCGCCATCTTCCGGGCTACCTGACCGCGACAGGGCGGGGCGCGCCGCTGATTGACAGCCCGGTGCGCCAATCAAACCGCGCCCCGCGCTCAGGAGGCGGCCCCACTGGTTGGGCTGGGGCTAATCCGTGATTGACAGCTGTATCAGCCAATCGCGCCGCAGAGGGAGAGCAGGGGCGAGGGAAGGCTCGGCGCGAGAGCAGCGGCGCGCGGTTGCCAATCAAGCAGCGCTCCGAACGGCTGGAGGGGCGGGGAGTCGATCGGATTGACGGCTCCTTCCACCAACCGGCTGGCGGGGCGGGGCTTGGCCGGGCCAGCGCGCAGGGATCGAGGGCTCGAGGGGAGCAGCGCCCCCTGGCGGCTTAGTGTCCCCTAAGGGCAGGTGCGGGCGTGGAGCTCCCTCAGAGCTGCCCCGGGACCACAGAGCCCCGGCTGCTCCTCGGGATCGGCCCTGGGGATCACAGAGCCCCGGCTGCTCCTCGGGATCGGCCCTGGGGATCACAGAGCTCCGGCTGCTCCTCGGGATCGGCCCTGGGGATCACAGAGCCCCGGGATCACAGAGCCCCGGCTGCTCCTCGGGATCGGCCCTGGGGATCACAGAGCCCCGGGATCACAGAGCCCCGGCTGCTCCTCGGGATCGGCCCTGGGGATCACAGAGCCCCGGGATCACAGAGCCCCGGGCATCCCCTATTCCTGCTGCTCTGCGGAGCGTGATGAGCCCCAGGTCAGACCCTGGGACGGGCACACCACCCTCCCTCTGCAGCCCGAGCGCTTTCCAAGGCTGGAAGTGACCTTGTTAAATTATTGATACCAGCAGGATTTAGAAATAAAGATTATTCTCGTTTAGGTCTGTAATTCCGCTGAACTTTGAGTACATGAAAATGAGGTGTCAGCTCTAAGCAGCATAAATGGAAGTGTTAATCCTAAGGAATCAGGGGCTCTGCAGTGAGGAAACAGGGGAATAATGTATGACTAACAAACTAAATTTCCATTTTCCAAATAATTTAACAAAAAGGCTAATTATGTCAAGATTATATAATGACTTTGGGAGCACAGATCGTCCAAAGAAATGTACAATGAGTGCACCCCTGGGAATACATGAAAGAAAATTTTTGTGTTCAGAGTAGTATTTGGAACATGGTGTC
The DNA here is from genome assembly GCA_034336665.1 of Luscinia megarhynchos. Lineage (NCBI taxonomy): Eukaryota > Metazoa > Chordata > Aves > Passeriformes > Muscicapidae > Luscinia > Luscinia megarhynchos. The sequence continues at coordinate 2,446,842 of CM067577.1, read as the reverse complement.
CAGGAAGACAAAACATAAACCTAAATCTCCTCTGTCTCTCTGAATTTTTCTGCTATGGGGATATACTTGAATCAAGCTACTCATATCAAGTGTGTGTCTAACCCCAGTCTGCTATCCTCTGCCTGGTTGAAGACACTAATTGTGTTACCAAATGACCCATATTTTTTGAGATGTTCTAATTAGTGTTCCTTCCAAAGAAAATATTTTACGTGAATAATAAAATTGAATACAATCTTCTCTTTTGTTGCTTTAGTAAATTATTACTAATTCATTATGCTGTTTATAATTAAAGTAGTCCCAGTTTGTCCGGCTGTCTGTGGATTTCATGGATGGGAGACAAAATATGATCCCTTCCCTTTAAAATTATTGATATGTTATATAAAATATATAATATGTATGGCATAATTTTTTTCATGTACAAACAGCCACTATCTCCATTTAAATAGCTTTTTGCTGTTGTAATACTGAGGCTGGTGATGAGAAAATGAGGTGGTTTTCTGTACATACTGTAAATATCCAGTGGAAACCTCAAGGTTAGTCCTTTATCCTTCACTCTATCCCATCTCCCTCCCACGAGCATGGACATCAGAGCTGGGACCCTGGACGGGAATGTGGCTCCTTCTGGCTGACGTTAGAGCCAGGCTTTGTAACGATGGTTATTCAAATAACACTGTGGTTCTGTGGTGTGACATGGGCAGATCTGGTGTCCTGATCCCTGCAGTGCCTTGGCTCTGAGGTACTTCTGAGCTCTGTCACTGACCTCATGCAAATTCCACACAGAAAAAAATGTTGAGATTGATAGCAGCTACAGACATGAAGTTAAACCTTCCTTTGTAGCCTTCCAGCAGGTCTACAATGCAAGGGTGTTCTCATTTCACTGCTGAAAACAATTCATTGCATCTCAGCACAGCAGGCTGCTTGATTTCCCAACCCACCAAACCATAATTGAATCGCTGGGCCTGCCATTGATGTAATTTTCTGATAAAACATCATGTTGTAATATCATCTGGGACATTATGGCATCATATCATTACAAGGACTTGTTAGAGCACTATTTTATAATAATAGGACACTTAAGGTTTGCTGAGAATTAGTCACTGGTAGAAGCTAAATAACCAAACCTTCCAATCCTTTGTTCTCCATGTTAGTCACAGTTTACTCCCTATCTTCAAATACATCATGAACATCAAAAAAATCCAAGAATGGAAAGCCTCATCTCCTATCTCCATCTTCAGGAATGCTAGATTCACCCATTTACAATTTCTGCAATTAAACATCTGTGGTAACTACACAAGACTAATGGGATGAGCAACATAATAGTGAGTAATCTGAAAAGTACTTAAAAAGAAAATGTATTTACTTAAAACTCCACACAAAATGGGACGTGCTACCACGTATCACAGCCTCATGTTTCTTGATTATGCACTGTTATCATGACCAAATTACTGAAGCTGCTGTTCTGCATGGGAGGTGTTAAAACCTTTTCTTAGAGACAGATAATTGGATCATCTAAAGGATGTTGACAGTTTTATTTTCAGTTGGTTTACTTCAATATTTTTGATAAAATTATTGGTGCAGAAGGAATATTTGTCTAGCAGGATGAGCAAGTTGCCAGAGGGGTGTTAAAGGTCCTCAATGTAACTGTGAATAAAGCCCCAAAATACTCACAATTCATTTACTACAAAGCAGCATCACTGAGCACAGGAGCCGAGCTGATCACAGGACCCAGCTCTTTATTCCACATCACTGTTATAAGCACAAAGATTGGCTTCTCTGTTTATGAATGTTGAAACACACACTCTGTTCTCCCTCCCCCCAAAAGAATCATCTCTCATTCTTCCAAATATAACCTTTCTTTTCCTGTCAGTGTTGTCTTTTTGTATTTAACAAAGTGATTTGCCTCCCCACCTGACAGAGACAATATGTATCACAGGTTTTAACCTGCACCTTCAGTCATCAGTGACCTGATCATGTTTTTCTGTAACCAGAGGCTTTTTTCTCCTTTCAAAGTCTAGCATCCAGAATCTCACATTTTAAGGAAAACTGGCTGAAGAAAGCTGCATTCAAAAAATCAGTAAAAGAAATTTTCTCATGTGTCAGTTGTTTTCCCTTAGTATCTATCTGTCATTCTAAAATGAGTTTAGGTCAGAACTCTGATTTCTTCCCACCAGTGATTAAGCTTGCACATGGAGAAACAAACCTCTGGAATATATGGCACTACATATTTTCAATTGCTGCTAGAAAATTCAGTTTGCATTAATTTTAAAATGTGTTAAATAGAGATCAAACTGCTTTTTTCATCCATTCCTTGTAAATAATTCAGTAATTATATTCTTCTTGGGAAATGTTTAATATTTAGATTTGCAGCTGCCACTAACATCCTGCAAAATTTAGTGCAGGTTTCATTCCTGTTGACTCAGGAATACCTAGTGGATTTTGATGAGCCTGATTGGGAAGGTTCTGCTTGCTTTGGCTTCAAACAGGTAGACTTTCAGTAAGCATTAAGACAGGAAGATGGATTATAATTGTAAATTTGTCTTATCCAATTTTATTCATTAAATTAAATTCATTTCACTTTAGTCCACAAAACCATTCTATGGAATCAATGTAATTAGTCAAAATAATTAAGTTTTATGAAAGAGAACTTAAGTACTCCCTCAAAGAAGTGTAAGTGCCAACATTAGTATAAATTTATTCCCAACAGGATTCCATCCTGGTTTAGAAAAATAGAGTCACAAGTGGGTAAATTTCTTTCCCCACCTGTTACTCTGATGATGTTGCCACCCAAATTGACAGTTCATGCCAATATTGAAGTTGGATTTTATGCCACTGACAACTATCTAATGCTGAAGTAAAAGATACATCTCTACTTAAAACTTCTTATAGAATGTTCCACCAATATTTTAAGAGAGAAATGATATGTGTCTATTCCCTCCACAGGTATAGGAGATTTAATTAGTTCCCATTAACACAAAAAGGAAATGCAAAGTTATGATTTCTGTGTAAAGAATCTGTTGTAAAACTTTCTCAGCTACATTAAAAATTCCTTCCACCCTCTCCTATTTATTTTTAGCAAACATTAAACAGTGTGGACAATTAAATTTTGCTCCGGACGCAGCAAAGCAGGACTGAGGAGAGTGAGAAACCATTTAACCAAATCAATGTCTACTGCAGACCTGATCTAAATATACATTGTATGTGTGCCAAGGGGAACAAAAAGCAAACCAGAAAGAATATTCTCACAAACAGACCAAGTAAGAAGCAGGAGATCAAACAAGGAGGTTGCAGTTCAGCCTCTCCTCATGCAATACTTTCATTAAGGCAATAGTTGTGGAAGCTGCTCAGCAGCTCTCAAGAACTTGTCCTATCTGAGACCGCTCAAAAAAGCAAATTTCACCGCGTGAGGCTCAGGGTGTTTTTACACTGGAGGTGTAGGTGACAACAACAGCACTTCTGCAAAGGAAGAGTTCAGCACCACTTCTGCCTAGGTGTAAGGGTTTAGTAAAGCTACCTACAAGGTACAGAACCAGGCAGGGCCTCTGAGAAACAAACCATCTCCAGGCTGCAGAATGCTCCTGTAATTAGCCATGTTTAATTAAGTACCTGCTGGTGTAAACTCTGCTTACACAATGTCAAAAAAGCATTATGTGCTTCTAGACCTCTTGAACAGCAGGAATCTCTTTACCACAAATCCTCTCAATAAAGGAAGGCAAACTTTTGAGCACAAGATAAAATATTACTTGCATGTCTCTTTAAAAAGGAATTATAATACTGAATTTTGATGAGTGTTCTATGTCACCACTTGAATGTGTCACCTGGTGAAGGACAAAAGTTGTTTGGAGTCCTAACAAACAGGGAATTCTTGATCAACTTGTCTATTAGGTAGTATTTTCCATTTCCATGCCACTTTATACCTAACTATAAAAAACAATCAAGAAAAAGTCTCATGCAAGTACTAGTTCTCATTAACATTGAGCAAGCTGAAAGTCACAGATTAAAGGACAATTTTTTTACATATGCAGGCACTCACCTTTCATTTTAAATATCCTTAATAACCCAATCCTATGCAAGTGCTCTAAAATTAAACCAGAAATTATCTTAGACCGCTTGCATTCCCTTTCAACAGTCTCTCACTGGCTTCCACACTTAGTTTTAGTGAAGGCAAAAGCAAAGGCTTCAGACTAAGGACCCACTGTGTGTAAGGGGGGAGGCTCATCCCACTTTGGAAATAATTTGTAATACTGACAATAGGAATTTTTAAAAGAAGCACTTGGATCTGGAGGCAGACCCAGAAAAGGATAAAAGAACAGAGTAAGGAAGCTGTTAACACACAGACAAGGAACAACTCACTGAAAATAAATATCAGATGCATTTTAAAAAACCTTGGCCCTCTTAAGGACAGCACCTTATTTTAAAAGTTTACTAATTAACTTACAAAAACAGACCTGAAATATGTAGCTCATTTTCCATATCCTTGCAGTCTGAGAGTCCAAAGATCATCTGAGAATCAAAGCCCTTCTATCTCCCACAATCCCTTTATCTTTTTAATAAAGCTAATTCAACAGAAACATGTTTACAAAATCATTTACATTTTGTAGTCTTACAGATGAAGTTGCTTTGCTTGTAGGATTATAAAATGCAGACAGATAAAGATACTGGGAATTTAAGCAAGGCTCCTACTCCCTGTAACCCGTTTTCCAACTCCAACATTAACTATTTACTGAGCTTAACTCGCCATGTGGGATAATTTTCCCTGCCCCTTACAAGATTCCAGGAGCACTGTATGTCCTTCATTCTGCACTATATTGTTTTGGCCATATCCTACAAGGGAGTAGAGATGCTTTGGTGATTGACATTGTTCATGTGTGCCAGAATATGGAAATATACATCTCATATCTTTACTAGTGAATTTTAGGAAAATCCAGAGAATGAGCTCACCTTATATAAGCATGAACTACCTGAGAACAAAAGACATTTTTCAAAATGTTCGCCTCCTTGCTGCTTTTCAAAGCTTTGACCAAAGTGAAAAGGTCTAATCACATTCATTAAATTTCAATAGTTACAATTTTTCAGTTCCAGAAAAGAAAAATTGCTCCAGATAGAAAAACTGCATTTATCTTCACAGTGAACTGGGGTTTTCTTTTGATACCAAAGCAATGTAAAAACCAACAAATATACCTCAGTGGGATGTTTATGGTATATCAGACAAGACAGAATCTAAATGACTTCTGAAGAGTAGAAAGGGGTTTGATGACAATTTGCTAACTACATATGAATCAACCTCTATACACTGAGTAATCAGGAATCAATGGTAGGAGAAAAATGCATTTTATTCTTCATATTTTCAAATGTAAATTATTTGAACATGAAGGAAATTCTGTCTAAAGGTCCAAAGCCAATCAAAACCCATGGGCAGTAGTAGGTTCAGCAAGAGGATCTTTTTCACATCTGTGGACAATACAAAAGGGATGTGGTGTTTCAGTGCTCTGAACTCCAAGGGGTACAGTGACTACCACTGCAAATGGAGAAAAACATCATAAGAGACTAAACTAGATGTGAAAACAGTTATCTGCACCTTTGCCAAAAGTTTAATTCCTCTGCAAGTGTGTGCTACCAGGGCTAAGTAATTCTGACCATGCAAATATTTTTAGAGCATGGCAGGTGACACACCTGCTCCAGGACATTAGAAAATGCTTGGAATTTCCTTTAATGCAGAAGCAGACTAGGAATTTTAAAGATAACAAACTCCCAACAACTTTATGTCATAATGTACTATATGAACATGAAGAATTATTTCCTCTTGGGTTATGGGCATGTGCCATCAGCACACTGCTGGAAAACTGCCTAACAAGCTGACAGCTTTGGAATTACCCTTGTGTGAGCACAGCTCAGGTTATCTATTTATAAAGTCATACCACAGGTGTTGTCTACAGTGGGATATTACAGCAAGCAGCAGTTAAAGAGCTTTTCTCATTTTGATGCGACCCAGGTGCTCAGTTGTGCTTTATCATTCTTTCTAGTCAGTGCTCTCAATTAGAAATTTGGAGAGCCTGGCATCTGGCACAGGAAGACAACAGAAATGAGCATTACCATTTCCCAGGGGTCATGGATTAAACATGGCTTGCACCTGCTCTGCTTACTGCTGAGCTGGTAAAAGCAAGAACCTCACTTTTGCCCTTTCATTGGTTAAATTTTACAGCTTTAACTATCCCCCAAAGTATAGCCCACTTTTTAATTTGACCCAAATACAATCTTCATTCCACACAAACCACTAGATATATTTATTTTTCTTAAAGACGTGTCTCAAAATGGTGATTCTCTGAACGTAGGTACAGAAAATGTTATTTTTATCAAGCAAATTAAAACAAGTCACATCACATTCCTACACATTAAATACTCCTGTTGTACAAGAAAGTATTGCAATGCTTTCTGTGCATAAGCAGTAACATCAATGTGTGATATCTGATTTTTCCTCTGCCTAGATTTGCCTATAGTTGTTGGAGATCAGGACAGTTATAAGAGCTTTCCTCTTCACTGGCTGGTCCCACCACTGGCAAAGGGCTTGGGCACACATCCCTGCTGCATTGTGCTTTTCTCCAGCTGGCAAACATGAGCCTGGCAGCCATCTGTTAACATTCTCCATGCTGATCTATATTCCCTGCCTGGGCAAACCCACTGCAGAGGAAATATCCACTCTGAGGATTCTTGGTCTCATGTACCACAAGCCTTATCTTGTAGATGAGGTGCTAACAGGAGAGAAAGTGGAGAAGTGTGCTGCTTTGGCTGGGATAGAGTTAATTTTCATCACAGTAGCTGGTATGGGGTTGTGTTTTGTATTTGTGCTGGAAACAGTGTTGATAACACAAGATGTTTTGGTTATTGCAGAGCAGAGCTCACACAGTCAGTGCCTTTTCTGCTCCTCACCCCACAAAGCAGCCAGGAGAATGGGGGTGCACAAGGAGCCAGGAGGAGACACAGCCAGGGCAGCTGAGCCCCACTGACCCAAGGGATATCCCACACCACAAGTCCCTGTTCCATGTGATGGAGCTCTGCTTTTCTGGGATGGCTGAACCTGACTGCCCATAGGAAGTGGGGAATGAATTCTTTGTTTTGCTTTGTTTGTGTGTGTGGATTTTCTTTGCCCATTAAACAGCCTATTTTTTCTCAACTCACGAGATTCCTCACTTTTACTCTTTCAATTCTCTCCCCATCCCACCGGGCAGGTGTGAGTGAATGGCTGCATGGGGCTGAGTTTCCATCTGGGGTTAAACCACAACAAAAAGGAAGGTCTCTAGAACATCAAGCTGATCACTGCAAGGCAGGAGACCCTGTATGTGCCTCACCATCACCTGTCAATGACTCCCAGAGAGATGTGAACAGCTCCAGTTCCAGCCTGAACCCAGGCTCACCTCTATGCTCTGGTGCTGTGGCACTTATGCAGGTGGCTCAATTAAAGCACACAGTTCTCCTTGCAGAGCAAACTCTGAGTGAGAAACACTCAGGAGCTCTGCCACAGATTGGTTTAATGTCCAAAGAGCTCACCAATTGCATATTGTTTCCCATATGTGCTCAAACTTATTTTCTGCTCTGTCTTTCCTGTCCTTGTCTGGAACACACTTTGTCCACTCTGAGAAATTCAATGCCTCTCCAGATGGCTCTGGCTTGTTTTCTTCCCTTAAGCAGAGTTTTGTGCTGCTGTATAGAACTGCATGACATTACAGAATATGAGAGAAAGTAGGTTTAGTGCTGTACAATGAAAACACAATGCTCAGCCCACTGTTAGAGGCAAAAATCTAAATAAGACAGATATGAAGGTCACCATTTGGAACACAGCATGTATATAATAACTTATGGATTTGCTGATCCTATGATGAAGAAACGTTGCATTTAATGATTTCTAGGTATATGTGGATCATTCACATAGAGAAAGAATATTCATTGGTTCAGAGGACCAATAAATCAGTTGTTGTACACTGAGAATGGATTAACAGCAAACACTAAACCAGCTATGCTTGATTTTATTGCTACTGCACAACAAGCAATTAGCATAAGCACTTGTGATGATTACAAATTAAAATATGCAATTGGTCACACATTTTGTGTATGTAATTTTGAGTCTAATTCATCATCTGGCCTGGGAACAGTTATCATATATAGCCATTTAGTTTATTTACAGAAAGAGACTCTTACACTGCAATTGATTGTTTTGTGCAGTGATTTCAGCATAAAGGAGACACAGTCAAATGGATTTGAAGTAGAACAGTCATTCCTGTGTTCTCTGTCTACTGCATTATTATTGATATGCTTTTGCTTTTTGCTTCATGGAACTATTTGACAGAAGAACTCAGGCTCCTGCCTGATCTTAAAAAAACCCAAAAGTTACTGAGGAAAGATGGAACAGAATTGCACTGATAGATTTGCACATGATAGACATGCATGTGTAAGAATGCATAAAAAATCCCAATGAAACAATGTCTACATTAGTGCTACAAATTCTGTAAGCCTTTAAGCTGCCAGGAGAATCCCTCATTGATTCTGCCCTTTGTTTAAATGCAGCAGTTCTGCCCATTCACAGAGGGAAGGGTCAGCCCCTTGGAGGCTGATAAGATACTGCAGAGATTACTAGAAAGGAAGAAATACACCCACTTACAAAGAACATGGAAGAAAACAGTGCCTTTTAAATGGAACTACAAGAAGCAGAAATCAGAATCTCTGGCTATGTTTAGAAGCACAATATGATCCTATTTACACAAGACCCCCAACCCAAATAAGTTGAGGAAACTCCCATTCGCAAAATTAGGAAAAGAAAATGTAACTTGCATTCACTTAAAGTCTTAAGACTTGCTCATCTTTCATTATACAGTTTTGTAGATAATTGTTCCCAACTGAGAAATTAAAGATGAGGCACATTAAGAGTGAAATAAACACAGTATGGGAATGAGATGAGAACCTAAGGAAAAATTCATATCACATTTCCTGAAAGCGAGCTTCTGTCAGAAAGATGATCATGACTGCATTAACAAGCCCCCTAGTTATTCCCAGCAACATGACTTTCAACAGCCTTTGATACACATAATGACAGCTTTGCAGTATTAAAGCTTAATTTGGGGTGAATAGAATTCTTCCTTGATTTTTCTCTCCACCGACTCTGATGCAATTAATTCCCCTGATACTGCTGCTTATAAAACCAGGTAAGTCAAGTTAAAGCAGTTAATAACAAATGTGTGTGGACCACAAGGTTTTTTGCCCCTGCCTGCAGTATCCTGTGCATAATTTTACATAGAATCAATTGACTCTTGTTAAAAGTACTACATGGTTCATGTAATAAGAGGCTGAAATTCTTGATTTTACATAAATATACATTAACAGCCTTAAGAAGAAAATTGCTGCAAGTCAGAGCTTTATGTAGCTTTCAGAAATAAGAACTGGATCTGGGTCAAAACTGAATCTTTAAATAAATACCATAAATAAAGTTGAAGTCTAGACTGTCTAGTTCTGTAAACAGGAAAGATTATTCTGCATTTTCAGTGACATGTAGTTCACACTACAGTATGGTTTGGAACAACGAAGTGTGTGATCACTCATAAAGCATTTTCCCTAAATACTAATGAGTCTATGGTAAAATAAAAAACAGGTGAAGATGCAGGGACCTTCCTTTCTGCTCAGCCCTCAAGCAATCATTCCTTGGAAACTCACATTGTGCATCTTCAGGTTACAGAATGAGATGTGAGATATTGAATAAGGCTTCTGTATCCCACAAGCCAAATAAGTCTTTGCACTTTGATTCTGCAGTCAGAACTTCAACCCAATGCTGACTCATGTGCATCTTACAGGGTCACAGCCCTGATTTGGTAACACTGCCTGGCAGTCAAAACAAGAGTTTCCATTGCAAAGTTCATTTTATCAAAAAACCAATGTGAATATAATGCTTTGAAAAGAGCTGGATTGATGCTGCAGACTACAACAAGCTGAAAGAGCAATTGCCTTGACTCTAGAGGCACCAAAACAACATGTTTTTCTAAACCAATCTGTCACCCTGAATTGGACCTGGGACATATATTGGCAGTTAGGTGCTACTAAAATACTGCTGGTATTAATTACAGTATCATTAATACTGTTGTATCTTTGCCATCTCTATTAAGCTGTCACACATACTGCTGTGTGTGCAAAACTCCCCCTAAGCTGGAGCTGAAAGATGACATTCAGAAACAGAGCACACACTTGCCCAGTTTTCTTCATCAGTGTTAAATTATGGTACCACTTGCAGTGACACTCTGCCTAAGAGCTGAAATCATGGACAAAATCCTATCTACCCAATGGGGCTTCCAGCTCAAGTAGCACTGCACAGATGCACAGAATTCCTGCATGGAATTCCTGCTATGAATCACATAAACTGGACTGTTTCACCAGTTTTAGGTAAGACTCTTGTTCACTCTCCATCCTAAAACTGCAGACACAAGATCAAGTGCTTATTTCAGCAGCCACTTCCCACATGTAATTCTGCCCCCAGGTGAAACAACCTCCTGTCTCAGCCACCTTTCAGCACAGGCAAGCAAAAAGAACTCTTAGAGATGCAGGTGCCTTGCCAAGACGACAAGAAATTTCAGAATTTCCTGACATTCTGCTGGTGGGGAGAAGAGCTGTACACTTTGTTACCAGTAGGCCAAAAATTCTTTGAAAACAATTCTATCTTTTTAGAAAATACTGTATTGTCCTTTTGCAGTAATCAATCCCCAAACCCCTATAAAAATGCCTCTGATCATATTATCTCTTTAAAAAATACCAGCGGGACATTTCAATTCTGAAATTGCTGCTCCCATCCTCTCTATTGAGAAATTACCTCCTAATACCCTCCGAGAACTACTAACTAAGATCTACTAAAGCATTTTGCAGATTCAGTATGCCAGGTAAATGCCAATTCTTTATGTAATGTACTACAATGGAAAGGCAAGAGAGCAGCAATAAGGAAACATAGTCAAAAAATGTTACTGGGTAACAGGAGAGCTATTGTATCTGAACTAATAATGTTGCAGCTGAAGGACAGTTCTTGCTACATGGAGAAATGCAGAAGTTCTGACCAGAGCTGATAAACTGCAAACAGCGTGGAACTGCTGCACTTTGAAGAGATCTGGGCTACTCCTGATCTGATGGAAAGGTTTGAAGATGAATCAGATATAAACTTATTAATCTTTCTCCAATTCATCGAAGTTTTGGCTGCTGTCCTCCTGTCTAATTTAATTTTATATCTCTGAAAAATTAAGCATGATGCATTGCAGCCAGTGGTAATGGGTGAAAGGGAGAGCATTCCTTGAGCCTGTCTCATCCTTGTGTGGGAGACAAGAACTGCTCTTCAGACTTGCTGCTATGCTTTGCCCTCAGGCTCCAGCCACAGCACGTGCTGCCCTTAGCTATTATCTAATTAGCTATTATCTAATTAGCTATTATCTAATCTAGAAGTGTACAATATTTACTTTCTGAAAACAGTTGCTCCTGAGCCTATGATGGCAATTCTTCATTGTGCAAACATTTTGAAAATGCTTTGCATCATCCAGCCGTGTCTGGAGGTGCTCCCAGCCACAGCAACTGGGTGTGTGCAGGCACGAGGACTGGGGCCAAAAGAACTCCAGCAACATCGTTTCTCAACAAATCCTTTATTTTTTGTTTGATGTTGCAGTCAGTGCCAAGAAGCAAATCTCTGGTGGATTCAGGGGACCAAGTATGTTAGGAGCATATTTCTGCCCTGGCTCTACTGAAATTTATAACCTCAGTGAATGGCTTTGTGACATGGCTAAAATAATTTCTCTGAAGAACAGGTTAGACATGCAGATTAGCTCAAGTAGATCCCTCCATAGGAAGTGCTCTGACTATTCTCAGTGGCTGTGAATGCCAGAAAAATACTGGAAATATGACATCCACAGGGGAACAAATCAATAAACTCAAAAATCAGTGTTTCTGTACTCTTTCTTCATATTAATACATATTAAAATTAATTAATTTTCTTTGACAATCCTGAGAGGGTGTCAGGCCTGAGGACCTGTGGAGTCAGGGTGTTCACACAGGCAGCTAAACTATCAAATGTCTATCTCCAGGTCATCTTTGATTGTGAGAAGTGTTTTGTTACCATCTGGGCATGGCAGGGCACAGCCTCCCCCTTGGCCTCACACAGGACATGCCCTGTCTCAGACCCTTGAAAATTGTCTTGCACAGAGAGAATGGCAGTGTCAAAGGCAAGGTGAGGTATCAGAAGCTGATCAGCAACTTGGCTGGAGCATGGAGAGGTCTTCTGCATTTCTGCTGAGAACAGAATATCCAGACTAATGCAGTATGCAGGGAGTTTGTTAGGGAAGACAGAAATGAGAGGAGAGGGAGGGTTGAGGAATGTTGAGGAAATGGCTGAGTGTAACAAAATCTGTGATCACACTGACCAAACAAATTCTGTTTGTTTGGAAATTACTCAGACTAGAGATGACAAAAACTGCCCCAGCAGGATAGTGCTGAGGATCTTTTACAGCCTCCTTCCCCGATTCAAATTTGAATATAAATTACATGAGATGTAAAATTACAGGAAAGTAATAACTGCAATTCCTTGTTTAAAGACTTTAACTTCCCAGACCTAAAGGAGAAAATTAATTCCACCAGTGATAGCAGAGCTCCATCAAAGACAAAGGGATGGTATAAGGTGGTTTTCTTTAATAATAAATCAGCTAACAAGAGGTGGTGTTCTTGAGAATAGGCAATGATACTTTGCTTTGACATTAGGCTAATAACAGATGGCAATGACATATAAAGGAAGTGGTAGTATAACAGAAATTACAAGTCTTAGTAGAAACAGAGTATATTTCTTCATGCAAAAAACCTATTGAGGAATACATACAATCTCCTCCCTAGCATACTGAAATAACTGGTATATGAATTTACAAGTAAAAGCAGTCAGTGTCTAATGAATTTCAATGAAAGCTTGCCTAGGACTTCAGCATAGCAAATACAATGTTTATATTCTGAAATGTATTTTTAGAAAGTATACATATTCTAAAATGTATGTTAAAAATTCAGTACAATGCCAAGCCTTAGAACAAATTAATTGTAGGGAGGCAAAACAGAATGTGAGAAAACATGCACGGTTTATCAGAGCAGAGGATATTAAACTGAGCTGGTGTATCTTGAGTGAGATAATTGTCTCTCCAGAATGAAATAATGCAGTGAACTCAGTCTACTGAAGTTCAAACAGATCATTTGATACAGTGCTTTGCAGGAAATCATTACTGAAAGTGGAGGTGATAGGGATTAATATAAAAACAAAGTGAAGAAGGAGCAACAAGTTTTAATAAAAAAGGAGTTACAAGAATGGAGGAAATTACCCTACAGTGTTGCTCAGAGATCACTCTTTGGAGCAATACTGTATAATTCACATTTCCATGAACTAGGAACATAATCAGGCCCAGTTTCAAAAACTGTGCATGTGATAAAAAGCTGGAGGGTACTTCCAACCCTGAGGAGGACCACATCACCACACTGGAATTAGATGACCTTCTTGCCTGCAGTGATAGAAATTTAATAATGTGAACTGCAAAGTCATGTTCTAGGGATTCATCAGCTGGAAGCAACAGAGAAGGAAAAAGATCCGAGTGTTCCGATAGACTGACAGTGTGCCAGATCTGCCAGTACAACACAGCTGTGGAAACAGATAATGTAGTGTTCAGATGGGTTAGGTGAGATTTTTAGCAGAGAAGGAAATATTGGCACTTTTAGACAAGGCATTGGTAAGATTTTGTGTGAAATATTTATACAGTTCCTGTCAACAGTGTTGAAAAAGATTAGCTTAAACTGGAATCAGTGCAGACTGGCTATTAGAGCAATTACAGAATTAGCAGTCTTAGGAAGAGATAAAAAGAACATGACTTCTTCAGTGTGACAGTGGAGGAACAATATGCAAGTCCTTTATAAATAGATCTATGCAAGTCCTTTATAAATAGATCTTATGATAAATAGTTAGAAGTTAACGTGACATGACTAAGTTAAAAATTAACATGACTATGAGATAAAATTTTTATAATCTGATCAACGGCATGTTTAGACTGAAAAGTTTAGAGAACACTTTCAGCTATGGAAGGAGATCACACACTTACATGGTCTTTCAAAGGGAGCAGTAAGGGCAAAGAACCTAAACAGTCTTAATATGGAACTTGACATTCCTGCAGAAGAGATGCATAACTAAGAAAATGAGTCTGTGGGCAATCAATATTTGGGGTATATCAACAGAGGCTTGAAACAAGTCTAGATCTCTCTTGTTCTGCAATTCTTGTGTGTGGATCCCATGCTTCACAGTTTTCTGATTGCCAAAATGTTACCAGCAATGAATCAGCAGGCTCCACCCAGCACGTCCCCATTGCTGCACAAATTAATTTCTGAGGCTTTTTCACATTTCTCGGCCTTTGCCAGATATTCAATTTCACCTCCAAAATATTAAATCTGCCTGGGAAGTGCAGAGTACATTGGATGAGACATAGCCAAATGATGCATTTCTCCTCCCAGGCAGCTGGGATTTGCACCTGGGTGTGCTGATGTGTAGAAGGATTTGTGTAGGTGTGTAGATGGAGCCACTCCTCTTCTCCAGGCCCCTTCTATGGCACTGGAGCACCTAACAGTGCAGTGTGGCTCTCCCTTTTCAAACACAATGCACTCTGTTCCATTGCCTAAACTAATCATTGGCAGATATATTATTATCTACAATTTTATGGTTGAATTTTCATTTCTCAAGTGCCTGTTTTTTCTATTCTTGCTTATATTGGTATAAGTCTGGAGTAACTATCCTGTAGGCTGGCCTTTGCAGACTGAAATTAAACATGGATTACAGAGGACTGGAAAAACTTGGATTGCTTATTATGTTCTTCTCAAACACCCTTTACCACTTAAGACTTCTATTCAGTATCAGCTGCTCAGTCCCCATTCTCTGAGGTATTGATTCTGCTCTTTTATCACAGTGTGGAATGTGATAAAGCTGTGATGCTGTGGAAGCTCCAGGACACCATTTCTGCACCTGCCAAGGGTGATCCTCTGAAATACTGCAGGGTGGCTGAATGTCTGTATTATTCCTTTCTCTACAGTTATCATCTTCCCCACCCTATGTTACGAGCAAAGAAAGCCAGAGTAGTTACATAACATGTTCTCAACAGGAAGCCAAGTAATTGCTAATGCTGTGTTTGTTTTATTTGTTTCCATGTCAAACTGGAAAAAAAAAAAGCTCATATCCCACTGTGAACTACCTGGCCAAATATAATTCTTTCTGTTATGTCTAAGAAATACATACAACATCTCAAACATTTGCAGATACAATATTGGTAACAGTAGCAGCAACACATGTGCCACGATTTGATCTCGCTCTGTTATGTTGCTTTTCAGCCCTTTCCCAATGATATCGTAATCTGTTATCATAATCTGACTCTGGGCTCTCACACAGCCTACTTGGGTTTTCTACCACATGAATTATTTTCCTATTTTTCTGAAGTTTTGAACATGAAATTGGTATGAATAATTCTGATTTAAGCATAAAATCCTGTGTAACTTGTACCCTGTCAGGATGATTTTTTCTCTTAAAATAAGCATAATTACAATAGGCCCTGCCTGTGCACTTAGACACTCCTGTGTCCAAGTGCATATGGCACTGCAGGATATTTCAAATCCCAAAAAACTGCTCTGTTTGAAATTGGATTCTTCATTCATTTGAGGAACCAATGTTTGTCTACATAATAGAAGGCATCTACATAAGGTTCAGCATGGGTGATATGATTCAGGTACTGATGTAAATGGGAGCTTTTCACAGCTTGATGAGAGTACCAAGACTATGGCAAAAATCTTTCTGGAAACCTGAACCTGCACTGCAGAAAAATGCACTAGGAAAGATGGCATGAAGAATCACGTACAAGACACCCTGGCAGGATGGAAGGGGTCTGGGTTATGTCAGAGCAGCTCTGTGCTCACCTGAGGGAGCCAGAGGAACCACAGATGGATGTGACACAAAACAACAGAGCAGCTGGAAGGGGCAGCCCTGGAAGCTTCTTTGACCTTGCTGCTGATATTTTGTCCCTGGATTTTTGCACTGCTGAGCAGAATTCAATGTCCTATCAACAAATCCTGATATCCATCCTCCTGGCTAGATCAGCAGTGTAAGAGGTCAGCTTTTTCCATAATATACGATTTACAAATGCTTTTAGAGGCTCGAATTCTTTACTTGCCTACGACCTCAGTCTGTCTGTGCCACTTGCACGCAGATCCGAGTGGTGCCGAGTGCTCTGCGGGAAGGCAGAGCTCAGCACCTGATCCCGGCTGCTCCTGCTGCCTCCCGGCCCCGAGGGACGAGCCAGCCATCCTCCCTTCCCCAAAACCCCGCGGCCCCAGCGCGGCACACACGAGGTGGCGCTCAGCAGCCTCCCTGCGCAGGGAGCGGGGCACCGCGACAGCGGCACCTGCGCCTTCCCAGCGGTGGCGTGCGGGGTGTGGGCACTGCCAGCAGCGGGATGTGGGGATGGGCACTGCCAGCAGCGGGATGAGGGGATGGGCACTGCCAGCAGCGAGATGAGGGGATGGGCACTGCCAGGGGCGGGATGTGGGGATGGGCACTGCCAGCAGCGGGATGTGGGGATGGGCACTGCCAGCACAGGGATGTGGGGATGGGCACTGCCAGCAGCGGGATGTGGGGATGGGCACTGCCAGCAGCGGGATGAGGGGATGGGCACTGCCAGCAGCGGGATGTGGGGATGGGCACTGCCAGAACAGAGATGTGGGGCTGGGCACTGCCAGCAGCGGGATGTGGGGATGGGCACTGCCAGAACAGAGATGTGGGGCTGGGCACTGCCAGCAGCGAGATGAGGGGATGGGCACTGCCAGCAGCGGGATGTGGGGATGGGCACTGCCAGAACAGAGATGTGGGGCTGGGCACTGCCAGCAGCGGGATGTGGGGCTGGGCACTGCCAGCACAGGGATGAGGGGATGGGCACTGCCAGCACAGGGATGTGGGGCTGGGCACTGCCAGCACAGGGATGAGGGGATGGGCACTGCCAGCACAGGGATGAGGGGATGGGCACTGCCAGCGCAGGGATGTGGGGATGGGCACTGCCAGCAGCGGGATGTGGGGCTGGGCACTGCCAGCAGCGGGATGAGGGGATGGGCACTGCCAGCAGCGGGATGAGGGGATGGGCACTGCCAGCGCAGGGATGTGGGGATGGGCACTGCCAGCACAGGGATGAGGGGATGGGCACTGCCAGCAACGGGGACGTGGGGATGGGCACTGCCAGCAGCGGGATGTGGGGATGGGCACTGCCAGCAGCGGGATGAGGGGATGGGCACTGCCAGCACAGGGATGAGGGGATGGGCACTGCCAGCACAGGGATGAGGGGATGGGCACTGCCAGCACAGGGATGTGGGGATGGGCATTGCCAGCACAGGGATGTGGGGATGGGCACTGCCAGCAGCGGGATGTGGGGATGGGCACTGCCAGCACAGGGATGAGGGGATGGGCACTGCCAGCAGCGGGATGAGGGGATGGGCACTGCCAGCAGCGGGATGAGGGGATGGGCACTGCCAGAACAGAGATGTGGGGGCTGGGCACTGCCAGCAGCGGGATGTGGGGATGGGCACTGCCAGCACAGGGATGAGGGGATGGGCACTGCCAGGGGCGGGATGAGGGGATGGGCACTGCCAGCAGCGAGATGAGGGGATGGGCACTGCCAGGGGCGGGATGTGGGGATGGGCACTGCCAGCAGCGGGGATGTGGGGATGGGCACTGCCAGCAGCGAGATGAGGGGATGGGCACTGCCAGCAGCAGGGATGTGGGGATGGGCACTGCCAGAACAGAGATGTGGGGCTGGGCACTGCCAGCAGCGGGATGTGGGGATGGGCACTGCCAGAACAGAGATGTGGGGCTGGGCACTGCCAGCAGCGAGATGAGGGGATGGGCACTGCCAGCAGCGGGGATGTGGGGATGGGCACTGCCAGAACAGAGATGTGGGGCTGGGCACTGCCAGCAGCGGGATGTGGGGCTGGGCACTGCCAGCACAGGGATGAGGGGATGGGCACTGCCAGCACAGGGATGTGGGGCTGGGCACTGCCAGCACAGGGATGAGGGGATGGGCACTGCCAGCACAGGGATGAGGGGATGGGCACTGCCAGCACAGGGATGTGGGGATGGGCACTGCCAGCAGCGGGATGTGGGGCTGGGCACTGCCAGCAGCGGGATGAGGGGATGGGCACTGCCAGCAGCGGGATGAGGGGATGGGCACTGCCAGCGCAGGGATGTGGGGATGGGCACTGCCAGCACAGGGATGAGGGGATGGGCACTGCCAGCAACGGGACGTGGGGATGGGCACTGCCAGCAGCGGGATGTAGGGATGGGCACTGCCAGCACAGGGATGAGGGGCTGGGCACTGCCAGCACAGGGATGTGGGGATGGGCACTGCCAGCACAGGGATGAGGGGATGGGCACTGCCAGCACAGGGATGTGGGGATGGGCATTGCCAGCACAGGGATGTGGGGATGGGCACTGCCAGCACAGGGATGTGGGGATGGGCACTGCCAGCACAGGGATGTGGGGATGGGCACTGCCAGCACAGGGATGAGGGGCTGGGCACTGCCAGCACAGGGATGAGGGGATGGGCACTGCCAGCAGCGGGATGTGGGGATGGGCACTGCCAGCAGCGGG
Organism: Luscinia megarhynchos; assembly: GCA_034336665.1. Taxonomy (NCBI): domain Eukaryota; kingdom Metazoa; phylum Chordata; class Aves; order Passeriformes; family Muscicapidae; genus Luscinia; species Luscinia megarhynchos. The sequence goes on along the minus strand of CM067577.1, from coordinate 2,428,148 downwards.
ATGAGGGGATGGGCACTGCCAGAACAGAGATGTGGGGCTGGGCACTGCCAGCAGCGGGATGTGGGGATGGGCACTGCCAGCACAGGGATGTGGGGATGGGCACTGCCAGCAGCGGGATGTGGGGATGGCATTCCCAGCCCTGACTGACAAGTCCAATACTTTCATCTCCCCATCTTTGCCATCATATTGCAGCAGAGCCCCACTGCAGAGTGCAATTCATGGATCACCTGTCCTTCCCTGAAGCCTTTTTTTGAAGAAGACTGATCATAGTGAAACATTCTCCCAAAACAGTTCTTTATTATGATCACTCCCCCTGTTACTTCTCTTTGTCCTGTCCAAGCAGGTCAGGTCACACAATAGTGTCCACCTGCATCACATGCAACACATGCTACCTATGCTGGTACCAGCTGGGCAAGATGAGGTATCTGTATTTATTTATATTGTACTTCATGGTGGAACAGGTGGTCTCCCTGATTTCTTGGCATCACCAGCATGTGTGAGGCCCATTCTTTCATGTGCTGACGTTTATGGCTGCTATAGATGTATGACTTATCCCTGGGTAATGCCAACTAAATCAAAATTATGTTTATGCATAAGAACTGCTTTATTTTTCAGGCATCCAGCTTTAGTGCAGGCAGTTCAAAAATGCTTTCCCATCTTTTCTCCTTAATACCTTGTCAAAATTTGATTAGTGTATTATCCCTTCTATTCTAGCAGGACCTGCCTTTAAGCAACAGAACTCACTCTTCTTTTCCATCTTATTCTTACAACATTTCCTCTTAGCCAAATCTTGCCTGCTCCAAGAAAAATAATCTAATCTGCAAGGACTGGCTGTCAAGTAGGTACAGAATTCAATGAGTTTGCACACAGCACAGAGGAGTTCCATGGTTGTTGACTGTTGCATACCAAGAATGTATAATGGAGTGCAAGGTGCATATTTGGGATTAATAAAAGTCCAGGGCCACTGCTCTGCATCACCCTCCAGGAGTACCACAGCAGCACCAAAGCCATTGCAAAGCCTTGGATGGCACTGTGCCCCTCAGCCTCGGTGACAGCTTTTAGCTACCACTGAATAGCTCAACTGAGATGGAGGAGACAGTGTTTATCCTTCTGCTTTGGTTTTAGTTAGAGCAATTTTCCCAGCCTGATCCCTCTACTGCTCTATCAATGACTTCCAACATACAGCACTCCATGGACCATTGTAAGAGCAGAATACTCCACAGCTGACTGCTCCAAGAGCACAGTTTAAGCTACACCTCATCCAGAAGTTAAAAAGTTACACCTCATCCAGAAGTTAAACACTGTGCATCTAAAAAAAAAACAAAAACGGGAAGACCTCTGTTCCCACCCCGCTGCTTCAGTCACTTGGGAACAAATCATTAACTTCTAAACACCATTCAGAGATCACAGAGATGAACTCCCACATTCATGATGACTTACCATCTTTTGAGTTGTCCTTTTGTCAATCCAAACAATCCAAGTGATTAATAAATCCCAGCAGTTTCACAAAGGCCTGCTGAACACTCAAAGGTCAGTGCTGTCTCTCACAGTGGGGGAAGATGTGCTCACTTTGCATTGCTGGTTCAGCTTTGGGAGGTCTGTAAGCCAGCCACAAACAGCTACTACTAATTACAATTAGATTTTCACCTACCAAAGATAAATCTGCAATGTGTTTGAATGTTTGCGTCTTATTTAAGAGTCACAGTGTGAAAAACCAAAGTGCAGACTGGCTGATTAGCAACAGCCCAAATCTGCATGATCTTTACCACATTTTTACACTGCCTTAGTCTGTAACATTATTTGAAACATTCCCCACTCCTGACACTAATCTGACTTACTTACTTACTTATTCTTGCACTGCTTCAAATCCTACTACAAGATCTACCTCCCAGAGATTGGATGTGGATTTGGAAAAATACAATATAAAACCAGAACCAAATAGGAGATTCATTGTAGAATTGAACCTCCCCCTCCTTTTACACAAATACTATTATTCTATGCCATATAAAAGTAGTTGTTGGAAAGTTGCATAAAAACTAGAAAGTTTTACATTTCTTACTTTTCTAAAAAAGGCAAAATAGTGAAATTATTCTTTGATTACTCTCTATATCATGCTCGAGGGCTGTTTTAAAGGTAATTTATTTATTAAAAAATGTAATTTCCTTTAAATACCAAAGGCCTTTTATTAATCTTTCCTGTTACATAGTTCACAGAATGCCACATATCAGGTTTTCCCAGTGAAACACGCTTAAAGAATAAAATCATTACCATAGGTGGGAATTTTTAAAATAATTGTTGAGCCTGTAACATGTAATATATTTGATTAGCTGCAGAAAAGCAATGACTGGCTTTTCCTTTAAAAGGCAGCTCCCTGACCCATCTCCTGGGAGAAGGTGGCTGAGCAGGATGTTGGGTTGCAGCCAAGCCACCCCAGGCAGTCACACATGAAGATCCCGTGTGAGGACCTGGCGTGAAGGGTTGTGACGAGAAGGCAGCAGAGTTCAGACCTAACCCTGGCTCTAACCCCGGCTCCAGTACAGATCTGTAAGGTGGAATATTGGACTTCAGCCCCACCCAATAAGCACCTTCTCCCCAGCCTTGCCCACAGTTTCTCTGGTCCCCGGCTGGGGTCAGGTCAGTGCAGGGCGAGGGAGGATGGAGGGTTAGTGAAGCCCAGTGTCAGCATGTGGCACTGGGGATCTGGTGTCTGCACTGAAGAATGAGTCATTTCCAAAGAATGTAGGTATCAAAATGCAGGCAGTTCTCCAGCTACATACAAGTTAGACTATCTGTTTCTTGCTGATACAAATTTTCACACGCTAGGGGGGAAAAGTGCTGGTTTCATGCATCACTTTGCACTGGATTGTGTCCAGTTGCTTTACTTATCATTATGCAACTGGACCCAGGGCAATTCAACACCCAAGACAAAATTAGAAATACATAAACATATTTGCACTGTTTCTTTGCTCTCCATAACAATATTTGTTTCTCTCTCCAACCCAAGATGAACTGCACAGAGCAAAATGAAGTACAGAAAAAGTCTCCATAATTTTATTTTTCTGAATTGAGTACTTTGCCATTTATTATTGGCTCGCATAGCAAATCAGATGGGACTATTTCAGCTTAAAATAAAACTACCATCCTGATAGCTGGGAAAATTCATACATGGACCAAATCTATCATAAGGCAGCCCTTAATCAGGAAAAAGATGAAACTTTGTTGATATAGGGATAAGCAAAAACTCATGACCAGTGTAACTCAAACTCTGTTTTTAGCGAACTGAATAACTTACAGAAAAGCTAATAGTTAAACAAAACCAAACCAATCCAAAACAAAAACACCTTGACAACAAACCAACTGGCCAATTCCAACCAAATTTCTCATCTCCAGAAATAATTAACAGTAACTGTGAAATTCACACAAACCTTTATACCATTAAAGAGATTAGCCAAGTTTTGCTTATAGAGAAAAAGCATCTTAAGTGACATAGAGAAATCCTGTGTGATACATTTATACTGAGTAGGATCTGATTCCTAGAATCATCTGTCTCGCAAAGAAGCAGTTTGTAGCACAGGAATCTGTTCAACATTCACTGACACAATATCAACAATTTTCCCTTTTGGCTTTGACCTCTTTCTTTCACCCTTTTTTACGAACAAAGCCTATCACTTAAATCCTTGTGGCAAACTGCAGAGGGAGGTACTGGCACAAAGCACACAATAAATATCAACTCTCCAGGGCCACAGGAAGGCTCAATATCAACATCAAAATTAGAATTCAGATAGTCCATCCAGGGTTTTGCATTTCTCTCTCTGATAAGCATAAACAATTTACATACAAAGACAGGTGTTCCCTGGAGGCTGAACTACAGAGGTACAGGAGTGGGGTCCAGTCCTGTGCTTCCTCTTGATCCCTGCCAGGCTAGGTCCTTACTCCTAAACTCAGCCATGTGAACTATTCAGCCAAATTTCTGCTGCCATCCTCAGCACCCTGAAGCCATTGCTGCCTGAAGAATGTCTGTTTCCTCCTTCAACTGACATTACCATATTTTTTTGACCACGTGTTGAAATGTTCCTCTTTTGGCTGGGAGGTAAATTTGAGATTATGGCTGATAATAACCATATCACCTTAAGAGAAACTTCCACATGTTTTGACACTGGTCACAAAGCCATACTAAGATGGCTTTAACCATGATGAGGTACAGGATGAAAAATTTATAGATCTTGTTAAAAACAAGGACGTTGCTTAATTTTCAATTAAAGTACTAGAGAAACAAAGAAAGACTCAATTCATTCTAATGATCCCCAGCTTCTGTAGCTATCAGATCCACCTGATTAAGCAATTTCCAAATGTTAATTATAACATAATTTTGATGGGAAACATGTCTTATTGTGGTCCAGATCCTGTTGGCACTCAAGTCAATGGGAATTTTGCCACTGACTTCAATTGAAACAGGAAGTCTCATATAGTAGGCACTCATAAATTTCGGATATTTGTCCCTATCATTCATAAATGATGGTGTTGTTTGCAAGGCTAAATCTTACTCCAGTCCCAGTAGAAATCAATGGAGTTTCTTTCTGTTGGCCCCAGGAACACTGTGTTGTATTTATTCCTGTGAGGAAAAGTTAATTTCATTCTGCAATCTGTTCTCCAGACAACAGAGGAATGACAGCAGCAGCCTCTGAAAGAGCTGTGTCCAGCCCTCATCAGCCACAGGGACTGTTTCTGTGCTGTGTGAGGAGAAGGACACAGGGACATGGCTGGGCCCAGACACACTTTGGGGGTAACCAAGGTGAGATGTGCTGATTTGTTTGCCCAGAAAATTTTCCTCTGGTCAGAGAGACTCCTCAATGCAGAATAAAAGCACCAAAGAAATTCTCTGAGTATCCTCTTCTAATAAAGCTATAAATATAAAAATCATAAAGTCAAGTCTGACATACCACACACATATAGAGCCTGTCTTTCCATGCACAGGAGAAAAAAAAATTTCTTTGCTTTTCATTCTTATAAAACCTTTGAGTTTCTCAGCATTGGGATTGTGGCCTCTTAACTTTTCATTTGTATTTAAATCCTCCCAGCTGAAGAACTTACAGAGAAACAGTCTTTTGTATTGGAAAGGTTTCATAAGAATGAAAAGCAAAGGAAAATAATACAAATAGGAGCACATAATAAATTTCAGGGTTGTCATATTTAGTGGTGCAATAAAAATCCTTACTATATAGGCACTTTATCCTAATCAAAACACATTGAGAGATTGATTCCACAATCTATATTCATTAAATTGCCACTCATTCCTTACCAGAGCTTTATTTAGAAATTTGCCAAGACTCCTGTTTCCTACAACTTCACAGCTGTAGAATTTATAATCCAATTCACCACTAAGCAAATGTTGCCTGCAGAAATATCAGGTAATACAAACCATCTCAGAATGGTCTGGAAAGTGCTCTGTGCTCCCCAGAACAAAAATAGCCATTACCACCAGGGAAAGATTCCTGTCACATATGATTCAAAGAAATGGACTTTATAATATTAATTGCAAATATTTAAAAGTCGATAAAATACAGGCAGTACATTTATTTGGGGAGGGAATGTAATTTTCAGTGTTAAGAAGAGTCACTTAGTCCAGGTTTTTCACTGTACCAGGAGTTCTACTGTGATGTTTACAGACAGTTTTGTGAAACTCAGCATTTGGTCTGCAGCTCCTTCAAAAACCTAACTCTACAAGTCTAATGTTATCAGCTGTGAGATAAAGGCAGAAATAGCTCTGTGCACAGATGTGCTCTAGGCAACATCAGAAAATATGTCCCTTCTCCCAAGCCTGTCAAGACTGCACGTTTTCACTTGCATGAAAAGGAAATCCAAGGCTGCATTTTTAGCAGCACTGTGGAGAAAAGACACTAAGTCCTTGAGAGTTAAAAAACTGGATGCATTTAAAAAACCTATCCTCCATGTATTTACCTCGAAAACATACCTCTTTCCCTAAACAGGAACAATCTGATAAAATTTGAAACCAGTGTGTGGGCAGTGATCGACAGAAGAAGCTAGAGAGAATTTGGATTCTGGTGACTGTTTTGGGTAGGGAGGCAGAGTGTATTCCCCAAACACAGAGCTCAGTGTTTTTGTTAAATATAGCCCTAAATTCTCACTGTGCTTGAAAATATGTGCCAGCTTTATCTGTATTGACCAGTCTGTAATTTTACACCCTGTCAGGGATCTGAAAAAACAATCTTAACACAAACTAGGCTGAGAGCCTGTGCTTTTAGAAGATCCTGGGGCTGGAGTAAAATTCGTGGTCTTTGTCAGTTTTGTGCTATTGCTTTTGCACCAAGATCACACCACAAGGCTTGTGAGCAGCAGCACAAGCACAAGTTCTTGCTGCAGGATTATTCAGGTTTGCTCACTTATAAGCACAGTGGGAGGAACATATATGAACCTTAGAATCCAGAATTTAGAAAAAAATTTTTAACGGTCATAGAAAGATATTTACTCCATGATTTTGGTGGAGAGACTTTGCCACCAACAAGAGGGAACTATTAAGCTTCTTTTTTTTTCTACTGAATTGTTACTAATGAATTGTGCTACTAGCAGCAAAAATAAAGAATATTTGATACATCATCCTTTAATTCTGAGTTTTCTAATACCGATGCAAATATTCTTTAAACTGCATGCTCTGCCACATTCAGGTAAACAAGTCTGTTATTCATTAAGTCTGCATGGTTCTTTTAAGAATGGTGCTAAAACCATCATGGGGATTTTGGGTCAGCTGAGACACAGGATATCTGATCTAGCAGTTCCTTAGCTGGAATTTCCTTAGTAGCTGAAACAGTAGAGGGCAAGCTGAATTATCAGATTCATCAGACAACTTAAAATGTTCTAAATTAAGTGGTAGTGTTAAAGACATTGCTTTTCCTTTGCTAGGCTGGAGTGAATGGAAACAATGATAATCTTGAAAAGTATTGTTTGAGTCAAATTAATTTGACTGCAAATGAAGTTAACAATAGTTTTTGTATGTCAAGCCTTTTTCACCTGAATGCGCTTCAAAATAATCAGGAAAGAGACACAGAGAAATCTCATGTTTGTTGCTTTAATTGTAAACATTTCTCATCTATAATTCTATGTTTTTTTAATCTCTTCCATCTGCTTCGCATGTGTTCAGCATTCCCTGGATGCCAACAGACAGTTTAGTAACTATATTAGCTCAATTTTGTATTTCTCACATCAAGGCCATGTCATGCCAAGCAAGCAGGTTGGGATACTCAGCCTTCCTCCTGCTGCTTATGGCAGGGTTGTAAATCTGTTGTAGGAACTGGCCCACAGGCACTGCTCACACTTGGGACAACGTCAGATCTCCTCAAGGGAACAAATGGCTGCTCTGTTTCAGTGAGGCTTACCCAGATTATTTTAAATAAACCAGGAAAATCTCAAACTCTGCCCAGTCATGAGACAGCATCTCCAAACAGGTTTTGCTCTCTTGGGAAAGGTGAATTTCAGGCTGTTTTCCTCCCCAGAGGCACAGCTGAGCAGGCTGTGCAGCACTGGCTCTGCACTGCCCAGGGACAGCTGCGACTTTCCTGAGCCACAGGCTTCAACTGGGCTCACTGGTGAACCTGAGATTACAAAAGCCAAAGCACCATGGCCTCATTCCCAAATCTGTACTCTCAAATCCCACCTCTCTGGCAATATCTCTACACAGGTGATACCCCACAGCCTGCAGCCTCCAGAAGGTTTATGGATCTTCCTTTTGTGGGAAGGTTGTTACAGCATTTTAACCTCTAAAGATTGCACCTTTATTTTCCATTATACTAATTGTGTTTGTTTCTCTAAGAGCAGCCTTGCTATTTTTGCCATTGCTGTTGTTTATGCAGTCTTCCTTGGAAAACACCAGGGGGTTGCTAAAGAAGTGGCAGAATTAGGACACCAAGATGCAAGTGCTGCCTGATTATCAGATCATGTTTTTCATACTTCTCTGTTTTAGAACTGGGTGAAATCCAATTCCACTCACCCAAAGGAAATCCTTCTTTTGGAAGACGACCTGCTGGCCATATCAGCAGAAGATAAGTTTCCATGTTTTCCTTTTGTTAGTAACACTGAGCTGTTCATACACTCAGGGTCTAAATAGAAATATATTCTGCAAATAAAGGTGATTGTAGAAGATGTCCAAGCAGATGGCCCCAGAGAAGTGGGTCACACTGTGTAGTGAGTCACTGTCCCTCAGACCCAGCAGAGTCACTGCCCAGAAACCTCCTAGCACTGCCTTCATCAAAATGGAACAATTTGATAAAGACCAGGCTGATCATTTCAGTTGCTTGCATCCATAAAGACACTGACATAACTGCTTATAGAGATTTTAAATTAAGAATGCTGGCCTTATGCATCAGCTTCAACAAGGCTTGGAACAACTTTCAAATCTTATTCAATGGATGCTTTTCTTTCTGTTTTGTAATACCTACATGTTTAATAGAAAAATCTGCTTGTTAGCCAAATATTCATGAATGTTAAACCATGCCTAACCTTGTACTTTTCTCCAAAGCATGACTTGAATTCTTCTACTAGTTCTAATAATGCATGCTCTTTAATTCCTATGTCAAAAAATAATCCATCATTCGTAAGCAGAAACATTCATAATTTAGATGACTGTCTCTGCTGTTGATGGCACCATCAATTACAGGGTTAGGTGATGAGGAAGATCTGCACTGATTAACATGCATTTTTCAACATCACTGTTCAGTAAGGTTTTATATAGCTGTAATTTTCAGGAAGTAGCTGGGATATGGTATTCTGAAATTACCTTGCCATGGTATTCTGAGATAACAGCTTTGGAGCATTTCTTAGTAAAGGCTTCACATTTCATTTAATAATCAAATTTCAGTAACATCACATTGGCCAGAGAAGTAATTAACTTTCCAGAAAAAATCCTGAGTGACAAATTTTGCCCAGAACCACAGCTTGTACAGCCCAGCTCAGCATGGTGTAGGACATAGAATACATTTGCAAAATGTTCTTACTTCTCGAGTTCAGCAAAGTACTTAGGCATTTATTCTCCTTTTCACCTGCTTTCATCTACCTCTACTCAGAAAGGGACAAGCCAATATGGAGAATTTGGGAATCAGCAAGACACCTTCTACTCTCACCATCTGGATTTTCAAATCTGGATATTGCTGTACGGTATATCCAAATGCAAAAGTCTAATAAAACAATAAATGAAACCCCTCAAAAATTGTGAGATGTCAGATGTCTCAGAGAACCAAAAGTGCATCAAATACCTCCCCATTTACTTCCTCCTGTGTGAGCAGGAGCTCAAGCTCAATTCCTCTGCAGTTCAAGGGCATTTCCTGCTCTAGCAATGAACCAGGCACAGCCAGGCTGGAATTCCCATTCCAAAGGGGACAGGCCTCCTGCTCTAGAGATTCACCTGGCCTTTTCTAGCCTTTTTCTACTTAAGCTTCCTGTTTAGTAAAATTCCTGTTTGAATGTGTCCTTCTTTTAGCAAGGTGCAGTCACTGCTATAATTCAGCTCAGATGGAGGCCATTACAATTCAAGGAAAGACTGTTAAGTGAATTTATGACTTGAAGACAATAAATTTAAATTTTCATTCAGAGCAACAGACTAAAAGTAATTTACTTTACACCTGACTGCAGCAATTTGCCAGTAAAAGTCCACAGTGAATATAATGTGGTTTGTCCAAAAATGGAAAAGAAGAACTTGCAATTGCTATCTGGGTTGTCCTATGCTATACAATAAAGCTTGAAATCACTGGACTATCTGGACACTGATATTACTCAGGAGCTACAGCACAAATCCAGCACTGTATAGGAAGAACAATGCCTGCTTCTGTCTTTTCCTCCCACTGATCCTTCAAATATTTGAACAGCGGAATCACTTCATTGATGCACCATTTGATTAAACCAGGCTTATCTCTCAAATGCTCAATGGATTCTTGTTTGTAAAGACTCAATGCTTTCATATCTGATGCTGTTATGTCTCTAGTACCAATTTCCATATTCATTCAGCTTACTTTTCTGTAGTTCTGATTCTAATTATTGTCAGTGTTGTTGGCAATGCCTAATGAGGGATGAAGGAATGCTTCTGAGTTCCGGGTGTTGTGCCCTGGAGACTCCACATTTGGACAATACCCAAACACACATCCACTCCTTATCATGCTCTAGTTTGCATAGAAAAGAAGCCCAGCACCCCAGGCTGGAAGGAGATGAGACAAGTCCTGACCATTTCCCAATCTCAGCAAATGGAGGAGCAGGGAATTAAGTCACTCCTCACTGGGCACCTGTAAATCAGATTGGGTCCAGGCTTTGTGCACACACAGAGAAAACATATGTCAGAGTCAACATTTGGGAGTTTTGGAAACCCATATATCCTTTGAATATATATATATACACCTCCTTGAAAAGCAACTCTGCCAAGAGAATCAAAGGCCCTGCTTCATGCAGCAGCATCAGTACTAGATCAGCATAAGTACAGATAATGACCCAGCTCTTACTTGGTGCTCCTGCAATTCTACAACCCAAGGAGCTGGTTCTGTTTATAGTGGGACCCACTGTTTACACAGTGGGATAACAACTATCCAAGAACATACAGAGAGGCTGAAAAACATCTGAGTTCATTTCAAACACATCTATATTTGAAAGCTTGCTGCAACTGATGATTATTTATAGTGCTTATAAACCACAGTCATGGAGCAGGACTGCACCAGGCTGCGTAGTGTAAACACACAGACTAAGGTTACAATTCCTGTAACAAGGATCTCCTTGAGGGATTTTACCATACAGGATTTGAAGATCACAGCTCAAGAACAGAATATGGTACATCAACTATTGAATAGAAGTTCTGTTTTCAGCATGTGTCTTTGCTTCCAACTTAGCTAGAGAAGATTGCCTTCGCAGAATTGATTTTATTTTCTATGCAAAAACGATGATAATCCTACATGTATTTTTGTTATTGCCATTTTTATTTGGATACTTTCAAAAATAGTAAGCTTTTTTTTCAGAATTAAGGCAAGAAGATTGATTCTATAGGTTTTCTGACACTTACTGCAAGTAATTTTAGATCTATGGAAGGAGTCATCTGGAGTGTCTTGTCTGTTTATGAATTATTGTGTCAGATTTAACAGACCCAAGAATCTACAACTTCAGAAATCAATCTGTGAGAATTTCTTTCTTTAAAAAAAGCCTTTTTCTTTCTGCATCACTGGATGAACATTTTTAGAAAGAAACAGAAGTGGAAGTGAACTGGAAAGGTTGAATTAAGGAATAAAAGTTTTGAGCTACAGCTTCAGAAATCACACAAAATTTACATCTGGCCCATATTCCTTTCAAATTTTGGAATCAGGATTGAAATTCCCATTTCAGATATGCAGGACCAGAAATTGTCTGATATATGTAAACAATCTACTTGGCTTAAAAATTATGTTTTATGCATGTAAGAAAAATATGACTGAAAAGGTTTTATACATTAACATTTTATAGGGCGGTAGGAACTGAAAAGCTGCATTGTAAATTTTTATAATCGCTGAAAATCTACCTCAGAGGTTGAACCCATGTGACAGTAGAATGATAGCTGGTGAAAAGTAAGTGGCTTAAATTTCGTGATTCATTCAAGTTTGCAAAAATAAACCACATGGTATTTGGTGTATTTCCCACACACAGCCTCCCCCCATAGCAGCCCTTCCAGCATTTTTCTTATTCAGCATTTTACTGAGGGTAGTTATGAGGTGTCTACAGATAGCACCTTAAGTAATATAAACCTATAACCACTCACAAAGAGGTTACATTCCTCAAATGACTGGTATATGATGCATTAATTCAGTTACACTAAATTACATCTATACAATTTCTTTCATCTCATATATTCCCAAAGCAAATTACAAGTTGAATGACTATTTCACTCTCACTACTCACATGCCATTTAACAATAGGTTAAACCTGTTTTGTCAGGTGATTCCTGTTCCCTGACTCATGACTATGGATACCACTATCAGAAGCATTCATCTCATTCATCTGAAAATTATCTCAGGCATGTACAAGACACTAAATCACACTTATTTAAATTAAAGAAGGCACTCACACAACTCTTCTCTGCACTTTTGTCACTCCCTTGCACATGATTCACACCGGCACTCAAAGAATGACAAGAATAGATTACAGAACAATCACAGAACATATGAGGACCTAAAATACAGCTTTTCAACCTGAGGAGGTAGCTTCAGATGTTAAAATAATTAAGGTTAAAAATGAGAAGAATAAAACAACTCTATGCCTCCAGAAGGCAAAGAGCCTTGAGCAAAGACAAATGCTCAAGCCCAAGGGTTTAAAACTGCTTTTAGTGGTAACCTGACTGGCTGAAAGGGATATATTTTCCTTACTTTTTCATATGTCCCCAGTTCTTCCCCTGCCAAGTGGGATGGCAGCCACAAAATTTCTAACAATATTTGATTTAAGAAAGTAAAAGTGACCGACAGATGTTTATACAATCTCCAGTTGTAGGGCTTGAAACGAAAATGGGTTTTGGAGGCTGGTTGTAAATAGTTACATGATCCCCTTGCATTTCATCAGTGCACATGTTTTGGATTTCTAGTGCCTCCAATTTTACTGCAAAAGACTCCAAAATTTGCTGGAGTCTGAATACAGCTGAACAGACCAGAGCCATAAATAATTTGACTACATGCTTTACTCTTAAAATCTTGGGGAACAAAAGGAATTACCTCGTCAAAGCCTCTTAGAAAACAAAGCACACTTTTAAAGACTGCATCCTGATGTGCTTCACATAAAGTTCAAACTAATGGCAACAGCCCACAGGCATTAAGGGAAATAACAACAATCAATGCTATTTTTAAAGGGAAGAGTGGGGGCGAGGGGTTAACATATGTGGAATTAGCTCTGGGCAAAATGAGAAGCCATTGCATCTAAAATCAAATGCATTCTCTGAAACAGACACCAGGGACCAAATTCCCATGCAGATTCCTGCAGTCCAAGAGTTTCAGCAGAATTTGGCCTTCCTCTTAACTTAGCTTCATGAGGTCATATCATGCCATCAGTTTTTATGTTAGACACCCTACGTACTGCACATCAGTTGTTGGCACTATGTAGACAATTTTCCAAATTGGAGAGGGAGAAAAGGATGGTATGTCTAAAAGGCAGAGGAATCTTTTCCCATTTAGAATAAAATGTTATTTCTGAGAAGAGTTTGTGGGGGGAAAGTGGTATTTGTACCCCTTTTACCAGATGTCACCAGTGACAACAAGAGCAGGTATTAAATATCTCTCCATCAAATTCTTCTGGAAATTTTTCAGCGTCAGCTGGCCAAGAACCCCCTCAGAAAACAGAGAAAACTGAAATCTTCCACAGCCATTCTTGACCAATGGTTCTTCTCTGCAAAAGAATTATCTATGCCTGAAAGAGATTCGTGGAGAACAGACTTGCAGAATTTTTACTAAGAAAAAACTTGTAGCAATAATTTTTTTTAAGCTTATATACTGTAAATAAAATAGCACCTCCTCCACAGAGAGAATCTTTTGCAATAATCTTTTGTTGCCTTTTGATCAGCTGCTGTCAGTGCTGGATGCACTAAGGTCTTGTAGGCACCCTCCATTTGTCACTTTTCTGTCTGGCACTCTGTTTTATTAGTGGCTAGCTTCAGTGACTAGGCTGGCTAGGTCTGTCTTCCATCTTAGAGGGAAATGCTTTGGAAAAAAGATACCTTGGTATTCTCTCTGACATTAAGAGTCTGCACTGTCACCTCTTACTGTGCCACACCTCAAGCTGTGATGCCAATTGCACTGTCATCCCTTGCCATCCCGTAATCCTGGCCATAATGATACCTTGTGCTGTCATCCATGTGACTTGTCTTTCACTGTTCTGTTATCTCAAGGCACAAGTGAGATCCAAGCTGACAGGCTCCTCACCCAGTTAGGCTACAGCATTCGTGAAGGAAAATCGAGATGATCAAATTATATCCATGAAGAAAAGTAACTAGCACAAAGGAACACTGGGAAACAGTGCTGGCAAAACAGTTCTAGAAAATAATCACTTCTCTGGGAGAGATTGAAGACAGGCTGAAAAGTGAAAAGACACTCTTCAGATACTGTTATAGCGATGATGTTGCTATTGAAATTTTTCTCTCTATTCTGAAAGCAAAGATCTTTCATGTAGGGCTCAGGGACTTTTGTCTCAGAGACAGCTGGGCAGATCACAACCCCTTTGCTTCATACATAGCCGACTAAACAGGTTGTCAGAATCTTGCAGAATTGTAAGATTTTCTCTGGAAAAAGAGCAGATGAAATACCCTCCCCCAACCAACTGTTCTGATGGATTGACATAGTATTATTTTACTTCCTATAGCAATAAATTCAGTGTGTGGTATTTTTTTTCCCAAAACCCAACAGATCAGACATTCTGGAGACAACATGGCTATTATTTGCCCTGATTGGTTTGCTATGCAAACAATACCTGAACAGGAGACTTTTAATTTTTTCTTTTTGTTTAGTGCTGCAATGATGAGCCTCTATCACACAGAGTGTCTACAGATAAGATAACAAGTTTTCATACTTAAACAGTCATTAAAGACACTTCTTCAGAAGTTATTGTGCTTCATTTCATCTGACTCCTCAGATCAAGCATATCAGATAGTGGGGGTTTTTGTCTTGCCCTGCATTGCATGGAGAAGCTGGTGTTTTCTGCTTAAATCAGAGGAAATTTGACATGACTCTTCTTTTTGCCTATCTGGCCACTTATCTTGTTTCGTTTGCAAATATCATATGTATTCTCTTGAGATAAAAATAGTGCAAGATGATTAGTTAGGCAAGTTCATTTGACACCATTCCCCCTTCGTGACGCTGAAATCTAAAATCTGTATATGGTATACAACTTAAAGTATATATATGCAAGCTTAGCTTTGCTGGAGACACACAGCAAGCACCTTCCTCCCAAACCTGACTGCTTCCTTATCCAGTCAAGAAGACCACAAAGGTAAGCTGATTAGATCTTCTGCTTTCAAAGAAACACAAAAGCAAAATGCTCCCTAAACAGAAAGCAATTAAAATATCTATTCTGATCTCAGCTTCCAGTATGTTGTATCTTTGCAAGCTAACATAGAATAGAATCAGCACTGGGATCATAGGATGCAAAAAGACAAGAATGAGACCTCTTGTAAAAAATGCTGTAATTTTTAGGTTTTTCTTCAACTCCTCCCCTTTTTAATCCTGTTAGCAGTGAATTAGGTGAATGGCTGAGCTCGAAGTTATCTTGCCTAATGTTGAGAGGGGGAAGTGTTTTGCACAAGAACCCACTGGGACAAAATAATTGTTTGTAAAAAAGAAGTAACCCAGCTGCCTGAGCTGGGAAAGGATCCATTGCCATCAGTGGGAATGTTGCCATCACTTTCTTAACTGTTTCTGAGAATTCAGAAAGGGAATAAAATGATTGACAATTTTTTCTGCTGCAAACCAACAGGTACAGAGGCAGCCATTTGATATTTTAGAGGAAGTTTAAACCCGTGTTTAGATCTCAAACCAGTGTGCAGACTATAAATGAGTCCCACCAGTTGACTCCTTCTCAGTCTGTGCTTAGACAGGAAGAATGATGTTGCTGAAGACCAATTAGGGATTAATGAAAAGATATTTCTATTCTCTTGTGGCTTTCAAGAATAACTTCCCTATGCCTTAGTCCCCTTCTTTCACTAACATGAATTAAGAGTTATGTTTTAAACTGTAACCTGTCTGCATTGGTGTGTGCAGTTTACCCAACTTTAAATACATCAATTAACTAAAAATTTATTAGAAATTACAGCATTTTGTTAAGTGATACACATTGCACTGGCAAACTATTGCAGCGGTTGGTGGCTGAATGGGACAGAGTAATTTTCTCAAATTAAATGCTGCTCTATCAGAAGAAATCACCTCCTCCACTCTACTAAGAATGAATATTAAGTGATGATACTTCTGTTCTAAAGACAACAATCTACTGAAATACCAAAATCTGGGCAAAAAATGTTGTTTATTACAACGTATATGGAAGAAAATACTGCCAAAAACTTTTTTACAAAGCTCCCATGAAATGTAATCTTACAGTGATGCAACAGCCCAGCAAGACACATTTATTGTTGTAACTAAACAGGGGAGGAACTCACCCTCCAAATTTACATGAGTGGAATTGCTATTAGTAATTCTACACTAATATTTTCATTCTTTGTGAAGGTCACTACATCTATTGATAATAATACTAAATTTTTCACATGCCAATTACACTTACTTCCAGTTATAGTGCTAGGGTACATACCAGCCTTATCTATTATGTGTGCTGTAAATACACTCTGGGTTTTACTGAGTAATAGGCCACCTCCAGGAAAACCCACACAGAAGTCATGGAGTTCTGTGGTGCTGGACACCTTGTATTTGCTCTCCCAGCAAAGGCATCAGATCTCCTGAAGCCCCACGCTCCCGCGTGCAGAATTCCTCCCTCATTCCCAGCTCTCAGTGGAAGCACCTGCTGCAGACATCTGTTACAGCATGCTCCACTTGCCACCAGATGAATAATGTCTCCCCTATCACACACTGTCACTGCAGCAACTTCAAATAGAGCCATGCAAGTAGGAGAGAAGTCATTTTAATGACTAAGGAGCTCACATTTAATTTATTTTACAGTTCAACAATGGCCATCACTGACATCCTCTCAGCTAAAGATATTGAATCTGCTCTCTCCAGCTGCCAGGGTAAGGAATGGTTGCTCTGCAGACAGAAGATGCGTATCATTTTCATGTCTTAAGATGACATGCCTATCATTTTCCCCTCAGATTCCTTCCCTCTGAGATCTCTTTCTAAGCTACATTACAGTATAGCCCCTTAAATTCAAAATGTTTCACAAGGGGTGAGCAGCAATTAAAGGGCCACAGTTTCAGTTAGTGCTGGCTTAACACCAAGCTGTCAGTGTCTAAACCTGTTAAAGACTTAAATTTAAAGTTAACCTCGTCCTTAAAACATTCAGGAAAAGCCTCAGCTTCAGAATGAGAGTGTCATTTGTGAAGCAATGATCAGTCTCACTTCTCTTTAAGAGCTGCTCAGTAAGATCAAGCCAATTTTCCAAATACTCAAAGATCTGGTTTGTCCGTGAATTACTTATTCTTCTATCAAATTCTTCACCTAAGTAAGGACTTCATCAAAATGAATTAAGAATTACAGGAGTTGTTTGCAAGTCACAGTAGCACCCTCTCAATATTTATTATTAATTGCATGTGACATGTTGCATAAATCCTGAGTTAGCAGAATGTGCTCTGTAGTGGAAAACTTCAAACTGGCTGAAAGGAAATATGACCACAGGCACAGAGTGATTAAAAAAGGGAAATTATTATCCACTGTATATGTTCTTTTGCTACACCAGGGAACAAGAGAGAAAGAAGCAGGCTGATGCTTAAGAAAAGACATACATATTCACAAGGAATACACACAGTAGTAGTGACTTCAAGGGAGAATATTTAACAACTTCTGTTTCTTCCAGCTGATGATTCCTTCAACTACAAGTCTTTCTTCTCCATGGTTGGTTTATCCACCAAAACTCCTGATCAGATAAAGAAAGTTTTTGGAATCCTTGATCAGGACAAGAGTGGTTTCATTGAAGAAGAGGAGCTGCAGTAAGTACTGTTCAGCTGCTCTATTTCTTTAAACAACAAAAACCTTTGAACTTGCTTGATGGGATTGAAAAAACCCTTGATGTTATTTTAAAAATAAAACACAAATCCTTGTCTTTCCTTGAATCTGTGTGGATTCCCTGAGATAATAAGAGCAGATGTTACCTTATGGGACATTTCAGAGAGCAAAACTCAAGCACAGTACCCTGCTCTATTTCAGGCTGTTCCTGAAGAATTTCTCTTCAAATGCCAGAGCCCTCACCTCAGCAGAGACCAAGGCTTTTCTGGCTGCAGGAGACACTGACGGTGATGGCAAAATTGGAGTGGAAGGTAAGACAAAGTCTTGATAAAATTTGTGGTTTAAAATGCATACATTTCAGGCTGCAGTTAAACTGGGGCATGAAGAATACACATGAGTACTTTGACCTGATACTTTCTGCCACAATTTTTATATAAGCAAATACTCCTTAATTTTCATAGCTTTATTCCCATTTGGTCTCTGTTGCAGCAACAGAATATTTAGACCCAGTGTAGGGTCTGGTCTTCCAATCAATGACAACAGCTTTGTGATTAATCCTGCTGTGTGTCTGATCCATAGACTTAATGTGCCAGATTTTTGAAACATTCAGAACACCTGAATTTCTCTGAATTTCCATTTCAGCAGTAGATGCTCTGCATTTCTGGCCATACAACACTTCAATTTTTAAACACATCTCTATCTAAAGAAACGTATTTCTTCATCTTCCACTATCAAACAGTGGCCTCTGTTAGAGGGTGCTTAATTCACTAAAGTAAAATACAACTGGTATTGTTTCTCAAGGCTGCAACTGCTGCAGTGCAGCACAGAATTTTGTGCTGGAAAATTTTCTGATAAGTGCACATTTCACTGGGCAGGTACAGAAGCAGCCATTTCATATTTTAGAGGAAGTTTAAACCTTTCCTTTGAGAAACTCGATTAAATTCCTGAAGAAAACCTCACAGGGATGATGTGAACTAGCCAGAGTATTTCTTTTAGAAACTGCAGCCCAGAAAAATAGGACATTATGCATCATGTATTAAAGATGCAGTCGCTGAAAACAGGGCTGTCTCAGCTGAACTAGGACAGGTGGCAATAACTCCAACAGACACACGTGCTAATCTTAGCCAGATTTGGGAGGAGAGAGAGATACACTGTTGGAGGAATTTGCTTCAGCAGCAGCTTTTGCAGCTTCTTTTATGAGCCCCAAGTAGGGCATTATATTATGCAGATCTTGGCCCTTAACCATTGAATCTGGCACTCTGGAATTACTTCACTACGGATGTTTTTTATTTGGAATAACAAAAATCAAAAAATTCCTCCCGCTGAGAGCTACAGGCTCTTTCTTCCTTGGCTATTATCAGAGTTTGTAATGGGGTAAAGATAGTTTACCTTTAAGGCAGGATTTCCCACAAATACAAATTTACAGACACACTCCTCTCTGCACTTACTCTTTTTAAGGAGTGAAAAATCTGTTACACCCCCAGAATCTCAGTTTAGCAGTAGCTTGTGCAGTGTTATAATAACTTTGGGAGCCCTCCATGCCTAGGAGTTTCAGTCATTTTTATCTATCTTTTTAAAGATGTCAAAAAACTATTTTCAACGAGTTTTATTCCCTGCTTTTTTCACTTTCTTCCTTGACAGAATTCCAGTCTCTGGTGAAGGCATAGAGAACATTAGACCAAAGGCAACCTTGGACTCTGCCAATTACCTCGTCCAGCAAGCACTTCGCACTCAGCATGTGTTTGTACATTTTTATATTGTTTCAGGCATTAATAGTTCCCCACATATGAAGCTGACACACCTGATTGCTGAGAAATCTTGCAGTCTTTGGTCACAAGGCATTGTTACATTTCCATTGTAAAGAAGGCACTTTGTGATTTTCCTCCACTGGTAATGTTGAAATTGTGGCTGGGAGAGGGGAGAAAACAACTAAAAAATCAACTAAACAAAAAGACCCTTGAGGAAAAAAGCTGCTTTTAAAAGTTTTGTTTAGGTTCTCCATCCCATACTTGAGCACGCTGACTCACCACACACAATTTTGATGATCTTAAACCATATGATATCTTCTCAGGCTTAATTGTACTGATTTAATTGAGGTTTATTTCTAATTAATTCTCTGATACTTAAGAAAAAGCAATGCTGAAGAGATAACTAAAAATAATTCATATTAAGTCCCAACCCTGTGAATATGAGAAAAAAATTAAAACATTTAAGAGGAGTTCACACATAGCTCAAAAGACAGAATAAGATTGTGGGTAATTTTACAAAATAAAGCAGTAGATTACAGCATAATGATATCGTCAGAAAGTGTTTATGGCCTAAAATGTGACTCTCCCTTAAGAAGATTTATCTTCATGAAATCTAAGGCAGCTGTGAGATAGAGGAGAAGGGTCTAATCCTACTCTGACACTGTCACAAGTCATGGTCCCCTGACAACCGGGGCCACAGGCCTGGAGGTTTTTCCATGGATCATGAGCCTGTTGCTTATTGTCTCTGAACATAACAAAACAATGATATTTGCCACATCTGTGAACTTCTGTGTTTTCTGCTGATGAAACTACAGCCAATCTTGCTGTTTGATTGCCCTAAAGCTCTTACATTGTTAAATAATGGCATTACTCAAGTCTTTCATTTATTATATGAATAATTATCTATATGTTCCATAATATCAGCAGTTTTCTTCAGTCTGAAAACTAAGAACTTGTCTTCCCTTTTATAAGCGTCTTACAGGATTTAGAGTTGCTTACAGCATTGTCTTCATCAATGGACAAAGTAAAGAATGTTCATAGCTAAAATGCAGAGTCAGCAGGCTGAGTAGCTCTGTGCATCTCTGGCTGAGTAGATCTATGCATCTCTGGCTGAGTGTGTCAGAAATTTCCCCACCCTAATTTAGCCGTTTCCTTCCCCATGCTGTCCCATGCTGTGGCTCCAGCTCACAAGCAGACTGTCATTTTAATACTCTTCGCTGAAACTGGATAATTATGATTTGGCAGCTGTTTTGAAGAAGAGCAGAAACAAAGCCTTCTGGAACTTTTATGTAACAGCCAGTGTCAGCATTTCCATGAATTGCAAGATGATTATGTGAGGCAAGCACAGCTCCCTCATTCCCAGGCATGTAAGAGAGCCAGTCGACAGATTTAAGATAGCTAATGCAAAAGAGGAATTCTAGCAATCAGATTCACTGAAGCCTTGGCAAAACTATAATGAATATAAACCCTAATTCTATCCCCACTGCCTTTGATGTTAAATCTGGGCTTATATTATAGCTGCTCTTAATTGCAGCACTGAAATATTTTGCATAATGATGAGACTCTGGTTCCTTTTACCTTAATTATTTCCCTGCTGAAGAAAAAACCTGGGGCAACCCAGACCCACAGCAATATCCAGATGTAATATATACCTTAGCTCTTCACACTGCTGATCACTGAACTATCCTGTCACTAGCTCTCAAGCAGATGGCACACACAGTACCAGAAGTGACAGACCTGACACTGCATTCCTTGCACCTCTGAGACTCTCACGTGGAAAGCAAGAAATGCAAGACTGCACAGTGGCCCATCCTGTATTTCAGAGATGCTGAACAACTGCACATCACTGCCTTGTGCTGCCACAGGGGGATGAAGCACTCCCAAGAATCAGGAAATCCTTATGTGTGCAGCAGCTTCACCTATGCTTGTAAGAAAATCTGTTCTTCATAAATAGCGGCAAGAAGATGTTTTAAATCTCACTAAAATCATCCAGCCATTTCATTCAAAGGAATTATAATACAACTCCAAGAAGTCCCCATTTAACAAAAAACAAAAACAAAAACAAAAACAAAACAAACCCAAAAAAACAAACAAAACCCCCCCCCAAAAAAAAAAAGCCAATGGCTTCAGCAAAAATACCACCTACTCTTTATTAAAGTTTCTGTTGGCATTAGGATCCACATTTTAGATCCACCTTTTAACCAGACTAGAAAAGAGCATTTTTTTAACTAAAGGAACAAAAATGTGATGTTTTCTGGTAAGGATAATTTTATTTAAGTCAGTGGCAGCTTTCAGATTTTTAGGGAATATCATGGAATGTTCTCTGAACTTGACAGTGCCATCATGCTAGAGTAAAGCTTCCATTGCAGGATGTCTATATGAATGCAACTGAAGTACCAAAGAGACACATGGTTGGTATCACAATGTTACCATAATTAAGGTACAGAACCAGAGAGTAATTCCTGATGGAAAGCTTCTCTTGAGATCTCTGGTCCAGATCTGAGTTCCACTAGGCCCAAAGACTAGTACTGAGTACTCAGACACCTCAGTCCCTTGATCACCTTGTGTGAGCAGTTTAATCTCTAATCCTCCCTATACTTCTTATGAAATAAAGACGTATTATGATCCCTTTAAGCAGGAACAAAACACAAAGAACTCCTACATAAGCTCCTAGAAAAAGGATACAGAGGGCCAGGATCAATATCCCAGACCCACTCTAGTGCTCCAGCCACTGAATTCACTCTCTTAAACCAAAATTCTGATTACCCTGAAAGAGGAGTAGAACTATACATGAGATAAAACCTTCTGGTATTTAATGAAAACTGCCCCCTGACTTCATAACCCTTTGGAAATCCCGATCCAAAAGCCATTTGTAAACTTGAGATTCAATTTCAGCTCTCCAACTGTTTGAAATCTCAGTCATCTTCTAACAAGTAGAGAGCACAGAAAGGGCAAGGGGGATGTCAGAACATTCATTGCACACACAGGCTGGTACAGTTTCTTCTTTGAGTTAGCAGCCAGCCCTGTGGAAAATCTTTGATGCAGCATCATCAGAGGTGCCTGGAGCTCTTCACACAAACAGTGTGGGCAGAGGGGGCCAAGGCCGGATTAATTTCCTGGAATGGGTTACTGAAATAGATACATCTTGATTGAATCCCTGAACAGACATGTACCCAACATTTTCATGCTCAATTTTTCATGTAGTTTAAAATATTTTAATAAGAGGATACCGTGGAGCATGAACTAAAGTGTTCACATTTTGCAAAACCTAATTTCCACATTAGTTTAGATTGTAAGCACAGAAAAATACCATTATATTGGTCTGAACTTTCTAGGACACCTTCTGCACCAAAGATCTATAGAGCACATCAGCAGCTGAGATATGGCTGCTCCAGTACTTTTGATTTGTTTGTCAGCATGTCCTACACTCACGAGAACAAGACAGTAAATTTTGTATATCAAGCTTCAGAAGAGAAAAACAGATCACTATTCCAGTGTGTTACAGCAGAAAAGAAGATACCCTTAGACAATGTCTTTCCCTGCAGTTACAAAGGTATTATTGACCCTAAATTCAAAGGGGAACTCCTGTCCAATTAGAATATGCAAATACTTGACTCAAAGGGAAGTTCCCATCACAATGACATATTGATCAGCTGTATTTTCTAGACACTGACTTCCTGCTTTAATCCCAGGCTTCCAGAACAAATTGATTTTATATTTGCAATGATCTCCATAATGGACTGTAAAATTGAGACAACATAAAAAAACCCCACAGCAAATCCTGGTTTTGTTAGGTAGATGAAGTAACCCGTTCCTCTAAATCATCATGAAAGGAAAGTCCTCAGGAATTATCACCTATTTTTCTGTTTACTGTTTATATTCCTGTTCTTTCAAGTGATTTGCTAGACTAGACTTTTTTCTTTTACGAACCTGTTCCTTCCTCTCCCCCCTCTGATGAACACCCTCCTGTTATCCTGTTCTCATCCTGGTCCTCGGTTTTCCCTCACCCTAGTCCCGTAGAGCTGTCACGGCTGGACTTGCCTGTCTTTGGTGCCACCTTCGGGCAAGTGGTGGATTGCCACAGAAATGCTCCAAAACTCTTCGCTAGAAATGCTTTATAATCTCAGTCTGGGCTTCTCACAAGGATTATTTCTTGAATTCTCAGTAATTCCCTTACAATTACCAGATTGTCTCTGATACCAGGCCATATTCTTAAAGAAATCAAGGGGAACTGAGATAGACAAGGTTTTGTCTGTATTTTCATGTAATTTTTGAAAGACAGTAGCTTTATACTGTAGTGATTAGAGGATAGGCTTTATTTTAAATGTTCTCATCACTCAAATGTCATTTAAACCTAAGCAATATTCCAGCCATGTTTACATATGTGTCAGTGTGAAAAGTCTCCCAATAGTTTTTTACATCACTGGCCAATTTCAACTATTCTCAAAGCCATTAAGTTCCAATAAATTTCATTAGATAACTGATTCCTACTGATATCCAGTAAGAGAAAAGCTGTAGCTTGAGCTTAGCTGCTGTTTGAGACCTTACAGAAGTTTATTTTCTCAGCACAGCAAGGAAAAGCCAAATTTCACTGCTCTGTTTCCCTCCTGGCCATTACTGATCCACCCTTCTGTGTCCTGCTGAGCAACTGACAACCTTCATTCTGTAAATGGACACATTTACTAGGATGATTTTAAAATGTGCAGCAATTAATTACTGCTGAGCAAATGCTGTTAAGATTAGACTTTTATAGCTAACCAAAGCTTATATAACAACTTATTAAAAGTAATTTGGGCTGAAGAAGTTTTGCCTTTGAGCTTGTACTTGTATATCAGATATATCTATGTGTCAGTATTAGTATGTTTTGAGGACTACTAGGGCAACTGCAAGAGTAGTGTTTCATGGGTAATTAATATCAGGATTGGGCCCTTAAAAGTCAAAGTCCTCTTTGAAGATGTCCATTTATTTTATTATTAAGCAATTAAAAATATATGTATTTTTTCATTATGCATTTAAAAATTTCATTTCACTAAAATTAGTGCAAGCTGAGAGGATTTACTTCATATGGCACTAAACCTTACATGATTGTCTGAAACATCATGCACATTCCTTTGGGATATAAATATCAATCTGATTAGCTAACAGGTCTTGTCAGCCACAGTAACTTATCCCCTGGGGTATCTGAGCCATCACGTGCCTCTAGGACTTCTTTAAAAGGTCAAGAGGACTTAACTAAGGTCTATATAAGTCCTTCTGTATGTCATTTGAAAAAGAATTAAGTCAAGAGGACTCTGCAGATCTTTTACCTGGCAATATTTTCTGTTCTTGGCTTGGGGAAAACTAAGTGGCCAGGTGAGTTCAATCTTTCCTCTGGAGCTTTGAGAAGACATCACAATAATTCACACAAAAAAAATGCATGGAAATAACCAAAGATGCCCAATTGCTGGGCAGGTCTATAAATTTGGATTTCTTCTCAGCTTGTACACCAGAAGACTTAACTGGAAATCCCAGTGAGTCAGATGCATGATGTGTATCTGAACTAAAGGATGGAGCAGTTTGCTCCTGCAGGGCAGCTCGCCTGCTCTGCCCTGGGACCTGGGCTCAGCTCAGGGCACCTCCACAGCTGAGAGAGCAAGAGCAGTGGCAACTCTACCCAACAATATTTTTAATTTTGCAGTATTCTTGATATGGCTCTTTCCAGTATCCTGACAGAAGCTGAAATTGCTGCTGGTCTACAGAGCTGTCAAGGTAATAGTTCTGTTTTAAATTTGGCTTTGCAGCTTATCTATCAAATTCCTTTCTCCTTGCTACCCCAAATCCCAATTCCAATGGTAACAGAAAACTCTCTCTTACTAAAACCAGAAAAAGGATGCAAGGTATTGGAACAGATGCAAGTTTTAATATTGGCCAACCAAGATACAGGTACTCATCATCCTTTGTGCACTGCAGAAATTTTAAGGATGAAAAAGTCCAAAGGCTGAATCTTGCATCAGAAATCCTGTTTATTCAGAGAATAATAATAAAACACAAGCACTATATTGATCATCAAGTTCTACAAATATGTCTTTCAGTGAAGAATCTGTTTACAAGGGTATGTTCTTTGTGCTGGAGACAACAGTCATTATTTTGTTACCTTCCTAGCTGAGAGATATCATTGATGGAAAAATTCCATTTATCTGATATAAACTCAGGAAAATCAAAGACTGTTACTTGGGATTTGTAATTACCCTCACTGTACTGCAGAATAGTTTGCTGCTTTTTGATCAAAAAGCTAATTTTTTGTTCCAGATTTTTGACTACTTTTCTTCATGTCTCTTTGTTTCCATCTGCTTATTTCAGCTGCTGATTCATTTGACTACAAAACCTTCTTTATCAAAGTGGGTCTCAACTCCAAGTCCAAAGACCAAGTTGCCAAAGTCTTCGGAATTCTTGACCAGGACAGGAGTGGCTTTATTGAGGAAGAGGAACTGAAGTAAGTAAAGTAAAAAGTTACCAACAAGGTTGTGGTTAATCACCTAAAAATGCTTTATAAGATCAGAAATATTCCCTTTCCTCCTGCTCCTTTGGATAGGAGGCAACCATGTGTTTGTGCACCTGTGTGTGAGTGCAGGTGCTGGAGGAGCTGCAACTCAAATAACAAAGGCAAGGATCACAATGGGGAAACTCTGACAGCACTGAAAATACTCATTTCATGTAGCAATAACTGACAGACTGTGAAGACAAAAATAGCAGTTCTGCTATAGCTGCTTTTTATTATTGTAAGGTTTTTTACCAGACTGAATTCAAAGGGCTATTTTTCTCTCATCTTTCTTCCTGTCACATGAATTCTAGCTTCCAGATCACATTTATCTGACTTTGAAGTTAAAAGTAAGGTTAGAGAAATTCTTGCTGCTGAGACTCTGCATCTTAGGTGAAAGAAGGAAGATAACAAGGGAGGGAAGATGAATCCTGCCACTACAGTCGGGGTTAATTTTGCATTTTTAATACAATGAAACAAGATGCCATCAAGGATTTTTATAGGCTGTGTAGCAGCATCCTCTTACTTCCTTACCCTCACTCTCAATGAAGTTGGAGGAAGTATTTACCATTGAAATAGTTCTCAAGAACTGAATCATGCTTAAAATTTTGCAGCCAAACTCTGAACACTTCCAGTACTATGTGCCTTTCATTTGTTCTCTCATCTTTACCAGACTTTTCCTGAAGAATTTCTCAGCCAGTGCCAGAGCTCTGACTGATGCTGAGACCAAGGCATTCCTGGCAGCAGGGGACAGTGATGGAGATGGTAAAATTGGAGTGGATGGTAAGACTACCCTTATTAAAATTGTAATATCTGCCTTTGAGACTTCCAAAAAGCAGCTCTAGGCAGCTGCCCTGCTCCATGTACTGGATGTTATGGGTCTGAGGCTGAGGTGCTCAGATCTGCTGTGTTACAGAGAGGATCCAGCATAGGAACAGTTCTCTATTCTGCCCTTTTCTTATCTATGGAGATTTTTTCAGGACTGGAACCTACATTCAATCTACAATTTCACTGCTTTTTGTTAGTGAACTGTGATCCAATGTGACACTTAAATGCAACACTTCCTTTCCCTTCAAGTATCTATTGCAATGAATACACAATGGGCTGCCTTTAAGAAATTATTATCAGAGGAAGTAGCATTGGTTTCCCATTTTAATTCTAAAAATCAGAAGAGAAATTTTGACTGTGTGATTACAAACAGAGGTCCCATTTTATTATTCTTTCTTCTTCTTTTTTCAGAGTTTCAAGCTCTGGTCAAATCGTAACCAACAGTCAAGACAAAGACCAAGATATATGGGCCATAAACAATCTTTCCAATTTCAAACCTACCATTTATTTACACATTTTGTACCCTGAAAAGTCATGAACAATTGTTGGCAAGTGGTTTCTTATTGCTAGAAAACATTTGAAGTGGTATAAGCAATACTTAAGCCAAACTGCCAGGTATTTTAAGCAAAAGGTCTATGCCATGAGGGACTGAACTGAATTCACTCCTCAAATCTGAATTTAGGGCATTAAAGATACAAACATAAATATTAAGAAGAGAAATTGAAAGCATCTCTGTGGGCCATTGAATTTTCAATATTTGCATAAATAGCTAGCATATATTGTAAAAAAACAGAATTAATAAAATGTCCAGGTGTAAAAATGTTTATGGTAACTCGTAGCAGTGGTATTTAATAAGAGGCATTTTAATACTCCATGTGTTTTTCTATCATTCTTTACGCAAGTAATTGTGTTTCAGAGACTAAGTATATTGCAGAACCTTGCACTAATTAAGTCATCAATTTAATATCAACTGGATCCAGGATGAATTTAGATTACTGAAACAGCAATACATTCAAAATTCCCCAAAGAATCCCTCACCTTCATGCCCACCCGATGGCACTATTGTTCCACTGCCAAGAAGCTAAAACAGTGTTCTGTGTGCTCAAACGGATTCCAGAAACTCCTCGTGTCTCACCTGCCACTTCTGCAAAAAGCACTTCAAAAAAACAAGTCCCCAGTGCTCCATAAGAGCAAGTGGGGGAATACTTCCTAAATAATCAACATTCTACTGCTTTTCTCCTCAGCACTAAGAATAACATAATACCCACCTCTCACAGGGTTGTAAAATGCATCAATGTTTGTGAGGAAAGTATAATAAAATGAAGAATGCCATAAAAAACTGATAA
This sequence comes from Luscinia megarhynchos, assembly GCA_034336665.1. Taxonomy (NCBI): domain Eukaryota; kingdom Metazoa; phylum Chordata; class Aves; order Passeriformes; family Muscicapidae; genus Luscinia; species Luscinia megarhynchos. The sequence goes on along the minus strand of CM067577.1, from coordinate 2,400,058 downwards.
GAAATTAATCTTTTTTTTCTTTACAGACACATGGAAATAACAAGACAGACAGAGAATGCAAAATTCTAAGCAGTCTCTCATTAATTGAAGTTAATTTTGTGTACTAGGTCAGGGCTCTGGTTGAAAAGCGTGGGTGTGATGACGTTACCAAAATTTTGCCATGGTATTGTCTTAGGTTGCAATGCAGGATGTATTGCAAAAGTGTGTATTCTGTCACCATCTGTTGAGACCATGTGGGGCGCTGATCCTTATCTCCATGGGAGATATTATCTGCTAATGGGCCATCTTTAAAACCAAGTGGGCCAGCAGTCTTTATCTTTTTCACAACCATCCTTCCTCAAGGAACATATCAACTGTTAATAGGACATTGAGTCTCAGTGCATGACTGATAAAATTACATCATCCCATTGAGAAATGCTGCAACCAGGGGGAGGAACCAAACCTTTCCTACCTAGATAAAAACTGAGATTTGGAACACAAAAGCAGCCTTTTTCCGCTGGATTCCAGAGGAAAACCGGACTTTTCCACATCATCCCTGCACCTTCAGAGGAAAACTGCACCTTCTGCAGGAGCACTGCTCCAGCTGAACCACATCTGCCACTGCAGGAGGACTGTAGCCACCACTGAATTGGACTGCTACAAACACCCTGACTGACTGACGGGTGTCAGGTTGTATTCTGACTCTGGCAGTGTTTTGGGTTTGTTTTTTGTAATACTGTGTTTCTATTTTAATTACCCTAGTAAAGAATTGCTATTCCCATTCACATATCTTTGCTGAGAGCACTTAAATTTCAAAATTATAATAATTAGGAGGGAGGGACTTTACATTCTCCATTTCAAAGAGAGGCTCCTGTCTTTCTTAGCAGACACCTGTCCTTCAAACCAGGACAAGTATAAACACACAGAGCAATCAAACTGGGCTACAAAAATGAATTCATTGCTTTTAGTACCTAATGAAACACTGCAGTGTATCAGGGTTTTGTCTTAGATATGTGACCATAATAAACACACATTCAAGCTGCCTTTTAAAAAATCTGGATGTCTTTAACCATTCCAAACATTGTACTTCCAACATTACAGCTGCTCCTATATACTCTTTGAAATAAATTTGGAGTTCTTGAAAAGTCTTTTCTTGGACAATAATCTTGCAAAAACTGGTATGAGTATCTCATACTGTATTTGTTAGAGTTATTTAAGAATATGTTTCAATATTTGCAGATCAAAAATCCTAATTTCAAAATTGCCTGCTGATGTTACTGTGGTTCTGATGCACAACATATTTATGATGAGACATTATGGAGAAGGAAGGAAATATCAAATCATCATATTACGGAAAGTTAAAGCAATCTACAAGACTTTAATGAATACTCAATAATGTGATCATGGTCTATACATTAGCCAAAACTGTATTTCCATTAACTGCAATGAATGAATCAGGTCCTAACATTGTAGAATTTTCTATAAGAGTGAAAAAAGAATTATCCATCAAGCAAATTGACAGTCATTATTTCAATGTCATCTTAGGAGAGCAATTAAAAAAGGAAATTTTGCAGAATTAATAACAGCAGCCTGACTGCAGGGCTAAAAGCTCTCATTATTTTCAGAAAATGCTTTGTTTCTCAGCTGATATTATATTTTATGTTTTCATCATGCAATATGGGTCACCCAGACATCTTCAAGTATTGTACCAATGTTAATGGCTAAATAAGAGAGAAAGGTAGAGGCAGCTCAGATAACTTCTGAGATAGCAGGCAGCTCCTTTATTTAACTACACTTACTTCCACCCTGATTAGCCTGCTAGGCCTACAAATCTAAGACAATTTCACCACTTACCATTCCATTAAGAACAGTAAAAAATTCATGACAAGGTAAGTCTGGTATCAGCTTCAGTGATCACTCCAGAAAGTTAAGAAGAGCTTGTGACTAGAGAGGTTTTTAGATCTTTCCTTCTTCCGGCATTACCAATAAGCAGATCAGAGGAGAAAATGTTGTTTTCTTTGCACAAGAATACACTCACTCACCTTCTTTTCCTCTCTGCCTCTCACTCACATGGGCTGTCAGGTACTGTGAAATTTCTGTAACTACTTACCATGGGATTTAAGAAAGCTCTTCAAATTGATCCTCAGCTGGAAATACTGCTGCCTGATCACAAAATACATTCCCAAACAGCTCCCTTAGAGCAAAGAACATTGTGCTGGAATCAGATATTTGGAGATCTGAGACCCTAAATATGGGATTGCCTTTTGTCAGTAGAATTTTGTCACATGTTTGGTGCATGTGTTTTAACAGTTTGTCTGAATTGTCAATCTCCTTTCTTTAGGCCATTTCTGCTTTTGATTATTATTTATGATAAAATTACCTTTAATTACAGAGTAATTTTACTTCAAACCTCACTAAATGTTACACATCCTCCTACTGCTGAAATTAATGGCCAAACTCCCACTGAAATCAATGAGGACAGGCAGTTCTACTGCCTGTAGTAGAAGCAGCTACACTTCAGTGCTATTTGGTTTATTTTGCCATGGTTCCTTACACCATGGGGCACAGCAAAATGCAGCCATGTGCAAAGAGCCTTCGGTAACAGTCGAGTAGAACTGTACTTATCTTTTAATTGGCACAATAGGCAGCATCTAGATTATTTCACAGCCTCCAACATTATTCCTAAAATAGACAGAAACCCTGGACAATGTATATTTTTTAAAGACTCCATCTGACAATGTCTATAATGCTGACAGCAGACAGAAACATGTTAGACAATCACATTTAGGGTCAGAGACAGAAAATTGCATTACTGAGTCTCAGAAGAGCTTCCAAGCACTTTTAAAGACAAACACATATCAAAATCAGAGATTTCCCAGGACAGCTTTTTGAGTGAAAAAATATGTTTATCAGACCAGACTCCACGAATTAGTGACGCCATTACTCAGCTATATTAGTCCATTCTGCTGTCATTTTCAAACAGAAATCAAATTCATTCCCACAGAATGATAAGAACATAATTTGGACCAAGGAGAGTTCACATGGTATTTCCCCTAACATGAGAGAAGTACCTGTTTTCCTTTAGCTCCAGACCCACAGTGCTGCAGAATCTATCTTGTATCTTGGATTCTCTTGTCCAGATCTCCACTCAGTCCTCTGGGTAATATCCTCTACCTGCTGCACAGAAAAAAAGCTTTGTCACTGGGGCTGGCTTTCCTCCTTCATTGTACCAAAAAAGTCAAATACTACAGCATGTGCTCAGACTTCTCTGCTAAATATGGCAAAACACTAGGGGCCAAGCAACAGTTCAAATGAAACGCTGCAATTATTTCTTTATTTCTATATGATTAAAGCATTTGCCCTAAGAGACTACTTGAAGTGGCAGGATATACTTTATTTTGTTGACAAAGTCCTTTTCAATGGTTATAGCTGTGAACACACTAAGATTCTCTGCTGTCACCACTGATACATCAACACTGCTATCAACCACAGAGGTTACTGAGCATCTATTTTAGTTACTTCCAAACTCATTACAAAGGCAGAATCTGTTATCCAGGATCATGATACCGCTGGCCCTGACACAACCAGGGCTGAAAGATGGAGTTGTGTGGGTTTGAGAACAGCTGCTGCAGCATCTCTTTACACTGTTGTAGTTGGTCTCAGGTTAACACCTCTCCTCTGATCTCACCTGAGACAACTGCTGAAGTTTCTTTTGCATCTGCTCAAAGTCATGGCTTTGGTTGATTGCCACTGCTAATTAACTCTGTACTTTATGCCAAAGCAGAACACAAAGGGTACAAGACTAGTCCTCAACCTGTCAATGTTTTACCAAAACACAGCTTTTCTCTGATACTTAGAGAAGTAAATAGCACTTGATTTGAAGACAATTGTTTCATATGTTTATATTCCTAAAGAACCTAGAACCATAGCAAGAACTTACCAATATGAATATTCTATATTTCTCAGAATCACACTTTCAAGTTTAATTCTGGAAGTCTGAAAAAACATTGCTTGAATATTATTAAATAAAGACACCTCAGGTGAAAATGACATTAGATATGCAAGTTCATAAGTATTCAGATGATCAATACAACAGAACTTTAAGATGTTGCTCGTAGAGCAAAAAAAAATCCCCAAAACAACCAAACAAAAATTAATTTTTTTTTAAAATTTCATAGGAATGAGTGCTAAACATTCCTTGAAACTGTGCAATAATAAGATTCTGTGTCAGAGTTCGCATTTTTGTTAGCTGCCCATTGTTTAGTGGTTGTTGTCCTGGTAGAATTATCAGGGATTTTCTTTATAGTGTTACATTGTTTGTACAGCCTCTTTTGAAAAACCACTTTCATAGATCTCAGTTTTTGAATGCATAAAGTAATCACAACTACCTAAGTTAACACCTAACCAAGAAAGAAGGGAAACAGGTAGATAATTTAGATGTAAAATAGATTATCTCATTAAAATATCCCTTAATATACTAACTCCTGATTATTGCATTCTAATTGTAGTGGAGGGAAACCTGTACTTCAGATGAAGTGACGTTAATAAATAAATAAAACCCAGTAACCCTAGATTCCCACCTGTATCAATGTCCAGTGACATCAACTTGATTCTGAAATTCAGCTCTTTTAGGCTTTTGTAAATCATCTTTCAGCCAGGATTAGCATCACTTTTGTTGTCAGCATTGAATTTCAAACACTAAAAGATCTCTTCAAAAGCAATCATAGCAATTATCTCATTTTTATTTGAGATCATATTCTAATATAACACTAATTCTGGCTATCTTACAGCTGTTGAATATACATAAAACAAGCTCAGCACTATATGCCATGGCAGAGCACATGAGGTAACCAGATGGCATTCTTTGAACATTTGGTGGTTTTTATTTTTAAACAATGACCAAATTACTTTCAGATATATTTTGAAATGGAGTATTATATGCTCACCTAGATCTTGTCATTTTCCTCCATTTCAATTCCCTCATTCTCATTATCTGTCAATAATTAGTATTGTATGACCAGTTAAACAAAGAGAGCAGTTCCATGAGTACTGTGTAGGAGCCAGCAGGAAAAAAAAGGAAGTTGGCTGTAAAGAAACACCTATGGCACTGTCACAGAGGACTGAAAAAACCCCTTTTTCTCCAGAAACATCTTGGCAGTAAAAAAAAACCAAACCCTTCTGTTCAAACTCATATCAACTTGAGAGATCATAAAGGAGAAACTACAACAGAGTGTAAAAAGGCACCTAACAGCATGAAAGTTATTTCAGAATGATTCTGGAGAAAGCACAGAATGAACTTCATCCCCAAGGGCACTGCCTGACATCATAATACCTTGGGAATCCCAGGCAGAAAGCAGCATGAATATATAGCACTGAATGAATAAGATAAATAGAAAGAACACCAAAAGATCTGTGATCAAACCTTCAGCTTGTACAAATCAGCACTGTTTCAGTTGTTTTAATCATAAAATACTGATTTACAACAGCCCAGGGTTCTTAGGCTTACCAGTAAAGTGTTCTTCCAGGTCACTGTAAGCAGTTTTCCTGCTGGAGGCAATAGAAAGAGCATTTGTTGTTCCTGGACAGCTGGTATTTGGGACCAAAGGTAAGTCTGAATATTTGTGATGTATGCATGTTCCTTCACATACAAAATAGGTAGCAAGAAAGTTTAAAATATCATTAAATTATGCCTGCTTTTTGTGTTACTTGTACCTTATATTTCTCTATCCAAATTCAAACAAACAGTACTATGGACTGTTTGTTATGATTGACACTTTTCTCACTGTCATTAAACCCAGCAGAAGTAAATCCACTGTAGTCCATTAACTTACATAAAGGCTTAGATTTATTCATTACTCTGCTCCACGGTATAATTTCGACCATTGCTACTATAAAAATACTTCCTCTTTAGCATATCATGCTTTCCATTTGTTTAAAAATAAAACAATGCTCATGGATTAAGAGAATATCGGTTTAGATACCACATTGACTACTACACAGTAAGTACTAACCAAAGTATGTGTGAGTTTTATTGGAATTCTTCCTAGAATTTTGCCACATAAACCCCCTTAAAGATGGAAACAGATTTTTGTCTGAGAAGAAAAACCTCCTATCTGCTGTTAACGAATTTTCTTAAGGTCTTTTGTTCTAAAAGCAATACTCCTGAAATATAGAATTACATTTATTTATATCTGCAATTAAAATTTCATTATTAAATTTCATAATGAAATAGATTGTGAGAATATGTTATAAAATTTATATAAAACTATTTCCACACCAACAAAGTCTGATTCCTACAACCTATAGAACTTGCTACAACTACCAAGCCTATAATTGATTTCATGTAATTCAAAATATTCAAAATGGATTATTAAGTTGGCCAACTGATTATAGATAATATTTCAAGGAATACTGACAACAAGATCAGTTTATTCAGCTTTACCTAGTTCATAGTTTTCTGTCACTGAAGACATTGGTTTCTGTTTCTGTAATTCAGAAAATGGTCAGGAAATACAAAATGAAACTTACTGTAGAAAGATCATCCAAATTAGAAAATGCTTTCCTCTACCCTAATGACAAGTCATCTTTGTCAGAATGACACATTGCCACCTCTGATCTGTCATCTCCAACCTCCTTTATACATTCCAAAGGATCAACACACCCCGGGAAGACAAATTAATTTCTTTTTATAAGGATTTGACTGCTGGAGTTATCTTCCAAAGAGTGACTTTCAGGTGCAGAGGTTACCTGTTGGCATTCTTGGAGCTGAAAGACTGCTTCAATGGCTGAGACGTACTTAATTATAAGCACTAGTGGATTTATTTTTTTAAAAACTGTTCTTTTTGTCCATATTATCTTAAGATATAAATAGAAAGAAAAGTTTAATTAGTTAAGGAAGAAATTTGAGCCAGGTCTCAATTCAAACATTTGATCCATGAAAGTGTAACCTAAGCAGTGGTTATTGTCACCTTTTGAATCCTTTATAAGACAGAGTGGCAAGCCAGAGTCAGCATTACTATTTTGCCTGGTATCTCCTCGACTACTTTTCCTCTACCTAGCTGAGAAAACTCTAAAGGTGAGCAGGTGACTTGAGATTAATTAAATAAAATTACTGTGCAGAGCTGCACCAGTAGTAAGTACAATACCATTGTTCTAAGGTTTTTATTTTAATTGCTGGAATTACTTATGGATGGTCTTTATATAGATAAGTATCAGTTTTCTTTTTATTCTTCAGAGCTGTCGGGAGAGATAACAGAAGTAAACTTCCTTACTTTTCCTTTTCTGACTGCATTTATTGTTACTTGTATTGTCAGATTCCATGCATTCCAGTGAGATGGTTTTTAGATGAATGGTTACATAGAGTTTTAAAATGTACTGTATTTATATAGATTGCAGGTAAATTATAAAACATTGCTCATCAATAAATTCACAACATGGTTAATTTAATCCACCTCATTAACAAGCCTTATTTCTGCACTGCTATTTTTAAGGAAGTAATGTACTAAATCTGTAATTCGTTAAGGAATACCAGATGTCACTTTAATCAACGAGATTGATCTACTTTCGTTGACCTTACAGTAATCTTCAAAACACAGAAAAACCCAATTTGTTGCAAGATGCATTTGCATTTCAAAACTCTGTTTGCACTATTCTCTTTTGCACAGGTTTAAAATGAGCCTTACAGACATTCTATCCCCTTCTGACATCGCTGCTGCTCTGCGGGACTGCCAAGGTGAGAAAACAATTAAAAATCTCAAACTCTCTTATTTTGTGTAACCATCCCGTGGCAAGTTTCACTCGGTCCCAAAGGAATACTGAACAACTGTATACCTTAGACAGATTTCTGTGATCTCTTTACTCAGCTGTCACAGTATGTTTGTTGATAACTGGCTTATACTGTCAATTTGGAGCTTATCCCCACACAATTTTGTTGGATGTTTAGGAGGGTATGGGGCAGTATTGCAAATTCATTCATTCTTTGACAGGCTTCACCTACTGATCATGTTTAGAACAATTAAAATGTAACGAAGTTTCATCCTCAGACCGTTTAGGAACAGTGAATGCAGTGGTCTGGGGTTAATTTCTTTATTAATTTATTTTCAGCTCCAGATTCCTTTAGTCCCAAAAAATTCTTTCAGATCAGTGGGATGTCTAAAAAGAGTAGCAGCCAGCTCAAGGAGATCTTCCGGATTCTCGACAATGATCAAAGTGGCTTTATTGAGGAAGATGAGCTCAAGTAAGGATTTTCTTAACTACTTGGAGGATATAAAAAAACCAAAAAAAACCAAAAACTTTTTCCATTCCAGAACTTTCAGTAAATGTGAACACAATTTATGCTAAATGTTGATAAAACCTTCAGCAGATTGTGAAAGATATATTTAAATAGATAATCCTTACAGACAAAAGCAAATTAGTAATACCTGCCTTTTATGCTCAGTAGAGAAAAAAAGAGCACCCTGGGGCTGGATTTTCATAGTGGACAGAATCAATTCAATCAGAGTTGCACTTACAAAGCAGAAATGCATACAAGTAAGATTTAGCTTGTCAAACAAAGCAGTGTTTTAAAAACTTGGCTATTGTGGTAAATTATTTAGAGACAGTTATCTGTTTGATTATACAATAACCATAAAATATACTATGGTGTGAAAATCTAAATCCAAGTTGTTTCCTCCCAAGGTATTTCCTTCAGAGGTTTGAGTGTGGAGCCAGAGTGTTAACCACCTCAGAAACCAAGACCTTCATGGCAGCTGCAGATCATGACGGGGATGGTAAAATCGGGGCTGAAGGTATTGACTACTTTAACTACAGAATGAGGCATCTCAGGGTGTTTGTAGTGATGTGGGATTCTCTTTTATGTTGATGGTACATTAATGTGCCCTCAGTGATTTTACTGAAACCCTTGAGTAGAAACCTGTTTAAGGATGGAAGAGGTCCCTGATCTTATAGGTTCATCTCTGCAACTCCTTTTGCATGAGTGAGTAAAAAAACCCAAAAGAACTTTCCTGTTGCCACTCACTCCCATATTTGAAGTTGTTCTGAAAGGAACTGTCCCTTATTTCTCCTCCCACTTTCACTAATGTAAGGCAGTGCTGGCATCACTTGGAATACACAGATGTAATACCAAGGACAAGAGAACCAGCTGTACACAGGAGAACAAACAGCTCATACATCAGCTCCTTTCCAGCATCTACTGCCCACACAGAAATTCCAGTGGTCACTGACATAATTCTCAACATGCAGCATGTAGTTCTGTGCTTGTTTTGCATGATAAGGATAAAAGAATTATCAAGTGTCACTACCCCAGTATGAGGTCCCACAGCAGGATCTGTGCAGAGGTGGCTGCTCTTTACCTTCAGGGACAGGTTAAGGACCAGGTAGGAAGGAGCAGTGGTTTTAGGAAGCAGCACACTACACTCACTACGTGGAAGCACTGGTGTGATTAAATGGCTGCATGGTACAGACACCTTCTGATCTCCTAATTCCATATTTCTGTGCCCTGTTTTGGAGACAAAGCACACACACAAAAGGCCTGCAGCTAATGGCAACTTGCCCCATGAGAGCAGTGAGCTGCCTAAGATGAGCATGAAAGGGGCTTAGGGAATAGCATGCAGGGAATGTGCTGGTGTGCAGATTCCCCAGCTCACTGCACTAGCAGGACAGAGCTCTTCTGTTTCTTTCTTTGGAAGGAATTAAATCCAGTTCCTTAGGAACTATGCCAGAACAAACACACATGATTTATGAAGCAATCTGTATATTAATACAGTCACTCAGGGCTGGGACTGAACAGATACTCTTATTCATGGAGGCCAAACATTTTAAAGATCTTTAAAAAACAGTATCTTATTACACAACTCAACACTGAATATTTAATTATTCCTTGCAAGTCAGCAAAACACACTGCTTTTCCATGTGTTGTTTAGAAGAGAATGTTTAGGTGTTGCTTCTCATCCACATGTTTCTTCTCTGGTCATCTATCAGATAATTTTTTTCTGTTCATTCCTATTCTAAATCTCTTGATAAGCCACTATCTTTTACTCCTAATCCTTTCATGTTAATATTTCTTTCATGTAAATATTCTCTTATCTTTCACAGAATTCCAGGAAATGGTGCAGGCTTAGAGGTTCAAAAGGACCAAACAAGATAGAATTGGGATGAATCTGCACAAGACACTTCCAAACCTTGAAAATCAGGAGTCCCTTATTTATCTTGACAGTGTCTGTTATTTTCACTGCCTTAGCAACATAATGAAACACTGATTACTGATTTTTTTTCATTGTGTGGACTATTCACCATGTTTTAACCTCTACTTTAGCAGACACTTCCCTTAAAAATATCCAATAAAAATTAATCATATACTGTAGCCTGTGTCTATTTTTTTGACTCCTATATCGAAACATAAGAATTCTTAAACCAAAAATTTTAATCCCTCCAAGATCTTGAATTTATCAAATCTTCATATATAGAACATCTTTTGAAATGAGTGAGAGTTCTGTTTACAAAAGCCTTTCTGGACTAAGCCTAAGTTCTTAGAACACTCAGATCTTCATCAAAGATTAGGAGCTCAGATAGAGTTGTGAGATATGTGAGAGTGAAATCTCTCACTGATGTCCAAGTGAAAAGCAGTCATATATTTTTGCTTAAGAAGTGGCTTCTGCATGGGGTTGTTGCAGCTTCAAAACACTCTTTTACATCAGCCAATTAATAGATGAGCAAAGCAAAAAACATATTGATCCACAATTCTTAACAGTTGGCAATTGCAAACAGAATTTTTGTATCATTTCAAGACGTTTTCAAGCAGATTAATTTGACATACAAGTTGTAAGCAGGTCGACTCAGTACATTTAATATGGTCATCACAATTTTCCTTTTATTGTACAAAAATAATATAAACTGATAAAAAATGAACACTGGATTTTGATAATATTTCTTAACATTATGAAATGTACTCTAGAATAGAAGTCTCTAGAGTATGAGTGATTTAAACAGAGCTCTTCAGATTTACACAAGCCAAGGGTCTGACCCATGAGGAACTGACCACGGCCATTCTCAGAACATAAGTTGGATGTCACAGGACAGTCACAAGAAATAAAGTGTGTTCTTGGCAATGAAATCAGTCTGATGACAGAAGGGTCTTGGAGTAGTTCACATGTAAGTAACAAACAAACTGCTCTCCATTTCACTGACAATTAAGTGTCCTGACCTTGACTAATCAAGTTACATCAGGCAGGCAAATGCCTGTAAAATAAAGAATTTTCCAGGTGCTGTTGCACTCTGAATTCTAGTTCCTTTCAATGTTTCAGCCTTTGCACTGTGGGCCTCGACAAAGAAACCCGGAGGCAAAGTACAAATTGTGTTATTCTCCACTGAGGTGCAACAGGATGCTGGAGCAGGTCACCAAACAGAAAAATACACTTGCCCTACTCAAGATATTCTGAGATCTCCCAAACATCTGAAGTATTGCAGTTAAAGAATCTTTCCATGCTTTCCATCAGGAAAAAGGTACCTAAAAAACTCAGTAGCCCATCACCTATCCCAGAAGATTCAAGTAAGGGAAAACTTGTTGAAGGAAGAAATATTTAAAATTAAAACATCACTTCCCTGGGATCCTTGAAACATTAAATCATACTTTTGAATGCTCTTGTAAAACATCTGATAGTGATAACTCAAACTGAATTTATCTCCTGATAAAGGTACTTGTCTGCTCCCTAGCCTAAAACAAAACACCACTGGTAAAACTCCTAGAGACATGGTATGTAGAATTCCCACTGCTTCAGGCAGGTCCCTGTAATTGAGAAAGCTCCCAGGGTTTTATTGACTGACAAGGAAGGAAAAACTAAATATACTGTCCATTTTCAACCCTCATTTAACATATGGATATGGATGCTCACTGTAAGTATATATTTAGGAATAGGATGGAAATAATAATCAATCTACTGCATGCACCACAATTTGACATGAAAGGCAGCAGTCAGAAATCAGCCACCACTGGCAATCACGCCTACAGATTGCAATAGAAGTTGCAACTGGTTATCAGAACTGCCAGTTGTACATTGCATATAATTAATTATTCACTAGACACAACTGCTATAAAAGCACATTTTTAGAAAACACCAGAATACTTATGATTCTCTTAAATTGCAGGTCTCAAGAGTGCTATTCCATATTCACACTATGTACCCCCTAACACCTTGTACCCTGTCTGTGAACAGTTAAAATTAAGATATAAAAAAACCCTGTAGTTTTATTCAACCTCTAAGCAGAAAAATGCCATGCCTTAATTGTGTCAAACTGTGATATCATTCTTATGTAATTCCCATTTTTTGCAGTGCTCAGAATGGAAATAATTAACATATTAATATAATCCATCTTCAGAGCTGAAGTTTTTAACTGCCTAGCCCCTTCCTCATCTTTTCTTGCCAGCTTTTCTTCAGATACAAGCTAGTAACATTAAACAAACAAAAACATTTCACATCTCAAGTTTTGCATGAAAGCAGTTTTTCAATTGCTACTCAGTAATTTTGTAATCTTGATCATAACCCAAGCTAGTGTGAAGTTACTGCCTTCCTTTATGAAATCTCTGGTCCTGCAAAGCAAATGCATCCATTATTAAACCATTACTCACCAGGACACCCCCGGTGCTGCTCACATTCCCTGACATCACTCTCAGAAGAAGTCTGGGGGATGTGAAGGCTGTCTCAGCAGGAGCCCAGCTCCAGCTGCACTGTTGTGTTTTCCCACACAGGCCTGTTGCAGTGTCAACAAAGCCTACAGACCAGGGATACACAGGCATTGTGCTTTTTGCTGGATCACAGCATTGTTTTGTAATTTATTTGCTAAACTAATCCCAAACTGCTGAGTCTACGCATTTGTTAACACATTTAGACTGCATACTGTCAATTGAACAGCTATGTGAGCTGTCAGCTGTATTTATTTAAAGCTGTCAGCTCTAACACCCAGAGTGATTTATAGTACACCTTTCTGTGAAGTCTGCTACTACCCAGCTGATGGAAGTGCTCAAAATAGTATCGAGAAATAGGCACAACAAACCAAAATATATGTCTACACAATATTATTTCTTACTTCTATGTATTTTTAAAAACAAATTGGAAAGCACTCATAAAGTGTTTAATTGCTTGTCCCTTGATGCAGGGGTTGTCCTGCAAATTCCCAATGTACTTATTCAGCAGTTTAATTTTACATAATCATGGGCTGGGAATCACATTTCAAACTCGGGGTGATCTGATGCCACTTTGCAAATGTCAAGGTGTGGTGTTACTGCACATACAATTAAGAAGATGGGATGAAATTGGAACCACAATCGAAGTTTCTTCATGCCCTGTTAATGTGTACATTAGAAATGTAATAATTTAATGGAATGTTATCACTTGTTCATTGTAGATTCTCACAAATACTTCTACCAAAAGCAATGTCAAGTTACAGACGAGGTTGCACTGAGCAGAATTATATGTTAGCAATCACTACACATACATTAATTCCCTTCCTAAGGAAAGCTGGACATAGAAACACCTTCCTCAGCAATTCCCCTTTACAGTGAGTACCCAGTGTCCAACTCTATGTGCATTCAAAATACATCCCTTGCATCAGTGTTTGCATTGTAGCAGTAAACAGGCACCCCCAAGTCACAGCCCTGGACCTCCATCTTGCTAAGTCCTGAACAAACACACACCTAAAAACATTTCAACCAACACAAGCAAAAATCTGCAGTCACTGCGAGTTTTTAATTTCTTTAGTAAGAAATTATTTAACTTGATTATCAATACTACCAATCACCTTGTTTTGCTTTAAGTGAGTAGTACAAGCAAATTAACTTCCCCTCTGGCCCGATCTCTGTCTCACCCCTGCCTGCAGTGGAGCACAAGCAAGGAAGGGAATTTGGCTCCTGTTGTTTGATATATTTGATCCTGACTGGATGGATGTTCCCAGAAATGGTCTCAAGTGTGCTGCATCCATTAAAGGGAGAGACCACAATGAAAGGGCCATTCTGCACACACTGCTGAATTTTAACTCACAGCTGTAGGGTAGGAAACAAGAATTACTTTATGTAGATATCTCATCCTGACACATTTGGCCTGATCCTTCCTCAGGCACTGCTCAGGGAAATGCTGGGGAGCTCAGCAGAGCAGGGCCCTCCCTCATCCTGCCTTCCTGGCAAGGAGTCACTTTCTGCTGTGACCTCTCTGAAAACACCACATTATACCTTATCCAGGCGCTTATTTAAGCAATTATGTAACCTTAGTTTATTCAGAGTCCTAAACTTCACATTCCTATGGAGAAGAAAATTATACATCTGGCCATGTAGCTGGTTTTACTTCTTAGTTTAGCTCACACTGAATTTTATTTTAACAGGAATTGAAAAGTAATAGAAAAGCTTATTTTAAATGCCAGTATCTTAAAAGCGCCAGACAGAAAATGGAAAAATAATCAGAATAGACATAATGTATCTATTTATGGCAAAAGGATTACCTGTACTAAGTGATGCTGCATGCCAACTCCTTCCATTTACTCCACCTTGATTTCATCTTTCAAATCTCGGATTCAAACTCTAAAAAGAAAGTGTTTCTAATTTTTGCAGCTGCCGAGAAGCTCCGAAGGAGTTGAACCGCTAGTGGTTTTGCACTTCGAACACGGGTGCACTGGCCGGGGCACCGAGGAACCCCCGGGCCCACCGGCCGGAGCTCCTGCGAGCGGCTGCCAGGACGCGCTGTGAGGGATCCCAGCAGGAATCGCGGTCCTGACCGGGCACGGGCTGCGGCTGAGGGAACGCCGGGCACGGACTCTGCCTGGGGGAACGCCGGGCACAGGCTGTGGCTGACGGAACGCCGGGCACGGAACTCTGCCTGAGGGAACGCCGGGCACAGGCTGTGGCTGAGGAACCCAGGCACGGGCTCTGCCTGAGGGAACGCCGGGCAGGAACTCTGCCTGAGGGAACGCCGGGCACAGGCTGTGGCTGACGGAACGCCGGGCAGGAACTCTGCCTGAGGGAACGCCGGGCACAGGCTGTGGCTGAGGGAACGCCGGGCACGGGCTCTGCCTGAGGGAACGACGGGCACAGGCTGTGGCTGAGGGAACGCCGGGCACAGGCTGTGGCTGAGGGAACGCCGGGCACAGGCTGTGGCTGAGGGAACGCCGGGCACGGGCTGCGGCTGAGGGAACGCCGGGCACGGGCTCTGCCTGAGGGAACGCCGGGCACAGGCTGTGGCTGAGGGAACGCCGGGCACGGGCTGCGGCTGAAGGGAACGCCGGGCACGGGCTCTGCCTGAGGGAACGCCGGGCACAGGCTGTGGCTGAGGGAACGCCGGGCACGGACTCTGCCTGAGGGAACGCCGGGCACGGGCTGCGGCTGAAGGGAACGCCCAGGCACGGGCTCTGCCTGAGGGAACGCCGGGCACAGGCTCTGGCTGAGGGAACGCCGGGCACGGGCTCTGGCTGAGGGAACGCCGGGCACGGACTCCCGGCTGAAGGAACGCCGGGCACGGGCTCTGCCTGAGGGAACGCCGGGCACAGGCTCTGCCTGAGGGAACGCCGGGCACAGGCTGTGGCTGAGGGAACGCCGGGCACGGGCTCTGCCTGAGGGAACGCCGGGCACGGGCTGTGGCTGAGGGAACGCCGGGCACGGGCTCTGCCTGAGGGAACGCCGGGCACAGGCTGTGGCTGAGGGAACGCCGGGCACAGGCTCTGCCTGAGGGAACGCCGGGCACGGGCTGCGGCTGAGGGAACGCCGGGCACAGGCTGCGGCTGAGGGAACGCCGGGCACAGGCTGTGGCTGAGGGAACGCCGAGCACGGGCTGTGGCTGAGGGAACGCCGGGCACAGGCTGTGGCTGACGAACGCCGGGCACGGACTCTGCCTGAGGGAACGCCGGGCACGGGCTGCGGCTGAAGGAACCCAGGCACGGGCTCTGCCTGAGGGAACGCCGGGCAGGAACTCTGCCTGAGGGAACGCCGGGCACAGGCTGTGGCTGAGGGAACGCCGGGCACAGGCTCTGCCTGAGGGAACGCCGGGCACAGGCTGTGGCTGAGGGAACGCCGGGCACAGGCTCTGCCTGAGGGAACGCCGGGCACGGACTTTGCCTGAGGGAACGCCGGGCGCGGGCTGGCGGCTGAGGGAACGCCGGGCACAGGCTCTGCCTGAGGGAACGCCGGGCACAGGCTGTGGCTGAGGGAACCCAGGCACAGGCTGTGGCTGAGGGAACGCCGGGCACAGGCTCTGCCTGAGGGAACGCCGGGCACGGGCTGCGGCTGAGGGAACGCCGGGCACGGGCTCTGGCTGAGGGAACGCCGGGCACGGGCTGCGGCTGAGGGAACGCCGGGCACAGGCTCTGCCTGAGGGAACGCCGGGCACGGACTCTGCCTGAGGGAACGCCGGGCACGGACTCTGCCTGAGGGAACGCCGGGCACACTCTCCCCCGCCCGCCGTTCCCGCTCCCACCGTTGGGGGCGCTGCGGGGCGCCCGGGCCAGGAGCGCTTCCCGGCCGCTGCTGCGCTTCCGGGGCGCGGAGGCGGAACCGCGGCCGGGCCGGGGCCGCTGGAAACGCGGCGGGGCCGGTGCCGGTGCCGCAGCGGCCTCGGGCCGATCCCCGATGGTGTCTGGCGGCTGCCGGCCCCAGGCTCAGGATGGCGGCGGCGGCGGCCGGCCAGGAGAAGCAACTCGCTCCGACCCTCCTCAGTTTCTTCATCTACAACCCCAAGCTGGGGCCCAAAGAGGGAGAGGTACTGGGCGAATGTCGCGCCCAGGGATGCGGGGAAGGCGCGGCGGTCCCTCCGTGCCCGAGGCCGGGCCGCAGCGTGTGCGGGCTCGGCGCTGTCCCTGCGGAGCGGCTCCGCACAAAGGCGGCCGCAGCTGCGGCTTTCCCGGCCCGCGGCCGCCCCATCCCTGCCTGGCATTTGGGTACCCGCGGGGCCGGGGACGACTGCCGCCCCCACTGGGAGTCTGTCACCCCTTCCGACCGAAAAGAAACAGTAACTGGAGGTGTTGTCAGCCGCGGGGCGTATGTTGCAGATGGAGAGCTGGACAGTCAGCAACTGTTTTACTGATGCTTTAACTTTGTCTAAAAATAAGTTTCTCGATGTAGATACAGTATGGTAGAAAGATTCCTGTTTAGCTTAGTTGCAGTCAAGTTACTGCTACTGTTTATTCGGCATTGTGTCCTTTAGTAAGGAAAGTTAAGAAGCTCTAGTCACTAGCTTTAGGTAAGAGCGTATTGTGTGGTTCATGCTCAGCTTTAATAGTTTTTGAGCAGAGCAGTGTACTTACATTCTGAGCAGTGGCAGATGAGTGACTGGGTGACTGCAGGCCGGGCGAAGCTGCTGTTCCGCTGTTCAGAGGGCAACACAAACCCCGCGGAGCTCAGCAAGGCCCGGTGTGTGGGGTGCAGTAATCTGGCTCCCCGTGGTGGCTCGGAGGGACTGGCTGGGAGCAGCTCTGCAGAACAGGACCAGGGAGTGTGTGAACAACAGGTCCTACGTGAATCAGCAGCGAGCACTTGTGGCTGTGGGAGGGAGGGTGGCTCAGCAGCTCCAGCCAAGCCAGTGCTTCCCCTCTGTCCAGCACGTGAGGTTGCTGGTGGGTGCTGTGTTCCTCCAGGGATTCCCAGAGTAGGAAAAGTACTGGCAAACTGAAATAGCTTTGTGGAGAAGCCCTGAGTCACTCAGGGGGATTCAGTCTGTGGTGTACCATAACTGCATTTGCGCAGCCTGGAGGAGAGACAATGGGGAAAGGGGGCAGAGGGCTGTCTCACCTGCCTGAAGGATGGTGGTAGATGATGGAGTCAGGTTCTTGAAGTGAAAGAAGGAAGATGGATGAAGGGAAATTCTGATGAGATAGAAAAAAAATTCTCCACAGGGAAGTGATCTAACATCAGAGCAGGGCTGGAAAGTTTGGAATTCCCATCTCTGGAGGTATTGAACACATGACTGGACAAGGCCTGGAGCAATCTGAGCTGGCTTTGAAGCTTGCCATGCTTTGAGCTGGCTTTGAAGCTCAAAAGCCTTGCTTTGAACAGGCTGAGAAGTGACTGGGGCCTGTGATTTCAATAGCCTTCAATTTACAAAGTACTTTGACATATCATGGGATGATTGACTGCTTAAGCGTGCCTAATATCCATTATTAGAGAAGCCCATTTTGGTAGAAAATAAAATTCTGCCTAGGTTATTAAGGAATTAAAAAACAAGCAAACGATAAACTCAATATTCTTTGATTTTGTTAAAATGCATTTGCTTGGATTCTTTTATTTTTATTTTAGGAAGAAAAGAAGATTCTCTTCTATCACCCAAATGAAGTAGAAAAGAATGAAAAAATTAGAAATGTGGGGCTATGTGAAGCTATAGTGCAGTTCACGAGGTAGGAAGTCAGATTGTTTGTGTGATTGTTTTGGCATAAGCACTTTATTTTAAATATCTCAATTATGTGTCTTCATGTTGTGAGTGTGTGTAAATATCTATTATCTACATATTCGTTTTCTTTCCAGGACCTTTAGCCCAACAAAACCTGCAAAATCCCTACATACACAGAAGAATAGACAGTTTTTCCATGAACCTGAAGAAAACTTCTGGATGGTCATGGTACTTATGCACGTGATATGCATATTCCTAGAACATCATCCTGCAATGTTCTCAATGCATTCTGCATTGTCTAATACCAGCCTGTTCCACTTCCTAGGTTGTACGGAATCCCATAATAGAAAAACACAAAGATGGAAAGCCAGTCTATGAATATCAGGAAGAAGAATTGCTGGTAATAATGAGCTTTTCTTTTTTTTTTTTTTTTAATGAGTTATATTGTATTTTTAAGAGTACTTCCAGAGATATCTTAGTTTAATTCTTCTTGAACTGCTGTCAAATTGATTTTCATATACCTATCTCCATAAATGGAAAAAAGAGCAAAGTACTTTTCAGTAAAGTTTAAAGAAGAGCACAAGATAGAGAATTATCCAGAGAACAGTTCAAGATTATTGAATAAACACTGGTGAAATATACAGCTATGAAACTTTTAGCTTGGAGTGGGTAAATATTTCTTAGTATCTGTTTGTTTAATTAAGTTCTTAAATCCATGTATTTTTATTGGGTGACAGTATTACTTTCTTAAGACTGCTAGTAATATTTATTAATAATCCGAGAAAAACATAAAAGCTCATAACTATGGTGGGATTTCTTGTCCAAGCTGCAGAATCATTAGATCTGTTCAGTTGTATACTGGAAGGGTATTTGGCAGGGAAGTACAGAGACATTTCTAGAGGCTGACTGAAAATGCCATTTAACTTTTCAGAGATTGATTTCTCCCATTTGTGTCTTTGCTGGCTCTTTGAAAACACATGTTATGTGTAACAGCCAAAATACTTGTAATTCTGCCTCTGCTCCCATTGATGTGCTGCTCTTTTTCCTGCAGGACAAGGTTTATAGTTCAGTCCTCCAGCAATGCTACAGCATGTACAAGGTAAGGTTAACACTGGAGGCTCAAGGCCTTTTACAAAACAAGAGCATGAGATACTTCAGTGGCACATAAAAATTTGCCTCGGTCTGGACTCTGCAAATCTAAATGTTTTTTCAATAAAAATTTTGGATTGATGTGGAGTATGTTGAGGAATGAGAGCTGTGTTGTAATCTATATTCATAGCCAAGTTACAAAAAATTACTGTAAATGATTACCCAACTAACTGATTCTTTTCCCCTTAAACTGTTAGCTTTTCAATGGCACGTTCCTGAAAGCCATGGAAGATGGGGGTGTGAAAGTGCTAAAGGAGAGACTTGAGAAATTCTTCCATCGGGTAAGACCTTCTTTTCCAGGCACACACAGTGTGATTCTGCACTGGAAATAAAATGCAAAATCAAAGAAAAACTGTCAGCAATGTGACTATAAAACACAGGCAGTGGAAAAGATCCAGAGTCAACACAAAGTATGTGGTTACCCATTTTGTCCAAATACTTCCTGCTTTTTCTGACAGAGTAGGTTCTTTAAGTGGAGTTGAACCACAAGTGTGGTTATGGCTTGTTGGAACAACTGACTGTTGGATCTTTTTTCTGATGGAATTGGGTTCCTTCTTTCAAAGTTCTGCTTTAATGTTTGAATTGGTTATTGTGATAACAGTTTGTACAGACCTATTTGAATGATTGTTGAAGATTCATTGAGGTGAGAATGAATTTGGGGGGTTCATCCAGTTCAGCCTCCTACTCAAAGCACAGCAATACTGAATTTAAACTCTCCTGCTCAGAGCTTTGGGTGGTTGAGACTTGAAAACTTCCAGGGTTGGAGACTGCATGACTTGTATGCACAGGATTAAAGTCCTGTAGTACTGTGAAGTAGTGAACAGATGTATTTTATAACTTCTCTCCCCTACTCCAGCCCCCATGTGGAATTAGTAGCTAATCCTAAGAAGGCCT
Organism: Luscinia megarhynchos; assembly: GCA_034336665.1. Classification (NCBI taxonomy): domain Eukaryota; kingdom Metazoa; phylum Chordata; class Aves; order Passeriformes; family Muscicapidae; genus Luscinia; species Luscinia megarhynchos. The sequence goes on along the minus strand of CM067577.1, from coordinate 2,379,683 downwards.
CAGGAAATGTTGCATGCATTATAAATAGTCTTTGGAATGTCATTTCATAGCCGATGCTTTAATGAAAGGATGAAAAGCAAAACCTATTTTTCACATAAAGGAACTGACTTGGTAGTATTATCTGGCAGAATTTTGAGTTCCTAGATGAGAAGTTTCATCACACTTGAAAAGTGCCTGCCTGCCTCCATTTTTCTTATTTGCAATCAAGGAAAAGGACTGCTGTCAGCATCTTGTGATTAGGTGGTTTTGAGATCTCTGATAATGATGGAGTGTAGACATTGCCTAATGGTGTTTAAAATTTTGTTCTTTTAACACATTTTTAGAATGGCACAGTGTTGTGACAGTGCAAACAAAAGTACAGGCTTTGCTTTGTGGATTTGGGGAGGGTCTTGTTTGTTTTTTGTGGGACTTGTGGTGGACTCCAGAATAAACACCATTGGTACAATGAGTACCATGATGAGCTGGTGTGTGCTACGGTCCAGACTAAATTAAAGTAGACCTTTGTAAAAAATAAAGTAATAAATTTTTATTGCTAAAACAGAGAGTCTCACAAGCTGTGACAGAGATCTGTCACCCTGTTGGTTTGTATTACTTGAGAACACTCAGTAATGTGAAGTGACTGTAGAGGGAGCCATTGGATAAAGCATCTTCCACAGAGTACTTGACAGTGCATTTGAAAGCTCTTGCTGAAGTTACAGTCCATCAATAAAGTGAATAATGGAAATTATTTATTCCATTACACATTGAAAGCATCTGTTCCTATTTCTACAGCTGAATCTCAAATTAAATATCAGCAAGACAGGCTTTGCTTGCTTATACTCTCAAAAGATCTTGAACTTTCCTTAAAAGCTGTTTTCATAATGATTACATGAAAGCAAAGTGACACCTGGAATCACATTCATGCTCTCACACATGGAATCAGAGAATGATTTGGGTTGGAAGGTAGCCTTAAAGGTCATCTAGGCCCCCTGCTATGAGTAGACATCTTCAACTAGATTGGATTACTCAGAACTTTGTCCAACCTGGCTGTGAATGTTTCCAGGGATGGGGCATTTACCACCTCTCTGGCAAGCTCGACCAGTGTGTGAGCATCCTCATTGTAAAAAGCTACTTTCTTGTATCTAAATTGAGCCTCCTTCAGTCTGAAACCCCTGTCCTATCACTACAAACCTTTGTAAAAGGTCTGTTGCCACATGAAGGAGTGTATCAGACATGCAGTGCTAGAAAGACTTTTTTTTTTTTATTTTTAGTCCAGATGGTTAAGGCTTAGACTCAGATTTGTCATTTAAATTTATACCTTGGCAGTTTTCTGAATTCTAAAAGCCAACTGTCATTGTTCTCTCAGTACTTGCAGACACTGCACTTACAGTCTTGTGATCTGTTGGATGTGTTTTGTGGAATCAGCTTCTTTCCTCTGGATAAAATGACTTACTTGAAAATTCAGTCATTTATTAATAGGATGGAAGAAAGCCTGAACATAGTCAAGTACACTGCATTTCTCTACAATGACCAGCTTATCTGGTAGGTACTTCAGTAATTTTTTTGTGTGTCTTCAATTTCTAATCCTAATAATGAGTAAGTGTCATAATAGAGAAGCTTTTAAATTACTGACAGAATTGGATGAAAATGAGAAAACACGAGTCAGCTACCATTCAGTAAGAAAAGCCTTGGTCTGAGCTAGTTAAAAGAAAATGTGTGATCTAAACTGCATCACAAACATAATTGGTTTCTTTTCACCCACAATGTTCTAGGAGTGGACTGGAGCAAGATGACATGAGAATTTTGTACAAATATCTCACAACATCTCTGTTTCCAAGGCACATGGAGCCTGAGGTAGTTGGGCTGGGGGTTTTGAGGGGGAAGGTGGTTGGTTATGTTTGGTTTTGTCTTCCTATTTATCCAGTACTAAAGGTTAAAGTACCAAAGAGAAATCTTTCTTCTCTCTGCCTCTGAGCTGTTTTTTCCTGTTCTTTTTCCCCTCAGTTAGCAGGAAGAGATTCTCCAATACGTGCTGAAATGCCAGGGAATCTCCAACACTATGGAAGGTAGGTCTTGTTTCACTGTCACCATCCACTGCTTCTTCCCCCAGGGCAAAACATTCGGGAGGAGTGTGTGTATTTTGAGTGCATATTCCACTCACAGCTCATTCCAGAGGGTCATGCAATAGTTGGTGCAATGTAAAACTTGACCCTTGGAAAAAAGAGAAAATGCTTCATTAACATTACTGCATATTTATTTGTCTTCCCAATTGTTCTTAATGCACTCTATGACAAATTTGGGGATTGTTCCAGTCATTTCTTTTCATTCAAGCATTCCAGACAAAGGTGTAAATTTAATCTAAGATTTATCTATTTGTTCTTCCTCTGTACTCAACATGTCAGTGAGGAATTCTGTACTTAGGCAAGCAGGCAACATTACTTTGCATAATTGGGATTTGGAAATCCTTAATCACAAGAACTCCTAATTGCAAGTTTGGAAAACATCTGTTAAATTCAAGAAACTGAAATACAAGAATCCATCTGACCTGTTGAATTATTTTCTAGGTTTCTTACTGGACCTTTAAATCTTAATGATCCAGAGACAAAATGCCGTTTCCCCAAAATATTCGTTAACACTGATGACACTTATGAAGAGCTTCACTTAATTGTTTATAAGGTATTACAGTTTCCTCTGCAATTATTCCACAGAATTAGGAATCTCTATGCAATGAAGGTGACAATGATGTGAAATTGTTAGGAATTGTATAGAAAGGTGCATTATAAGGCCAGGTTAAAGCAAAGAGACAAAAAACTGGCATTTCTAGTAACAAGGTTTAAATCCTGAATTCTCTTTTCCCCTCTCCTGTACGCTGTTGAAAACAAGTAATTGTTTTATTAAAACAAAATACCAGCCTTCTGTTGCTTTAAGTGATTTCTTGCCTGGCTTTATATGGGATTAATCAATAAAACAAAAAAACTTGTTCTTACATTAAATGGGAGTTTCTTGCAGATACCTTTGTATAATGTGCATTTTTACCAAGTTTTATCTTTCTCCTACAACTTAAACTGTTAACTGAGCTGCATTTTAAAATCATAGCTAACCTGTGTTGTGCAGGACTGCAAAAAGGTTATCCTATTGAAGTGTTACCTCTAAAAAAGATTGTCAAATCTCTTCACACCTCTGTGTGACCTCACTGAAGTACTGTCATTTATTTGAGTTAAAGTAATCCATTGTAAATGGGTTTTTTTGCTTTTGTTTTGTTCCAGGCCATGAGTGCAGCTGTCTGCTTTATGATTGATGGTAAGTACCTATTAGCATCAATTATTTGCCAACATTTTTATATGTAAAATACTTTAACATACAGCTTTACTCTTGAAAAATACAATAATTTGTTATTTGAGTCTCTTTTTCATGAGTGCTTTTATCAGTCTTTTGTCTTTGTTCTAGTGGTAAAAGTAACTCATTTTACACAATAAAATGACTAAATACTGCTTCAGTTAACCACATTTAAAATCACCCCTGAGATTTTCATTACGGGAGAAATTTGTCCTGGGAGTCTCGCTGATGTTTAAAGAAAACAACTACAGAAACTTTTACCTTCAGCTGTGGGAAGAGAATCTCACATCTCCCTTTTCTCTGCCTGACACAGCTTCAATTCCACCCACACTGGAGTTTTGCAGAAAACTGGACAGCATTGTTGGGCCTCAGCTCACGGTGTTGGCATCAGACATATGTGAACAATACAACATCAACAAGAGAATATCAGGGTTTGTACCACACTTCTTTTCCTGCTGCATTCCCTCATTAGTTGGTGAAAAGTTAGGTTAAATGAACTGCTTGAATAATGGTAGCACAAGCCCAAATTTTGAAAGCATTAATGGTGTACTTAAAACAATGCTTGTCTACTTTTCTGCATCTTAAGTGTTTATAAAGTGCATGTTACTGCATATTTGGGTCTCCCTGAAGTAACAATAGATGTTACTAATTTAGGAACAGATGTTTATTGTCTGGCTGAAATGGGAAATTATTTGGTTACAATGGAACCTTTACAGTTGAGGACATTTCCAGAATTACTGCTTCTTGAAATGTTGCCATGTATAGTAGGTGAGAAAAGAAAGGTCTTTTATGTTTTCTATTTTGCAGGACTAAGGTAATTACTTGAGGGGCAAAAAACAGTCAAAAGAAAAAGGATGCTAATGCTTTGGAAAATACACTTGACTTAGAACTACAGCTTACTTGCAGTAAAATTGCATGTATTTTTTGATAGATTTATTAGTTGAGGAAGCAAGAAACAGTATCCCATATGGTAACATAAAAGGTATTCAACCAAAGATAGGTGTGTGAATGAACTGTCAGTGGTACCATCCCAAATCAGCAAAATCACACAGGATAGAATAGGATGTGCTTGAAATTGTGCCAATCTACTAAATCATTAAACTTGGGGTTTTTAAATGTCATCTGGTTCTGGCTTTGGCAACTTTAACTCTTTAAAAGTTTAATGTCACGGTGTCCTGAAAACATGATACAGTTCCTTGACACTAATGCATGTGGGTGACAGAGAGCAGGGGTATCTGGTTGTTTGCAAAGGTGAGTGGTGTCATCACAGTATCTCCTGGTTCTAAATAATGCATTGCCTCAAGTACCAAGTGCTGCAGCCAGTTTTTGGTCAGTCTGAATTTGTCATGACTTCTACAAAAAAATACAGCTCTAGGTTTTTATATTAACTTCATAAAAGAGGAAATGGAGGAAGACTGCCAAGGCAGGAGTTTGAAAACAGTCTCTTGCTTGCCCACACAAATGATGGGAGAAGAAATCTAATTGCCTGGATCAAGAAAGAGTTTGTTCTCTTGGTTGTAACAAATAACAAAGACATGAACAGAAGATGACTTATTGCTCAAATTAAAGACCCAGGATCCATTCAAATGAACTTGGACTGACATAGGGGAGAGCAGCAGGAACAAAATGGGGCCAGAAAAAAACCAGCTCATTAGAAAAATGCAAATTAATTACTACTGTGAAGTGGGACAAAGCCTTCAGACTCCCCTCTGTGTGTTTACTGGCAGCCTGAGTGGCAGAAGGGGAAACACTGGCTGGTTCTGCAGGCTAGTTGTCTTTTGTTTTTTTTAAAGTGTGTTAAAATGAATTTCAATCCCACAAGTCTCTTCAATGTGAAGATAAGTCCAGGCTGTCTAAGTTAACTTTACACTGGCTCACTACCCAGTCTCTGGGAAGCCTGTGCTTATAAAGCATGTTGGTATTACAGACCACTTTTTTTTTTTTTTCTACTTAAATCTTCCTAGGGCTGAGAAGGAACCTCAGTTTAAGTTCATCTATTTCAATCACATGAACCTGGCAGAGAAAAGCACCATTCACATGAGGAAAACACCCAGTGTATCACTTGCATCTGTCCACCCTGACCTCATGAAGATTCTCGGTGACATCAACAGTGACTTCTCCAGGTAATGCTAAACTATTAAATAGTCTGTAACTCCTACTCTCAAGCAGATTTTATTTTTTTTGCAAAGGAGTGGTGCTTTCCAGTCTTTTTACTGATAGCTGGCTGTTCATGTTTGGTATTTTATGTTGGTCTTGAAGTAGTCCATCTTAGGAAAAAACTTCTAGTGTCCTTTTAAACAAAAAAGAGGGCTCGGACCTCTATCAAAGAAAATATCTCATCTATTGGAGGCTTCAGAGTAGTCATAGCAAATGGGATGAGAAGCACAAGATTCTGAGGGAAGTAGTGCAAAGGACAGGGACACCTGCTTCTGCCTGTGTCATACCTGCCCAACACAGCTGGTGGCTTCTAGGGGTGAGACAATGGATGAAATGCAAACCTTGCAGTTACTGCAGTCCTGCTGACAGAGAAGCTAAGTGGCTTCTTGTCAATGGGTATCATGCTACAAGGTGGGAGAGATCCTCTGTCATGACAAAAATTAAGAAAGAACATGACAATGCTGAATGACTGGGATGCCTCTAGCTCTAATTATCAACAAGCTGGTTTCCCACTCTGCTTAAGGACAAGGTTTCCATTTTTCTATAAATGAAAAAGTGTGTTTCATCATATTATGGAAGTACTGGTTTTGTGACAGCTTTATAGAATATATCTAGTTGTTGTTAGGACTGCACAACAACAATTTCTGATATTGAGCTGTCCTAATGATTACAGATAAAGTTGAAGATGAACTTGCTGCCACCTTCTTTACTTTTTAAAACTTCTTTCAGAGTTGATGAAGACGAGGAAATTATTGTGAAGGCAATGAGTGATTACTGGGTAGTTGGGAAAAAGTCTGACCAGCGAGAACTGTATGTTATTTTGAATCAAAAAAATGTAAATCTGATTGAGGTTAATGGTAAGCATTGTTTCTTATTACTTTTAAATACAGTTACTCCTAAAATATGTCCCTAGAGAAGTAATAATACCCATCTCATGAGAAATCTAGAGAGGGACTGGGACTGATCTTTGATAGAGCAGGTGAGTTTGCCTAAGGTTTTAGTCTGCCTACTACATCTGTGAAAGGACAGCATAAATATTCAGCAGGCATTTTTAATTATTAATCAGTCATTCTTCCTCCTTCAAATAATAGAGGAGAGCACTGTGAGCTTAGTTTAGAAGTAATTTTAAAAGCGTATTACAGATGGGAGATTAATATATTTACATCTGAGTTTTTATTTGTCACTGATCTAGGGTTAGTTACTTACACATTGTGGCTGTCCTGTCTGTCCCTCATCCATCACTGTCTTGTTTCTAATGTGGTTTTGAGAATGATTTACTATGACTAAGAGTGAGAATTAACTTTAAGATGCAATATTGCTATTTCTCTAAAAGTCTGTTTGAATCTTGCAGCACTTCTAGAGCTCTCCATTTTAACAGGAGGCAATGTGCTCACTTACACCATGGGAAAGAATTAATACTTTGCCAGGACCAAAGCCTAGCAACCTACATTTTAACAAGAGGAATGAGTTGTGTAACTTGGCAATCTTTCTGTAACTATCTTTCAGCATTAAATCTACCATACAGAAACACTAGATGAATGTTTCTGTGCCTGATAAACTTAGGAAGTGTAGTCTAGCAAATACACAAAGCAAAAGTTTTGCAGACTTGATTTACTGTAACAGAATATCCTAATTCCTTCTTTCCCTGAAAAAGGGGTTATAGTATACTTCCCTTAACTATATGTTAAGCCAAGTCTGCTGCTGTTGAGGTGTTTGATGAGAGGCCCATCATTAAGCCACTTAGACACAACTCACCTTTCAGACAGTGGGAGACATCAGACTTGATCTTCTCCTGAAGACAGAGTAATATTAAGTGTATTTCTACATTAGAAACTCTTAGGGCTTTTTCTGTTTGAATTTAATTATATTCTCCATGACAATCCCCAGGGCTCTTCTTGTATTTTCTCTGTAAAATACTGATGTAGCTTTTTTATGCTTTTTTTTTTAACAGAAGAAGTGAAGAAACTTTGTGCAACACAGTTTAATAATATTTTCTTCTTGGATTGATCTGCAAAGGGCTGATTTATTGAAGATGTCAATGTCAGGCACTTGTTCAACATAAGAAGTTATTAGTCATATTATTGACTGGAATAATGACAATAGTAAAGCAATACTTGCTTTGTAAGAATCAAAATTTCTACTAAAATCTGTAAACTCTGACCATAAAATTTTTAAATTTTAAAAATGTTTATGTGCAAACTAATTAAAAGCCAGTCTGAATTCACCTGTACCATTCCATTCTGATATGTTATGTGAATATTTTGCTGAAAAATAAAACTAATAATTGTTACACTTTAGGAACATCTGTGTTCATTTGCATCATGTAAATTCCTGCTAGTTTACCCAAAACCCGGTAAAAGAGTGTTCCCTCTGAAACCAGCAATTCGTGTGCATGCAGCTGAACCATTTTTACAGCTTCCTACAAGTCTGGGTCTTCTAGGGTTGTTTTGTTTGGGTTTTTTTTTTCCCCTTATTTGAAGAGTACTTGCTTTAAGCTTCAGCAGTTGCCAGCAGAGGATTTTTATTTTTTTTTTTGTCAGCAGGTGCCTTGCTACTTGTGGGTGCTGCCTTCTCTGCCTCTTTCTTCTCAGGCTCTGTGCTGACTTCTGGGCCTCTTTTCTTTGGTGAGGGTTCTCTCTGGGGGCCTCTTTCTTCAGCTAGAGACTGCCCCAAGAGAGGACTCTCCCCCAAGATGCATCCTTCTTTGACAAGGCTCCTCTCCTGGGCTTCACACTCCTCTCTTAACACTGCACTCTACGAGGAAAGTGCCTCCTCTGCTGCAGCTTCTTCTTGCTTTTTTGCCTCCTCTTCTATTTCTTTTTCAGCAATAAGTCTGCATGAACAAAATTTGAATTTAAGGTACTGTAAGAGGAGGGAGACAGATTTCTACTGGCTAAGCAACTCCTGCTCTAGTCATAGTATGAGCAGTATAAACTGCCACAGCAAAGAGAAGCAGAAAGTCTCTAATTACCCCCTCAAGTCCAAATATGTCTTAACTGCCTTTACACAGAGCAGGACCCAAGTGCCAGGAAATACCAGAGCTAAGAGTTTGTAACCTGCAAGTAGCCTGTATTTGTTACTCCAGCCAGTAACAGAAAGCACATAAGTTACATTCTCTATGTTACTAATGAAATCTGTGAGTTCGTTTTCCAGGTACAGTATGCTATACTACTTTCTTAAGCACACTTCTCATTTTCAATAATTTTTTTAGTAGAAGATAACAGTACTGCCAGACAAGATTCAACTCTCACCTTTTCAGCTCCTCAGCCTGGATCTTTCTCAGCTCAGCTAATTCAGCATCCTGTTTTTTTATTTCTTTTCTTTTATCCCTCAGCACTATTTCATGCTCAAAAGCAGGGAAGAACTTAGTTGTGAAAAAGATTTCCACTTGACATATCCAGAGACTAAAGAGCTCCTTTAGTTCATCTTCTTTTGCTTCATCTGCAACATGTAAATTAAACATTTATTTAGCAGGGCACTTCTATTTCAATGTGTTTTGGACTACAATATTTCAGCTCTGATACTCTGCAAAGGGAAAGTTTGCCTTCTGCATGGTACAGAAGAAGAAAGGTGTGAGACACTTCAAACTGAAAGGGGGTGGCCTTTTTGTAAGACTTCAGTGACTTGGCCCTGGGAAGGTACAAAAAGACAATGAACTCCTCCCTTTAATCCTGTGATAAGTCTTCTGCAGTAACCTGATGACAGTTGAGTATCTGTGACTCCTGTGCACAGGGGAAGGGAGGAACAAACATTTCCACCTGAAAGGAACAGGTGTGTGCCAGTGTCCCTTGTCATGTCAGGAAACAGGCCAGGCCCAGGTGATGGAACAAACAGTTTTTCAGACATGTAACTTTTCAGCCATCAAATTTCAGCAAAAGAGCTGATGACTGCACAAAGATCCTTATCAACCTCTCTCCTTGGATTTGAGTTCTGTAGCAGCAGAAAACATCTAACAAACACAAAAACCAGATGAGACCTGCTAATCAGCTGGAAGGAAGATGGTACAAAAAACTATGATCCTCAATGTACCAAAGTGCTCTTACTGACATCTCTTTTACCTGAATGTTGGCCTGTCCTAACACAAGGCATCTTATCCCAGCTAGTGGTGGCACACCACTAATAATAATTCTTATTTTAAGTAGAAGAAGCAGGGCATGGCAGTAACACATTTTATTTGTCCAAGGCACTCCATGGACAGGCTTGCAGCTTGAGCTTCTCATGGTAAATACAAATTACAGCTTATAGATGTCCCACAAATAAAATGTAGCATTTTAAAACTGGAGAAACTATGTAAGTCGGTACTTAAATGTCTCATTTAATTACAAAGTTTTATTTTCTTTTAAAAAATATGTTGTTAAAAAAAAATCTTCCTTCAGAATTAATGCTCATTTACTGCCCTCTTGTGACAAGATTAAATTTGCCTATACAATTAAAACTTTACAATTCAAGAGCTACAAGAGATTTGTGTGTAAGTCCTAAAACAGTGGGACTGTTTTACCTGTCAATTCCTTTTCTTGTTCTTCTTGTCCTTCTTTTACATTCAATGAACCTTGTTCTTCTTTTACATCTTCACTGGGCAATGACACATCATCTTTGCTTCCTCCAGGAGTTACAGAAAATGAGAGAAGAGTTTCTAATATTGCAAAGAAAGAAAATTAAAATTACTCAGTCTTTAATCCTTTGCATGAAATTCCAAGTTTGATCTTCAGCACAAACAAATATAGATTGTCATCTGACCTGAAAGCCAGACTGATGGTTATAATACTTCTGAAATGATGAAGAGTTTGTTTCTAATGAAGGCACAATGCAGAGCTCAGGCTCCTGATGCATGCCCACATGAGTGAGACAGAACAGGAAGAATTAAGGTTTAAAAAGCCTTTAAAGTTATTTTTAAGGAAAAAGTGATAGCTTCTAATTAAAAAGCAGAGAAAATTCAGAGATTCCAACTTGCCCAGCTATCTGTGTACAGCAGGTATGGAAAGCTAAACTTTGTCATAATTGCCAAACTGAATGGAGCTGCCCTCTGTAACTGCAATACATCACCTGTTTCTATATTTGGCTCCTGTTTGATTGTTTTGAAACTTGCAAAAAATTGACTGTCCTCTAGCCACTTTATAGTTTCATAGCTACTTTTTACAGTACTCACCCAGTAGAGAAGGCTGATGAGCAGGCTCTGTGTCTTCATGAGGTCCTGGTGGCTGGCAAGAAGTTTTAAATTCAGTTACCAAATGTCTGGGCTTGTGTTCAAGTCACAAAGTGAAATCCCAAGTCCCTTTGAGTCACACAAACTCCCTTCTCCAAAGCACTCTGCCAGCCAAATGCATCCTGCAATAATGCCTATCTCAAAATATTTAAGTTGCAGGAGTGTTTCATCTTTTCAAATATTACCTTCAATACCAACCAGCCAAGTAGGATTATCAGAGCTACAGCATTACAGAAAATGAAAGCTCCTGTTCTTTGACCTTTTCCTCTGTTCTTACATGTTGTTCTACATATTGTTCATCTATTGTTCATCTGCTCCTGAGTATACAGCTCAGCTGCCTCAGAAATGTCATCCTTTATGTCTGTACCAATTATACTTCTGCTGTAGGTGCACTAATGAAATATAACACAAGAAAGCTTCTACCCTCAGTAAATTTAAATTAAGATTTTCTTTTTCTTCTATTTTTTTTTACTATTTTAACAGGTCCACTTCACTGTGCAGCTGTGTCACTGTCTGCAGTGATGCAAGGGAATGGGTGAATAGGGTAGGAACAACTGGCCAAAGAATGGGAAGTGGTTGTGTACAGTGGCACTATTGGCTCACAGAGGCTGTGAAATTACATTTGTGAATACTTTTTGTATTAATAAAAATACTTTCATCTTGTGCATAATTCCAAATAATAACAATTCTAATTCATATCTTCAACTATTCTATATAAATAAATTGCACCAGAGTCACAGGTAGCATCTCACAACTTACAAAATCCTTATTCAGAAATTTAGGAAAAAGAAAAAGACGACAGCTCAACTGCTGGCAAACAGCAATGCTTTCTACATGCAACAGCTGCAATGCCATTTTTACAGGACAACTTTAGATATTCAGCTTAATGCAGAAGAGATATATCTTTCACCAGCCAACCAATCTGTCAGTTCCCCTTCAGAAGTATTCTATGTGTTTTTTACAGTTATCCAGGAAAATGTGCAAATATGCTAAAACTGTCTACGCTGATATTACAATTTAAAGTACCAACAAACAGAAAAAGCAGAAGGACCTAATCAAATTTTGTTTATGCAAAAAGAGGAAACTGATTTCCATGGTAAGGAAACAGAACATTTTCACGGCATGACTTTGCTCTCTAAGTAGACACATAATAACATAACAGGTCTGCATTGTCTTTACCTGGGGTGGAGAATGGTCTGTGAAAGACACAGCTGAGGTTTCCTCAGAGAACTTGATTTCAAAGCTACTTCTTTTCTGATTATCTTGAGCTTCCTTCTTCAGGATCATATCCTCGGTAACATACACCAAGGCACACTCAAGAAGAGCTTCAAAAAACTCCAGAAAAACCATCTAGGATAAAACAAATTAAATTAGTGCATTTTTACAAAATCTCTTCATTAACAGGCCTATGTACCTGAGCAAGCAAAGAACTCAGAAGTGGTAGTGAAGTTCCCCTGGTCTCATCTGTCTAGTCAAACATCCCTTCTTCTGAAGAAAAACTGAAAACAGACAAAGCTCAAAAAATTCAGGAGAGGATACGATGTGTTACACTTTATGAAAGTCACATTGAGCTAAAAAACTGCACTGATTTTTGTTGTATCTGGAGCTAAGAGAAATTTCTCTAACAAGCAACACAACTGCAGCTATTACCTCAAATATCATATTTTAATTGCATAGGATATGGCTAGAAACCCCAACACTGGGTTTATAATGGATTCCTTAGACCTGTTTAAAGACCTGTTTAAAACAAATTCATGTCATTTACAAGAGACTGTTGCTAAGTAAGAGTTAAGTCTTTAATTTGCAGCAGTTTTTAAAAGCAATTTTAACTGTTCCTGTAGCAATGGACTATGTTTTTTTCTCCATACACACCTCCAGCTCCAGGTTGACATCATGGATGCTAGGTAGAGAGGCACCAACTTTGACAAATATTCCCAGAACTCTTGGAGCAGTTAATTGTTCACTGAGAAGTTTAAAATCCTGGGTAAGAATAAATGTTACATGTTAACTGCACTTAAGGCATTCCTCACATGGACCTAATCTATCTCCCTTTCAAGCCTTTGACAAAATAGTGATTTCAAATGATACTTCCACATATGTAATTAACAGCAGAGTGAAATTCTAGTCCTATTGAAGCCAGTGGGAATTTTCCCTAGACTGCAAAAGCAGTGCTACAAAAGAACTTGTGAAAGCTCACAAACAAAAATATAAAAAATTACGATTTTGCCATCTGATTCTTTCTTCATGAAAAAATTGCTCAGATTTATAAAGCGAAGCACCCAAACTCCAGGCATATCAGAATTGTCCTCTACTTTCATAGTAATCTTGATCTGTCCCTGAATTACTGAATTTTAGTAAAGAATCTCATGCCTTTCTTGTAGTAAATACATTATTTAAATGGTTTACAGTGTTATTTCAATAGCTGTCAGTCTTGGAAGTTCTAACAGTAGGACATGTTCATATATACACTTTATAGACAGGGCAGAGGGAGACACAGTGTGGAGCAACTATATAAAAATATTTATATTCCCTTAAACACATTTGTCTAGGATTTGATAAAAGTAAAAAATTAGAACTCAAATCCTGAAAAAGTGCACAAATAACAGTAGTTAACAGTAGAACAACTGTTCCTTTACTGTTCCTTGGACAGTTTGCACAAATAACCTCACTCCCACCTTTTCAGCTGTGCCGAAGCCACAGCGACTATTTAAAAGGGCTCATACAAACTGAACAAAGAAAGCACATCTAATCACACAAAACAAAAATTAGCAAAATTAGATTATTACATCCAACATCCAGAGGAATTGCCTCAGCTTCATTGTGGGTTCAAATGGAGGTCTGGAGTACGGTCTACAAAAATCTCTGTATATTTCAAAGCATTTTTCAATGTAGCTCCTGGCAAAACATGTGAATTCTTCACCAGAATATAAGACACCTTTCAAAATGAATTGGGAAAAAATAACAGTTACAATAAGATGTGTGTAATGCTAATTGATGAATTCTGCACAGAAGAAATAGCATTGCTTACCTTGGACACAACAGGCAGAGGGCAGAACATTCCTGTACATCATTTTTAAGAAACACTTCTCCAGATGAGGAACTTCGTCTCTACAGTTGAAACGAAAATACTCTTTGTCTGGGAAGATTCAAACTGATTACACTGAAATAAATTTTACTAAAAGATGAAACTTACTTGAGCTCTTCATGATAGATATGAAATGCCAGGTGAACAAGGTCAGATACAAATGTTCTGAACAGTAATATCTCCAGTGGATGATGTATATTCTTAAGTGGTGTATCACCTAAAAGATTTTTAAAAACCCAAATGTCTACTGTTCTCATGTCCATTAAAATGCTTATAGGCATATTGATTCGTCAGCCTTTCTTATCCTCTGCACCTATCACAGTGTAACAACACTCCTGGAAGACTCAGACCAGACAATGCAGCACTTCCAAACAAATGTTAAGGGAGAACTGTCCACCTGTAACTGGATCTTGAAAAATTCTCTTTCTCGAAACGTATCCACTCAGCATATACAGAAATAAAAAGGGATTCAAAGTAGGAGGTAAACCCTTCACATACTAAAGACACTGCAGGCCTAAACAGAATTGATTGATTAACTGACTCCATGGAAGAAAAAAAAACACTACATGCAAACCAAAGTTAAGAACACTGAAAAAAAAACCAAGAAAAATTTGTTTCTCCTACTTCTCTATCAAAACTCTCTCTCTTAAATAGCAATGACAAGATCAGGAGTGAATACATATTTTGAACAGATGGCTCTTCAGTGCAATTTTTTATGCTGTATTTTAATTTTATATTTTTTCACCTAAGGATCAAAAGTGCCCACAGAAATGTAAATTGATCCACTGAGAACTCACAGGCACAGAGGTAGTGACTCAGGACCACTTAACTCCCAGAGCTGAGCTGCCAAGAGAACTTGCTTTTACAACTCTCCACAGCTCATTATTAAAATTCCTCAATTCTAGACCCTGCTCACCAGGAATACAAACCTCTCAACAGCCGATCTATTTCAGCGAGAGTTTTGGAGAGATGAAAATCACAGTCCTTCAGAAACCTCCAAAACTGCAGCTTAGTCAGGATGAAAGTGCCATCAGGAGAAGGACTGCAGCCTAAGCTACTGTAGAAGTAGTAGGCTTCTCTCAATTTTGAAATATGCTTCAGCACAGCCAATTGTACCTAAATAAACCAGGATATGTTTTCAGCATCATCTCAAAGCAAGAGAAGATCAGTTTGTATTGATCCTGTAACTGGGCATTATTTGACCTTGCAACTTAGAATAGCAAATACCTGGCTAAGTGTTCACAAAAGCATTACTCAAAAGTAGTTTTGATACATGCATTTTGGTGAGTGATAAAAATAAATCACCCTCTGTCAGCGGACAAACCTCAGAGCAGCTAAAGCTGGTTGCTCAATGCCCTTCCAGATATGTAAACCTATTTTTAATTGGCATTTTTTAGTGGAAGTTCAGAAGAGCTTCCAATGTCCATTCATTCCTTTTGCTTTTCTGTTTTCATGGCCTTCAGACTTTTGAATAATTGTTTAATGGAAAGAGTTAATTTAACACAAATAAATCAGAAATAAAATAGTGTGAAACACAATACAGGAGAAAAGTGAAAGTATCAAACAGTAGACTTACTTGTTTCAATTCTTCCCCTCTTTCTTCCCTTGGCAACAAGTCAAGCAGTAAAGATAAATCCAAAGCAATATTTGATCCCAGAACAGAAATCTCTCCCAAGTCATTAACGGTTGAGTTATTTTCTACCAAGCAAATAAAATAAGTTAGAACAAACTAAAATAGCTTAATATATATGCACATAGGAAAACAAAACGTGTATTACTCCTTCTTATATTTCTGACTTGGATCAATAGATTCCTTCACAATAGGAAGTAGAGATTTCACAACCAACAGCAGAACAACTGAAGAGCAATTTTTTCAAATCAACCCCTAACCAAAAGGAAATGCAGATGTTAAAAAAGCTGTGAAACTTTCAGATAACAGTTCCATCCATTACAAGATGTGGTGCAGATGTGTCACTCACAGGAAAAACAGTATGGAAGCAAAAGCCATGAATCCCATCTTTATCTAAGTTCTTTGAAGAAATATGTTTGATCCTTGAGTATGTACAAACAGTTTCATATTATGGTAATATGGAATAACAAAATGTAAACTGAGTAAAATCTGTTTTGTTGAGTTGCTCACTTGATTTTGTGTCAGAATACTTTCTTGTGCTAGTGGCTCTCAGCTTTTTGTCTTCCACAGGAGACCCTTGACAAGCAGGATGTTTCACGGGAAGATCATTTACAAACTCTCCTTGAAAAGCATGGCCATTCTTGAAGACAAAGATGCCCTACAGACAGATAAATTATAATATAAATACAAAACAAAAAAACCCAAAACTACTAATTCTGTCAGTTAAATTTCCTTTTCAGAATATTTGCTAAAATGCAATATATTAAATAAAATACAGCAAAACAAATTTTTCCTACCCTCTTTTATAATGCATTTTGTCACCTATTAAATAGATAGATTGTTGGAATAAAGGACTGATCATGTATGTGCTTGATTTTGAAAAGTATTTTCCCCCCATATAGAGTTCCTTATAGAACTCCCCCATATGCACTCCTTAGGTTGCATATGTGGCACTCCACTCAGAGTTTTTCCAAAAGTCTGTTTTATCAGAGGTTTTAAGAACCTCTCTGTGCAAGGACAGCTTGAAATCTATTAGCTCACAGTGAAAGTGTGAAATTCTGACCAACCACTGCAGAACTCAAGATGCACCTACTGCACTGAAAATCTCCACAGTGAAATGCATGTCTTTGTATACCCAAAACATATCTAAGCACAAAATCAGCCTGTCTCCTTGGAAGGACTCCTACTGCTTTCAGTGGACTCTCTGCCCTTTGTGTGGAGATTCCACCCACACTGCAAACTGAATGTAGTTTGCTGTACAGAAATCTAGAGATCCACCATACTGAGCAGAATAGTTTGCTCTGCTGCTGTCTGTAGTTCTGAAAATACTCACCTTGCCATGCCTCTTGTTATGCACCCATTCTCCACTGTACATTGATCCATCAGCATAAATGAACATCCCATGTCCATGGCGCTCCCCTTTCACAAAATCACCCACATATTCATTCCATAGAGAATACTGAGACCCTTCTATTCTCTTCAAAAACCATTTGTGGGTGCCAGAACCATGCTGAAAAAAAAAGGTGTGCTTAAAAATATATATATATTATATAATATATTTAGCTTTCCTAGAGTACTGGACAGATGCTGAACTAAAGAAGGGTTTCTGAGGAAGAAATTAATACCTGTATGCCACACTCCCACTGTCCTGCATACTCTTGATTATCTGTCATCCATTTCATTTTTCCATATCCATGTCGTAGATTTTTCTTCCACTGACCTTCATAGATATTTCCAGATCTATAGCTGTAAAAAAACAATAGAAGTTAATTCATACTAAATTCTATGCTGATCTTATGAAAGGTTTATGCAAAACCTCATTGCTAATAAATTTATAATTATGATAATAAGGTTAAATATAAACATTATATATTATATAATTATATTATATAAGTAATTATATTTATTATATATTATTATATTATATATATTATATTATATAAATATAAACATTAAATTGAAAATTGACTCACTATGACATGGACACAGAGGCTTTATTGTAGTGAATGTTTACATCCTATTTTTAATTTAGAAATCATTAAAAATATTAACCAGCTCTTTTTCCCAAAGTCTTTGCCATAGCTATTAATAATATTTGTTTACATATAATTCTAGAGATAAGTTATTTATTCATAAGGCAGCTTCATCTGCTCAAATCAATTGAGTGTGTTTTTCAATACTGAATTGTGGTTTACCAGAGCTGATTTGGGATTTTGTCTTTAGCTATTCTTTTGTGTGAACAATCAGTAGAAATACTGTACATAAAAATAAACTTCTAAAGGTCTGGTTTTTTATCATAAAGCACTTTGTACTGCAGAAGATATACACTACTATCAAATGACAGCATTTGTACCCACTTTAAACAATACAAGAAACTGTAACATAATACACAAAAATAAAAAATGCTGAGGGTAAGAACCAGTGTTATCACATTTACCGTCTGGATCCCCATCCTTCTCTGACATTATTCACCCAATCACCGGAATACCAGGAGGTCTGTTCCTGATCATAATAAATCAAACCCTGAAACAAAGAGCACAGTCAGTTTAAATACCCAAATATTCATCTACATTAATAAAACACCACCTACAAATTATATGACACTTGTAAACACATTCTAATACTTGGGTCACTTTGATTTACTGTACTGAAAGCAATGGAATGGATACAATTAAATAAGAAAAGTAACTTCTTTTGATTAATATTAGGTAAGACCTTTGAAAACACCAAGTGTTCAAAAGAAAAATCCTATCACATTATATCAAAGTCTACCATGTCTTTCAAACCCTTTGGAATTACTTTAAGAGAGCTAACCCTGGTATCTTAATTACAGTACTCAGTCTGAGGCAGATCAGTTTTCTGAACTCATTCCAACTTCCAACAGTAGGTGTACAGTATTCAGCTGTATTCACAAACTCAGAAAAACCCCCAAGGAAAAACAAATCTCTACACGGCATAAGAACATGCAACAGAACAAAACACTTTTGTAAAACCTTTGCACACTAACACTTGCTGTTCCTGACCATGCTCTCATTTAGTTCTTACTGACCTTTCCATGTCTTTTGCCATTGCACCAATAACCAGTGTAAGAAATTGAATGAGTACTACTCCTGAAAACTCCATATCCATGCCTAAGTCCATCTTGGATTGATCCTTCATAAACACTGCCATCTTTCCAGGTGTAACGGCCCTTATGCGTCAGCACATTCTTAGTAAATGTTCCCTGAAAGATTAAATTACAACATTAAAATCTGTTTCCCAACCTTTTGGGACAAGTCAGGCTTGTAATTGAAATCACTGCCACAGCCCCAGCTGCCACCTGTATTGTACCAATTACTGCAACTTATCTGCTTTCCTTCAATTTGCACATCTAACTGGGTGCAATGGTGTTCAGTTATAACTGAAATTGTACTTTACCTCATACTTGACTCCATCAGCCCATGTGTAAGTCCCTTCTCCATTCATACACCCTTCAGAAAACATACCCTTCAAAATGAAGAGAATAGCATCATTTGCAGGTTTATTCTTACCCCAGCTGAAGCCTAATTTTAAAAGAATGACAAGTTAATTCCCCTCCAACTACTAGTTTCAAATCAAGAGATTTAATGCCAGAAATGAACAAGCTTTCAAAGCTTCTCAGTGCTCGAGAGAGAACTTAGTCTGCTACTTTTTAAAAAATGTATACACTCACCTTGTAAGTATTTCCTCCCTCAAAACATATAAAATCCTTCACCCTCATAGAAGTCACCGACTTGCTCACCTTCATAGCTACAAAGAAAACAAACTAAAGATGAAGACTTCAAGTCACTGCCAATAGATCTAAATCACATAAAATGACCATTTATTCACATAAACAATCACATAAATGATCATAAACGACCTTTGATTCACCATGGTCTACACACAGGTCAGCTGTTGCATCTTGTGTAGAACAATGAACAACAAGAAAATTTCTGATTTTTTGAACCTTCCTTGTAACATTCCACATAAATTTTGAGTTGCCTCAGACTCCTATTTCCTTCAATTAAGAAAAAAACCACATTGATAGAATTTTCTACCTTACAGCCAGGCATGCTGGTATATGAAACGTTACATATAAACATCACATTGAAATAGAAAAGGATTTTGTTAACATTGCCATTCGCTTGCTTCCTCAGTTTAAGATATTCTGAAGAGATACCAACAGCCTTAAGCATTAAAAGGCAGCAACAACTAAAGATTACATGATATATTTTCTTAACCAGTTGTCTGTAAACTTTAACAAAACTTCACTGAAGGTGAACAAGCTATAAGAATGAGGCTTTTGGCAGGCAGAGAGCACTAGCAGCACTCTAGGATGTAAGAAGGCAGAATTCCACTTGTACATCTCCTAAGGTGTCACTGCTACTAGGTCTGAATAACCTGATTCTCTGCTTCAAATCAAGAGTCAAATCTCTGTTGGTATGACACTGACTACAGCAGAGATAGTGCAATGAGAGCTCCTGACTTCACTGCTGTATTTGTAACAAGTGTACCTTTTTATAATCACTTGAGCAAGAAGAGGCTCCTCGTGGATTGAGGGAAGAGGCTGGACTGGTGATTCCTCTTTATCTGGCTCTTTATCTGGTGCCTCTGGAATTGCCTGAATTTCTTCACTCACTGACTCATTCTGCAAATCTGGTGGTGTTGATAAACTACTCTCAACTGTAGTAACTACAGAGCCTTCTGACTTCTCACCAGCTGCCTTCTTACCATCTTTCTTCTTGACATCTTTCTTCTTGCCTTTTATCATAGCTGCTGAATTGTCTCAATGTGTACTTTCCTCCTGAAAAATTAAAATTTATTTCTGTCTTATGTACATATTGCTACCCTATAAACTAGTTTAAAAAACCCAAAATATGGGACAACTACAAAAAAAAACCAAAAACCAAAAAAACCACCAACCAAAACCAAACCAATATTATTTCTGTGATTATTACACATGCAGGTATTAAAGTAATCTCTGTAATAGCAATTCCTCAAGCCAGTGGTGTCAGCTTGTGGCAGGCAGGCCACAAGGCTAACAGGAAGCAATGTCTGTGAATTACCTCCAAGCCTCCCATCAAAACCACAGTGATGGAACTGTTGTCAGTATTTCTGCCGCTCAGAGATCTCCACCTTTAGCCATTAGATTTAATTACATGGAAAAGTTGAAAGCCATGTCTCAAAGATATGCATTCGGCAAATTCTGGGAAGTAACACCTGCGCTACTATTATTGATTTAACTTGCTTTCCAAGTCATGAGTTGCAGATTGAACCACAGCACAGCGAAACCACCAAATCAGGTAGTTGAGAGCTGCCTGAAGGTTCCAGGACTGCCCGCACAGATGCAAGCCTATTATCACAGCCGGGTTTCCGCTCGGTAGTGCAAGAACCCGACCCGCGAGTGCCGCAGCGGCGAGGTCTGGCAAGGACAGCCTCAATCCGCTGTCACCGGCACCCGAGCGGGGATGGCGGGGGAAGGCCGGTGCTGAACCCTCCCCGAGGAACGGCGGGGCCGGTGCCGAGCCCGAGCCCCGGCTGAGGGACAGCGGGGCCGGGCCAGTATCGAACCCTGGCTGAGGGGCGGCCGGGCCGGTGCCGAGCCCTTACCGAGCCCTTGCTGAGGGGCGGCCGGGCTGGTACCGCGCCCTTACCGAGCCCTTACCGAGGGGAGGCCGGGCCAGTACCAGGCCCTTACAGAGGGGCAGCCGGGTCGGTACCGAGCCCTTGCCGAGGGGCAGTCGGGCCGGGCCGAGCCCCTGTCCCCGCGCAGGCGCAGTGCGGCGGCGCTGCCGTAGCCATGCCAACGCTGCCGCGTTGCCCGGGCCGAGCGCGCTGTCCCTCAGGCGGGGCTCGGTGAGGGCCCCGGCCCCGCTGTCCCTCTGCCGGGGCTCGACACTGGCCCCGCTGTCCCTCAGCCGGGGTTCGGTGAGGGCCCGGCCCCGCTGTCCCTCAGGCGGGGCTCGGTGAGGGCCCGGCCGGGCCGCTGTCCCTCAGGCGGGGCTCGGCACCGGCCCCGCTGTCCCTCTGCCGGGGTTCGGTGAGGGCCCGGCCGGGCCGCTGTTCCAAACCCGCAGAGCCGGGCTGCGAAATCGCGGCTCCACGAAACACGAACAATGCGCTGAAGGTTCTTGGCCACAGCCGGGCCGGGTACCACGGGCCCGCTCTGCCACGCCGCTCGGAGAAAGGGGCAGCACCATCACCGCCACAGCTCCATCAGCGGCAAATGGAGTGTGAACAGAAAATAACCCATAAATATAGATTTCTTAGGTAAAATCTTGGTCCTACAGAACGGGCAGTTTGTAGCTACCTGTTTTAATGGTTCCTCATTCAAAAAGATAATTTTCTACCTTCTTGATTGTACTGAGATAGAATTTGGGCTGATCTGACTGGCAGTGCCTGGTGAGACAGCTTTTTTTTTCCCCATTATCAGAAAAAGAATCCCTGTTCTCAAAAAACAAGTTGGGAATGTGGAAGGGAACAATGTTAAATTAAAGTAATGATGCCAGACTAATTATTCTATTCAAGCCTACAACACAGAATAACAGGAAATTAACCATTAAATGCAATATTAAAGCTCTAAATTATTATCTACTGAAACTCAGCTTTGGTATAGGAAGAGTATTTTAACTTGTGTATCATTTTCATTTGCTTTAAAATTATCATATCCATTATGTATAAACATAGAAAACTAATATTTGTTTTATGGCATTGCTAGTGCCTTAAATTCACATTCCATTTAATTTTAAGCAGCAGTGTATTTGCTATAAATGAGGTTCACCTACTCCTGATCTTTATATACAAACATATTTATTTTATAAAATTTTTGATTGCTGCTCAGAGAAGTACAACACACAGTAAATTGCAGTAAGAGAGAAGTTATTACACGAATTCCAGGATGTTGGTATGGACTCAACAGGAATAACAAAGAAGTCCTGCTGAATGCCTTCAAGTGCTCCTGCTTCCAACTTTGAAGACTGCTTAAAAGTTTTTTACTCAAAATAAGAGAGTCACAATAAAAGCTCAGAATATTGCCAAGTATTAAAATTTAAAATGTTAATAAACAGACACTGACTTATTCTGGTGAAATCAGATCTAAACTGACTATGTGTCTCATAGTAGGCCTTCCATGGGGGCAGTTCCAGGGATGTTCAATCTCACCCATATGGGTGATCAATTTTCTCATTTCCTGCACATTCAGTGCAGTTCCAATCATTACCTGCAAGCAAAAGGAAAAAAAAAAAGAATTATTTCCTTTTTCCATCTGCCAGCTGACACAAACCAGAGCAATAGTTCAGCTACTATAGTTAATGAATTCTGTGCAAGGCATTAAAAGTAAAAAACACCTCCCAGACAATCAGAAGACAAAACCCAGCTAACATGGTGTTCATGAGTGCATTAGTTTGGAACAAAATAAAAAACTAGCAGAAATGTTTCCCAAGTTACACTAGATAAAAACAAGAGGAACAGAAGGAAGGATATTAGCTGGTGACACTCAGCAGTAAATAAACTTGCCCTGCAATACACATACAGATAGAGCCACCTGTACTGCATGGAGGAAATGTGGTATTTATTTATTTGAACACAAACATCAAGTGCACTACTTACAGACTTCCTGCAAGCTTGAGAAGCAAACATCTGTCTGACCCTCGAGGGCCTGCACATCACTCCAGGGCAGTCACTCAACATGAAGATCAGCTCATCTATGTCTTGTGGACCAAAAGTCCAGTTTTTGTTTGTTGGCAGCGACACCAATTTAACTCTTTGAGTTACGGGAGCTGGAAGGTTTGCAACAGTAATAAAAGAAACAGAGAAATATAGAAAGTTACTCAAGAGAAAAACTGAGAAACTATTTTAAAAAGTAATTATGATGTGCTGTGTGTATATACTAATGTTTAAATTTAATTTTTTGATGGATGTAATTAACTAACCAAAGTGGTAACTATGGCAGATATCCTTTTAACATCATCCAAAAAGTTGTTTGCAAACTCAAAAGCAGGAAGATCTACTTTCTAACAAACCCTTCAATTCCAAAGAACAAAGGGTTTATTAAACTTTTTTGAGTTTATGTGACTACAAAATCACTTAGGATTAATGATGGTAAGAGACTGGTAATTAATAGCATTCTAGACTAAAGAAACCCTGGGATGTTCTGGAATGAAGACTATAGGAAAAATGTGTAGTGACTTCCCAGACAGCAAAGTGGTACCACACTGCATTTTCATTATCCTCACTATAAGGGAAACAGTAAGGAGTTTGCAGGTTACAGAATTTGTTCAAAAGAACAAAGAATGTCATTAATAAAGCCATAAGGAAAACCAAAGAAAATGATTACTAATAAAACAAAAGGACTTTAATGTAATATATCCAGAAAATGCACATCCAGTCATGTGACCAAAGGGTAACTCCAAACAGTCTTCAAGAACTTCTGTAAAAAACTGGTGAGATAAATAATGTACAATGTTCTGTTAAATCATGCAGAGACCACAGAACTGTAAGTCTTAAAAAACAAACATCCCACATACAATAATTCCCACATACAATAATAACAATCTTAATTCAAAGCTTTTGATAACACCCAAGGGAATTCTTGCATAATAAATAAAATTAGACCTTTGAACTGTTTTACTTGCAGCAATTCTGGTCCAAACTCACCATTTTCATTTATGACAAAATCAAAGCCATTTTTTCGGAATATTTCAAGGTTTTCAATCAATACAGTTTCATTTACTGCTGTTAAATTGAGATTTTGAGGCCTGAAAGAGAGAGAAAAAGATGGTATTGCATAGGTACACAGTGCAGAGCAGTTATGACACATTTTATGAAACAACAGAGAATTACTTAATATAGAGCTCTGTAGTAAAACTTTGCACTCTGCTTTGTTAAAAAAAAAAAAATCTCACTACTGAACAGTTACTTCCACGGGTTACTCAGTAGAATGAGGTGAGTTCCAATACCCTATCAAAGTATGGGCTGCTATGAAAGCCCATTGGGAAATCTCTTTGACCCGAGTTGCTGCATAGCTGCAACTGCATCCATGGAATTTATGTTTCATGTGATTATTAACTCTGAAACACAGAATATAAAAACCATTTTAGTCTCAAGTGTTCTGAATGTGTGAAATGCTACATAAATATAAATCATAGATATCCTTCTGAAAAGGTGAATTCGACTTAAAACATGTTATTGTTAAAACACTGAAAACACTTACACTATCAGCTTCTGAGGCTGGAGAACAGTGTGCTGTTGCAACATCTCAAAGTTGTATTTCTCATCAGTAGCATGTTGGTCAATTATGAAAAGATCAGAATTCAACTTTGCTATTATAAACCCTAAATTGAACTGGCCAATGATTTCCATTTTTGCAAACATTTCTTTACTACAAAAAACATAAAGAGATTATAAATTACACCCTTATCAGTTATCATGTAAAACTTTAAAAACTTCTGTTTCTCCCCTGCAGAATACACTTTAAAGAAAAAAAAAGTCATTTAAACAGGATATAAATGTTGAGAATCTGCCTGATGAGGTCATTTCTGGCAGAACAAAATCCACCATTAAGACAGGATCCCCCCATTTGGGATAATAAAACTAGAAGTAGACAATAAGGCAATAGCCCAAGTAACACCGAAGATGGCATCGAGGTTTTGAAGGCAGCTGACATATTTGCCTTCTTTTCACAATTAGAAGACTTTCCTAAGTCATTTTTAAAATCCAAATATTAACAAATCAGACTTTAACTGTCCCCAAACTTCCTGAATGCAACTTATTTTTCCAGGTGTCTCACCAAATTTCATTCACACAAGGGAGGAATATGAGCTATGGAGCCTTTCAGTGTGCTTTCTGTCATGAAATTTGGTGTTTCTCTGACTGAACTGCAATTCACAAGCCTGATCTTAGCCAAATCTATGTTGTTTGTGGCCTTTTTAGTGTCTTTTTCCACATTCTGTTTGCACTTAGTTCAAATAGCTGCTTTGCCAGTAAACTAAAACAAACAGACTTTTTTTGTGACATTAAATAAAAAATAGATACATGTAAGCCTCTTGCCCACCCAAGACAGGTCTTATATTTTTGCTTAACTAATTTTATTAACAAATGAACAAAATATATAAATGTATATACAAAATATATAATATGCAAATGAAAGCAGAAATACCTGATCTCTTTTCTTAATTCATCTTCTGCTACTTTATTCTCCCCAGGACTAATTTTTGCTTTAAATCTTCTGTAATTTTCCGTGTGTCTATTTTTCTGTTGTTGCTGTATTAGCTTTTTTACCTTTTCTGCCAAAACCTTCATAGAGAATTCAAGAGGCACAATTTTCTTTTTAACTTCCACCAGTACATCAACACTAGTGTCCTCCACTTCAGGATATTTACCTGCCCTTGGAATCATCTGCTTCACTTTTAAAGTTTCTGCTTTTAAAACGTTTTACTCTTGGGGAACAATTATTGGCTTCTTGAGAGAACTTGTTTTGATCAGTCCAGTCATTCACTTGATCTAGCTTGGGTTCAGTGCCCAAGACCTGAACATCACTGTCCAATGACTTCTTACTACATCCAGCAGTTTTAAGACATTCCTTCTCCATCTGTTCTTCTGTGCTACAGAATTCTTCTTCAGAATTAATTGCACTTTCACTATTGATGCAGCTTACAGCTTCTGGTGTACTACATCCAGCATCCGACTCAGAAATGCTACAGGATTCAGAATCTGCAGTATCTTCTAATTTTCTCAAGTATCTCCTTGGAACTGACACTTCTGAGTCAAACTTCTGACAACTCTCAGCCTCCTTAGGCAAGACAGCCTTTTGAATCTTTACAGTACCCCCAGTGGTACCAAGTAACCTTTGTCTTGGGGAATGGTGCTGCTGTTTTACCTTTTTAGAGCTTTTAAAATTGCTTTCTGTTGCTTGATGGAGAGAGAATGACTCCCTTAATCTGGCAAGAGTCATTATTCTTTTGCCTTCACCACTTGGATTTTCAGTCTCAGAGTCAGACAGCATTTCTGCCTGAGGCTTTTCTGTCTCTTCAGGAATTGTCTTCTTCAAGTTACCTAATGAAATCAGAATACAGAGTATTTCAAGATTCTAAGTTAGCTGGAAACATGAATTAAATTATGTGCTTTAGGAAAGGGAATGAAAAGAGGTAGAAAAACAGCAAACTGCTCAAAGGAGCCCCGAAGCTTCAGACAATGACTATGGGGCTGAAATGCACTAAAATCAAACAAAAAACCAGTTACATTTTGAAGACATTTAATGGCACTATTAAGAATGAATTTGTAGTATCTTTTCTAAACTGGAACAGTAATCAGTCCAACCAGCACATTTATTTATATTACCAAAAGAGTTTAATGACAGAATGACAATGAAAAGTGGATTGCTCTTACACTTTAATGGTCACTATAAAATTCCATTGGCAAAGTATTAAGGAGCTGGCACAACAGGCACTTAGAGCATATGGGATTTGCAGGTCATTAGAGGACTTCAGCCTCGCCAACTGCCAGTCCAACAAGGATTTTACTGAAGGTTAATCTAAAATAACAGTGAGAATCAGGATACAGATGATTCTACATGTCAGCAAAAAGGAAAATTAGAAGGGGCTCTGTTGAATAAAAGGATAAGATGATCTTAACTTAGGAAAGTGATCTTGAAAGACTACACAGTCAAAAGAGAATCATCAATTTCTGTAGATAACATAAAAGAATCCAAATTTAAAATCCAATAAACTCATACGTCATTTTCATATTTTATTTATGACCCCTTAACCATTCTTTCTCAAAGACATTTTCATAAAAAAACCAGATCACTTTTAGTATCTTGGGAGAAATCTTTTGCAAGCAATGTCCATTAATTCTGTGTTAATTTTTTCTTCACAAAGGTGACTGTAAATCCTGCTGTGTTGGCACGTGTCATTTCCATAACCATCACTTAATAACTCAGAGTCCGTCTTTATTTTTTTTTTTTCATTTCTCCATTGGGCTTTTAAAAACACATTTTTCCATCTTTAATTCTCTGCCATACATCATACTCAAAACTTTGTTGTCCTACCTGCAATGTCCAGAAGTTTCTGATTGACATTCAGTTTGTTAGCATCACTACCAAACATCTCCATCAGAGAAGTCTTTAGAATTGCTAATAAAAACTTTTCCTCCTGAAGTAAAATTTGCCTTTTGTCAGGAGTTACATTGATGTCCACACACTCTGGGGAAAAAAAAAGAAAAAAAAAAACTGCTTTACAAATAAAATGCAACTTATTGCACAGAATTAGTTCTGGTTTGTTTGCCATTTTTGTCTGCAAATCAGATTAACTGTCTCAACATTCCAGCAAACAAAAACATGATACAAGTTTTCTTGCATTTATGATCACTTAAGATAAGAAGTCATTTTTGAATACATAAAAGGTGAAGAGGAAAAATACAGGAACACAGCTAGACTCTATTTCTCCCTCACCAACTGAGCATTAAAAAATCCCCAGAGTGCAGGAAGTCATACAGATGAAAATTATAATATTCTCTCAATACAAATATCATTGAAGAATAAATTGTAACAGCCTTTACTGAAGTTGCTAAAAATTATATAGAACATACCAGAATCTACCCCAATGTTAAGGACAACAAATGGATACTGGTGTTTATTGTGTAAGTGATAAACTTCATTCACAATCTTGACAACCTGCAAAAAAGGTGAAACAACAATAAACTTCAAAAATATTATCTTCTACTTTGCACCAGTATATATTAACTAATGTCCTAAAACATATAATATATGACTGAGATCTTGTTCACTCAAATAGACACAACTAAGACAGAAACTTAGTTGAAACTACTGAGAAACAAACATGAGCTACTAATGCTGAGGTTTTCAGAGAATACTGGGTTAGTGGGGCTGAAAATAAAAAAAGCAACCCCCTGACCTTTGCTGGATCACAGGGACGTTGGTTGATAAAGAAGAACTGTCTGTCTGTTGTGCTCCTTCCAACACCGTGATCACACCGAGAAATGAAACCAGTAATACTGTTGGATAAATAATGTAAGAGTAAGGTAAAATAAATGAGAAAAGCATGTTCTAGGGGGCTTAAGGAAACACTATTATACAGCATCAGTGAATATGGTTATACACATTTCCTTTCCCAATTCCTTGTCTGACAAAGGCTACGACAAAACTGCATCCCAGTATCTACTGTGCTGTTCTTGGCTCTTTTTCAATACTATAAATCACACCTTTTTATTTCTTTTACTTTTTTGTTTTGAATTTTGGTCTATGTTAAAGTGCTACAGGCAGCAGTGGTTTGTACTTTTCTAATTACCTATAAAGATTTTGTGGCATGTCAGCAGGGTTGAGTCCATATTCTTCACAAACAGCTTCACTAGGAGGAAGCTGAACAAAAGGAATAAGGCTCTGCAACTGAAAAAAAAGAAAAAGGGAAGGACCTTTTATAAAAAAACCTATATAGATTTTTCCCTCTCATCTTTCAGGCACAGCATGAACAGGTTTTGAGATCTCTGTATGGGCCCTGTGGAAGGAAAAATGTTTATCAACAGCCAGCAGCTATCAACCACTCAATATTTTTGATGGTTTCAATATTGAGTTGTAAGAAGGATGTTTTTGAGCTTTCTTTATCTCTGCTGTCATCTAGAGGATAACAAGTATTTTTATAGCTATTCCTTAGAAAAGATTACATTCTACAGTTTTACAGGGGCTGACTGCAATCCCATTCAAAGGTTATCCAGAATAAAACTTACTTTCATAGGAAGAGCTTGCAAAAGTGGATACACCTCAGTTTCCTGCTCTCTGTCGGTTTCAGAGACACAGTAAGCCATAAGCCCATCTCCTAAATAATTTCTCTTCCATGAAACATCTCTGAACAGATCAGAACCTTCCGAGGAAGCCGTGGAGGCTGCGGTGTCTGTCCTCTGTCAGCCTGTAGGGGGTGCTGCAGGCCAACACGCCATCGTACACCTCATCTGATATTAAAAACCACTCTATACAGCTACATTCTCTCTCTTCTCAATAATAAAAGCAATACCTGTTTTTGTCCAAATACTGCTCCAATGTTCTCCTTTAAACTGGGACTTCCAGCAGTGGATATCACACAGCTTTTCTTCCCTTGGCCAACTTGATTAGTGCAGTTAATCCGCACTCCTTTGGAAACAATACAGTAGGCTTGTAACAGCTGGACCATTTTTGCATATTCCTGTCAAAGGAAAAAGAAAGTTCATATCTATATGAAATTTCTCTTTTAAAAACAAAAATATATAAACAAAGCATTCAATATGTGCAGGTAACAAAAGGGGGTTTTATTCTTAAAATCTTTACAAACTAAACTTTAAAAAAATATATCTGAAGAATAGTACTTTAAAAATAAACAGAATGTTTACAAGACTGATATTCAGCCACAATGCAGCAGTCCCTGGTTTTAAAAGACAGATAAGTGATCATGATATGGATTCTTTTCAAAATCTGAAAATCTCAGAATGTACCTTTAAACCTGAATATTACAAAGCAGAAGAGAAAAGCATATGAGAAGACTTTTGTTATTTGATTAAGATGTAAGACTGGCATGAAATAGTCTATAATCAATGCATTCTACAGAGAACTGAATTTCATTCAGCAGTAATTAAATTCTGGGGGACCATACTCCTTTGAACTGAGAATTTCTGACCTGACCTTTTTGATGTTCCTTTGGAACTCTTTGTGCCGCACTGGCAACGTATAGAACAGCTGCTGGATGCTGACAGTTGTTCCTTGCTGTCGTGGGAAAGGAGTCTTCTGAGTGATTTTGCCATTGTGGTCAAACACCAAACGAGTCCCAACCTTTGCTGACTTATGACAGGTGAAAATGGTAACATCACTAATGGGAAGAAACAGGCAACAGAATTATTCACTGAACACCATATTTATTATCTTATCTATTCCTCATGACAAGCAGCATAGAAACTACAGCAACACTATTAATTTAATTTAAGCAACTCTTCCCCATAAACAACTAAGAATCTGCTTTTCAGAGTAGTGTAACACTTTCCTAGCTACACATTCTTATTTGTATCCCTTTCACTCCTCTCTTATAAAACTTAATGTTAAAGTCTAGTTTTGCTGAAGATTACATTCCTCATTCTAATAGATACCAGCAGCACTGTGTACAAAAGCTGATTTAAAATGTATCGTTGGTCTGAAAGAAATTTAAGTACAGTTGTAATGAGTTACCACCTAACAACCAGCACTTAAATACTGCTACAATACTACTTTACATCAGAGGATCAAACATTCATATAAATACACAATCCCACCCTGTAGAGATGTGCACACTTAAGTAACACTAAATTTTGTATATAAAATGACCAATTAGGTGCTTAGAATCATAGAAAAATCTTGCTGGGAAATGACTCAAGATGTCATGCAACCTATTGCTCAAAACTGATCTAACAGTAGGGAACTGGAAGTTCCCAAAGCCTCATTTTACCAGTAAAGGTAAACTGAAAGGGTGTAGTGGAATTGTGCATGCAGTAACTTTCTACTACTAAAAAATAACATTAATTACCTTAATGCACATAGTGAACTCAAAGCTTCACCTCGAAACCCAAATGTTTCAACATGTATTAGATCAGAAAAATCTTGTATCTTTGATGTGTAATGTTTCAGAGCTGGAAAAAGATATTTCAAATACATATTTCACTTCAAAGTGACACTGGTCTATGCAAGTAGATTTTGTATGCACGTCAAGAAGCAAAAAGCCTTCTGTATTATTCATTGTATTTTACATAATGATTAAAGACAAAATACTGCTTGTTTTCCCTTTTTCCTATGAACAAGACCTCTTTTAAAATCTTCGGATGCACCTGTTATTTCACACTCACAACAAGTTTATAATTCACTTTCCCAAAGCAGACACTTCTACACAGCTCAACTCCTTCAACAACGACCAGTGATTAAACATTAATTAATCCACATGAACAATTATAAGACTTTCTCCTCTGGGATTATTTGTATTCCTTGTGTCATTTAAATAAGCAAAGAAACCAAAGACTATTTCTGAGTAACAAGAACTATAACCACAAGAGCACTACAGAAAATCAGTCTAGTGTTGCTCAAATCTTGCAGGTAATGTATACATTATGTAAAAGCCAAGTGTCCATTAAATATGATTAAACTAAATGCCCACATCTAAATTACGAAAAAAATTTCAACTTACTCAAGCCTTCAAAGTTTTCCTCTTCCACTCCACCTCCATTATCTGAAACTTCTATCAGTTCTGCCCCATGATCTTTAAGTTTTATATCTACAAAAATGAGTAATAAAGTATTTTAAATTCTTTATGTTCACATTTGGTGTTAGGTACCAATTTTGCACTTGAAGTCAATTTTTCAAATAACAGTTTTGCATGTCAAAATTGAATAGTAACAGAAAAAAAACTCCTGGTAGCTGTCCAAAGTTAGGTCAACCTAATGCAAACCAGTCTGTAGTTTCCAGGTAATTGAGCTTCACTGAACTTCTGACTGAAGTTTTCTCAATTATCCCAGCACCATCCTGGGAGCTCTGGAAACCAACCCTGTGCTAGCCCAAGACCACCGGCTGGCACTGCTGCATAGGGCACACATTTTTTTTAGTGGCCAAAGAGGCTAGAAATTAAATAACACCATTTCACAGGCTACTAGGAATGCACTGGGGCCTGGGAAGCAGAATGCTTTATTAACCTGAGCTGTAAAACCACTGCAAACATCCTTGGTCCGAAGTATTTGCTCAGATTTGTTAACATGCACTCTGTTTTGAGGAAAAAGACGTGCTTTAGAAGCCTATGAAAGTTATGAAATTCGAGGAAGAGTTACCGATGTTGGTAGCCCCGGCATCCAGGCTGTTTTCCACCAGCTCCTTCACAGCAGTGCCGAGGTTCAGCACGACCTGGCCCGAGCAGATGCGATGGACAGAGCCGCGCTCGATGGGCCGGATGGGCCCGGCGGGCTGCGGGCTGCGGAGAGAGGGACAGCGAACCCCACTGAGGCTTCCCCAAGGAGCCGGGAGGGGAGACGGGAACCGAGGGGAAGGCGGAACCGCGCCGGGGCACGGCCCGTGCGAGGAGCGCGGTACCGAGAAGGGCCTGGCAGGGGGTGAGGAGGCAGGGCCAGGGCCGGTGCACGCACTCACCAGGGCGCAGCCGCCTCCATCGGGGCCCGGCGGGGCGGAACGCGCCGCGCTCCCCTCAGGCTCCCGCCCCGCTCGCTCAGCGCCGGGAGCGGCCGCAGCGCGCCCGCCCCGCACCGACCGCGCTCCCGGCCCGGCGCCTGTGGGGCGCGCTCGGCGACTCACCGCCGGCCAATGGCAGGAGGGCGGCCGGGAACACCCGCAGCCCATTGGGTGCCACGCGTGTCAGTAACACGCCGCTCCGCCAATGGCCGCGGGGGCGGGCGGGCCGGCGGCGGCGGAGGGGCGCGTGGCGTGGCGTGGCGCGGCGCGGCGGGAGCGGCCATGCCCGCGATGTACAAGGTGCGGCCGCTGCACGGCGCGGGGGTGCTGGCGGAGCACCTGCCCACCTGCATGTACCCCCTGCCCAACCTGCACCGCGCCCCCGGCAGCGCCGCGCCGCCGCAGGTAGGAGCGGGGGGTGGGCGCAAGGAGCTGCTGGGGCCGCGGTGCTGCCCCGGCGCGGGCAGTGATGCGGCCGCTGGGCCGGTGTTCCCTCCGGTGGGAGCCGCAGCCCCTGCTCGGCACCGGGAGGAGCCTCCGCTCCGGAGAGCTCAGGGGGCCGCGTCTCACCGCCTCAGCCCGCAGGAGGGCCCGTGGCTCCGCCTCGCCTTAAGCGGAGAGGGGGAAATAAAATCAACGTTTTCGGGAATTTCTCTGTGATGTTTTTAAAGGCTTTAGTAGTTCTCATTTTGTCTTTTCTCGGCTCTCGCGTGCGTCCCTGTCGCGGTTTTTTCGTTTGAATGGCCGTGCCCAGCTCCTTGCCGCCCTGTGAGAGTGCCCAGCAGGCCTCGTTCCGTCCTGCTGCATCATCGCTCTGCTGGCTCAGCTCGGGTTTTAGCCAGCTACACACCCTCTATTTCCACTCTCAGTTTCTTTTTCCTTTTGCCTTAAACAAGACAAAAATGCCAAATACTGTATTACATAAGTCTAGTTGAGCAGTCTCTCTCCAGTGCCAGGAATGAATGGAATTCTCGCAGGCCGCTTGTGGCCAATTTTAGCTTGGTGCCCTCACCCAGGCTGGTGGTGGAGACACTGAGCAGGAGTAACTTTGGGGCAGAATTTACCAGGAATGCAAACGAAATGCCTTCCCATTGCAAAGTATGGAATTTTGTGTACCACCAAAATTATGGTCACTTAAGAGGTCTTCTTCCCTTGTCTCATCTTTGAAAATCTTATGATAAGTGGATATAAAAATTTTACTTAGATAGCTTGTTATCTCCATACATGGAGTTCATCCAACCAGTTTGGGTTCTGTTAATCCTTATTCAGGATGGTTTGAAATAGGCTATTTGAAGATTTTTCTTTAACATTATTTTAAGCTTGTAGACTTAAAACCTGCCACAGGAATGTAATTTTCATCTTCTTTTAAAAGAGATTGTATGAGATGCTTGTGGGGTAATTGAGATTAAAAGCTACGTTGGTATAAACATGTAACAAAGCCATGTTTGGGTTTTTTTCCCCGCTATAATTTATATTCTCTGAAACAAAGACTGAATCCACAAATATACCATCCATCTAAACCTGCAGAGCTTTTTACTTTTATTAACTACCTGATTTGTCCAAAAGTTTCCTTCTTTGGCTGCTGTACCTCAGACTTACTAACTTTGCTCTTCTGGGCTGAAAAGAACCTGTCAAGCTGTCTTTGGTTTTCAGTCATCATTCAGCACTTCACTGCCAACTCTCTGATTTTAACTGTGTTACAGTTTGCTGTAACTAATGGTTTAAAAAAATCTATTAAGCAGCAAGATTTCAGGAATTTATTAAATATGCAATTATACACCCATGATATTTACAATGGTCTGGCTATTTGAAGGTGTTTATTCTTTCAAAACTTAGTGAGCTATTTTGACACTGAGCTGAGTGAACATTTATGTGTTTTTTTCCTTGTTTTTTTCCTCTCCTTTAGGAAGAGGTTGACCCATCACTTCAAGCACTTGAGTCCCGCCAGGAAGAGATTCTGAAGCGCTTGTATGAACTCAAGAGTGCTGTGGATGGGCTCTCCAAGATGATACAAACCCCTGATGCTGACTTTGATGTGACAAATATCATTCAAACTGATGAATTTTCTCCTTTGACAAAAAATGGAGCAGATTTAGATCTGATGCTTGGAAAGGTGAGTTTAGATGAGAAGTTACAATGGTAGGTACTTTCTAAACATTCAGTTTTCAGGGTTGGAAGGGGGGTATTAAAACCTGGGACACTCAGAACTCAGTATACAACCTACCATTTCATTTTGGCCATCCAGATAATAGATACAAATATTTATAAATACTAGTTCTATATGTGCTCATCTGGGTATAATATCAAGCAAGAATAGTTAATTTTAAAATTTCAGCAGTTGGTTTCTTGTTTGCTTCTAAACTGGAAACTTTAACATTGGCTTCATCTTGGAGTAGAATTTACCTCTGTCATGTCCTTGAATTACATGTCAAGGAAGGAAGATGTTTAAAGGTTTACACAGATTTTAAATGTCCAGGCCAGAATTTATTTACTTGAATCTTGTTAGAATTTCAGATATACATGTGCATGACTATGTACATTTTGGTGTCAAATGAAAGCACTAGTTATGACTATGATCTGGAATGTGACTTACCTGAATGTTTTACTTCCATTCAGGATTATGGTGCCCTGAAAGACGTTGTCATCAATGCAAATCCTTCTCTACCTCCACTGTCACTGTTAGTGATACATAGTCTGCTTTGTGAACGGTACAAAATATTATCAGCTGTTCACACACATTCATCAGTAAAAAGTGTGCCAGAAAACCTCTTGAAATGCTTTGGAGAGCAGACTAAGAAGCAGCCACGTCATGAGTATCAGTTGGGCTTTACTCTGATTTGGAAAGATGGTAAGAATGAAATTTGTAAATCAGTATTTTACAATAGATGAGAAAATGAAACTTGTGCTATAAACCCTTGCACACAGATGCTTTGGTGTCCCTGTGCTGACATATGGTGGATATGAAGAAGCAGGAAACATTTTTGTTCTCTTTTCATAGCTGTGAACCATGCTGGGCCAGAAGAGGAAGATTCTTGTTTATAGTTACTGCTGTTAAAATATGCATGGCATTGACAGGGTTGTTTATAGCCTCTGGATTTATTTTAAATAAAAAATGTATTTCAATTTCTACAAATAAGGTAGCTAGAAGAGAAATTAGGGGGGAGATTTGGCTGAATTTTTTAAAAGTGATCTCTTTATCCCACAAGACTGAAAACGGTTCATCAGGTAAATATTAACAGTGTGCTGGCATCACAAATGTACATCATGGAATTACCATTCTAGTTAATTTCTTTACTATGTTGTATTCACTTTTTTTCCCCTTTTCTGAATTTCAGTTCCCAAACCCCAGATGAAGTTTAGCATTCAAACCATGTGCCCTATAGAAGGAGAGGGGAACATTGCTCGATTTCTCTTTTCCCTGTGTGGGCAGAAGTACAATGCAGTTACCTCAACTCTGATTGACAGCTGGGTGGACACAGCCATCTTGCAGCTGAAAGAAGGCAGCAGCAAGGAGAGAGGAGCAGTGCTGCGCTCCATGAACGCTGCCCTGGGCAGGAGCTCGTGGCTGGTGGGCACTGAACTGACGGTGGCCGATGTGGTGGCGTGGTGCGCGCTGCAGCAGACGGGCGCTGCCAACGGCGCCCCCGCCAACGTGCAGAGGTGGATCAAGTCCTGTGAGAATCTGGCACCTTTCAGCTCTGTCATGAAGCTGCTCAAGTGAGCCCATACCCCTCATGGTGATGTTGTTTTAATCTTACTTCACCTCATGCCTGCTGTAGTGTTTCAGTCCTTGCTGAGATGTATTTTAGGTATTACAGTTGGACAGAATCCTAAAATAATAAAAGCATTACAGCTGCCTTTTGGGTGTGACCTTCCTTTTTTGTAACTCTTGCATAACACATGTTTGTTCAATGACTAAGGTATGTCAATTAATCCTGTGCAAATACAAGCTGTGCTCTTAATTTTTCCACTGCAACATGATTCCTTTCTCAGCAGCCTTTGGTCAAGGCAAAAGGATAAGTAAATACCTTTTAAAGCAGACAGCCAAATAAAAATGCATTCAAATATTTTATGTAAAAAAAGAAACATTTTATACAACTTAACACAATTGAGGTTAGTTCTTCCTGTAGTTAAACAGGAGAGCCTAGTTTTGTTTGTTCATCTTGCTCTTCAGAAAGCAGTCTTATTGTCTCCCTCAGCTTCTCTATCTCTTCTTCTTGCTGCCGCACCTTCTGTTGGAGGTTAGAAATAACCTGAAAATGAGAGCCAGTTTACTTCAGTTCTAGCTAAGCAAGGATAAAGCCTTACTGACCTCCTCAAATTGTGTTTGCAATCTATTCAGACAATGCAGCAGCACTCAGCTATTCTACATTCTTGATACTATAACTTAATCCACAAAGCAGTGGGGCATTGAAAGGAAAAATTATTAAAAGAATCTGCAGCTGTGATGAAAAGCTTTTAAAGCTTTTCTGACCTATAAAAATACCTCTGAACTGTACAGTCTTCAGAAAGTTGCCTTAATGACCTGATACCTCATTGCAAGGACACCAGAAATAATACAGTGGCCTAAATACTATAATCAGAAAAAGAGTCTTAAGAGGAATGTGTGATTAAATTCAAAGCCAAACAACTGTAATGCAGGCAGGGATACAAAATGCATTTTCTTTTTGTGTTCCTTTAGGCTGTAAGGGTTGGGGTTAGAGCACAGCTTACCTGGTCTGTGGTGTGGAAGAGTTCACTGTCCCGAAGCTGAGCCGCTGTTGGGCGTTCTGCAGCTCTTGGACTGGTGAGGAGTTTCACATACTTGGCCTGAGTAGGCCATTTCTTGGAGAAAGTGTGAGGAATTTGGCCAGTCCTTAAATGTGTAAGAACTTCTGTTCTTTCCATTTCTGTTCCAAATGGTTGGAAGAGTTCTAGCAGGATAACACCCATGCTGTACATGTCTGACTGTTATTGGGGTGAAGAGAAAATTCTGGGATTACTGCTATTTTAATTTAGTGGGCTCCTTTTTCTCATAGTACCATTATATGAAGAAGTTTCACAAAAATGAAGTTTCATGATGATATGAAGAGTATCATGAGACTACTAAAAGAACACAAATTCTAATCTATATATGTTTTCAACACACTAAAAAAAAAGCTTTGCTTTAATAGCAAATGAGAAAGCAAAGTTGAAATCCATGTTTTAACAAAAACAATAGGAGTGATAATAGGAAGAATATTTTTGTATTTGTCTATTGAACAAATAGGCTTGATTTATTTCTATTATCTATCATGTTACCAGAGGAAAAAAGAAAACAAAGGTCTCTACCTTGAAATCATAGTGAGATCCCTGCAGTTGTTCTGGTGAGGCATAGAGGCAGGTCCCCACTCCTGAAGTATGTGTCAGTCCTTTCAAAGACAATTGAGACTTAGAAAGTGTTGTTAACTCTTGCAAGTAACATTTTAATGCTTTTAATACCATAGAAACTTAAACACTGAAACCCATTACACTTCCTTCTCTTACCATTTATCTGTTCTGTCTGAAACTGGTCTGCATCATCCCAAAGAAGGTCTTTGCAGGCTAATCCAAAGTCACCTATTTTTACCTGGTGATCTGAGCCATGTAGAAAGATATTTCTAGGCTGCAAATGAAGACAAAATACAATCTTAAAATGTCTATATAAAGAATTAAGGAATTTCAGCTGCTTTGAAGTCTGTAAAATCCAGTGCTTCACATGTATAACACGATTATTTAACATTGTTTATTAGTGGGAGAGAAAACAGTCATTGCTGATACCAAATCATGTGTTAGCAACACCATTTGGGCTAAAAGACCACATACCTAAAAAGAAGGATTAGAAAAAAAAAAGATAGAAAAGGAAAACAGAAAAAAAACAAGATTTGGTGAAAAGATGAAGTACTTTTTTACCCAGCAGAAACTGGGAAATTTGCAGAACAGTAAACAGGAACAGGCAAGAGTGGACAGTAGATTTGACCAACTGATGAAGCAGGAAGGATGACTAAATTGGGCTAGACATAATACAAACCAAAATACACTTTTCTGTATGATAAGCAGCTGCAATATGCTACTTGGTTCTGGGAAGCTGCTATGAAAAAAAAAGCCAAATTATGACAGACTTGAGAGCTCTGACTCAGAAAACTGAAACAGTATTTATCCCTATATTTTGGTTTTAGGACCACTAAGAAGGAGAAATGCAAGCATTATGTATCTAGAAAAATCCCCTAACTTGCTCAGGTGGCACAAAGGAAATAGTTGGTCTTTTATTAGTGTATAAAGGAGATGTGAATAGTTTATTAAGAGATGAGCAATCTCCATTCTTTTCCTTTATTCAATGCAGATCAAATTAAAGGATGCAGCACTGTTGAACAAGTTGCTAGGCTTCTCACATTCACTGAAGTAAAAACATATCCAGGACACCCACCCACTGGGCTTCTGTTCTCAGAAATTCACACACTGAAAGACTTTCTTAGAATATTATCCCAAAAATTACAGTTTCTGCTAGGTATCTGCAAAATCACCTTTAGAAGAATATATGGTGAAAACCATGAGAACTGGCTCAAAACCAGGTTTGCAGTGACTGTGTGGAGTTCTGGAATTCTTTATATACCAGACGTTGAACAATAGGGCCATGATGATGCTAAATGGGAAGGCAAACTGAAAAACTGTTCACCCTGAAACAGTTGACAGAAAAATGAAAATTAATCCAGAGTGAAGATTGTGTGATTTCAAGTAGTTCCAAGCTTCCACATGTGAAGTTTTAATAATCATGATTTCTTCATACAGCTGCTGTATCAGATGCAGAAAACCTGAGTAGGAAGCAAAGTAGGAAAACACACATTCACTTCCTTGCTATTCAGGTCTATCAGTAAGCAAGCAACTAGAACATATTTTCAAAAGCTAACTGTATGCAGTTAGCAAACTGAGGTGTAGTCAAGGGACTTGGCTTATTTTTGTAATTACCTAACAAATTTTTTTTAGGTAATTAAGTTCCTACCCTGCTTAAGGAAAGACTGAGACAAAAGAAAACCAATCTGACCATGCCTGTTTCTGACAGAAAAATGGCTTCAAAGGAGAAAACACCTCCAGAGCTTAAAATCCACTTGTAAGGCAGTGGAACTGAGTACTATGTAACAACTTATGGTTATTCATATGTAAATTCTTAAGAGTCCAGGTCATCTCTAATGCAACTATGAAGTTGTTTCCATTCTCCCATAATGTAAATGGTCTTTGTTTTCTTCAACCTTAAGTAATAATTTGATGAACTTACTTTAATGTCTCGATGCATCACTCCCATGCTGTGGATGTAGCAAACTCCTTCTACCACCTCCTGGAAAATCTTCATTGTCCAGTGAACATCCACGAGATGGTATGGACCTTAAAACAATTTCAATTATTTCAGCTAGTTTTACTGAGTTATGTAAGATTATGGTGGTATGTCTTGTTGAATTCTGTTTATTTATGCTGTGGAATAAATTTTTAACAGAATGAGCATATTTTAAATATGGATTTTGCTATGCTTCTCTCAAGACACTATTTCTGAATCAGCAAAAGGTCACTAACATCAAAATTCCCAAAAGGAAAGTTCAGGGAACATGAACATATGTCCTCTGAAAAGATTCTTCCAAACCCCATCAGATAGTTATTTAATTATGAATTTAACAAACTCTTTACTTTCTATTTCTTCATGTCTAATCTATAACAACTTTCACCTTTTCCATGAAAATGTGTGAAACCATTATTTAGCAAGCTCAAATGCCATTGTAATTCTGTCATTTCCTGACCAGGAACATCATATTTTAGCTCATGAAAGCTAAAAGATTATGATTACAGAGAGATTAGTGGAAGTCAGCTGGCAGTTTGCTGGTAAACCTGTCTCTCTATAAATGAAAAGAACAGATTTACCTTAATAGTGATTAAAACCAAGATAAAACATTAATCACACATTTGGTTTTACAACCTGATGTGCATATGCTGCTTTTATACAACCACCCCAGAGAATGGAACATGTCTCTACTGCTTTAAGAACATTGGATTTGTTCTTCCAAATGTCAACAGTTACTGATGACTGCTTGGTGGGAGGGCATGAGAACCCCCTGGTCACTCAGAAAAAGTCGATGTTACATTCTTTATCTATTACAAATTAACCTGTCTGCACCAAATTATATGCTTGCATTTCCACAGCAGATAAATTAGCCTTTAACCAGCTTTCTGAGAAGCAGCAGATTCTATCAATAAAAAACCTGTGTTCCAAATAAGGAGTACTGCCCAGACACTGATCTCCCCTGGTAACAACTATGCCTCAGGCATTCAGTCATTCCTTTTTGAATAGCTGTCTAAAACACAGGAATTTAAATTCTTTTACCAACATCTATCATACAAAAAATTCAATACAAGCTGCTATTTGATTAAGTTAATAAAGACTTTAATGAAGATCTGTATTATAAGCTGCTGAAGTAAAATAAAATTAGATAATTGCACTTCAAATCACAAAAAAAAAAACCCAACAAAACACCAAAATATTTGCTTGAATAAGACAATGATGAATCTTACTAGAAGTGTCCTCTGATCTCTTGTTGCATCTTTTATTACGGTCAGCAATCCAATCCCACAGGGATGTTTCACACAACTGCATTTGTATATGAAGCATCAAATGATACTCCACCTAACAGAAAAATAATGGTCCATAAGTTTGCATTGTAACATGAAAACAGTAGTTATTTTCTTTAAAGCAAATAAACCCAAAATTTATTAAACAAAAAAAAAAAACCTCCAAAAACAGGTACCAAAAGGACATCAAGTATAGCATTAGTAATCTACTGCACTCAAAAATGCAATCTAGTTTTGGAGAGTTTTTTGCTTGTTTATCAAATTTTAACAATTGTTTTATGATAAATGCTAACAAAACTGCCAGATGCATCTTTAATATTCAAATTAGAGTATGAAACCTTCTAGAAATACTGAACAGAGGCTTATTCCAGCTTAATCAATATAAAATAGCAGGAAAAAAAAATCAACTTATTTATACATGGAATCACAGAATTGTTTAGGTTGTAAAAAACTGTTTGATTTATAACCACATAATTAATATTACATATGAATATGTAGCTCAGTTTCTGGTAATGGACCAGTTCATTTGATAACCTGGACAACTCAAGTAGACACCTGTAAAACTGTGTTTCTTGCAAGAGGGAACTCCAAGTGATAGCAAAATCTTGAAGCATTCCAGAGCTGGCTGTGTTATACAAAACATATCTGTGGTATGGTATGGTATAAATGACAACAAGGTTTTAGAAGCACAAGTGATTCCCTGCTCAAATCTGCTTTTATCTTTTTCCCATGTACTCCTACACTGCATGGGCACCACATGACATACCAACACACTTTCATCATTAACAGCTGCTGAGCTTTCATTAACGAAGCTAAAGATTTTCTATTTTCATGGGGCTGTTTAATGCAGCAGTAGCATTTTTTTTACTCATGCAGGTACTTTGAAAGGACTCAAGATGCCTAACACATGGAAAGTTCCTCACAGATGCTGAGCTTTGCCAGCTCCTCTGGTCAGCTTCCTTGTAATGATGTTACCCACTTAAGTAAAAATTGTCTGAACTTTTGGCTCTACTTGCAATCATTCCATTCTTTTAAATTTATTGTTATAAATCATTCATCTCCACTGTCTACTGAACTACTTTAAAAACATCACAAAATTAGACAGCAGATAAGGATACTTAAAGAGAACTGTATTTACCTCAAACTCTCCACAGAGTGCTACCTCATTCTTGGAGCATCCTTCAGAGCTGGACTTGCTTTCAGAGCTGGACTCACTTTCAGTCCTAGCATCTTGATCCAGACTGGAATGAGGTCCCTGTGTTGAATGATTGTCCACACCAGTTGATAA
This sequence comes from Luscinia megarhynchos, assembly GCA_034336665.1. Lineage (NCBI taxonomy): Eukaryota > Metazoa > Chordata > Aves > Passeriformes > Muscicapidae > Luscinia > Luscinia megarhynchos. The sequence goes on along the minus strand of CM067577.1, from coordinate 2,337,219 downwards.
ACTGTTAATATTATTTACAAAGCTTTCTTGTAGTTCTATGGATAATTCACATTTATCTGATTTCACACACTCTTTGCTACTGCTGTCTGTAAAGTCATTCCTTACATCCATATTCTGCACTGATTCTCTGCGCACATTTTTAAGACTGGTACTGTCACAGGACTTCTCTTCTTGTGAGGTAAGGTCAGCAAAGATAATTGAACTACCACTTTCCACACTCTGGATGTGACAGTGATCACTGAAAATAGCAAAGGGAGAGAAATCCAAATAAGTACACAGTTTCATACCATCTATTTGTCATACACCATACTGAATTTTTTTCCCCTAACTGCAAACAGCACTCCCAAGTAAGAGTTCAGCTGCTTCCCCACATAAAACTCCAGGATTACATAACTGTCAGTGCAGGCTCCAGCTGATTTAATACTTTCTACCAGCAGGAATTTTGGACAACTATACCAGACAGCAATGTCTGAGATACACATCTGAAATTAAAGTTCAATATATGTTATCAATGAGATTAGTAATACTTACTTGCTACTCTCTTGCTCCAAAGATAATGGCTGCAACTCCATTATTGTTTTACCTGTTGAATGCAAAGATAAATATGGTATTTAAAAAAAAGAATGTATCCACATATTTACTAAAAATTGCCATTTAAAGCTAGAGCACCTCGCTGAATTTTAACTTTGTTACCTGTGGACAACTCTAGATTACCTCTGTTTCTGCTGCTGCAATAGGGGTTTGTTAAGTCTACTAGGAAGCTACCCTTAATATGTATTTCATTTATCTTTAAATGAAAAGAAAAATATGTTGTACAAGGTCACTAGAAGGGTTGTACTGGGCTTTCTTAGATATTTCCTTAGACTTCATCTTTCAGAAGTCAGCCTGGTCAAAGTAAGGGTTTACAGTGTATAGAATAACACACAGTTAAAGAAGCAGCTCCACAAGGCATCACCCTTCACATCATACTGCTGCTGTTTTGAAGACACTTGATATCTTGGAAATAATTTGACATTAAAATTGCATTTTTATATGAAAAAGCTGTTTTAGCACACAGAAGCAAATTTTAAACATCAGTCTTGTAAGACAAGGGAAACCATTAAATACCACAGAAGCTACCTATAGATTTCATTATGCACTTCCATTACCACCATTAAATACTTCTGAAGGACCCCCAGCATTAAACAATTGCTTCTCTGGATCATTGGTTAAAAAGTTTTGCCTGTTTTACACTACTGTCAACTTCCTATGTATTTATCCATTTTCTTTTGTGCTTATGGCTGGCTGGGCATCAAGTCAGTGACTTGGAAAGCAATAAAATTATACAGAGCATAACCAAACCTCCCACTAAGAAAGGATCAAAAGATTTAATTGCTAAAGGCATTTCAGGAAAGAACTAGAAAGGGACCAATGGATTAGGGTTACAAAGGGACCAAAGGACAGAGTGTGCAAAGAGATGAGAACAAAGAACCTGAAGAGAAAAACCAAGAAAAAGGTGTAAAACGAACACAAAAGTAGATAAATTCTCAACAATTACAGACAGCAACTGATACACAAAAAAATCCATTTTACCAGAGAGGTAACATTCTCCTGAAATTAACATTTCAGAGGTTGTAAGATGCAAGCAAGATTTACACAAGGAGCTGTACTTTCCTTTTGGATGTACTGTTTGAACTTGCTCCATCCAAGCAGTGTGATAGCCTACGATACTGGGATGCTGCAGCCCAGCCAGCACCTTGACTTCTCGGAGCACCTAAAAAGACCAAAAAACCGACAATGTAACACTCCTTTATTCTAAGTGCTTAGTAAACATCAAAGGTAACCAAAAGTAAGTTTCTTAGAGAGAAAGAACAGATGAAATTGTTACAATAACAGAAAACACCTGAAAGCTTTAAAATAAATTGATTTTTATCACTGCAGAGATGACCAAATTCAAGTAATTAATACAGTTCTTTTAATGGACTTTAATGAGTTTCATTTACTTTTTTCTGCTAGGTATTGATAGCCTCAAACCTTCAGAAATTCAGAATGCATAAAAAATTATATTAGCTACATATAATAAATTAGAACAGTATAAGCTACAGAGGAGTTAAAACAGGGACAAAATACAGGAAAGAATACCTTCATGCAATCTCTTCTTGTAGCCTTCTTAATTTTAATTTTTTTAATAGCATAGAACTGACCATCTAACTTGTTTCTGACCTGAAAACACAATTACAATAGGAAAAAATTAAATGTTAATGTGCTTGGATTAATTAAATCCTTTCAAACCCACTATTTTCTAAAATTTTATTTTTGCACTCCATTCCTATGGAGCATCACCTGTATCAGGGAATGAAACTGGGATTAGGTCCCTGCTGTCAAACAGGGATATGATAGGTCCTGCTAACTGCTTAACAGCTCAATAAATATGTGAGACCAAACTTGTTATTCCCACATACACCTCATGGGGAACCTTGGGCTGGCCATACACTACAAGTACTTAACACAATTCAGCACTGGCTTGGATAGTTTATGTTCATACTGAGGCTCACTTTTTAAAAGCAGCCACAACTAGAGAATTGGGGAGGGCAGACCAATCAGTTCCAATGCTGTTTAGAATCAATATATCATAAACACTTCACATGTCAAATAAGGAGTTTTCATTGGCTTTAAAATGGTCAAAAAACACAAAGTAAAACATCTGATATATCCAGCTGCTGACAAACAAAACTAATTACAGCTGAACAGCTTTTGAAGTGAAACACCAACTGTCTTCTAAGGTACAGATTTGCACCTCTCCTACTCAAAAAACATTTGGCAGGACAGCTAAAACAGTAACTCCAAATTCCAATGAAAAACTAGCTGTAAACAGAGTAGTTTTATATGGGAGGTAGAGAATACCTTGTATACTTTGCCATATCCTCCTCTTCCTAGCCTTGCAATCTCTTCAAATTCATTCAAGTATCGTGAAGTCTGTGCTTCAAAGAGAACTTCTTTTTCCCTGATCAAGAAAAGTTAGGCAGCATTAAACTAAATAACAACTTATATTTAAGATACAGATGTACACATTCTAAAAACTATTATTCATGTTACAAAAATAAGTACTTTGACATTATCATACTGTACCAGCCCGAGTTTCAGTGAATACTGAAAACCAGCAGACTGCAAGACCATGCACATGTGCTACAAATCCATGCTCTGTTTTAACAGAGATGTTCAGATTATTTATTTTACATTGATGCCTGATAAATCTTGTTTTCTGGAACTGTGGCAGTGACTGTGAGAGTTGTACTGAAGAACAAATTATCACATCATTTTGAGAATTTGGATCCTTTATCTTTTTTCCTGTGTTTCAGACCCAAAACATGAAATGCAGTGTTAATTAAATTCAGCGTGGAGCACAGAACTTTAGGGAAGGAGTGAATTTAGTATTTCTACATGCTTTGAATACATACCCAATTGCAAGAGACTCTCCATTATCAAGTTCCTATGAAAGAACAAAATCCAACATAAAACCATGCCATATAAAAATAACAACATTACTGCCCTTTTAGAGTTCTGCTGGCATACAGGATACAATGAGAGCTCTAAAATGTGCTTAACAAAAATTAACTAGCTTGGTTCAAGCAGCAAGATAAGCAAACAGGTCTGATTGAGCCTGAAGTACAAATACACAAACTACACCCTGCACTAACATAAATATGAGTGCTAGCATGACCAACAGTTTCAAGTTGAAAATGGATGTCTGTCAAAAAAAGCTGTAGCAATACTTACAACACCTTGCCTTTGCTTATAAACATTTAGACTTGCTTATTATTTAGTAAGGTACAAAATATTGATGGCCTCAAAAAATGGATTGCACCTATGGAACCAGAGCATGCTATCCCAAACAGCTAAGTAGCTTTTTTGTATAATTATTAAAAACACCCAATCCAATATTAAAAGAACCCCTAAACAAAAGCTCCTTACTGCAGAGGTTGCCAAATACACGTAACAAAGCTTACCCCGTTAAGTAGTTGTTGATGAGCTGCTTTCATCAGCTCAGTAATGGCTCTGTTGTGCTGCAGTCTTATAGTACTGAATTCATCACAAAAGACAAAAGGGGAAAGTAACCCTGTTCTTGTGAAAGTGTGACGAAGAACTGCACAAAGGAACAGAAAACGGTCAGAAAAACATTAAATAAAGCCAGCCAAGAAGACCACATTAAGTTTTTAAACAAGAAATCTTATTTGAAAGACGTCTCAAAAACTGAACAATCCCTCCTACTTTGATGCTGTTCCCTGCAAACTTTCAGCAGCTAAAACTAATTCAATCCAAACCAGAGCTGCTCTAAGGGAATCCCTTCACATAATCCAATTATTTGCCATGTCTTCCAGGGTCACAACTGCATATCCTCTTCTTCCTCACCTCAGCAGATGGGTTATACAAGCATCCACCCATTCACTTACATTTTACTTTTGGACTAATTTTGCTCAGTGAAGGGAAAAATCCAAAGCAGGTTCAAAACTATGAGGATGCATTTATAATCAAAAGTGGCAATGTCAAGATTTTATAATTCCCATCCAAACCCACACACGTGCACATACTCATAACAGAGAATGAAGTTGTTCCCTTCTACCATTTAATCTTTTTCATATGGAGCAAAACCGTGGCAAACAAAACCTCATAAATGCTGGTGATGGATGCAACTGCGATGTTATAAATGATATAAATTTTAACTATGAAAAACACATTAGATTTTATTTTCTACAGTCATGTACAGTAAGGACAAAACCCTTGGATATGTTTTCTTAAATGCACTAAGTATATGCCTAAATGAACAAGGTACCCATTGTAAGTCATATACCAAGACGATATTTTAAAATATCACACTTTTTTCACACTTAAAAATGAGAATATTCAATGATATCAAGAGACTTCATGGCAAAATAAAGACCTTATAAAGGCATTTTCTCAGATTGTCACAGAATATAACTTTGATCTATTAAGTCAAGATGCTATTGCAACTATTTCTTGATAAGTATTTTATTAAATTACTCTTCTACTAGCATTTTTAGATCACATTTAACAGTAATATAATTCACCCTGCTGCCCTTCTCATGATGCAACTCACACGATCTAGCTGGAACAGAACTGTCTGATCCTTACATCTACAGCAACAGTCTGTTACTGTTTTCAAAAATAAGACAAGTTGTCATTGCCAATTTAGTTGATTCAAGGTATTCATCCTCTTCACAGAATCATCCTTGTCCCAGTGGAATGAGACCTACAGCTATGTATTGATATTACACTGTAACTCTGCACAGAAGGATCTGGTACATATTGCAGTAAGGCAGCTTGAGAGACAGGAATGAGCTCCTCTTACTAACTTCGGAACAAACCCCTGGAGTGAACGGGGTTGTGCGTGTACATGTGGCAGAGATGCTCCAGCAGCGACACAAGCAGCAGTTGGTTCTGGATGGTCGACGTGAATTTCATAAATTTTTGAGACCTGTTTGCAACTCGCAGCTCCGCCGGCACATCTGAGTCTGAAAGAGAACAGTCAGACAAATGAACTTAGGTCTCAGTACACACCTCTTTACCTAAACATCAAAACAAAGCACAGCCACACAGCCTCAACGCAACCCCGGCTCACAGAGGCAGCTCTCGGGCTGCCACTGAGCGAGCAGCTTAAGAGGCGAATTAGGACTAATTAATTTTGTTAAGTACACACGGAAAGCAGCTACCCGGGAATGCCGAGGTGCCCCGTGCCCGAGGCAGGGGGAGCTCGCCCGGCGGCCTCAGGGCAGGGCGCTGCTGAGGGCCTGCCCGCTCTTGCATCACCCCGCGGCCGCCGCTGCCTCAGAGCGCTGGGGAAGGACGGGAAGAGGAAGGCGGCGGATCTACCCCTCCTTCCCTCCCTGCCAGCCGGGACAAAGGGCCGATTTCCCCGCTCGCCCACCCCCGGCCCCGCTTACCGTCAAAGCGCGGCTCCGGGCTCTCCTCAGGGAACTCGATGGCGGGCACCGGCGCCCGCAGGGCCGCAGCCCTCCCGCCCCTCATCTGCCGGGCACCGAGGTCCGCTCCGCCACAGCCGGCGGGGCCCGTCCGGCCCCCCGTGGGCGGCTCCGGGGGCCGGGCCAGCGTTTATGGCCGCTCTTTGAGCGCGGAGCGATAAAACATGAACTGGAGGGATAAACCCGAGAGGGGAACCTTCGGCCGGGGAGGCGGGGACGGGCAGGCAGGAGTTCGCACCGAAGATCTGCGGCGGGGAGCGGAGCGTCCCCTCCCCTGCGCACGGGGACCGGCACCGCCCGCAGCCCGCGTGAGCCCCGCGCCCGGCCCGGGGGTCGCCGAGCCCCCTCTAGCGGCTCCCGGCCGCGGCACAGGGGCGGTGCCGGTCCCCGTGTGACCCGGAGGCGCTCGCTGCTCCCCCCGCCGCCGCCGCCGCCTCCTCTCCTCCCCCCGCCCGCCTGCCCGGCCGGCGCCGGGCCCCGGATGCAAGAGGCCGGCGGAGGGACGTCATTGTTCCCCGACGGACTGTAACAGTAGGCGGAGCGGGCTAGGCTGAGGCGGGGGCTGCGGCGAGGGGGACCCGGCAGCGCCGAGTCAAGCGGGGCCGAGCCAGGTAATGGGGCTGGGGGGCAGCGCCGGGCCCGGCGGCGGCCCCGGCACAGCCCGGCGGTACCGCGTGCGCCTCCCGCCTGGAAATCAATGGGCCGGGGGGAGGGGCCGGCCCGGGAAAGGGAAGGGAAAGCGACCGGCGGGAGCAGCCGGCTTAGCCCAGCCCAGCCCACCGCGCCGGGGCGCGGGCCGGGCGCTCGGCCGCTGCCCTCCTGGCTGGCGGGCAGCCGGAGGGGGTGGGACCCCCGGGCGGGGCGGGGCGCCGTCCCCAGCACGCGGCGGAGGGACCCAGCCCCGCCGCCGCCACCCCCTGGGCCGGCGGGACCGGCCCCCTCCCGGCGCGGCGGTGCCTCCGCGCCCGCCCTCTCCGTTACGCGCCGGGGTCCCGCCGGCGCCCGCATCTCCTTCCTCCTACTCCTGCTGCTGGCGGCGTGGGGGACTCGGCGTGGCTGCCCCGCATCCCGGCGCAGGCGGGAGGGGGCGGCCGGAACGCCTCAGCCCCACGTCCCGGGGCGGGATCGGCGCCGTGCCCCGCCTGGCCCCGCGTTGTTCCCGGTCGGCGTGGCGGTGGCGGCTCCGCGGCCCCTCCGCCCCGTGCCCGGGGGGCTCCGCGCTCGCTTCGCCGCCCCCCCCGCGTTGCCATGGGCACGGAGCCGCCGTTGGGCGCCGCCGCCGCGGTCCTGCCCCCGGGCCGGGATGGGACGCGGGCCCGGACAGGTCAGCACGGGGCCGGGCGGCGGAGGCGGCCCGGCACGGCACGGGCGGGGAGAGCGGGGCTGAGGGCCGGGCGGTGTGCGGGTTGGAGGAAGAAGGGCGAGGCGGGAGCTCCTTCAGGGCCGGTTCCCGGTCCCCCTCGCCTGCGTGTCGGGGTGGGTTTTGTTTTGTGTGTGTTTGGGCTCTTGCCGCGCTGAGCGCGGACATGTTGCGTGCGGTGCCCGTCCCTGTCCCCTGCCAGCGGCCTTTTCACTCCCGGTGTCAGAACGCTTTCGGGCAGCGGGACTCCTCAGCGAGGCAGAGCGAGGGAAAGCGGGTCGGTGCTGCGGGCTCGGCGCTGGCGGTACCGGGGCGGGGGTTCGGTTGTGAGCGGGGTCCGGGGCTCGGGGCCGCCCGGAGCGAGGCGCTCGCGGGCGCTCGCGGCGCCGGGCTCGGTCCCGCCACAACCAACGGCCCCGGGACGCGGAGCTCGGAGCGCTCCCCGCCGCCTGCTCACCACGGGTAAACTCATTAATTACTTTCGCCTCTGCTGCCTTTCATTTTGTACCGAAAGTAAAACCGGCGCGTGTTTGTGTTCCGCGCCGCCCCGGGGTGTTGTTGCTCCCGGCGGCGAGCGCGGCGCGGTGCGGTCGCGGATGGGGCGAGGTGACCGTGCCCGCGCTGCTGCCGGAGGAGTTTCCTCCCGCTGCTTGTTTCTGCCTCGGTGTTGCCCTGTGCCGCGCTTGTTTTTGTACACTCGCTGCTGGAAGTGTTTGGTTTGTACTGAGATAAAGGCGCGTACTCCCTGGCTGAGCGCGGTTCTGCGAGCGGGATCTTGCATAAAACCCTCCTGAGCTGTGATTTATTGTATGCAAAGCGGAGGCCAAACATAAATATTTAGATCCGAGCATTAACTGATGCGTGTTGTGATGAGACTGCGAAAAAAGAATCTAAACAACGCTGATGTAACTCTCCAAATGGGAGGAAAGCAAGTATTTGTTGTGTTTTTGCTTGTCAGTATCATACTGGGAGAAGTCTGTTATGGGAATAGCAGAGGTGAAAAGCACTCAGTACACACGGCAATGTGAATTTATGTTCAGCAGTGCTACAGGAACAGAACCTGTATTTACAGTGAACAGTGGGAGAGCAAAAATACCTGTGTTATGTTTGTGCTACTTCAACAAAGAGATGTTACACCCAAATTAATTATATTGACAGATTTTGAAACAGTGGTGGATCTGAGTTATTCTGAACATCCATTGATATTTGCAGGTGTCTAGTGTTTGATATCTGGTAATCAGTTGTCAGAATTAATTAGCAAACTAAACTAATCACTGCTGCTCAGTTGTCAAAAATAAATTTAAAAATATATGAGCCTCCCCTCATTGGTCAGTATAAGGCCAAAGCTTTTTTGTGATAATATCCTTCTGTTTGCTTGTCACTGCAGTCTTGACTTTCGTTTTTGTCCTGCAAATAAGTTCCTAGTATGTTGTTGAAACCCCTTCCCTTCCCATCAGGTAAAGGAGATGTCACTGGTGTCTGCAATTTGGAGTCTGTACCTTACCTGAAAATCACTAAGCCCAAGAACTGTCATCTTAGTCTTTGAAATGGACAAGGATGTCCTCATTTTTCAGTAAAATGAGTGAATTTTTCATTTTGTTCTGTAATCATCTTTAAAATGGAAAGTGTGTACAAAGTAGATTTTAAATTGAAACTTTAGAGGGGGAAAAAATCTAATTAAAGGTTCCACACATAATTTGTCTTTTGTGGGACTAGAAGTTCTGTGGTTTGCTATGCTTTGTTTAATCTACCCAAAGTTTTATCATTAGCAATCATGTTGTGCCATGAATCTGAAACTGCTTCATGCTTTGTTCTCTCAGTTATTTTAGTATTACAAAGCAGGTTATACTTTAAACCCTCAGTTAAGTTTATAGTTTCCCTAAACTTAAAAAGCCCTACATTATATAGTATGATAGGAGGAAAAATTTACGTATAGGGGTTGATAATTGATCATGTAATTATTCAGCAGCTTACTGTGCACACAAAATTACACATATTTAAAGAGGTACCATTTTGAAACATAATCAGCACTTTATAAAGGACTTAGTATCAGTTATTGCTTTTATTCTTGAGGGCTGAGGATTAGTTTTGCTTTCTTTTGCGGTCATCATTTTCTTTTTGTAGTTTACATTTCTCTTTTGTTTTTCCCTAGTTAAACAATTCCACATAAGAACTAAAAAAGATGCTTTTTAATTCAACTTCTTGGTTTCTAAGTAAGCATTGTAAACGTTGGGTGCAAAATTCTGCAAGGAGTGCTGCCAAAAGCGTATCCAAACAAATAGTTCTTGGAAAAGCAGAAGAAACCCAGGTGGAAATGAATTTGCAAGTGTTTTCTTGCTTTTTTTTCCCAGATTTCTCAGAGCTGTATCCCATGCTCTGTGTCATCAGGGGTGTGTGGTTCCCAGGAGCAGGAAAATGTTGGCCAGACAATTCCTCCTGGATCTCAACAGGCCAGCACTTGATTGTGCCACTTCTTTTAACAAAAAGATCTTGGTAAATATAGTGGTTTAAAATCCTATGAAAGTGTAAGAAATGCCACCAGTCATTAGCTCAGCAGCAGTTAATAACAATATTGATACAGTTTTGATGGAAAAAATCTACTTTGTGCATTTAGTTGTACATTGGGTGGATTTTTTTTTTTTTTTCTTGAGTTTTGAGTGTTTGCTCCCTTGTTTGTAATCATTCTGAGCTGTTTAGTTCTTCAAGTTCTTTGAGGCTAAGTGACAGGATTTCTCTTAGTCTTTCCTTTCTGGAATACTTTGGACGTTCTTATGTCAAACAGAACTTTTGCCTTGTTACAGATATGAACAATGACCATAGTTAACAAGCCAAAATCTTCAAAGTCTAAAAAATCTTCCTCAAGACGGTCTGACAAATCTATGAAACCCCGTACTAAAAAAATGACGTCACGCACTGCAAGTTTGGGCCGGGTACCTCCTACAGAAGATCCAAACAAAGTCTCTGTGGACAAAGGTCCTGGGGGGCATATTTATTGTAGATCATCTCAAAAATCAAAGCCTTTTGCCCAAAGAGATCTAGGTAAGTGTTTTCTGTCCTTTTTGTTAAAAGCAAAACCAAAGTAGAAGCAGATTTTAGTTGTTGCATTGCTATAAAATGAGATTACAGTGAATCAAGAGTTCAGCCACAGACTTCAATTTTGTGCATCCCCTAAGGCAGCTGCAGGGATAGGTGTTGCAGAACTTGGGTTTATCTATTTACAATTGATTTGTAAAGTATTTTTTATTTATGTAAAATCAAATATGGGGAGCTTTTCATAATCCACAGATGTACCTAGGTCTCTTCTGTTCTGGAGAGAAAAGTACATTTTTCCATGTCTATTCATGGCTTCCATTATTCACAAGTCTTTGAATAATAACACTGCCCAGGAAGAGATCTGATATCTATGGGGTTACTTTCTGTGCTGCTTACTTTTTGTCTGTCTGAGTTCTTACTGCATAACCACAAGTGTGAGTTTGTGGTTTAAGCTACAATAAGGAAAAAAACCCAATAATTTAATTAAGGGATTAAAGGATATAAAGAAAATGGGTACTAAAATCAGAGTGGTGATTTGTGTCTTTTATTAGAAGAATTAAAAAAGATGAATAAACTATTATCCAAAAGAGAGTGTTGACCAGCCAATTCACATGGCAGTGTTAAAGCTGTGCATCATGTGTTGCTGTGTTTTGGAGTAGAGCTGGTTCTTCAGGCTGCTCCTGCAGAATCCTACTTTTTACATACCCTCTTTAAAACAAATCCAGTACAACTCTTTTGAAAACACAAATTTCTTGCAGTTGTTAATGATGGGATTGCTCCGCCACAAAGAATTCTTTTTCCGCCTGAGAAAATCTGTATGGATTGGCAGCAAACACAGAGTGTTGGAGTTGGACTGCAGAACCTGGGCAACACTTGTTTCCTTAATTCTACTCTCCAGTGTTTGACCTACACGCCTCCTCTTGCCAATTACATGCTTTCACTTGAGCACACCAAGTCATGTGAGTATTTTCCAACACTGTAAATCTGTTGGACAGCTCCAGAGGTGAAAGAAAAACAGGTTCTGTGAAGAAAATTCTTAGTTTCCTATTTTGTAGAAGTAATTTTTGAGTGAGATCTTAAAGATCTTTTTCAGCCTAAATGGTTCTATGATTCTGCTAACAGGAGGCTCAGAATTATAGGAGGCATATAAAGTGAATCTGTTAATTTAATGTGCCACGGTAAAACTTAAAGAAAAGATCATTTCTTGCTTCATGTGAATAATAAAGTACATTGTAAAGTGAGGCATTTGATGAACATTTGGCATTTGGGTTTCCTGCTGGTAGAAAGGTGATAAAATTTAGGATGTTGGTGTTGAAGATTCTTCACAGCTGATATACTGCAGTGCACTAATGCTGTGATAAATTATACGTTCCATGTTGACTCATTAAAAAACCCAAACGTTTTAGGAAGCACCACCAACTAATCTCTTATAAACTCAAGTAGAAATCTGGGTGAGACTGTATGAAAATTTAGGCTGATTTTGTTCTAAATAATTAAGTTTGTATTTTTTAAAGCCTGGAATTTGTGTTCTTTGAATTTTGTTTTTATACTTGACTTTATTTAAGCCTAGGGGAACTTCTTTTTATATCCATAAATGTGGGGTTTTGTTCCTAAGGCACTTTTCTAAATCTTAATATTTACTCCTAGAAGTTTGTGTTTTATTCCCATATATAAAAATTATTTCAGTTCAGAATAATGGAATCATTGGAAGGAACCTTCAAAATTATTTAGTTCCAACCTCCTGCCATGGGCAGGGACACCTTTCAGTGGGAGTGTTCCAGGCCAGGTTGGATGGGCCTTTGAGCAGCCTGGTCTGTGATTTAATAAGTTTTATTCTGTACAGTTCTGCATAATAAAATGGCACAAAAGTGTTGGGATATTGACACCTTAGTAGAAGAGACTGTACCACAGAGAGTGGACATTGCACCCACAACTTAGATTATTATTATTTTGGGGTGGAGTTTTTTTGGAATGTGTATTTGACTAGAATGAGATGCTTTCTTCTTTCACTAGGTCATGTAGAAGGATTCTGTATGATGTGCACAATGGAAAGTCACATCAACCAGGTCCTGTGTTGCTCTAACAATGCCATCAAACCCACATCTGTTATCAATGGCCTTAAAAGTAAGTAGTTTGATATAGGTTTATTTTTAAGTTTTTAAATTTCACAGTGAGTTATTTGATGCATATAAATAATTTTGTTACTTTAAAGAAGAGGTATTTTAGAAATGTGTGTTTTCTTTCATTCTATAAGAAATAAATATATGATAACCTTTTCATTTATTAGGAATAGGAAAACATTTCCATTTTGGCAGTCAAGAGGATGCACATGAATTCTTATGCTTCACTGTTGATGCTTTACAGAAAGCTTGCTTGAATGGAAGCACCAAGTAAGCATAAATTAATTAAATTTAATTTTTTCCTAGCCCTTCTTACTACTATATTTACTATCATGGATTAAAATCTATCTCATTTGTTTTCATAAAACCAAAAATTGTTTGAAGAATTAACTCTGTGCTTTCAGTCTACTGAGGTCTGACTCTAATTTATTTCCAGATTAGACAGATCTTCTCAAGCCACCACACTTATTTATCAAATATTTGGAGGATATCTAAGATCTCGAGGTACTTTTAAAGAATTTACTGTCTTTCAAACTGATGTGTGTCTTTTTGTCTGTCTCTAGCAAAGGAGTTTGTAGTTTGACTAAAGTGATGTGTATTAATAATTTAAAGTCATGCAGTTAGTCTCATTCACATGATGTTAAGCATTTGTCTTTTGATTCCAGTAAAGTGCTTGAACTGCAAAGCAGTGTCGGACACATACGAGCCTTTCCTCGATGTTACTTTGGATATAAAGGTAAAGTGTTTGTGGGCATGGGCTGAGATGTGTGAAGGCTTGTAGAGCTTCAAAAAATAAAGTCATTTTGCTTAGAAACTTATCTTACTGAATCAAAACAGCTTGGTGGTGGATTGGACTCTGTTGTTCTGTGGAAGCCATGGAAATGCTCTCCATGTTTGGATTGGATTTAAACTGGAAAAATAATAATTATGGCTACACAAACACTGATATAATCATACTTCTCAGTTATTCTACTTCAATATACATCTATTGTTAGACTGATGGGTTTGATTGTTCTCATTATTGATGCCAAGGCATACCACAGATACTGTCTGGCACTGCAAAATTTATTCATTTTGAAGTGGGGTCATTTTTTAATGAGGTAAATACTCAATGAACTTTGTTTCTGTCTCCACCTCATGGTGTTTGCTGGTTCAGCTAAGTATAAATTAGCAAGGTTCTCTTGCAAAGTTTCAAGCACTTAAAAGCACTTTACATTTCTTGTGACTTAGTGTTCTACTTTCTTACTCATCCAGGCAGTTACATCTGTCACCAGAGCTCTAGAACAATTTGTGAAACCAGAACAGCTGGACGGTGAAAATAGCTACAAGTGTAGCAAGTAAGATTATTTTTAATTACACCTTGATACAAGATACATGTTCAATGCAGTGCATGACTTGGAGGATAAGTTATCTCTTGACTTTGTTCAGCAATAAGACAGACATGGCTTGCTGTTTCATTTAGATTTGTTTATATAACTAATTTACTGAAATCATTCAAAGCTTGGAAAATAATGCACTTGTTTCTAAATGAGTAATTTTTATAGTTCTGTTTGCATATTTGGAAATAAATTATAAAATTGTATTGCTCACATTAGACTCTTATTCCTAATACTGTCTGTGCTGGGGCTTGTCAGCCTTCCTGAGTGTGAAGTTGCACTAAAATACTCATGGTCAGAAGGTGAAAGGCATGTCTGATAAGAAGTGTGAGCTGGAGCACAGGGATATGGACAAGAATTTGGGGTGGGAGGCAACAGCAGTTTAGTCACACACAAATCCAGAAGTTTAGTCTTTCACACAAAAAGTTTGAGAAGAAAGATTTGGTGTATGTACAGTGTAATTACCACTGCTGGCAAACTATTATATTACTTTTCACTTTCCTTTTTGTTTTCTACCATTATTTTTTCCTAATAAGGATTAGCCTGAAACCTCCATTTCTAAATGCAAGTTTCAGAATTTTATAAACCACTTTTTTTTTTTTTTTATTCTGCATGGCTCTCTTATTTTGTTCATTGGCTTTCTCCATCAGTTTGAAAAGAGGCTATTAAATTCTTTCTGTTGGTTAGCTCTCAGCAGTATTTTCTTGACAATGTAAAGTGACATGTTTCAGTCTTTGTGCTGAAGGTTGCATTTCAGGACTTAGTCTGTCCCTCTTCTGAGTTTGCAGTGAAACAAACAAAATTAACAATTTTGTTTTGAAGGGTTTCAATCTTTCCAGGAAACCTCAGTACAAGAAAACTCAATATTGTCCCATGTCTGCCTCTTGCAGAATGGCTGTTTCCTTCCAGTGATTTTTTTACATTTTTTATTGCCTTACTTTTTTGACATAAGAAAGATACATGTTCAGGCATTTATTTGGCTATCAAGAGATAATGTCCTAATTCCTTTATTCTTTTTTCTGTAGAGCTGTCTCTAGTATCCTGCTATGTTCTCTCTATTAACAAAGCTGAAATGCAGTCTATGGATTTAAGAAAAGATCTAGCATATTATACAAGCAAAATATCATTCAAATAGCTTAAGCATGTGTGAGAGATGAAAATTTGTTTGACTTCTGGGTGAGAAAATAATATACTGTTAAAAATATGTCTGTGCTTGTTTTTAAGGTGCAAAAAGATGGTTCCAGCATCAAAGAGGTACACGATACATCGCTCTTCCAATGTTCTCACAATATCACTGAAAAGATTTGCAAATTTTACAGGTGGAAAGATCAACAAGGTATGTTTGCAGCTGGAATGCTGCTTTATCTTTTCAGAATGGACATTTCCCAAAGAGGAATACTCATTTTAATGTTGTTCACATTTCAGACAGTAACTACAGTGTAAGAGAAGTCGATATAACAACTTAGCAGCTGTGGCTGTTGCTTCCTTTTTTAATACTGATAGAATTCCTGTGTGACCATAAGAACATACTTTGCCCTTAAAGAGCTAATTCTGTAGAAAATAGCTCCCTGCAGCTTAAGTTGCTAAATGTTGTTTCTGAGAATAGGCATTTTCAAGTGAATTGAAAAATTTATTTATTTAGTCCTAGTCTGTGTCTTTTTCAGGCTGTTCCATGAAGTATTTCAGGATAACTTTTAAATCTTCTTTGTCTTTGTTTAGGATGTAAAATACCCTGAATATTTGGATCTTCGAGCATATATGTCCCAATCTATTGGAGAACCCCTCATCTATGCTTTATATGCAGTTCTTGTACATAGTGGCTTCAACTGTAATGCTGGGCACTATCTCTGCTTCATTAAGGTAGGGATCAGCTCAACTTCTAGCAGGATAAAACCTGTGCTGGCAAAGAAATTAAAATGTTACTGGTAGTCACTGGTTTTAGGGGAAAACATTGCATCATGTGCTTTGTTTGCTTTGTTTTAGTATGCTTTGTTCTGCAGTGCTCTATCTGTGATGTCCTTTGGAACACATGCAATTCATCTGAAGATATTCTTTGTTTGCAGGCTGGTAATGGACTTTGGTACCGAATGAATGATGCCTCAGTAGAGCTTTCTGATATCAAAACAGTTCTCAATCAGCAAGCTTATGTACTTTTTTATATCAGGTAATAACACTAGATGTGCTCTGAATATTTTTACTATCAAGTTGCTGATACTTTTCATGTTTTCAAGTCTTTTTCTTTTCACCCAATATTTCAATATTTCAATATAGGAAAATATTACTATTTGTATATTTCTGTCTAAGTGGAAATTCCCCATGTCATTTATTACCTTTCATTGCTTGACCTTAAACTCCTGCACTTGGGCACGCTGCTTTCTCTCTGCTCTCTGTAGCTGGCCAGCTCAGAAAAGAGGAGAAATCATGGCCATAGATGGTGTGAGGCTGAGTCATTGCTCTGCAAAGGACAGTCATTGTAGGAAGACCATTATCTAATCTTCAGTTTGTAGTCTTGCCTGGATCTTGCAGATGTGTCTTTGGTGTCATTACACTGTTGCCGTGCATGATGGGGTGGGGTTTAAGGCAGGACTGGGCTGTGAGCAGAGCTGCTCTCTCTGCAGGCGCTACGATCTGACGCTGGGCGAGCGAGCGTTTTACCTGCCCGCGCCCTCCTACCCGCGCTCCTTCCTGGGCCAGCGCGGGGCCAACAGCAAGCAGGCTGCCTTCATGGGACCACGGCTCCCTCCTCACATGATCAAGGTAACTGCAAGGGGGCAGACAGCACCACCAAATTACAGTGGGTTTGGATGTGGAACGGGGCTTTTTGAGTTTTGTTTTCCCTTCCACGGCGCAGGTGTCTTCACAGCCCTTGTGCTAGAGCCAGAGTTATTCAAACAGTGGCTGATCTTTAATTGTGCAGCCATACCCTTCCAGCTCAGCTTTCTAAAGCCTGAGATTTGTGCTCTTGAGACAGTTTAAGCAGTCTATTAATGCCTAAATAATTGAAATTTTAAAAGTAGTCTATCAATGCCTAAGTAATTTAAATTTTAAAAGTAAATATATGCCCTGTCCCTATCAGTGTCACTTTAGTTGAGAAAGCAATAGAATACAGATTGTCTTTTTCCTGAGTACTAGGATAATTATTCCAGTGTTGCTGGAGAGTGTTTAAGAAGGAGAATAAATATTTTCTGAATAGTTTTAGTTGATGTTAAGTTGTTTGGGTGGGTGTCAAACTCATGCTGATTTGATACCAAAGGCAGGATTTACACGCACTTGTTGGACGTGCATTTATATTGGAAGGGGTTTATTCTTAGATAGTGTGGCAATCTGTAGAACAATTTAGTGTGAGAATTTAATGTGAAATTTCCAATGTTGTGTGTTTGAACATGTCCATCTTACAATCTCTTCAAATCCAGAGTTCAAGTCGTTTAAATGGAAATGGACCCTTAAAAGAGGATCCCAGTACTGTTGGTGTCGCTGTGAAAAGGCCTTCTTCAGCTCCACCAACAGCTTGTGTTCAGAACTGGGCAATTTCCAGGCCTTCCATGGCAGACCCTTCCAAGCCCCAGAAGATCACCATCAGTATTCACAACAAGCTGCCCGCCCGGCCGGCGCTGCCGCTCGAGTGTCCGAGCAGCGCTGTGGAGGAGGAGCTGAAGCCCCTTCCTTCAGCCACAATTACAAACTCTTCCACAGCAGAGCCTACCTCAAACCTCTCCACAGTGTCAGTTGCTACTAATGTCTCCAAGCAGGAGGTTCCTGATGAAATCTTTGTTGAGCCAGCAGTGAATGGAAACCCTAAGCTCTGTTCTGATAGCATGGTCCCTTACGGGGCAGAGCCTTCAGGAAAACCCGAGGAGTCCAAGGGCTTGTTCAAAAGGAATTGCAATGTCATATCTTCCAATGGGATCCTGCTTGGGAAGGTGGTCCGTACATTGCATAATTCCCATTCATCCTGTCAGAATGCTGAAGAAAGATCCCAGCATGAGCTGCCAAAACTTGATTCCTTAAATGGTGCTATTAGTTTAGATAATGAATATAAAGAAAATGGACTGAAACTTGATGATTCTACTTGCCAAGTCCAACCCATTAAACCTTCTGAGATTTTCTTCTCTAAAGCAAATGGAGTGCTTGAAACGGTGAGTTACATTTGCTCATCTGGACTTTCTCACCTATGATATATTCAATATTCATCAGCACTACAATGTGGAATACCAAGACAACGGCACAGATCTCATTCTAACTAACCCTTTGTGCTATTATCCCACTGAATTTGCAGAGCTGAGCTGACATATGATATATGTCAACATAAGAGAAGTTCAGGGAGATAACACTTCATAAGTTTCATAAAATACATTTTTGGGAAGAGGGGGATGATGTGGAAAGTGGGAACAGTGCAGGTAACTCAGTGTGATCTTGTTTAATATCTAATGTTGGAAGTTTGTCAGCAGTAGCTTTCTACTCAAAAATAGCTTTTTCTTTCTGTTTGTTAACTTCTGTGTTTTAATTGTAGATGCCTAAAGCTTTGTCACCAGATCCTCAAGGTATCTTAGAATCTCTTACATACAGCCAGTTGAACAGCTTGTCAGAGGAAAAAAGGTAAAGTGACTATACTCTGATTAAAACAAGATTTCCTACAAGTTTATTACTATTTTACCCATCTACTAATACTGCTTAAGAGATTTACATCAATACAGAGAATTCCACATTCCACATCTGGCATTGCAGACATCAGCATTGGGCAGACATTATTCTGATGCTAAATATAGGCAGATGCCTCCTGTAAAACTTTCACAGGATGTTTTTACATTTTTCTTCCATTGTCTGGAATACTTTTTCTAATCCTCTTTCCCTTTTTTTGCATCCTAGGATGAGTGAATGTAAATTCCCACAATCTGCTCTCCCACTTGGGAGAGTGGGAAATCTGTGTGTTTACCTTTTTTCTAACTGGGGGAAGAGTAAATACAGTTATTCTACCTATTGATGATATTCAGAGCAGCAAGTGGAAGGAGTTGGATGTGTTGGGAATGGGTTTTTTAAGGCAAGACCTGCAGAATTGAGAGAAGAAAAACTTACCATGGGAACTGAGGGAGGTGTAAGAATGGTTTTCTAAAGACACTGTCTTTCAGAGTTTTAGGTGGATTTTTATAAGTTAAAAATATGTTTTTATTCTTGTGCAGTGTCTCTGGACCTCAGAAATCTTCTGACAATGATGGAGTTATGGAAACTGTAGTGATGGAAGCACTGTTTGCCTATGAAGAATCCAGGAAGGTTCCTTCCAACTTTAGCTGTGAGGTTGAGAAACTTTTTACTCAATCAGATTCTGAAACCATTTTTACCAAAGAAGAAGTTGCTGAAAGTATTATAACAAAAGCTGATAATGCACATCTCAATATCAATGGTCAGCACAAGGTTAGGAAAAAATCTTTGGATACTGAAGGTGAATTCCTTGGGCAGTGTGAGTCTGAAGACAGAGATAAAGACAAACTAAGAAGATCAAAAGAACCTGAACTCATTTCAAAAGAAAATCCTTTGTACATCAAAGGGTCTCCTGAGAGCAAAGAGAAATTAGGGCAAACTTCCTCTATAAAACCTGACATTGAATGTAGTTCTAAAAAACTTGCATCTCTAGATATTACAGATAAATGCCAAGATACAAAGGACATTTCTAATAACTATGTAGAGGTACCACCCGTTAATGACTCTTCTATTACAAAGCTGGATAAAGTATTGGAAAGTCAATTTTCTAGAGCAGATGAGGGACTGAGTAATAAAATATGTGATGATGATGATGATGATAAACATATGAAAAAAAATAAGAAAAAAATCCATGACTCTAAAAGAACTGACAAAGAGCACTACCGGAGGAAGAGAGAAAACTCGGACACTGAGGAGAGGGAGAGGCAAACCAGAAACAAACCAGATGATCATTCCCACAGGAGGAGGAGCTCTCACAGCGTGGAAACAAACAAGCAAAGCCGTCATAAGCAGGAGTATTGCAGTGAGAGCAAGTACAGATCCTCCCACAATGAAAGAAACAGTCCCAGTAATGGCAGGAGCTCAGGAAAATATTCCCGTTACAGATCCCGGAGCAGAGAAAGGACAGATCCAGACAGGAACAGGTATTACTATTCCAAAGGAGACAGACCTTGGATTAGAGAAAGATACTATCAAGATGAACCACGGAGATGGGAAAAGTGCAGATACTACAATGATTATTATTCCTCCCATGGAACAAGGGATGGTAGGGAGAGGAGGTCCTCTCATTGTGATAAAGACTATGACAAATTAAACCAAGCTTACAGCAGGTCACACAAGGATTATCATTGCAAAAGCAGATGGGCTCACAGCACACTCTCCCGAGAGGAGGATTTGCATCACTTCAGCAGCCACAGAGCAAACTTCCACCATTGTTCAGTACCTCAGCAGCACTCAGAAAAATACTCCCGTGAAAGGCATGCACTTCCACCAGTGTCAGCTCACTCAAATTTTGAGGACTCTTCCTGGGAAAACGAAAAACTAAGAAATGGCAAAAGAAAATACTCCCACCAAGAAGAAAGTGGAAGTGACATAGAAAAGAAATGCCGAAAGACAGATGACCAAAGAATCAAAAAGTATAAGAAGGTCAAGAAGAAAAAGAAGTCCAAAGATAAACATCGAGAGAAGGATTACAAGTAAGCAAGGATTCCAGCATAATCAGCAAGTTTTTCCTAATGATTTTTCTGGGTATTTCTCATGTCTGCCTTTTTTTCATTGTTTCTAAGTAACTTATCTGTCATAATGTGACGGGATCATGCTATTAGGTTGGCCAAGAGAAGATAGGAAAGATGTTGCTGAATTGTGTTAGAACACTAGAACTGGACAATGTAGTCAGAATAACATCTGCACACCGTTCTTGATTGGGTTACAATTTTAGTTATTTTTTTTTTAATTCCCATATGCCTGTTGACAATTTGTGTACAATCCAGGACCTCTTGGCCTTCATTCCGAGGGCTTAAAGTTGCTGCGTCTAAATTAAGTTAGATGTGCAGAAAGTACCACAAAGTAGCAAACACTCGGCAAGTCGTCACCTGTGGTAAATAAATAACATTTCATGTATACATCAAGTGCCACATCTGTTTTTCTATTTTTAACTTGCATGTTTCCTTCAGACTTTATGATTTGGATTGCTCTGTGCTCCACTTTGACAATGACAATCGCAAACATAAGAAAAAGAAGAAGCACGAAAGGAAACTGAAAGACTTATCGGAATATTTAGATCCTCGTTTCCAGAAGAAAACATGGGAGAAGAAGGAAGAGTCCCGTCCTCCAGATGACCATTTAAGTGAGCAATACAGAAACCAGGGCAGTAAACAGCCCTACAAGGAAGAGAAGCCTTCTGGTGCAGGTGACAGCAAGAAATACAGCTCCATGGCATCCACTGAGTATGTCAGAGGTAAGGGGCCCTGGGATGTTGGCAGCACTCCTGGTTATTCATAGCAATCTTTAAATGCTTGTGTGGTGAAATCCCTGTGTTTTATCACAGCTTCCAAACAGTATCATGGCAGGAGGTTGGAAATAGATGATCTTTAAGATCCCTTCCAACCCAAACTATTCTATAATTTAAATAAAATACTCCATTCAGCTGTTCATAGCATAGAAATAGTGCTGGTTGCTCACTCAAAATAACAGGAGTTGGTGATAATACTGAAATATTGTTGGTGCAGGTGTAGCTGTGCCTTCTCCTAAGCACAGCTGTCAAACCTCCAGAGGACATTCACAGTTTAACACCTGGAGAGTGTTAAATTCCTGCTATTGTTTTATTCAGTCGTGATGTTTTTCTGTTAGTGTAGGCTTAACAATACATAGAAGTGGGCTGAGGAAACAGCTCTTTCCCAATTTTTAATATTTGAAAGTCTGGCTTCTTACAAAAAACCCAAATATGAATTTGTGTGCCTAAATTTACACTGAGCTCCCAGCTGTTGCTTGTCATAATCTTAACTTGGGCTCACAGTAGATAAATTAATTAGTTTAAATTAATTAGCTCTAAAATTATGCAATGAAGATGATTGCACACTGCAACAAATTCAACATCTAAAATCAAACTTGACAACATTTCCCATGAAATTTTTGCTGAACAGAAGTGTTTATTATAGAAATAAAACCTTATTAAATGCCTATTATCTGACATAAACCAGTTCCAGTTACTCATCTGTTTTAACAGAAAACCACAACAATCCCCTAACTTTTTTACTCAAAATATAAGTGAAGTAATCCCTGAAGAAAACAGCTCACTATTCAAAAGCCAGTTTCATTTTTAAATTTTCTACATTTTATACGTACCCATGGTTCTTCTAGTCATGTTGCAACTGTCATTATTATAGCACAGAAAACAAGAGAATTGGAGAAGTTTAATTAAAAATTAGAACCTCTTTCAGGGGGTTTCCACACTTAGGCAAATTGGCACAGTCAGTGCACTGAATTCTTGCACTGGAAAGTTTGCTCAAGGCAAAGGGGAAGTGCATTTGTGGAAAACTGATTGTATTTTAAGATAGAGATAACCAAAAGTTCTATTCTAAAAATAGAAAGTGGAGAGAAAGCTGATTATTCACCCATTATTCTTTAACGTGAAAAATTTAAGAACTGAAGTCTTTCAAATCCTAATGTGGTAAAAGGAGACTTCTTTTATAATACTGATGTCCAAAGTAACCCTTACTGCAGTAAAGGCTCTGTTCTAGCTGAATCAGGAACTCAACAGAATAAAATGCTCGTGCTCAGTAGTGGTTTGGCCTTAGTGATTCTCTGGCCAGCAGATGGCAAACTCGGGTTTTCCCAAAGCAGTCAGGTTCAGTGAGGAATTAAATGTTCCACATCTCCCTGCTCAGGGCAGGGCACTGGGGGTGCTGGGCCGTGCAGGGGAGGAGAAGGAACTGCTTGTTCATTGCTGAACCTGCTGCTCACAACACGAGGGGGAGACAAGGGCTGCCAGAAGCAGTTTAAGTCTTGAGAGTTTTAGTATTTCCTCATCCTTCCTGGATGGGAATTAGCTCCATCTTCTGGAAGGTCAGTCTTTTTTTTTTTTTTTTTTTAATGGGTCTCAAGTAGGATTTTGTGAAGGATGGAAGCTGCTTTCTAAAGAGGCCACTTTGGCCATGTTTTTAGAGTACTGGAACATCTCAAGGTGGGGACAGGCAGGGAGCCACTGAGGAATCATGGGGTTGTGCCTTTTCATCTGACTCCTGTTATTTTGAATAAATTTAATAAGGATGAAAAAAGCTAGTTATAAGTTGTGGTTTAAGAAAAATTTACACAGGATGGGGGAAGCAGCTTTGAAGCAATTCTTTCCTTCATGTTCTCTCTAGCAAGTTTCTGAAGGCTCTGCCTTTGTGGCTATGATTTGGTCAGTCTGACCACAAGATTGTTACTAAAACAACAAAGCTTTCTAGGCAAAACTTCAATTAAATTGGATTCAGCCAAGGTCCAACACTTGCTGTTAAAGCAGGTGGCTCTGGCCTAAGGCTCTGTACAGTTCTGCAGCCTGAGCCTAGAACTGGGGTGCAGCTGCTGTGTGAGAAGTTGGATCCTGTCCGGGGGAGCAGATGGAGCTGGGGCAGCTCTGAGCTTCTCTTTTAGAGCCAGTTTAATCTTTAATGTCACAGCAGGACTGACCTTGTTTCCTTTTGCCTTTCAGGTGTGGAGCTGACTGAAGAAAGCCTTCAATACTCAGACTGAACCCACCACCAACCCCAAGGACTTCTGACCACCAACCCCAACAACCCTTCACCTTCAAAACCAACAACTTCTCATCATCAAAACCAACGACTTCTTACCTTCAAACCTGACATTACCGATAGTGACCATCAAAAATTAAAATTTATTATCAATTACCATCAAGACAAAATCCAGTCATAAGTGGTGCTTAACATTTCTGTACAGAATTTTACCATGTAAGAACTTTTTTTTAGTTTTTAACTTGAGACTTTCTTTTTTAAAATATACTTCTAATCCAAAAGGGTGAAAACTTTTTACAACTGCTGAACATTGTAAATTACCACATGAATATCTCACTGAGCTGAGATAATGCCCTGGAATAGACCATCTCAAATGCTGCTTAATTACAGACTCAGGTTGACTTTATGTTATTCATGTAATGTTACTCCAAGTTAAGACATCTGGTGCAAGAGCGACCAGGAATTATAAAAGTTGCAACTGACAGTCTGTATATTTAATTTAAAGACTTATTTAAAACTTCACGAGTTTTGCAAGAGCTTCATTTTTTTTTTCTGTGGTCTGACACTAGAAACTAATTTACTTCACAATTGAGTTATATTCAAGATCTGAAGAAAATCTTCTGGTTTTCAGCATTGTGAAACAACAAATATGCAGTTCTGAATGTATCTCTCAAGACTATTTGTATATTGTTCCATATGTTTTTATTACATTTTCTTAATATACTGTCATTTGTCTTAAGTCTCAGTTGTCTGTTTTGTCTCTCTAAAGTGTCTAGTTACAGACAAATTCATACTGTGATTTTTATTTTTATTATTAAATGCTATCAAACTGTGATGCACTTATTATTCACTGGTCCTGCATCAGGAGATGAGTGGGGAACCTGTATTAAATACAGTTCATCTGAATAATCTGTCTGGTTTATACAAGCTGTGTTGTTCAGAGATGTCTAAAGTTTGATCTTTGTTTTTTTAAAGATAAAAAGCACTTGCCCCACTGTAAATATATAGCATGTAAAATTTATATAGTATATAAATACAGCAAAGTTAAAATGGATTTTTACTTGAGTTTTACTTGAGTTATTTAACGTGCACTGTGAGATGGGAGCTGACAGCTGTCAGAGTGTGTTTGACACGTGAGAAGTCACATCTTCCTCTCAGTGTAGGGGAGAAGATGCTGTTGGTGAGAGCCAGAGAAGATCAGTGACTGGGACTGCAGCTGCCTAGCCAAGGATGCAGAAGGCTTCTCCTTTGAACTTGAAGCTTCCACAGCCAGGTACCCAACTGGGAGTTCAGCATGAGCTTGGTATTATGTGTGACAAAAAAACCAAACAAAAGGTAAAAAAGAGCAAGGTTAATGTCTCACTAAATACTTTAAAAAGTAGTATTTTGGTACATGGAGAACACCATTAAGCCAAACCATAATGTACCTGCATAATGTTCCTATGGCAACAGTTGTGTGAGTTACATAAAGTAACATGGCAAAGTAACCAAGGTTCCTGTCCTGTATCTGGCTTTTTTTTCCTCTTCTGTCCTCTGGCTCCAAGATCTGGTGTCTTGTCCTTTGTCTGATGGGCAACTCCAGCACGAGTGTCTCAAAGGAGTTTGTGCTGTTGCTGTGCCTCCCTTCAGAGCCCCAGAGGGAGGAGCTGCCCCAGGGGCCCTGGAGCAGGGAGGGCACTCGGTGACACTGCCCAGAGCTGGGAGCAGCACCTGCTTCCAACTGCTAATTGAGGAAACTAATTAATGCTCCAGGAGCAGAGATCTGCTTCCCCCCATATCTACTGAAAGTCCTGGCAGGGAACAGATAAAATACCTCAATGTAGGGTGGCTCTCAAGGGAAACCAGCTTTTACTGCAGTCACACTCCTGTGGTAGCACAGTTTATTGAAACATTTTGCAGTTGAAGGGTTTTTTCTCTGAAAAATTAAACCTGATAATTTAAATTACTGTGCCTAAGGGTAGGGAAAAGAGGCCTTTCACCTGAACCTCTTAAGAGTCAGCAATTGCCTTTCATGTATTTCTGGTAAAGGAGAAGACAGTACAGTTTCACACTTTATTTTTGAGAAAATTGACAGATTTAAGCAACACTTCTTAATGATAATGAAAACATTAATATTGCAGTGGCTTTACATAAGAACATCACCGTTATAACAATGATTGATACAGAATGTCATGCAAATCACTTGTATACACCAAGTAATACTCATCTCAATACATACCTGTACAATATTTACATTTTATTTAAACTCTAGCTAGAAACATTTTCCAAGAAAATATAGAAATGAAACTGGTAAGCCACAAGTCTTAATTTGTAGTATCTGGTCTACAACAGACCTAGCTTTTCCAGCAAGCATATCTACATAGATATGTAATAAATCTTAAAAATATGCAGTTTTTTTAATATATGAAGCATTATAAATGCTGCTCACTTTATAAAGGTTCCGTTTTGTACCAGTTTAAAATGGTTCAAAATGCTAAGTGATGCAGAGCTTATTTTGTCAGAATATTGTAAAATTTAAGTCAGTCCAGCTGAGCTTAAGTTTTGTGTACAGTTCCCTCCCAGCTGCACTGGCACCACAGCTCTTACTGTTAAAAGCAAAGAGCTCAAGAATTACTCAAGTTTCAGTGCCACAGGAAGGGAAAACCTGTTGTCCCCAGAGGACTTTTCCTCAGCATGGCCAAACTGTAACAGATCCTGCTTTAGGCCACAGAGCAGCCACTTTCAGTAGCCACCCCTGGACTTGAAGCCCAATAAAAAAGGGAAAGGTTGAGAGATTTTTCTTCACCCTCGTGGATAGTACCTGATATGGCCAAAATTTTCACAAGCCACTTTGTTTTACTGGCCTCGTGGCCAGTGGAAATTCTGGGCCAGTTTCACTCCCTGTTAATACTGTTACGAAAGAACATTTGAAATCAAATATTAATACACACAAAAATGCTATTCCATTAGCTTTGGTAAATTAAATAGATACACTGAGCACCACAAGTAGCTGTTTAAGATGTTGCATTTCAATGCTAAGAAACAATATATTTCCTGCTATAATATCCTCAGTTACATGTTACTCTAAATAATTATTTCTGCTGGATATAACTTCAAACTAAATACAGCAAATTAACTGTCAAGGCCTTTCCTTCATGCTTACAGGCAGACATCCTCACCTGGTTAAATAAATAGATTTCCTCAAAGGTGGTATTTCAGAAGATAAGAATTGATACAGAAGTGCTTCATGGCTTATTAATGCTTTTGTAATCTCACACTTCTCCAGAAATACTGTATTTGCTGCTTTTCACCTTTATGCTCACTAGTACCACTGATTTGGCTTGTCACTATTTGCATTACAAATCTACTTGTCCAAAGCCAAGACTGATGTAGGCAGTGCTTGAAAAAAAAATGTCACTGCAGAACAGAAGACTCAAAGTAAGTGCTGGCAGCAGCTCCATCATTGTGCTGCTTTGCAAACACAGGACACACAACTTAATTAACTTCTATAAAGAGTTTAAATGTGTTCCATTAAGAAAAGATCCCCACACTGACACTTATTCAAGGATTCTACCTCCTCTGGCTGAGTTTTACTCCTTTGGAAGCACTAAGATTTAAACATTCACCCAAGCAATTCCACACACCCTGGGGAAAATCTAAAATGTAGGAAGGCTTACTTTGTCCTTTTCCTCCCAGCCTCTTTTGCAAGCATGCAATAAAGCAAAACACTCACAAGGCTGACACCCCATGCAAAACAAGGCAAATCAGTAAGACAGAACAGTGAAACAGACTCTCCCTTACAGTTCAAAGGGAATTTCAAAGAGATCAGCTTGGTAAGTCTGTGGGTTTGCCAGTGCAGCACATCTCCCTACAGCAGACCCAGGGGTGCTCCCATAACCAACAAGCAAAGGCTGCTTCAACATTTTGGGTCTCCAACACACTCACTGGCACAGTAGGCAGGGCTCAGGTTCAACAAGTTTGGGGAAAACTGAGTAGTGACAGAAGCAGTAGAGTCAAAACCTCCCACTTTTTGCCCCCATTGTGGAATTAGGGGCTTTACACCTTAAGAATAGTATGTGTGCTATCAACAGAAAAGCACTGGAGTAAAATCTGCTGCAGCAGTTGATGTGTTCCTGAAAGACTCATCACAGAAAGATCTTTACAGGTTTCAAAAACAGAGACACATGCCTGTGGGCAAGTCTAGCTGCACCAGGTAATCAATATTTTTTAGTAAAAATGTCTGGTTTTTAAAATTTCAACTGCTGTTGCACAAATCTGAAAACTGCCTTTAAGAATGCAATAAAAATACTGAACTTGTATGAACTTGCACAAACTCTGTATGTCCCAAGTTTGTTATTAAGCAAAGGAATGAATCCTGCTTGCTTAACTCTGTAGGGCTGCATCTTACAGAGACAATTCACCTTCTTGGCTTCTCCCTTTAAAAACAGTGAATGCATGTGAAATTATTTGGGGGGTTTCCACATGCAAGGCCTAAAATCACACAAGCCCTGTCATCTCTCTCCTTTAGTAGTAACTTAGTGTTAATCAAACTATAGCATCTCAAACATAAGGACATTACTATATAAAAAGCAGATTAAACCAGTCATTTGTTAGTGTTTGTTGTGAGTGAATGAGCAGACAGGAATGAGTTTTAGCCAACTGGCAAACACCAGATGACATCTGGCACTTCATGTCACAGCAACAGTCTCAAACCTCTGCTGCTGGGCCCTGCCTGGGTTTCAGTGCACACTGACAAACCCTTTGACACCACAAGGTACCCACTGAGCTGCCAGTCATTGTTTCTGAAGAAAAGCTATTTCCATAAAGGTAGGAGAGGAGTCCTGAAGGAGAGCTGCACTCAGCTGTTACTGTGAAACACACATGACTGAAAAGTGACATTGGGATTGAGGTTTCTGCTGACAGGAAAATGCAGTGCCAGATCATGCTGTGCTCCACTGTTGGTGCTGCACTTTAGTGAGAACTCAAGTCTTATAATCACTCCTTCTTTTATGGGAAATGTGCTCAGGTAACAGGTAGAGGACATTTTAGTGTTAGCCCTGAACTCCTTCCCTCCCAACCCAAGTAAACTGGAGTTGTCACTAATGCAAGTGAAAAAAAGGCTTCAGTTCAGTTGAAATAAGTTCCAATATAATAATTCTCTGGGATTTGAAGCTTACTTCAAATGATATACCAGTAACTATTCACCCCCAAAAGTTTTGCCAAGTTTTTATGCCATAGTAAAATGTATATATATATGTATATATATATATAAAATTTACAGTTGTCTTCATTTAGTTTATCCAATTTATCACTCCACAGTATGCTCAGTCATAGGTTGCTGATCATATTCTATTTCTTATTTGCAATTCTTCTTTTCCTTGTTGCCAGCATATCATAAAAGGGATCCCTGCTGATACTTGCTCTGAAAGAGAAAAAAGGAATCATTGGTTTGGTTAACAAATACCTGGTTTTGAAAACTAAAACATTTGTTCTCTCTTCCTTATGGATGACTCCACACTCTAAGCACCACAGATATTTCTTCAGCACAAGGTGCTAATCCACTGTGATTTGTGTAGAGTTCACACCTTCACACCTTGACTATTATTTATTTCTTTAAGTGTGGGTGTGCTTAGAAACCTTCCAACATAAAGTCAAGCTGTAGATGTTCAAAGCTGCTTGTGAACATGCTTAAGATACACGTCACTAAAGTTAATTATTGGGTGAACTAAGAATCCAATAGAATTAGGTTTACAGACAATTCCCACAAGGTTTCACATCTGCACAGAACAATAAATCCATATTCTCCTCTTCATCTGAGTTGGCAGCACTATTTCCTTAGGACCAAACAGTAACAGATTTGTACCTGCTCCATCAACCCCACAGAGCTCACTGTTAGTCCTCAAGGACATTGCCACATCAGAGTTCTTCAAACAAGTTACAGCAAATTCTCTTAGTATCATACTCTGAAAAGAGCTTACACTTCCTTTTTGAAAGACATTTAAGACTTCAAACTCACTTGATAGATTTAATCCACTCTTCCTTTTCTTCTGGGGTGGGAGCAGATATTCTGTACACCACATGGTTGCCTTCCACCACTCTACCATCAGCTTCAGTTTTACATGCTTTAATTACTTGACCTTTATGACTGGGGTTGTAGAGCTCAAAGCAGTTCTGGAGGGTAGAAATGAAGTACTAAATTTAAAAGAGCAGAACAAAACTGACAAATAAATTCATTTAACAGTACAATTAAGTTCCATATAGTTTACTCATCTTCATTTAAAAATAAATATGAAACTGTCTTACTGGTTTTCTAGGGTCTTCAACTTCTCTTATGCTAAGATTTTCTAATGGAATAATTCCTCTAGGTTCTTTGTCCTAAAAAAATTAGGAAAATATCACATTATTAGCTACTTATAAATCTTGACGACAAAGAAAATTCACCAAGATATATATACTCACTGTTGTGTATTCAAAGTAATAGAGACAATTATCAGTCAGAATAAACCATCTCCGTTTCCATGTTTTTACTCTTCCTCCTACAAGCAAAAGGTATTCCAGAATTAAACATGTGCTGCTGTCAGGCCTTCAACAAAGGGCAAGGAAACAATTAAGTTTTGCTTATTCTTCCAAGTATGGTTTAATTGCTTAATGGTAAATGGATCAGGCACAGATGAGTGAGGTTAAAGAACGTGTCTCTGCAACTTGTCCTGAGGCAGCATCAACTATGGAGGTACCACCAGAGCTGTGGGAACAGTGAGTGGCCAGAGCTGCTCCCTCTGCCCAGGCCCTCACAGGTGTTCACTGCACCAAAACACCAAAATACAGAGCTGGACACAGCCAGTGCTGCCAGGTGTGAGTGAGAACAGCCCTGGGCTGCTCTGGCACCAGCACCAGCTGCAGAACCAGCAACTGCAACAGGAGCAACCCCCTCGACAGCCTGGGCAAGGAAAGGGTCTCATCAATAAAATTAAGGGCATTTTATCACCTCCTGTCACTCCACCCATGAGCAAACACGTGATTAAGAATCTGTCTTTACTTCCAGATTTAACATTAAGGTACTCATAAACATTAACAGAACAAATATGATGTGTCATCAATGAGGAGCAAATTCTATGCCAAAATTTACCATTTTTAGTATTTGTCATCTTTCAATATTTTAAAAACATGGGTTAATACATGAAGTACATGTTGAGTACACTTGACAGAAGAAATATCTACTGCTCCAAAAATGCCAATTTTTCCTTCATTAACTGTTTAGACAACAGCAACCACTGAGTTCCTCTTCCTTACACCTGCTAATGTCACCCTGTAGGGAACAGTTCCATTTTAGAAACAACAGTATTGTTCTGGCCCTTTCAGTTGTTTTTCTGCCACTGGCTGCTTCAGAACACACCTGGCTTCCCACATTACATTATTTTTAAATTCATTTCCAAGAAAGACAATTGCAGATAGAGCATGCATATGGTATTAGTTTAAAGGTTTAGATCCACCATAGTTATCTGACTTCAGGATTATGTCACCACCTGTGCATCATCCATTCAGCAGTGATTTAATTTCATTAAACCAACAGTTCAAAAGAGTTGATCTTGCTATTAACACCTGTGCATAGAAGAGCACCATCAATACACACAAGACATCCAGTTTAATCCAAAGTCATACAATCAAATTGAAGACATAAGCATAATTTTAAAATCTTTTTGTTCTGCTTAAGATAGATGGGTTTTTGTTTAATACAAAAATCCAAATCATATTAAATTAAAGAACAATTCTAGGAACATCATGACATTTCTTGATAGTAATCTATTGCATATTTGCATTGCAGACCAAGGATGTTGCATGTTGCACCCTTCCTTTTGCTGGGTTTCACAACCTCCAGAATAACCCAGTGCTAACACACTGCAACATTCAACGTACTCTGAAGTTTATGTTTCCACCAGATGCACTCAGTATCTTAAGAAAAACTTAATCTGCAAGCAGGTGTGGTGAAATAAGCGAAGGCAAAATAGTGCAAGATGCAGAAGCTGTGACACAATGAATGGTTGAGTGAACTGGAGACAGTGAGGGAAGAACTGGTGGCATTTTAGTACAACCACTGTGACAGATCCTTAACTAAAGCACTGCAGAGATGTTCAAACTGGCACGTAAGTCACTAGAAAAATTCCCCATCACCTTGACCGAGAGCTGGCTCAAGTATCAGGAAGTATTTGGGCTTGGAATGATGAACTCAAGCTTGAGTCACTTCCAGGGCAATGGAAAAGCAGCCCCGAGTCAGGGTGAGTGCCAGGGCACTCCCTGCCACCAGCACAACGTGACTGCTCTTCACACAACCCAGCATCTGCACAGCTCTAAGCCACATCTGCTCCCCAAGGTTAGCACATCAACATCACTGAGCATTCTTATGGCCCTAAACCAACCATGTTTTTCAGGCTAACAGGTAACATCAGCTACCAGAGGTCATGGCTTGCCCAGTTCTGGTAGGAAAATAATTCAGGAGGAGAGAGAAGGAATGGAACAGGGAAAGGTTACTATCACAGAGTAGATTAAAGTGAACAAAGGTGTTTCTCATTAACTGTGATAACATATCAAAACACAATAAAAGATCAGTAATAACCACATATTTAAAAGAAGACCGGTTTATAACTTCAGAAAGAATCAATAAACCTAAAGCACACACTCCCAGAACAATATAAATTGCCAAGCAGTGAGCAGCAGTTGACTTTGCTGAATGTTTTCCTGACAACATCCACTCTCTCTGGAAAAGCCAGATTTCTCAAACCTGAAACCTTTTGTAATCATGCTGCAGTTTTGAGGAAGCTTTTGTCATGAAACATCTCCCAGCTCCAGGGAAGTCACAAAGAAGATTATTTCCAACAACATCCCTCTTACTGCTCCCTTCAACAGCCAGTAGTTCACTGGATTACAGCACTCATGGGAGTCATAGAAATAGACCTTAAGTCCCTGCTCCACCAAGCTATCAGTTACTCTTCCAAAGGGAAAAAAAAAAAAAAAAAAAAAAAAAAAAAAGAAACTCCCCCCCAAAATAAAGCAGTTAAGCAGGATTTTTTGGCAGGATAAGGAACTATTCTCATGTAGAAGTCTCTGTTTCCCCATTCCATTGCTGAGTTTCAGCTGTCAACAGCAAAGAAACTCTAATAAAACTCAAAATCTAATCTGTGCTAATCAATTTTGCAAGGGTCACCACATCACACATGTGTAATATGCCTTCACAATGGGCTGCAGCCCAAGCTGTTGGCTGATAAGGCACCGTGGCCTATAAACTGCACACGAGATTAATAGGTAAAAACATGTGATAACAAAACATTCTTGTCCTCAGCTGAGATTGCTGTAGGCTCACAAAACAGAGGGTTTAGCACCATACTTCATCTCTTATTCCAGCTCCCAGCCTTTTAAAGATTAAGACTGGAAGGAATTAAGTTAGCAGAGGAGGATCAAGAAAACCAGAGCATGAATCCATAAACATCTATGGAAGTGGAGAGATAAGTGACATACTTCTGAAAGATCAAGCTGATTACAAAAATACACAGACATCTCAAATAATGAAATATAGAAGCACAGTATTTTCCACAGTAGGTGGAAATGTAAGTAAACTACAAGAAAAGGCTACAAGGCAAAATGTACAGAAACAGGAATGGAAATCCTCTTCACCTTTGTAACTTAAGATTACTTCTTTTTTAACTCTTTTAAACGAGGTAACAAGGCAAAAGAAACCATCTATAATAAAGGGGAAAACAACTAGCAATGACTTAGGAAACATAAATTTCCAAAGTAAAAAAGGCCTTAAGGCTAAAGGCAGAAAGGTATCTAAAATTAGAAAGTTCTACCCAAATCTTCAGCTCCTTTATATAAAAGTTTTAGAGCTGAAGCAGACAGATGCATACACCAAGAATGTTTGTTTTCTCCTGACTTTAGATAGCACCAGACAGAAGAGCCTCAGCAAGTACACAGTTGGTTGGATCAAAGTTTGGCTTTCTGTTAAAAAGCATTTTCCCTTGACCACAACACTGATTGCCTCAACCTGGAAGAGGCTCAGTCCCCACGAGAGCCAAGCAGGTACCGGAAGGAACTGGCTTCCTGATCAACCAGCTCTGCTCTCCCACCCAGATCAGGGGAGAGGAAGAACATCCTCCCAGGACAGCTGTGCTGAACGAGCACCGCTGGCGGGACAGGCCGGATGCGAAGCTCTTGGAACATCTCCAAGCACTCTGTAACTGCCTGACTGGCAGAAAAAATTAACACACTGTGTGTCTGGCTGGAATCATTTCCTCTCCAGCTTGGGGGTGTAATGTCATAGTTTCCCTCTAACTAGAAGAAAATATTACACAAACCAAGCAATTTGCCAAGAGAAGCTGTGGAAGGCAAGGACACACCTTCCTGGCAAAACGTTTCTAACTTGGGCACTCTCAGAAAGAGCACAGGCAATAATTTCAAAATACCTTAGAGTGGATGGCAGAAAATTTCATGGTATCAACACCACTCATTATGCAGAAAAATCTGAAGGCTCACAATCTGTCAAGCTGCTCCAAGGAGGACTCACTAGCACTCAGCAGCTTTCAGTTTTTAACTTGCTGCATTCATTTTCATTACACCATGCTTCAAACAATGCAGAACTGAATGATAATTCAGGCCTACCAAGATAAAGGTGTCTATTTAAAGGCACTGGCTAAGTCTAGATAGATAAAACCAGAATTGCTGTCTGGCTGCCAGGTTTAGCACTCGGATTTAATGCAGTAACCTCTGAACAATTCAGAGCAGCAAACTCTCCTAAAGCCTTCTGCACTCTTGCAGCCTTCTAAAACCCAGACTGGCTTTTGGACAGATGAATTTTACAATATATGAAGGTTTCACGATATGCATCTTCTGCCCAGAGAAAATCAATATAGTGAGGGATGGAATACTGAAAAAGGGGCACAAACCTAAATGGGAAGAGCTGACTATGAGAAACACCAGATACAAAATACTGTCTTGATATACTCAGTGTCTGCAAGTAGTCTTAGTCATGTTTATAGTTTTATATAAAAAAAACTTTCTATTACAACTTTTAAGTTTTATCACAACTTAAACCTCATTCAGGGAGTTTGTCTCCTTAGCAATTCAACAATACACAAATTTTTAATGTCAGACCCTTCTAGAACTGAAGGAAACCCTACCCATTTCGTAAGAAGTGCTTCCCAAGAGAAAGTACTGTAAAAATGCAAACTATGTGGATTGAGACAGCATTCTCAGCATACAGTTAAATAATCCTAGCAAATAGGAGACTCGAAGGAGAGGAAAGAAATAAAAGGAGGGAAAAAAAAAAACAAACCTGCCAGGTTTATTTCTGGTCATTGCATCTAAACTAGCAGTGTATTAGTTTGTACCAGTCTGTGTCTGTGGAAAAATGCAGTCTTTCATGGAAGCACAGCTCCAGGCATTCCCAGGCTGATTCACCAGAGGCTTCTGGACACGTTTCATTTCTTTATTCAAATAACCCTCATATCGTGGGAGTGTTATGTGTAACACCCTTCTGCTTCACACACCCTTTTACTACTGGGTTTTCTGTGCACTGTGCCTCATCTGCATCCTACACACCGAAGACTCAGGCAGAGTTTTCAGTCCTGTGGTTTATTGACTTTGCACCAGAGCCAGAGACAGACTGTGCAGAAGTTCCTGGCAGCTCTCACTTACTTTCAGTCATCACTTCCTCAATTTCTTTGTTCCTCTATTTTTTATTAGATGTCTTTCATGGGCAGTTTCTTCCATAGAGGATGTTGTCACTCCTCTACACACAATCACACTTGCCTGCACTCTCATCATGTGTGTAAGTCCATGAGGGAGCACTGGCAGCAGCAACAGGCACAGGATGGCCTTACACTCAACCTCTTCTCCAAGAAACATGCTCCACCTACACCAGCCTGAAAGGCTTTTCTGCTAACCATCATCTCATACTACAAATGGAGAAAAGCTGCAAAGTCATGTTTGAAATTGTGCCAATACAGGTCAAAAAGCAAGAGCTTTGCTTCTTTTAGTCAGAAAAGGAGCTCCACAGCATCTGTAGCTGAAAGGTCAGAATTCAACACTGGGGAGCACGTGAATTAATTCCAAATGTTTCCTTTTCACATCCATTTCTTTCCAGCACAAGCATGACCACCAAGTTCCAGGTGCAATCAGCAGGCTCTATCCAGGCTCTACTTTCACCATCCTCCCCATGTGCACCCCAGCACACATCCCCTTCCACACTTCAGTTACCATTCTCCCAGTGTAAAGTTCCTTCCACTTTAACACATTCAAGTGGCCAACAACTGGCTCTAGTGAAGTGTGTGCTGGTGTTTAAATTTTTAAAAAATTATTGCTTTGAAAAACAACTCTTAAAACAAAGTGTCAGTGTCCTTTATATAGGGAAATAATTCCCTCAGGCCAAGTGAAAAAGTGAATCCCATGGCCTTTACAAGAGTCTGTAAAAACAAAGGCATCTTGTAGTGCCAGGAGACTGAACTACCTGAGGGTTCTACAACCCTAAATTTGAAGCTCATTTAAGACCCTGTTAAATAAGCTAAATATATTATCTAAAAAGGTAAACAAGCTTTTAAAAAGGAAAAAGAACAGCTATTACAAATATGTAGTCCAAATGAAATCAATCTTTCAATAATCTTATTATCATTGATTAACAAGTAACAAAACCACTGAAACTTCATGACTAAGATATGTTGTTTACTCTCAGTAGAGATTCTTTCCTTGTTATGTTCTTCCATGAATGAGAAAAGTATGCTGAAGTCATCCTTATTTTTCTGCTTTGCATGTAAACACTTTCTTCTTTTGCAGAACACACTTGCATGTGAGTCAGACACTGACATGCCAGTCCCCCAGAGCACCACTGATGACACTGTTAGTGACACTGAGTGAAAAAGCAAAATGCTACAACGAATCTGATTTACAAAAAAAAAAAAAGAAAAAAAAAAAAAGAAAAAAAGAAAAATCCAGGAGGAAGGAGGAAGAAAATAAAAGAATGAGCAACTGAAGAAGAGGGGGCTGGAAAGCAATCAGATACGTACCTCCTAATGCAGAATAAGCAGAGACAGCCAGTCACAGAACAGAAAGGTGATAGGTCATAGGCCATAAGGAAAACAAGAAGGCACATTTAAACCACTCATTAAAAAATCATAGCCAAAACCAAACCAAGAGAAACTCACAAATAATATGGAAAAATAAAGACATACAAAAATAACTATTTGAAGAGAAATCCTCTTTTTGTACACAGAAAACTGTGTTGAAACATCACACAGTTTTCTGAAATGACCTTATGGAGACTTAGCTGTTATTTATCAGTCACAGCATGTGGTAAATACCATGTGGTGTTTCCTTTTTGTTGATGAGTTTTTATTTCTCAGATCTCAGAAATAAAACTCCCAAGTTTGAAACGAGATTGCTAATTTGGGTATGCAAAATAAGAAGCATCAGCCTTCAGACGTAAAGGAGCTACTTATTTTGGTTCAGACATTTTAATACACAAAGTTAAACCTGTTACCTTGACAAGAAAGCAGGAAGACACAGAGCAGCAAACATGCTAACAAAGAACAAAACATACAGCAGCAGAACTGCCCTTGTGACTAACCTAATTTCAGCAGCCAACCTTCTCTATCTGGATTAAAAAATGTATGCGTTAGATCATTTCCATCATCCTCTGGAATTTTAAATGGCTCATTCTTAATACTTTCATATAAATTCTAGAAAAATAAAAGAGGAAAAAGACCTCATTAATAAATGTCTTAACAGAAAATGCAACCAGGATATCTTACTGCTTTTCAGACTATCAGTGTAAAGAGCACAGGAAATACTGTCCATGAAATTCTGAACCATCCCCTGTCCATCTTCGTTTACTACTTTGATCAAGTTTAAAATCAAACTACTTAATCTATAAGCAAGTCTCTCTTCAGTACAAATTTCTTATGCACTCCTAGCAATGACAATTTTCTTTTAACTTCAGCATTTAATATTTCAAAGATTTCAAGGTGAGTTTCATCTAGTACAAGTTTTGCCAATGAATCTGGGTTTTCAGAAAATGGTGTAGCCTGTAACACTGTTTTACAGCAGTTATTTTTACTGATTTCTCAAGGAGGCAGCTCCACAAGACATGAGGAAAAACGAGAGGCAATAAAGAAGAAAATAATTTTTACTGTGTTTTCTCATAGAAATTCCACCTTTTTTCATAAGAAGCCAATTCTGCAAGAATTTGCCATAAGCAAACTACAGAGAGATACACACAGCACTTTCTCTGAAACAGCCTGTTCCCAACAAAAGGCTGGATATAAGGAGAACCAGCTCAAAGAAGCCATGAGTAACAAAAAATGCTTCTTTTAGCTACTCAAATGGTTACACGTTTTGTTCTTTTGCCTTCCCTTCACAAATTTGCCTGAGAACTGTTGTACACACTTTCAAAGTCTGCTATTAAAAACACAAAGCCAGGCTTTGTCTTACCCAACTTACCCTTAGCAATTCCTCTGGAAGGTCTCCACCTTCATTAATCCCACGATTCATGGAGATAAACCTCTCCACTGTGGGTTTATCTCGCACGTTATGGTTGTGCAGGCTGGTATTCAACATAATGATGGCAAATGAAAGCACGTAACATGTATCTGAAATCACATTTGAAAAATGGTTTATCTTCCCATGTGTTGTGTGTACAAACCTGTAACATTAGTATAGAGCTCATCCTGACTGATAAAGAAAAATAAACAGTCAAAAAATCCTGAGCATGGTACACAAAAATCTAAAATCCTTAAGCTGCTGAAGTAAGCCCAAAAAGAAAAAAATGTTATAGCTCAAACAAAAAACCAGTATAAGAAAAACAGTATGAGAATCCAAAAAAATTTAAACTCTTATGAAATCATTGCCATCACCTTAAATTAACACTTCACTCGAAACACTGAAGTGTTGGGCAAAATGTTCTCTGCACAGATTTTGCCTAAACCATAGTGGTGGATGCTATAATAAACTTGGTCCATCAGCCTCCTCCTACTCAAAGTACTTCCAAAGCTTTCTCCAAAGAGAAAGAATGATCTCTTCAAAATAATATTTTGACTACATTTAAAAAGACTGAAAATTACATTGACTCAATTCCTTAGCATACACAGGTAGCTAGCACTACTGGATAATATCAGATGATGACAAAGGAAATTTTTTATTGCCTCTTGACACGGTTATGATTATAGTAAATTCTCCAGAATTCAAGTACAAAATTCTGTGTAAGAAAAAGCAAGATGAAAACCTGCTACAGAGAGGAAAAATGTGCCTGCATCTTCAGCAGCTTGTTTTCAGTAGCTATTTTCCTCTCTAGCTGTCACAGACCTGCTTTACACCAACCTCTTCCCATCCTATCTGCTCCTTAAATTAAATGATTAAGGGCAGTCTATTTGTGTATATAACCAAACAGAACAGCAATGCCAGGGCACTCTGTCCAGTTCTATGATGTTTTATAAATGAAAATGCATTCTCACTACAAGTTTGCACCTCCTGGATTAGACAGTCACATTTTCTCAGTTCTCAGGTATTTCTCATTTCACACACTATTTTATCCCTAACTTTCAACTGGCCATTATCTCCTTGCAATTAGATGTAGCAGAACATACACACACACACAAATATAAATATATATTTGGATCATACAAGCACTTAAGAGCTGCTGTGGTTTCCTGTGACTGACCTGTAGACTGGAAGACTCCTGGGTTACAAAGGCAATAGCGTGAAGCAAAAGCTTCCATCATACGGTCAATTTTTTGAGCCTCTCCTGGGAGTCTGAAGCTCCACAGAAACTGCCTACAGAAGGGAAGAATAATTGTTAGACTCTTTCCAGTATTTATATACTAAATATTTATTACAAATAATCCAAAACAATCCAAAAGAAAAAAAAAATCAGCATTGTCTATATAGAATGTCCTAGAAATATGTTCTCAATCTCTCAACACACAAGTCAGGAGCTATTATAAAGCAACATGCACAGATGGCTAGCCCAGTAACTCAGCCAGCAACACTGCATGCTATCAGGCAAGATAATATGGCAGTTCATATTCTGAGGATCTCTCTTTTTTCCAGACTAGTAAACAATTTTCTGTATGCATCCCATTTTTGCCATGAGAATGCTATGCTGGGAAAAAATGAGTTCAATCCTCCCTGGGTTTCCTGGCTACAAAAAGCAATGAACAGTCAGCTAGACTTTATTCACAATGTAAAAAGAAACATTATAAATAACATTTCTGGTGTAAGGAGAGAAAACAAGGAATACAAAAGGACTTAACATCTTTACTTAAATTCATACAAAACCTTTTAAAAATTGTAACAACCAGAAGAAAACCCCAGTGCTTAGAGAGGTGCTGCCTGTCCACTGTAAGCTCACCCTACAAGAATCAGACCTGGGCCTTAAAAACTCATGTCATCATTTTAGTAATTTTGTGATATGCTGCTTAGCAGCATAAACTGAAATACAGAGTTCACTTTTCTAACTTATTATTTCTACATAGAGATACACTGGAATGCATACAGGACAGAAGTCTTCACAAATTTATTTTGGCACACTGTGGCACTAAAATGTTCCAATGAATTTCATCATTTATTCTTTTATCTCTTAACAAAAGAATTATCTGAATTAAACCAGGATCGAAACCAGCAAAGTTACATGCTCTGCCATGCAAAACAAGTTCTCACTATTCCCTGTACACTGGATGCCAAAGTAACAACCATTTACTCCTATCTTCATCAGTTTTCATTTTAGGACATTTTATTCAAGTGTCACAGGCCATCTTTAGTTTGGCAGCTCTAAGTACTATCTTTTACTCACCTCGTGCAAGGTTCCAACCCAGATCACCAATTTTGTAAGCTACCAAAATACAAACATTTAATAGTAGCAGCTGCTAAGGAAGAATAAAGTTAAACCTAACATCAAATTAGGTAAAAGAGACAGGAATATGAAGCTTCCCAGACAAGCTTCAGCAGCCACAGAAGAGGCTTCTTTGGCCCAAGCCTCAGGCAGCTCAAGTTATCATCACCACATCACTCAACCATAGCAAAGCTGTTCTGACTCCACATCACAAGGCACTGCACCAGAAACAAAGATCACACGGACATTTCCATTTATCTGGTGTCAGGAGGGAGTCACTTGCAGCAAAAAAACAAGCAGAACTGTCTAAGCCAACTTAATTTGATCTGTTATGGATTTTCATCAAGATGAGAAGGGATCTCACAAGGTCAGTGTATGCAAGCATCCCAGATAAATCAAGAGAGCTGTTCATGTAGCAAGGGAAAAAAATAAATTAAGATATCACACTATCTTTCACATGACAAGTGGGAAACTAAGGCAAGCAGAAGGAAATAAAGTTTACCACTCTGTGGCTGAACATAATCAGTGACTACAGTCAGTGGATTTCTCCCCCTCCCTGCCCAGAAGGACAAGTTGAGGTAGAATAAAAGGAGGAAGAGAATTATTTATTTAAGTAAAGAGCCTATCTCTGTGCCAAGATATAAAGCAGGTCTTCAAATATCTACATATGGCAGGCACACCAAGGAGTAACAGTTGTTTTTAGTTGTTTGTGTTTGTCTGAAAATAAGCAGGAGTTTTCACCCTCAGAGGCAGCACACACACAAGGCATCAGAAGGGTTAAGCAGAGCTGTCTCTGCTCACTTGCACAGTAATTTGTACAGTTGTGCTGAGCTGCAGAGCAGCTTTCTGACGAATAAATCAACACAGTGACTCATATAAACATGCAATTTGATAGAGGAAGCTCAGGTCAAAAACCAGAAAGAATTTACTCACCTTAAGGCTTGTACAAGATTGAGATCAGCGAACTCATGGAGTTCAACAAAAGCCTGAAGAACTTTAATATTAAATTCATCTCTGAAAGACAAAAATGGAAATAGACAATCACAATTCTGACCTTTAAAGACTTGTCAGTTATCTCGATTTGCTTCTGAAAATAAGTAAGGAAATAAACATCATACTGATAAATAAAGCCATCAGAAATAATCTACACATTTATTTAAGAGATATTTTCACATTTAACAGTAGTGCTTTGCCAGTTTTTGCTGTTAGGTTAGCAAAAGCCAGTACATTTGAACTTATTTTAGAACTGCTTATTTAAATGACCTAAAAATAGCTGTGCTGTCTTTGCTTCACATTTATTATTACTATACATGCCTTGACACAGGAGGATGCCTGAGAAATTTATTCAGCAAAAAGCCTTTTGCAGAAATTGTCATGAATTCTTAAAACAATGGTTAATCCAAGACTAATTTCTTTAGCCATAAAACATTCAACAAACTATTTTTTCCACTCTAAGAACAGAAAATATTAAAGCAGTATTTTAATTTATGTACAGAGATAAGAAACAAAAATGCTTCTATTGCTTGCATCCAAGAAAAAGAACAGCTTTTGAAAAGAGCTACTTAGCATGTACTGTACAACAAAGTTAACTAAAATCACAGGATATTTTGAATGGGCTTCCTCTCACCCATCTCTATATATTGGTAATCAAATCATGAGCCAATTCCTGCTCTTTGTTTGATGCAAGGGTGTTAAAATCCAAAAGTAACATTTAAGCATTAATGAACACAAAACTATGTGGATGGACAGAACCTGGCTTACAACATCACTGAGTTCCTGTGCCAGAAGAACAAAGGTTTATAATCCTCAGGGTGTGCTTTAAGTACCTCACCAAGACAGAATGTTGTGTATCAGCCTCCACCCAAAAACAGTAAGGTGTGCACCCACCAGGA
The DNA here is from genome assembly GCA_034336665.1 of Luscinia megarhynchos. Classification (NCBI taxonomy): domain Eukaryota; kingdom Metazoa; phylum Chordata; class Aves; order Passeriformes; family Muscicapidae; genus Luscinia; species Luscinia megarhynchos. The sequence continues at coordinate 2,294,907 of CM067577.1, read as the reverse complement.
ATTATCTGTTGCTTTGCTGACTAACTGCATAGTCAGACTAACCTGCAAAACTCAGGAGTAAATACCCTAAAACCAACTGTTCATTCATTAGCATGTGCCCAAATTGTTTACAGAACACACCAGTTCTGTCAGCAAATTCAAGCAATTCTCATCAAATTTAGCAATGTGCAATTCAACAGGGCAACTGCTTCTCAGTTAACTGGCATGAGAGTGGAATAAGAGTATAAAAGAGGGCTATATTTTTACTTTAAGCAAATTATTTATTTTGTTTAGAGAGTACTTGTGCTGGGTACACCTCCAAAGACACAACAGAAATAACACAAATGTTCCTGGAAGACACTTAAAAAAAGAAGTGAAGACTTACCCACATAGAAAAAAAAAACCTATAAGTCTTTTTTTTAGAATACAATTCATCCCTTATTTATTATAGTTTTTGCTATATTTTTAAGTGTTATCTTATTCCACTTCACCATTCACCTTTTCAGTTCTCTGAGTGCTGTTAGACTATAACACTCAGTAATATAGAATTTATCTCTTTATGGCAGAATGTTATATAAATATTTCAGTCTGTTGACTAACCTGGTGTTGTCTCCAGCTATATTTAGCTGGAATACAGAAGTAATTTATGATGGGCCTGTGGGAGGGGGTGGCAAAGCACGAGAGAATGACCTCAGACATAATTCTGTTGTATAAAAACTGTTGACATGTCTACATATTCTGCACAGAGACTTCATAACAAAGATCTATTCTCAAAATACTCATATTACAGTAAAAACTTTCACTGAACCTATGAAAGCCAAGAGGAAACTGCTGAGCAAAAACCATGCTGTTGCTGCTGGAAGCAGACTGAAGAGTGTCTCAAAAGAGACCTGCCACAACCCATCAGCACATCCTAAGTGAGTCACCTTTGAGAGCTCCCTCAGTGGCACTGGAACATGTGCCAGCATGTACATGCACACACTCCAACCCACTGCACTGCTGCCTCTCTCAGCTGCCTTTTGAAAATCAATTCTTGGGTTACACAGCAATGGAAGTCATTTGCATTCTGTTTTGCAATAGTGTGCATAAATGAGCACACTGCATGTTTATTGTACCAGGATTGATAAGGACAGGGTGCAGCTGCCCTTGGAGACACCTGCTCAGCAATGGGATGTGTGTGTGCAGGGAAGTGACAACACCAGAGCCTGCTTGCAACTACTGTCCCAGGAAGTACCTGTTTTAATAAGTAATTTCTTTACTGTCCAATTGTTACTGACTGTAAATCACTCCTCCTCTGGACACAGCACTAAAGAGTTACCAGTAGTGTTGCAACACAACACTCAGACATTCCAAAAGCTCATGGTATTGAATTCTGCACTACATACAAATGTTTACTCATAATACTAAACTACAGTTAATTAAATACCATTCCATAATGTACCCATTTAAAAATAACAACCTAACAGGAAGAAAACCTCTCATAATACTGTAGCAGTTTACATCCCCACTGTAGCTTTTAAGGATCTCAGAGTACTAGAGCAGCTCTTTCCTGCAGCCTGTGAAGGGGAAGGGAACTACCCAAAACCTGTAAAAGTGCTTTGTAAGCTCAAGAGCAAAGTTCCAATGTCTTGACTTTACCTTTCACCGAGGTAATCTCCAATTACCGTTTTATTTAATCCTTCTCCTTTATAAAGGAACTGTGCAATGTCTTCTGCAGTGTTGTGCAGGAGGTCATTTTCTATCAGAAACTGTATTCCCTAGGAAAAGAAATTCCAGAAAAAAAGGAATGTTATGTCTTCTTCCACAAGCATTTAAGTAAGTATCACCTAACATTTGGTATTAATATACTGACACAGACATACGCCTAGCACATTAAGAATTATATTATCTACAGATTTTTATTTCTTTTAATAAAATGGTAAACAAATGTTTTTCAGTTAGATGAGCAATATTTAGTATTGATTTTAAGATGAAAATGAGAATACATTTTAAGGCCAGAAGTACTAGGTGGCAGTTTGAATCCCTCAACCCTAAATATTTGATTTGAAAGATCAAATATTAATTGAATAATGATTGCATGTTGCTCTTTGGAGCTAATGTGTGAGCTGGCCTGTTCCCAACATTGCATCAATGACTGCAGAGCCGTAATCTGCAAAATTATATAATGAAGAGGTACGTAGAAACAACTTAATTACCACCATGACACAAAATAAAGCATCTGGTACAATCTACAAACTGCAACCCAATACATCAAGCCACTACTTGCAGTAGGAAGTCACAGCTGAAGATACTGAAACTGGTTTAATAGAGTTTATGCTGACATTGGGATTATCAGTGAATTCTGGTTGTGCTGAAACTAAACTACTCACAAAGGACTGGAACTACACTACTCACAAAGGGCTGCTCAGTCAGCTGCTACCAAAGGCAGGTGGAGTCTTACCCTGTCCCTCAGAGGGTACTTGATGAAGCCCCACGAGTCCTATCCTCCACAAATTACTGCCCTACAACTGGCACACGCTAGGGAAGCCCAGAGACTCCTCTGGAAAGTGGCAAAGAAAGGAGACTAAGAGTTACACAGAGATTATGGAAAGGATGGGAGGGATGTTGCTGCAACTCTGAGCAGGTCATGCAGAGATAAACATCCTCTGTACAGCCCACAGACCCCAACACAGATGCTGCTGTTCCTGCTGATTTCTTCAAACTCTAATAACATGCTGGTGAAAAGTAGAAATGGAAACTTTAAGTAGCTTTAATGTCTTGGATTTCAAATATGTACAAGAGAGGGTAATAAATTATTACTAATATCCTGGTACTAGACTATTTCAAAATTTCAAGAATACTAGTTTTTCAATTTCTGCAAGTGGAGTATTATTTTCTTCTTTAAAACTGACAAAAATCCCTTTTTTTAGTAGTATAGATGGCCTTCTAGTAGCATTTTTAAAAAGTTATCATTTTTCTGTTTGATTAATTCCAGTTTTGAATAATAAAATCGTTACCTGCTTGACAAAAAAAGGGTCAGTTTTCTGACCTAATTTAACAGGAAAAGTAAACAGTGATGTTATAAAGCTTGAAGCTTTCTTTAGAAAGTCTGGAATGCAATTCCCTCAGAACAATTTCATCATCATCTGAAAATTTCCGATGTCACTCTGGTACTCTGACAACTTCATATTTTGATAAGCCATTTCACAACAGACATGATTTCTTTGCAAAGAATCTATCCATTATATCTTGGATGAGAAATTGCTGAGCTTTCCTCAAAACTGATCCCTTCAAAGCTTATTTGTACAGTATTTGACTACAAAACATAGCACTTCTTCCCATCCCAAGTTATACACAAAGCTCTCATCTCTGACAATCAAAAAGAGACTCTTTCCTCTGATATCAGAAATAGCACATTCCTTTGGTTCAACACCTGGACCATATTATTCATGCTTAGTATAAACAGGCTGATCTGAATAGGTTTTTTGAAGTTGTACAAGCTACTGATAATGCACATGACTTGAAGTATGGAAAACAAATTTCTGTGCACAGAAGCAAACACTTTACCATACTGCAAATCAATTAATTTTCCTTTTCCTGGATTTTTTTTTTAATTATTCCTAATATGTTAAAGAACCAGAAATCAAACAGACAGGAAAAGTAATTTGTCTGGGACAGCAACTTCAGTGTATGGAATAAATGGCAAAATAGGCCAAGCAAACCCCCATCACCTCCTACGCTAGCTTTTGTCTTGATGCAAATTTTCTTTCTGTAGACTGACAGGAGACAGATGACAGCTGCACTAGTTTAACTTACCCACACAAAACTCATGGCTATAGATACTTTCCATATTCACTACAAATATTGCATGGAATTTTTATTTTTTTTTACATCACTGCAATGAAATCTGCTTTGAATTTCATCGCTTTTACGGTAACTCAATTATAAATTTTGCAGTTATTTAAACCCTGCCTTTGTCACAGAGAATTCATTTCCTGGGCCCAACATAGGCAGTACCAACTTCAGGACAGCAAATTTCCAGCACAACTTTGGCTCTGCACAGGGATTCCTGAAGTGTTTTACAAACTTTAACATTACAGCCATTCCCACATGAGCTCCCCCAGGTACAACATCATGAAAGTACATAAAACACACCTATTTGCAGAGGGGGCAAGGGAGAATTGCTCTACACACACCAAAAAAATGTGTAATGGTCTTCAAATAGAAGTGATGAAAGAAAATTACCTCATTGTGTTCCTGCTAATATGAAAACATGAGACTTCTGTTATCTGGTTTTAAAGGAGGAAATTTGGTGGGTTCAACCCTAGTATTATTACTCCAGGTCTTTGGCATTCCTAAATCCATCTTCCCTCCTGTTTCTGAATGAAAAACATCCTTTTCCCTGTGAGCCCCAGGCAGCTTTTCCCAGCACCAGAAGGATGTGTACTTCAGCTGTCTGTGACTTAACACAGCAGCTGCAGACAACACCATGACCCAGCTTCAGAGCAGACAGCTACTGCAGCCACCACTGATCACAGGCATTATTAAGAAATCACTGCTCTAAGTCTGCTCACCACATTTAAATTATGTACAGTAGCAATGTGGCCACAGCATTTATTTATAGAAATAATTTCATCCAGCAAGGACCGTAACAAAAAATTGTTAATGCCAGAATGAAAGCATCTGACATCATCCTGTGACTTTGCCACAAACTTCCAGGACTTGAAAGAGCTGGAGGACCACAGGAAACTACCAGGATATTTGGGGGTATTCTGCCCTCAACAGAACAGAAGTTAAGCAGTCACCAAAGTGGAAAATAAAACTAAAAGACATGGCCAGTGGTTTTGAAAGGGTTCGTGTACTTGAGAATTTCTGGCAAACTGGAAACAGTTTGAAGAACAGAAGCCATCACTGTACTTGGAACATTTCAGAAAAGCCACCAAAATGTAACTGCACTCAACACAATTGGAAAGAAAGCATGTCAAGAACACAGAAAAACAAATGCTAAACGATTTCCAAAAAGATCTTAAAGAACACTCTTCCCAAATTCAAAATGTAACCTCAATTACAAACAATAGAAGACAATAAAATACAGCAAGGAAGATGAAATATGAAAAGCAAAAGCTGAAGGTCAAACATGTCAAAGATGCTCTTTTAAATATTGCAGGGGAGGTCTGTAAGAGAATGTGCAGGTCCCCAAATTTTCCAGAAAATTAACAACTATTTAAGAAACAGAGAGGCACTTCAGAAAGAACTGCATTACTTCCTAGCTGCATGCAGAGCACATTTCTTGAAACTGGTAACCAAGCTTGTACAAGTCAGATAGGAACACATCTCTAAGTATATATGTATATACAAAAATACAGATGTTCACACATGACTTTTTCAGAAACAGGCTTTAGTTATCCAAATATAAAAGTTTGCATGAGAACCAATTAAAAAATATGACAAAGGTATTTGGAAAGTTAAAAATAGCAGAGCATTAAAGAATAAGAAGTATTGCCTCACTAACAACCACACATGAAAAAAAATTTTAATTATATTTGACATATCAACAGAGAACACCTCTATCAGGTACAAGGCAAGCCAGGTCAATCAATACCTGGCATATTTGGTTGTTGATAAGTAACCTCCATTATCAAGGGTTTGTTTAAGTGAAAGAAGCACACAGCTGGCACCTGACCTGATGGCTGCTTCCAATTTAACCCTCTGCTCAGTGAGTTACAGGACATGTAAGCAAGGCCTATGAACTTACATTATCAGAAATATTTCTTTAAAAAACCCATAGAAGTATTTGTCATAGATTGTACTACAAGCAGAAACTTGATTCCTGACAAGTTAAAGAAAATTCTCTACCTTCTTAGGGTCCATGTTGAATTTCTTCCTTCCCATGGCTATTTGCTTATTTCTTTGTGTAGTTTTGCTACATATGGAGACAAAGAAGAAACAACAAGCACTTACCAGCCACTCTTTTACAAAAAGACTTCTAGGTGAAATTCTAATTTGTGTTTTGCTACTTCGTATTTTCTACTACAAAATCAAGACATTCACTTTTTATAATGGAGAAAATTATGATGCTATTTTCAACTCCTTTAAGTGGTTGCAGCTTCAGAGACCCATATCCTTATCAACTGGACAGTAAAATATTACACTCTATCCAACATATTCTCTATCCAAACAAATGACACGCCTGCATGGGATAAAGTCAGGTTTTAGAACAGACTAAACAAAGGTAATGCATTATTTGTTTAGCATGGGAAAGGTATTTTCACTTGCTGTTCCTGGAAGACCTGTTCCAAGGTCTTACTGAATCATGTTCATATGTTGGCATTACTTACCTTTCTTCTACACTAGTCAGATTATCAATTTCAGTCATAACCTCAGCAATTTCAAATTTTAATCTCTGTAAAAAGGAAGGACAATACATTAATCTACATCAGAACATATTTTGAAATAATCTATCATATAATAATATGATTAATTAGATTTTATTTTCTAATATTTGTTATTTACCTGAAGAAAAGTGAACAATCTTAGGGCTTCCTTAGACGTTTAAAGACTTTATCACAACTGAATGATTGTGAAACACATGAACCTGCACTCTCTATGTACTCATGCCAAAGCACCAAGACCAAGCTGCCATTATCACTCAACAGGATTTCTTTACCCACATTTCTCACTTGCCCCTATCCTGGATGCAAATCTGCTATTTAATGAGTTTTTGATTACACAAACCAAATGTGGGCATCTGCATATATTGCATTACATAAATTCAGAAGTTAATATTTTTAAAAGCACACATTTGATGCATAAATCCTGTTCAATATCAGGAACATTCTGTTTAAGTTGTTAATATGCTTTTAAAACCATTACCTGAAATTCATATTTAGGTCTGCAGCTTAGCTCTGTAACTTAATCTACTGAAGGAGTCTTCTAAGGACCTTTACAGTAAATCAATTACCTCAATATCATCAATCAGTTCTTTTTTCCTGCGACGAATATTTAAAAGCTCTTCTCTTTCTTCCATGGAGAGGTCATCAGGCACTGGAATAGAGCAAAATGTACAATTTTTTAGCATTTGCAAACATAGCTCATCATCACAGAAAAGTTTAAATAAACTGATTAGGAAAAATAAGCTAATATGAAACATCAGGACATTTCTTTTACATAATTTTCAGGAAATAAACCCAAAACAAATAAATACAAACAACACAAATGAAACTTGAATCTAATATATTTATTAGGTGCTTTATAAAAATCCTAAGTAAGGTAATTGAATGAATATGAGCAGAATCTATCTTTCAAAAGAAAAACAGACAATCAAAGGAATCTTGTTATCACATGATGTGGCAAGATTTGATTCTACAGCTCAATTGCCAAACTCAAGTCAGATATAATTCTATTATATCAGTAACATACCAAAATTCTTCATGTAAATTAATTATGACTCAGAAGATGTTACTATGTTCCAGAGGAAAAAAGCCAAAGAACAGCCAATGCTATACACAAGATGTGTATCCTGGTGCTGAATTCAGCCATCCCCTAATGCCAGTGCCTCTTCATTTGGCTGCTTTGGAGAGAGTGATGCAGGCAGGAACAATCCACCAAACACCCCTGACACCAAATACCTCCCAGCAGGAGGACACACAAACACAGCAGCAGAATCAGTTATCTCACAAAACATGGGCTTTGCATAACATCATTTAGGTGAGTCTGTAGTATTTAAGGCAATTTTAGGTCTCTCCTTGTCCATGCTAAATCAAATATATGAGACCCTGCTGATAAAAATCAGTTGCTACTGAGGATGCAAATGTGAGTCTGTCACTCATCCTACTCTTACCCTGTGTCTCTGTCTGACAATCAGCAAACACCAAAAATCATCAGCGTAAAACCATCGGGTTTTTGGGTTTTTTGAACAATCAGATGCTCCCCAGCAAGAAATTTCTTTGGATAGAGATTACCTCTTCTCATTTATACAGCACTAGGCACCAACTACAAATATTCACCTCCTCTGCAACAATTCTAGAGTAAAAGTTCTAATACTACCCACTTCCTTGGAAATTGCTCCTTAATTATAGAACAGCTTTTCCTTCCAGCTCAGTAAAATGGAACAATAAAAATAATTAATAAGGTATGTAAGAGCAACACACAACAAATGTAATCATTTGGGATGGTCAAGGCCACTGCTTTATGTCCCAGATACACCTAACAGACTGCAGCAACAGGATTACAAAGAAAAGTTCAGCTTGAGATGAGAGTTTGAAACACATATTTGGAATAGAGCTTCTATTAGGATTCTGTTTAAATCCTAATAATGAAATATATTGATTATTTCAACATCCAGTGGTTAAGCTCCTTTCCTTTTAGGATGGACTCATTACAAAATCCACATGGCGACAGACCTTGTTAGACATGAAGTAATTATGGCAAATGATTTCATTTAACTACTCCAGATACAAACATGATTAAATTACTTTCAGTTTAGGAAATGACAGTCTTCTGTTGAACAAATACCAGACTTCAATATGTTTACCTGCTTATTCTCTTAATCTCATCAGAAAGCCACCCTCTCCTAAAAATTTCTTGCATGCAAATAGTGGTAGGATTCTTTTCCCACCAAACCTTACAAATGCACATCCCTACATCACATCTTTGTATTACATGTTTACTCCAATGTTGTAAAACACAGAAAATTAATGACTATACACACACTATGTACATAAACAGACCACAAATATTCCAACTAGTAAACTGAGTACTGACAAAAAAAGTTAATACTACTACCCAATGTTGATTATAAAAAAGGCAAACCATGTATGTTCACTCTCTTAGTTAGGAAGCACATTCTGATATTCTTAAAGCATTTCTGCAGTATTGTAGATGAAATTACACTGCAGCTTTACAGTAGCAGTATTAGTAAGAGATGCTAAATTTTTAACTCTTTTCTGCAACAAGATATTTTGGTAACTCTCACCTTCACTGCCAATAGAAATACTAATCAAACCTCAAACAGAAAATCATCTTGAAAGAATAAATATTTAGAATTCATAGATGGTGCTGCTTTTTCTTCAAGATGAGTTACAAAACCTCTGGATTAGCCACTAACACAAACCCTTCTCAAATCTGCACAACACTGAGTTTCTTCTCCCTTACTCTACTACGCAGTGAAGGCTTCTTGGGACAGATTTGGAATATCTGGAACGAGTGAAATTGCTTTTTTTGCAATCAACATGAATTGTAACAGTTTTCTATGCTCGAGCAACAAAAGGAAAGAGAAATCAAACACCTCAGTGTTTTCTTAGAGCACCCAAATACTGTCTGCTGTATTTTCCTCTCCTCTGATCACAGCCACAGCAGAGACAAGCCTCACAGTATAATTAATGATGCTGTTAGACAGAAAGGAAAAAAGCTAAATGGAGTCAGGCTACATTTTGCATTAGGAAATAACATCAAGTATTTATCTGCCAGATACAAGACAAGCAGTCTGCTGGAAAAGAAGATTCTTGGAGAGCACTCAGATAAAACCGGACATTAATGCAATATCTTTAAATAACGATATTTAAATATCAGAGCCAAAATATTTCAGTATCTTTTGGCAAGAATAGAAGAGTCAGGATATAATTGATCGGGAGTTACAGTGCTGCTCAACTTCTGGAAACTCTTGGTACAGACAGTATTTTCCTTTCCCTCAGACTACCAACACAGAGAAGGATGATTGACTTGCCAGGATCACTCCCAAGTGCACTGTCTGTAGTCACATGAATTGGCCTCTGTGTGATACTCAAGATGTTTGCCTTTATCATCCTTCTACTGATTGTCTATCACTGCTTCCCTTCTCCAGTGTAATTCCTTATGCTGTAGAAGATGTATTGGTGGGAAGAATCAATGCACCAAAAAAAGTTTTCTGAAGAGATTTCATGTGGCATTACAGCCTGGAAGGTGTCTGGTCCAGGAGCCTGTGTGACTTTATGGCTACTGTCCCTGCTGTCCCAACTCAGTGTCTTAAGGCTTTGTTAACATAGGAGGGCAACACACACTGGTGGATTAAAACATCTTTACAATCCTAAGCAAACATTGCAGGTACATGGTAAGAGATCTGCTCTGGCAAGACTCCTCCCAAGGCCACCCTTTCACCTCCAGCAAACACTTACTTTTCAACCCTGTGTGCACATAATCCTCCACACAGAACAACTCATGGAGCACATATCATGCATTTGTTCTGTAAAACAAATTTTCTAGCTGTCCTCTCTGAGTCACTTCTATGGTTTTTTTTCTTTCACCAATCTAAACACAAAGTAGACAGGATGGGAGGAGTTAGCATGAACATTTAAATACTGAAAAAGAACAAAAGCATTTCAGTACAATGGTATTATAAGAAGCAGAACTCCTTCGTTTAACTTTGACTGGCCTTTCGATTGCCAGTCACCAGCCAAAGTCTAAAGCAATCTCACCTGACCCCTTCAACTGACTTCAGAGTTCAGCCTCTCAAGGACACAGCAAATATCCACAAGCAGCAGAAAGCAAGCATCCAATAGTATCCAACACAGACAAAACACTAATTCTGTAACCCCACTTACAAAGCAATACAACACCCTGACTCTCATTGCTCAGCTAACTTCTTGGTTTCATAAACATAAACATTCTCCTTCTTCTATGTCAGTCCCAAATAAGTGGTCTTCAGTATTTGCATTCCAAGCAAAGAACAGTTAGATGGAATTTAATTTTGCTGCAGCTGAAACATCTTGCAAGTGTAAAGATATTTACACAATGCAAGGCTTAAAACTAAACAAACTTTTCCTCACCCATACACAAAATGGATAGACATGTTTCTTCTGGCCTTTAAAATAATACACATTCATCTCTGAGAACAAATCTGATTGTCTCAGAACATTTGCCTCAACGGACATTCTCAGGCTATTCTCTCTTCCTTTCCCCCTACATGCTCCCTTTTTTTATAACATGATTACAGGAACATTTTCCAGCTTTCAGACAAGATGTACAAACAATGCTCCAACCACTTGTGGCTATTAAAAATTCCATAGAAGTTTTCGTAGGAGGACATCCTTCTGAATAGATTCACTTCACAGTGCAGAAACAAACTGTATCTGCATTAAATTCCATCAGTAAAACCAGCTGGATTTGGCTGCTTCCTTAACTACCTTTCTATGTGAATCTGCTATTCAGTCAGTGCTGAGCATGTTCCAGCATAGGAGCAATGACACTTCCATTAAGGGGGGAAATAATCCTGTATACAACATCTCTTCACACACAAAAAATCACCAGTTGGTGGTATGAGGAATCTAGGACAGAATCCATGGTTTGCAGAGTTATTTTGAGTTTTCAATCACAAGGGACTCTGTGGCCAGAAATCACATTAGTGGCCAAACCCAGCAAAGAACCTCCAACGCACATCCCTCATTCTCATTGTTCATCTGCTGGAAATCACACCATTACAAGATGTTCCTGAAAACATTTCTTTTCCCTAGGACAAGGACATACTCTGCAGGAAAGTTAGAGTAAAGATATTATCATTTTGTGCTTTTAGTAGAGGGGGGGACCCTAAAAATAGTAACACTATTACCACATAAAAATGTATTTTCAGAAATTTAGAGGAAATAGTTTCCCTCTGATCTGCTACACCTTCAAGATTTTTTCCTTTTACTTCTGCTGCAAAGCAGGCTTACTGTATCAGTAGCATACATTTGTGAAGGATCTTTTAAAACAGACAAAAGCATAAAATAATTGGTAATATGAATTACATTTTTGTTTTATATAGAAAAGATCCAGCAGGGTTGACGGTACCATCAAGCGTGAAATCATCTCCTGTAAAAAACAAACAGTATTTCTTATAATCCATAAGAATTACTTCAAACAAGGCAAGATTATATTTTTGTTCTGGCCAGAAATAGCCAGACATAATTTATTAATGTGTTAGTCTCTCTAGTCAAGCAGAAAGCAGGCAGTCACAATACTGTGCAAAATCAGGCTCCAGATAACACTGATCTGGAAGGAAGGAAGATTTTACCTGCCTCCCAAAATCCCTCTTGTTTCAGGTATCACAACTGACATGCCCTGCCATGGTACCTGCAACGTTTCTGCCTATGGAGTACAAAAGGAAAGGAGTCAGCAGCAACAGCAGATGTGTCTTTCCAAGCCGTGTGCAGAGAACAGAGCACCAACAGCTGTGCAGGGGAACAGGAGTGTAAAGGCTTCCCAGAGCTCTCGCATGAGCTGCTAATCCTGCCTGGGAGCCATCAGCTGCCCTTCTTACAGCACCAAAGCACAAAGAGGTGCTTTACAGCAACTTCCACATCTTCACCTTCCTATACAGATATAGCACATCAACTGGAAAGGCACCTCCCTTGCTTTTTAGCACTAATTAGGTCTCTGACACAGATACTGGCCATAAGAAAGCAGGGTGTGCTTATGTTAATGAGTATTTCTTTTTTACTGTCCCTGTTCTTTATTTTCATGAGCAGGCATTTGAAGGTCATTATTATATTATACTTACCTCCTTTAACTCAACAGTGTGTCTTACTTCAACGTTTTTATGTATTTCCATTAGGAAACCAAGTGTTTTGCAGCAATTAAACAAAAGAAGCACTTTCAATCACATAAAGGATAATCACTTGGGGAGAAAGAAGAAAAAACCCACAGAGACAAGGTCTGAGCAAGACTTCACAGGTAATGAGTTGATACCTGCTCCTCTATGTTCCTGCACTGCTTCTCTATTCCATGCCTGGACCCTGTTTTTCCTGGGTTGTTTTTTTTTTCTCCAATTTAGCAAGAGACATGGTTTCACCAAGGGACCTCAGAATTGCTCAAGACAACAAAACAGGCACAGCAGAAACCCATGGCAGCACAAAGGTACAGTGGACAGCAACCCTCTTGAGGTCAGCCAGCCCTAAAACCCGCTTAGCTCAGCCCCAAAACCCCACCCTTACAAGCTGTATTCTCTAAATACTAAAACTAGTTCAACCTGATATTAATAATAGATAAGCGTGGATTTCCTTTCAGAAGCATTTTTCTTTTGAAGTCACTCTACTCTTGCTTCAAGATCAGAAGATGCTTCTAGGCCAACTTTTCTTTCTAAAATATGTAAATACAAATTACTGAATATGAAAAGAAAGCTGAGTTTAACTTAACATTCTAAGTCTCTTACCCAAATACATTAATACTAGCATTAATAATATAAAGTGTTAAAATATGCATATCCATGCATATTTAAGAAGTGCAGAAAAATTTTATGCCAGCTAATGTGGAAATTAAAATAGGAAGATATTGGCCACACTGCAGTGGTGTGTGTTTCAGAGAGGGCTATGAACAGATTAGCAGAGATACAGGAAATACTATCCAACATAACATGTGCCTTCATCAGCATCAGTTACCAATTACTATTCAGGAATTCTGGTGAAGCACCATTCTGATTTCAGTGTCACAGCTACACACTGTCAACACTATCACATCTGAACATCTCAGTCCTCTTCCAACATGGAAAACAGTAACATCAAGCTAATGTGGGACAAATGCAATGCTGTGCAGTGCCAAGCACTGTAAGTAAAAATGCACAGTCTTGTACTGTCCTGCTGGCTTAGGGACAGTGGGGCATTTATAATGCCTTAAAATTTCTTTAGTCTGCTTTCAGCTTTTTGACAAAATGATTGCATCAGATTTCTTTTCTGCACAGCAAATAATGACGAAGGGTGATCAGAGTCAGCTTTTTGTAGTAATTCCACCATTATAAATATCACTCTTCCAAAAGGAAGTGGCCTCAAGCCTTTTCTTTACACTGCATCAGACCAACAGAATACTGTCAAACAGAAACAATTTTTTTTCCCATCCTCATTATGCATGCTGCAAGGCAGAATCTCGCAGATAAATAATTTTGGGAAAGCTCAGTAATAATTTTCTCTCTGTGGAGCATTTGTATGTGTAAAACTGGAGAAACAAATGGGGAACTTATGTAGTGCCACAGCTGAAATCAAACAAATTTTCTCTGATGTTTGCATTTGAAAGCCTTTCCTTAGAGTATATTATATTTATAGTATGCATTAACACAAATTTAGTCTTTACAGAGTGGAAGACTGCAAATTCTGATTTTCTTTTGTACACTTTCATGGCAAGATTCAGGTCAAAAAATTGTAGCACGCCCTGAGGAAGAGAATGATCCAGCAATAACACATGGGGAGACCATGGATAACAGCTGATAGCACATTATGTATCCACTTGCAGTGCAGAACAACAGCCACTTTTCAAGTGGGAGTCTTGGGAAGGAAATCAGGGCTCCCCCTCAACACTATCTGGGAGGTGAAAGGAACAGATCACCATGCCAACTATGCACAGCATAGCTAAGTGGCACATCAGACATATCTTTGGCTGAAACCCTTCATTCACTACAGAGCAAAGAAAGGGCAGCAAAAGAGCAGTGGATTTTGCTTGCCTGCAGCAAAAAAAGAAAATTCTGAAATTAAAATGTGTAGATGCAATAGCTTTCCACAAGTAAGATCTTTCAAGCCACACAATAGAAGCAGCATGTACCTTTTAACTTGGGGCATTTATGGTTTTGCCCAGTACAACTGTAGCATATTACTAGATAGAATTGTACAAAAAAATTGGATGGAAAGGGACTGGATGGTCCAGACTTATTTCTGTGACAGCACAGCTCACTTCTGATTGAGCCAAGCATACAGGCAACACTGACAGGAATTAAAAAACACTTTAAGCAACTCCAGGTGACCAGCACAGGAGAGTGACCTGCTCAGAGTGCTGGTAGAAAATGGGTGGAAGAAGTGAGAACCCATAGAGATTGGGAAGCTGGATTGCCTGAAGTACTGCAGCCACTGCTCAGGATTTGGTTCTGTGGTCACTTCAGCAAGTTTGGGATGACTCTCAGTAGCTCTGTAGAATGTGAGGCAAAGCTTAAATTACTGACAGAAGAAGAGCAAATACTTCTCTGACAACTTCTTTTCCTTGTCAGTCAGAACAGGACTCTTTCTCCCAACCATCTCAAGGAGTATGTGGGATGAAAAGGAAAGCAGGAACACTTCATCTCCCACTGATACATGGCTCCCAGCAGTCCCTGTGAACAACTGGACTAACCACACATGTCCTGCTGCCAGCCTAGAATTCTTTCTGCTCCAGGATCCAAGCAACTCAGACCAAGGATGGAACAATTCCTCCTTAAAGCAGAGATTATTTAATGCCATTCTGTGTGAGGAAGAGGCAAACAAAAACACTGATTCCTTCAGCTTTTGAAATGGTATGAGAAGGAAAAAAGATTAAGAGTGTAGCAATGTGTTCCAGCTTTACCCTTACAGAAGGGCTGTGTTTCCCCAGTCACCCTGAGTTACTGGGAAGAGGAAGTGGTTGGCTGGCAGGTACCTACATTTTTTCCTAGCATAGACCTTGGAAAATAGACTTGAAAAGCAAACACACCAGAGTAGTAGCAGACACTCCTGTCAGATCCATTTCGAGAAGCAGCACGGAAAATTGACAGGAATGTCACTGAGCAGCTGCAGGGGGGTCCTGGAACCCAGACCCTGTGGTCAGACACCAGCAATACCCCCAAATCCTGCTCAATATTCAGGCACAGCTCATCAGACCCACTGTGTTCCCAGCAAAACAGCTGGGGCTCAGACAGGCTTTCTGTCACAAATTTCCAGTAACATCTACTCTTGGCAATGAGGGATCTGCTCACAGCGCTGCACTCATTAGTGAGGAGCATTAGCTGTTCCTTAGGATTGCCGGCTGTTTCTAAAGCACACAATCCAATTTTCAGAAAAAGCAAGGCAAAGTTAATATTTCCCCTTCCCCCATCCCTGCCTGACACAGCTCTGGAGTTAGATTTCAGAACAGTATTTATTACAGAAGCTTTCTATTTATTCATTTTCCAAGATGGGTTGCACACTGAAGGAGGTGGAACAACTGCCAGATTTGAAAGCAATCTTCCCTCCCTGAGGAATGTCTCCAAAGGCAGCTATGGAGTGCCACACAGGACTGCTCATCCGTCAAGTAACTGCTTGAACAGACCCAAAACAAGACAGATTCCAGGATGCACAACTCTGTGCACAATGCGATGTCCAATGTTGTGTAAGCCTTTTAAATTCCTGCAGTCTCCTCCACAAAAAAGAAACTGAGATACCTGCTATGGAAACCACTGAGCTGCAGTACTTGGACAGAAATGCACTACAGCTAATACAGCATCTTGCTGCTTGGCTATCTAAGGCTTGAATTGCTCCAGTTTCTTAATATTACATCAACAGGCCCATTGGTCACACTGCCTTAAGTCTGAGAGTCAGGAATTTACTCATAGATTTGTTGGTGAAGGAATAGCAAAGCTTTGTTTAAGACTGTGAAGCATTTTCAGATTCCTCAGAAAAGAGTATACACAGCTCTTGTGAACTGTTGGTTGCCACCACACCATGAAACAATTAGCCTGGCAGGTCACTAACTCAGATATAAAAGAGCTTTCTATCTGGCCCACTGAAAACAAGTTTGTTGGATGGATCCACTTACCATAAGGTCAAACCCCCAGTCTCTCATTCTCTGCTTGGCAAAGACCATCAGCAGTCACACCAAATCTGCTTCACCATACCTCCAAAACAGAGCACATTCAACATCTGCTGAAACTCTTCCAAGTACAGACATAAGTTATATGTTACAAAAAGAAAGATTTTTCATACTCCAGGCTGACTTCCTGGCATTCTGATCAAAAACTCATTTGAATAAATGCATTCTTCCTATTTAAACTTTCCCCGAACTGTTTCAACTAAATCTGCTGAAATATTACATTGCCCTTTCTAAGCTGTTTTCTCTGCCCCTTACTGGCAAAATCACTGCATTCCTTCTAGAGATCAGTGAAAAATAATCTGAACACATAATCTTTTGTACTTTATTTTCAAGTAACTTAGTCATTTTTCTCAGCTAAGTACCTAACAAGAAAAAAATCATATCCATACAACTTCAAAGATCTAAGCAATTTAGTTCTATTACTTTCGACATCTGAGATTCAGCATTTTCCCTGAAAATATAAGCAACTAACCAGGATTCAACCCTTAATCTCATTTTTAAGTACACCGGCTCCTACTGCTCCTATTAATAAACATTTTTCCTAAGATTTCCACTTCATCCTGTCTTGCTCAAACACTAAACACTTTTGTTGAGTAGGAAACAATTAAGTAAGACTACACATTTTAGTTCTGCTACCCCTCAACATGGCACAAAAGGATAACAGTGAAAGATATCATTTCCTAAACAGGTAAAACCTACAGCAAATCCTGAATTTTTCACCTGCAGCTCCCAGTTCCATTGACAGAAGTGGTCAGATGCAGCCTCTGCTAAACACCTTCCCAAAGAGGTAGTGCCTTCAGAGTAGTGCTCTACCTGGCACAAGCTTTCATTATACAAAGACAAACTTTGTGTAAAACTGGAAAAATCTGACTCATATTAACATACTTGCAATTATCCTAAATTTGCCTTAGGGCAACCAGAAATACCAAGCTGTAACTTCTGTTAAGCAGTCTGTAGCAAGTGTCTGCAGCTCCACCGACATAGCTCATGTATTGAACAAGTGGAAAAACTTATTAGTGGGAAAATTTATTAGTGCAGTTCAGAAATTCTTCTGTGTATCACAGACACGGACAATGCAGCAGAGAGTACAAAACACCTTTATTGCTTTAACAATTTCTTGAGCACTAAAAGAAGTGACTGGTAAGAAAAGCAGTGGCACTATTAAGCCTATACTTTTGTCCCCAATAATTCTGACATACATTTGCACAGGCAGTCTACAGTCCACTTGAAAATCATACAGAAACTACTTCTAAAAGATTCTTCTCATAGCATCTATTCTACCTTTTCTAAACATCGTAATAAAATGGACCATGAAACTTTGTTGAAGTATTTGAAGCTCAACCAGAATATCCAAGTGTCATACTCAACTGACCCTGCAGATGTTTTACCAGATCTCCAAATCCAGCTTCTCCAGAAGCTGTTTCTGAAAGACTCCACTGAGATCCTTTAAAGAAGGAAGGTCAACAAAAATAAGTTGTAACAATTTTTAATCAGGCTATTGGATTCCAATAGATCTGACTGCAGGTATTTTGTCATGAAGGTCACAACTGATAAGACAACTGGAAGCACTTAATTTTTCTTTTTTTGAATTCTTCCATATCCTCTGTACCTCAAAGCATAATTAGTTATGAACTAACAATGAAAGTCTAGCTGTCCCATGTTATCCTAGCTAAGAACTCACGAAAATAAAACCTAACCATAATTTTTCCATTTTAAATGTTAAATTGGTCACTAATGAAATCTAGAAATATTTTATACTGATTTAATGATTATGTACATGCTTTCACTAAACCCTGCAGCACGCAACTTTGCACAGCACACATAAAATGCTCATACTAAATAGATGACATATTTTCCATTAGAAACAGCAGCAATGGAAAATGACAACTTATACAGACCCACAGAATATAATCACGACATTGTTCACTAATGCCTGCCACCACTGTTAACTCTAAACCAGAAAGTCTCGAGAGGAAGCTAGATATAGTACCAGAAGCTGATGAACTTCCAGCTGTAAGGGGGTGGGAGAGAAAGGAAGCAGACTGATTAGTTGAATAGATTTATTGTATGCACATATTCTATGCTAAAACCCTGTATCTACTTCAACATACATTTTTTTGAGTCATTTGACTGTTCACAATTCAAATACAGGAAAATGCTATCAGACTAACATGTGTTTGTTCAGCAGGAAACCCTTTCTTCAAAATGTAAAATGAGGTAGTGAAAAGCCAAAACTTTGCAAGAATTGTTGTGCTATTATTTTTCCAATGTGAGAAGGACCTTTTAATGTTCTCCCATTAGAAAATCATCTCAAAGTCCATATGAGTTCCAGAGAAGAACACAATATAGTAATAGTTGCAGTGCAGTGTTTTCTCCCTCTCCAAGATGCAAGACATTATCATACTACTTTCTTCAACTTAGCTGGAAGATTTTATTCTTAAGCCACAAATATTTTCTTAATTTTCCTTACAATGTATCATGAATACAGCCAAAACATCCTAAAGCAAATCTGTAAGCCAAGTTTCTAATTCTAGTTGCTGTATTTTAGTGGCAGTCTACATGAAACCATTAAAAACCATACAATTTTGCAAAAGGCACTGGAAGTTGACCTGCACTTCAAGAAAACAATTAACTGAAAGAGATTCCTTTAGGCTCTTCACAATTCATATAAAGATCATAGCCTTTCAAAATTGGGAGAAAAGAATTCTGAACTACCATTCTTACTAAACAAGAACAAAATGTAGTACTGGTTAGTTAATCCCTGCAAATGTGGGAAAAAAAAAAAAGTAAAGTGAATTATTTGCATGGTATTCATTTAAAATATTGTATGCAAAAGAAGGACATCACAGATGTTTCTGCATTGCAATTGGTTTGTGTTAGAAGAGTTCTGCCTTCAAAGCACAGCATTTGTCCACATTTCATTTCTACTCTGAAGCCAAAGATCAGCTCCTACTTGCTCAGGAAGGAAAATAAGTTGTTGTTGCTGTTCTGTTCTAGCACTGAGGGGCAAAGTGCCAGGCTATCCCACAGCCAATAGACCCACCATAAATCTTCTTTTTTCTTTTTCCTCAAAAAAAAATAATATCAACAACCAATTAAGGAACATGGAAAGAAATACAGAATCCAGGTTATGTTTGAGACAGTAATTATGTTTTAAAATCCATGTCACTGTCAGTATTGATGGATATAACTTACAGTATTTGAGGTATCTTTCAGTCAACTAGGACTTAAATTGGTATCCTATTGTTATTAAATTTCTGAAATTAGACTAGTGTAATTACAAACTGATTGAGTAATGACATTCAAAATTAAAGGCTTGGAGTAACAGTAAGAGAACTCTGAAATTCAAGCAGCTATTTGATGGACTCCCTGGGCAAGTTAAGTTCAGAATAAAGATTTGGAAAGGAAGTAGATGCCTAAAAGACAGACTTGGAAGCACTGAATACACCGAAGGTAAATCAAATTCTATAGAAAATCCTTAGGTTCTGTAAAACAAAGACCAGCAAAACACAGCAGAAGTGAAATGAGTACACCCAAACCTGTTGATCTACTCCATGTTGTAGCATTACATACTGCACCAATACTGTAAAGAGAGTACAGAGACTGAAACCTGGTACTGTGCATGAGAAAACAGCATCTTCTTCCATTAAGTGATGTGAAAGAACAGGCACCCTCCCATTCCAACCAGTTAACTTCATTTCTGCTTAAAAAATTAGCCAAAAACTCAGATGACTTCAAGTCTACAGCAAAATCTGAAGGCGTTTAAGTATTTCAGGATGGGATTTATGGCAGAGCTCTGAAATGGATACTCCTAGTTCCTGTTGCTTTTACTGGAATACTTTTATGGAGAGTCACTTTTTTCCCACCCTACCCTTTTCCTTTACTGAATTTCCACACAATAACTTAGATCTGACCATCACCGGACATCTGAACAACAATAAAAAAAGTTACAGCTGGATCCTGTATTAGTCCCAGCTGCGCAGGATCTTCAGAAAACAAGACAGCCAATAGGAAAACACTAGGAGAATTTCTTTCAGCAGCTTACCTTCAAATATTTTTTTTTATATGCTACTACAACAAACTATTTTACTACTCAATGCAAAAGATGTTATTCTTCCTATTTTTCACCTCATTTCTTAAAAAAAAAAAAATTTAAAAAATTAAAACTTCCTTCTTCAAAAACTTTTACTACAAAATGCCAGAAAATAATCATCTCCATATGCTCTTTCAAGTCTAACATACCACAATGGATTGATCTGCCAAGTCCACCCACCCACAGGCTCTATAAATTTGAGAGTATTATTTGTATTTAATTTGGATTACCAATTGCACCTAACCTTTCCCCTTCATAACACATGTTACTTTTCCAGGCTTACTACTCAGGTAGAAGATAAAAAAGAAAAATGAGTGAGTTTTCAGCAGAATAAGAACAACAACATAATGCATACTCTCTTTACTTTGAATACCAGTGAATTTACAGCAGAAGGACTTAAACCAGTCTTTTTTTAATGTTTGCTCTTATCACCTAATCTTTTAAAACATTCATGTGATACCATGTCATTTATTGGTACAAGACCAAGACTAAACATTGCAGTCTTTCCAGCTTACATTGCACAAAATGAGAGTGAAGAAAGTTGCATGTATTCTTATTAAAAAAAAAAAAAATCACTGGGAGTGGGGAAGCTTCTGCTCTGATATTTAAAAAAAGAAAGTTACTATATTTAATGCACAAAAATCCACTGCCTATAGCCAAAAAAATAATCAACTCCATATGCTCCATTCATCTATCCTTGCTAAAACATGTACAGCAAACTGAAATGTCAGCTGCCTAGAAAGGCTGATCACACATAATACAGGTTTAAGACTCAGCCTGAAATTCCCAGAATTCTGAGATTACAGAATTAATCAGCAATATCTACACAAACTACTCACATGTACCTGGAATTCCAATTCCCTAAACTTTGACTAGCCTTGGCTACCAGTTTCAGCTTCCAGTTATGAAATGGGTACTCTGCAAACTGCAACAGGGACAGCAGCACAACTGATAAGAGATGGTGGGAACACAAGCACAGATACTGTCCCTGTCCCCACAGGAATGTTGGATGCTGCTTAAAAATGCTGCTACTACATTATATGATCATTTTAATGACTAAAAGGGTATAGTAGGTCAAAACTGAATAGCAGAAGAGGAAGTTAAATAAAAGGTCTATAAAGTAACACAGTTACATTTGAGTCTATGAATATACTTCCATAATAGGGACTACCCATTTATGCATTTACATGACAGATACCAAATGCAAAGTGAGTTTTCCCCAATTAGCATACACTTGGTTTACAAAATACAAGACTATAGAAAGGATTATTTCAGCCTCATAAAGGCTCTTGAAGGCAAACATGAAGTGGTTGTTTTGGGTGGGTATCAAGCAGAACCCTTTCTGTTAAAAGAAAAAAACACTTTAAAAATTGAACCAAAAATATGTAAAATGTAAAGGGAGAAGCACAAAGCAGTAGTGATATGCAGTAAAGTCCAGGGATTTATTCACAGATTTGCTACAATGGATCATCAGCACACAGGGTTTGCAGACAGCAGCTCCTGCCTGAACAGAGCCAGAAGGGACTGCACAGGACAAGAGAGGAGTCAGGTCCTTCTGGTCTCTCAAGAAAGACTGAGCATGGTCCTGTGCAGCACCCAAGCTCCTGTCCTGTGTGCATGAGGAGTTTCATGGTCAGAGAACGTATTTAACTTGTAAAGTTCTTCCCCAGGAATGGAGTTTCTCCCTAACAGAGACACCATCTCTTCTTATGGCCACTGTGGTTTAACCTCAACTTCCTGGGAAAAAAACTTTCCTCCACATCCCCTGGCTGAACAGTGGAACAAAAACATGCAGCAGCTTTACAAATTCAAAAATTTCATTTGCAAGTGGTCAAATTTGTACTCAGAGTACACGGCCTGGTGGGAAAATTCCTCCTCGGTGCAACAGAATGACTGGGCAGGAAGTTCATTAGGACAAACTTACTTGAGTAAGAAAGACAAAAAAGAAAAAAAAAAAAACTTACTTGGAATTTGACTGCTGAATATAAGAAACACTGCCTCAAGCAACCATAATTCCTTATTTCATAGTAACTAATGCAACTACAAATACCCCTTTTGAGAATTCCCCCTCTCTTGTAAGTAAGGCAATGGGATCTGTTTATGTCAGAATTTGACTACAGACAACACTGATTGTGAGCTAAACAAGGACCTTATTAAGGAACATAATATCTACAGTACATGAAAGCAAAAAATGGAACAGCAAATACACTCTTGAATACTTGGAATTTGACAAGAAAACACCAATGGTATTTTGCAATATGAATCAGTATTAAAACAAAAAATTAAAATCTACATTCTAGAAGTTACACTAATGAAGCAGTATAAAAACCTTAGAGGTGACTCATGAAGATATTACATCTCACAGTTCCTCTTAGAGAAAACAGTGTGAGGCAGTTCCTTACTTGCATATGCTAATTTTTTCAGCCTTTTTTTGTGCATGCATGTGTGTGAAAACAAGAGTGAGCACAAGAGACATTGGCCACATTTATTTTCCTACCCATCAGCTCCTTTCCAAAGTACACCTTGAGCTGCACTCAATTTCCATCTAATTTGACTGAGCAGATGCTGCTCCTACAAGCTGTGTGAGAACAGGCAGCTGGATAGAAGAACCACCAAAACTAATTCCCACAGTGACTGTTAGCCTCTTCCATACCCTGAGACCAGCAGGCTCATGGTTCCCCATTTTCACACACCTTTTTTTTTTCGTTAAGACACTCAATGTATTTCATCTAAAAATCAACACTGGTTTCTCATTTTTTATTAAAATCTTACATCAAAAAATCCAACTGACTCCTTGGGCATGACAACAGAAGACAGATCTGAATTCAGATTCAACTTTCACAAATGCACTGATCTTAGATTCTTGTTGAAGAATTTTCTTACATGATTCAGAAGAATTGTTAGTAAAATCAATAAAATCTATCCTCATTGGGACAATTTCCATTATGCTGCTAAATAACAGAATCAGTTTCAGTTCTTCCATACACCTGGCATAAGAACTGTTTCTTTTTAGTATAAACACCTGAAAATGAGGCTAATCACTAAAACCACACTTAGAAGGCCAAGCTGTTGAAAAATTAAATCAAAACACCTTCAAATCCTAGATGAGATTATGATTTAGATTTCCCAAGGTTCCAGTATGCAACACTTCCTGCTACCTCCATGAGGTCCCACTGAATTTGTCAAACACATTTTTTTCCTAGGAAATACTAGATAACATTCGTGTTTGCCTTTCAACATGTCAACTTTGACTGGAAAGCCTATCCACTTATATCATACCTATTTATAAGCAGGTATCAGAAATTCAATGAAATTTTGGAAGCAGCTATGTATCACTTTACTTTCCTTAAATAAAACTTTGCATTAGCAAATAATGTGCTTAAAGAACCTCAGAATTAACGAAATAAATGCGACACAGATGTTCACCAAAAAAAAAGGAGAGAGAGAACAAGAATGTTTTTACTTCATAGCAACCAAATAGGTCAAGCCATTTCCTTCTTCAGACAAATCTCAGAGGACCACAGAACACATGGTTTTCTAGCAGATTTTGTATGTCTATCCCACTAAGAGGAAACACTGCTGTCCAAAAAAATTTGCAATACTAAGTTTTCCCATGAAATTGTTGAAATTAAAAGAAGGAAGTCATAGGCAATTAAAAATCATTTGGTAGATGTAAAATTATACAAATGACATAAATACTCTTACTACCTCACTCATACACCTTTCCTGTACAGTATATTGCTCTAAAAGAATGCACAGTGAATAAGCCAGAAACGCCAACTGCACATCTGTTCACACAACTTCTCTTTTGCTTCTATAAAACAAAGTAAAACACCACATGTTCTTCACTTCCCTGGGATCCCTGCCTCACAAGTCTATACATTGACAGGTTTTCCTAACAATCCAGCTGCTAAGGATTTATTTTTATCCTCTGTGAATGAAGCACATGGTCATTAGATTCAGGCTCCTCACTAACATTAGTGCAATCCTTTCGTACACGCTTAAGTACTCATGAATTACAGGGAGACAAAGTGAAGAAGAAATCATTAACTATCACATTATTTTAAAAAGAAGGAAAAAATCCTTATAGATTCTCTCAATTGCCACAAAATACTAACCTGTGTGCTGCTCCCATGCAGAAGTCTACAGAAAACATGATCCCATAACCAGATTAAATCTATTTGTACATTCAAATAGGAAAACTAACATTGCATACGAGAACATAACTTATTTCTTAAGCATGTCAATACTCTTGCATTGCCCTTTCACTGCCATTTTTATTACAACTTCTCTACAGACTATTTTTTAAGGAACAATAAATTACAACATCTCACTATTTACTTGTCAATAACCACTCAGGATGCCAGCATGTGTCCAAAGACATCAAAAAGAGGAAGTGGGTGGCAACAACATTAAGAGCTCTGTTTCAGACTCATTAAGCTTAAGATGACAATTACGCAATCTTAAGATGTCAAACAAGCCAACATTTTAGCTGGGACAGATGGTACTGGATCCAGAGCACACAGAGTATATGCTGTGAGTCATCAGTTTAAACATGATAGTACCACTCTTATTTGCAAATTTGGTTATCCAGAAACAAGATGTAGAAGGAAGAGAGCATTAAAGCAAGAACAGGGTCCTGCAAATCTTCACCTAAAAAGCTGGAAGTAGAAAGATCATCTTCCAAATGAAAAAGCAAATAAAACAGGAAGAGGAGAAGAAAACAGTTAAAGAAGAAAAAAAAAAAAAAAGGCAAGATTTCAAAAAGAAGAATATAGTAAACAGTACTACAGGCAGCTGGCAGTACAAAGGGGAGGAAAAGAATGTACTGAGTACAAGAGGTCAGTACAAGTGTGGAAAAGACCTAGGATAAACCTCGAGGAGATACTCTGAATTCAGAGAGTGACAGCAAACAGCCTGTTCAATGTCCAGCAAGGAAAAGAGACCAGTAGCAGCTCAAATGTTGGCCTTGGAGTCAAATCAGGGGTGTATAAAGAATTACACTAACCCATTTTTGCATTGGGAGGGAAAAGAATGGGGCAAAAGATTGCAGCAGGTAGGACGGAGCTACAGTTTAAGTGAAACATTTTAAAGCTTTTCAAACCTTCATTGGACTAGGGAAAAGAGAGACTTTGTAGGACAAAAAGACCAAGCAGAATCACAGAATGGTTTGGGTTGAAAGGGACCTCAAAGCTCTTTTCATTCCAACCCCCTGCCATGGCAGGGACACCTTCCACCATCCCAGATTGCTCCAAGCCCTGTCCAACCCAGCCTTGGACACTGCCAGGGATGGGGCAGCCACAGCTTCTCTAGGAAATCTGTGCCAGTGTCTAACCACACTCACACTGAAGAATCTCTTCCTAAAATCTAATCTAAATCCACCCTCATCCAGTTAAAAGTCCTTACCCCTCATCCTATCACCACACAGCCTTGTAAAAGGAAGAAAATGGAGGAAAGCCATTTTTACATTTTCCCTTGGAAAAGCATTCAAAACCATAAAAAGAAAGAAGGGGAAGCAATAAATACGACGGACTGAAAAATCTGAGGTGAACTGCAGAATACATCCTGAAAATCACTGTGTAATCTCACCTTCTGCAGCCCTTCAATTGGTGAAAGCTCTTGGAACTCCAGTGATATTTATTAAAAGATTGCAGTATCTATTTGGTAACAGTGGCCCACAGGAAGCCCACTTTCATGTGGCTATTACTGTGATTCCCAGCTGTTGTTCTGCAAAATACACTCTGTTCCTGCCTGTAAATCCTACAGCTTTCTTTCCCAGCTGCAACAGTGCAGACAGATGCTGTTACAGGCACACTGCTCCCCTAAATCCATGGCGTGCTTACATTGCTGAGCATGTCACCAAATACCATTATGTAACAATACATCAAGTTTGGCAACCAACCACCTCTGGAAACTCTATCAGCAAAAATTTCACATTTTCTTCCAAGTCACAGTTAAAAATATCAAACACTAGGCTAAGAAAAACTTAATAAGTTACTGCAATTAACAAGCACATTTTCTGATACCATCAAAAATAACTAATATGTATAATATAATTGATAATACTTTATTACATTTTTTACTGCTGTGCTAAAAGATTAAATGGTTTTGGGCTAAAAATTAAGATCCTACTGAGCTGACAGGTAATCCAAAGAAATATGAGATCAGTTTAGCATGAAGAAATATCTATTTAGCAAAAAAGATACTTAGCATGCAGCTCTGCTGGCTGGCAAAAGAACACAAAAAATTAAACTACAGAAATAGACTATCTCCTTACCTGCTCTTTTTCACACCCTAGAACCAAGTGAGTGATCAGTACAACACTCAAGTGCATTTTTATATTCTTGGGATTTCCTCAAAGTATTATTTAAAACTACAAGCCTTCTTCTGAAGGACTTTTGGGTCAACTTAACTACTGGTACAAGTTATCCACTTTGATGACTAGAGAGTGAAACATATTTAACGTTTTTCTGCCCTAAAACACATTTGGTTATAATAAAAGGAATTCATAAAATAAGAAAACATGCAGAATTAGTCTTAAATGCAAAGCAAATGTCAAATAACCATGAGAAGGCTTCATGGACTCTGGTATCTTTTAGGTTTATCTTTGAAAGATATTACAATGTGGAAAGAAGAGATAAGGATACTCACGTCTAAAATATTAATATATATTTTTAATCAATTTTAAAACTTTTTTTCTAAGAAAAAGCTGGGTCATCTGTTACATTTAACAGCTTTTACCTATAAGTAGGTAACTGCTTTGCCCTGCAGAAGAACAGAAGTCATCCTGCTAAGTCTGGTTTGGCAGCAAATCCACTCTGTGGGATGATCTGGTCTCTTGGTGCCTCTCCTAATGAAGCACTGTCTCCATTCTGTCCTCATCACAGACCCAACGTGCTACCTGGCACCGTGGCTGGCAACTACAGCCAGCAGCTAACAGAGCTTGGCAACCCAACTGCTCTATCCCAGAAGAGTATCAGCATTCAGAAATAAAGCACAGAGTTTGGGGAACAATAGTGAAACCTCAATGCCATAATTAGTGCTATAATTTGGTCTATTTGTCAAGTAGAAGCAGGACTTTAACCTTCTGGCATGTCTATTTAGAGCCCTTTGTAAAGACACAGTAAAACAAACACAGAAGCTGGTAAGCACCCAGTCTTGCAGTCTTTTTCTAGAGGAATGGCACAGAATTGAACTGGGGGATTGAAAAGCTGCTGAATGACTAGAGTCAAATTCAGCAAACAAATGGGAGTTCTATCCTGTGCCTGCAGCACTGACTGTTTATATATTTTGACCTTTCACAGAGGATCACTCACTCACTGTGTGAGCACACCAAGAGCACTATTGAACGTGAGGGTCCCGGCCACTGGCACTGCCACCACCTAACTGTGAGCCTGTGAGAAAAGCCACTCAAACCACACAAGATGTGGTTTTAAACCAAGTGGGGAGAGGGAGGAGGAGAAATTTCCTGGACTACGCAAACCACAGAGATATTTTAATCAGGACACAAAAGAAAGTTGAGCCAAACACCAACTGACTCGGATCATATCGCATCAATAATCCATGCACAGAGCTTCTGCTGGAATCAATGGGAGGCTTGTGTGGAAGTGGATTGTATAACATAAATGCACGACCCTGTTTAGGGCTCA
Source organism: Luscinia megarhynchos (assembly GCA_034336665.1). Lineage (NCBI taxonomy): Eukaryota > Metazoa > Chordata > Aves > Passeriformes > Muscicapidae > Luscinia > Luscinia megarhynchos. The sequence continues at coordinate 2,266,638 of CM067577.1, read as the reverse complement.
CACACAAAAGAAAAGGAGGTACTGAGAACACTTCCCTTAATTAGCAGTTCTCTTCTATCGAGTGATTCTAAAATAATAAATTTTAACTTTACACAGCTCTGTTTTCATTCACAGTTTTTATCAGAGGTGGTAAAACAACTGACCCCATTTGACAAATAAGAGAACTGAAGCATAGGATGCAAATCAAACTGAAGAGCAGTGCAGCAGGCAGAGCTGAACTGGGAATAGCAGCTTACCTTCTGAATCACACTTTAATGCCCTAGATATTTATTTACATACTTATCTAGTTCAAGTCTCTAATTAGGGTGACTCTAGGCAGCCCTTAAATAATTTTGCATACTTCCTAAAGTACTTGTGCACAGTGATAAGCTTAGCTCTCACTCAATAATGTCAATTTTATGAGGATTTGGAATGTCCTGCTGAAGTTCAAAACACTGGGCTGCCCTGGTCAGGCTCCAAAGGGAGTCTCATTGCTCAGGTATCACAAGCCTCATTACTCAACAGCAATACAGAGTTTTAAAGCAGCCTGTCAAACCCACACACGTTTCCTGTCATTAAACAAAAAAAAGGGAAAAAACCCAAACAAAGCAACAACTTGTCAATTCATTAACTAGAAATGACCTAACTAATCCTGATGTTCCAAACTGACAGCAGTCCCCAAGAAAAAGTGAGACTGGGTCTCTATTCAAGAACAAAGTGCAACATTTACAAGAAGTCAGAGTAAAATGTCATATATATCAACTGCAAAACAAAATTCCAGTCTTACTTGTCTGTTTTCCAACAAAGCTGAATATACACTATACTGCAGTTTGTCCCAAAAAAGCAATGTGTTTATTGAAGTGATATTAGTTTTGCTTGCATGCCAGAGGTACAAATCTGGTTTCATATATAGAATCAGCATTTAGTAAAATACAGACTGTGTCATCCTCAGGTCCTGAGTATTTGTCCTTCCATGAAAATCCAACTTTGAAATGCTTAACATCTTATGAAAGATTAATTCAGCAATATGTCCACTTTCTAGTTTATATTTTGCACGTGATTAAGTATTGTATTACACAGGGTTAGTGCAAATAACAAGCATGTTCCTTTGCCTTAACTACAGATGCAAGTCCATAATACTGTGAAAGTAACATATTTTGAGTTAAATCAGCTTTCTGCTCTTTACAATTAATGTTCAACTGCTTTGAATAATAACTTTTCAGGACTGGCTTACTTTGTCTTTTGCTTTCCTTTTTCAGATTCTTTTTTTTTAAGAGTTAAGTCTATCACTGTCAAAACAAGCAGAAATGCCTGCTGAGAAATGGCCACATTTCCAACCCACTGCTTCAAGAATTATTTTTCTGATTCATCATAGCATTATTTTTTCAAGTTGTCAAAACAAACACCACACCCTCTTGATTTCCGAGTTCTGGGTAATTATATTTAGAATTAGCAAGTACCGCGCAACTATTAATCATACAATGCTTAGCCCTTACTTTACCTATTTAGAGATCAGCCAATGCATTCAAAGGCCGCCTGTTTAGCATTTGGTTTAAGATAAACCCTGCTCGCTCCATTCTGCACACCCGGCACAGACACACTGAGTACAGGGCAGGCCACGCAGTCGATCCCTCTGCCCCAGGGCAGGATCAGCTCCTGCTCAGCCACCATTATCGCTGATGATACACAAGAACTGGTTATTTCAGGCAGCAGCTTTACACACGCACTCACAAACACATTATAAATTAAAGGAGGGAAGCGTGTGGCACGTCGGCAGTGCCTTAAACTAGGGCAGCGCGCAAGCCGGTCTCCGAAAGATAAAAAAAATACAAATAAAAGCTTCCCCAACATGAGAGTCCGGATTTTCTAAAAGTAGTATCTGGCAAGGTTAACGCCGCTGCCTTTGGAAACAGTTCACCTTGTTTAAACTGGCTGAACCACCCCGTGATTATCACCGAGCCTCCATTAAGATGACACACACAAACAGAACCCTCGCAGAGCTTAATTACTCTTTTCTGCGCTCCTGCACAGCCAGACGCCTACTTTTTTATATTCTTCCCCTCCCGCAGCGGAGCAGCAGCCGCAGCAGCGAGCGCCGGGCTGTCACGGCGGCGGGGCCGGACCCGGCTGCCCTGCCCGCCGCCCTCGGAGCGCCCGGAGCCGCCGCGGGACACAGAGCCCGCATTGTGGCCCGGCCCCCGCCCGCCCGGGCGCTGCTCGGGAGCGCCGGCACAGCGGCTCGGCCCAGGGGCGCCGGGCAGGACGGGGCAGCGCCGGCAGCAGCCGCGGCAGCTCTCAGGAGCTCCTGCCGTCCTGCCGCCCGCAGTGCCGGCTGAGGGGCCGCGTTCCCTCCGCACGAGCCCCGCACTCACCGCCGCCACCTCCGCCACCCTCTTCGTCCATGTTAGGACCGCGGGCAGGGCGCTCCGCAGCGGCCGCGGCTCAGGGAGGCCCGGGGCTCGTTCCACTCGCTCGGCGCCTCGCGGCCGCTCCTGCTCCTTCTTCTTTCTCCTTCTTCTCCTCTTCTTCCTTCTCCGCCGCTGCTACCGCCGCCGCTCTCTGCCGCTGCGCTCCGCAGACCGGTCCCTCCCAGCCCAGCCCAACCTCAGCCCCGGCAGCCACCACCGCCTCGGCCCAGCCGCCCGCCCCTCTCATGTGACCCGCGCAGGGGAGGCGGCCCCGCCCGGCCCCTCCGCCGCCACCCCCGCGCCGCAGGGTCGCGGCCAGCGCTGCTCTGCCCGTCCCCTCTGCGCCCCGGCCGAGCCCCGCGGCGGAGCGGAGCCTCCCCCCGCCCTGTGCGGTGTTCCCTCCCCGGCAGGTCCCGCACGGCGCGGCCCCGCAGCGCCCAGGCCCCTCATGCCGCTTGCCCGGGGGCTGTCGGGGGTCGCCCGGGCGGTCGGGAGCGAGGGGAGCCTGGGCCGAGTCACTTGGGTTGGTGCCGGCTGGGGTCGTGTTTTGGGGTCTGCAAGAGGCAGAAAATGTCTGCAGAGCCCCTGGCTGTTCTGTGGAGGTCTAAAGACTCCTTTGGGGGCTGTAGAGGGAAGCGGGGGAGAGCGGGAGGAGACTGGAAGGTGAGGGCTGAGCTGGCCTGAAGCAGCGTAGTGCAGGGAGACGAGGTGAGTTGAAGTCTCTGGAAAAGAGCCCGAGACTTCTGACGCTTCTGCATGTTTTCTGCTGGTTCTTGCTTGTTCCTTGTTTTTGGGTCCGGTGCTGGATGCTCCCCTTGCCACATGGGCCATGGAGAGCCTGGTGTAGAAATGGGACTGCGCCTCATGTAGAAATGGGACTGTGCAGGGGTTTGTGTTGGTGAGCATCGTCTGTGTGGATAACAGAAAGGACTCTCCTCCTTACTGCCCTAGGAGCCAGAGCATCTGTGGGATTTCTTTAGTCTTCAGTGAAGATCTTCAGTGAGTTACCTACCATGGGAGTCGGGATGTCAACAGCCTCCAAAGTCTGTAAAGGTAAGCAGAAGTGTTCTGGCCCGCATCTTTCTTCCTTCCTTCCTTCCTTCCTTCCTTCCTTCCTTCCTTCCTTCCTTCCTTCCTTCCTTCCTTCCTTCCTTCCTTCCTTCCTTCCTTCCTTCCTTCCTTCCTTCCTTCCTTCCTTCCTTCCTTCCCACCCCTTATTATTTTTTAAAAACCGTTCGTGTCAAAATTTTATTCAGAAAGGAAGCGGTGGGAGGAAGGGGTGAGCCAACAGGAAAATATCGTGTTTTTCATTTTCCTTTTGTAGGCTGGCATGGGACAGAGCACCATCTAGGAAGCTGTGTCAGGAGCACTCACCTCTTGACACTGGTGCTAATAGTGGTTATTACAGCCCATTTTGCTGAGAGCTGAGGTTTGACTGACAGCTGCTCTGATGAGAAAGTGTTTTACCCCATCTAAAAATCATAAACCTTTAAAATACTCCTCTTTGTGTTTCATATTTGAAATCAAATATTGTTATGAGTTCAGTAAGTTAGTTTAAAAAGGATATGGTTACATAAAACAGAAGCATCACCTTGGTAAGAGATTTATTTTGAAATTATGTCTATAAATTGCCATTACAGGATGGTTTAAAATAAATCTTAATGCAAGATGAACTGACAGTGGGCTCTGAATATTTTTGCACACTGAGCAAACTGTTCATTTACATTAGTGGGGAATCTGGTTCACGAGAAAAGTTCTAATTTTATAATCAATCACAGATCCTTTGCTTTCATTTCATTGCATGAATGCATTCATGTTGTTTTACACCTTTGTATAAAGTATATGCTTTTATGTTCTTGTTTCTGTTAGCCTTTCTTCCTTCCTTCCTGGTTACAAGTGACCAGTTGCAATATTTTATATATACTTCTTGGTGAAAGCCAATTCCAAATGCATGAGATATGGACAAGGTTCTTTATTATACCTTCATTATTAACTTGAACAGGGAAATTTTCAATATTTTGCTGAATATATAGCTCACTGTGTTGAAACTCTGGAATATATGCTATTTAATGCACTCTCAAGAAGAATCTGTTTTTCCAGTCCTGCTTTAGTAGAATATTTATTAATGAGACATAGTACAAGAGTACTGAAATTATAGTGTTGTCTCCAATGCTATGTATCTTTGAAAGGATGGCAGATATTCCTTAAAACATTTTCGTTCATGCTGTGTGTATCATAAAAAACTTACTTTTGCATGGGCCTCATCCTACAAGTGTTCTAAGCATAAAACTGTTAATTAATTCTGTGTACAAGGTGCTTTAGTGGACAAAGCTGTTCAATCTGTAGGTGACAGGTGTCACAGAAACTTTGAAGATCAAACCTTTCACTATATTGCCTCATTTTCCTGTGTATAAAGTAAAGCTTGTCTGGCTGTAACCCTAAGTAGGTCAGGAGTAGATTTCTTGAAAATGTGTAAAATCAAGTAAAGGATTATAGTCACAGTTCTACATCATCACTATAGCAGTTGTACCGTGGCAGAACTCCTCCCTAGTTTTTGGCAATTCAACAGTACCAACACTGCTATCATTAAATACAGGGTAGTTCCTTACCAACAAAGATGCCAGGAATCAATACAGGTTACAATCTCAGCAAATTCCAAGACAAACTCCAATAAATTATTTCCTGCTTATGTGAATAATTTTGTTGCATCTAGTTTGTTTCCTGGAATTTTGATCATTCTTCTGCTTTGAAGTACATGTGAATTTTAATTTTTTCTTTGTACTATTGAGACTTTCCATTAATAGTTTTCTCAGGACTGCTTGATATTTTTTTTCCTTCTTGCAGTATCTTCTATAGTCTTAGGTCTATTTTTACCACCAGTGTGTTTTGCCAGTTTCATATCCACAAGTCTAACCTTCTGTTGGAAGAACTTCATAGTCTGTCATTCATGTAAATAATAGTCTAATAGCAGGTCTGTTGAAATTATTTTTAGTGGAAAATTGGGCTTTCTCCAAAACCTGCTGTTGGCAGGGTTGATTCCTCAATGATAAATGTGGTTACTTGCTGAATTTTCAGGTAATACACTTTGTCTTTTTATTTTTTTGTCCATCTTTGGGTAGTACAGTAACTGTTCTGATTCAGTTTCCACTAAGAAGTAATTTATCATGTCATTTTTCATTTTAAGGGTTGAGAAGCACATCTGTTATGGCATTTGTCCCTATACAGAGAGTCAGTGAAGACAACTGAAACCCTTACATCACATTTTTGTGGTCTGTAAAGCTCATTCAATATTAAACTATTTCTATGGGTTTTGGTTTGAACCAGATTCCAAGAGCAGTGAATGAAAATAAAAATTTTATGATTATAGATTTAATGAAGTTTTTCTTTCTAATCAAAAGGATAAGCTATGAGGATATTCATACATGAATAGTAGCATTGTATTCAGGTATAAGAAATAAAATTCTGAATTTTCTCCATTCAGAAAGAAATAAAGTAACTGTAGGGCCATCAGACTGGATGTCAGTATCAGCCACAGGAAGATGGAATAATGCTCCTTAGTGTTGGAAGGCTCCAAAAATATACCAAAAATATAGATACATCTTAAACAAAACAGATGTTGTGCAGTGTCCCAGCCATTGAATTAAAGAATACTTTTGTTTCAAATCTAGACAGTCAAACAGGTTTTATTTTTAAAGAAACATTGCTTAATAGTTTCCATGCAGGAAAGTCTTAGTCCATTAGCATGTCTTTTTTTCCCCTATTTTTAAATTTTTTTTTATTTATCAGTACTTGAATAATTTGGTATTCTTAAACCCCTCAGGCAAACTCTTTGACTTCCTCTGCTTGGAAGATGGGTTTTAGCCATGCATTGTTTCTTAAAATGTTTATGTTGTCACACTTATCATATTTTTCTCAGCTGGAAAAACATTTTTGTAGAAAATCCTGTTTGCTGCTTGTCTCAAAGGTTTCAGAAGTGCTTGTACCTTTCATTTAGGCCAAAAAAATTTTACATGCAGGTATTTTATATTGCTTTGGGGAACATCAAAGCTAAAGCTTAGCAAGTCAAACATCTTTTATGAATGGTGCTTTTTTGTATGTATAGGAAGTTAGTTCCATTAAAATAGTCAAAACCCCCAAGAATAAAGATACCTCTCTTCTAAGAATTTTGCAGGGATTTGTCTCAGATTAACTTTGAAATCATATCCTGAATTTTATTTGCAGTTAAATTCCTATTCTTGACACATTTGAGGGTGTGTGGTTTTTTACGATTTCTAAATGAGTTTTATCTACTTCTAGCATCAAATATGACTGGTTTTGGAAGGCAGTGCATGTTTCCATTGTGTAACACTGATAGGGCCACTTGTGAGTCATTGAGGAAAAAACACCAGAATGTGCCAGTGAGGAAAACAAAATGCATCAAAAATTGCAAAGGTTCACTCTGGAAGTCGGGCTGCCTGAAGGCATCAACTTGGGACTGTGAGCATCTGGTCTGTAGTTAATCTAACTGATGTTTTAGTGAGGGTGAGCATGATTCAAGCAGCTTTGACTCCTGGGAAATTATATGGTAATACCTCTGTTCATACAAGGTTATGGTTCTAGAAGGTTCCCCACTTCTTCCCCCAAGTGGTTATCATTTGGTGCAGTGTTTTCCATATTCCTGATCATTTTTCCCCATTGGACCTTCACCCTCAGACTCTACCCCAACTTATCTTTTATATGCTCTGTGTCCAGCCTGGACCTTGCTTTTTGGAGCACTCCTGTTGGGGTTGTCCTGTTTGTTATTTTTGTCAGTAAACCCTTTTCTTTTTGAGTTACTCCATGAAGCCCATCCTTTCAACATTCCCCTTGACCAACGTGGTCCCAAGGTGGTGGCAGGTCAGACCACCACCTCTGTAATGCTTGTGATCTGAAATACACTTTGCATTAGAACTTGTTCTACCTGTATTAATTATGCACTGTACTAGACACAAGCAGGATGCTTTCTAGCATGAAAGCTGGGCCTAAAATAATAGAAAAAGAGGACTTGGATTCAAAGGACAGGGGCTAAAACAGTTCATGAATGGAATTTTGCATGAACCTTGAGAGAGTTTATCTTAGGAAAGTGAAAGAACTTGATGTAAATTAACTCTCAAAGGAGAGTCTGCTGATTGAGGCCAGACTGTTCCCACCCTGAGAAGTAGCCACAGTCTGAATTCTTCTCTGCTGGCTAACTCCAGCTTGGCATGGTTAGATGTATTCTCACATACCGCTCTCCAGGCTCAGCAAGGCCTGGGAATTTAAAATTCCTAACACATTGCAGTGGGAGCTGCAACATTCAAACCATGCATGAGTTCTGCTCTGGCTGCATGCACATGGCAGCAGCTGATGGATGGGAGCCCCCATGGTTCCTTCTCCCTGCCTGAAGAAGCCTCCTCAGCCAAGTCCCAGTGTAGCAGGGTTGGCACAGGCACAGGTGGCAGCCAAGTGACAAGCTGTACTTGCTCATGACACACAGTGTTAGGAGTGTCACACCAGGTGCTCTTGTTGATTCACCAGTGAGTGAAATGCAATGGCGTATCGCCACATGAACTGGCTCAAATCTTGCTGCTGGCTGGTTCAGCAGTGCACAAATCTGGGTTTAATAAACATGGAACCATAAATTCAGACAGGAGCAGGAACTGGCAACTAATGATTTTGACTTATTGTGGCCTCTGAGCTGTTTGTGCAGCTGTTCATGAAGCCACGCTGTAAATCAAATCACTCAATCCAGATTTTTAAGGTTCTATCTAGTGTAATCATTTTTAACTAGAATTGCTCCATTGGTTTAATTCATGCTCTGGACCCACAAACAATTACATTGGCACAATTGCAGCACTGGTAGACTGTGACACATGGTGTGGAATGAAAGAAGGAAGACTGCTGGGTTGTGAGTTTGTCTGAGGGGACAATATCCCTGCACAATTATAACCTTATTCTGCACTAGAAACTCTCCATTAATTTCACTTTCTGATCCCTCATGCTCAGCTCAGGTCAATCTGAGCCTATACTCAGGCTTACATGCTTGTTATGTCTCATCTGTGCAATCCTAGATCATCTAATGGTAATAAATTGATCAAGATTAAATATGAACATGTAATTGCATTTCTCTCAAGGTTAGTGAACTGTGAGTTACAGTGTTCAGACCAAGCTTTTTCCTGGCTTTTTCCTGGCAGCAGGAAGACAGATTATATCAACTCTAATATAAAACCATCAGGAAGAAAACCACTCACCAGTCCTTGTTTTTGAGGGTTTTGGGCTTTGTACTGCCAGGTTGAATTTGTACAAAATTCATGCCACATTGCCATCAAAAAATTAAATTTATTGCATCATGAAATTGCAGTTATATACTGCTGAGAGTAGGCTTTCAGCTTCTCTCATAGGTTACTTTTGAATATACCTGTTAAGTCTAGGGTAAAAGGGATGATTCTTTGTTAAAAAGTGATGTGTAATATTTTAAATTCTTATGGTTCTCTAGCCAAGAAAGGTCCCTGTTTATTACAGCTGTTGCAGTTAGACATAAACACATGGCTCTTAGGCAGGAAAACACTACTTAAATCCTTACCCTCTCATGGTTATATGTACTGTTTTATACCTTTCATATCCTCATAGATGTAAGAATAATTCCATATACATCTATACCAAATAAAAAGGTTTTGGCATTTTCTTACCATTATTGAAGTGTACTTTCAATTTAAAAAGAAGATTCTCACCTTAATTGTCTTTCCCCTGCTGTATTTCTCTTTATAGTCTTAAAGAAAAACTGTCTCTAGGTACAAGAAGATGTTAAGCAAGGGAAAGTCAAAGTTGAAACTTGGCAAGAGCTAAAACAAATAATTTTTCCAAGGAAATGGAGGAGACAGGTCAAATTAATTCCTTATGTAACTTCATTTACCTTAGTACAGTTACAGGAAGGATGAATTTGGTACCTTATACGTCTGTGGTCAGAAAAAGATTTCTGTGATCTCAATCAGCACAGTATAAAATAATAATTCTTAAGAAACAGAATTGTAATTTATGTCTGGTAGAACTGTCCTTGTTATTTTTAGTCTATTAATATAATTGTAAAAGAACAATAGGTCTGCAGAATAACAGAAAAAGGTCTTCATAAAAAGATTAGTCCATGATGATTTGTAGCTTACATCCTTGGTAACATTTTTTGTGGGAAAGAGGAATTCATGACAGACTGCTAGAATGGCCAGGGACAGCAGGGACAGCTTCTCTTTTTTGTAAGTTCCAGAAGCTTTTCTCCAGTTTGCTGCATTGCAACTTCAGCTTTTTCCCTTCGATCTCATCCTTCTCCTCTCACCACCCCAAATTCAAATTCTCCTTTCCCTCAAGATTGTTTGGGTTCCATGGTGTGTGCAGGGGTCTCTGTGGCTTTTCTTTCCTGATGACTTTTTTTAGATTTTTCTCCTCAGGCAGAAATATTCAGTCCCTCGGGACAGATAAAGGAGAGTTGTTTGGCCTCCACAATAATTTCTTTTTAGATTTTAAAATTTCAATATATTTAAATTTGAGATACTTTAAAATAATGCAAATTCACTGTGAGAGCCCAGCCTTCATGTGCCAATCTGTAGTACTAAAGTGTAGCTGTATCCAGAGATTATTTCCATTTTAAAACCTTATTATGAAACATCATCCTTGCCTCTCCACCCCACGGCCAAATTCAGGAAATATTTTTAATATCAATGTTAAGATCTTTTAATACTGTAACATTAAAGCATTCATATAGTGTGTTAGTGCAATGAAATTTAAGTCAACAGTCTGTCTTTTTTATCCTTACCAACTTGCAACTATCAGTTTTAATACAGAGGAAAGTGTCTGTGTATACAAGCATATAAAAGATGTGAAAATACAAAGGCATTTATTGAAAACAGACAAAACCAGGAAGATGATAAAATAGCAGAAGGAAGTGGCCTCACATATAAAAACTTCTGCTTTGTATAGCAGAATTTATCACTAAAAGCTCTGGATGGCAGATTGCCATGCTTTGGACTAAACAAGGAATGTAACATTAAAAAAAATTTGACTTAATGCACAAAACACAGTAGAAACAATAATGTCCTACAAAGTAATTAAATTAAACATTTTTTGTTTACTTTTAATGTGGAGCTTTAAAAGTTTCGTTATATTTGCAAATAGCAGAAATCTCATTTGGAGGTGGAAGCTCTCCTCTTAAGGATGTCTGCATCAATCAGGTGTGCCATTCAGCAGGATATATGAAATCCCCAAATATCCAAAATTGAACAATTATGGTGGAGCTACATTTTGAAAGCAAATAATTTTATTTCAAAATCATGGAACCATTAAAGCATATTTTATAATAAGTTACTTACTTTACTGCAGTTTTAATGCAAAAGCTGCTCAAGTAAATGTGGACTGCTCAATGTTTTCACACTGGATAAAGAACATGTTTCTTAAATAAACTATGTTCTCCAATTCTTTTTATGTTTGTGGGGGAAAAATTGAAAGCATTAGGGGATAACAGTACAGTTATGCCTGAAAGACTTTCCCGTGCAGTCTGAAATCTGCTGTTGATGGAGGCACTTCAGAAGCATGAGAATCTGGGATACTTAGTTCAGTTATTGTCCCAGCTGAGAACAAATGAATTCTTTCCTGCAAGGATGTTCTTTCCCCTGGCCTGCTGAGGCCTGCATTCCTGCTGGAAGAGGTATCCAGTAGGACATGGATAATGAGCACAGCTAAATTCCCATGACTAACAAAATCCTGCCCTTGCTCTTTGCTCTGGGAGGCTTTTCCAGAGCTCAGCAGTTAAGAAAGACTCCAAACCTGAAAAACAAGATGGCAGATAACTACAATTAAAACAAACAGATAATTTTTTCAACATCTTAATCACATTTGCAAGATAAATACACTGCCAAGTACTAGTTATGTTCTTAAATATTGTCTCATTCACAGTTAAAACCTTGTCATCTTGTTGACCATAGTGGTTATCTCCTCCATACATTAAATCATTCCATGGAGTATTTTTTTGTGTTTCTTATATTTCAATCTCCAGTGTCCTGATTGCTTCTGTGGAATTTCCATATTTGCTCTCAGCAAAATACAGTTGCCTGGCAGTTCTTTTTCTAGCTGCTGTTTTTTCCTGAAATGGTTTGGATTTCCTGTACACAATTTGTACAAAGCTTTCCCTGTATGCATGTCATTTTAATTTTGTTTTAGTAAAGCTGGAATATTCTGATACCAGTTAAAAAGAGATAAATTCTTCATATTTTTCAGCTAAAATAATGAAATGCTGCCTTGAACCTATTATAAATGAGATAATATTATTAGATTATGAAACTGATAATGCAGATAAATCAGTATTCTTAGAAATCTAAAGTGCTAGTCAATAAAAGATGTTCCTCCAGAATGCTCTCCATAGGCAACAGCAATGAGTAAAGCAGTATCTTTATCACAGTGGGATTTTGGAAGGTCTGTATTAACTCCAGAATAACACAACAGCAGAGAAAGGTGTGCTTTTACCATGCTTAATGCAACACCTATGGCTACACACTTGGGGTGTGTTTCCATTCTTTCTGCTGCACTTTTAATCATTTATGGAAAGCACTTAAACAGAAATTTATCCTTAATCTAAATAAGCAGATATTAATGCATGTGTATGTTTATATATGTGTTTATAGATAGTTATTGCACACAGTCAGGAAAACTACAGTTTCATGTTTTATGTTAATGAAATGGTCTTTTATCTCTAGATCACAATATTAGAGGTGTGCTGGGAACATGATGAGCAAAAGACTCCCTGAATGCTGCTGCAAAGCTGGTTGGACATCCTGCCTTGGTTTCAGGCTGGTTTTGTACAGAGGCTTGTCCACTCATATTCCAGCAGTTACTTGGGTAATGGGAATTTTTTAATTTCCTTACAGAGCCCCTTAGCAAAAGTTTAGACACAAACTCCACCTTTGAGTTTGGAGTCTGCCTCATTAAAACAATGTCTTCTCCCCTTCTGCTAACATTCAACAATTGTTTAACATTTCTGTAGTACTTCTTTACCATGATAAGAACAGCAACTTTTTGAGATGTGATTTAACATTCTCCCTGAATAATTGAATTTATTCTTGATGGGGCTGTCTTCTGTTCTAAGTGGAAATTGCAAGAAGACACTATAAATATATAAATATCTGCTAATAAATGTGTCAGTCATAACAGTGTTTAGAATAACTGGGCAAAATAACTGTGGATTCTTCCTTACAGTGACAAGAAATTATAGAAAATAACCGTGTTTGTCAGATTAATTTGAAAAAATAATTTATTGTTATTTAAACTGTGGTAAGAAAAGGTGCTCTGAAAATATACCCAGGTCTTCTAATGGCCTAAGTTCTTTTAAGGACTTTCTAATTAATTTTGATGTGACTTCATTAAGTTGCCATTTCAAGAAGATACGCCAATATATTTTCGTGATCAGTAGTAGATAAAAATGTTAAATACTAGCACCAACATCAAGCAAAGTAATACAAGACCCAGCATATCACAAATGAACAATGTGCAGCTGAGAAAGGAAAAAATAAGAATTCAGTTCTCCAGGAAATAAAAAAGTTACACATCCTTTTCATAAAGCTTTAATGACCTTGTTAACATTTACTTTGAGAAGTTCCAAGTGAGAATATCTAAGATTAAAAAGCAGTAGTGAGCTTAAAGCTATGTAAAATGTCCTATCAAAAGCTGTTATCAATTTAATCATTCAAACAAAGTAGCAAATGTTACCATTTTATAAACTGGAATTGCAAGGAGATTTCTCTTAGAAGACCATTCATATGCTATAACTTTAGACATGATGTATTATATACATCATGTTACATAAATATTATTATTATAGTTGTCAGATGGTGAATTCTCTTTTTTTCAAGATAATACACTTAGAGATGGCTGTTCTATAGAGTACAGTATTTGGAATGCATGCAGTGAATTTCAAGGCCCTTCAAGAACATGATATTGTCTCAATTTGAATGGCTGGGAAGATTCACATTGACTCTGCTGTGTGCACTTTTAACCCAGGCTAAATTTAATGATATTCCCATAAATCACCAAGTCCAGGCATTGTAGCTCAGCTCACACAGGCAGATCCTCAGCTCCAGAGCTCTGATTAAGTCAACAGGGCTAGACATCAGTACTGATCTTGTGTGATTGGATTACAGGATTGGAGCTGTGATTTGTCCTACTGAAACCACTCTAAGGTACTTAAACAGATAAATCCCACTATCAGATTTCTTTTCTTATTGATTACACTTTCTGAAATGCAAAAAAAACCCCAAAACAAAACAAAAAAATCCCAACCTTACTTTCTCCATGTAGCATTATGATAAGGTGGCTGGAGGGACAACAGAAATACTTCAAGGGGAATAATAGTAGAAGTGTGATTTTCCTTTTCCACAAAAAGTTGTAAAATATTTGTGCTTTTTAAATTTCCTTTTAGCCCATTTCCAGTCCTTAGTTATCCCCACCCTCCCTGTGTGATCTGAACTACTTGACAATTTCTATTATAAAGGAAAATCATGTCTAGGTTGCTTCCTGTCTCAAGTTTTGGTTCATACCTTCTCATCCCATGTTACTGACAAAATACCCTATCAAATTAAACCAAGCATATGTTCAAAACACTTTTTTTTAAAATCGTTTGGTCTGGTTTTTTCTCCATGAGTTTATTCCTTGCCTCTCAGGTTTGTATGTTAGGTTGAGAGGAGTCATCTTGTGTATCACATTATCTTACCATGGCACCTGTGAATAACAAAGATTGACCAGAAATATTTTCACTTATAAAAGCATTGTTTTACACTAAATATAGTAACAACAGCCATATACAAAATGGAATTAAACCTGCTGTTTCAATAGGGGCCTTTAGAAAAATCAATTCCTATGGGTTGAAAGAGAAACTGCTCAAAAATCCATCCAGGAATACCTAGAATTCCTTATGGATACCTAATGGAAATATATTAGAATTAACTGTAAATGGAGCGAGTAACAAAAAAAGCTTGAAGAACTGACTGTAACAAAACATCCAGTGATGGAAAGCTCTGCAAACTTCTGCTTGCCAGCACTGGCAAGTAAATAGTTTAGCCAAAAAGAAGGAAAGCAGAAGATACAGCTATCAACTGCAAACAAATGATTATAAACCAGAAAGAAAATGTGAGGAAGAGCTCTGAAAATTATGATTGACAGTGACAACACAGATCAGACAGTTTTTATTTTAAGCAACAGATTTCTGGGAACATACACTGTATATCAAAGTGAGGGACTTGAAACCTGCTGTCGTCTGTACAGATGTTCTCACTCAGAAAGCAGAGGGAACAGAAGATAAAAGAAAGCTGTCCAACTTCAAAAAAAGGTTTGAATTTTCATTCTGTTTTGACAAGTTTTTGTGCTAGTCTCTGATTTTCAGCGTGATAGAAAATTCAGCATCTACAAACCTGACCTAAAGTGAGAAACACCTGAAAGGGTACAAGAGAACTCTTAAGAAGGTGCTATACAACATCATGAAATACTTTTTGTTTTAATCTTAAATGATTTTATATGGAAGGAGGCAGAAATTGGAAATGCTGTAACTGTTGTAGCTCTGGAGCAGGTCCTACGTGCTTGCAGTCAGCATGCAGTACCTGGAATGCAAGGCTAAGATCTGAGAGGCGATTTAGGAATCCCTGCTGCAGAAAAGATTTTTTTATGATACAAAGCAAGACAGGATTACTGAGCTCAGAAGGGTTATTTGTGAATAACTTCCAGCTAAAGTGATTAAGGGCTTCAGCCACTAGCCCCAGAAAAAAAACAACAAAGAGCATCAGAAACATCCTGCTTGTCATTGCTGCTGGCTTTTTGTTCAATGAGCAAGAGGTCTGTGTTGGTTTTGGTCCTTTGCCCTTGGGGGCACTTTTAACAAAACATAATACTTGAAAGAATTCCAAAACGTGTTTATTTTTTTTCTTTTCTTTGAACTACGAGGTTAAAGATAAATAAAGGAGTATTTTGATATGTCTGAAAAATACTTGTGATAACAAATAGACAAAGCACTTCCTAACGTTCAAGACTGCAAGTGCACTTTACAAACATTCCACAATTCTTGATAACAAAACCCCCATCCAGTACTTTTTTTTTAAAATGTAAGATAAAGCACTCCATCCTCTTTTAAAAAATCATCTCTCTAAGAAATATTAATATCTTCAGCAGAATCTTTAATACTTGTGTTTGGTTTAAGGTTTTGAGTTTTAAATTTTAAGTTGCTGTAATAGCTGCCAGAAAAAGCAAGAGCCAAGAAACATACTGAAGAGATAAATGTTGTGATGAGTGTGAATTGGTAAGAGGTTCCTCTGGCAATCTCAGCTTTGCAGAGAGGAAATTTGGGCTCCTGTACAGATGAGTTACTCTTACAGAATTTTACAGTATGAGATGAACAAAGAGACTACCACAAAGTCTTAGGCCACCAACTTAAATCCGACTTCAAAGCATTTCAGATCCTAATAGGAAGAGATTTGGATATGCACAGAGCAGCATGTCTATTTCTGAATATATTTGCAAAAGTATTCAGAATTCCTTAATATTCCCCGTTGCAGGTATCATGTCCAATTATATAAGTGTATATAAAACTACTGATAAACCATCTGAAAGTGATGACAACATGAGTAATTAAAGCTGTATTACATCACTGTCATAGTGGGTGGCTGGAATATCGTGGACAAAGGTTACAGTTTAATATTTCAGGATCTGCCATACAAAAAGCCATGAGAAACCTACAGTGATGTGGAGGGAGCACTCATAGCACTTTCTCAGCCATGGAAATCTAACCAGATGCCAAAACTTTACAGAGCTTTATTAGATTTATTGTATTGAGTTTTGTCCTCTCTCCTTTTCTGTTTAAATGCTTGTTTTGAGCAAGCATTTATTTTGTCAGCATTCATCATTAAGAAAAATAGTACACATTAATTTTGTACTCAGAGTATCAGTCTTCAGGGTTGCCAGTATCACTTCTTTTCAGAATACAGCCCATAATAATAACATTCTTCCTCAAAACTATCACTTGTGGCAGCAAGGGACCCCCAGACCAAACAAAAACTTAAGTTTTTTGAGTCCAGAATCAAAGAGTCACCTGATAGCAGCTCTCGAAAGAGAGATCTCTGAAGGGTGAATGGCTTCTGTTTTAATACATTTAGTGCTCAACATTAAACAGAGGATAAATGTTTATTCTACTCCTTTAATGGGAGTATTTCATTCAGAAAAAAAACAAAAGCTCTGGCACATCTGTTAATATTGTGGTGATTTTAACTGCAGAGAAGCACCAGCAGTGTTTATCCTGGATGATGCAAGAGCTGCTGTGGCCATTACATATATTTCCCATGGTTTGTTTTCCCCTTTAAAATGAAGCTGTGCTGTAAGACTGGAGCAAGTTATTCAGGAAATACCTTGGAACTCCATTGAAAATGGTTTGTTAAGGATTCTTAATAAAGTGTGTAAAAAGAATGCGCATTAACGAATACTGGTGGCTAACATCATTAAATTAGCCTTGAGTCCAAATACCAGATTCCCAAGATCAGGTATAAGCATTAAGCCCTTTTATTCTCACAGAAGTTTTAAATTTGTTTGGTTTCTGTAAACACACATCTCTCAAATTGTACCTCTGAAAAAAAACCACTCCCTGCCTGACTTCACATTGTCAGAAACACAGTTTCTTCAAGTACATCTGTTCAATTTATACAGGGAAAAATTGGAATGAAAAGCATGAAAACTACAACTTGTCTTTTAAAAAAGATTTTTATTTCTGTTTTTAAATAGCTTGACAAAACCCATCCATTGGTACTCTGAGTTCAATTGTAAACAGTTACAATACATTACCGCTGTGTATTGATTTTGTACATTAACCTACTTGCAGTGACAATCCATAAGACAAGGCAAACTGAAATGCACTGTACTAAGATGTACTAACAATGCCATAACTGAAAATACTCCAAAGACTGATGTGTAACTCCCTCCTGTGGTGTGAGTGAGCAGCTTCACAGTCAACAGCTTCTGGCAGCTTGGGGAGCACTCCCGATATTCCAAAGTTCAGATTTCAAGTCCACTATGGAAACTTCTCTCCCAAGTTAAAAGTGTCACAATACATTTTTAAAATACATACAAAGTTGTAAACATATTTCTCTGGAACAAAAAAAAATAAATGGTTTGTGCTAGCCTTCTTCACCTCCCACATTGCAATAAAAAAATAATAATTTAAAAAAAATAGGGCCAAAGACCAAGGCCATAGACTAAAATTTTTCTGCAGGGATGACATCACAGTTTACAGGAAGTATTGAGTATCAGCTTTGAAAATCAGTCACCATCAGGTAGTAGAACCCATTTTCAAGAAATGATTTCACTCAACTTCAAGTGATGAATCAGGCACTAAATATTCAATTTCCCTACTTTTAAGAACAAAAGCTTAAATTACATTTAGGAATTATGTTTGAGAATAGCTAAAATTGACATAAAATTAAACACTTATACTCTTGCAAGTTTGGGTTTTGAGCACTTTCGTTATCAAGTTCATAGCAATCTTCCATGAAAAGGAACGAATTTGCAAAACAGATTATACATATATAGAGATCATACAAATAAAATAAAATTGACCTTTTCAAGGCAGATTTTCTTTGTGGAAGTCCCTCTGGTCTTTTTCTAAAATGCTTTCGCTTTTAAATTTATTTTATTGTTAACAATGAAATATCCATCTTAGTCTGAATCTTGTATCACTAATTGCAAAAAGTCTAAGATAATTGAGATTTTGGGATGCAGTACAGGATTAATTTCAAAATACAATAGGATTTGCTTTTACCAGTGCAGGCTGGTAAAGGATAGCATTATTCTAGCAGTTCTGTATTTATTATTCTCATTTTCACACTGTCAGGAGATTGATATCTATGATCTTGTAATTTAAATATGACATTTGATCATAAGTATCAGTATATTCATAGGTTTATTTTAAAGTTCTATCAAGTACAGCTCTTCCTTGAGGGTTAGAGGCTCTGCAGTCTAAAAAGGGTTCTCCTCCCACCCCCAGTTACTGGCTGTGCATCACAGAAACCAGTGGCAGAACCACATTTTATTCTGTGCACTCTTAGGGGGGAAAAGAAAGGTTTTAAAATATTCCTGTGAATCTGCTCTTTAATTTTTTTGCAATTTTTTTAAACGTTACACTAAATTCTAATCTTATTTTGTAAGCCCCAAATTCTAGCTGCAATTCTCAGCTGTCAGAGGTACCACATACTCAAATTACATATTGGATTTTAATTAAAGCAGCTGTTTTGTAGAGGAAAAAAAGCAGAAAAATGTCACATTGACTACATATTGCTCTGTCAGTTATACCACCTGTCATACAACCTAATGAGAGACTATGGAGTCTTACATCTCTACATGGTTTCTGTCAATTTGTTGTGCATAATTAATTACAGGACAGTGTTTCTGAGGTGGAACAAAATATCAGCATATGCTTATGCTGAGAAATTACAGGGAGAGGACTATATGCATGACCAGGCCATGAAAACAAAAGAAGCAACCTGTCAATGAGATTATATATTAGGAGAGTACATACAGGCTTGCCTCTTCTAAAGATTAAATGTTTATACCTATAAGGGGCAAAGGTGGAGAGAAGAAGAAAGGAAGCAAACTTTGGCAAAGTTTAAGAAAGTGCTGTCTTTGTAGCCCTAATAATTACTTTTTAAAAAAGAGAGAAATAAACCACAAACAACAAACCACCAAACCTCAAACAACAGCAAAACCAAACCCAACACTAAAAAAGCAAAAGGCTAAAAAATGTCTACAGCTAGACCTGTCCCCTGTGCAGGATGATGCAGACACACGATTGCTAAGATTGCACTGGCTAAAACCACATGAGAAGTAACAGCACCATCTCTACTGCATTTAGCACTGCAACATCAGAAAGTAAATAAGCATTTGCATAAGCATCCCAACATCATACTGTGGTAAAACACTTTTTATCTGCATGCAGAGCTCTGTGCACACACATTTAAAAGTATATTTTCTTTTCAAAGCAGTACACCATGTAGTAAATTTTCACTCAAGTGTAACTACTAGGAAATTGTCTAAATATTGAGTATTTTCTTATTTCTGTTCTAATGGCAGAAATAAAACTTTGCTATGTAGTGCAGGAAGGATCTGGATGCTAATGAATGAAAATTTAGATAGCACAAGTTGTTTAGCAGAACCCGGACACTTTGCTTAGAAATAACCTCTTTCTAGAGAAGGATGAGAGACAAAAATACAGAAATGCAAAGGCAACTCCTGGTTGAGTATAAAGGTCCCTTACCCCTACTAAGAATGTTATTTTTCTGTACTATAGTAATCATCTGAGACAGCCCTAACAGCACATTAACTCAGGAAAGTTTTCCACATTGGACATAGTGAGGCCATGAAACTCCACACAAACTGGTTCTTGGCCAAGACTCCTTCCATCTTTTGAGATGAGTTAATATCAAAACATCAGTAAGAAGAGAACAACGCCCTAAACCATAGTGTTAGATTTAACTATATTTTCAAAGGATGGATGCCATCCTTCAGGTTCCCTATTCTCTCTCCAGACGGGAAAAGCCATTTAAACATTGTCTCAGTCAGGGCAGGCAGTTCTCTTAGTGCAAGAACAGCATTTCAATCCATGGCCTACCCAGGTTTAAAGTGCAGTATATTACATGAGATTTTAACATACCAAACTATCCTTTATTTGAATTTCAGAAGGAATGTTCAAGTTAAAATTACCTTTTAGGTTTCAAGCAATAAAATTCAAGGCAAGGTACATAAACTATCTTAAAATGGATTAAATCCACTTACTTAAGTATTCTTTGTATCTTATGTTCAACATACATGTAATACACAACAAACATCCATAATTTCACTTAGCTATATTGTATTTAAAGTGATCCTGTAATAAGTGATGAAAGGCCACACACTCAAACAAGATTTTGCTTAAAATAGGACTGTATTAGCTGGACTGTGATACATAACACAGTTCAATATTCCAAGATCTCCTCCTCCATAGGCTTGTCAATAAGGAGAAGGCACTCTGCTGCACACACATTTAAATTCTAGTTTATTGGTGGTGTCTCTCATGTTTCATTTTCCCCATCTTTGAAATCACCATGAGAAAAGATGCATTAAAAACTGGATTGATGTTTTTATGCCTTTAGCTATTCCTCTTGCCTATAAACCTGACAATCTCACCTACAACTTGCTAGAACTATGGTTCCCAAAACACGTAGTTCCCAAATGAGACACAGCAGAGAATGTTCCAGGCCAAACCAGTCAGCTGCACAAACAAGATCTCAAGTAACAACTGCAGGTACAGCTGTGCCAATTGATCCTTTGTACAGGAGGTCCAAGCACCCACGTTTTGGGTGCAGGACTGTGTTCATGCACATCTTAAGGTGAGGCTCACCATACAGGGAGGGTATGGCTGTACCTATGGAGCTGCATAGAGATCAATATGGACTTGCACAACGTTGTCTTCAGCAATCAAGCCAGCCTAAACAGGCTCCAACCCCTCCCTGCCTTCATTCCTCTGCCTTCAGCTCTGCCAAGTGTTTTTTCGGGTCAAGGATACAGGCAGACAGCAGCTTAACACTAACTCCAAGCCAGAGACATTTGGAGAAGTGTCTTTGTTTCTGGTGTTCTGGGATGTCAGACCCACATCCCTTCAGGAATCTTGAACCTTTGCAACACCACATGTTAGATTGTGTTAATACCACTCATACAAGGCTGATAAATTCCAGCAGTGGAGATGAGAGTGGATAGCTTGACTAAGAGGGAACTGTTGCTGTCAGAGTAATTACTTAAAATACATAATCCAGTATTATTTTGAGGATTTTGGTCACTTTGTGACAGGTAATTGCATGGTCAAAGGTCTACAAATTAAACAATCATTTAAATGCACACCAGAGAAAAGTTATTTTCTAAATTAAAGTAAGTGGCTTTTCATCTCTTTTAGCATCCAAAAGAAAGAATCAGCCAATGGGGAATCATGAAACACAACATACCATTTAACATAAAAACCTATATATCTTATTTTCAGCACTCAAGATTTTAAAATTTCAACACTTCTCTCCCTAAGACTGATAACCAGCATCTCATCTTCATAATCAAGGATTTCTCTACACAATGTGTGCTAACAGTCCAGTAACCACCACACTGGAAACTCCACTGGCTTTCCAGGTAAGTTCAGTTCAAACGAAATGCAACATAATTTCCTCTCTTTCCAAGATAAAGCAAGACCAGCTGGCAAAAAGGATACCTAGTTTGTGAATCACTGCCTTGGCTTTACTCCACATTAAGTCTTCGCCTTTAAGTCAGAGTCAAGGGGAAGCTGAAAATGCATCCTAACCCACACACCAATACCTCCCTCTTCATGTGAGCCTTTATAGCACACTAACCTGACCTACAACAATGCCCCTGCTGAGAAATTGGGACATTGAGTTCAAAGTTTGACCTACTGCACAATGAGTTCCTCCACTGAAGTGCCAACAGGAGCCTATTCCTCAAAATTCTATTCACCAGCAGCTATATGGATTCCAGCTTTCTTGCCCCATTCTTTGGCAAACCTCACTGTCAGAAGCCTGTGCCAAAGTCAACAGATCCAGAAGTTATTGCTGCATTTCAGCAATAATAATAATCATTTTCTCAAGAAAAAAAAATTGTTTACAAAAGTTGTTTACAGTGTCTATTGTAGCACAATAAAGCTCACAAGGTATTGTTAAATTACGAACAGTACCATCCTTGGAAAGGGATGCTGCTGAGAATTATGCTGTATTGAAGACCACCCTCCCAACAGCTTTCCAGTTCAAAGTGTTCTAAGGACTGATATGTTAGTTGCTGTTGGATTCAGAGCAGGAATTCAATTCTACAAGAAACAAGTTTCATTGGAAATGGGTATAAATAGTAGTAGCCAGAACACTCCACTAATACAAACTCTATAGAAAACAAAGGATCTGTGCTAATCAGATTGGGTTGTAGTTAGTGTTAACAGCAGACCTGCAGAAGTCCCAAAGTCTGAAGATTATGAAGTTCTTTACACTCAGATGTAGCTATTCATTGCCAAAAAAAGTCCCTATTCTTCCAACAGCCAGTTTAACTAGCAATTATACAACTATAGTTTTTACTTCTGCTAATTCTCACTAAAACCTGAACTGTAACCTTGTCACACGTATTTGCTGCTAATATTAAAAATAGTAAGTATTAAAATCTCAGTACTTTTTTACCTTCACTACTGCATACCAGAGATCTGCTAGTGCAAAAGCTAGCACAGAGATTACTAGCTGTGCGATGTGAAGATTACTAGTCACATATTGTATATTCAAAAGCATTTGCTCATATCCAAGTGTTTGCTCTGAAGATACAAGGTTTAAGCAACAAAGAAAAAACCATGGTTTCTGGTTGGTTGAGAGTCCCACAGCAGAGTTGTTCAGAAAGGGAACGAGAATTAGAACAGGGATCAGGGAGTCCACCAAGCTCCAATGCTTTAAAAAATACAAACTGCAATTCATTCTCTTTGCTACTGCTCATTTCTAATTCCAGAAGCCACAGGTTTTTATTATACTGCAAATTTCCCAGACAGAATTGTGCAAAACGTACAAAGTTGCCTCCTGGGCAGCATGAGCTGAAGTCTCCAGAAATGCTACGAGCTTCTTCCAGCCAGCCTGTCACTGAAATGCCACCAATGCAGTGAGAAACCCTATCGAGACTGTCTTGCCCAGAAGAAAAATGAAGATGAAATGAATCCTTCCAAGGAGCAGCTGCACTTGAGTTCATCCCTGCTGTTTCACTGAAACTCAGAGGCATTTCCTTGCCAACAGAAGACAGAGGTATGGTACTACAAAGAGAACAATTCCTGGTGTTATATAATTCTTGTAAACTGCTACTCTGAGTTTGAGAACTGTCCAACATGGAATGCACGTGTGTCAGATGAGCTGCTGGCTTGTGATCTGGGCCATTGTCACATACTCTTTTCTGGGTAAAGTCTTCTTTCTTCATAGTCCTAGAGCACAGGAGCACAGCTTTGCTGCTTCTTAACAGGCTGGATTTGAAGTGTGACTGACTGTAGTTGCAGCATACAGCAGAAGCAGCACACCAAGTCACAAGTCAATGGATCTCAATATGGACCTAAAGAGAAAGAATGCAGGGAGTTAGTACACTGATACCCCAGTTTCCTGGTTCCCAGTGTATTGAACCAAAAATATTTTAAAATCTTTCACACTAAGAATAACCTAACTACAGAAAGTAACAGTTGTCCCAACAGAGAAGACTCCCTACAGGCTGCTTGAGCACATCCAGAGGGGCAGGAAGTAAGCCCAAATACCAGCTGCCCTTCTGTAGTTTCAGTTTAATCTGCTACAAATTCCCTTTTGGTGAGAGGCATGAAAGTGAGTCAGCAAACGAGCAGCCAGAGAGATCTGCTGTGTAACAGCAGCATTTCATTTAACCAATAGAAACGCAGGCTGGGACTGATTAGGGGCTTAACATAAAAGGTTAATATTAAAGTAATCCTCCTGTAAACAGAAGTGCAAGCTGAAATCAGACCACACAGCAGTGGAAATCAACAATGCAGGACGAACAGCTTCCCAGAGGGAACTGGTCAGACTGGCTGCCCCAGCAGTTAGCGGGTGTCAGCTGTAGCACAAAGGACAAGCTGGTGGTGTTCCAGGAGAACCATTCTGTTCAACACTGATAATGAGCAAAGACAAGGCTTTTTCAGCTACCAAGGTTACTAGGCTACGTGTACAACTCTTGGCCATCTGGCTCATTTTCAGGCTTCAGAACTGTGGGCAAATCTCAAAAACAAAAATAGGAGACGCCACATTTTGATCCCTTCCCATTTCAAATTATCTTTTGCCAGTAACAAACTCCCACCAGACTTGTTTTTCAACCCTTGGCTACTGGCCAGATGTCAAAACTTTGATTACAGCTATGTTTACGAGGAGAAAGTGTCCAATTCTTGGCTAGAACAGATGTTTGTAGTGACAGTGCACAGCTGCTTCTGTTGCCAGTTAAGTTAAAAGCAAATCTTTCATTTCATCACAAAAACAACGAAACTTCAACCCCACAACAGGTCAAAGCTGTGTTAGAGTTCCACGTTTTGTAGAAACAGGGTCAAAACAGGAGAGATACAAATTAAATCTGAACCGTCTTTTTCATGCAATAAAATTGGTATTTAAAACTGTCTGCATTTTCCGTGCTGTAACTGTTCTTTATTTTTAAAAAACCCCAAAAATTATGAAGGAAATTGATTTCTTCGCTCCTTACAAGGTGTCAGGACCGTGCTGACAATTTATTCCCAGTATTTAAGTCAACTACGGCTTAGGATGAGGAACAGGGAAGTGGCACGTTTGCTGTGACACGCAGAGCAAGCAGCATAGCACCGGCAAGAGCAAGGCTGCGGGATCCATCCGTGCACAAGCCGAGGGACGGTGCCCGGTGGCACCGGGCACGGCACAGCCCCCGCCCCGGGCAGGGACAGCCGCTCGTCCGGCCGCGCTCCGCCGTTACTCGGGCAGCGGCTGCGAACCGCCCCGGGCCCGGCCGGTGACACCGGGACACGAGCCCGCCCCGGCCCCGCCGCCCCCGCCCACCTGCAGCCGCACGTTGAGCATCATGGAGGCGACGATGTAGAGGTAGGGGAAGTTGATGCGGAGCTTCCAGGCCAGGTCGAAGAAGATGAGGAGGGTCCTGGTGAGCCCCTTGCAGAAAGACGCCGTAGGACCTGGCCGCGGCCGACTGGGAGAGCCTGGCAGCGAGCGCGGACAGAGCCGCCGCCATAAACCCGCCCCCGCTCCCGCGGCCGCGCCGCGCCCGGGCGCCGCCGCCGCCTCCCCGCGCTGCGCGTGCCCGCCGGGCGGGGCGCGCGGCCGCGCGTCAGCACCGCGCCTGCGCCGGCCGGGCCGGGCCGGGCTGCGGCAGCGCGCGGCTCTGCTCGCTGCGCATGCGCGAGGGGTGGGCGGGGCGGGGCGCGGGAGCCGCGCGGTACCGGCCCCGCCCTCACGCCGCCCTCACGCGCCGCCGCCCCGCCCCTGGCACGGCCCCGCCCTCGGGTGTCGGTGTCGTGAGGGGAGCGCGCGGGGTCCCCGCAGCGATCATCGAGTCCAGCTCCTGGCCCTGCACAGGGCCCTCCACAGGAGTCCCGCTAGGTGCCTAAGAGCGTTGTCCGGGCACTTCTTGGGCTCTTGTCAGGTTTGGTGCTGTGGCCACTTCTCTGGGGAGTCTGTTCCAGCCCCACCCTCACGGGGAAAACCCTTCTACTGATACCCAACTTTAACCAACCCTGGGGTTACCGTGATTCATCCCATTTTCTGAGGGCGTGACCAGGTGTTCTGTCCGGCCTGCTCAGTGACACCTGCACGGGGCATCGGATGTAGAATCATTGGGTGGGAAGGAGCTTTCAGGCCCCCCAGTCCCACCCCTGCCACGGGCAGGCTCAGCTTCCTCTATCCCACATTGCTCCAAGCCTGTCCAACCCCGCCCTGCTGAGGCAGCCACAGCTTCTCTGGCGGCCTGTGCCAGGGCCTCACCTGCCTCACATCGGGGAATTTTCTCCAAACATCTAAACCCACTCTCTTTCAGTGTGAAATGTCAATCATGGTTTCTGGGCTTGGGTGCGTTTTATTGTGATTTTGTTGTTTACACAGCCATGTGATGAATTCAGTGAGCCAGCTACTGTCACAAGGACGTGCTTTGCTTTGCCTTTCAAGCCAATACTTGAGTTACATAATGAATTAAAAAGACACTGTTCAGATCTGGGTTACACAAAAAAATTTAAAAACATTTTGCAAACATTTTCTAGAAAGGTCTTCGAGATAAATTACCATCATGACACTTTTCAGTGGCAAAAATGTCCCAAGAGATGAACAGTTGACCAATATAATTTTTGGACACGGCCCCATTTTTTTCCTCTAGAACTGTTCTTTCCAGTTTCCATTCAATCAGCTTTCAATAACTGAAATGAAACAGAAAAATCAATACATTGATCTAAACTTCTTATAAAATACTATTATATTGACACGGAATCAAGCTGAGTATAGAGAAAGAATAATTCCCAGAACAGCATATTTAGCAGCTTTCCATTATTAATTGGAAAAACACGTAGGATACACAAAGGTTAAATCAGGAAGCTGATTAACTTTGTGTTTACCAGTAGATGTCTGCCAGTCTCATTAGTTCTGGCTTATGTTGCACATTGCAACAGATGTGACACAGTATCAATTTTTAAATCTTGATTAAGAGTAAATTACTTTCTACGCTAAAATAGGCAATTTAATTACAAAATTAGGTCATAATAGCAAGTTAGCATCAGTATTTATTTGGATCTAATGATTTCATTAAATAGTGAGATTGATGAAACACTCTTTAGCTTTCCAACAAAGAAATTAGCAGATAATGCAATTCAATACCAATTGAAGAGATTTACCAGAGATTTTGTCACATGAAGGTTTGGAAATTAGCTAATTATTTTATAGTGAAACTAAACCTCAAAGCATCCCACACTTCCTCTTTTGATTTCAGCTCTGTCATGGTGGTAAAATCATTTTCAATTTAGCTAAAACACTGATTACTTTAGTATGCAGAAGTCCAAAACTATTGACATGCAATTTGCAGCCAATGCTTGTAGAGATTATTTTCCATCCCTTTAATGCCATCATCTCACTTTTGCTTCTCAACCCTGACTTTGTTTTTCTGTTGGATCAGAGAACATCTTTTCTAAACTGTTCACGTTTTATTTCATTTTACCTAAAATTTCTTCTCAGGTATTCAGATATTCCTCTATTCAAAGAAAAAACATTGTGAGTCAACATTTCTGAGTTATTACATTTTCAAAACATTTCCTTAATCTTTCTCATGGGGAATAAATCAAATACCTTATTTTGAGAAGTTTTTCTCTTCCCCAAAATTATAACTTAGCATCTTATCAGTATAAACTCACTGGGGAAAAAAACACTGTAGGTTTTAATACAATTTGTATATTCTATTTATGCTAAAATAAGCTATTTTGCATTTATTTATTATATCTATTACTCTTAAAAGTTCTTCAGAATTTCCACAAATAATCCAAGTGAGTAATAGCTTCCAGAATATATCACCACTTTTTGACAATTGTCTTATTTCTGTAATAAATGTGCATTTCTGTTTCAGATGTTGGCCATGCTATATGATGAACCCCTGACTTTAATTTCTGGCTTTGCTCTAATGCATTATTTCAAGCTGTCTGGTTTTTGTCTTGCTTTTCACTCCAAGAGAAGCTGTTCAGTTGGGATGTGAGTCACAGCTGTGCAGCATGACAGGGGGAAGTCGGCTCCTTCCCATTCCATCTGTTCTCAGACAAACCGACCACAGAAGGTTTGGTCCTGTTTTAGGTCCTAGCTCTGCTGAAGTCCATAAGCTTGTCTGCAAGTCTGGAGCAAAACAAACACTAAATCTTTCTAAGGAAAGCAGGGGCCAGATCACAGTTTGTGGCTTTCAGTTTTATTCATGTGAAAAATTACTGGGCAATGGAAAGCAGCAAATCTAGTAATCCCAAATGGGCTTATGTCATGATTATACCTTTATATCCTTTTTCTTGATATTTTAATGCTCATTTCTGTGAAATGCTTGATGTCAAGATAGCAGAGCTTGAGGGGCTCTTGCAGCTTACATGTGTGTGCTTCAGCAATGCCTCACTCAGGGCATGATGTGATGCCTATAAAAGGCTTATTCCCATTTCTGCTGAGGGAGTTACGATGATAGAGACACAGAGAGAAGTCTCAGGTCCTTGTTTATAAATATATAATGATGCCTCTATTCCAAAAAGCTCACAGTCATATACAGGGATTACTGTTGTGTAGTCCCATGGTCTTCAACAACAGTGGAAGCACTGTCTGTTACTGCTTGCTAAACTTGAGGGTAGACATCAGTGAATGCAAAGCCTTATGTGGTTTTTGTAACTGAAATTCCTGAGAGAAGATTTGTCAAAAGCTACCTAAAGAAATACAGGACTTGTTTCTGTTTTATACATATACCAGAGACATCATCTATGCTAGAATCACATGAATGGGATGCATTTATTTTACAATGCTTTATTAATAATGTAAAGATTTACATTATTGCATTTTATTTTCATGCTTCTTTAATCTGTTCTCTCTGATGCAGCAAATGCTGACATTTAAAAGTTGTAGTTCCTTTTTTATTGCTGGCTTTGGTTCCTCTAGAGCAGACTGACTGCTATATTTGAACAGCATACATATCACATGCAAGTACAGGGTTTTTTCAATACTTAGGAAGCTAATCATGCCAAAACTGTTTGCCTGGAATAACTATCCATTACTTGTGGATTAGAATATTTTCTAATATTAATTTTATTTCATGGCACCTCCCCAAGTTCAGAGAAGATAACTCTCAATTTCTTCCACAGCAATAGTGTCACTTTCCCCAATTAAAAATCTGTGGTCCATTAGCTTGACAAAGATATATTAACTAAAGAATTCAAACATCATTAAGCAAAAGACTTGCCATCTCAGGCAGCAACTGTTAGGTGAGAAGCTTTAAGTGGCAGCTACTGTCCAAACAGCTGGAATAAGTACTACTGTCTGGATTTAAAAACAGGGGGGCAGAGGTGCTCAGGGAGTGACAGGCCAGAAAGGTGGATAACACCACAGGTGGAACTAGAGTCCAGGAAGGAATTTTGGATTCCCACTGCTGTCTGACATTGACTTTTTTCTACCAGTTACTGTGTGCCTAATACTGCATCATTAAATACCTGATTTTTGCCACTCAAATTAGGGTCAAGCCTTAATTACAATTCTAAAAGACAACTATGTCAGCTATTTTAAGATGAAAAACCCTGTTTTCTCCTATAAGGTAAGTCTCTCTGCTTCTTGTGATGTTTGGGGGTTTTTTGCTTCTGATTTTAATAGAAATTATCTAAGGAGAGAAGAGTACAATATGCTGAAAATCTTATTCCACCTTCTGACACTTCACACCTTTGCTTCATGTAAAATTGGCTTTTGCACTTCAGTCCAAGGCCCAGTTCTCAGTGATTGTGAATTCCAGTTACAGCTTTTCACCCTAAACCAGTTTTTCCACTATCGTTAAGGACAGAAGGTTCCTTTTGACCTCAGTTCTGTACATGCTGAGTCCTGGAGGCAACTGAACAGAACTGCTGTCAGCAGGAGGTGTCGTCTGTGAGAAAGGGAGCACACCTATGAATCACTGCCAGGTGTTCTGGTTGTTTCCCTGTGCAGAGTGTATACTGGGCCTTCTCTACTCCTGTGGCTTCATTAATGAGCTGTCAGTTACAGAGCACAGTAATAGTTGGGGATGAAAGATACAACGAAAGAGCAAATAATTATTGTCTCTGTAATGTTGATAGTCTGTGTCATGGTGAGTAGAACTTTCTAGAATTGCATCAGCGTGATTACCCTGCCACTCCCCATCCACAAAGGAGAATAATCCTGCCCCATTGCCAGCACACACACAATACACACATTCAGGCACTATCCCAAACAATCTTAAATAATGATTTCTTCTTGATGTCTAAGAAAAAGGCTCTCAACAATTGTAATGTGAGAGAAGACAAGGTGATAGAGCATGGAATAATATTAAGACTGATCTAAGCCTCAGTTGTATGATTCATGATTTTATCAGAGGTATGGAAAGATTTATAATGTGTTATTGTCACTGCCACTCGTTATTTTCTTCCGTCTTACTCCTCTGAGGTGCATTTGTAACTATTCTGTGTACAACTCAGCACTGCAGTCATATGTATCAAACTGAGAATTCTTCTAATAAGTTGTCTGTTATTAACTTCTCACTCCTTTGCCTATAAGCTTATTTTGTTAAACTAATGTTTCAAAATATTCCATGTTGCTCTCTCTTCTCATTCTCAGGGAAAAATCCATACCAAAGTGTTGAGTATTTGTAGCACAATGTGAGTTATGTTTTTCTCTTTAAAAACAAACACACTGCATACTAGGTAAACCAAAAAAGATGCAAAATAAAATAAAATGTAGCTAAAGTATAAAAAAAGTTTCACAATAGAATAATTATCATGCATTTTAAGGAGCATACACACAATTGTCTGCCAGGGCAAATAAAGCTATTGTAAGAGAAACATCAGCTACGATTTCAAATGCAAAATTTTTAAAAATTCCAAATGGCCTTTTTTATAACATCTGAGGAAGTAAGTATTTACAAATGTGTGGAGGACAATTGTCTAAATATGTTGCCATCATCATCACCTACCCAAACTGTAATATTGTTTTTACTGACTAACAGTAAATATTTACCTAGGCATTTTCTAATGTTGTCAATTATATACCAAATTCAGTATAAAATTGTCAATTTAAAACCTATTTAAACCATGGCCTGTGGTTTAACTTAAGTATTTTTTGAGAGCACAAAATAATTGATCTCAAAACAATAGGGTGGATGAGCACTGAAAAGAACATATGTAAAAAGATAATGCTTGTCTCATGACAGGATCATAAAACAATTTGTGCTAAAGTGTTTTGTCTCTTACAGCCTTCATCCTTGTCTTTATGTGCTATTTTGTAATTATATTGTAAATGCTGTTGTACCTCTTTTTACAGAAAAAGCTCTAATCATCCCTCTGTTACACACTGGATAAAAAAAGAAACAGTGAAGGAAGAGACAGGTGGTGGAAAATCAGAAGCAGTTTCACATGTCCCTCGAATCTCCCCATGTGCTGGGTCTGACACCAGTTAGACACTGGTGGTGCTGCTGTGTTCCTGTGCAGGATCCCAGAGGCCCAGGGGCTGCTGCAGCCGCCAGGAGCAGCAGGAGCGCAGAGATCCCGCAGAGATCCCGCAGTGATCCTGCCCCTCCCTCGGTCCTGCCCACACCTCCCCTCGCAGCGCTCCCGCTGGGCACAGAGCCGCTGCCAGCTCATGGGCAGCCTTAAGTGACAGCTCATTCCAGCTTCCATCTGTGTGAGGGCACACGGACATACAAGTGTTGCAAAAGTAGCCTTTCGGTGATAGTTGGGATTTCATCTCTGATGGGAAATATCTGAGAATTATCTCTGCTTAATGAAAGAAAAGTGAAAGGAAATGAAACTGTCTTGGAATGCTGTGCCCACTGATGAAGTTGCATTGTGTGGTATCAAAATAATTTAGAAATGTTCTAAAATTAAGAGAAGACCAAATCACTGGAAAACCACCCTCGATGCTGGTTTTGTTCATCCTTACTTTGTGGGATCAGTCTGTGCATGGGTCCTCTCTCCACACTTCCTTCCAGGAGCAGATGGTCGTGCAAACAAAGGAACAGTGCATCAGCTCAACCAGGACATGCTCTGGCAAGTACAACTATGGCAAGAACTAATTGTAGAAATTAAGACTCTTGGGATCATCAGACCTTCTCTGCTTGACTTCTGCTTCACTATTTCATGGAAATAACTGGTTTGCTTGAGGGGAAAAAAGAAACCCAAAGCTCTGTGAGGCCTGACAATCTCTGGGTTGTCCCATCTTGAGGAGATTGGACGTGTACTAATCTGACCTGATCTGAAACTTGCCAGCACAATTAATGTTACACACAGCCTATCAGGAGGAGGGAGGATAGTGTGAAGATCCATGGATGAAGTGAAACAACCTGGCTCTGCAGAGGTGGCACAGTGAGAGATGGTCCCATGTCACATGCCTGGCTGGGGAACGTTGCGGTGACCCGAGTTACACGTGCTGAGTACGTCTGTGGGGTAAACACAACATTAACATGCTTAAGAGCTGCCAGGAATGAGGTGGCTCCATGATAGGTGCCAGGCGTGATAGACGGGATACATGGTGGTGTCAAAGGCAGCTCTGTGTTCAAGAGCGACTCGTTAAGAGGCGACAGGGCTGCTGTGGGACGATGCCCAGCCCCTTGTCCCTGCCCGGGCAGCGGCTTTTGCCAGCAGCGCCAGCGCTGCCATCCCCGCTCGGAACGGCTCCGCCCGAACACAGCACACACGGATCAAGGGCCGGGGCCCCGCTCCTGCACTGGGTCAGTAGCACAGCCCGAACCTTCGCCCGCGCCCGCCCCGAGCCGAGGCACCGCCCGCGACGCGGCCCCGGCGCGGCCCGGCCGGATGTGAGCGCGGCGCCGCTTCCTGCGCCCGCAGTCCGCCCTCTCCCTCCCCGCCTTGGGTGGTGCCGCTGCTTCGTCCCCGCTCCAGGCTCAGGGCGGAGGCGGCCGCCGCTCTCTGCTCCGCTCAGCAGCAGCCCCGATGCAGGCCATCAAGTGTGTGGTGGTGGGCGACGGGTAAGTCCGAGGGACCCTGGGCCGGGCCCGGCGCGGAGCCGCTCCGCCGCTCCGGGGGGATGTCGGGCCGCGGGGCGGGAGCGGCCCCGGGCCCCGCCGCGGGGTGTGGGCGATCCCGGCGCGGGCGCGGCCCGGCCTGAGGGAGCGGGGCTGGCCGGGGCCGGGGCCGGGAGCGGGAGCGGGGCCGGGGCCGGGCCGAGGCGGGCGGCCGGGGCCGGGGGCGAGTGTGGGTGGCGGCCGCGGCTTCCTGCTGGTGCTGCCGGACGGGGCGGGGAGCGCGGCACGGCGGGCCCGGAGCGGGGTGTGCGGGGCTCGGCAGCCGTGCGCGTCCCCAGGCGAGCCCCCATCGCCGCGGGGCTGCTGCTGCGGGGCCGGGGCCGGGCTGGGACCGAGCGTTCCGCCTTGGTGCGGGCAGAAGCGGCCGCCGTCCATGGATGGGGTGTGCTGGGCTGTCCGGGCCGCTCCCTGCACTGCCACTGCTTGCTGCTGTTCTTTCATCACCGGAGTGGTCCAAACGTGTTAAAATATTTGCTGTTGTTTTAATTATATGAGAATATTAATACTGATTTGAAATACTTTTTGTGAAAGTAACAAACTTACTACCTTTTAAGAGCATGATTTTTGACGCCTGACTTTTGCAGTAAAACTGAGTGAAATGGACTCAACTCCTTGCAGATCATAAATGCTTTTGGGCAAAAGCTGTTTTTTTGCTTGCAGACAACTGGTCTTGTAAGGCTCCTGTCTAAAGGAGACAGATAGGCCCTTGAAATACAAATAGTTAATGATATACTTGTCTGTGAAGAGCTGTTACACCTACAGTATATGGTCTTAACATGGTCTAACCTATATGTGAAACAAGTTGGGAATGCTTTTTAGAATTGAGTTAACCCATAAGTTTAGCAGTTGGATTTCAGTGTGAGAGGTGCTGGAATTGAGAAAAGAGTTTGTGTGTTTGGTATTTTTGAATATTCTCCACGATACTGTTCCCCTCAGCCAGAGGGATTCTCTCTTACTGGATGTCAGAGCTCAGGGGAACATCACAGGCCAGCTGGAAAACAAGACTTGTCTTATGCAGTTTGAGTTGGGTTTTTTTTTTCCTTTAGGAGAAACAAAAATCCCAGTGTAGACTGAGCATAATTGGTATCACAGCAAACTTCTGTAGATGACAGAGGAGTGAAGTGTAGCTAAATGGACTCACCACAGTGGTGTGTAATTTCACATGGTGCCTTAATTTTCAAGTTATTTGGTGGGGAGGAGTTGGTTTGTTGATTTGTTTTTAATGATGTGGAATCCCTAAAAAGATAGCTAAGTATGGCTGAAAGATAAACCTTACGTTGTGTCAAATTTGTTTTGACTTGCTGTGTAAGATTTGGATTAATATGAACATGAAAGTGGTAGCTCAATAAATCATTGTCATAGTGTAATTCTTTGATACCAGATAGGATAACTGCAGACTGCTCTATTTGTTATATGGAATTTAAACCAAAATTGCTTTTCTAATACTTTTTTAATTATTTATTTTTTTTTAATATCTGAACTCTGTATTTGCAGTGCTGTCAATAAATGTGATGCATCATGTTTGGGTGGGGATAAGGCTCAGTCTACTTCCTCCCCTAGAAGTGAGAACTCAGCACAAACCACCTGTGTAATGTTCAGTAACTCATTCAACAGAACAGTTCTTGGGTCATTTGCTTTGTAAACCATCCCTCTTCCTAGTATTTTTGTTTTTCTTTGTCTTGGAAATATAGGTGGTGTAGTTCTACCTTACTTTTCTACATATGTGTGAACAAAATACAGTAGTTTAATTTATTTTCCTTCCTCTTCAGTTAGAAGCAAATCTTTCTTAAGGTTCTTTTCAGATACTGTTGCTCATTTTTGGTAGCTTTGTATGAGAATGCTCTGTTCACTGTTTTCTTAAAATGTATTTAACTAGTTGTGTTCCTTTGTGCTATTGCTGCTTCAAGAGCTCCAGCATTGCAGGTATTCTAGGAAATGTCGTGCGTGTTTGGCTTAGATAAGGCCGAAGTTTTAGTGTTCCTGTAAAACAATGCAGGTTAAAGATTTGCTTATGTAATATAAAACTTGGGTATTGTTTTATGTACCCTCCACAAAGATCTGCTAGGAATAAAAATAAACAAAGCTTTAGAAGTACCTGTGGTTATTTAAAAAATTTGTTAATGAGGAGGTTGTTTCTCAAATGTAACTCACGTTTTGTCCTTAGAGTTTTCATTATTGGATGTTTAGACAACTGTACTAGAAAAGTGTGGCATGTGTGCTAGTTTGGCTATCATATTTTCCTCTTTTTTTTTCTATTTCGCTGTGGGGATTGTTTGGGGGAAAATAAATGACAACTGTTGCTTTGAGCTGTCATGATAGCAGGAGGAATGTGCAGGACAGATGAAGAGCAGCCGCTGGAGTAACTGCAGGAATTGCTGTTGATTGACACTTGAGAAGAAGCATTGGGAAGTTATTTTTAGCAGCTTTTGTTTTCACTCCAGAAAGGCAGCTGTTAAGTGGTACAAAATCTCCAGTGATGTTGTGTAATGTTAGGAGAAGTTCTGTGTTTTGGAGAAATTACCAGTTATTAGATGCCACAGAAGTTGTTCCACTTCATGCTCTTTTGTAGGCATCTTTTAATTGTGGCAATACTGTAAGGGCAGTAATTTAGGAGTCCTTGTTTGAAATTTTTTTTGATCTGAGTCTTTGTCTGCTAAAGCTGTGGTTTTTTTTTTGTGTATTTGCTTTGATGACTCTGGGAGAAGGAGAGGGCATGTGTAGGGGGATTGGCTTCTTACTGAGGGCAGTGCAGTGTTTGTGTGAGACTCTGAGCACCTCGGGTCCCTCCCATGCCATCTGGAGAAAGTGCAGTGACGTGAAGTTTGGTAATTTGTGTTACTGAAAAAGTGATTTTAAAAAGTAATTGTTTTATAAGTACTGAAGAGCATATTTGGGAGAGGGTGTGGCACAATGAGTAATAGAGCTTATCTGAGAGCCTCATGTAGCTAAACCTCCTGTAGCAGCAGCACTGAACTCTTGATCTGAGGGTGGTACTAGGGAAATCTCAGCTACTCCAATGTCTCACCAAAGACTTGGGCTGTTGGGCATCATGTCTGCCAGAGAGTTTGGTCATGTGCATCAGAGAAAGAAATGGCTCAAGCAAAGCCTTTTGTGAGGGTTGCCACCTGTTTGCAGGTAAAACATGGCTCCAAGGAGCTCTACTACTGTGGGGAAATTTCATAAAACTTGTTAGCAAAACTAAAGAGAAGATATGTTTTGTTTTTAGGAATTAATACATATGTGGTTATATAAATACACTGATTCCTGTGTGCTACTTGGAATCAAAAAAGGGACTCAGTGCTGTCTTTTGTTAAGGTAGTTTTGTTCAGCATTTAAAGCTGGATTTCTGTAGGCCATGTTTTTAATGACAGTCAAATGTTGCTAGTTTCATTTATGTAATAGTGGGTGGACAGAGCTGTGATTAAGTAGTTGCTAGAAATCTTATGACTAATCTTGGTGTTATTTTAGATTCTTAGTCTCAGCCTTTATGTACAAGGATTTAAACTTTGCCAAGCAGTTGGAATTCTCTTTAGGGGAGTTGCTTTATTACAGAAATTAGTAGTCTAAAAAAGTTGATGAAGCACTTAGAGGATGTACTTTATAAAGGTAGGCATTAGTGTTTATTTTTAAGACTGGTGACCATAATGATCTGATTCGTGTGGCAGTGAGCCAAAAGGCAAGGAAAGCAGGAAACCTGGATGGAGTAAGTCTGAAATGGGGTTGTTGAACGTGTTTTTTCTTGTTTAAATGACTCTGGCTGATTGGTGCTGCAGAAACACACTGCAGGCACTTCTAAACTTGGAATGAATTCTCTCACCACCTTCCTGTGCTATTTTGATTAGCCAGAGCAGACTTGGGAGTTTCAGTGCAAGGTGGGCAGAGGATCCTGGATTGATAGAGCAGTTCTCGATGCACTGCTGAAAGTGTTGAGTTCAACATTAATTTGGTGGAAGCTCAAATTACCTGTAATGACCTTACTGGAAGCTGAAGAGTCAGCCCAGACAGGTTCCAGAACGTGTCTGTGTGCCTCGAGAGATTTCCCAAAGCATTTGGCTGTTGCTCTGCCCGGGATCCTGAAGGTTTTCCCACCTGTCCTTTGTGAGCTGGCCCTGCACAGCCGGCTGTGTGGTGATGTGAGAGCAACTCAGCAGCACATCCAAACTGATCTAACTCATCAGCAGGCAGCTAAAATAGCAAGTTGTCCTTATGGGGGAGGAATAACTTTCCTTAACTCCTTGTTCTGGCTTGTTAGAGTGTTAGCTCAGGATCTAAGGTGGGATCTCCTCTTTTGACAGCTGTTGAACAGGTATCTGTGTGGTGAACTGCTCCTTGATTGTTTCCTACGCAATTTTTTTTTAAGGGTAAATCCATCTACTTTTGAGCACAGGTGTATCTCAGACGCTTTACAACAAGGGAATGTTCAGAGATTGTCTTTAATGGGAACAGAATTAAATGCCTCTTTTCATGATGCTATTATAGTAAAAAGAGTGTGTGCTGAAAGGAAAAAACCCTCAGACTAGGTGAGGCTGGTGTCGTAGAAGCAGGTGTGAAAAGCAGGGTGGAAAACTGCATGGTACGATCAGAGTTGCAGCAGATAGGGTGTTATGCCAGGTATTGGCTCAGAAATGTAAAGCAAATTACAGTTAAAAATGGGTGTGGGGGACAAAATCCCAGGTAATTTTGCACACTGAAGCATCTCTTCCATAGCTCAGGCGTTTCAGGTGCTTTCAGTAGTTGCTATCAAAATACCTTCTTGGGCTAATGCAGTGAGGAACTGCTTAAAGTTGAATGGAGATACTTTAGTTCGAGATTGAGCTGTGATTTAGGGATATGACACAGCTCAAATTCACTTGTGAAAGATTTAGTTCAGGAGGCTCGTGAGTCAAACCTCACACTGATGGCACGATCATACTTGTAGGTGCAGCAAGATTTCAAAGTTGCTGCTGACTGGCTTTGAGCAAATCACTGTAGTGATAAAACATCTGCAAGACAATGCAGTTTGCCCTGCCCAGGGGCGGGAGGGGGATCGGGCTGTCTGGCAGCATCCTGGGAGGAGCCAGCTCACCCCTGGAATCTCTCACACGCTCTGAGGGTTATGCACTGCAAGTGGGAAGCCTGCAAGGGAACCAGTCTGCAGTGTCACGAACACTCTTTGCAGATTTAAAGAAAGAAATAAGGCCCAATCTCAAGTTTTCCAACACTTAATTGAAACTGTAACAAAAATTGAATGCTGTCCTTAATCGTATGTTTGACTCCAGATAAGATGTGGGGAGGAGGGTGGAGAGAGAACGAGCTGGCTGCCAGAGTTCTGAAGGAATCCTGGAACAGAGCCTGTCCTGCCCTCATTTAAGGCTCTTGAGAATTAGATCAGTAGGAAGAGGTTTGATGTTCCAAGTTTTCCACTACTGGAATGTAATTTATCTGTAAATCAGTTAATGAAATGTTTGAGTAGTGGGTGCACACATGTGGGGAGTCGCTTTGCAATAGCAGTAAATAATATGAGAGTTATCATTTGTATTCATTCCTTAAATACTCAAAAGTAATGATGTGTTGAGAAATTATACTTTTCAAGCTTTAACTTCACTTATATGCAAGTATACATTTTTCTGGAAAATATAAGAGTTTTGGAATTGTGTAAGGGTGTCTGGAAATTCTTCTCAGGTTTTTTTAATTTCAGCATTGGAAGAAGGCCATCTTTCTGAGTATTCAGTCAGGTGACAAGGAGATGTTAGTAGTCTAATTAATACATGTGGATTTGTTGGGGGGTTTTGGGACTAAAAATGAACAAAATTTGGTAATTTATCACTTCACAAAATGGATGTTTATACTAGGGGTATTTTCATTGTCAGTAACTTTAAAGCTGCAGTCTGTCAGCTGTTTTCCTGCACAGTAGTGACTGGAGATGTTCAGTTGTCCTCGGGTGTCTGGATGTAATTAGTCTTCTTCCCCCTACAAGGTATATTATTTCTTGTTATTCTAGATGAATGTGTTTTACATGTGAACTTTCTCTTTTTGCAGTGCTGTAGGTAAAACATGCCTACTCATCAGTTACACAACCAATGCATTTCCTGGAGAGTATATACCCACGGTGTAAGTACTTATAAAATCCAAAGAGCTCATTTCTGTCAGCTTCTCAATGCCTGCTGCCATTCCAGATTCCTTACCTGAATTATTTGAATTGGATGCAAGCACCTCTCAGGTGTAAGGAGCACTTTGAGCTTTTACTGCAGCACAGTCACACCAGTGCTTGCTGATGGTCCCTGAGTTTTGGCTCTCTGTACCCTCTGGGCCTGGCAGATTAGGGACTAACATTTGCTAACATTTTACCAGATGTTGTTCTCTTCCAAAATAGTGTGTTTCTGTCTCTAATGCCATTCATAATAAGCTGTCCCAAGGCTGAACAGCTTGTAAAACATTATATCATAGTCAGAAATAGTTGTCTTACATGGCTGGTGATTTTTTGTTTATTTGTTCCTTCCACTTTTTGTGCTACTGCCAATCCTGTGCTAAGCCAGCCAGGGCTCTTTAGCTCCTCAGGCGAGACTGTGCAGACTCATTTATTCTGGTGCTTCCCTTTTTCTTTCACATAAGGATTTGTCAGTATCAGTATTAGTGCAGTTCTCTTTTTCCAGGGCCTGCTGGGGGTGTTTTACATATGCAGCTTCTTTGCCCATTTTAGAGATGTCTCTCTATTTTCATCTGGTTATGGCGCTCTCTGAAGTATTGATGAGCTTTTCAGTCAACAAAATACATTCTAATAAGGTTTACAGATGACTTTTGTTACCTGTCCAAGGCCTTGTTGCCTTAGTTACTGTTGTTTCCTTTTTTTTGGTCTTAAATTCGATTTTTTAGCATTACAGTGTCTTGTGTTCCCAGTGAACTTGGTTTAGCCTTAATGAGTCGTTAAAAGATTTGCACCCACAGCAGTGATGAGGTAAAAACGATGCCTCCACTGGCCCCTGGTTATGAGCGTTTGGTATTTCATTGGAGGGGGTTTTGATTAGCAGGATTAATTAGCTTTTTTCTTACACACTATTGTCATTAAGGATTCCTTGTTTGTTGCTCCTGTATCTTCTGTTCTAAATCTCACACCATGAGACAGATTAACTTGCTGAATGTCCCACTAAGACTGGAAAGTGCTTGCTAAGTACGTCACCAGCTTTCCTGAACTCACTGGGATTAACACTTCCTTTGGAAGAGCCATGACAGAGATCACTTCTGCTCAGACTGGACCAAGTCTGTTGTGTGTAATTTTTTATTCCATTACCCAGTGTCATGCTTGTTAGGGGAAGAACAACTTTACTGTCTCTGGGCAGCCAATGGATGCAATGAAAATGTTCCCCAGTTTTCCCAGTTTTTCGCTCTGTGAGGGAAAAATCCTCAAGTGCCTTATTTTACTGCAGGCTAATGCAGTTAACTCTCTCTTTATTTTTAGTTTTGACAACTACTCTGCCAATGTAATGGTTGATGGAAAACCGGTCAACCTGGGTTTGTGGGACACAGCTGGTCAAGAGGACTATGACAGACTACGTCCACTCTCCTACCCGCAAACAGTAAGAGCTGCAGGGTGACACCAGGAGCAGTCTCTACAGCTTTGTCTAACATTAGCATTCTTCAACATATGGCCAACATTGTCACACCTGGAGCTGCATTTATTAGTAACAGTGACCCTCTTTCATTTCATGTGCTGTAGCTGTAATTTATAATCTCTGGGGTGTGTGCAGTTGTAAAAAAGTTAAAATTTGCATGCCTTGTGTATTTGTGTGCACAAATACTCTTGTGTTTGTACTTGCTGGGGTGTGTGTAGTTGCAGCCTCAGAATTGTCTAGAATGGTTGATTTAAAATCAAAAAAACACCCCAAAGCTATCTCAGAGAATCTTGGTGAATAGTCCCATCAGCTAGTCCATTTATTTTAAGGTTAGTATGCCTGCCAAAGTCAGGGTTTGTTTTTGGTTTCAGGCAATGTTTGGCTGCAACCTGACACTGTCACTGCTAAGCACTTGATATTGTTTAGTCTATGTGAAGATGTTCTACATGTGAAAGAGGCAGCACTGAATGAAGAGATTATTGATATTGACAGAGGCTGTGGTGTCCCAGCTTTCCAATGTACTTGAGCCCATGATTATTTTATTGCTTGCTGTAGTTTGTGCTGTGACATCAATACAAATGTGCTTCTGTCTTCCCTGTGTGCAACTGGTAAAGTCCTGCCTGCATCCTGCATCTTTCCATGTTCAAGGAAAACACAGAAGTGATCTACTCTCTTCTTTCCAGTGTGACTTCAGCTATAGTTAATCTTCGTAGAGGTGGTTTTGTAATCTGTTTAGAGCAGTGGCTCTTACCTGATGGAGCTGTGCTATGAGTAAAGAAACAGTAATTTGCAGGAGTTTTTTGGCACTGATTACTCTTGCTGTTGACCGTCAAATATATGTTAAAATGCTAATAATGAAAAATGCAAAATTGTTTCACTCTACAGCATAACTGCTTTCTTGAATAATGTGAATCTTATTTAAGGAATTCTAGTGCTATTTTCAGTAATCTGTTCTTAATTCACAATTTTCCTTAATTCACTGGTCACTAACTTACAGTCATTTGGCTTCCCCATCAGTTATGATACACAAGATTGATATGAATTTGCCAGTTGTGGGCAACTGTAGTTGAAATCCCAGAAATACCTGTATATTTTAGAATGAGAGATAATGGAAAGCTGCTTTTCTCCAATACTTAGATATTTATAGGATACCTAAAACTTCAGTTTTGCTTAACATCATAAAAATACTCTCAAAAAAGTAGAGGAAGGTATGATGAAAGATCTCTAGTAGGGACAGTGTCTGTGACAAAGGGACAGAATGCACATGCATGTCGTCAGCCTGCTAAAAATTGTGGCTTTTTGGTAGACTGCAAAAGAATTCCTTTGTCTGTGCAAGGATGTATAACTGTGCAGTACAGGTTTGGAGTACTTTCAGTTATTTGGATTGCAGCAGTAAATGAAACAGGGTGGTAAATCTTGAAGTGAAAAATTCTTCAGATTTCAGACTTGCTCAGTATCAAGGATTCATCACCCCCACAAAACTAACAAAAAGCACAGAGGAGGAGAACTGTGGTGCTGATGAAACCTGACTTTTTTTAGGATCTGTGTTCAGCCTCCCTTTTCCTTCACTGTGCTATTTAAAACTCAGCCCCTGCATGTACTTGTGGCCCCCCTTTCCCTGTTTGTGCACCTGAAGGATGTTGTGGGCGAGGTGAAAGCAGCAGGTGTTGGTTACTTGGGCAGTGTGTGCTGGGATCAGCCACCCAGCAGTTAACAGCTGGTAACTTCACAGTGAGGGCTTGGCATTAATTTGTATCTCTTTCTCACTCATGTTTTTATTTTATTCCTTAAAATATGCAGGAATTTAATATCTTCCTTAATGCATTTGAAACCTACTACTATTTCCAAATATTTGGGGAAGGAAAAAGTTGGGACAGAAATGGTGGTCAGGTCTGTTTCCTCAGGAGACCAAACCAAAGAGAAGTTGTTAGTTGGCTGCTTTTCAAGAGAGGGTTGATCTTGCAGGTTTCCCCTGACAGTGCAGAACTGGTTTCTGGGGAAGGCTGGTGTCTGCTCTGGGTGCTGTTGGTTGTGCTGAATTACAGGGCAGCGTCTCTCTTAAGAAGAAAATCCTCCTTGAGAATATCTGTGAGCAGAAATTGCTGACTGAAAACATTTCCCTTAAATCCATTTGAGGAGTAACTTTATCTCCTACTGTTATTAGGTTGGAGGAACCAATGGTAAGAATATATCTTCCAGTCTGACAGATCAACCTATTGCCGTATGTAAAACTTTAAATAAACTTCAGTTCCAAGTTCTGTCATCTTGTCTTGCCTATGATAGTGATAAATTGGCCCCTATTTTTTGAACAAATACTTCCCTTGGAACTATCAAATTGCTAGATCTGAGAACTCGGTTACCAAATTTATATGAGTTGCTAAGATTAAATATTTTCTTGAAAACAAATAGCTTTTCCTACTAGTGTGCAAGACACCTGAGATCTTCCAGTAATTCCTTGTGGTTATACCAAATCTTTTGATCTCTGGAGCTAGTGGAGGACAGAGTCTCCTCAAGTGCAGCCCTTGAGTCCCCACAAACCTGCAGAATTGGAAAAGAGAAGTAGTGGCCATAGTATCACGTTATTTGATGTTGTTTCTTTCTTCTTCTGGGACGCTGCTACGGAAACTTGTTGGGGTGATGCATGAACAACTGGGTTGCAAGTGCTTAGCAGTGAGATGTCAGCTGCTGACCTAACAAAATGCCTTGAAATGCAGCACAATCAACTAACACACTGCAATGCCTGATTCTGTAGCACGTTTGGTACCAGGAATAAGTACGGATGCAGAGGTAGGTTGGGGAAAGTTGGGCTTGTTTGGGAGACACCTGCCGAGTTTTGGGTCATACAGCAAGTTTACATCAGCACAGACAGAGGAACTGAGTGTTGGGGTTGTTCTGAATGCCTGCAGAGCTGGAGCTTGTCATCTATGAAACCTGAATTGTATCCTGTGGTTACTATAAACACGTGCTCTGAAGTATTTTTACCTGCTCTTACTCAGAATCTTTTGCCTTCAGTTGAACAGAAAGATGTGCAAGATCCCTAAAAATAGCCATTTATCTTTCTGCTTTTTCATTATATAGAAAGGAAAGGGAGGAGCTTTGAGATTTTTAATGACCTTTTCAATCCTAATTTGGTTATAGAGAAGTTCTAAAATCCTTTTTTTACTGGCATTCAGTAAGAGTGAAGTTTTATAAGAAGTTCAACAAGCTGCTTCTGATTTGGTTATGGAAACAATAATTGTAGAAATTCTTGTGTGGGTTTTTTTTTAATTTCATACCATTGAAATTGGTCTTTGCAATTTAAGACTACTTTAAAGTTGTGTATTAATAGTTAACACTTCGCAACATCCTGTGCTGATGAGGTCAGTGAAGAAGAAATGACATTTAGAGAAAAAAACCCTTGAAAGGCAGTGGTATTAGTGTCCTAGTTGCTGGCTACTGCAATAGCTGATTATAAATTTGACTGCAATCTATTTGTTATTTGTTTCCCCCTTTCTCTCTGGCTGCTTGCAGCTGCCTGGGAATGGATTTCCCACTGGGAAAGATGCCTCTGATTGTCATGTGCAACTGTGCAGCTGACCTTGCCTTTTGCAAGTCTGGTAGAGCTGGCAGTGTCATGGAGGTACTGGTGGTATTGGCCTGTTCATCACACTCTGCAGTGTCTGTTGGGCTGACCTCTGTCAACTTGTTTTGTAGGATGTCTTCTTAATCTGCTTTTCCCTCGTGAGCCCGGCTTCCTTTGAAAATGTCCGTGCTAAGGTAAGGAGGAGCTGGTACTGTTTTATTTCTGAAAGTTCATCATGCTGTTCACTTCACAGCAGAGCTTGGAAAATATTAGGTGCTTTTTGAAATTGTTTTTCCCACGTGCCCCATGAAATGCAGTTTGAAGAAGCAGAAATCCATTTGCCTAACTTGTGAGTCATGGAAATTCAGGGCACATGACACACTTAAGTACGAATTGTTCCTTGATGCATTGATAACAGTAATTTAAATGTTCAGCCAGCAAGGTGCTG
This sequence comes from Luscinia megarhynchos, assembly GCA_034336665.1. Classification (NCBI taxonomy): domain Eukaryota; kingdom Metazoa; phylum Chordata; class Aves; order Passeriformes; family Muscicapidae; genus Luscinia; species Luscinia megarhynchos. The sequence goes on along the minus strand of CM067577.1, from coordinate 2,222,328 downwards.
AGATCACAAACAGGAGCTTTCCTTTTAGTATAGTTTGAAACAAACGAGTTTTAAAACAAATGCATGTAAAAATTGGGTTGGTAGCACTTGTTCCTTGCATCAGCCATCCTCCTGCACGTGCTCTGTGACTGTGGGAGTATTCCCTGTCCTGACAACTCATCTGCACAGGAGGTGCCTCCATGGGGAAGGTGGGGTCAGGGCTCTTCTGGTGTGTGAGGAAAATACATCCCTTGATGGGCTTCATTTTAAAACATATGGAAATAGCTGTTGGCTTCATTGGCAGTGATGTGCCTTTTCCAATCCTGCCCTGATGGGATCTGGATCCTCCCTCAACCCCGACTGACTGACCAAAAGTGAAGGCCTGGGAGCCTGCAGGTGTGCTGTTCCAGGGCCTTCAGGGAGCTCTGCCCCCACAAGAGACACCATTTTGGATTTGTCTGTTGCAGTGGTACCCTGAGGTGCGGCACCACTGTCCCAACACCCCCATCATCCTCGTGGGCACCAAACTCGACCTGCGGGATGACAAGGACACGATTGAGAAGCTGAAGGAGAAGAAGCTGACTCCCATCACCTACCCCCAGGGCCTTGCCATGGCAAAAGAGATCGGTATGGCAGCAGCAGGGCTGTTGTGGGCTGGATCTAGGCTGTTTGTGGGAGACCTTGTACCTTAATTCAATGGAATGCCTGGCTTTCGTTGTGGGGCCAGCTGGGAGCAGTGCTGCTGGAGCTGGAGCTCTCTGTAACTGTGTCTCTGCTTCCCCCAGGCGCAGTGAAATATCTCGAATGCTCAGCACTTACGCAGCGAGGCCTCAAGACAGTGTTTGATGAAGCCATCCGAGCAGTGCTGTGCCCCCCTCCTGTAAAGAAGAGGAAGAGAAAATGTCTGCTGCTGTAAACGTCACCCTCCCCCACCCCATCAACCCTGTGCTTTGCTCAAACAATGGAGCATTCACATGCCAATTTTTCTGTTATAAATTAGTTCTCTTCCATCAATTCTTGAATCAGTTGACAATTTTATGGTTTCATTTAAAATCTGATTCTTACCTTGCATCCTTCTCTAAGAGTAAACTGAAAAGACACACCTATGTAAAGCCTTATTTTTAAAATCCTCTTCTTGCTCAACTAAATGTTGCCAAACTATCTGCTGAACTAAGCCGTATTGTTGTGCTACAAACACTAAACTGTTTTTTAAAGATTCTTCTTGAAAATGACTCTAATTTCTGGTAGGAAATGCAAAATCTCTTTCTAGTTTTTCACAGTAAGTAACAATACCAGGGAATTAGCAGAACACTGCTCTAATGTGTTTTATTCTGAACTGTTTCCCAGCGCAGCCGTTGCCTGTTGGTGCCTCCAGCTCTGGCAATGACTGACACCCCTGAGTCACAGTGTAAATGCTTTATCATTGGTAAGGGCTTGGTTGCAATCTAGTTCTTGCTGCTGTGATTGAAAAAATAACTATTCTTACTGAAGTGTATCTAGTTCTTTTGACAGCATTGTATTGTGATAAATAAGTGGAATATTGGGTTGGATCAGGAGATAGTGCCAGACAGTATTTTGACACTGTACAGCTGACTTACACTACACTGCCAGAGTAGCTCAGCAAGCATTTTCCCAGAGGTGCAGTGGTGGAGAGAGGTTGGTGTTCATGGGTAAATTCCTTTGAATTTCAAGTAGGGCATTCATGTAGGTACAATTCTGAATCAGTCATTCCCACTTTTACGTAGTAAATGCTTTTCTTGTAGAATCTCTTCTTACGAGCAATATAACTTGTATTTTAAAACCTTCTGATTGATAGAAGTTAGCTTTTTTTTTCTTTTTTTTTAGAGTAGAATGTTCAAGCATATCCTCATTTTCCTGTTATTTCTGACCCAGTAAGTTATGCTTTCTGAGGAGCTTTTAGTCTATGAACTAGGTGTAAAAATCATGTGAAGCAGCTTTACACATTTTAGTAATTTTTATATTTTAAACCTCTGTAACTGACAAACCTTTCAACCATCACTATCTGCAAGGTCCCCCCACTGTAACATGACTAATGCAGCCAAGTGTTCTTTCTGTCACTCCATGTGCAGCATCGATTGCGTAACAGTAACTTGGGTCTGTGAGGTTCTGTAATTAGTGCTAATGTTCTGTACCTTCCAAACTGGCAGGAATATAATGTTGAACTACACCCTTTCAACCACTAAAGCAAAATTTAAAAGTTGCAAAATTGTGAAGTTTTTACATTGATCTTTTGCTAATGCAATTGGCAGTATGTTTTGCATGTATGACTTAATAAATCCTTGAATCACAAGTGTGGTAATGTTTGAGTTTCTGAGCGAGTCTCATTCTTGTGCCACTCTGAGCACACATTTCTGTTCCATGCCAGCAGCCCTGTGTGTCTCCTCAGGGGCAGTGTGCAAAGCCCAGGCTGGCAGTGCTGCTCTGAGAACCCAAACTAAACACAGCACCTGGCAACAGCTCTGCAGAGGCCCTGCTCTCAGGGCAGTTGTTACAGCTCGTGTGCCCTGGGTTAAAGCTGCCAACAGTGGGGGGCAGGTTCTCTGTTCTACTCCCCTCTATGCAAACAGAAATGCTTTTCCTCTGAACCACTCACAGTTTGTGCTAAAATGCCCCAGATTCCAGGCTTTTATTTAAAGCCCTGCTCTGTGTGTTGCTTCCCCTCCTCCAGAGTGGCTGGTGCCCTGGGACCCACAGGCCTGGAAAGCAGCTCAGTCCCTGCCTGCCTTCTTTGCTCTGACAGCCAGCCCTGGTACCTGTCATTGCACAGGAGCCACGTTTTTATTCTGCATTTAATTTTGTCTCCATATCGAGTATCACAGCAGGAACATCCACAGAGTTAATTCTCAACCACATCATATTTTACTTACATCAATTTCTTTTAAATAAATGCTGCTGAGCCTTAAAAAGGAAAAAAAATTTAAAATAGTTACACACTAGAAACAAGGAATCCACTTTTTAAAAATTGTTACAACTGGTTACACATTCTTGGCAGAATCAGAGTGGTGCTCACTAGCTGGAGCTAGAGCTGGTGACCAACATGATGCCAGGGTCTGTATGGTTTTTTTTTTCCTTCTCATTAAGTAGTTTTAGTTTCAAATCAATAAAAGCAGTGATGTAGATCAACACATACAAAAGACAGGTAGATTAAAGAATATTGCACATGTATATCCAAGCAGCATTTAACCACAACAAGCCCTCCCCCACAACCCCGGGATCCCAGCACAATCTGTAAAACAGTGCAATGACTGAGGCGGATCCGGATCCAGCCCCGCCCGGCCGGGCTCCCTCGGCCGCAGCCGGAGCTGCAGCGCCGCCGTCCCGCGGCCCCACGCGCGGCCCCACGCTCTCACACATTCACTTTGGTCAAGGGCTCGGCTGCTGCGCCAGCGCACGGGCTCGGCTGGAGCTTCTCGTCCTGACCCGTCCTGGAAAAGCCCAGCCTTCAGCACAGAGACAGTCTGTGCTCTCACCAGCACAACAGTCCCCGAGGTCACTGCAGAGGCACGGGCACCAAGACCCTTGTTCATTTTATGCAATGTGAGAAAAGTACTGAAATCCACTTATGCATGAAAGTGGAATGTGTCCTGAATACCTGAAACCTGCACAAAAGCCTCCCAGGCCGTGCTGGAGCTGTGCTTATACTGCACTGGGGTTGTATCCTCGTGTTTGACACGACAGACACGATCCATGTTCCTGAGACAAACTGTTCAGAGCTTTGAGCACAACATCTGGCATGTGGTCTGTGATCATCTTGGGACTTATTAAAATGCTGCTGAAGACGGTTTCGTTTGACCATCTTGCTGTATATTTAATATCTGAAGAACACAACCTAGGGAAAAAACACACCACAAATGCAATGGCTCAGTCAGAACTGAACAGGCAACATGGAGACTGGACATGGCTCAGGGAGGAACTGGAAGCCTCTCACAGCAGCAGGAGGGATCCCAGAGAGCTGCAGCTCTGCCCTTCAGCAAACAGCTGGAATTGCTGCCATGAAATGTCCCTGAGGGCAGAACTGCACCAAACTACACTGTGCTTTAACAGGGAAAGAAGCCGTCAAAATTCAAATAATCTTGCTCCCAAAACCACAGAATACAGCCTGAGCAAGGAGGGGGAGGGCATTAAACACTGCACATTCACATGGTAAATGTCAAATTTAGGGAACAAGACACAGTGGTGTCAATAGGAGACAGGCAATATATTTAATGATGCACATAGGATGCACCATTCTTTAAAATTAAATCCCAAATACATTATGGGGGCTCTTGTGTGCTAGGCCTCCTTAAAAAACTCCCATTATTAACTGCTGTGCTGAGGAGTAAAAGACAGAAAAGAAATTAACTCAGTTAAGTAGAAAAGCAGCCATTGGGAAAACCTGCCCAGGTCACAGGTGTTCAAGTACCTAACTTGGAAAACCAGTATTAAAATTTTTAGAAATTAAAGATGTGAAGCTTAAACAAAACACTGATCTTCTGAATGGGAGGAAAGAAGTGAATTTCTTCCCAAGTCCTTTTCCTTTCCTCTTTGTAAGGGACAAATGCAAGTTAGAAATGCCCTTATTTCTGTTTCAGAGCATGAGAGGATATCAGGGCCTGCCTGGCTTATGGGGCTGTTTCAGGTTGCTTTGTCTGAAAAAACCCAACATCAACAAAAAAACACACAAAAAAACCCCTGAACACAACATTGCCCCAACAAAGCCACAATTCTCACATTTCCAGCACTTTCAGCTCTCTGGTGTCTTTGTCTCAGCTTCCTGCATCCACAGAAAGCAGCAAGTGACAGGAAAAACCACAGACTATGTGGGCACACTCTGGGTGCTGGGGCAGCTGCAGCTCTGGGTCAGCATTACTGGCACTGTTGCTCCTCTTTCTAATCACCAACACTCATGGCACTGCTCAGTGACAAGGCATTTTGTGAGCACTTCACCACTACCAGGACACTGCAGATCTGCAGTCTCGGGCAGGAACTGCAGCCTGCCAAAGCTGAACTTGCCAGTCTTGGTGTTTAAAGTCCTCACTTCAGCAGCTCAATAAATGGGTGAGATCAGGCATAAAGTGAAAAGTGCTCAGGGCTTGAAGTGAAACAGGAGGAAGCTGGGAGGGACAGAATAGAAACTGAAAACTGGGCAATGTGCAATAGCCAAAACTGGGTACTGGAGATGCAGGTAAGTCACAAAGCTGGAAACGTGTACTTCAAAAGGGACAAGGGGCTGTAAGTAGACTTTAGGGAGACAGGAGAGTGGAATTCATCATTCCACTTACCTCCTAGAGCTGCATTCTTCAACAATGTGGATAATCTTTCCAGGCAGGTACAGATGAGGATACTGAGGGGGTGAATTCAAGTGTGGCTCCTCCTCCAGGGCGTTGTAGGAAGGCGAGCGATGAACCATCAGACTCTCCTCGGCCAGGAGGGGCTGGGTCAGGGCATCCTGGCTCCTCCCATCCAGCTCTGTTGGGAAGTCATCAGGATCTCCTCCAAACACCTCGTACCAACACCCCCTCAGCAAAATCTGGTACTGAAATCAGAGAAAAGAACAGTCCAATTGAGGTTTGGCCTCTCTTCAAGTAACTTTTTCTAGTTGTGTGCTTGCACACATTTCATCTGAAAATACAATTAAAAGATAAACGATTACTTTATGCACATGCTCCTTAAATTTTGTTTGGTAATTACCTCCTTCCTGAATTTTTCCCACAGTAACATTCATTTCAACAGTATGGATGCTAAGCCTTCAGTAATACTACAGAAAACATTACCATCTTTACCAGCTGAATGACTCCATGTGGATTCTGCTCTGCAGGTTTAACTTTTCTTGCACCTGCAACTTCTAAGTGTCCATTATCTTATTCTGATTTATGATGTCACACAGACCCTCTGCTCATCCCTGGGACAACATGGAAGCCTTGTGGGTATGGCAGATTCAGATGTTCAAAAATGGCAGTTCTGAATCTTTAAGCCACACCTCTGTACTCCCAGCACCATCCTGCTGACACCACACTGATCCAGCATGTTCAAAACTCCTTCCCACTCACAGTAAAAAGAGGTAAAGAATTAACACTGTTACATAGAAGTGCTTGCTTCCCAAATGAATTCTAACAGTAATATATAAGTAAAATCAATAATTTGTTCACCTCCTGGTACTAGTTAATACACTATTAAAGGAAGTAATCTTACTGACTTTACATAATTTAGCTGTTTGGGGTTTTGGTTTTTTCCCATTTTTAATTGTTTCCTTTTATCAGCAAAACTAGCAAACAGATAATTTCAAGTCTTTGATGTTGTAAACTGGTATACTGGGAGGCTTACTGAATCCTGATTTCCAACAACACAACCTCACAGGATAGGAGAATAATACAAATGTCACTGAATTAAAAGCAAACGATTTTGTTCTGAGACAGAATTTAAACTCTCAGCTTTAAGATCAAAAATACACACACCAGCAGTTACTGCATTAAATTTGGGCATGGCATAACCCAGAAAGCAATTCCACAATTTAAACCAGGAACTGCATTTGGTTACCTTGGGCCTGTTGCAGTTTGCCACAATTCTCACTATTCTTCTCTTTAAATCCTCCATGTTGGGCATACTTAACCTGTTTAAACACACAGAACAAAGTGAAGCAAAGCCTCCCATTGTCTGCTATCAAACACATCTCAAAATATCAGTTTAAAAGTATTTTCATCTCACCTTGCAACAAGGTCTTTTCCAACAATGACTGAAACAATGAAATGCTTAGTGTAATCTGCAAGTGATTTGCTAAAAAGAAAAGAAAAAAGGCAGTTTAGATGCACTAAGGAGATAAGCACACTTTAGTTTTAGGATGATCATTACAATTCAGTAAAAATACAAGTATGTGACAGCACCATTTGCAGTCAGTGCCTCAGTGGGTGTTCAGACCTCCTTGCTGAGGGTGACAGAGTAACTTCTGTGCTGACTCTAAGGGTGTGTAGATGTCCAACAGGCCAAGGTCTGGAACATTTATTTTAAACTCTTAATTATACTGAATGACAGAATTCCCCAGATGTGTTTCATTCTGCAATGCTCTGCCAAGACCTCGACTGTAACTCCAGATGGAGCAAATGAATTTGAGTGGAGAGTGGGGAATATACAAACTCTTCCCACAGTCAGCCCACAGCTACCAGCTAACACAGCTGGCAGCTGCCTTGGCTCTTAGAGCTTAGACACAGAACCAAGAGTCTCACCTTAAGAGCCCTCCTGGGGGAGAGAAGGCGTAACACCTCAGTGTGGGGAAGGAGTTCCTGAGCATGATGGCCAAGATAGACGCTGTCCCACCACCCAAACTGTGACCAACTATCACAAGTCTGTATTCCTGCAGACAGAAAGACAAACTTAGATGGACACAGAAAGATCTGGGGATCATTTTTCTGACAAATCAAATTATTTGGAAGGTAACTTACTGGGGCAATTGTGAAAGCCTGGTTTAAAATCCCATCGTTTATCAGTTTTCGATAGATGTAATTTGCAGCCTGAGTGATTCCCTACAAGAGAGCAGCTCAGGTTAGAAGGGTATCTCATCTGAGGTGTGATACATGTGTAGTTTAAATACAACACCATCACAGAACAACTTCTTTTTGCAAAGCTGGTCTTCTCTTGGACATCCTCCTGACAGAGGTCTCTATGTATTGTACATATGAGTCACAAAGGTTTTGGGATATTTCATGGGACATTAGGTCTGACAAGAGGATCAAACATTCGACCTTGCAGTGCAGTATTTGATGCACCAAACACTGAAATAATTTTTGCAATCCCTCTGAGAAGGAGAATATTTTTCTGTTTAACTAAGGATCCAGGTGTTTATAGCTTGCTGCTGCTGAGCTGATCTACAAAGAGCCACAGGCTGCACACACCTTATGCACAAACCCATTCTCCAGAACCTCCTCCAGGGTCAGGTCTTCACAGTCTGCCGACAGATCAGTGAGAATGTCCTGTGAACAAAGCCGTGGTCAGAGCTCCCTGCAGGGCTGTGGGGCTCATGGGCTGCTCAGCCCTGTCACAGGGACATCACCAGCTGGCTGCCAGGTGTGTGAGCAGCACAACACATCCCATCACACAGCACCAACCCCAGCAAACACACAGCAACCACGGCTCCAGGCCTGGCAACTATTTCCAACTGCAGACACCCCATTATGGAAGCACCTCCACTCACAGTGACTTGAAATTACCCCTGCCTGTCCTCCCCTCTCTCTTCCAGTAGCACAGAGAATATTAACATCCAAGGGCAGAGGGGCTTACAGCTTAAACCTGGAAGACTCATATCTCTGAGTGAGTTATTTTAATATGTGTCAGTGTAACACAATTTCCTCTAGGTACTGGGAGTTCACTCATTTCTATAAAGCTAATTATTAATATCAGATGGATGATACCTCAAAAGACAAGGTTCCTCTTACTGCAACCACAATAGCTTCTTTTTTGTGATCCAAAGCAACAAAAAATGGAATCTCATAGATCTGGAGGAGAAAAATGTAATTAGTCAAGGCACCAATGTTTTGTAAGGGCAAGCACTTGTTCTCACCTTCTGGAAGCTCTTATGGAGCTCCATACTGTACTATGGAAAGAAGCTGAATTGTCTCTTATTGAGTTAGTCTAAGTGCCTTTTTTCCATACTGATTTACATCAATGGTTTTGTGGCTGTACTGTTAAATTAGAAAAGAAATCCAAACTGAATGTTTTCATTCTTACACTTTGTAAATGGTGAAGGCAAACTAGACCCTTCACCCCTTGTTTTCCCTGAATTAATCACTACAGCTTGCTGAATGCCTGCCCAGATTGCTTACCTTGTTGTGAAAACTGATATGGATGAAGTCTCTGTACTGCAGTCCTGTTATTTTTAGGATGGATCCAAAGTGAAAGTTATGACGATCACTGCCCGTTATATCAGAATCTGTTGGTCTATTTCTGCAACTAACAAACACAGAAGAGAAAAACCTTTCAATTTTTTTGGTTTCCTTTCAAGGAATCAAACTCAGTTAAATTTGCAGAGGGCCTTCTGCCAGGAATCAAAAGTACTTTCATTTTGCAATAGCACCAGTAAAAATTCTGATGCAAGATGTTACCTCTGCCTTGTTATAGGATCATTGGAAGAGCAAACAGTGCAGCAAGATAAGAATTCTTAAGATTACAAGCCACTGAGATAAAATACAAACAAGGAAAAAGGAAATTCAATCTGCACAGCAATCTTATCCTCATGTTTTACCCACAGTATTATGTGATAATTTTTTTCACCAAGGAATTTGTATTTCAGTAGACTATGTGAATATTTAACATTAATAATTACAAAAATCATTCTTTCAGTCACAAGTATTGGTGGTCACATACAGTAATCCTGCCTAGCAATATGCAAAATTACATACTGACCATAAACATTTCTGAGTAAAAGGGTCAAAAGGAACAAAAAGGAGGCTGGAGAGACAGGGAACTTCTGCTAATTCCTTAGGACAGAGAAAACTATTGATAAACTTTATTTCTATATGTAAATTTGTGCCCAAGAGGCACCTCTAAAAAGTTTCATTTTAAAACATGTTTTATTTAATTTGAATTCTTCCTGTATCATTTTACTAAATGATTTTTTTGTCTCAATCACAAACTTTTCCCATGAAAAAAAAGTCAATCTGTGTGAGGGTGGAAAGACATTAGAATTTTGTTTCTCTGAATTTCTGAAAGATAACTCTAGCAGTCAAGCTCATGTACTCCCAAGAGTGATATAACTTCATGCAACAAAAATACTGCTATTGTAACTATTTTATTTCTGCTAAGACTAATTAAATAGAAGGCAGCTATTTGTTTTTAAACTCTTGGGTCAAACCTACCAGTCACCATTGAGCTTACAGAGTGCAGTATATGGGTTGGTGTACACGTAGTAGGGCCAGCCATAGGCAGCTGCAGCAAACAGCATGTAGTGAGCAGCATTCTCCAGCTCAACATCCAAATCATCTGTCTGGAAGCACACAGGGAAAGAGAAGGAAGCAGAGAAAGGGAGGAAGGTGTGTTAGGCAGCCTCAGAATAAAACTGAACATAGGCTAGTGAATATCAAGGCATGATGAAATATACACTACTCAAAAGGAAAACCTCAAGGTCTAAGAGGAACTAAAAATAGCCACTTTGTACTTCAGGAAAAAGTCTGTGTTTATTTATGAGCTACACAGCTCAAGGATCTTGAAAAGCTCTCACTGAATCAGTTTCTTCCAATGCTGATACATTGATAAGCTCAATGCTGAAAACATTCACTCAAATATGTTACCTAAGGATGTCCAAGGGAAGGCTAAAGAGTCTGCAGCAGATCTCTCTGGTACAGACTTTGTAAAGCACAACTCCATCACACTGGCTGGATTCAAAAAGAAGTTGACAGAGATGCACTATTTGAGGTACAGCTACACATCTAAGAAACACAGGCTAAAAGGAGGGGAAAAAATTTACAAAGGCACTTTTCCACTGAAGACTAGCAAAAACCAGTTAGCAAACTAACTCACCACCTGCAAGCATTTAAAAGATGCTATTTTTGCTTCTTACCTTGTCTGGGTATTTGCAGCAGACAAACAGCCCACAATACACACTAGAAGATTACCTTCTCAGTTCTATGTAAACAGCATGAAATTATCATTCTCCCTCTGTTCCCTTCCTCTCCCAACTGTTCAGTAATGATCAAATGTCCTAAATTATTCCTTTTTTGCACTAAATTCCCCATTCAAAGTTCTACTCATGCAAAAGCAGAAAAATGTTTTTGGCCCCAAACTTGTTTTCACTGCATTTATTAAAGTATATTGCTACGAATTGTTATTGCAGGGTTTAATTTTATTAGAAGAACAAACAAAACAAAAAAACCCTCCCCAGAAAAAAGTACATTGCAATTTGATCTGGCACCATTTCCTAGAATTACACCAGTGGCTGCACCAACCCTATCTTACCACGAGAGAAGATGGAGAATGACACAGGACTTCTTCAGGCTCTTTGGGACAATTTTCCATTTTATCTTGCTCTTGATGGAGCAGAATCAAACCAGCTGCTATGTCACTTGGCACCAGATCAGTGTCCTGTACAAAGACATGGAAGATGTGAAACCATCCCACAGCTCAACGTGGCAAGCACGAGCAGGGCTCTGCCCTTACTGAGAAGTAGCTGCGGAAGAGCTCGGCGATGCTGGTGAAGGCCACCCTGTGGTCATCATCCTGCACGATGCAGCAGCACAGCAGCCTGATCCTCTTCTCCCACACCCTGGTGGCAGAGCTCTTCACGTTGTACAGCAGCTGCCCCGACTGGCTGCTCTCCAGGTTGCGGCTCACACCGTCCAGGTAGAAAGTCTTCTTCCCCCCGAGGGGGTCAAAGACAATGACAACTCCAATGACGGTAAAGACGATGATAATCCAGCTGCCAGACAGGAGGGAGGGGGATAACAGACTGTGAAACCAGACACTTCTGACACGTGTGCAAGAAATCTACTGAAAACTACAGATCTTGGCAGACTGGAACTCAAGCTGGGTATGGAATTCTGTATGGAGCCTGCTGCTGCTGTCCTGAGGCTGCAGCTCTTCGGACTGCTCTTGCAATACTCTGGGCACCAGAACAAGGCTCTGGCTCAGCTCACACGGGGCATCAAACCTGTAATCACAGTCCAGTGCTTTGGAAGCAGCAGCACAGAGGAGTGGCAGCTCCATTTTCCACCACCAGCTAAGTGATCAGGTTACTACACTCTTCATATTTATCCAGTTTTCTACACTCCCATTGCCCCTCTTACCCTTTCTGACATTCACTTCCTTTCCTTCACTGCAGAACTGTTCTCTCTCCCAAGGCAAGCAGCTATTTTAGGGAAGGATACCAACTCGTTTTCCTTTTCCCACACACTGTCAAGCTCAGATTTGTGAGGGAGGCACCTTTACCTTGCAATAACTGTCCCAATGACACCATTGATCACAGTCTTCTCACACTGCACGCTGTTGTCTGACACCCACACAGCTCCTACAACAGCCCAGACGAATTCAGGGAAATAGAGAAGCAGGCGAGTATAAAGTATTTTGGGAAGTGATTTTCTTGGGCCTGGATTAGAAATTGTTCCTGAAATTAGAGAGAGAATTTAAAATAAGAACTGTTCACAAATGCACCTCGAGTACATAAAATCCTATCTGGAAACAGGAACTTTCTGTGTTTTACAGAAAGTAAGAAATGTAAGTGAAACTATGAAGTTCTTTTCATACTAATGGAAAGCTATAATTGAAGCTAAGAAAAACAACAATGGATTTGTAGCTGTGATTCTTAGAATATACTCTGCTAAAACCCAAAACAACTCTAGCCAGAGACAGTTCTGCACTGAACTTGAGGCAGCAGTGCTGTGCCCCACGTAAGTCAAAGCTGCATCCAAGAGCACTGGCTCACCTACAGCTCCCTGTGACTCTTGGGGCCTGCTTTTATTATTCTTTTTAGCTTTTAGCTGGTTAATATTTCATTTTCAGATCCTATTTTGCTGGGCTACAATGAAGTTTTTTTAAAGAGGTACTAAATAATAACAGGAGAACAAAACTAGGACCATCACCAGGACAAATACTTCTCAGGCTATTTTCTCTATTGTTAATTTACTAATAACCTCTTCGTTTTAGCACTCTAAGGCAATAAAAAAGGGAGTAACTTTTGGCCAGCTCATCTCCTTAAACCAGTCTGCTGATGCCAGGGTAATGAGGTAGTGGGGTGTGCGTGCTCAGGTGTAGACAAGTAATTTGTAAAGGCTGCAGAAAAAAAACCAACTTTGGGAACTGTTTTCCAATTACAAAGTTACAGTTCACACCCAGTGATAAAACTGTTTCAAAAGCCCTTGATCCAGAGTTTTCTTTTTCCCATTCCCAGGTTGCAGCCTGTCCTGCAGCAGCGTGGTTGCTTACACAGACACAATTAGATGGAACTGTGTGTCCTCTAAACAACTTTTCCTTTCTCAGCACCACCCCAGGGTGTGAGGCTCCAGCCAGGTTCCCTGCTGGCACCACCAATCCTCAGGACAGCACAAGGGCTGCTGCAAGCACACCCAAACCCACACGTTCCATCCACAGTCCAACACACCTCAGCCTTTGTTTTCCTGGAGATCTAGCCTCAGAATTCTTCCATTTCTTAGTTATAGTGGCCTTGTAGCTGTAGTTTCATACTGAACACGGTTCTTTTATCACTGCTATTTACAGTTACATCTCTCAGCTCTGTAACTTTGGTTAGAGCCTGGTGCTGACAGCACCAAGGACACGGGTTTGATCCCTGTATGGCCCATTCACTTAAGAGCTGGACTCGATGAGGGCTGTGGGTCCCTACCAACCCAGACTATTCTGTGAAACTTTGATATAAACATCACAGTCTGGCTGATCTTACTTCTCCTCCTCTGCAAACTCTAACAAAACCAGCAGTCAGATTCAAGGCCAGGATTATCATCCACACCTCTGCTCTGTCATAGCTTCTCTTCATGCACCCTTAAAATTTCTTAAATGGAAAGAAGTATAAATACTTATTTACATAAGCATAAATACTTATTTTCAGTGAGTCATGAGAACCAAGATATTAGAAACTGTGGAGTCTCATCTGTTACTCCAAAGACCACACACATATTTCAAATTAATCTTCTTAACATTACTTTGATAATCAGGTGCCTCACTAGAAAAAAGCTTTCCCAGCAATTTTAACCCAAAATGAACCATTTCTACAAATAATTAGAAGTTGCATTTGGGTCCTTACTTCTGTTCAGCCATTCATTTCAAGCTGTCCTGCTCTATTTAACAGTACTCATTTTCAGTTTCATGATGACATTTATACTATTCACTTTTCTGTGTGTTTTTCCCCAAGCAGCCCACTGCAGCTAAGGGACTTTCACAAGACATAAATAAACCTGCCTATGCAAGGCAAAACTAACAGGATACCTCAAATGATTCTGAACACACTTCCCTAAACTCCTGTCAGAGAGGTGGAGCAGTGTTACATCAGAGATCGTGCATAGAGAGTTTTCAGGATGCTCTCATGGCAATGAACCATTAGCTGCACTAAGCTGCTTTATCTATTTATTATGTCAGGTTCCAGGCTAACAAAGGGAATACTATTAAAGCAAATATGTTAATGATGATGGAGTTTTCCAAGTCTGACTACCATGAAAACACTGCAAATTTTTTGGTAGCTTTTAATATCAACTCCGGATTAAAAACACACATCTGTTACAATCCTACTAGATAAACACAAAACATAATTATTAACTATTTACCTTGCATACTGACATATACAAGAGCAGATAATGCACATATTATGGAAGCCAGAAGAATGATAAGGCCGAGCAGGTAGCTGTGCAGCAATCCTCCCCCGGGACAATTAAACTGCCCCTTGTGAACGGTGTAAAGGACAAAAATCCCAATCCACCTGCCGGGAAGGGAGATAACAACAGTTACAGCAGGAAGGGAAAAGTGCCTTCTGCGAGGTGATCACCCACCGGATCGGCAGCAGCGTCTTAATGAAAGCACTGCACAAAGATTACCAGCGAGGGACCTGTTACATAAGGAACGTGTCAGGAGGAAAGCACCACACCAACACTCAGCAGGAATTACACTTCAGCCGAGTGCAGACCGAACCTGCTGCTGCTCCTTCCCTCCCTCAGACCCCGGAGCACCGCGGCCGGACGACACAAAGCAGTCACCGCATTAATTACGAAACCACACGAGCGCTACTCGCAGATTGAGCCCGGCGGGTGGCGGCGGCCCGGAGCGCAGCGGCACCGCGCAGGCACCGCCAGCGGCCGGGCCGCGGGCACCGCTCACCGCCGGGCAGCGGCCCCGGGGCGCGCCTTACCACACCAGCCTGACGAACAGCTCGAAGGCTCCCGGCAGTACGAAGTCGTCGCTGCCGATGGCCCAGCGCCGGCCGAACAGCACGAGCCCCGGCATGCTGCGGTCCCCCGGGCCCCCGAGTCCCTCACACCCCCCGCTGCCCTCAGGCCTCACCGCCCGCCGGGGCGGGCACGGCCTCACGGAGCAGTGACGTCATGCGGGCCGGCCCCGCCCCGCGCGCACCGTCCCGCCCCGAGAGCGCCGCGCATGCGCCTGACGGGAGCCCCGCCCCCCGGAGCGCGCGCGCGGCGGAAAAGGGCGGTGGCGCCCACAGCGCCTGCGCAGTGAGGCCCAGTGGGCGGGGCGGCGCGAACCGTGACGTCAGTTCCCCATGACGTCACGCCGTCCCGGAACAAGACTCCAACAGGGCCGCTGAATGACGTCACAGAGCGAGCGGCGGGCAGGGCCCTGCGCTCCCTCCGCTGTCCTGCACTGACCGAACCAGCCCTCACCACCGAGTTAACGACGGCAAATTAAACCTAAGATAAAACAAAACACACACACAAGCCCTGAACCCTCCTCTGCACCAGGCTGAAGCCTTCAGCTCTTACTAGAGCAGAGCTCAGCCAACATTGCTTCCCTCAGGGATAAGGCCCCTCAGAGCCCTAAAAACTTTTTATTTCAATACAGCAATGACATTAAGCAATTCATTCTCACTGCAGCTTTTCATCCAGCCCCAGGCAAACAGAAAGCTTTCAAGAAGGAAAAAAAGAAAAAACTCTAAATGTTTTCACCATTTCATAAAGTGTTTATTGAGGATGGTAACACAGGATAAATCATGCAACAGCTCAGTAAAAAAAGGGAATCATTTAAAGGATGAAGAATGGTAACTGGTGCTGCTGATTCTGGAAAGTTTATAAAAAAAATATTAATTGTCCAAAAGTGACATCGAAAACCACTTGAAGCTGAACATGGAAGTTGCTTATAAAGCATTCATTAATAAGAAAATGTAGATATTGTTTAAAATGATCACCCACAGATTTCTGTAATCAACAACTCACAAGTCTCCCATTCCTACAGCTGTAATGGTGGAGCAGGGCTGGACATTCAAGATATTGAACCTTCTCTTCCTGAACAAACAGCACAGTCACAAGCATCTGCCACTAATTAACACAATTGCATCTCTTAGCCCTCATGACCTGGGCTGCCAAGTGCTTTCATTATTGGGAATATCTTCCCAGACATCATGGCAGAACAGGGAAGGGCCCGTCCTTGTGGCCTCAAGTGATTTCCTCGCTGCCCTCTTGCCATCAGTCTGTTTTAGAAGGGGAACAACTACAAGATGTGACTGTTCCCCTTCTAGCACCAACATATGTTTTGAATAAGGAACTCCATGTCAGCAGATGGCACAAAGACTGGGCACCAGCACATCACATCAAACATCGGTGGTTTCAGATTTAGAGTTGACATATATTCTCCTTTTGGAAAAAAAATAAATATAGTGGAATGAAAACTGAATCAAAGGGAAAGAACAGATAACTACCATCCATCAAGGATGCACATATTTGTGCACTGAAAAAAAAAAAAAAAAATCAGTCATTTCAAAGAAAATCTTGAAAATTAAAAAAAACGTTTGCACTTGTTCCTGGTCATAAACAATCTCACAAAAATCTCACTTTTGGAACTATTCCAATTGAAACCATACACTGAATTTATTAATACAGTATAAGTTTCTTTATGTAAAAAATCTTTATACATAGTAATAAAAAAGATAAAGGCAAGATGCATCAAACAGAAATCTGCTGGTTGTTTTTCCTCCGTTCTTACAGAGCCGCTGATGACTACCTGCACTATAAAGAGCTGTGTTTCTGACTTTCTGTCTCAAGCATCTTCACCTTTGCTTGTGATAAGGATTGTTCTGTCCAAGCATCCAAAAGGACAGATGCTGGTGATGTTTTGGCACTTACGCTGGCAAACTGAGCTTCTTTCCCTTGAGAACTGCAAGGAAAGTGGGAAAGAAAACAGTCAGCAAAGTAAAGTTGTGATGCAGGAAAAGCACACACTGTTAAAATGTCAAAGGGACCAAAACCTTTCACACCAAATGGGTCCACTGCAGACAATCCTCCCAGGCTGCCTTTCTCACTTCAATACATACTGGTAAAACTAGAATTACCAATTCTAACCTTGCCCTCTTGTAGCACTCTGGAGTTTCCACTTTTCATCCTCATAGGATGTACCAGCCCCTCATCACAGCCTCTTAAAAATTATGACTAAAATAATACAGCCCCATGCAGCTTTGTGGTTACATGATGGAAGCTGAAATGTGAGTAAGGGCAGCATTATTAATGCACCCAGCAGAAGTGCCTGCTTCTTACACTCAGCATAAACAGAAACATCCAAAGCACTTTCAACTCTTATGGTATTTAAATCACTGTCTGTAGGCACGGGATCTACATGTAACAGTGTACATGGTCAGGGGAAGCAGAAGGATCATGCTTATCCATGGAAGGCAACAACAATATATACTTAGCCATACTTAAGTTTTTCCAGAAGTTCATCAGACCATTTATACATTTGCATTCTACACATACCCCAAAAAAATCCTCAAAAATGCCCCACATAGCAGGAAGTGTAGTTGATAAATTAAGGATATTTCAGAACTAATCTGCATACAGAATTAATAAGCTCATAATGCTGATGCAGCAGATCCCTATGAACCTGTTTACTGCTACATTCCACAAGCTGAAGCTGGAAGTTACTGCATTACTTACCTTTTGTAACATACAAATAGAAGAAGTCACAGTACAGAACGGTCTGGACCACACCAGCAACAACAGCTATGAGGTCAAAAAATCCCTCAAAGTAGTAGCGCCAAATCCAGTTGACTAAGTACAAGGCACGGTACAGACCCAAGAAGAAAAGATAGTGAGTAGTGATGGTCTCTGCTTCCCCAGTTTTGCTGATCATAAAAAGTTGAGGGAGAATAGCAACCGATTCAAGATAGATGGAGAAGGTCCACAGTATCTGAAAGGGAAAAAACACAGGTAGATCCAACTGTCTTACTGATAACAGCAGGACAGAAAACATTTGACTTGGCTTGACTTTTTACTCTCTAACAATGTTATGGATGAATACCTAATCATACAGGTACAGTATTTTGGCAAACTTTCCCTGGTACAGGAAAAACTAAGTGAAAGCTTCACAACCAAGCAGCAGATGGGAGGAGGGAACTCTCCTGGCAGACAGCACACTCTCCAAACCAGATCTCTGCTGAGCTGGCACACACAGGTTTACTTAAGGGAACTTGTGTGCAGCCAGTTCACATTAAAATGAAATGCAGCTTACAGAGTCCATGCTGAGAAAGCCACAGGAAAGATGAAGTCTGTTTCCCCCTCCTAATGTTCTTCCATTTTCTATTTGTTTAAAGAGTGAGTTAATCCAGAAAAAAAAATTTAAAATCGGTCTCAAAGTGTTGCAACTCAAATTACTGTACTCTATAATATCAATCCAAACATAAAAATGCAGCTCAGTCGACATAAAACAAACATGTCAAGTTACTCTCTATTTTGTAGGAAAAATTACCAGTTTGAACTCTCTATAATTACATTTTTAACATATTTTATCTGCAATTAAAACACATAGCTGCATTTTAAATATAATGCAATTCCTTTTAATAGTCTAGATGATTTGCAATTCTATAAAATTTAAGTAGTAGTATAATTCCTTTTGTTTTCACCAGGTGGCACCAACTATTCCCAAACTGCATTCCTAGGGATTTCTTTACCAAACAGAACAAAAGGAATTCTGAATTAATACAGCCATCAGAGTGTACTGGGAAAAACAGAGTCTTCTCTTAATAAAATAATCAATGCTGGTAACAGTGCTGGTCTCCTGAGGTGCCTTAAATTTGCACAAACACCTGCATCACACAGATTCACTGAGGAAAGGATTAGCCTGAACCTACTAAACATAAGACACCCTTCAACCATTCACTGGTCAGGCTAAAAATGCTCATGCTAAGTATTTTAGGGGAAAAAAAAAAATCATCTCCTGCCCACAATCAACTCACCTCCAGTGGAGAGAAGTCATGATTGACAAGAAAAGAGAGCCCACCAACAGGAACTATCAGGAACTCCACTCGGAAGGTGTCATGGTTTCCATCGTAGGTGGCCTTGAACTTCATGTAGATCAGGTACACAGTGGCGTACGAGCAGGCGATGTAGATGAGCTGGGGGCAAGGAAACAAACAACCCCAAAACAATCCACAGAGGCTCCAGGATTAAATCACACTCCCTGAATAAGCACTAAGAGGAGTAAGTGTGGCCTTTCTGATTCTTTGCATTGTTTACATGGTTTTGCAGGCTGTTGGTGCTGTTGGACTTTTGTCAGCAGAGTAGTAATTCCAAATCAGTGATTCTGGGCTCTACTGGTTTTGTTGCTTTAAAGGCATCACATGCCCATGGTTGAAGTGACTGCCCAAAGGTGAAGACCCTTTCCAGAACTAAGGAATGTTCTGCAACTGCAGGGGAAGCACTGGCCCCAAACATTTGGTTAAAAATGTACAGGTGCATACACACAGTAATAATGGAAGGGGCCTTTCTACATCCAAAAAACCCAGCGTGGTGTGGTTCATGTGGAAATTTAAAAAAAAATATTCAATAAACCCCATTCAGACAACCATTTAACATATCACAAACTGATTTGCTTTGGACCTTTAAACATTTCTAAAATCTGAGGAGTGGCAACTGGACACTGTTCTTCACCAACCAAAACAAAACCCGCAAGACTAAGAGACTGAGAGAAGCAATGAACCAGAATTCAATTTGAGCTGATGTCTAACCATTTTGAATGGTTATGGCACAGTAGACTTTATAGCTATTCCCTGTGGAATAAGCAAAAAACTTCATTTTACAGGTGAGAAAACAGAACTAGAGAGAATCTAAGACTTTCTAAAGGTCAATCTGCCATCATCAGGACTGAGCTCATTGCCCTGGAGTCAATATAGTACAGCAGACTAGACAAATATTTTAGCTTCAGCCAGTTTCAGCACAAAGATTAAATGTTCCAAATCATTTATCACATTAAATAGGGTTCTTTGCAACAGAGAAGTAACAGATTAAAAGTCCCACTGTTTGCAGATGCTATTAATCACTAAATGCTCTGCTCACAGACACAAAATCCTACAAATACTGTATTAAGGAGCTCAGAATCCAATGGCTCTGCTACCCAAGCTCCCCAGCTGAGTGGAGATAAACAACCACAGCACAGGATACAGGGAACCTTTACTATGAGTGTAAACTAATCAAAGCAGGTATGGTCATAGAAGACACTAAGGAAGTGTGAATGAATCCAAATTTCTTGTATTACAGATTCCTTTGTCTCAAGAATCAACTTCTCAGCTAAAGTTCTCTCAAGTTCTCAACAACTATGTAACATTATATGCTCCTACATATATATATATAAATATAACACAAAATTGTCTTGAGACACTCAAGCAGCTTCATCTTGACACTAAACAATGGGCTGAAAAGACAATTGCATCCAACAGTCTCTCTATGCAGTAACCTTTGAAATTGAAATAGAGGCTACCATTTTGAAAGTATTTCCACATTCATTCCTTTTCTGATTGGGAGGGCTGCAGAACACAGATGTGGTCATGGCCCTGAATCAAAACCAATAAATAAATAACTGGCAAAAAACCCCTACCTGCTCCTTTAGTGCACCTAATGGTACCTTCCAATCAGAAATTACATATGGAAAAAGATTCTGTTTCAAGAATATTTTATTTAATCCACTCTTCATCTATACTGTTAATATTAAAATTTAAGCACACACATTTTAATTGCTGGAAAGCAAGTGTGAGTTTAAGATATAAAATTTTATTTTACAGTATTATTTTGCTAATTCTTCAGTACATTCTGCCTTATTATTTGGTCTTTCCCCTTGGCAAAGTTATGCTACTCTCTAAATTAAACCTGAAAAACATCAAGAAAATCCAAGAATAAAGTAACTGGATTAAAAAAGTACATACATACTGCCCTCTCCCAGACTACTGCTTTATTTTCTTGTACTCAGCACAAGAAGTTGCAGGAATGAATAAGTAACAAACTCAAGTTCAGGCTCACTGACATTCAGTGGCCAAGTGACAGGGATATAACTCACAGAAGCTACATTCCTTAGAGTTTACTTTTGTCAGCTTTAGATCAGCCTCTGACCAGACAGTAGCTGCAATTCTGGCAGTGCATCCTGAATACTGATTTAGCTTGTGGTGAATCAAAGGAGATTTACTTCAGCTTTAATGTCTCAATTGAGAAACAGCATTTATTTGAGCCATTTTTCCAGAAGTTTTAAATTTCAATAACCAAAATGACATTTGTCTTAAATGTCAGAGTCTTGATATAAATAGTTTTTTAAAACTGCATGTAGAGTGCAGAGAAAAAAAGTAGGATTTTGAGTCCATCTTCCACATTCTTTATCTAAAGCCCATCTAGAACTTGCTCTGTAACAACTGTGCAGGGCCATTCAAAGTGGCTTTTATTAATGAAATTATGCACTCTGCATGCAACATCACTAGCTTTTCTAACTCTGCAGTATACTCTACCTTCATAGATGTGTTATACAATGAAATGAATGAAGTGAAGAGGTCCAGGTAACGGGTAGTGAAGACCAGTGCAAACAGAAGCTGGCTTTTCCCAGAAATACCTAAAGTGATAAAGGAAATAATTAATTATTCAGAAAGTGATGAGGTGCTTTGAAACATCTGATGTCTGGGATGTGAAAGGATATATCCTTTATTTTTAAGAAAGTTGATCATAAAATTAGGACAAAATCCAAGTTCTCAAGCTGTACAAACAGAATTTTAAGCCCATATAGCTCAGTAGTGTGAACATAAGTTACCCTGTACTGGAAGAGGTGCTGGCACCACACAAGGTTTAGAAGTTACTCACAGCAGGTAGTGCCATCTCCAAAAATATCACCTGCAAGCTATCTGTTCTGTATTAACACTGGGCAAAGCTGCACCAGCTTTCAGCTCTCAGAGTGCTGTCACATGCCTCAGTACAATCTTTAGATGCTGAATAGCTGGAAAGGTAGAAGGGCAATAGACTCAGTGACAAGCAGAGGGTATGCTGGCACCAATAATGGGATTTTAGGGGAATTCATAGATTTTAAAACATAAGGCAATTCAATACACAGACTCAATTTGCCACATGGTGAGAAAAACATCAAACAATCAAACCCATGTGTTATTATGTACTAAAACAAAATTTTTTAAAAAGTGAGAGAAGTGAGATAAAATGTCAGACATCTACACTGCATCTTCAAAGCAACTTTCGATTCTAGGTCAAAGCCCCAATGTCAAAACGTTTGTTTGTACTTAACTTCAAGCACTAGAGCACAGTTAGAAGCATAAAAGCTTTGCACAGTCAATCACTAAAAGCTTCCCAAGACTGAGGTGAAGCATTGCTCCATAATACTGATGTGGTGGTGTGTCACAGCAGGGGGACAAAACAACCCACTCTGTGCCTCTATCTTGTTATTCCAATTATTCTTGTTTTCAGTCATCCAGGGTGAAAATAATTGAATCTGTTCAGCTAAGCATGAAAGTCTCGTTCAAAAAACAAGAGGGAAAATACTCAGTAGGAGAGGGTTGTGATGCAAGGCTGAAAATCTCTGTCCCTTTATACAGAGATATTTCTAGAAAAGCTTTTATTAACAGTGCCATAAAGCAATTAGGAGAAGGCAATCTGCAATGGCTATTGAAGTCCTTTTTCACTCCAGCTTAAGGAACATGGAATAAACTGCTCCAGATGAAGGAATTTAACCTATGAAGTACAAGAATGGCTGAAAGAGTAACAATTAGAAAGGGTGGTGTTTGCAACTTTCATAGGTGAAATGTCTGCAAGATGAGCCTGATGTGCCACCTACAGAACAACCCAAGAGCAGTACAGGAATGTAAACCACCTCAAAAACCTGCAGGCTGTAAAGCTGTAAAATACAAGCTGCAAGTATTACAAACAAAACACCCTCACTTCCCAGAAAAAAAAAAGCCAACAAACAAAAACAACAAACCAAAAAGAACCAACTTATTTAAAAAAAAACCAAAACACCAAAACCCCAAACCAACCACCTCCCAAAATTTAGAAAAAAATACATTTGACATTTCTTGAACTACAATCACATTGCACAGACAGCTGAAGCAGGACTCTGGGCTCATCCCAGGTGTGCCTGCTGGCATCACAACTTGCCAATAAAACCCTCCAGCAAGCAAAGCTGTCCTAAGGTCAGAATCCACAGGACAAAGAAATCCACCTGGACAGATTACAGAACAGCATCACCCTACAGAATATAATTAAGCTAAATTATTTAGCATGCTATTTTCTTTTAGCAATGTCCTGGGTTGATAACTGGGAACAGAAAAAAAAAAAAAGGAGAAAAGCATATGAGAGACATTAATTATTGATAACAGCTATAAATCTGGATATACTGTCATAAATACATATAATATACTTGATATAGTCTTCTAAGCCACTGCCAGTCTCACCTCCTCAAACCCCAAAGTTGTAATTTTTATTAAGGCTTTCAATACTCTCATTGATTTTTGAATCTTTAGAATAGTTGTGTAATCCCACTCTTGACCTAAAATGAAACTAATTTTCAAGTTAAGTAGCCTAGACTAGGCAGGGTTTAAATTGTAAACAAAAGGCCCAGGAAGCGACAGGCAAACTGGGAGAAACATCTAAACCATGAGCAAAAATAGGGTGAGAGAACAGCTAAAAACACAGCTGTACAACTTTGATGCACTTCAAAAGTTTAGGAAATGTATCAATACATCACAGCACTGACCCTGGCTCACTGCTGGCAACTGCAATACACTGAGGCTACAGTGATGCTATTCTCACCCTTCTCCCTTTCCTTTTACTCCCACAAACATCAATTTGTTCTTGAACTAAATAAAAATGCTTTTTATTTCTTCTTCCAAAGCTCTGGGCTTAAATTTGGAAGAGACAAAGCTCTCAGTTTTGTTTCATCCTCACACGTGGAAAAACTTCAACCTCTGTGCTCCAGCTTGGCTGAAAGCCACAGCATGAAACTTTAATTCAGGTGATTTTCACAGCCAGGCAGGAAAGCAGAGCTGAAATTGCAGCATTTTCTTATCAACTTCATTTTGCTGTGGTGAGTCAGGTAAGGAGTAACAGGCAGGAGCAGAGGCATTGAACTGTGGAGTGTGTACAGCACTTGCCAACTACGAACTGCACATCACAGCCATAAAAGCTACAAACAAGAAAGGTTGATCCATACTTTGCCATGGAAACTTCACAGACTTTTAAAAATAAAGTAGTTTAGTTCTGTACCATTTCCACATCAGCCACAGAACCACTTCTTTGGTTCTGCTAACAAGTACCAACATTAAGACTCCAGTGCTTCCAATTTAAAAACTCAAACTAATTTTAAAGACAAATTTTCCAACTGAGAACGAGAATGCTTTCCTCCAGAGAGAAAAAATTTGAAAGCTACCTAAAGCAGCAGTTTTTGAGAAAATACAGACAAATTAGCAGCAGCCTATGGCAAAGTACTGTCAGAAGCCTTAATTTAGCATATTATCTGGTCCACAGTAGACACATAGAATTGAGTTACAGCTATATCACCTAGCAAAAGTACTACACGTTTACTAGCTACACTACTTTTTTAGAGTATACAGCATGTAATTTGACAGCACTGGAACTGCAGGTCACCTTTAACACTTGATAAATGGCACAGAGAAGTGCAAATCAATTTTCAGGCAGTAATTTGCACTGCAAACAATGTAATTTGACTTGAAATGGGTAAGAAAATACAATCTGAACAGCACAATGTTTGAAAGCACAGGATTCCTCAAGTCTCATGAATTTCCTAATTATGACAGGATGTCAATAATGGAGTTACCTACTACATTCTCCATGGCTCTTCCTAATGATTTTTGAACTGTTATTTTGAGTGGCAAACATTTTTCCAAATTCTAAATTTGGAAACTCAAATAACCAGACATGCAAAAAAACTGTTTCCCTGCCAGCTCTGAAATTCTTAAGTCATGATTTGGATTTGCTTTACCCCTTGCTGTCTTTTCAACCAAGTGACTAACTAAGTAAGAAAAAAAAATTAAGTTTTTCAAAGCACAGACTGCCTCAAAGAGCCTAGCCTTACCTATCTTCTTCAATTAGAGGAGTCACTTCTTAGGATAGAAAATGGGGACTATGAGTCTCCAAAAACAGCAGGTTGCAGCAGAGGTGCACAGGCTGTGTCCCTCGTTTCCAGCTGCTTTTACAGGCCTCTGAGCTCCCCTGGAACAAAGGCCTCACACACAGATGCAACCAGGAGAGGAGTCGGCACCATGTGCTTTGCCAGCTCTTCATGGATCACAGCCTGCAATCCAGTCAGCAGTTAGAAGCCCTTATTTATTTTCAAAGCCTCTACTGCTTCAAAAGTGCACAGTACTGTAGCAGCTGGTTTGCCCGTGTTTCCTTAGTCACCAATAACCACGAGGTGTAAGTTTATTTAATTTACAAATGGCTCTAATAACCACACACTGTAAAGAAATGGCAGAAAACCCTCTAATAAAAGGCTCTTCGTAGCTGCTCAACATTAACTGGTAACTACTTAGGGAGTTATTATCATGTATGACTTTACAAACAGATGCAAATGTATATTTACAAAGCTTTCATCAATAGAAACCCCAACTGACAGCAATGAACCACTAGGAGGAACAGAATAGAGCCCCCCAAAAAGAATTCTTTGCTTGTGCTCCTTTGAGGTATTCGTGTTTTTCTCATTCTAAAGAAATTCTCATTGTTAGGCCTCAGAACCTGGATTTAACTCCTGAGGACTCAGGCAGAACTAAAAGACACCAAAAAAACAACTCCTGACAAACACATCCCTGCTTCTTTTTTTTTCCCTCAGGAAAATGAATTAAGCAAACATTTTCTACTGAAAGAGCTCATGCGTGTGTGTGTGTGTCCAGGGACGCTGGCTAATTTGGGAAAGGGGAGAGCTGTATCACACTGTGATACAGGCCTGGGTTACTTTTCTGTCTTGGAGAAGGCTGTACTAATGATTGGTGTGAGGCTGCTTTCTTATGAATAAACCCCAAGTATCAGAGATTCTTAATCACAACTGGCTTAAGGAAAGCAACATCAGATCACTTTTTAAGCAGAAAAATGGGACCAGGTCACATTGTACTATACTGTGCAAATAACCTCACATCCAAAGGTCACTTACGGATCTCTTGGCTCAAACCCTATCTGAATTTCACCTTTGCAATAGAATTTCTCATTTTCTTTCTTCAGAGTAAATGATATTCAGTCTTTAGATCATTAACCCTCCTGCTGTATGTAATCTCAAGTGCATTTCTCAAACACAGGACTAAACTCTACACAAGAGCAAGGCCCTCTCCTGCCAGGTCAGGCAGGATCCCCATGATACACTAAAGCCTGAGCCAGGTGAGTTCATCAGGAAGGTGCTCTTGTGCTCATGATCCCAGGAACAATAGTTCTGCACTACCACTGCATGTGGGCCATAGAGTTACTCCTTTTGTAAAGTTAAGAACAGTTTTTACTTAAAGTCTGCTAAAAAACCAAAGCTATTAGTTTATTTTTAAAAAACAAAACTATTCATTTACTTTTCTTTTGTGCTACCAAGTGATTCACCAGTGATTTGACACAACAACATACAGAACCTGTACTTCCTCCTACCTGCAGTGTAAATCTCTTTCATTTCCCTATTCTCAGTTATTTCAGGGTACAACTTAAACTAATTCTTCATGCTTTTAACTGAAAACTTTACAGGTACATCTGTTCAACAGTGCTAACCCGGTATTTGAACATCAACTCATGGTAAACTGATTTCAAGAACAATCACCCTCACTAAAGGAGAAGCTCAGTGGAGAGAAGGCAAAGTCAAGTTCAGTCAAACTCCCGTGCACAGCTGAACCGGTATTCCCTGGTCCGATCCACACAGCACACACCGCAAGCAAATGTCCGTTTTGAATGACAACAACTCCCAGTTTTCTGCAAGGAATCAGCTACGCTGCAGTTATGGAACTGCCTGCAATTCCCTCCAACCACCACACCGTACAGCCGAAGGGGGAAAGCCCGGCCCGGCCCGGGGAATGCAGCGCGGCCGTTCGGAGCGGGGCTCGCCCGGCCGGAGCCGGCACCGCTCCCGCTGCCACGTCACACGGGCCCGCGGCTCCCGCCGGGAATCTCCCTCTGCCGCTTCCTACGGCGGGCTGGCCCTGCCGACAGCCCGAACAGCGGCACCAACACACTGCTCGGCTCCTGCACAAAAGCCAAGCAGAGAGGGAGCGGGAGGCCGCCGCGGAGGGAAGCGGAGAGCGGGGAAACTTCAGAGGTTGCGAACCGCGAGTCAGCACCGAACCGGGGCTACCGAGCACACCGGCGGCACAGGCCCGGGCGCGGCCACGGCGGGCGAGGGAAAGGATGGAGGGACAGAGGGATGAAGGCAGGGCGGCTGCCCGCCCCGCGGGGGACGAATTCCTCCCCCTCCTCCTCCAAACCGGCCTCCCCATTCATTCGCCTGCCGCCGGGCAGTTACATAAGGGACGAGCGACCCTCCCGGACACAGCCGGAGCGGCGGTGCACAGGGACTAAAGTACAAATAATGGCAACCGCAACACCTCTCAGGGAATGGCAGCTCCCGCCGGCGCACCCCCACCCCGGAGCGGGGATGCGCCTCCTCCTTCCCCCTCTGCCGGCTGCTCGCCCGCTCCGCCAGCGCTGGATGTGGAGGGGGCCGAATCGCGGGGAGGTCAGGAGGAGGGCAGAGCCCCTTCCCCTGCACGGAGGGGAGCGACCGTCCCTTTTCTCCTGCCCGGGCTGAGTTCTGCCCGCCCGCCCCGGCGGGGTCAATCCCCTCCTCGCCTTTCCCCGCTTCACCAGGGCCGCCTCCCGGGCCAGAGACAGGCGGGATCCCCCCACACCGCCCCGGCTCGCAGCGCTCTCCCCGGGCGCGGTCCTTCGGGGGCGATCGCAGCGCCCCGCGGCCGCGGCGAGCTCGGGGCGACGCCGCCCGGCCCCGGCGGGGCTCCCGCGGGGCTCCGCGGCCCGGAGCCGCCCGGCCGGTCCCGCCCCGCGGCCTCCGCACGCACCCGCGCAGGAGCGGCTCTTCCAGATCTTGAGCAGCAGGATGATGATGGCCGCCAGGTGGGACAGGTCCCCGGTGAGGCGGAAGATGTTCATGGCAGCGGCGGCAGAGGCGGCGGCGCAGCCGGAGCCGGGGAGCGAAGATGGCGCAAGCTCAGCGGGCACCGAGCGACGTGGCCCGGGGACGTGGCCAGGCAGCCCCGCGCCGGTGCACGCCGGGAGCGGGGGGAGCGCCCGCCCCGCCCCGCCCCGCGCCGCCCTCACGGCGGGGCCGCCCGGCAGCTGCTGGCCCGGGCAGTGCAGGGGCCGGCAGCGGGACTCGGCCCTTGGGCGGCCGAGCAGCTGATCTGTATATATGTATTTAATAGCGAATATAATATATGTTATATGTATATTTTCTTATGTTTTGTAGGTCGTGTGAAAATCTACATCAGCTACTAGAGAGGGTCCATCGGAGGCCATAAAGTTGATGAGGGGTCTGGAGTGTCTCTCTTAGGAGAGACCGTGAGGGCTGGGCCTTGTTAGTCTGGAGAAGATTGAGCGGGGATCTTATCAATACATATAAATACCTTAAAGGTGGGTGCCAGGAGGGTCCCAGAATCATGGAATCACGGAATGTTTGCGTGGGAAGGGACCTTAGGGATGATCTCGATCCATCCCCTGCCATGGGTAGGGATGTCACTCACCAGACCGGGTTACTGAACACTCGCAGGATGGGGCAGCCACAGCCTCTCTGGGCAGCCTGTGCCAGGACGGTGCCAGACTCTTGTCCGTGG
The DNA here is from genome assembly GCA_034336665.1 of Luscinia megarhynchos. Lineage (NCBI taxonomy): Eukaryota > Metazoa > Chordata > Aves > Passeriformes > Muscicapidae > Luscinia > Luscinia megarhynchos. The sequence continues at coordinate 2,193,629 of CM067577.1, read as the reverse complement.
TGCCCAGTGACAGGGCAAGGAGCAATGGCCATAAACTAAACCACAATTAGTTTCACCACAAGGAAGAACTTTTTTTCATTGAAGGGTAGCAGAACACTGGGACAGGCTCTTCAGGGCAGTCAGGGATTCTCCCTCCCTGGAGCCATTCCAGACCCACCTGGACACGTTCCTGTGTCACCGCTCCAGGTGACTCTGCCTTGGCAGGAGGATTAGACTGAGTGATCTCCAGAGGTCCCTTCCAACACTAACAATTCCATGATTCTGTGTAAACTTCCAAGAAGAAGAAAAAAAGGCAATTATTTCTTCAACAGTCATGCCTTTAGAATCAACACACTGCCTCTTCAGAGTCCTGAATCCCTAAAACACGACATGGCCAGCATAGCTCAGTGGGCAGTTCAAAAGAAGCATCTCCTTGTAATAATTCTCCAATGTTGTCTGCATAAACCCCCAACAACCCAAACAATAGCAAAGAAAAGTAGGAATAGCTTCCCAGGAATAGGATTTCCAGTGGTTGTAGAAAATGGGTAACAGCTTATTCCAGGGGAACAGTGGTGCTTTGCTAGGTAGCTCATTTCTTTAAAATCTCTTGGTTTACATTGTTTCACACCCTGTTTAAGGAAATAGCATAAAGACTTAACTGTTACAGAATGATACACTGGAAAGTTCCCATAACAGAAGGTTATGGATTGTTTGAAATTTAGGAAAAGGATCCTAATTACAATCCTTAATTTTCCTGTTTAAAATGTGGCATAAACATTGAAATCTTTAAAGATTTTACATAATCCTGAAAAGAAGAGAGTACTGATTAGTACCTGCTATTATCTTTTTTAGTAAGTACCTAGCAGTGTGGCAAAACCAAATTTACTTGTTTTCAGAGATTAGGAATCAAAGCCTGTCCTCTTATAATACTGTGTTTACAAGTACAGCAATACAACTCCTTGACAAGGTCCATAGTATCTATTACCAGTTCCTCAGAGAAGAGGTTGTATGTTGCATTTGAAAAGTTTTATAGATCTGAACTCTAACAGAATAATTATTTTAAACACATGTTGAATAATTTTTGGCATCAAATAATATTTGATGTTACCACCAGTGAGTTGCCTACTTGAGGATACATGTTAAAAGCCCAGATATAGTACTTGGGGAATTTGTACTGAAGATGACAGCATTTGGAGAATTCCCCAAATGGTACCAACTGCAACAGGAGGGGAGAAAGTGCAAATTCATAACTACAACATCAGCAGCTGCAGTGCTGAGGCACTTCTGCCACTGCACACACATGTGAGGTTTGGAAACACAGACCTGTCTCAGAGCACTGACTGGACCAGCCTGTTTGACACAGGCTTGATTGAAATATGTACATTTATTATGTCAGATCTCAACAGTTCTGAAAGGGGGGATACTGAAATAAAAGTAGCTAATAAAAACACTGACAGATGCATATCTGGAATCTATTTGATAGATATGTTAAAGGCAGAGAGCTGACAACCATTCTCTCAACCCCCTTCTCAGTTCATGCAGTATCTATTCAGAACTTGTTTGTGATCTAAGTTGTTTTCTGACATCTGATTAAATGTTGAAACATGTCAGGCCCCAATTAAAGATGACCTAGGGCACTTTCAGCCTGTGCATCAAACCAATGGGATTTTAACTATAGCGATGGCTGTTCCTTGATAAATCAATACAGTTCACTTCCATATACAATGGTTAAAAAATTATTGAGGAAAGCAGTACCAGAAAATATTCCTCTGCTGTATCTGTGACAGATTCGCATTTGCCACTGTTTTCATATCTCTCCTATAGGAATTTACTTTTGAATTCTCTCCTTTTCTCTTTGTCACTCAAAGAGAAGTTTATAGATATTAGGTGAGATATTGTTAAGTAAGGCTAATTATATCAGCTAAAACATTAGAAGATAAATATTACACTGTTGCCAGAAAAGCAAGAAATCCATCAATCACAATTCCTCCAGTTAATACTTCAATGTTCAGTCACTTGGACTGTGAGCTCTGAACCTGCCTGTGTTCCTGCATCATCAGGGCAAGAAAATCCTCTCATTAATCCAGATTGGAAAAGCAGACTGATGCTGAACAGAAAGGGACAGGAAGAGACAGATGGACATTGGTTGCTTTCTGCTCATTGCAGAAAAAAAATATAATACATTTTGTGGCTGTGTATTTTTGAGTACAAATAAAGAACCAGATGTGAATTTTGATAAAAATATCCTATGATGCAAAACTCCTACACATCCTGATACCAGGCAAGGTCTGGTGGGGTCTTTGAGGTAGTCTCATAATTTCTCTAAGGATTGAGTAGATAGATGTGGAAAGATGGTCTGATAATGGATCACAGTCTTACATAAGATATGAAATTATGGATATCTGGATAGCACACAGGTCTGTTTTGCTATCTGACAGGTTTGTTAGTTATCTGCACTTTCCAACAGCATGCTGTATAACACCACACAAAATTCCCTTTCTGAGGAGCAATTCCAAATGTTCTGGGGTACAAATAAACTAAATTTAACTTACAGTGGAGTTTTTGTTTATTCTTTGCAGATCTGTCTTTTCTACCCAGTTTCCCTCCTGCCTTACTGGAAAAGGAAGTCAGATCCCTCCCCTCCAATAGCACTGGAGTAAACAGTCCCCAAGGCTGTCCCACATCATATGGCATGGATGAGAATATTTTGCTAATCAGGACTATAAGGTTCTTAGCTCTCCTTATCCCATGTCTACAGGTCTTGCTTTAAAAAAACAAAAAACAATAAAAAACAACCCAAAGCACACACACCAAAAACCCCCACAAATTTATCAAAAACATGTAAACATTTTCACTCAAATAAGGAGACCCTATTGCATAAAGCTGTGTACCAGCCTGGAATATCAACCTTTTCAGAGAAAAGAAGGAAAAAAAAAGAGGAAGGGATTATTTGAAAATTGATTTTTACTTCTATGGAGGACGATATATGACAGGTGACCGAGGTGCTGCAGTTCGATGGCTGTTCCTCGACTGCCATGGGGAAACTGGCAGCGTCCCATTGGGAAGCAGTGCATGTATCTATAACCACAACACAGCATGAGCCAAAATACCAACGGTGCCCTATGGCCAGTTACCTGCTCAAGTGTCACATTCCAGGTGACTGTTGATTCCTTGCTGCTTTCTGAGTTTCATTGGAATGAGTCACTTCTCCCTTAGCCCCAGGTGCCTTCGGCTGGCACACTTGAGCAATGTCTCACAAGGGCAGCAGCCAGTGGGACTCTGACAAGGTCCCAGCCTAATATGATGTGGCTGCAATTTGTGTTACTGGAAAGTAAATAAGGGTGTGATGATCCCTAGGCACAGCAGTGAAGTGATAAGCTAAATCTGCCATAATGTGGTATGTAATTGCCTCTGGAATATTTGAGCAGATTATACAGAGGCATAAAGGGTTTATTAAAATTAAGGAAAGATGCCTTTTAAATTTTTTTTTTTTAAATAGCATCTTTAGAGCATCACACTGAGGAGTTGGTTAGCTCTGATGTGACAGATTGAGATCACTGGGAGTCAAACATTCCATGCACTGTACAAAACCTGACAACAGCCATAATGCCAGCTTTAACAGGGACACAGACACTGTGGATGGGTAGCTGTTTTCTTCCTTTCAGGGATTTAGAGATACCACAGATGTGGCATTTATCTCAGTACCAGGTCATAGGATATTTTCTCTCCTCCTGATCCAGAACCAGTAGCCCTTTTTTCTTTTCTAAACACAATTCTGAACATAAAGGTATCAGGCACTGAAATAATAAGCCAACAAAAGTATTTCTTCCCATCTGTTAACTCCTGACGGAGTTCAATCACAGGAATGAAAGTAAATGCTTTCTCTCACATACTGCTGGACAGGGTCACCTGTCACAGGGCTCAAAGCACCAGAGGAGCCAGGCCTACACCAGAGTTGTGACTGTCAGCAGTTGGATGGTTGGATGTACATCCCACAGGATGTATGGCACTGCTCAACAACCATCAGAGGAGTCACGAGTGGAGAGGAGAGCTGCAACTTTCACAATAAGCAGATAAATTATTATGGTCTATATTCAACAGCAGATTTATGGATGAATCCTATTTTTTTTCTTTCTCAAAGATCTAAAAGAACTAAAAAGAATGTAGGAAAAATGAAGCTTGGTTTAAACAAATGTTACCCACATCTACTAACAGCAACACTTCTTTAAGAATCAAATCTTTATACCACATTTCTCTGTAGTTTATTCTTCCCAAAAAATCCTGATGATGCAAAAAGAGAGGGACTGTGGGACATTTTTCCCATGAATGCATTCCAGTGAAAGTGATCACGTGCATGTTGTATGCAATACACATCTGCAGAGAGGACAGATGCCTGCACTGAGGGCTTCTGTGGTTTGTTTCACGGAAGTGAAGTGCACACGTCTCAGTTTCCTCTGGCAGGGGCAGTGTGCAGGATTATGAATGGCCAGCAGGGCACACACAGATTACAAACCATGCATACTTGTGCTCTCCATGCCTTTCTCCCCTTTCCATCTATTCTTCCCACAGAAATTCAGTTTCAACAAATTTGATGGAGGTGTCTCAATGAATCCTAGATTTTGTAGAATGGGCTTTTCCATTGGTGACCTTGACAAGAGGTACACTGGCAGGAGTAAAATTGCTTTTCTACAATGCTTGCCATCCAAGATGCTCACACCATCTCATGAACCAAACAGGATTTCCAATCTCACCATGCAGTAAGTACAACATGAAGTCAGTGCTCCACACTTACCCCTCCCACACTACTCTTGTAAGAAATAGATAAGCACTTGACCAAACATAAATGTAATGCCAAAGTTCTTAACATAATTATTAATTTAATAAAATATATAAATAATAAAGCAGTTTAGCTACTTAAAAGCACTTGTGCTTGAAAGAAATTGCAGCACAGATGGCACAAAACAAAGAGCTCACTCCTGCTCCAATTAAAAGCTAAACTCTGACTCACATAATTGCAAACAGAATCACTCCCAGGTATATTGACAGAAGAAGATCACTTTTAACTCATATAGATTTTTGAAGGGCTTGGTAGAGCTAAGCAGCTGAACTGGAAATGCTGACTGTCTTCTTGACATGAAAACACTCTCCTGCATCTGCAGAAGTGCACACAGAATTCAAGTCAGGCAATTTTTAGAAATCAAAAAACCTTTTAGTACTTTCACATCTGAGTGAGGCAGAACTTTCTAATGTGAAAACACAGATAAATCTATAATGCATTTGATCCACTGAAGCATTTCTTGGTTTTAGTGGACATTTGCATGTATTTGCTGGGATTAATTAAACAAACTTCTTTCTATTTAAATATAAGTCTCAATCTCCTGTTCACATGCAGAAAAGGAAACACAGCTGGAGAAGCTGGAATCTTACTGTGAGGATTAAAGAAAAAAGTGCCAGGCAGTTTGCAGGAATCATAATTCTTAGCTTATAAAATGCATGTAGTATTATCTATAACATTATATCACACATGCCAGGGTTAGTTATAGGCAAAGGCAGCTCCCAAAGCAGAAGATTGCTGAAGAGGGAAGAGGGAAAGGAGGGGATGAGAAATGGCTCTCACTGCCTGCTTTTCCAATAACAAAGCCCTGAGAATCAAGTTAGCCCCTGCTGCTGCAGGAATTACAGAATATATGGGACTGTGGTAGGAACTTTTACTCCCAACTGCAGCAAGAGCTCACATTCACCTTGCCCCAGCAGCAGCTGGGCTCTTCCCTCCAGCTCTCCCTCCCTCCCTCCCACTTCACTCCCTCCTGAGAAAAATTTCAATTCTACTTTCAGGGCTGAGAAGCCAGATGTAATGTTTGCCATAAAGAAATATTAATTACAGTTTGAAGGGCATTTACTACAGTACAGCCCTGAATAAAAAAGCTGAACTTTTCAGTCCATGCATTGCCTTTTTAGTCCAGAAAAAATAAGATTTTTGCAATGGCAAAATGGAAAACTGTGCCATGTGCTCATGGTCTAAAATCATGTTGAACAACATCAAAATATATGCTCACATGCAGAAGATTTTTAATATATCTTTTCTCCCATTGTTTAAAATATTGAGGTGTGGCATGAGAAGCTAATATCAGACACTTAAGTCAAGTGCTGATAAAACACAGGAAAATACTTATGGTTTATAACTATGAGAAATTCCTTATTCTAGATCTTGTGGAAAATACTGGATTGACAGTCCTAGTAGTATGTAGGCCAAGTGAACAATTTCCCCTTAATATTCCCAGGTGTACACTTCAATCCCATCTGGAATGAAAGGACTGTCTCTTGATGAACATAAGCAGGTTTCCATGGTGCATTTTGTCACATGAAATACTCATAGTATTGCCAATGCCCTCAGTGTCAACAGTTCTGCATTGAATACAAACAGCCACAGGGAAACGACGTTTTGTAGAGGTGCTTAAATCCTAAGAGCCTGTTATCACTTCTTGTCTGAGCAGGATTTAAACCAGCAGATCTGAGATGAAGCTATTTTATTGCAACAGCAGTAACTTTTAGTGCAGTTTCTACTACACCACACAGAAGGATAGCCCCTTTCCAGGGAATGTACACTTGAAGTAAAAGAAAAACCCAATAAAAGGACACAAGAGTGTGACCAAATTAGCCCATATAAAAAGCACTGGGTATCAGACATCAGCCTCTAAATAACAGTCCCCTGCTACCTGTCCCCCCTATAACTGAAGTTTCTACCTAACACACAATCCTATATTTCAGTGATTTTCTCATGAGACACATAAGCCATTTTTAAATTCAAAGTATTTGCAGGGATACTGTGTTACTTTTTAATGGAAAAGCTATGGAAAGGAGACAGTTCTCACAATAACGGCAGATGTGGGTCTTGCTTGTAAGAATTCAACCACTCTGCACTCAGAAATCTCAGAACCTCTTGATTCTACTGTTCAAGCTGAGCTGACACTCTTTTATCTCTACCATCTCTCTTGTAAATTCCAGGATACTGAAAATCAAAGCAAAGAAAAATATTAAATCTTTTGACATGCCTTGCTTTGCAATGTTAAAGACTAAGTAGAATACTTAAGGGTTTGCCTTAAGTTTTAAGTTTGTCCAACTGGAATCTTAAACTTCAAGCCCAGTGCTCTTCTTAAATATTAGCCTGTCAAAATGTTAAAATCCAATGAAAGTTAATGGCAATATTCTACTAAATACAAGTGTTTGTGGAATAAAATCTTATAAATAGCCTGGAACAGGCAAAACAAAGAGTAAAACCAAGAACATATTCCAAATAACAATGCAGTAATTGATTGGTGTTACATGGAGTTTTAAATATACCTTTGTTATGTTTGGCTCTACAATAAAGATAAGATAAAGTGTTTTCCCCTTGATTAGATTCAGAGATAGTCTAACCAAGGTACAAGGCACCTTTGTAATACAGAAAAATTATTCAAGAATCGTTATCTTTGTATGCAAAGCAGGAAGAGGGTCCCACAGTCCTTTTCTGTTACAAGTGATCTGTGCTTCTGTTATAAAGTTATCTCTAACTGAAAATATAACTTACCTGAAGCTCAGCCCTTGAGGAGTTCAGAAAGGCAGGTGCAGTGTAAACACAGCACACAGCCAGATGCCAAAGCCACTCAAACAAGGAGCACCTGGAAAGCAGAAGACTTTATTTCTTAGTGTCACGCTACTGCTCAGGCCTACAAGTTTTATCTACACCACCAAAAGAGGTGCAGCAAATTCCAACAGCTGAATCCTAGTTACTTTCAGCTCTCAAGAGACGTCACTTCCAGTTTAACACACACAGCTCCACAGAGAAGCATTTCATAGGGAGACAGGAACAATGGACAAGAAGCTCAAGAACTCAGGTGATCTTTACCCAGAAAACTCCTCCCTTTGGCAGACCTCCAGAAGGAACAGGTCATATCTGAGAGGCAGCTGGGTTAAGAGCACTTCCCAGGTAAGGGAAGGGCATCATAGCAATTTAGTTCTGCTTACTCCTATTTCAGTACTTCAGCTTCCCTCTCTCTCCTCCTACAGCTTACATCTCACTGGTGTCACTGGAAGCAACAATATTTCCTGTTTGATAGGAAAAAGTTCTCAGCATTGTCTTGACTATGTGAAAACTCTCTCACTTTAACACATCCATTGACATTGACAGTGTGACTTGCCAGTATAAGCTGAAATATGAAGAGGTAAAAGATTGAACCACTGAAGTACAGGTACCAATAGGCTTTAATTCCAAACGGGTGGGAATGGCAGGAAAAAGTATTCAGTGGTCCTATAGTGTGGATAAAGATGCTAATCCATCCCAGTACTACCTCCTTTCCCCTTGCAGCTCTGCAAACAACATTCTGCTGCACATAAAAGTTCTGACCTGAAGGTCCAGAGATGGAGACCTCTGTCTTAAATTTAGGCTAAGGATATGGGAAAGAAGGAGAGGGAAGAGCTCAGTGTTTCAGACTACCTTTTACACAAGCTAGTGCTTAGCACAGTGTAATGCTACTAGACAGCTTCTAATGCCATCTGACAGTCTTTCTCCATTATCTTTTGCTGTGAGTAAATCCAACATCCTCCTGGCTGTTTGTCTTGGTCAGGAATGTGATTTGAGGCATAACTACAGAAGTTGATTAGTAAATTCACCCTCAGAACAGAGGCCTGACCCCAGTGCATGCTGTGAGACCTCACAACCCACTGCTGTGTGCCCTTCCCCTAGGCAGGAGCAGGGAGGACTCCACTCACTGCTCTGAGCTGGGGTTTGCCCCTCCTGGAGAGATCCTGCAGTGCTCTGTGTCCCTGGGCTGCTGCTCCTGGCTCCATCCAGTGCCAGCCCCAGGCTCTGGAGCTGTGCTGCATCCAGACGCTCCCGCTGCCATCCTGTGACCACGGCAGCGTTCTCAGGGCCCAGGTTTGCTATTTGTTCTGGGGACAATGCCTGGGAGGAACAAAAGACAGAAAAATTGGTTTAGGCTGTCAATTGTAGAAGGCAGGTAAGGAATCAGAAGTCAGCACTGCATTTGGAATGAGGGATAGAAGCCTTCAACTTTGTGTTGCTATAAAAGAGCTCAATAGAGCTTAAAAGAATCCTCTGTATTCATTTACTTCCCTGACCACTCATCTATCTGTCACCTTTCTCTTTGATGCTGGGAGCTGACAGCTTGAGATGCTTTCTATGCCAGCACTGTATTGTACATTTATTCAATATATTGTTGGAGTTTAATTTTCCAGCCATTTATTTTCTGATTTGTTCAAAGACCGATGATATTGTGCAACCTCCTGTGTTTTCATTTATTTCCTCTTATATCCTCTTATCTGCTCCCAAGCAACCTCACTTGAACTTACATTTGACCTTTGATTATAGTTAGCAGTAGAGCAATGAGATGAAAAGACCCCATGCTTTAATCTTATTATTAAATTTTCTCTTTTAGATTGAAAATCTTCCCAGTTTGTTCCTATTAACTTTAAAAATTAAACATGACAATCATAATCTTACAGTAATTATTGTAAATCACATAGCAATTAGCCAGTTTGTAAAACCTGCATTATTGGGCAGGCTGAATTGCTTTAGTTCTAGTTAACATTCTGCAGTCACAAGCACTTTAACCCTCCTACACAGAAAGCTTTTTTTTCTTGCAACAATTCTGCATCCAGGTTCTACTTTGGAAAGACAAAATTCCCCTTGCAAGTAGGTCAGATGCTGGAGCAAACCCTTGCCCATTTTTCATTGTCTACCAAATGGTGTGCTGGTTTAAAGGAAGCAAACTCATAGAAATCCCTATAGGTTCAGACACTTAGAATTGAGCATGTTCTTAACTCACTTGAAGTCCATAATACAATGTCATTTTTCATAAATCAAAATCTGAATAATTTATACAGCTGCAAAATGAGGCCATAAAAAACCTGTGTAAAACCAAAATCTTCTTTGAATCTTTCAAATTCAGAAAACTCTTCCAAAGAGGTACCCTGCTTTTGTGAATCACTTTTTGTAGTATCATTACTGCTCTTACTAACAAAAATGTTGTTTGATAGAAATTCTACAAGATGGTATAGAGCTGTTTTTCAAAGAAATAGTTTCTGAAGGGCATTTGAGGCTTATCTGAACTGTCAGTGGTACTATGTACTAACAGTTGGTGCTCAAAGAGTTTTTTCATGGGAGCTGACACAGTTAACTCTCTGTTTAGCTCATCTGTCCATAAGTACACTGCATGCCTGAGCATCTGAAAGAGACCAGCCCAGGCAGAGTATTAATCTTGTCACTAAGTCAAAGAAAGTCAGGGGCAATGATCTAAGGATCCCTGTTCTAATTTCTGGTCCACATTCAGCACTGCTGTAATTAGATGTAATTCCTTTCTGATCTGTATCTGCCTGCACAATCTGTTTTTCAGAGCTAACTCAGGAGAATGGTGCCAGATTTTAGGTTAATAAACCAGCTCTTGCACAGTCAGCAGAGAAATCTGTAGCTATTACAGCATCCTTGCAAATGTTAATAAACAGAGACAAAAATTCAGATCTGAATCAAATGTTAGAAGATACAGTGTCCATCTCCTGTTTTGTGATACTTGCTTTTTCTTTGGGATGCATTCTGAAGGATGAATAAAGCTTGTCTAGCATATTTCATGGGCATCACAAATACAGATGATACAGCTGAAAGTTAATATTCCAGATCCTTGATGGCCTCTCACTTAACAGACCACAGAATTTTTTTAGCCAAAACCCCAAAAGCTATAAATTAGTGCTGCAGTTTATTTATACTAGAGGAAAAACAATAGAAATTTAGTAACTTCTTCAGTAATCAAGCTCTTACTTGGAAAATTTCAGGAGGTATATGTCTTACTGCTGATGGCTGGAAATATGGCATCAAGCTTTTATCAAAAGCTTTTAATTCATCCTCATTCAAACCACCTAAAAAAATCCACATAATAGAAACAAAACTCAGGTAATGTTCTTTTTATTAAATTTATTTTCAAGGTAATATAAACTTTAAGCATTTATTAAAAAAACATAATAGATGGTTTATTCCAGGGTATTATATAAAAGAAAAGCTGGTTCTTTCTATGTTTTTTTTCTTTCATTATATTTTAGCATTACAAACCATCTGACCTTAGACATTGACATGGAATGTACTCTACCCAAATTACTTTATCTTGGAAAAGAGAATTATAAAAATCTATAAAATCATAAGCAATGTTATTAGAGAATGTTCATTCACAGTCTCTTCTGATCCACGGTTAAGGAGCATAATCATGCAATGGGAGTGACTTCTTCACCACTTAGGTGGTTACAGGATTATTATATGTAACAATTCCCCAAATTATTACAGTTAATAATTCCGGGAATTATTGCCACAGGCATTGGGGATGCTAAAAATTATGGGAGTTCAATGTGCAGTTAAACAATAACAGGGAAAAACAAATGCAGGAACAAAACTGGGAGTGACCTCTGGCTCAGGAGATCTCCGAGGCTGCAAGAGCACTCTGGAGAATCATCACTCCAGGCCAATCCTGCCCTTGTGCTCTTCCCTGGGCAGCCCAGGCAGGATGCTTGGGCAGCCAGAGCACAGCTCCTCCCACTACAGCCTGGTTCACAAAGAGTGACTGGGTCTGGAATCCTGATTGGTTTTGCCCTCCTTGATTTACCCTTTCCAGGACCCAAGTAACTTCAGGCTGTGCTTCCCAAGGTCAGTTTGGCCAGATTTACAGAACCTTACAGAGAATTCCATGGCTTTTCCTTAGTGCTTCTGAAATTGCTGGATGTCTGTCCCTGCAGGTGAATCTCCTCTGGAAGAAATGTCTTTTACCAGTCTAGAAAAACCCCCAGCTAGGTGAACCCACTCTCTTAAAAGCAATGCTTCACAACTACCACCATCTGGAGCCGTAGTTTTGTTACCTGCTATAGTACCAATCTCCTGTAAAACTGAGCCATTCCAGCTGGTAGCAGCACCAAACACGGATTCTGTCATCTTCTTAAAGTGCCTCAGAACAGGGGTGGTACAAAACAACAGGCCAATTCTTGCAATTGCAGCACTGCAAAAGGCAACAAGGTCATCATTACAAGCTGCATTTACATGCAGTACTAAATAGGCCTGGGATATACTTAGCCTGCTGTAAGAAGACTGTAAAACCCATTTTTAATTTAAAATATATATACACAAATTGCATATAAATATTTCAAGTTTTGAGCAAAAATCTGGATTTCTCAATGCAATACTTAAATGGTGGGATATAAATGGCAGAGGAAAACTATAAAAAAGCATGTTTTAAACAACTGCTGCATGTCTTCTGCTTTTCTAAAAGCATTTTAAATGTAAAAAGGAGTCCTTTAGGCTCTGAAAATCTTGATGGCGCAATAAATTTTATAGATAGAATTACTAATAAATATTTCATTAAATATAAAATGTAGTACCTGAATTCAGCAGTCCTTATGGATGTGATTTCTGTGGAGTTCAAAGCACAGAGAACAGCTCCTAATCCAACTAAGTCAAAACTTTTTAGTGTGCTGATGGTCTGGCCAGAGTCATCTAGAAAACCTTGCAAAATAGCTCTTGCCTACAAAAGCAGTAAGATAGTACTCATGAACAGGGTAAATATAATTCAAAAGTTTTTTACTAGAGGCTTAAAATCTTAGCAGAAGCTATGGAGCATAAGTATGTATCCTGAGCCTCCCCAGTGTGTGGCCATGGCCTTCAGGAGGAGCACTGTCACCACCTACATGTGACACTAAAACAGGGCACTGTTACCCAACCACTTGCTAAATGCAAATGGTGTGAAAACACTCTGTACTTCTTCTGCCAGGTCACAAGGAAAGCCTTCACCAGAAGTAAAAGTGCTGGATTGCCTCACAGAATTGTTAAGTTGGTACAAGAAAACATAAAATACCTAAGGAGATCAATATGTAATTTTTATTATTTTTAATAATAAACGATGACTTGTCTTATTTAAGTGTCATATATGAGTGGTGACCTGTGTTTAGGATTAATTTGGATTAATTTTCAGATATGAATGGGATATTTGTACCAAAGTACCTTTGCAAGCCAAAGTAATTTAGGATGGTGCTCATTCTAAACTAACCCTTTAAAAACAGAGTCCATCTCAAGCATGTCACCAAGGCACCCTCCAAAGCCAGTGGAATAAACAAACATCTTCCAAGATTTCCTAATCTGTCCACAATACTAGGCTTCAAATAACTAGTTTACCTAGCTGCCTAAGTTTTAGACACCTGAAGTTCAGCAGGATGAATCTATTTTAACTAACTACTCTTACTGACAGCAGGAAACCTCAAAAGCAAACTGGTTCTGTATAAAATCCTCCCAAATACTTCCTTCTTCTGGTGCCCTTCAGAACATGAATCTATTAAACAGATTTGTGATATTCTGCCAGAACTGCCACCATGCCAGCATCTGTGCATCCACAGAGCCCTGATGGTATGGGCCACAAAGTCAGAAATATGCTGCCAATTGCATATATAAATCAATGTTTTAAACTCTTATTATGAAAATCCCATTGACATAACTAGAAATCATTCAAGAAAAGGAACATGAGAGGAGTGTATTTGCTAATAATGGGCTTCTAGGGCAATGGATGCTGGAGTTGGGGCACACAACCTATTCTGTGATTGCCCTTAGTTAGGAAGGACTAGTACCCCCAGCAGTAATGTCTATTCCAGGGACAGTGAGAGAAGAGCTGCTGACCTCTTTCCACTGCTTAGTGGGCAAGTGCTAAAGAACACACTCATGCCCACCACAATTAACAGTGATTGCTGCTGTCTTGGCCACCTCCCCAGGGAAGCCTCAGCCAGGCAGACACCAGTGCTACCTACCTGGCCACTTTCACTGGGGTCACAGCTGCAGAAAAGCAGCAGGGAGTAGTGTGGATCTCTGGATCTGTTTTCTAGGCAGTTCCAGGACTTGAGTCCCAAAGGGCATGAATCCAGAGCCTTTCACAAGGAGTCCATTCAGTAACTCACTCACCTGGGTAAGAGTCCACTCTGTTTGCTGACTAAGAACAGCCACGGTGTCGATGGAGTGCAGGTCCAGCTCAGTGATTTCCTGCTCAGTGAGTGCCAGAGCAATGCGGCCCAGGGAGATGATCTGGTAACTCCTCCAGTCTGGCAGCAGCCCCCAAACCTTTAGATGAGAGTCATTAATATCTGTTAGATTATTATGACTCTTCCTCTATACACCATTCTTAAACACCTTGGTTTAGAAGTCCTAAAACCTGAATATTCCTATTTGCACACAAAAGGCAGAGCTTAGGTATTGTGAAGGTTTTTGAGGCTCTACACCAATAATGATTAGTTCATCTAAAAATGCTGCAGTTTTTACAGCTTGGACTTGTTGATGTGTCAGAATAGGAAATGCTGGAAGTATGGCTGTATGAGCAAAACCACTAAGAACAATAAAAGTGGGAATCTGTGCCTAGATCCACACTGTTATACTGCCAAGAAAGCAGCACCTGGACTACCCACACTTCTACCCAGCTGCAATTGCTCCAGGGGACTGACTTTTTGTGACCAGTATCCCTGGCTCAGTCACTGACAAGGAAAGACAAAGTAGAGAATCAAGTAGAGAATCAGACAAAGAACCAGTTCCTGAAGTTCTGATTTCTAGACTCTGTTCATACAATGTTAAAATAAAAAATAAAGTGTTTGTACAGATACAGTTAAATTTGTAAAGCTTTGTAAAAATCCCAAAGAAATAAGCTGGGCTCTTCTAAACCAGTACAATATATTTAAACTGACAACTTCCCCTGCTTTTAACTTTACTTGTGATAAAGTAAAAGTGATTGAAAAGCTGTCACTGAGCAGCCTGAAGAACATTTTGGTATCAGGAAAAGTTCTGCCTGAATAAAGAATAATAAAAGTCCATCAAGATCTGAATTTTCAGAGGCCACAACTGTCAATTACATTTAGCTGACAATAGTAAAAGACTGTAGACAATGGTCAGTATCTCCCCGGATGTGGTCAATTGCCTTTACAGAAAAAGGCACTAGGTTTTGGCAGGAAGAAGTGACTTGAACAAGACAGGTACACATTTAAAAAATGCTCACTTTAAAGCTCTCATGTACTTCAGCAATTCTGCTTTGTGTCAGTGAATACATGACAGGTTTCTACTATAACAATGTGCTGCTAACTTCACCTAGAACATTAAAACTAAAAGCCCAGAGCTAGGTTACCATCTTAGTCAGAAAAACATTTATTCAATTTTTGGGATAGCTACAATTTAAGTTTTGTTCAAAAAGTTAAAAAGGACAAAGTTAGTGGGGACTTGCTGAAGAGTGTCTCTGCAGTTGCCTACTAAATAGTGTTTGCACCATCAGATAGAAATGGAGCTGTACAATCTCCAGAAAATATAAAACTAGAGCTCAGGAATCTGGATCTCTGAAATTAAATACTCCTTACACAGAGCTGCAGGCTCTCTGCTGTGCACATCCAGCACACAGCAGCCTCAGAGGTGCCAGGGTGCTTTTCCCAACTATGACCCTCAGGTTAAGGATTTGTTTAAGAGATGCATTGCTGGACTTGTACCTCCCAACTGAGTTTCCACCAGATCTTTTATGTTGGTTTTACAATGTCATAAAGGGTCTAAGTCTGGGAAACTTCAATCTTTTCCAAAGAAAATAGTAAAAAGCATTAGCCCAATTTTAAAGCTTTTAATTCTCTAGCTTAAGGGATACATGAAACACGTGCAGGCAAAAATGCCAAGTATCTCTTTCCTGATCTAGGCCATAAACTACAGCATTTGAAGTACTTCATAAATAGCACTATCTGATAGTGCTGGGTGAAATCTCAGGCAGAATGATATAAATAACACAATACATGAAACTGAAACACTCCTTTGACCTCATTCACCTAGAGACTACAGATCCATACAGCTGTCTCGTGCTGCAGAGCTGGGAGACCTTCCACTTACAAGTGAGCTAAGCTTCTTACTTTCATTAAGACACAATCTGATAACTAGACTTTTTGAATTAGTTTGGAACAATGAATTGTTCAGGCTTAATGAAACACTTAATCAAAGATGTTAATAACATAACAGTATCTATGCACATAATTTCAAAGAGCTTTGCCTGTCCTGTCTCATTTCTCATGCTTCATGCTCACTGTAAAACCACATTGCATTTTGAAATTAATGTACAGGAAGTCTGTCTTTGTCTAGCAGAAATCTGTACAAACACTCACAGACAGAATATACTGCCATTCAGTGTACAGATCTGTGTCTTTGAATACAGCCAGAAATATGAGTGTATCAACCTTGTTGGCAATTTCTGATATCACTCTGTAAGTACACCAATATGTAAAGAATACTAGTTTCCAGTATGTCAGGGGAGCACTGTTTTTATTTTCTTCTAGGATTACATTTTCCCCCATTTCTTACCAACCTGACATGCTGACAGAGGGAAGCTGACTTGGGAAAAACACATTTGCTGCAGTTGTCCTCCTGCAACAAGGCAGCAGAGACACAACTGCAGAGACACCATCTGCTTTCAGAAATGTGGGCAGTGCCACTTCTCTCCAAGCACCTGCAGTTGTGTCACATTGCAGCCAGCCTGAATCTGTGGCCCCAAACTCAACCAGCCCAGAAATACAGGTCCCTAGGTGAGTGATTAAAGGATGGATTTGAACACATACAAAGGATCCCAGGCAATTCATTGAACCCTAAGTGCAGAGGTACCATTGGCCAGAGAAATGGGCAGTCCAAACTCCCAACCAACCATCATGAGCTGGGAAATTCAAACCCTCTATTTGAGAAGGGTTCAGAACAAGAAAGAAAGCTCTTGTCACATGAATCTCTAGAGGGTTGTGTCTCTGTCCCCAACCACAAACCCATTTAACGTTATACTGTTAAAGCCCTGTTTTAAAAGCTGACCTTCACTGCTAAAAATTGCAAGTTATTTACCCAAAGTCCATGGTCAAGTCCACTACTGGCTGCAGCTGCTGTTTTAAGGAGATGCTGCCCAGGCCCACGTTGTCCCCTGCTCCTGCTTTCCTCCAGAGGTCACAGCCCCCAGGTCTCCAAGCCTCTTGCACTCTGCACAACTTGCAGCCAACTGCAACTTGTAGATGCTTCCTAACCTCATTCTGTCAGAATGATGTGATGTAACCTAAAAAGGACTTTTGTATGTTGGATCATTTTGACAGAAGGGGATTACAGAGATGGAAGCAGAGAACAGATAACCTCCAGCAGATGCTGCTGACAGGAAGCTGAAGCCAGGCTGGGGCCAGTATCCTCTTCATCTCTGAGTTTTCTGCAACTGAAACAATTTGTCTTCCTGCACCCTAAGGCTTTTCCTTACTGAACCTAAAGTATGTTTGGGAATTTGCCCATTCTCTGGCAGTGCAGGCAACCACAAGGCAGCAAGAGGAGGTCGCCCCCAGGGAGAAGTGCAATAACAACCACAGGGATGGAGCAAAGTTTGACTTCTCTGCCAGCCCACACTGGCTCTGGCAGGGCTGCTTAGATCTCTGTTGATGCCCCAGACCCAACCAGAGTGCTGACCTGCCCCCAGCAAAGTCCTTGTCCAACTGTGCTCCTGGTAAAGACAAAATATAGGTAGGTTTTATCCTCCCTAAAATTTCCCACTGATGGGGGCTGTCCCTGCCTGTAAGAAGAAGGTGGAAGAAGGAGCTTTAATCAGCCAACAACTGCTTTTCAGTCAGTTTGGGTTTACCCCACTGTAAGCTATATTTAGCATCCATGTAGACAGTTTAACATGCCAAGCTTAATTCTCAGCAGGGCAATCAACAGCCCCTAGTACTGTTTGCTGATTTTTTCATTTATGAAAGGAAAGTGAGAAGCAAGCAGAAAAGCAATTCAAAAGTAAAACCACTTCACTTTTCCAGCTGCCAATAGCTCAGAACTACTTGCCTGTTGACTCTAAAGCAAGGGCAATAGTCTTCTATCACCACCTCACATTATTTTTCCAATAAACCATAGATATTCTTGTGGCAGTAGTGACATTGATATAGCACAGTTATTTTAGAACTGCATAGTTCAATAACACCAAATCAAATTACAGATTTAATTTTCCTTCACAGACAGGATAGTTACCTGCTTGGCTTTTTCCTTCAAGGCAGTCAGCTGGGAGCTGTTAAAACCTGAGACAGCCCCAAGAAGTTCCACATTTTTGTCAAAAGTCCCTGGGTCCATGCAGTTCAGTTCCTGAACTGACCAAAAGACATTTGCTTCTCCTAATTTAATTATTTCATTTGAAGAAGGAGCTTTGGTTCTCAAGCAATCTGGAAAAGGTCAAATAACAAGAGTTTTCATCAGAGACAACAAAATAAATCAAAGCAATATTGATATTTAAGAGAACAACAGACTATGAAAATTAACTGCTGTTGATGTGATATTGATAAATTAATTATTTTGTAATAGAAGATTTTTTTTAAAAAAATTGTATTATTCATGTTCTGGATATAAAACTAGAATTTTCCTAATTTGCAAGACATTGGTTACCTTCTTTGTACTCCAAAGGCAGTGCATGTTGGACAAGAGCAGACATACATTTCAGAACAGTTACAATGCAGGATGCCCCAATAAAACTAAAATATGCATGTGTGCAATAAGAACTACAAGGATCTTGCAAATTTCTTTCAAGTCTAATTCTCTAAAGGCATCAAAATCCAGTCAAGGACTTGCTCTGAGGTAAAGCCACCATTTGCTGGGAGCCTTGATTTAACAGGAGTGAAATGCCAATGTTTGCATTCCTGGTGGAAATTCACCAAAAAGAGCTTCAGCTGAATAAACATCACATTCAGTGAATCCAACTCAACAGGAACACAACAGACATGAGAGGTCCTTGCACTCTGAGATGCCTGGTAGAGATATATATCTTGTAAGACTTGCCTGACATTTAAACAAGGTGAAGACAGAAGCTGGATGTGTCAGAGAAGCACGGTGCTTGTTCCTTATGTCAAGCCTGTTGTTAAAATGTCAGGATCTAGAGAGGGCTGTTCACTTACCACAGCACTGTTTGGACAGACAAACTGCCTTTAAAAATCTTATTTACAGTCAGGTTCCAGCCCTGATGCATTATCAAGTTTTCATTGTGTGTTTTAACAAATCCTAGTCTTTGTTGGCATAATCTACCTCTAATGTTGATGGAAAGCAGAAATAAGAATCCTAATGTGGTTGTTTACTGCTCCCTCTCCTGTCACTAATTTAGGAAAACCTTATTAAATAATTATCTAAACCAAATAATCCCTACATGTCTTTGGATACGGTCATTACCAGAAAAAACCCATGAATTTCACAGATGCTGTGCCTCAGCTAAGCTCCCCCAGATAAATAAATTAAAGTGAGGATGTACAAAGTAGATTTGTACTTTGAAAGGAGGCAGAGGAGGGATTTATTTGCATCAAAGGAAGCTGCAGTAGTGGGTAGAACACTGAAAAGATTGAATCTGTTGAGCAAATGAAAATGTTGCTCAGCTTCCACTGTACCAGCTGATCTTCTGCTCTCCCTTTACCTCCCTCTTGTGAAGCTGCATTGTTTCCCTTTCTCCTGCTGCAGAAGGTCAGCTTTTCTCATGTAAATATTGCCCATGCAGGCACAGTGCAGCTCCCCTCCCCAAGTCATGAAAACCTAAGACTTCATGTCCTTGAAAAAAAACATTGATTTTACAATTTTTAAGACACCAGATACACTGATGCAATTAAAGAGGGAAATACTAATTAGATTTTTGACCTGATGCCACTTTGCTCTTCCTTTTGCTATACATTTAATTTGATGAAAAACATATACATACATTATAACATCTCAGTGCTTGTGGTGAGAAACCTGAATTCTTTCTCCAGCACTGCCACTGCTCTCTGGCAGCATCTCAGACACAGTTCCCAAATTTTGCTTTTCATGTTCCATCTTGCCTAAAGCACCTTAAAACCTTTGGTTTTAATCTTGATATAGACATAGATGCAAGAACTCTGCAACTGGCAGTTGCTACTGTTATTCACATTAGCTCACAACTGGTCAGAAATGCAAAATAGCATTGGTGGCATGAAAAGCATCAATGTTATTCTGGAATAATTTTCATAATACCCAAATTTTTTAGTGGTTTACAAATCAGTAATTAAACTTCATTCCTTACTGAAACCATTGTGTGAGTTTTGTAGAGCTGCTGAGATTGTGTTTGGTAACAGAAGTTCAATACCATGCTTGGGCTGCAGAAGCACTTCCTGGAGTAGCACAAATAATCCTTCAACTTCTCATATCCCAGATTCTCCCTGCAGCAGATGAGCTCACGCACCCCAAGACCCCAGGAGCCTCCACAGACTGGGAGCCACATTATCCTTTGAATAAGACCATCAGCTTTACTGGCAGGTTTGCACTGGTCTTGTAATGCAGATGAAGAGCTCTGCAACTGCACTGGACATGAGCTGGGATGATTAAAGAAGTCTTTGGGATTCATGCAGATCCAAAGGCTTAAAAAAGCACACATAAGCACACAGGCAGACTGAAATACCTGCTGCTGAACCTTTAGTCCTGTGGCCCATGTCTAAAGAAATATGGCTTATGATCTGCTGATTTACTTGTTGAAGGAAGAGTGAATTTCATGTGTACAGGTGGACACATAACAATAACACCCTGCTATTTCACCAGCTCAGTCCTGCTGTTTTTAGAGTCTGATGATTGTGTAATGACTCCTCTAATCAACTGAAGTCATGTTTTGTTTCAGGCTATGAAAAAACACAACTCTTAGAACTCCCTCCACCTCTCTCTGCCTGAATACAGCATTGTAAGAGGCAAATTCATTTCCAGAGACAAACAGTCATCATTCAGAGTTCCTGCTACAAGCAGATGAATTTTCATGGTGGCCCAGGGCTTGCTGAAAGCTTGAACCTCTGTTCTGCTAGGCAGAGAAGCAAAGGGGAGATTTTCAAAGACATTGGCAGACAATATCAAACTCCTTGAATATGTTTGAGTCTAAATTCCCATTGGTGCTTTTCAAAAGCTTCCCCCACAGGATGATTGTTTTCCATGGCACAGGATGGCACAACTTAAAAATTCTGCCTGGGTGAATTTCAGATAAGAGAAAGAACAGTTATTATAATAATAGAATATTGTCAGAGTATCTATCTTATACAAAGAAAATTATCCATTTGGCACCAGAGATTCTAATAGTTTGGTTGCTAATTAAAATACCTTTTAGACGATTACAAACTTTGTCCATTTGGACAGAAAAAACACAGTGCCACCACAGTCAGAGTTAAGAACAGATCAGTCACCATATGCTCATGTCTGGCAAAGGATTAACTATGTGCAATCTTTTGGCACAATGGTAACTTGTCACCTTCACAGGTTTTTAATTCAAGGGGTTTCAATTAGATTGCAAAGTAAAAATTAAAAAAAAATTAAAATAAGCAAACCCCTCTAATTAAAATCATTCATCTTTTTCCTTTGTGCACTCAGAAAGATACCAGGAGAGGCTTAATTATGCAATCCTGTAATGAAAGTGTTTCAGCATTAGTGCATTATACAACTCTGATGAGCAGCAGAATGAAGACTCTCACTGCTTTTTGCTGAAAGTCTTTGAGTAACTCAATACTTTACTTTTACTGTTTGGTTTCTCAGAATGCATTTGATGACAAAGTGAGACAAAGTCTGTTTCAACTGCACCATCTGAGCCCCAAATGGCAGCACTTTGCAGAGGCCCCAGTGCAATACTGACCAGCTCTGCTGAGAGACAGGCGGGTGCTGCCAGTGCCGTTGGAGACTGACTCGAACACAGCTGACAGAAGCTCTTCAGCTGAGGAAACTGGTCCAACTGTCTTTGCTATTTGTAAAATGATATCTGGGAACTTCAAAAGGAAAGAAAGAATAAATAAGGCTTCTCTCTCTTTTAAAACAAATCGATTTGTGGAGAAAGACTTGTGCAGACCTTAGCAAATCAGGGGTTAGTAACAGTTCAGTCTCATCCCATTGTGCAGATGTTTCAGAAAAGAGTAATTGGCTGCTACTGAAAGGTCATTGGCACACATTTGAGGGGGAAAAATTAGGAACAAAGCAAATTCTGAGTGGTTTTCCCTCCAGTATGCCCTCTCAGCTTCTGGCACACCTGAGCACTGCCTGATTGCTGTCTGTGTCCAGCCCCTCCTGGAGCAATGAGTTCCATCATTTTAATTCGGGCTTCATTTAGCTTGTCTTAAATTTGCCAAATAAGTATATATAGTATATATAGGGACCCAATTAAATTATGAGAAATAACTTTGATCTGCTTATCTTTTTTAGGCTTTGCTGACCTCTCTCCTCCACCCTGCTAGACACTTTCCTTTCCTTTGAAGAGTCCTATTCTATCTGGTCAACTGTAAGCATTATCTCCAGTGGAAAAGCTGCTGACTGTGTTCACATACTTCTGCTGAAGAATGAATCCCTCATTTCTGTTTACTCCTATGCACTAAAAAATTAATATTATATGAACTAAAGAGGACAAGGAAACTACAAAGTACAATGCTGAGGACATCAGATATTGCAACTTGTGCTACGCTGGGCCCAGGGCAAAGGGTCACATGAGTAAATGCCAATTTGATCAGTATGATCCCATTAATAACAGGATAAGAAACACAACTTTTATGGTTGGAAGGCAGGAGGATGGAGTAAAGAGCACTCCAAGGTGCAAAGTACTAAAAATAATTCTGCATTACTATAAATGCCCCTTTTTTCCCAATGTGACAATGTACAATTGTCATTGTACACATGCAAGTAATTGTTTATAGTAACATTACTCCCAAGAAGAAATCTCTTTGATGGAGTCAAGAATATGTGAAACATTAACACAGGGTTCCTTGACAAAAGAATTATTTACCTAGTTCAGCATTCAGGTTACAGAATTTAGACTGCATTACAACATTCACAAATCCAAGTTCTAAAATATCTGTTACAAATTAAAATTTTTTAATAAAAGCATACCTTTACAGTAAGGACATTTAATTCCTCTTTTGACAGCAGAGCTATGAATGGTCCAACATCTAATGTTGTTTCTGCTGTCCAGTTGTTTGAGGAGCTGAAAAAATATTTTGAAAAACTATGTTAATAAAGAATGCTACAATAAAAAGAATACTAAAACTTCAGTGTTTTTATGATACTATCATACAGAAAACACAGTTTGCCAATGTGATGATTCATTGTTACAAGCATCAGATTGCATTTTCTCATCTCTCTGGGCATAGGGCATTAGTGGAACTCACAATACAATCAGAAAAAACCTTCAAATATGGTGGTGATGGAGCTCTCCCCCAATAGTCAAGTGTTCCAGCATTACAGTGTTTGAAAAAGGAGAAATAATTCTTTATTTGAAATAAAATTTACCATTTTCTGTCAGTTCATATTACAATAGTAGTCTGCAAAATGGTTGTCAAAAGAGAAGTAGAAACATCATCCAAATCTGACAAATGTTAGCAAATTCATTGGGTGGGTGACTTAATAAAGTACTTAGATAAGTTATTTTCAGCCTGACAGAGCCTATAGAAGCAGGCAGTAACAAATATGTTACTAGCTCATGTTCCTACAAACAACTTTATTTGCTTTGTTGTTCCACTATGAGGACGTTTAAATATCTTCAAAATTAAATGATATAAAGTAAAGTAAAATCTTATTTAGCACAGTGTGCCACGATATAATAAAACTGATTAGTATCCAGATCAATGCAGGGATGGAATCTGCTGGAAAATATGGCTATCCTATCACAGAAAATGCTTACTAGCAGGAAGCTGAACAGCATCTAACGTGATTAGATGGATCAAGTGAACGATTTTGGGGAGAAGAGGTGGCTAGAAGCTGTGCATCCAGTCTCCCTTTTCAAATGCAAGATACTCCCAAGGAACAATGCAAGAGAGAAACAGTATATTCTTACCAGCTAGAGGATGGCTTTGCTCTTTGCATGACTGGCACCAGTGAGGCTTCCATTTGCCCTCCTAATCTGAGTCCATAATGACACCCAACACACTGCCCACTTTGCTGCTTCAGATGCTCAAAATTTATATCCCTCTGCTTCTTCTCTACTCTCTCCTGTTGCCACAGGTGCTTGCAGTCTTCTTTACATATCTTCTTACACCAGTACACCAAGTATCCCACTTCCATTTTCCCATTCTTTGTGTTCCTGCACCATTGTCTGCTTGCAGCTCCTTTCTCTTGCCAGGGCAGTGAATCTATTTGCCTGCTCCCACTCAAACATTAACACTTTCTCTCCTTTTCCTCTGGGACTTAAGTCATGCAGGGTGTCCCTGGGGTTGTATTTTGTTCCACACTTATCCCATTACACACAAGAACAGAAATGCCATTCTAGTGGACAAGTCCCTGAGCTTGGGGAGTGACAGAAGCTGCTTTGTGCTGTTTTCACTGCAGTTCATCTGGCTTGGTGTTTGCACGGCCTAACCACCAGCATGATCAAGGTGGTGTATCCAATATCTTACCCATATAACTGAAGGAGTTTGTATTTGATTTCAGTCTTCTGCTCATGGTTGAGCTGTTGGCAAAGTTTGAATTGATGTAGGGCGGCTGCCATTGCCTTCAGGGACATTCTGCCATGTAGAAAGGCTGGAGGTAAGTGGCAGATTAGATTTCCAAGGAGATCAACATCATATTCATCAGCAATGGAGCTGTTCTGAAACAAGAAGCATTTGCCCTGTTGGCAAAGCTAGCCTTGGCTCTTGCCCTGTACCACTCCCCTGCATCACAACTCATTTAAGCTGCAAGGAACAAAACAGCAGTTTGCACTGGCAACTTAATCTACATTTTCTGCTGAGACTGCCTTACAATTTTTTCTTTTACCAGTCCAACTGGTGATATTTCATAAGCACTTTTCAGAGCTTTCAGTATTCTTTATTCCATACTGAATCACACATAAAGAATGTGACCACCCAGCACCTGCAGAGCTGGTGCAGTCCTGCCTGGCAGCACAGCCCTCATCCAGCCCCTTGCAGCAGAGGGGCCCCAAGCTCTTGCTGTTAGAAGGCTGAGCTCTGAGGGGTTTCTTAAGCAGCTGCCAAAACACTGGGGATTTTACAGCTGGTGCTGTGTGTAAGGACAGGAATAGCCACAGCTACATCAAAGAACTAGTTTCCCCTAAAAACTGCTGAGTGCTGCAGCTCCCAGATAGCAGAAATCACAAAATCCTCCTGGTACCACAACCTCTCCCACGGAGCTCCCCTGTGCCACAACAGCTCTGCTTGGACTGGCACTGCTTGGAGCCAGGGGAACAGCTCCAGGTGCAAACTGGTCAGCTCCAGGCTGTCCTGGCCAGCAATCACATTTCATGAGAACACTTTGTAACATGCATGGAGACAAGGAAAATTGCTAAGCAAGCTATAGAAAGGTTTCCTTAAGGAGCAAACAATAAAATGGAAACATTACATAAACCCCCCCAAAAATACAGATGGATGGGTGAAGAACACATGTAGGTCCACCTCCATGGTGTCTCCTCTTCTGCTGACCCCACTCAGCCATACCCACCAAGCACTCCTGTACTTTTTGCAGAACAGCATCCCTTTTGTGATGGCTTGGGTTCAGAAGGTCCATTCCAGTCTTCCCTAGACGTTCAAGGAAAGGGACACACAAAGGGCCTGTAACATACTCCAGGTACTCAGAACTGCAGAAAGAATTCAGAAGGTCTCAGAATGCAAAGCTGACCTTTATGCACCCACAACCATATCCATGAAATCTGTGATGACAGAAATATTTAGAGACAAGGCTGGACTTGAAAAATCATAAACCAGACAAAATATTTGCAATTAACCCCTGCCTTACTTTAACATCTGTCTTCTTCCAGTCCATCAGGACATGAACTGAACTTCAAAAAATGGCTAAGAATTATAAACAGCTGCAAGTGGATGAAAGTGCTCTGAGATGCTTTAACACTATATGAAACAAGACTACAGGTCTTGTCTTGTAGACTACTGTCTACAGGTCAGAAGCTTTTCCCCTTTCTCTGTTTTATTAGGAATAATTCTCTGATGAATGAAGACACAGTGAGTGACCTAAGGATCACAAATAGTTTTACAGTAGGTTTCCTTTTAATCAAAATAAAAAAATCCTTCCACATTTAACAAAATTATGCTCTTCTCCCTAAAAAGTGGCAGATAACCTTTGCAATTAAAGCCACAGCCCACGTCTGCACAGGCCCAGCCTTGCCAGGGTCTGTAGGCAACAGCACCAGTAACTTTTGATGGCCCTGAACAACCAACATGCAATTGTTGCCAAATAACTGCGTGCTCCATTTTGTAAGAAGCCTTGCATTAAAGTCTTTCTATTATTATTTTAGAGTTGTTAAATAGAGCCTTTTCAAAATGAATACTTTTCTTACTTCTTTCAATTCAGAAATATTCCACAAAAATGAGGTTTCTCAGTCCCTTTTATTCCTTGGGCACATAGAACAAAAGAGAGAAAGGGCAAAAGAGACAGAAAGAGAAAGTGAGAAAGAGACAAAGAAAGGAACGAATTAACAAATTTTACAATTCAGGAGTTCTCATCAATGCACAAGTTATTTTTTCTAAGAAAAAAGCTGTCACTGAAAAGTTTTGCTAACTTACAGAAGTGTCTTGAAACACATTGGAATGTTTCTAACCATGCAGAACAATATGCTTCAGCAGTATCCAGTGGTTTTGTCTTATATATACACTCTCAAAAAGACCCCTAAACAAATAAGCAAACCTAAACCAAATAAGCCTACCTAGGAGGAAAAAATCCACAATTGTGACAAAAATGTGCCATCCTAAAAGACACAAAGTATGACCAACTTGCACTTGAGACAGATTATCCCTACAGTCAGTGACCACTTTTTGATAAATTACCATTTATTTGAATCATCAGTTTTCTTAGGACTGAAGAGATTATTTGAAAAGTGCTCAGAAGTTAAGATGGACTAAGATGTAACTCACGGAAGCGCCAGGAAGAGGAAGGGAGGAATGGATGCATTGGAGACTTCCCAAAATTTCCAAGCCAAACAATTAACCTAAAAGCAACAAAAATTTAGTATCTTAAACCTCCAGCAATTTTGAAAAATAAAAATACAGGTTGTTTATTGCAGCATATATATAAATTAACATATATAAGACTGTGCATATTATCTTCAGAGAACATTTTTATCTTTTTAGTTTTAGGCGTTTTTTAGTTTTCTTTTTGTAGACATCAGAGAGGAAACATTCTATATTTGAGAACATGAGAACATTGCTATGTTTCTGAAACTTCTATATATTTCCAAACAGATTACTCATGAATTAACAAGTCAGAAGGGCTGTAGGAATTTCTTCCAATTTGTAAGTGACAAATGAAATGGTCAAAATGAAGCATGATAACAGACAAATTCACACATAAAAGATTAAAATAAAATATGTTAACAGACAAATTGAGACATACAGGATTCTGAAAAAAATATTGAAAAAAATCAAAGACAAAACAGAATGAGCCAAGTTCTAATCCACCTAATTTGGATAGGGTAGTATGTTTATGTACATAAAGTTTTTTTTTGTTGTTGTTGTTTTTTTACCTGATATGGAGAAAGCAGATAAAGATTCATTTCAAAGAATTTAAAATTGTTTAAAAATATGTCTGTGCCCATACTTTCAATGAGTTGACAAGTAACTCCTTTCACAAGCTGTCCTGTGCTGATAGGAAAGGCAAATTTCAATTTTTTGAATATTTAAGCAGGATCTAGTCCTTATTCCCCATGACCCCATCCTAAGACACAGTTTCTTCATCTCTCCCATTTCTTTCAATTAAAAGGCTCTTGAAAGTAAAAATGCAAACAAATTGAAAAATATAAACTAAGCCTTAAAACACCCAAACCTCTGCAATGCTTTGACACTGATTTTGGTTTTGAAGACCCTTTTTAGTAAGGAAGGTGAATTACCCTGTGATATCCAGGAATGAATAAACATAAAGTAATTTATAATAACCACATATTCTTTACCTCAGAATTGCTGTCATCACAAAACTAGTCTTAAACCCCATTTCAAAAGAGATATAGTCCATACCTCAGAAGGTCAACAGGATAGTTTTCCTTGGACAGTAATTCATACAGATACAAAGCCTGAAAATAAACCCACTATAATTAAAGGTAGCTTTAGTTAATCCAGTTGTAAGAGACAGCAACTACTGTCTCTGTAAGGTTTTTGTACTCTGAGCTCTCTTATGTACTCTAAAGGTACTTCCATGGTCTAGCTTGAGCAAAAGGTTTGGCATCCAGCCTAGCTGAATTTTTTCTTCACAACACAAGACATCACTGACTGGCATTATGGAATTATGTTAAACCTGCACATGGCCCACAACCACTGAAAAATTTAGGGCTGAAGGGAGCTCTGGAGATCATTTGATCCAACCTTTCATCTCTCTGGACAGAGTCAAAGACTTTACATGCAAATGTCTAATATACAGTACTGGAAAGAGAAAATTTACATGGCAAAAAGCTGGGGGCTTAAAATCAGCATATTAATGCTTCCTTTTCCATAGCATTGTCTCATAATGCCTGGGCTCTAAATGCCCTTTGGTGTTTATGTTGAGATATAATTGGGGCAGTTTCTTCCTTTTACCTGTGTTCCTTGAACACAAATATATTACACCACTTTTCCAATTCTCCCATCACACAAAATTGCAGCAGAATGGGAACTGCATAAAAATTTTTTACCTGGCTGCTTCTTAGTTCTTTTTCTTTCAGCATTGAAGAATTATATCCAGTTAGATTCCATAAACCAGAAAGAGAGACTTCTTTAAAGAAAGCCCCTTGTATATCTTTGACTGATGAAGAAAAATCTCCAGATGCGGCTATCTAAAAAGAGGAACACAGAAATACATTGCATTTCTGAATTGATGCTTAGATTTACAGGATTTGCCCTTCTTTCTACTCTATGTAATATTTCTCTTAAGAGGATAAAGGAAAAACATGACAGTATTAAAAACACAATGGAAATAAGTAAGCAAAAGCCTTCAAAATACACTTGGTGTTCAGAAAAAAAAAGCAGTAGAACCATTAACCATTGAGCTAAAGGACACATCTTGGTTTAATTCATGCTCTCCAGTTCTGGTTACTGTGCTCTTGTGCAAAGAGAACCTGTCACACACTGGAGTTCATAATCACCTTCCTGAGGATGCCCTGCTGCTGTGCAGGAGATAAGTCAGACAAGTACTGGGACATTGTGCCTCGAATAATGTGAGCCAGCTCCCTGGGGTTCATGCTGTGGAGTGACTGGGTGCCAATTCCTGTCACCAAGGCTCCCATTTGGCTCACGTTATAAAAAGATAAAACCTGCAGGGAGAACAGTGCAAGCAAACAGGAAGCATTACTGAGAACAGCAGATATATTTAAAAGCAAAAGTCAATTAAATAAAGCTAAACCATTCCTGTTAAATACTTAATACATTTCTTGCCTGAGAATGCATTTTATGTGTCTGTCCATGGCTGAAGTGTCTCAGAAGTTCCTTTTTCTGAAACTTCAACCAGGACCTGATTCCTTGCATTACAGTATATTTGAATATAGAGCCTGGGATCTCTGATCATGCAAATTCTGCTTAGGGCAGTGACACAAAAAAAATAATATACACAACTGCCAGATCCAAATATTCATTCTCTCTATTACTAGAGAATTACTTTGGGATGTACAATCTTGGATGCTTTTATTTGATTTAAATACATTTTTCCGGCAACTAACTAAATAGAATTCTTGTATGCTAAACTTTCCAAAATATTCAATTATTGTTGGGAAGAAGCCATTCTACTTTTAAAAACAGAAGGTAGAAAAACTATTATTAGAGGTACCTTTTCATAAGAGAGATATTTATTGGCTAAAATCATAACTTGGCTTTTTGCCCACCCCGAGACTTGGTTTAATGTTGCAACAGCATTATGAACTGCTTCAGGTGACAGAGATTCCAGCTGACTTGAAGTCAGTCCAACCACAGCATCTGACAGAGATCCAAGGGTATCATTCAATGTCTGGTTTTGCACAGCAATGTTCAGGAGTTGAGATTTGAGCTAAATCAAACAAAAAGAGCAGATCAGAAATTTAAATCTGCCAAGAACCAATTTTCATTATCACCCAAAAACATTACCTGGAATCTCTGGAATAGGCACTGGCAAATATTCACACACTTCATAAAATTTCAAAAATAGAACTACAGTTGTGAAAGGAATATGGAACAGAAATATGAAACAGAATGAGAAAAGAATAAGCACCCAAAATGAGTTTCTATTCTTTGCATTCTCAAGAACTATTTTCCCTTATTTCTTAAGTCCCAATAATTTTTCACTCATTTCTTTCCTTATTTAAGAAGCAGATCCCTCCTCCTCTGTTTAAAGGATTATGTCAGGCAAGAAGAACAAGTGCTGTACACACCTCATGAACCTCTGCCTGGAAACCTCTCAGCTGATTGCATTTAATCATTTGATGAAGGAGAGTCCGGGCCACAGCTGCATCCATCTGTTCCAGGTCATCATAAAAGCAAACCAGCAAACCCAGTCTATAGAAAAGAAATACATTAGCTCCCTCCTGACATAAAACTGTCACTGTTGGGAAATGGAAACACAGCTTGGTATCCCTCACCTTGTGATAACAGCTTGAGCCATTTCTGTTTGTTTTAAGTGCCTCAACCTGCAGTTTTTAAAACTTAGCCTATAATGGAATATGTGTTGGCCTTTATATTCAGCTGAATTCTGCCTGGATTGATTGTGTTTTAGAATTTACCTGTCCTGGTTCCATTTACCTGTCCATGGCTGGAATGTCCCAGTTAATGACTCCCCTTGACAGGATAATCTTGAAAATTATGGAGGGCTATCACTAAGTCTCTAGAAGAGGCTTGCTGAGTTCTTATCTGGTTTGATTGGATGTTTTAAACTCTAAGTCCTGCTTGGATTTCACATATAACACAACTCATGATTCAGAGCAGCAGCTAGGGCACGACATGGTATCTCTGTCATTTTAGTGATTAAACAAAGCCTGTTGTATTTCACATCAAACACAGGAGTGGCCAATGGATGGAGACCTGTTCAGTTCAACACTGGTTAGGAGAAAGTACAATGAGGCTCACTGCCCAGTTGTGCCAGCACAGCAACCTGCAAGGCAGGGTTTTGAACTGAGCTCATTCTCCTTCACAGTTCCCATGCTGTAACATTTAAGTCAACATTTCCATTAGCCTCTATAAAGTGCAACCACAGCCATAGTCATTGGAGACGAGTCATACCACCATGGGGAATTGCCTGCTGTAGACGTCCTTCTGGCTTTTAGACCTTGTGTTTATTTACTTCCTTTACTTTTGCAGCCCTGTAAAGAAAGAGCTCTGAATTGTGCATCACTATGTCTGGACTTTGAACTTTATAGTGATGGGGATTAACTGGTTTGTAGGAAGCCTGAATCAATTCCCTGTCCCTGTAAACCCTCAGCCTTTGCTTTTATAATTTACACAAAACAAGAACCTCAAAGATTTGGCCAAAGCCCAGCTTTCCTGCTACAGCCCCTGGTTTTTCCCAATTCAGTGACATAGGCACAAGCAGAGTCTGGGCAGTAGTGTCCAGATGTAAATGGAATCAGCAGTGGACAATGCTGCAGCACTACTAGAAACTCAGTTGAATTCTGCAGCACAGAAAGGCTTTTAGTTCCTCCAGACCCTCAACAACAACCTGCCAGCAATATAACAAAACATTGCTCCAGCAGCACATCTGAATTCATGGGAGATCATCAAACCAACATACAAATCAAAGAAACATCTCTAAGAGCATTTTTATAACAAATAATTACATTCTGATGCATTATTGCATAGCTGCTCTTCTTCTCCTTTGGGATTAGCAGAAATGAATAACACTACTTCTTAAAAGTAAAAGCACATTTAAATCAACAGTACGGTTAAAATGAGTAACATAAACTAAGTGTGTTGTAAAAATGGAATATATTAAGGATTATGGAGCATGACATTTCTCTCATCTGTGAGAATGTAGCAGCTCTCATGAGTGACAAAATCATTTTAAAGATTTCTGACATTGAAATTTAGAGCGTGGGCATAACTCTTCTCTCGCTTACTCCTCCGACAGGAGCAATGCTTCATGGAAGCCAGCGAGCTGCACTGCAGCAATGACAGGAGCTCTGAAGCCATAAAGCATATTCTCCATTAGTTTAAAACTCCAAGGTATCCCCCAAGGAGACTACAAATTATATCAGACAGCATTGTCTAGGGACTAAATCCATCCATTGATATGATAGTGTAAATGTAAATGTGGAGTGCAGAGTTTTCTCATGCTCGCTGCGTATTTATGAGTAACAGCAGTTTATTTTGGTTTTTTATTATTGTTAAAGTTAGTTCAGTGCAGATTTGACAAACCTGAAAATTCAGTTTCCTGAGTACACACCTAACATTCAAACATATTTAAGCATGGCTCATGTCTATGCTGCAGGTCAAAGAGGATAGCAGGGCAAGCTTTACGCCGCTTCACTTTGTGGCTTCTCTGGTGGCACCCATGTCAATTAAAACCCACTTGCAGCCCTGGCTGGCAGGAGTTGAGATTTCCTCCTTCAATCCTAACTGTAACATGATTTCCATCAAACACCTCCATGTTCTGTGATTCAAGCAGCCAAGACAACTCACGTTCTGCTGTCCCAGGTTATTTTACTGCTCTACAATATGGTGGAGCTCTGCCTGGGTCCCCCAGATACTGCTGCAGACTTCCTACAAATCTCCTCAATGTGGAGCAGGAGACAAAGCATTAGCTAATTAGGCATACCTCCAAAAATTCATAAAGTAGCAATTCTTCACTCTTGCTAAACAGGGCTGGATTTCAGCCTGAATTTTTCTGCTGGAATGAAAAAGCTGTGTCACGCTATTCTATTTTCTCCATACTTAATTGTTCCATCCATACACAGCCATAAAAGAAAAAGCAAAGCAGCCTTGCCTGTAGATAGTTGAAGTGTTCCTCATATCAAATCCTGATGAGTTTATCCTTTCCAGGAGGGCCTGTGCAAGCTCTGGTGTGATATCATACACCATGTCCAACTGCTTTGTTGCATTGTCGTAGCTAATGAACAGTCTGATCTGACCAGCACAAACAAAACCACACATCAGCACTGTGAGACAATAAAGTCTGTCTCTGATACTCAAAATTAATTGAGCCTGTTCATGCTATAGAGAAAGGAAGATTTGGATAAACCAAATTCTGAAGGCAAAGCTGAGTGAGTGATTTGAGTGATTTTCTGCCAAAATGTCATATAATTTGAGAGTGTTCTATCATTGGTTCCCTTCAGTAGAAGTCACAGAAGTCTGATACAGATAAATAATTATGTATTAACTCTAGGCACTTTAAAATTAAAAATACAGAATTTTGTAAAGAATACATATATATTTCCCCCTCTATATTTTCTCTTTATATTCAATTAATTAAAAAGATATAGTTATTTTTCATGTTTAGATTTGCATTTGTGTTCATATTGTTTGTAGCTGACATCACTTAGCAATAACATATCCAACCACACTTTGTTACTTACTTCATTGAGACTAATTTTCAGAATTTCTTCTAATGGGAGATGGACCATGTATCTTCCCAAAATCCATAAGCTCTCTGCACTGACCCAAGAAGTTGATTCATTGAACTCTGTTTTGTACAAATAAATACTCACTATAATGTTAAGAAAGTAATTACTTTTCAAATATATTTTACCCAGTATATTGTTATTGGTAAATAATAACAAATCTGCAAATCAGAAAAATCCTTAGCAGAGGGAGTCAGATTCCCTCCATTTGCTACATTTTAGCACCACACTTTTATGAGTCCATAAATTTTTTAATGAAAATGAAATAGTGTTTCAAGTGTCTCAAATTTTCTCATATAAAAACAATTAATGTTTTATGTTGCTGAAATAGAGAATGGATAAAGTGCGGGACAGGAAAAATTTACCAAATGTATTAAATATGGAGCCATGTTTTTAAAATTCACTTTTCCTAATCAATTGTATTATTTAAGAACATCAAGAAGGCATAATACCTTATATATCTTATATATTATTATTGATGATGCCACTTACTTCAGCAATATGCAATAGCAATAATGGAGAAATGAAAAACTGTTCAAATACCTACATGGAAATAGGCTGACAAAACCACAAAATACTGCATAACAGTTAAAAAATGGCATTCATTTAGTAACATTCTCTTAAGGATTGAAAATAAAATCAAGATCCAAATATCTCTGAGAAAAAATATATTTATGGACTCCATGGGTACCCTGAGCCACAAAGACTCTTTTCTCCAGGGTGTTGTCATTTGGAAGGCTCAGTGTGTGACACCTCTGAACACATTCCTCTGCACTGCTGATACTCACAACTCTGTTAAAATAAAATGATCACTTTGAAGAGTTTCCAGCGTTGGAAAAAAAACCAGCATGCATCTATCAGAAGCTGAAGGACTCCATTAAGTGATTTTTTTGAAAACACAGATCTAAGCTCCTTAAGTGAGACAAGATGATGATCCCAGCAGACCTGTCAGGCCTGTGTTTTTTAAAGTGATATTACCTCCCATTACCCAGAATATTACAAGAGTTGAAAGACATGACAAGAGAGCTAAAGAGAAATCAGCACCACTTAAGGATGTTGATTGTGACCTTTAGCAGAACAGACTTGCAGTTACCAGCCATGGCAGCTGTGATCCCCACAAACAGAACCCTATCCCAGGTGGTCCCAGTGCCACCCACATATAAAGTGAATAAATCACCCTCCTGCACTCTGCTGTGGCCTGGGGAGTGCAGATAAACGTGAGGGAGCTTCAGACTTCCAGTCCAATGTGCCTGCCCAGGGCTGATAGTTCACACTGCCACAACCAGCTGTGAATCAGCCCACACCTGATGCCCTGGGGGGGGATTCACCACATCTGTGCTGCTTTTGGCATGACAAGCAGCAGCCAGGGAAGAAAAAGAAACACAGCAGCTCCCAGTCCCTTCCAAGCTGGGTGACCTTCCCAGGGTAAATCAAGGGTTCACCACTGCTTCAGACACAACCCAAGATAATGCTGAGGGATTTCCCCAGGACTGTTGAGTAGCACCAGGAAAATTCTGCATCTCTGCTTCCCCAGCAATGCACTGGCACTAACATCACCTCACAGCAGCAGCATGAACCTTCTCCCATGACTTACTGGCTTACTCTAATATTTTGAAACGGCAGGAGACCCAGGAGGCAAATTTAGCTCCACTGAAGCAACTGGGCATTTAACCTTTGATTTCTAGGGAAAGAGGAAGAGCAGACACATCTATAAATCTAAAATGCTCCCAGGACAGCTGTGCTGGGACGTTCAGTGAAACTCAAGCACCGGCTCTGATGGTTCAGTGCCCTGCACAGCCCCCTTGTGGAGCCCATCCTGCCTGTCCCAGCTATGGAACAGCTGTTCCAGGCACATTAACCAGGCAAACAGATGCAGGGAAATGCACCCAATCAGGATTAATTAATTTGGTTTTATCTCGTCCCTCTGCTGATCAAGTTGGTTCCATGTGCTTCCACAACATCCTGCATTTCTTTTGTGTTTTTAAACAGTGCACTGGATAATGTATTCTGAGCTAGAGCTGCTCATCTCCTCTGAACAGGAGTTCAGAAGAGAACAACACGACTTGGCAGAGCACCTGGCCACTGTATCCTATTTCAGACTCAGAAACAGTACAGAGAAAAAAGACTGCAGTACTAGAAAAAGACTTTGTGTACAGGTCTGTGCAGAACTGAGGAAGAGTTCATTGGTTGGATTTGATGATCCTGGTGGTCTTTTCCAGCCCTAACAACAGCATGATTCTACTCTATAAGTTCAAGCATCTTGGAAGAACTATTTGTTATGAGTAACAAACACATTGTATTTACTGTGTTCTGCAGTAAAGGTATTCCAAACAGCCACTCTTACACAGACCTGTGTTAACTGAGGAAACAACTCAATACAATAGACAGGCCTTTTGTTGAGTGCTTTTCTCTTATGATAACAAGAAGAAAACACTTTGTAACATACCACTCATGTTGTAAGATTTCTGTAGAATCTGCTTCATCCAGCCATAGAGAGCTCTCTGAGTGCTTGCTGAGGTTCTGTCATAGAGGTCCTTGAATAATGATGATCTAAGTGATACAGGGGCATGTTAGCTCACTAACATTTTTTTAATGACACATGGACAAATGAGTTTAGAAACAGCATTCTTTACACATAAGCAGAAAGCTGCATCTGGAAAACAGACTGAGATAATCAACAA
Source organism: Luscinia megarhynchos (assembly GCA_034336665.1). NCBI lineage: Eukaryota > Metazoa > Chordata > Aves > Passeriformes > Muscicapidae > Luscinia > Luscinia megarhynchos. The sequence continues at coordinate 2,157,469 of CM067577.1, read as the reverse complement.
ATCCAACATAAATATTGTGTCTGAAAAATAAATAGCTTACAAGTTTCTGAAAGCATCCTCCAGCAGAAGGTTTGGGAGACTCCCAATGACATCAGGTTGGAGATAGCTCACTGATGACACACGCAGAACCTGACCCAGGATATCCACACAGTCCAGGGCACTCAGAACCAAGAAGCATTTATCCAGTGTTACAAGGAACAAGGTCCTGTTTACTCCTGGGCTTTGAAAAATTACCTCTCTAGTCTTGCCCCAGTCAAGAATAATATTTCCCATTTCCTGCAAGCAACAAGGCATTAAATTAACATCTCTGATTAATTCAATGTATTTTTCATTCTGAGGCCTGACAAAGGGCTCTACAAAGAATATGATGCTGTTCTCATGAAAAACGGCTGCAAACTACTGGTTGTTTGCATTACTTCAGATAATTTCTTTCTGGTAGAGACCAGCTTGAATATTTTTACAAAACCAAGATGAAATCCAGAAAGGTATTTCAAATGGTTGATTATCAAAATTACTAATTTCGTCTTCTTTAGCCATTTTGGCTCTCTTTCCAGCCACCAAAAAGAAGATACTCCCTGAGAGTAGCTGGCCCTACCTACCTCAGGTGTTACTGTAGGAGGGTGAACTCCTCTGGAGATGAGTTTCTCTCTACTGATCACAGCGAAAATCCAAATGACTGACTTGGACTTGCAACAACTTCTAGACAGTAAGAGTTAAATGAACTAAGTCTAACCTAAGAGAAGAGGAATCCAATCCAAGCCAGGTAAGTAACTGCAGGGCCTGCAGTCTGTCCCCTTCTATTTATCTAAACCACTGACAGCAGCTTTTCCTTTCCCCAAGTGAAACTCACAAGATGCTCCTTTTTGCTGTTGAAGAGGTACTTCATTGCAGTTTGGAACTGATGCTGATCAAGCTGTTGCAATACAGACAGTAGTTGCCTGGGCTGGTATAAAAGGTTCTTCAGGTAACTTTTTATGGACATCTGAAGTATAGAAAAATATGTGTAATATACATAAAACTCATACTATTGTACTTGTACTCCCTGAAAATCTGTGCTCAAGGAGAACTAAGTGCTTAGCTCTGTATTGTCTGTGCTGACAATGATCAAAATAACTATTCCCCACACAAACTGAAAACAAAAATAATCTAAATGCATTCTGAAAGACAGTAATTTTCAAATCCTATTCTTGGCTTCATGACAAGTCCTCTCAAGGGAGCTTTTTAACAAAGATGCCTCAGTTTCTCACTTCATAAAACAAGAGTAATAAAGCTTTTCTGCTTCACACAGCAGAGCTGTGAAAATGAAACTTTTAACTGGGAAAAAAACCCAAACAGATACCATGAGCATATTTCTTAAAAAAGGGAAGGAAATGTGCAATTAGATGGCAGGAAAAGTCTCTACCAGGTCATAAGCCAAAAATATTCTCTCTCTCACCAAGCTGCATTACCAGTTAACAATCTCATGCCTGTTTTGGAAATTTGAAGGGGAATCATAACATTGGAACAGAAATAAATGTAAAGCTCATTAGCAGCAGACTGGAGTAAAATACCTTCTATTTCCTGACATTATTTCAGAATTTTTTGAATTTGAATTGCAATTGTTCTTGCTGCATCTTTGCTTAATTTGCATTGCCACCACCAAACATTAACACAGCTCCTTTATGCCTCGGGGTTCAGCCTGCTGAGAGCCTCAGGCTCCCAATAAACCTGCCAAAGGGAAGGGGCAGTGGCAGGAAAATGTAGGTGAGGATGAGCTGCGACAGCGACATGGAGCTTGGGACAGGGTTCAAGTACTGTGGAGCCCCTGGGAATGCCTGAGGCTCAGCGATGGCACAGCTGACACTTCCCCGTTTCAGCGCGGGCAGGGACCAGGGAGGGGCTCAGGTTTCCTTAGCTGGGTACAGCTCCACGTAGAGCAGCTCATCACTAATCTTCAGCAGCAGCAGGAGGAACATCAACTCCTTCCTGCATCACTTCCACATCGATAATTTACAAAAACAGCATTGAGAGGAACTTTAAAAGGTGGAGGCATTTTGTAGGATGCTCTGGAGCCTCTCATTCGATAAGGAGCAGTTTGAACTACAGCCAGTCAAAATCTGAGAGAAACCTGTCATTTTCTGGGAAACAGCATTTATATACACTCAACTCAGAAACAATGAGCACGAAAAATCCTAATTCCTGTTTTCCATCAGAGGAAGAGCAAAAAAGATTGTTGTTATTATTATTTATACCTTGCATACTCCCACAGTCTTCAAGGAAAAAGACAATCTATTCCTATTTCTTATTTAGCTGCTACACTGTAGATGTGTTAATTACCTGTATCATTTACCACCTAGCTTTGGCTACAGAAATAGGTTGAGTTTTTAAAATTCATTTTCAAATAAAAATTTGCATGCATCTTAAATGTCACCAACCTGGAGGCTGCTAAGAGTAAACATAACTTCCTGGGCATGAAAATATGCCATGACTTTTGTAAGCAGATCTGCTGTCCAGACATTAGAGCTGTAACAGAAAACAGGACCAAAAATGACAGTAAAATAATATAACAAGTTAAATAGCAGATTACAAGAGTAAAAAAGAAAAAGGGAAATAAAGAGTGATGCTAACACCATAATGACAAAAGTATTCAGTTTTTCTTTAGCCAGAGTAATAGCTGATCTATTTAATGAAATGAAAATACCTGGTTCATTGGGGAATGGAATTAATTAGCTTTTTTCCATCTAATTCCACAACCACCCACAATAAACTAAATTTTCCAAGGTGTTGCCATTAGTACCATCTCCAAGGCATGTGCTTTCTGGCACTCCATTATGCCTGTTCTGATCTGCTTGCAGAAAGCACAGGGAGTAACTGCTGTCTTTCCTTCAGCACAGCCATTAATTTTACTGTGTCTTCCTTACACAGCCACTGATTTTCTCAAAATAGGTGTGGAATGGCCTTTGAGGCTCATACTGCTCTTTCAGATTTGGACAAAATTAGTAAAATAATCCAAAAGCCACAAGGAGCTGGAGGATGGAGTAAGACTGAAAGGAGGAGGTGGACAGAAAGCTGGAACTGCACCTAATTTCTTTAAGTAGACATTTGGACACATGTGAGCAAATTTAATTATCAAAACTTCTGAAAACTGTAGCAAGTATTTCTTTTCAGCCTCATTCTATTTTTTTTTTCTTTTTCATGACAAACAGGTTTTTCCCTTTTAATAGGAAATACTCCTGCCAGGAGACCCAAATCCAAGAAATCATATGTGCCAATTTCCTTCTATGCATAATGTTCCAGTTTCTGTGGATATGAAACAGATCGTATCTGAAGTGCAAGACAATATTGAAAACTCAAGACAGGGAGAGCAATACATTACCTTTGAAAATAAAGTATATCTAGGAGGGCTGCACATGAAAAATGGAACATAAAAAGTTATGGTGAGATACTGAGTTTTAATTCATTTTAGAAGCATAAGTGGGAACAACTGTGTACATTACCATTCAGATATTTCCCAGCTATTACTTCCTCCTAAGGAAAAATTACAAATATATGCAATAAAATATTATTTTTATATTATAATATAAAATGTTAATAGAGGGATCAAATAAAAATACTAACCACAGCTTTGTGTAACAATGGAGGCAAATCTGTAAAAGATTATCCCGTTATTAGAAGTTAATTTAAAGTTTTATCATTCAATTGTGCTACACAAAAATACATTGTACACAGTGATTATATATACATATATAATTTATTTTCATACATTTAAGTTTTGATTTAATTTATTTACAGAAAAACAGTGGGGAAAAAAAGACTATTCAATTATAATCAGTCTTGGTGAAATTCTTTGCTGGCATAGCTCCACGAAGCCAAGAGAGCAGAGACCATGGTCTCAGTTACTAAACAGCACCTAATTTATTACACACAGCTTTTTCCATGCCACAAAATAAACCCCTCATACAGGAGTTCTGCTCTTACCTTCAGAGTTCTGACTGTGAGTAAGCTCAGCATGATTCACTGATATCAACAAGAAACACATCTTCAAAAGTCTGGACATTTCTTCTGGTGTTTTTTTAGAATAAAAAGATACTTTGATTGAAAAGGAAAATAGGAAGAACAGAGTCAAAAGGCAATATGCACCCAAATTTTCATAGCTATAAATCAGAGACAGCCTACACTATGGAGTACAGATAGAGATCAGAACAATTTAAAGCTGCTTGCTCCCAAGTTTTTAATTTAGATCTTTTTCTAGGATACAGATATACTTTATGCAAACACAAGTCCACCAAGAGTGTGTGTGCAGCTAGATTTATCTCCTTATAGTAAATGGCTCATTTAATTTTCTTCCTTGTAGCACCACTTACTTACCAAGTTACACTGCACCTAAATATGACTTCAATGCAGTTTTGTTAAAACGGGCAAACAAAAAGCATTCAAAAAAAGAAATGAAATGAAAAAGGAAATTATAAAGAAGCTTCAAACAAACCCTAAGCTTCTCCTAGCTGATTAAGCTGACTGCAGTATCACAGCAGACTTGGTCTGGGACCCTCCATTTGCAGATCTCTGAACTCAGGGTTGGGAGAGCCTGGTCCTGGTCCCATGTCCCTGAAGAGTGCTCCAGGCAGGGAGGGGGAAGGAGCACTCTCCTTCCCTGCTGCCACATTTGGCAAAACAGGGAAAAAATGTCCTTATGCTCTTCTGAAGCAAAGTCACACATTTGGGAAACAGAACATGTCACTTCACCTGCACAGATCAAAGCCGTGGTCTTTGTACTCACAAGGAGTGTCTCATCAAAGTTCCACCACCACCTTGGACACAGCTTCTGTGGAAAGAGATGTTCTGGTAGCTCTTGCTATCCCTGCTGCCCTGTGCTATTCAGCATAAAGATCACTGAAAGACAAACTGTCTGGAAAGGCAGTAATGGGATACCCAGAGCTTTTCACTGGGTTGTCACTGATTGCCACCAGAAAAACAATTGAGTCTCACAGTTGTCCAAAACAAAATGAATGTGTTGCTTTTGGTCTAGTTCTTGAAGGACAAGGATACACAGAGCAGCAATGCAATGGGGTGGAAAGGAAGCAAAGACTGGGCAGGTTTCACTCACACAGGAATTTCTGCAGCCAAATCCTCTCCACAGCTCTGAGGGCCATCAGCTGCTTCAATCCACACTGCAGACAGAATTTTCTGCATCTGCACCCTCAGCCTGGCCCTCCGTTCAGCCTGAGAATCACCACCCCCACAGGTAAAACAACTAATTAATCTGAGATATTAGATGATGATCCACGTCATCATCTAATCCACAGATTGCAGCTTCTTACACTGGGATTAATCCCTGATTTAAAAAATGACACAAAGGGTCTCACTGGCCAACATAGCTCTGACCATAAAGAGACTTTGTTAGGTTTGTCTCTCTTTCCCTCATTTCAAAGGCTCATTGCAAGTCACTGGATTTCTGCATTTCTTTTTGTTGCTGAATTCTGTGCTCACTCTCTTTTTTTTCCCCTCGAAGTTCTCTGCCATGGCTCAAGTTACAGATCTGAATATTTGATAAATGACACCTTTTTTGGACTGTTTAATCTCATGTACCAAGGTACTCTTCTATGAAAATATCTTTCAACAAGCCTCCAGCAATACTTCAGTCTATTGCAAATACTTAACTTCAGTCTTGTAACAGGAGTGACTCAAACTGACAGATGATGAAAAATCTAAACATTAGACTTTAAGAAGCTATCACCTCTGTCCTGTTCTTACACACACTGAAATCCCTTTCAGCTACTCTTTTGGGAGCACCACAGTAAATGTCTCTCATTCAGATGTATCTGGTTTCCCAGACAATGAACTTACTTGTGTTTGTTTCTGCCTGTGCCTCAATAATTTTGCAGTAAGGTTTGATACTCTGCATAGGCTAAATCATGCTTCCAATGTCAGTCCTGATTTGTTTATTCCAATTCATTACCTTTGATCAGAGAGTGTATTTTAATTAAAGCATGCTATCTTAATATATAAGGAGATTAAATGCTAAGGAAAGTGCTCTTTGCATCAGGACTAACTCAAGCGGACGATGAGCAGGTGCACAAAGGTCTGCTGTGAAACAGCCCTGCTTGGCAAGACAATCTGTGGGATGAAGCAGTTCATTGGGGTGAAACAGGTCGGTTTGCAGCTCACACCAACTTCCAGACAGTCCCAAATCCTGCTGTGGGGTGCTCCTGCACATCCCATCCAGCATTTCCCCTGGAGATCCCCTTGCATATGTGTGATGAAATCTCTGAGAAGTCACCCTTGCTTATGACAAACTCCCAGATGGCCTTCTCCTCTCACTCCCAGAACAGCCACCCTTCCATGTACAGAAATCCTAGACATTTTATCACTCAGTCCATGCAGTCGCTGCCTTATCTGAAGCTCGATAACCAGAAAACTGACCTCACAATCACAAGCCTTGCTGATAAGCCCTCGCACTACCGGTGCCCACCTTCCTCCCTGCACCAGAGTTTTGAGAAAAAGCACCACATGCAGCAGGGAAACCCTCAGGAGGTGCGGGCAGGAGAAGAGGAGGAGAGCCAAGAGCCCCAAGCACTTTACCTGCCTCAGCCGTGTGCGCCTCTCCCTCACGGCAGCAGCTGCGAGCGGGGCCGGGCCCAGCGCCGCCTGCAGCCCGAGCGTCCGGCCCGGAGCGCCCGGCCCTCAGGGCGGAGGGAAAGGCTCCCTCAGCCTCAGAGCGGGTGAATAGGCTCCCCCGGCCCTCAGGGCGGGAGGGAAAGGCTCCCTCAGCCTCAGAGCGGGTGAATAGGCTCCCCCGGCCCTCAGGGCGGAGGGAAAGGCTCCCTCAGCCTCAGAGCGGGTGAATAGGCTCCCCCGGCCCTCAGAGCGGGGGGAAAGGCTCCCTCAGCCTCAGAGCGGGTGAATAGGCTCCCTCAGCCTCAGAGCGGGTGAATAGGCTCCCCCTGGCCCTCCAGAGCGGCAGGAGGGGACATTTTTGCCCCGCCATGGATAGAGCTCAACAAACTGTGCAGGGAAACCACAGAGCTGCCCTGCTCCCCCATCGCCCCAGCCCAGGCAGAGTATGAAGTGACTGTACCTGGGATCATCCCATGGCAAAAGGGTTTTTGAGGGATGAAGCTGTTCCAAGTTTGTTTCAAAAGCTTCTGGCTAAATGGTGCGCTTGCACAGCATCGTTTTTCTTGCAATGCAACACACCCAGGCCACCCTGACGGAACAGAACAGAAGAGTTTAGCAACTCTCCAGGGCAAAATACTGCACTGAGAGCACTGAAGTGCAGCTTGGATGGACAATCACCCCCAGCAGGACAGGGACAGCAGGACAAGGCAGGATCCCCAAACCCGGGAGTAATGGGTTTGGACACTGGAATTGCAACCCTCGTTCCCTTAGATGGCATCTCAGACTATTTGGGACAATTTAATGAACCGCTGGGCTCATGGGCTGTGAGCAGCACTGACTGCACACAAACTCTCTCAGGGCCCTGCAGGGAGAAGTCCCTTCCCTCCCAAGGGACTCTGGCTTTAGAAATTCAGGTGTAGGTACAGCCCTAGGGGTTATTCTGCTTATTGAACAGGACTAAGCACGTGTTTGACCCTGCTGAATTTAGGCTTTGTAGAAAGATTTTCTTCATTACTGGTCATATTTCAATTCCTCATCTCAAGTATAAGAATACTTGGTTAAATAGAGTGAACAAAGTAGAAAATCATAAGAAAGTGAAAAAAAACCCCTATTATTTACATTGCATCTTCTGTTCCCAAACCTCTCAAAGCCATTACAGACTGAAATCCTCAGTGGCAGGACTAAAAGATGAGATACATGAAATGCAGTCTCTCGTGTGATTTTTAACATATGGGATTAAAACACTTAAGTACCTTTGAAGAAGTTTGTCTTACTACATATTTGCTACCTTAACCTAAATTCATGACACATTAAAAAACATTTTCCTGCTACTAGACGAGTACAAAATGAAGGTAGCAGAAGACAAATTAATGGATTCACTCCACAGCATACATAGATCATTTTCCCAACAGACAAATCTGATTGCACTATGCACCAAAATGCAACAGCACATCCTGAAATGAGAATCACATTGAGACTAAATTACTGCTGAAAATTTGAAAAAATAATTTGAAATTTCAGCAATCAAATCCCTTGCCCCATACTACATAATACTATTCCACAGAGATGACTGACAACAAAAAGCTAATAAATTGGCAGGAGCAATCCTTAACCATCAGGCAAACTGAGTTTGAGGTAAACCTAAAATGCCATGTTAAGCATCCTATGTGGCATAAAATCACCAATAATTATAAAAACCACAAAAAAACTACAACAGACAACTTTTGTTAGACTCTAAAAGCAACAGAAGTCAGTTCTTGCTTTACTTACCTGAAGTTTCTCTGCTTTCTCACACTTGCAACCCAAGCACTGCATGACATAGACCTGCCAGGTCTGTACTACTTATGATGTTTCTAGTTGTTTTAAAGAGAAGCTATATCCCAATTGCCAGAAATTATCCACTTAAACAGTTTTTAAAACAAGGCATTTATTTATAAATAGCATTTATTTAGTGAGGTAAATGTCTCAAGCTAGCTAAACTCTCAAGCCCCTACAGCCTGATCCTCACAGCCAGTTTGACACAGGAAATTTGCAATAAACCATGGCAACTTTTTAAAGCTGAAAACATTTGGTAACAACTTGCTTAGAGGCTTTGTTTTTGAAGCCATCAATTTAAAGTGCAGTTTTGACAAGTTCTACCCCTTTAGCTGAAAAATGGCAAATGCAAAAGCAATGAGGATTTATGAAGCTTTGACAGGGAAGAACATGAAGGAAACCCAACCGAAAATGATACATTTTTTGTGCACTGTTATCCCATTAAACAATAATTAAATGCTGTTTAAATAAATGCAAGGTTGTGCTGCTACTGAAAGCTTGATTCTCAACACAAAGAGCAATTGCTGCAGACAAGCATGGCTATAGTTAGAAAAAAGAACACAAAAGTTAATGCAAAAGTCATCTCAAAAAAGTTTATTAGCATGATTAAAAATGTGAAGAATGACAGTAAGAGAGAAAGTAACTTAGCATGGTAGATTATCCATTTCAACAGTTTTATTCAACAAAGCTTGAACTGAATGGATAACTTTATTGCCAGATTTTGGTGGATTTCTTTCACAACAGTTCATACTGTATCAGTTTCACCATTATAAAGACTATTGCTTTTGTTTGGATATGATCCCTGTTGCAGGTAAGTATAAAAAAATATCCCCCATTGCTGCTGGATTGCAGAATGCAATGTTGGTTTAAGAGCTGGTAAAAAAGAAATTCTCAGCTGAAAAGTCCATTTAAAAAACAACCATTTCCTCCCCTAATTACACTACAAAGAAATACATTAGTATTTTGGCCTTTAAATTTCTTACATGATATTTACTTAGCATGGCAATCCCAAAATTCCCTCCCTTTAAGTAACCATAAATCAAAACCCTCTTTCAGAGGCTGCTTCTTGGATTAGACTGTGGGGCTTTACTTCACACAGGCTTACACTGGCTTGAGGACAAAGACAGCATCATCCAGCACGTAGTAGTCATTGTACATGTCACCTTCACAGAGGTAGGGCAGTCTGGTGAAAGCCTCGATGGCAAAACCAGCTTTACTGAAAACTTCTGGCAGGCTGTTCACCTGCTCTTCCCAAGTGTGCCCTTTGATTTCCAAAACTTCTGAGGGCTTTTCCCACTTGCCACCTACTGAGAAAACAGAACAGCTTTGTTTCAATTATAAAGAAAACTTTATTGTGTGCTGCAGTTTCTTACAGAAAGCATAATTACACTAATTATGTTCCATTCCACTCCACACAGAAGGTTGTCAAGCCACTTGTAGACCTGTTGCAAGACCAGTTCCAGTTCATCCCTGCTGTTCAAAAGCAGCTTCTTTATGGTTATCTTTTGTTACATTTTTAACTAGAAGTGCCAGGAGTGGCTGAAAGGTAACTGCCATTAGTAAGGCTGGTGTCCAGCAGACAGGCACGGAGGTAATTACAGAAATTAGAGCCAGCAAGTTGAAAATTGTGATTTGCTGTGAAGCTTTCACCAGCAGATCACCACATTACAATGGATGGCTACTTTGTGCCTTCAGTGGCCACCTACCAGCCGATCTGCTAAAGGCTGCTTCGGGTCATATAAAGAAGCTGATTAAGCAGCATGCTGGAAAATCTCTTGTTATTTGTTCCATCCAATGAAATAATCTGAAGGATTATAGGTACAACTCTCAGGAGTTCAAAATTTAAAGTTCTCGACTCATTTTCCAAATAATATCATCCACAACAAATAAAAGTTTTCTGGCTTGGTCTGTACCTTTTAACCAGTTTGCTAAATGCAGTAGTAAACACCCTTCTAAACAGGAAGCTCTACATCTTGTGATTAAGACAGTTCTGCAAGTCCAAACATTTCCTAAGTTCCTCTTCCTTCAAGAAGATTCATTTCCACAGAGATACGAGAAATGGCATCTTTCAACAAATTAAAAAACGTGCTAATGCTGGCATTTGACTGGATCCTGTATGGTAAGACTTCTAAAAAATTTCTTACATTTTCTCATTTAAGAGCAGTTATACAAGACTGAGAATTTTGTGGTTATGTTTTGCAACACAGCTAGAAAATAAAAGCAGTGAGAAGTTTTGCTGAAAATCAAGTTAATTTCTGCTATCATGATATAATCTCCGAAGTACAAAACTGCTAGCAAATGCTTTTTTCTTCCAAAAGTCTGAAACTCTGCTGTAACCTGTGATTTCTGGGTCAAATCCTGCTGCACTTCCCTGCCTGGAACACCCCAGCAGCAGCCTGGTTTCAGAGCAACTGTGTTTGCTTGGGAGGAGGGTTTGGGAAGTTCAGCAGGCAGCACTCATACGACCTGAGGCCATGGAGTTCTGCTCTGCAAGGACACCAGAGCCTGTGGATAAGGTGGGAAAGAGAAGGGGAGCAGCTGCAGAAGCACAAGCTACTGCCTTTCAGCACAGAGGGTGCAAGTACACCACAACTTACAATCTTCAGATTGCTGTAGCACTGTGGAATGGCTCTGATATGGACCTGACACAGAATCAGTTTTACTTTATTCCTGTAAAAGTCACAGACACTGAATCTGATTGGATTTAGTGAGAAAAATGGCAAAGGACAATACTAATTGTTCACCATGAACAGGTTTATGGTTTATAAATTGTGTATCAGCAGTACACCAAGAGATTTTAGTTTATGTATCTTCTAGTTTGTTATTTCCTGGCAAGCAGAAAAGGATGTTATTTAGATACTACCTTTATTCTCACTGCAATAACTCAACGCCATAGTTTAAATAACTATACTATTTATTTGCATAAAATTAAATATACTAAAACAGAACTCGCATGGATTTAAAAAAGGACTTAAAAAAATCTTTCAGACTAGTCATATTAAACCACACGTTTTAGTTCCTTAATTAGAATGCTATTCTCTGATTAACCTTCTTGTTTTCTCTGCACACATTTTAAAATGTCAGAAATAACAAGCACTATTATTCTCAGAAACCCAGAGTCAATATATATAATGAAGTGGAAGAATGTCTAGGAACTATTGTGAATTCTAATCAATGTTACGAAGATGCTAAATTATAAATGTCTTGATTTGACATTTCCACTGCCTACCTTCAGCTTGTCTGGCTTGACTCAGACCAGGAACAGTGGAGGAGAGAGAAAGCCCTGCAGAACTGCTCCACTGAGCAACTGCACTTATGTCACACAACATCCACCCTCACTGGCCAGTACACCCACAAACATGCAGGACTAAATATCAGGCTGAGATCTGCACAAAGTATTCTTCTGGTCTTCTCCAGTGCCAAAGGAAACATCCACATTGCTTCAGATCTATCAATGTTCTCTATTTTGTCACAAAATAGAAAGCCAAGTGCATTACCCTATAGATAAAAGTGTTAAATGAGCACATGTACAAGCTGTAGGAACTATGTAAAAACAAAGCTAGCTGAAACCAATCTTAATAATTTCAAGTTTGAAACACAGTAGGTTTCCTCCTTTCCTCCCACCTTTCCCTGAATACACCAGAAGTAGTTGTTTTTTCTTTTCAGACTGTACCTTGCTTTTTAGCTGTCCCTCACATCACCAATTGTTCCTTCCCAACAGGTGTTGCAGAGCAGTGCAGAGTGACTGTAACACAGCCCAGGTTTCAGCAAACTGACTCCTCCATGAACAGTGTGTCCCTAACATGCACCTTCTCTGCCTCCGGATGCTCCTCGTCCCCACAAGTTCTGTGGTTTCGCTACTTAACTAGTACACATCAGGATTTGTGTACTCCTGCATGCACAGACAATCAGAAGTACAAAGTACAGTCATCAGCAAACAACATCTCACTTGAGATAAAAGATCTGACTGTAAATGACAGCGCTGTTTATATCTGTGGAATTGCATTTTCAGACTCAGAGTCACCCCTTTCTAAACAAACAGGAGATGGAACAGTACTAACAGTAACAGGTCAGTTGTTCATTCCTTCTTAATGAAGCATCTTAGAAGAAAAAAATTATTTTCTAAATTCTCTATTTATAGTTTCAAGAATTACATTTAAGATGGAAATACCAACAAACCCATTTGGAGTAGTATAGCTATATTAAGATGTGGTTAGTAAAACCAGAGGGATTCCACAAATAAGCATATCAACCTCATTTTTTAATTAGGCTGTTCTGTCATATGATGAAGATGACTCTAGAATTCTACAAAAACAAAGAAGTCTTGCACTTGTGCTGTCTAACCACACTCTACATCCTCTTACACAGAGACTTTTGTGGCTGTCAGAAAGAAGTATCAACTAAAAAATGGGAAGTAGAGAAACCAACATTTAGTAGAAGTACATGCAAGAGAGTGCAGGGCCTCAGACCTGGGGATTCACTCTGCCAGCCTGAGAAAAAAGTTCCAAACCTTTGTATCCCTTGCCCTTCTAGTTAGAAAGCGATGAAACTTCAGTAACTACATTTCAGTTTTACATGCCAAAACAGAAAAGGGAAAAAACACACCAGAAACACTCAGCTGGATTATTACTTTCTTTATATTCCTTCCTTCCTCTAATTCCATTTCTGAACAGAAGTCTATGAGCTTTTATTCAGAGATAACTTTACAGGAATAGAAACTCTCTACCCCTAAAGGAAAGGTTTGTGATCAAAACTAACAGGTCTCCATTGCCCTTGCAAACATATGAGTGAACAAAAGGAAAATTATCTCACTAAGGAATTTAGACTGAAAATTAACCAGAAAAATATTGATGGCATAAAATTTTTTTAATGCCTCAGAAAAAGGGAGCTTAAAGTAGAGTCTTAAAAAAACCTATGTGAATCAGAACTGTCCTTTATTCTAACCCGATTTTTTCATAAAGGACCAGAGAAGCAGCACAGCAATGGGAAACTCACCTCCATGATCATTGTCTCGTCCTTACTGTTCCTGTACAGCTCTGCTGTGCTCACCTTTGTGGTCTACAAGGTAGGCTCAAAGAGATTTTTCTGGCTTTGCTCATTTTGTAAATCGATGCAGTTTTAACATCTCCATAAGGGGAATAAAAACACACTTCTAGATTTCATAACTATTATGGTTAAGTTTTAAAGAGGAGGTTGGTTGAAGTCCATGTGCTGTACACACACATCTGTGAACTCTTGTGTGGCACACACCTGGACTCTCAACAGCAACCACATTTCTTTTTTTCAGTAAAGTGTCTAAATAAAAAGGCATTCTGAAGTTAAAATCATCCTGCGAGTACAAATTTCCAGTAAAAGTAAAATAATTTAAATTCATATAAAAGTATTTGTGAGCTGCAGTAAAGTTACTGCAGACTGACTTCACTTGTCTACTGCTTCTCTTCATACATGTACAGAAGAGAGACCTTGGTAAAATTTAAAAGTATCAGAGATTTGGAAGAAGTTTTATGCTTACAGAAACAAGCCCATTATGATGCACATAGTTAAAAGTTATGTAATTGCTGCTTTTTTTTCATCTAGAAGAAAATTTGTGTGTAAACACACAGAGCTATAACAGGAATCTTTACACAATAATGAGACTTTGACAGGAGAATCAGGACTTCATAGTCCTTACTGGTATGATATGGTGAAATGGCTCTTTCCTGTAGTGACTACTGTCTATGCATAAAGACAGGACTGGCTTTTTTCATTTTAGTTTTCATTAGAAGTGAAGATACACAGCGAAGAGTACAGTGGGAAAAATTAAACAAGCCTTCTTCAGGGGAAGAACTGGATCTGTGATGCCATTGGTTTATTTTTGAGAATTAAGTAGTGTTTCAAGCAAGTCCCACTATGCTCAAAGCAAAAACACTTGCACTAGCCACCACCAGAAGCTGAAAAAGGCTCCCCACATGTGGAAACCTCTCTGATTTTTCCAATGGTATAAGCTGATCTAGTGAAACATTTACCTACAAACTGACACTGCAAAAGAACAACAATTTTAACTACTCTGCTAACTTCTCACCTTATATTTTAATTGTTTTTTCATTTATTTTCCCTCCCTCCAGTTAAAACCAAAGCTGCTAAAGAAGTGTGGGAAACACCAAACAACAGAGAACTGTGTATGTTACCGTGTTATTTGTTTGTCTGTGATTCAGAACTTCTTCTTCTTCTTGTCTTTTTAAAGTATATTTGACATAAAATTTATGATTAATTGATGATTTCATTAAAGAAACATTCTGAGCCGCTAATGCTTCACTTTAGATTTGTACAAAACTAGTTATCAATTTATATTTAACTAATTTTAACAAATCAGGTAATTTATTTTTACACGTTGGTTGCATGGTAAAGTTAATCTCTGTAAAGGTCATCTCTAACACACTGTTTCCTTTAGGTTTTAAGTGAATTTTGTTCAAACTTCTGACAATAACAGGTTTTACTATTAATTAACAACCTCCACCACTACTATCCTTGTGTAAAAAAAAAGGTCCATTAAAGAAGGTGCATATTTTAAGCAAAGCAAGAATAACGTAATTTAAAACCCTTCTGCTTGCCAAACCACATGTTTTTAAAATGCTACTTAGTAACATTCCTGAAGACATATCCAGGTAAAAAAACCTAAATTAGAAATGGTAGAAAAATATGTTTCTTCCAACTGAAAATGTTGCACTGAACCAAAATATTTTAAATAATTTGCAGAAAATAAACAGCGGCCGAAAAGTTTTTCAAGCAATTGCTCAAGAACTTCAAAAGCAGAGATATGCTCGACACTGCCAACAGCCTGTGAGTATCCACCCACCAATACCTACATTTATGGGGGAAAAGAGGAAAAGGTTTTAGGAATTTACTGTATCTATTTCCCTTAAAGTTGATAGAAATGTAAAAAAAGTATTCTGAATGACAGTCAAAGACATTATAAAGCATTCTAAATGGCCATATGCATACAATCACATATGCATATTTATGAATGTGTGTATATACACACATACACACACACCTTTTTAAATGTATGCATGTACATTTAAAATTAAAACTGTCATAAATCAAGAAGAGCTCGAGGTATTAAGAGGTTATGTTTGCAAAGTACTGCTTTTTCACTTCCTCTTGCTCCATTAACTCAGAATAGGGGACAGAAACATAACAAAACTATTATAAATGTTCTGTTATATATTCAAAGGTATTTTCCTTCCTTCAGCACACAGAGCCTAAACTAAGTATTCAGCATGACTGGGTAAAGCCACAACTTATTTCATCATTCCAAATTTATGCCATTAAGTCTTATAAGAAAATTTTACATGTGCCATGCAAAGTATTTAAAATAACCCAATCAAACAAAACCAAACCACACATCTTTAGAAAACATACATATTTGCAAGCAAATCAAATTGCTTCAAAATCTTGCTTCTCCTGAGAAACAATGCTAATTCTTTCTTATTCTGAGCACAGAGATCAGTCAGAGATGCAAGGAGGAACCAAATGACACATTGACCAAAGTCAAGCACTTCTCCTATATATACATTTTACTTCACTCATTTTCATACAGCTCCAATCATTCTCCTCTGTAATTTCCCCTTTGAAGCCTTCAAGTCCCTGCTGACATGACCTGGTGCTGGGTTTCACCATCAGATATAAAAATATGGGCTATGTTTTACTGCCCCTGTGCTCCCTGGAGATTAGGAAAGGCCAACAGGGTAAGAAACATGTTCTGAAGCCTGCAAATGCCCCATGGACAAAAACAACTGGATAAGAGGAGAGAAAGGATTTTACTGAAACACTGAAGGGATGGAGTTTGCCTCAAAAAATAAATTCTGCCATTATTTAAAAGAAAAAAAAAATCACCTCAGTAACAAAACACTTCTTTCCCTAGGAGGATTTGGAAGATGACACTGTTTATCAGAACAGATGAGCACATGCAGCACTTCAGATTTGTTCAACAGTTCTCCTGCAAGCAAAGGAGCAAGTGAGGAAGTTAAAACTTCTTCACAGACTTCCTTTGCTTTAAAAGAAGAGGAGAAAACCTTGCAGAGCAGTTTTCTTTGGGAGTGTTTTCTAAACAGTTCACCAGAACCAAGTGCATTGTATCTTACATGTGTGTTACATATTCCATTTTCCATTTCAAAGAACCTGGGAAAAGACATCTTTGTAAGACAACTGCTGATGCTTCATGTAAGTTTCCTTTTTTAATTTAGATTTAATTCTTTCTTATTCTCTTTAATAAACTTTTATGTATTCCTTTTATACAAATTGAGCAATTGTGAAAGATGCTTGATAATTGACAGCAATGGAAAATAAACTCGTTTCATGGGTGAAATTCTGGATTTGCTCATGTTAATGGGATAGTTATTGATGTAACATTTACAGATCAACAGTAAATGAGCCTTAGAACAGTTTAAACTTAAACAGTTAAACAGCAAAACCTGTGTATTAGACAGGCAAGCAGAAAAAAATGACAATATGAAGACATGCACTATCCTGGCCAAGCTCATTTTGGATGGGAGCATCTTCCAAACCTATTTAGGAAAGTAACTGTCATTGTGAAAACACTGCTCCTCCAATACTAAAATTCACCTGCTAGTCTGACAAGCCCCATCTCCCAGTCCCACCACCCCAGAGTCAGGAGTATCTGGAGCACCACGTTTTACATTTACAAGCCTGTTCAACAGAGATACAAACACAAAAAAGACCTACACTATCCAGTAAAAGGCAGCATACTTTTCTTTGAAAGTACCTTTTTCATAAGTTACTACCTAGCCAATCTGCAAAATCAGCACTTTTACAAGATATCTGTTGGTATCAGGCATTTTCCCTTCTAAAGAACAGCTGCATTTTTTGTCATAATTTAAATAAAGCAAGGCTTTGCTTAACAATGAAGTGGCATTTCTCACTTCTGCAAGATGAGAGCTGACAACTGAGACAAAGCAAGGGTCCATCTTAAACACTACTGTGTCTCCAGCTCAATTAACAGTATTTCAGGAGGACAGAATACACACCTTTGCCTTCTCATCCCAGTCAATCAATCACAAGACATTAACATGTTCAACAAGGAAATTTCACACTCCCTGGCTCCCAGTGTTCACTACTTCTGAAGCATGGCATGACATTTTTATTTTTGGAAACTTAGACCAGGTCAGTCATGTCCAGTCCAATAATGACTTTTACTGTCTGTATTAGGAAATACAAAGAATTCTTATATGACTCTATGAGACACTTACTAAAACCAAAGTTGTGGTAATACTGTTCTTAGTGACTGGTCTAATACCTGATGATTCACCAGGCTCTCTTGCCAGATTTAGACACCTGCAGTAACTGCATTCCTGGTTGTTCTGCATGTTGAAATAAAACAGAAAGCCCCAGAGAGAATTTATGATTGAGCTCCTCTGGACTCTAGGTGTCACTATCATTCCAGAAACAGTGAGCACAGATCTGTATTTTAATTCCTCCTCCACCTTGCTTTGTTCTCTTACAGCAGGTTTTATGTTACTCACATAGACACTTCCACCATTACCATCCCATTATACTGCATATAATAACCCAAATAGCTCATTTTGATTAAAATAATTTCTCCACTTCTATATGTAGATCTATCACTGGATCTTACCTGCCCCAATGCTTTTCCATTTGTTCTCCCTCTACAAAATTAAGAAGTTTCACTACATGGGTCCAAGCAGGTTTTAATGAGCTGCTCCAAGAAGTTACTTGAGCCATGGAATGTTCTCCTCTTTGAATGTTCCAAGTATAATTTTGTTATATATAAAACATATGTACATATCTATTTTTAAAATGCATCATCATGTAGAACAGCTGAATGAAAATACTGAAATTCTAAAATGGTTTTTGCATCATGAAGACAGTCTGGCAGTTGTTTCTTTAGGCCACAGTTAAATTGATCTTTAGTGGGAAAGCTGTAACTTTTGTGTGTGCTAACCTGTACTGTTAACAGTTTATATGGGTCCATATCCATAACAGTGAAAAATAGACAAACTGAGAATGTTTTTAAGCTTCAAACATATTAAGAGAACAAAACTGCCTTCAGCAAAGTGACTCACCTGCCAAGTCACCATAGCGAATAAAATTATGACATTGGTTTACAAATCATCTTACAACAGCTTCTCAACTTTCAACAAGTAGGAATGACTGCATTCAACAATCACAGAACAGGTTTCCAGTCCCTTGGGATTTATAAACTTACTTTTCTAGTGTCCTCCCAGTGTATGGTAGGAGATTAATGATGAAGAATATAAGCAAGCTTAGAATAGTTTATTCCTTAACTTACCCCCTTCTGTTGAGCCAGTTGTACATGGTCTGTTAAGGGCTACCCAAAAAAATTCATGAATATAGATGTGGTGCAACAGTGATTGCCAAACACAATGGCACAGTTTTGAAGGCACACAAAAAACCACATTTCTCATTTTTTGGTTCCAGTATGCCAGTGAAAGCCTAGAAAGATACTGCTGGTATTTGGAATTTTGAAGGACTCCTACAAGGGGGAGCCATATTGTTCTGCATTATAGGAACTATAAGTTGTAACCAAATATGCTTGAAATACTTTACAGATGCCTAAGTCAAACACCAAATCTAATTTAAGACTACTTTTCAAAATAGTTACAAAATTAGAAGCTGAAATACTGTATTTTAAGTAATTCTTCATCTGATGGCATTATTTCTTATGCTTATTTTTTTCCCTTCTCCCATCAAAATATCACTAGCATGTAAAAAGAGAAAACCAGATTCAGTTTGATGCATTTGTGATTGCCAGAACATGATCCATGCCTTTACACAGACAAGTCTTAACACTCAAGGAGAACCAGAACAATGGCTGATGAACATCAGCCTCCTGGAATTCAAACCACCTTCAGGGTGCTTCAACCTGAACCCACAATCACAGGCATGTAAAAAGGCTTCTAGTCTCTTTAGAAGTTTAGTCATAAGAATGGATTCATCTGAAAATCTCTCATATATTTCACTAAAATCCAAGTAGGGTAAATAATTTAGTTTTGGCACTGAATTTTACTTTTTTATTTCCATTATCATTACAATGTAAATCAATACAATATTAACAGTTGTCAATACTTCTTATTTGTGGGGGTTCATATTTTACTTTGAGACCTCATGTTGGAAAATGAAAGTTATCTTCCTATGAATTTTTAGGTAGGATTCATCTGAACACTTGAAACAGCTTGACCTGAATGGCTCTATTCAGCATTAGATAGTTCTGATGATTTTGCTCAACTGATCACTGGAGACAGCTGGAGTCACCTCTAGGTAAAAGCCCCTAATCAGGGACCAGTTTTCCCAAGTTGCTCCAACACAGCTGAAATGCTGTAACTTGCAGAACAGGATCTGTTACTTCAATATTTGAGCTTTTTGTTGGTGCCAACAATGTATTCTGTGGAGTTAACAAAACAGCTTACATCATGTGGCCTATTTACCTATGATTTCATACTTTTGAACATGCCCTCTACGAGCCATTTGTAAAAAATCAAATACAAACATGTCATTTATTAAACATTTAATTTGGGATACTAGATCCTACAGATGTTTTCTTTACCTGCCTAAACAGCTGTTAATCTGTGCACTTACCATTTTCCACATAGGGGTGAAATGGCAGAACCAGTGCTAGGATGACTCTGCCTCTGGTTGGCTCCAGTACACTTCTAATATCTTTTAATACAGTCAGTGGTTGATCACAGCGATCCAGCAAATTCAAACAGCTGATAACATCATACTGAAACCCTGTGTTTTGCCATTCATTTACACCAAGCACCCTGTGAAAGGAAAGAGATACAGTCTGTTAAATAAAAATGAGCTGATTTCAGACAGAACTACTGAAGACAAAAATTTCCCGTAGATGTGTTGATAGTGCAGGTAAGGTCAACCATTTAGAGAAGAGACACAAACAATTCCTTCTGGTCTTTTGGAAAAGAAAATTGAATCAATGATCAGCATGGCTACATGTCCAGCTCTATGAACCTTTATACTGCCTGATAAACATCAGGTAACAGAGGAGATAAAAACCAACACTGGTAAGAGGGATCATCACATTTGTTTGCTTTTCTCCTTTGGTACAGGCTAACCTTTTCCATAACAACCAAATAATAAAGGAATTGACTGAAAATACTGAACATTCATTAAATTACAAATAGATTACTTTGCTGTAATGTCTGATATAAAGGATGTAGGAATTATTCAGCTGATACCTGTATTTCTTCTTCTGAAGCTGCCATATCATAGTTTCAGACAACTCAGTGGCATAGATTTCTTCAAAGTGAGGACTCATAACTTTAGTGACTTCTCCATCTCCAGCCCCTAAATCGAGAAGTCTGTGGGATTTCCATTCAGGATTTATTTTAAGCAGTCTTTGAAATTGTTCTGGGGAAAACACAAACATTGAGCCCCTTCCCAGCAGCCTAAAATGTAAAAACAAGAAATGACCAATTTTATAGAAACTTTAACAGGACAGGAAGTGAAGAAATTTAGAATGTGCTTTGGCAGGAACCAGTCACACATAATAGTAGACAAGGTCACTGCTCAGATAAATTTTAAATCCAGTTCAACTTGCCTTGCACTTGTAAGAGACCAAACCCAGAGCCACATGCAGTTACAGTGGTTAAGACTCCAGAAGGAATTTGATTAGGTAAGGAAGAGCTCATGGGGTGCAGCTCAAGAAAATGATTGCATTAAAAAAAAAAAAAAAAAAAAATAGAAGAAAGAAAGAAGGGGAAGAGAAAGAGTAGGAAAGATAAAGACTGAACCTTATTTGTCACATCTGCAGATTTGAATCTCTGCCACCTGCCTTAAAGAAAAACAAACCCAAGATGAAATAACAGAGGAAATAAAATGGCTGCAGACACAGAAGTATGTACAATGAATGAGGAATGGGATGTGGAACGAGGAGGGAAGACAGGGAACAGATTTAAAGAAAGCATGGGGTAACGCTGCTGGAGGGGCAAAAGAGATTTTTAAAATTCTATGTTACAATGGCTTTTGCTCCTATCTGCAGATCCTGCATTCAACATGAAAAGCTGTGAAACAGAAAACAGACAACTCATTAAGGAACTGGGTAGAGGTGACAGTTAGATTCCTTATGGAACAAGTCAATGCCACACACGCCCATAACTGTTTGAAGACTACACAGTGACACAATTCAGCTGTCATAGCAGAATTCAATGATGAAACAGTTAGAAGAACAGGCAGAGGAAGAACTGGACAGTAATAGACTGCAGGCAGATAAATATCATTCTTTAAACTCCTGTTGGATAGCAGGTTAAACTTAAAGACAATGAACAGGAAAAAAAGATAAACATAAACAAAAAGGCTCAAAGAACAAAAAATGTGAAAAGGAGCTGGTCTAGGAAAGACTGACTAATAAAACCCAAAGAAACAAAAGGGACAGAGTACACATAGTCATAGATAAGAAACTAAGCAGGATATCAAATGTATAAAAATAAACAGACTACATCCAATTTAAGTAGAGCCTCCTTGCAGCACACATGTGTCAGCCCACACTGTGTAATTGGCTCATAGCTATTATTCCTAACAGCATTATGAGGTGTTATTCAAAGCCCTGAAGAGCCTTTGAAAAAAAAAATGGAAGAGAAAGGAAGAAGAGACCAAAGGAACCTTTATATAAAGCTACACATAACTAGGAACACCACAGGGAAGCTCATAAAGTCATCTGTGTAGAAAATAAGGGAAAAGACTATTTTTCTAGCCTCAGTAGACAGCTTCTATCTTGTATCAGACTGTGCAGAAGTATGCTGCAGGTGCAGAGGTGGGAATATGGGAGAAATTGGCTAAATGTAACAAAATGCATTTTTCATAAGGTCAAACCTGATAGCTGTTAAATGTATCTGAACAGAGTAAGGTGAGCAAAAAAAGCACTGCCTTGTTTGAAAAAAATACTGAAGCACCATGAACAGCCAAACTCCCCTGCAACTGATGCAGTGGGAATAGAAGAATGCTGTTCTATCACCCTAAATTTTCCTGCTTTGCTGATGGTTCATCAGAAGTTATCTGTTCCGCTGCAGCTTGGAATTGTTTCAGAGAATAAGAGAAACAACAATGTTCCATATTAGTGTTACCAGACACAACACTTGGCCAGCTTTGCACTGTTTAGAAATGTGCCATGATTTGCTGTGGGCAGGTAAACACCCTCTAGAGCAGGAAGAGTTTCAGGTACAACACAAAACTATCTGGATCCAGCCACCAACCAGCACAATCACAACAGTAACTGATAAAAATGTAGCAGTAGGAAAAGGGCAAGGTGGGAGGGGGGAAAGAAAGCTAAGGGAAGAGACACAAAGAGAACACTCTCTTAGAAAAAAATTAACACAAGTAATTGTTATAAAATGCAATTACAATCCTGTGTCTTTTATTAATTGCAATTACCTTCTCTGTCCCCCCATACTGGAAATGGTGTTCACCACTTAAGAGGGCTGAGCATGATGAACACAGGAGGGCATTTCACACCTGACTGAGCAGCAAAGGGAAATTACACATTTTGAAAAGCTGGCAGATCAAGGGGTAGGGCTGAACACTTGGAAACTCTAAATCCAAACTGTATTTAGCTTACCCGAGATCGACTTTTCACTTACCCGTTGATAGATGTTCTAGACATAAAAAGGCTAAAAATAGAGGACACAAAAGAGTGATAGAGCTGGATAAACAGCCAGCCTGACTTCTCAATGCTGTTGTTTAAGAAGATCTGTGTTCCTTGGTCAAGGTAACTCTGGACAAAAATGGGCTGAAGGGATTCAGACAACTGTTCAGTGTTGCAGACATACCACTAGAGAAAGAGATAAAGGATCATTTTAAAAGTTCAGCAATGTAAACCCAGAAGTAGCCAAAATTAATACATACAAAATTATTACCAATGTCCATAAATACAAAAATTTTGCTTTTCCTTCTGAAAAACCACTAAGCAGCAGCTTGTGTACTCTTTCCATTTAAATCCAAGAGTGTGGCAGAAGCAAATGATCCCAAGGAGCTGAGGAGCAGGCTGGGATGTGTCAGGCTCACTCACACGGCTGCTGCCTCACTCCACTGAACAGGTTTGGAGAGGCTCAGATGATTTGCCTGTTGCAATGTGTTGCCAGTTTCAATCCAGAAAAAACATTTTCAAAGCCTTGGGAAACAGAGGCTTTGTTCCATAAACAGTGTGACTACTTCTGAGCTCATACACCTTGGGGTTCTGCACTGAACTCTCACCTGCAGTTCCACTGAAAAACAACAGTCCTGTAATTCTTGTCTTTAAGACTTGTAAATATTGACATAACCACTGGCAGGATGATGGTGACAACTAACAGAAGCTTGTTTCCAATCTCCAATTTCTTCTTCTCAAGATGGTTTTGTGGGTATGGTGGTATTTGGTCAAAGGTTGGACTTGATGGTCTTAGAGCTTTTTCAACCTTAATGATTCAATGATTCTATGATCTCTCATGGTTAATCTTGCCACTAAAGTTAATGACAACTACCTATATAACACTGGTAAATAACAGAAATTCTAACACATTATAAGAGAAAAAAAAAACCAACCCCAAAATGCCAATCTAAATTTCAAAGTAAAAAAAAAATGGTGAAAAACCAGCTTAATTCCAAAACTACTTCTTCAGAACAGAAACTGCTTTTGTCTTCCTCCATGTACAACATATGAAAGGCCATTAGTTAAGGGCAGAGTGTGTCAATCTCTTACATATTTTCAGATTGTTGTGCTAAGACCTTTGTTATAACGAACATTATTATAAATATTGCAACTCTTGCCTAATATAAGTAAAAGGATGGAAAAACTTCTTTTAGATAATTTACATAAAATTAGCTAAGTCAGTAAAACTGCAGAGTCAAAGTACCAGTGGTACATGCAATCCTTGGTCACCCCACAACTCAGTAATCATAAATATTACTAAATAATAATAAATAAATAATAATCAATACCTACATTTAAAATCTAGATCAATTAAACTAGAGATGGAGATTATCCACTGCAGACCATCTACCTGTGGATGACACAGGCACTTCCACAACACATTTCCTCGACTTGCCTTTCTACTATAGCTTTTAGCAACACAAAAGACTTCCAGATTTTCTTTGTTCACCAGAAGGAAGTTCTTCCTGTAAATCTGAATTCTGCTTCTCTTTCTACTTATGTCCTTAATGATTCCAAAGGCATTAAATGCCAGGGATACATCTACCCAGCAAGACTCAGGATGTCAGTGCCCACCCAGAGCACTAAGAAGGCTGCAGTAATGGATCAGCAGGAAGAATTATGGTCTTCCTTTGTACAGCAGTCCTCAAGTGTTTACACTACATCTTCTTCCTTAGCTCGGTTCTGCATATTGAACCTAGACTAAGCTGCCAGCTTCCTCCTGCACTGAGTTCCTATTAGTCCGTCCAATTCCTGTCAGAATTTCAGCAGCATTTCGCCAAAACACAGTGCGGATCTGAACACATTCCAAATGAAATCTATCACACAACCATTGCATTGCAAGGGCATGGCCCTGGCCCTTAACTCCTCCACAAGGTACCGACCCATGTGGCCACGCTGCCCAAACACAGCAGTAACCTTTTATCGCAGCCGGATCACATTGCAACAACCCATTCCTACTCTGCCACCTCCTACGGCTCCAAGGCCTCTGCGGGAGTACCAGTTCCCCACTTTTTGTTTTCCTCTACACGCACCGGCACTAATTACAAACATCTCTGTGATTACAAACCCACCTCCGTCACCACCACCTGCAAACTTCACTGGAGCACTCTCACAGGGCTCACCGGACAAACGGGGGGCGTGCAGTGAAAAAACGGGGGGGCACATCCAGAACGCGGGGTGCACCCACAGCCCGGGGTGCACATCCAGAGCGCGGGGAGCACATCTAGAACGCGGGGTGCACACTCACAGCTCGGGGTGCACACCCAGAACGCGGGGTGCACACTCACAGCTCGGGGTGCACACCCACAGCCCGGGGTGCACACCCACAGCCCGGGGTGCACACTCACAGCCCGGGGTGCACATCCAGAACGCGGGGTGCACACCCAGAACGCGGGGTGCACACTCACAGCCCGGGGTGCACATCCAGAACGCGGGGTGCACACCCAGAACGCGGGGTGCACACTCACAGCCCGGGGTGCACATCCAGAACGCGGGGTGCACACCCACAGCCCGGGGTGCACACCCACAGCGCGGGGTGCACACCCACAGCCCGGGGTGCACACTCACAGTTCGGGGTGCACACCCACAGCCCGGGGTGCACATCTAGAACGCGGGGTGCACACCCACAGCCCGGGGTGCACACCCACAGCCCGGGGTGCGCCTCTCCCGGGAGCAGCCCTGGCCCCGACCCGCCGCGGGTGCCGGGACAGGCGCTGCTGCCCCGCCGGTACCGCCGGGCTCGCCCCGAGCCGGCGGCGCTCCGCAGGGAGCGGGCTCGGCAACTTTCTCCCCGCAGGACAGAGCGGTTCCCTCTCTTTGTCTGCGCTGCCCGCCCGCTGCCCCTCAGATCCCCGCTCCTCCCGCCGCTCCCCTCAGCGGAGCCCCCCAGGGCCGGGGGTCCCTGTGTCGCCATCCCCGGCACGATGAGGGAAGGGAAGGGAGGGGCGGGCAGCGCCTGTACCTGGTGGTTCTCCCTGGCGCCCGGGGCTGGCTGGCGGTGGCTGCCCATCATATTCACGTAGAGGGACCTGGATAAAGGGCTCCGCAGGTACCGGGCCGGGCCAGCCCACATCGTCCTCCTCAGCACCCACAGGAGCAGGGTGTAGCAGCCCAGCCAGCACAGCCACAGTCTCATGGGGAAGGGGCGCGATCAGCCCCGCGCGCCGCCGCCGCCCCCCCGCTCCATGGCAGCGGCGGCTCCGCTCGGGGCCCGCGCACTCGCTCCGGGCGGAACGCGCCGCCGCGGCAGCGGAGCCCGCCCGGACGCCTTGGCTGCGACACGCCGGGGCCTGGCGCGCTCCCGCTCCCTCCCTCTCCCTCGGCAATGGCCGGGCGGGGCCGCGCCGCGTTCGAACCGGAGCGGGGCCGGGCAGGGCGGGCTGGCGGCGGCTCGGCCGGGCCCCTCTGCCGGGCTCCTCCTTCGTCCCCGCCCCGGGCACCGCCGGCAGCGGCGGGCGGGCGGGGCCGCCTCGGCGGCGCGGGGACACGTGCTGGGCGCCGCCCTGCCCGCCGCGCGTGCGCAGAGCGGGGCGCGGCCGAGGGCTGTGGGTGAGGGGCCGCCGGTGAGCCGGGCCTTGATCCCGATCCCGATCCCGATCCCGATCCCGATCCCGTTCCCGATCCCGTCTCATGGCCGGGAAGAGCCCCTTCTTCTCCTTCTTCTCCCAGAGGGCTGGCGCTGGCAGCCAGACCCTCCTGGCTTTTACCTGGGAACCTCCTCTGATCACATCCATGAACCTTGCTTATCCTGGGAAATCAAAACCAGAGCAACCACAGAATATTGTCAGAGGATTGTTGTGTTCAGTTCATGTTCACTGATGTTTAACCCCCTGGAGGAAAGTTTTTGACTTTGAGAGCTTTAGACAGATTTCCACTGAAAATTATTTTGGTTTGTTTTTCCTCTCCACTAGCTAGATGAGCTAGAATGCCTTTTTGGTCTGTTTTTATTTGGCTTGGGATTAAGATGGTCCTTTCCATGTTCTTATTTCTAAAGAAAGACAAGATTATTTTTTTCCCTCCAGGAATAAAGCAACTTTGTAATCAAAATCCAAAATGACAAATTTGCTGCTTTTTAAACAGACATCTGCTCACAATGTTATAAACCAGTAAATAAAATTGCTTCAGGTTAGTTTTCACAGGAAAATATATCTTTGTTTTATCACATAGGAAACACAGATAATCGATTGCATACCAAATAAATTAAGAGATTTACTTGCTTTTGTCTTTGCATTGTTAGCGTACAACATGGGTCTTAATGGAATTTTTCAAAATTCCTACCCCATGTTACATTTTTCATTATTATTCTGATGCAGTAGTTGTACACTCAGCATATTTTTCTCTTGACAAGCCATAAAGAACTCACTGTTCATGTATATTTAGGTAATAATTTTGATGTACAGTCATTTGCATATGAGCTGGTGAAGCTGTAACCAACTGCTGGACAATCTCAGCAAATTACTTATTTTTTACTTACTTAACTTACTTACTTTTTTATTACTTACAAATTACAATTTGTGGTGTAAGTAAGCTTTGTCAGTCCATTAGTGTGCTGGGAAAGGATTTCCAGAAATAATGGAATCACTGTTTTTCCTACTTTCTGCTCCACTATTTGGAGACCTTTTTTCCTTTGTCTTGATGGAAAATTTCTATAATCAATTGAATCCCTGGAGTGGAAAAGGTCCCAAACACACCCCAAAGCCTCAATTTTTGCAATAAAATTCAGTGATAACTTTCCCTTCCATTATTTAAACATTAGCAAGAAAAGGATTACCAGAAAGAGGTCTTTAAGGTAAACACAGATATCTAAAATCCTCTCCCCCAAAGGTAACCCAGGAACTCCCCCCAGTCTGTTTTGTGTTCCTGCACCAAACCAGCTGGAATTCTTTTTCCCTGCATGTACTACTGAGCCTTTTTCCCTGAGCTGACTTAATTATGCAAGGAAGTGCCTAGAAGTACTGGTGGAGATGTGGCTTATCTGAAGTATTCCTTCCCCTTCCTGCTTGTCTTTCCTGCCAGCACCCATTTAGGCTGCAGAGCTGTATTCAAATGTAAACATTCCTACCAGCCATGTCAACACACTACATTCATGAATTACTGGCCAGTTCCAAAATCAAGGGCACCAGGAGCCTGGGAAGGTGATTTTGTACAAGACCAGAAGAGGTGGGCCTGTAAGCTCCACAAAACATCATTTTTCCTCACTTAAAATTAAATATGCTTTGTTGTCATTTATTCAATATTTTCACTCTATCACTGACTATATGTTATATTACTAGTATATTAGACTATCATTCTTTAGTGTCTATTGGGCAACAACCTTTTAAGTCTAGCAGACACTACTGCTTATTGATTTTCAATAAATAAAATTAATTCAGTGTATTAAGTTCCATATTCTCAGAATTTATAGAGAAACTCTAAGAATGGGATTCAAGCATCACATTTCTCCTCCTCTGAGCTTAGCACAGCATTTCATATTTTATACTATACACACACTTATAGCCTCTTTATCAGTTATGAGACCATTTTAGACACTCTTAAATTATCAAGATTAAATTGAGGCATTTTTCCATCAGTGGGAGTTCAAGCTCAGATACTGTTGGCTAATAAGGAGAGAAAGCAGGGAAACCAGCTGCTGCAAGACACTGAACTTTTGCCTTTGATCATCCTTTACTTGATTCACAGCCAAAACCAATCATGGAGGTTGAGCAGAAGATAACAAAGTTTAGTGGGTGACAGAGAAATGGAGAATAAGCAGTGTCAGTCACACACAGTGCCAAGCTTCTATTCCCATAATTCCACCACCCAAATTTAAAGCACTCTTCCAATCCTCTTTTGGATTGACTATTGATGCTGTAAAGACATTTCTCCTGCCCCTATAGCAAGGGAAATAGGGCAGACAAATGGGAGAATAGTGCATAATAAATTTGGAAAATTATTAATATTTTACATATTAAATAATTTGAATTGTATTTCTCAGACTTTTTTTTCTAAACTGGTTTGGTCTACAGTTAATATCTTCTATCTTCAGGCTGTCTTGCTTAGAAATCTTAGATTATGTACTTTTCCTGTAGGAATTCTAGAGAATGCAGCAGATGGTAGAGCCTATTCAAACAGTGCATTGAGTCATATCACTCCTTACTCCTTTCTTATTTCAGCAAATTAATGGTAACTTTATCATATACTTTCCATAAAAAAATAATTCTGATGATTTCAAAGAATTCTTGATGTTATTTTGACTCTTAAAACCACATATTAGTGGCTGTATAGCATGGTACTCTTCCAGTTGTACATGCTATTCTAATAACTTACTTTTAGAAATAACTAACATAGTCACCTAACAAAACCTATTTCTGGTACAATAATTGTATATTGTATATGTAAAAATATATATTCCATGAGGATAGGATGAACATGAGAAATTTAGGAAATACAGAAACAGTAAAGAAAAAAGAGACTATTTTATGTCATTACTGTTTTAAAGGAACTGTCAGGGAGAAGACTCTTTCATATAATGCATCAAAGATTATATTAACTTAAATTCCTTTAACTTATGCTTCTGCCTTTCAGACATGAAATAAATACATACAATGCAGGAAATATTTTCAAATTCCAAGCATAAACACACAGGCTGTATCTGCTTTGGTATTTGTATTTACCTATCCACAGAATATTTACACAAGTGATGCTGTATGTGCACAAAAAGCTGTTAGCTTGCACAAGGCAAATAGGCAACAGTTTTCCAGCAAAACAGATAAAAAACAGATAAGGTAACTTCAAACTCTACCACAGTTCTGGCTTCTTACATTTTAACATAAATCTTCATATTCCTATCAAAGGATTCATCTGGATTTCTAAATATTTAATGATGATCTCCCACTTTTTCATTCATTGCCTTGAAAGCACTTCACACAAGGAAATGATGTTATTTCTACTCTGCAAATGGAAAAACCAAATGGATATATTGGAGGAAGAATAATATTGATTAAATGGGAGTACTGTAAACATGCTAATGTGTCCTATCACTACAGCGTGTGAAATGAAGAGAGGACTCAATGTTTCTGAAATTTTGTCAGAAACCCTTTATTTTATAAAAATCACAGGATTAATTGAAAATCTTAACTGATAAGAATTAATCAGAAATTAACTCATTTCAACTGGATGATTCAGAAATTAAATTGTCACACACCAAATGAGTTTGTCAATGTAACACCACTGAACAGGTAGAGCCTGGTTTAGTAACTGTGTGTGCTTACATTTGTCCAAGAGCTGAACCCTACAACCACAGACTAATGCTGTTCTTGCCACAATGACATTCTGTATGAAGCACTAATTATAGGATACCTTCAAAATTATTTTCCCATTTAAAGCCAGAAAACTGCACTGATCTTCCACGAACCACGATTTAGAAAGCCTGTGAGGACTTATGGAACTTTTTCCATATTGAGCAACACTGAACAGCACCTGCATCCTTTTCTTCTTTAGCTTTATACAGTCTTTCACAGGGTGGTTAATTACTCTTGGCTCTTCCCATGGTAGCTGTCAGATTTTTCTTGATACTGGCCAGCTAGACACCATCTCAATTTTTCTCTTCATCTCCCTGCCATCCACAAGGGATGTCCACTGGGATTTTCCAGATTAACTTCAGAGATCTGCCATTTCATCAGTATGGCAAAATTAATCCACCAGCAAGCTTCAGAAGATACAGTTCCCTTGAATTCCAGGTACTGGGTTGGATCCCTTTCCCTGATCTGCCATATTCTTTCTTCAAATGAGTTAAGAAGAATCATTATATACCAGAAATTACTTTAAATTAAGTAATTAAGGATGAAACCCATTAACAGAAAGCAACTGAACTAGGAAAAACTTCTGTGGGCTCAGCATTAAGGCAGAATATGACTCAGTCTTACAGAGACTGAAAATGCAGCTTTACTGACACAGCTCAAACTGTGTTTCACCGTGTGATTTTGCTGTTTCACATGAAAAACTTACTGAACCCCCCTGTGGTTCAGCAGGAGATGCACTGACCACTGGTTCCATATTTACTGTGGAGCTGCCAGGTGGCTGTTCTGGATGGAGAAGGGAGTCCAGGTCAGGATCTGTAGGACTGCAATGCAGAAGGGAACCAAACAGACCAGGTAGAACATGGCATCATGGAGATCTAAAAAAGACCTGCTGAAACAAATGAGAACACAGCTTTCAATATGAAGATTAACTTCCATGGTCACTAAACAAGTTATTTTTGTAAAGCATTCCTATTATAAACACATAGTCATGCTACTGTACAGTCAATTCTAAGCAAGAGAAATAGAAATATCTTGTGTATTTTCTAATTCTACATAGAGATATGTATTATATGTAGTTTTCTACTGTTTTCTCTAACTGGGAGGAATTCAGACAATTAGCACACAAAGAGTTAATTTTAATATAACCTAAGAAATCCTATTCAGGACTTTCCTGATTATGTAATATAGAAATCAACTTAAGCAAATTTCATCCAATTATAGAACAGAGCATCCAAAAAGCTTTAGTAAGACTGAAAAGTTTGGAAGAGGAAGAAAAGTAGAAAACAGAAGCAAACATCTGAATATGAAATAAATTTGAGTTGGAAATCCATGCTACTAACTAGCCACATAGTGGGTTGTTTTAGTTGCTGAGTGCTAGATAGAAGTAATGATAATTGCACAAAATTCAGGTGTGGTTTCAAGGGCTGTTAGAAATATCAAGCCTTATTTCATTTGGTTTTAAATTATTTTCAAGATAATACAAGCCATAGAAAGAATACATGTGAAATTAACACTAGTATTCATTTTTTCTAATGAATGCATGGCATTTCCTCATCTAAATCTTCTCTAATGAAAAATAAATAAAAGCATCAGCAAATATGAATGAAGAAAGAAAATACAGGAATTAAATGAGCTCTCTTTTATGAGCAGTATGGTTTCTGACAGCTCAAAACATGCATTTTGGCATTCATCTAGTAGCTGGAATCATTATCTACTTGCATTCTGTTAATTATGGGATTCTAATTACTTAAATATCAGGAAAGTCAACTCAAGCTGAGAAACAGCCCCTAAGTGAACTTTCTCTCCATGAGGCAGTTTATGTTCCTAATTTTTTTCCTTAGCACTCAGGGATAAGAGACTCACAGAACAGCTATGGACATGGTCCAAAACCCCTGAAATCTGTGAAAAATACCCCAAACCTTGAGCAGGTTTTTGAGTAAAACTAAGAGTTCCTCTGAATCATGAAAGAATCATGTCTCACTGGCTTTAACAGAAGAAATGTTTGCAGCTTCCAACAAAGCCCTGATTCTGTCCTTACCACAGAGACAGGCTCATAAAGGAGCACAGTTTATCTCACATCATGTACATGCTAATGTTACACAAGAAAACAAAAGCCCCCAGGCTCACAAGTGAATCACTTCATCACTCGGGCAATTGCACTTCTGACTGCAAGTGTTCACTAGCAGGCCACTGGTCCATGGCCAATGTTTATTGGCAGTGACAATAATTTACCATTTGGAGTTGTTTACTGGCCTGTACCCAACTGCATTTCCAGTGCACCTACAGGGGAAGGAGCCCACAGCATGCACAGCTCTGGCACAACTTTCCCCAGGGACTCCAGGCAGGAGCAGTGCCAGCAGGAGGCCACAGCCACATTATTTAACCACCTAACAATGAGAACAGGACTCAGACACAGTTAACAGGATGTTGGGGCTTGCATTTGGCCTGTTCTGCACACTAAAGAGCATTGCAGATTTCAGTACTAACATTATTCCATCTTTACACAAAGAACATCTGCAAAATCACTCACATTGTGCAATCTGATTTGGTTTCACTGCAATGATGCTGATTTAAGAAAATATTACCTATTGTACTGTAAAACATTAAGTTATTGAGGGATTTATGAAAAAATATCTATAACACACAAAACAAGGAATGGGAAAATATTTCATTAAGGGACTGGAATAAATCAAGAGCAGAGCTTGGATTTTATCACAATTACAGCTGAACAAGCAACTTCAGAAATTTCCACTTCTACCTTTTTTTCACATGCACAGGAATAAAACATAAAATGTTTCCCTAAACAGCCCTAAAATCACTCTGAACAGAATGTCAAGTAGTTCAGTAATTCAATATGAAAGCATTAACAGTTTAAAGAGCCTTCAATAAATAATAAAGAATTGCTGCCAAATAACTTTATTCTGAAGAACAAATTTGAAAAGTACTCTCAAGAGAAACTGGTGGTAGTTGCAGTGGCTCTCCAGAAGAGGGAGGTTTTAAACTAGGCATCTTTTCCTAGCAAATAAAAAAAAAAATCAAGCCAAACTAAAAAAAAAAAACCAACCAAACCCAAACAAGAACAAAAAACTTCAAGAAAAAGTAATATTGTTAGCAAAATAAATTATTTTTAAAAATTCAGAATGCAGCAAATAGTGTATAGACTGCATATGCTGCCTTGTCCCAGTTAACAACATTGCTGGAAATTATATTATTTATATATTTATATTTATATATTTATATATTTATATATTTTTATATATTTATATATTTATATATTTATATATTTATTTAGGGCCCAAACATTTTGTTCATGCAGAATATGGTCCTCTGTTCTATCTTCACAATTCACTGCCACTACACCTAATAAAGCAAATGCTTTCCAAAACACTTAATAGATATTGCCAGCTTTGGAGGAGGAGGAAGGACAGAGCTGAGATTGTATTGGCATGGGTCATAATATTTCATTTTATATGATTCACATGTGTGAAATGCTTTTTTTCCCCCAAAACAGTTTGGATATATTTTAAACAATCGCTTGTATTTAATTCCTGTTTGTTCTCAAAACAACTTTGTCCTGGGGCAAGGGTATTTTAACTGTCTGCCTGTGGCTGAAAAACGAGATCAGCCAATAGGTTTTTAATATCTATAAGTAATTTTAGCTCAGTCAATGGTCTGAGTACATTGCCAAGGGCAAAGTGACTCCCTAGAAACAAATTTGAGTTTTCTGGTCTTTTTGGGTTGTGTATCAACCCTGTACTCCATTTACAAGCAAAGGAGAATCCATTCTCACACTACATAGACAGGAAACACAGGCAAACTGCTTAATATTTAAGAAATTCTTTTTGAAAGGATAGGCAAGGGAAATACACAATTTATTTCAGGTGCTGTGTTCACTAGTCTCAGCTTTGTATGTTTTATGCTATTCCTGGCCCAAGTGAAACAAATAAAATTTCAGTATAACTCAAGTGAAAACACATATTTTATAGATTGAACATTCCAAGTATTTCAACTCTCTATATAATAAATTTATTGTTGCTATAATCCAGGGGCTTTACCAGGCAAAAATGATTTATGACTGATGTGATTTAAAATCCATCCACAAAGGGATCATTTCTCTGATTGAAAGGGATCACAACTGCAGTTTTTATGTTTCAAATCTGAATTTCTCTGGATCATCAAGATGAATATATTCAGCCCTCTCATGTCCATATCCAGTTCAAGCTACCACTCTTCTGCAAAAATCACTCATCTTATTATAATGAGGTTCATGTCCTCTTCACATCATCTCACAGGCTATCCACAGAATGCATTAAAATAAGCTGTTCTCACACATAGTCTGAAACTTAAGCTGCCTTTGCTTCTGTCTGGATGCAATTCTGAAGACCACCTGTTGTTCTTTTATGTCATGCTTGTCCTCATACATTTTTTTAGAAAATTCCTCAAATACAAAATGTTCTCCTAACCTTAGGTGATACATAACCAGACCTCTCTCCCTCAGGAGCTATCTCCACAAAAGCTCATATAAAACTGTGTTTATCTGTTCCTTTAGGTTTTTACTAAAAGTTTAGGAGAGCTATGTAGCTCTCAGGATTTGCATGTTGTTCCCTCAAGTAAATCCTAATCAGAACTGATTTTTCCATTTAGCCCTGACTTCTGTTATTTCCTTATGTTGCCACTTCCTCCTCACAGTCATAAATACAGCCTGTGACCCTTTCAGTGTGGTTATTCCCTCTAAATTTATTTTTATAAAAGCTCACACATGTCCAAGTAACCAGCAACCACAGCTTTATGCTGTATTAAGGTCTCCAGGGACTGCAGTGAAATCATTAGCATTAGAATGGTACAGAGTACTGAAGCCAGAATTATACACTCCTACTTGAGGCAAAAGAAGATGTGATTAAAAATTATATATTATATATTTAAGGAAGTAGGTTTATGAGGTAAACAAAATCCAGATGCCATAAGAACATGTATCTTAATAAGAGCTATTAGGTGATCTCAAACATTTTGTTATTGCAAAAAGCCAGGGGATGTAATGATACATTTCCATGTATCCTTTGCTTTTCAAAATTAGGTAGATACCCTCATGTATATTGTTTAATAAATTTACTCTTTTAAAAATATTTGTTCTTCTACACAGACAAAAACAACTGATAAGTATTTTTAAAGTGTTTATGCAGTTGATGCAAACTAATTGCTGGTTAATTTGTTTTTTAGATTACAGGAGTATTTCATGTTATTTTCTAAGATATGAAGTGAACTCACCTTATATCAGGATGACCAGGTACATTATTCAGGTTATAATATCCAAAATGATTTAGTATTGTAACCACAATCATTGGAGCCAAAGATTGGGCAGGCTTGGTAAACAAAGCATTGGTACCAAAAACCATAGAGGAAAGTGGTAATCTAAAATATTTGGGGAAAAAACAAATTAATGCACAACACAAACTTATTAGTATATTAATTACAATTGTGATTTTAGAAAGCTTGAAATCCTGTAAAAATGCAAATGCTAAATATATGATCCTTAGATTTATCTAGTTCACACATTATAGCAAACAGATCTACTCTCATAATGAAATTTAAATTTATTTAGAAATTACAGGTTACAAACCTCTGTGGGGTGTGTATATGTATATATATAAGTATATATACACAGACACAGCTTGGCTCCAATTCTGATATGACTTGTACTTTAATTCAACTTTGTGCTCTTTGAGTAATTACTGAAGTTAAATTACACTGAACAGTGCATGAAGAATAAATTACAACTAAGATTTTGCATGCATAGGCCAGAAAATGAGGTATTTTTTTCCCCATGAAAGCAACAGATCTTTCATTTGAGGTTCTTTAACAGGACTGAATCTACACTTACATAACAATTGATGGAACCAACAGGAAGTTATGTGCACTTTGATAAAAATCTAAAAGAGCAATGAGTTGCAATGTGCTATTCTGCAGCAGGTTTTATCACTTTTATTTCAGGGAGATAAAGGAATCAGTTAGACTTTGAAATCTGCCCTTTACCTAGCATAGCCAAAGCTTTCTTAACACCTTTTCTGTCTTGAAAAAGCCTTATTCAGAAAACTCCATGCATGATTATAAATGTGTCTGGTTACAAAGTAATGCAATTGAAGCCAACAAAATAAAGCTACAAAATTTGGAAGGATTTGGCTTATATTATAGTATTTTAAAAAAAAAAAGATAAATGACCTAATAATCTGTTTAAATGACTCTACTGAAGTAACTGCAGGAAACTTTACTCAAGTTCTGATCTTCACTTATGCTGAGTTGGTCTCACAAAAAGTACTTCTGTATTTACTGTCTTTACTTTGATATAATTTACTACCAATGAGTAACAAGGCAAACAGCATGTTTAAAAAATGGTAATGGCTGACATACCTCCTCTTGTGCTTTATTAAATCTGCATCAACAATATCTGCCAAAGGCAAATTGAACAAGCTAAAGGAAGCTTGCACAATTACCCTAAAGAAAAACAAAATATTGAAGATGTTCACAGTTCTTATATTCACTTTATAATGAAACTGATATTCTAACACAAACACACCAATATTAATATTCTGCAAGCACACAAAGCTGAGATGTTCTTTAAAACATGGTGATCTATCTGAAAGTTTTGCCAGATCTGTTCTTAGTTGAGAATTAGAAATTAATATGCAAACCTAAAAGTGGGGGGTTTTCTTCTTTTTTCTTTTCTTTTTTTTTTTTTTTTTTTGCTGGAAATTGGTATAAAATGTTGTGAATACTTTGACAATAAATTTACATTATCAGTAAATGTCATTTTAAATGATCAAGAGAGAAGAAACACCTCATAAAAAGGAAAAACTGTAAATTTGCTCCTGAAATCTGGAAAATACATGGCCATGTGGAAGATAAACTTCAAGGTGGAAGAATTAGAAAGAATAATTTACATGCATTCCTATATATGTATTTAGTGTATATAGCTGTATATAGATATGCATTTAAACACACACATACAAAGCTGATTCTCAATAAATAGCCAAATGAAACAATAAACTCAATTATTACAATTTCTGTGTCTTGTTAAATTTTGGGAGTGATGAGCTTTTACTAATAAGGTACTTTGAACAACTAGCACTTTTAACATACACTCTTTAGGTACCTCAGAATTTTTTCTTGGAGAAATCAAAACACATCTTCATTATTTAAAACATGCAGATAACGAAATTCAATTTATTGCTCACACAATTCAGTGTTAGAGTAGCCCATGACTGCAATACTGAAAATAAGAATGAAAACAAGGTGGGAAGGGGAGGACAAAGGAGGGCAGGAAAGAACATGTGGAAAGACAACAATGAAAAAGAACAAGAATAAAACAAAAACAAACTGCTGTAACAATATTCTGATACAAACAGCTCTTTATCTTGAAATAAGGTTTTCCATGTATCTTTATATACTTATGTGAAAACACTACTGCTTGGCATCTTACTACTGAGCACCACTGGAAATGGGACTCAGTTCCTCTGCTGAGCTCTTCCATGTCTGTGGAAAACATGAGATTCTCCTTCCTTTGCATCTCAGGTTAAAGTGTGTGCCTGCAAACCATAACTGCTGTTTGCATTTTAGGCTTTTTTATTTCAAGCAGAAAATAAAAGCTGAAACAGAATAAAATGAAAGCTGGGAGGAAAAAAAAAAGAAAAGCTGTAACTAGAGTTTCAACTTTTTTGAGAAGTGAAACAGAATGAAACCCATGAAAGCAGAGGCAGAATCTTCATGGTAATAAAAGCAAGTGTCTACTCTGTTAGAAGTATTTCAGCTGTGTCTATGAACAGAGGAGTGGATTTACTTACATGTTTGTTGTGACATAAAATGCCAGCAGATAATAGTGTTCTTGCCCCAGAAGACACATGACAGCAGCAGCTACTCCTTCATAGTAAAACGAAAACAAGATAAGTCTGTAATAACCAAACTTCTTCAACGAAGCATGGCTGAGAAGAACAAGGCACTGAAAAGATAATATATACACAATAGGATGAAAAGATACAGTACAGTGTCTCAGCATTAGGAGAGCTATAAAACACAGACCTGACATAATTAATATCCTTTAAAGAAAAAAAAAAAAACAAGCAGACAATGACCCTAAGAAGTTCAACCAAAAAAAAAAAAAAAAAAAAGAAATTGAAAAGACAACTCTCTGCTGGTTCATTCTATGCTACCTCTGCTAGGTACAGTCTCCTTTCACTTAAAAACTAGCCACTATTCTGAGGGAAACACTGCTCCCCACAATGCCTAACTATTATTTAATGCTCATGATCTTTACTTTTAAATATCCCTTATATATGCTGCTTTGCAGTCTGATAACTGTAAATCAAGGATCTTGCCATTTAACTGCTGGTAAGATGTATTTTCAGTAATTGCTTTTTCATTAATATTACTATTTTCATTGACATTTATAGAAATCAAGCATGACTTTTAAGTTGGCAAAGCAAGCTCACCAGGACAGCTTTAACTAAGCAAGTTAGAGAGAGGCTTTCCTAGCAAGCAGAGAAAGGCAGAGGCCAGTGCTTGTGCATGGTTGAGTTTTAATTTTGCCAATCTTGGCAAGGAGTAGATTCTGAGAATCTAGTGACTAGCTAACTCATGAAAATGATGTTAAGTGCTGATTATAGCATGAACAAAATTTAAGTTCTTATACATTATTCCTCACTTTTCACTTTCAGTAGGGCACTCTATAATGAATTATGTTCTTTTTATTATATGGGCCTTTGTCACCATTTGCATGGTCCTCATCTCTGTCACAAATATACAAACTATAAAGATCCACATTTTCTCCTTTCTTCTGTGTTACAGAGATGAACTGTGTAATATTCAGATGAAGAACAGGAAAGAATGTTCCTTGTACAATTGTTCCCACACTGAACTGCTTTAACATAACAAATAAAACCAGGATGCTACGGTCAGACAAAGATTACCATGGCAAATGCTATTGTAAAAAGCTCAAGATTTCTACTTGATCAGGGAGGTAAAACAAATCTGGAAAGTTGGTATAAGAAAAAAATCTTCTTATAAGAAATTTAACACATATTCCTCCCCCTGGCTGTTTTCAGGGATCTTGCTGAAAAGTGCCTCCACTAGAAATACTAAGAGATCATTTAATGCCTGCCATTGTAAACATCATATTCCTGTCTCCCTCTAATTGCAAAATAACCCTGTCTCAGGAAGTACTTATGACTTAGAAAATTCCTCACTACTTGCACGTCTCTAAGACTGTGTGTTTGTAAGGAAAATACTAACAATGATGCAAATTCAAAGTTGTTTGTCTATGTTACAGCAACGTTTTCCTTGTGGGCAGGTTGTACTCCTCACATCCACTGCTAGAAGGAACCTAAGTCAGAAGTTGAATTCTAGTTTAGCAGAGGCCACTGAAGCAGAGTTCATAAAAATGAACTTTATTTTACAAGGGTAGGGTGTTTTTCCAGTAGGTGAAGTTCTGGACACTGCCATCAGAGAATTCTCTTATTGTATCTTGAGCTCAAAGGGACAAAACCTGAGAAAAATAAGGTCAGAGCAAACCCTCTATGGTTCAGTGACCTGCTAGACAAAGAGTCTCTGGGGACCAGGCAGAGACGCATTTTCTGAAAGATTGTTCTTTTCACACTGTCACACTGATTTTATCAATAAAAGTGATTGTTATATATTAAATGTAAAATTATTTAAGCTTTCCTAACTTCTGTAGCTTCTGATTTACTTCCAAAATTCATTATCTAACTGTCTGAGGTACAGGGGAAAACCCCAAAACTATTAAACCTGTGATAAGGACAAAAGTTGAAATTATAGATAGTTAGGAGTTAGGAACAGAAGGTATATTCAGGATCTGTATGTTTTATATGCAAAAGCCAAAATGGGAACTGAAATTGAGATGTGAATTCCACTCGCACATTATTTTATTTTCTTATACATATTACTTATCAAAATTCACAACAATTTAATGAATATACCAGCCTGATTTTAGAAAATTCTGAACACCATCAGCACCTATGATGAATGTCAGGATACTCATATTTTGAGTATTCTGACTTTCAACATCCAAGGAGTAAACACAAAGCAAGTTTTTAAGAATCTAGAGAAAGAAGTAAGAAGGCAGTAAACAGAGGAAATTTTTATTTACTGCAGACAAGTATGGCCACATTCTGTGGGATATACTTTTGCTGCTTTTCTTGTTCTCTTTCTCCTATTAGTTCATTACTCCTCCCCTCATCCCTGACTGAGCTCTTAAAAGTACATCTCTCTTCCCCATAAATACAAGCAGCTATTTAGAGTTTTGTTTGGTTTTCATGACTGAGATGCCACATATCTTAACAATGCTTTTCATACTTTATAATTTTTTCTGGTATTTTGTGCAGCTTATTTCCTGAAAAAGAGCTTAGTCTTTAATTTGTAATACACAGTATTAGAAAACATAATAAAACAAAAAAGAATTCAGAATTCTGTGGACTTTGTTTTTTGAAACGTTTGATCTTGGCCATGTTTTTCATTCCTTTATGCTTAGGTATTATAAGCACTGGAGGAGGATACAAAACATTCATTCCTTGCCTACTCATGTCTCACATTGTTTTAAACAGATATTCTACCAGCCTGTCTGTCTGCTCTCTACCTCTTACACTTGGTCAGCCTGCACAGAGGTACTTTCTTCTAGAGCAATGGGGAGTGAGATTTAGTTCTCATTTTGGCCAAGGCCTTATGCCAAATACAGCATTTTTTCAAGTGTTAAATGGAGACTGTGAACTACTAAAACACCAGGTTTTCATATTTAGAAATAAAGAAGCATAACTGCCTACCTGAGGACAAATAAAACCCGCTCCATACATGATACTTCTTACTGAGGAAGAAAGGACATCCTTAGGAATAAGATTATCTGCAAAGATCATCATAAAATTGTTGTAGAAGGCTAGGTGGAAGACTTGAAAGAAGTTCATGGTTACAAAACATAGGAAGTTCTTCTCTGTCATGATCTGTTTGGTCAATGAGACTACTGAGGCCAAGGAGAAAGCTCCATCACTGGTTTCCAGATTAGCATCCTCTGCATGAATTTCTCTGCGCTCGTATTGACTCGTGCTGTATTTACCTGTGAAGCACATACAGGCCGTGGCCAGCGCCGCGATCAGGACAGTGAAAGCCTGAAAATGAGTGAACTTTTCCATATTATCAGACACCAGCCCACAGAAGAGAACACTGGTGGAGCCAATGAGCGTTGCCACCTGGCTGTACTGGATGAGCTGCAGCCGGCTGTCGTGCCGGGGCGAGCTCTCGGCGAAGAGCGCGCACTGCGCCAGCAGCACGAAGGTCAGCAGCCCGTCGAAGGCGCAGAGCGCCACGGTGAGGTGCAGCCCGCTGACCCAGTCCCCCTCCTGGTAGTGCCTCCAGGGGAACCAGGGCAGCAGGAAGGCCAGCCCGTACAGAGGGGCTCCGTACAGAATGGAGAACTGGCGCCTGGCGCAGCACTTCAGCCTGGAGGTGTCCTGGATGTACCCAAAGAGGGGATCGTTGATGGCGTTCCAGACCATGAACACAACCTGCCGCGAACGAGGGAGTTTGTCACTGCTGTCATTCTTCTACAGAGGTTACACAAACAACATTTGTTTAAAACAAACTGTGGACACTGCTGAAGGCCTAGGCAAAATCTGCCAGGCCTTTTTCTCAAGTTCTAAGTATTTTTCTCAGGCCATGAAACTTTCCCAGCTCCAGCCAGGATTTTTCCCAGGCTGGAGACTTTTTCTCTATTGCAAACATAAGACAAGAAATCATAACAGAGATAAACACGTGTTAAATCCATGGGAAAGAGGTGTCTCTTTCTCTGACCAATGATCTGGTTGTATTTTCTTTTGCACAAACTGCCTTATTTAAGGCAATGGCTTCTTTTAAATAATTGCTCTTTCTTGCTCTTTCCTGTACCAAGCAAGAGAGTGTCTTGTTGCTGTGTTTTCTCGCCGCTCCGTAATCCTTTTCAGGGCAACAATAAACCTCTATGTTGGTGTCAGTGAGTCAGGGGATTCTCTGAATCCTTCAGGGAGGAATCAAGGTGCAGGGATTGAATTAAAGCCTTTGGATGGATTGAAGTACATTAAGCCACTCACACATAAAGCAGATATTTAAGTAGAAGTAAAGTCAGTAGTTTTAGGGTGAGTTCTAATGCTTTTAGTAAGTGAAAGGTTTCAAATGCCACAGTAGCAGTGAGTGTTCTAGTGAAGCTTCAAACACACTGGTACCTTCAGTAGAGGCTCCAGGCCCACAGTTGTAGACAGTGCTTAGACATAATAGAGCTATGGTAAGAATATTGCTTACATTTCTTAGATAGAACAAAATAAATTCTATGTGTAGTTCTATAGGTAACCTGGTGTACTAAGAAACTGGAATTCTAATAGGTTAAGGAGTGGTGGTCTGAGCTTGTGTCTGAGCTTGTTGGAAAAATCCTATATAAGAGTTTGTATTGGGGAGAGTTGGTACTTTTAGCCATTCTGGCTTTTAGCCATTCTAGCTTCTAGCCATTTGCTTATTGCCACTGCATTTGCCATTGCTTTTTGCTATTGCTTGTCTTTGTACTGTTGAGACTGATGTACTTTGTAATAAGATGTGCTTTGTAATAAATAACCTTTTTAACTATTAGCTGCTTGCTTATTTAAGTTAACCCAATGAAGTAGGAGCCTAAGAGCTCCAGAGTTTGGTGCCTATAGAGCACTGGAGGTCAAACAACCTCACACCTCTATTCAGACAATAAATAAATACATAGAAAAGCTATTCAGCTCAAAACAGACTCTAAAATAAATTCCTACCGGTATTCATAGGTTCATAAAAATTCTGAAAAAATAAGATGAATAAGCAGGTAGGTGACCAATTGCATGTGAAATAAACTGTCCCTAAGACTCCACTCTTTCAAAACCTTATATATCTGAG
This sequence comes from Luscinia megarhynchos, assembly GCA_034336665.1. Lineage (NCBI taxonomy): Eukaryota > Metazoa > Chordata > Aves > Passeriformes > Muscicapidae > Luscinia > Luscinia megarhynchos. The sequence continues at coordinate 2,114,167 of CM067577.1, read as the reverse complement.
CTTTCATCCTACAAAGCTCAGATATTATTCTCACAGCAAGTTCATTCAAAACATGAGCTGGCCCATTACTTTCAGGAGACCATTTACAACAAGAGTTACTCACATGGATAATGACCTGCAGGATAAATGCCATATTTAAGGACTTTAACAGTTCATAGGAAAGGACTAATGTCAAACTCATCTATGGAGCTGAGGTGCAAGATCAGTTCAGAAAATTACTTCAAGCTATCAAACATCTTTTCAGCAATTAAGTCTGGAGATTTTTACTTAATAGACTGTAAATGATGTGCTTTATGTGTAAGTTCCATTGCTTATGGATTAACTAAAGTCAAAGATAATTTACTGTTAATTAATTGCAATGATTCCAAAATTAATCTGTCATTAAAAGAATCACTTTGCTGTAATAACACTGACACATAACACAACATGGTAATCAAAATATTTCCATTGTACATTACCTGTGCTATATGAAATGCTGTTTCTGAAATTTTGTATCGGTTTAGGAAAAGCTTAACATAGTAGAAATTAAAAATACTGTTCATCATTCCAGCACCTAAGGTAGTCATGGAATATGCCAGTGCATTAGAATGAATTCCCCATCGAATCTTCATCTTCCAAGAGCACGCCTTTCTTCTTCCTCAAGTTACAGGAGAGAATTACAACAATTAGTAGAATAATTGTTCAAATTAAAATAACATGGGGGATTTGCTCGTTTTAGAGGTGCAGAATTGGGTTATTGGAGGAAAATTTTCCCATTCTTCCTTTTTTTTTCAAAAATCAGAAACACATTTTACTGAGTTATAAGACACTGAGCCCAAAATAATAAGTTATTAGGTGACATTTCTAAGCATAATCAGTACTTAAAAGTCAGTGGAACAAGTAGACAAAAATTTAAAATAAACCCTTCCTAACTTATTTATAGACTCCACTTTAAAAACCTGCTATTGCAAACACTCATCTTGGTATAGAGTTCAAAGTAATTGCATACATTTTAGATCTTTCTTGCTAGCTATTCTTAAAATTATGGACTGTGTTGGAATGAAGTGACTAAACTCCTTATGTATTCCAATGCTATGAATGTCAAATGCAGCATGCACATAGGTGAATATTTATTTCAAAACAAATACCAAGTTTTGCCCTTCTGTTTTAAAATACTAATTGCTAAGAAGTCAAAGAATCGATATTTTCACCTAAAAAAACCATAAAACAATTAAAACAAAACACCTTTAAATTAACATTTTGATGGTATGGAGACTTGAATGCAACTAAAATGTAGAAAGTGGCACACACAGCATTTTATGTATGCCCAAATAACAGACATTCAGCCCAAGAATACAGATTTTTTTAAACTATTAATTTGATATTCAGACAACAAATTGTTGAGATGCTGACCTTTTCCATCAATTACCTTAGCATGTTTGGTGTAAACCATGCCATGCAAAGAGCCAGCTCCAGGGAACCTCTACCTTTTAAAGCTGTTTTAATAGCTACCTAAAAGTAGCCCTTAACCATACTTGATTCTATAAGCCCAAATATATAATTGCTTCCAGGTATCTGTTTTTAACTTTCATTAAACTTATTTAAAAATATTCTTATCTGTTGAAGGAAGCTGTCTAATAATTTTGATACCTCAAGTTCAAATTTCAGTCTTACTATACAAAGGTTTACAACCTGCTTTATGTCAATAGTTCACACTTTGCTCCTCTGCATATTAATAATTTTACCCTAAATGCAATTTTCACCTATCCATCAAAACATCTAGTTTGAATATCTGCTTGATCAGCAGCTCTATAAGCAGCTCCCTGAGCTCCTCATAAAAATAACCATGGAAGAAACAGGAAATGAAAGCCAAGGCTGTTTCCAGCCTTCCTGTGGTTTACAAGGCAGCTGAGGAGAGGCTGCAGTGCAGGAAGGGAGGAACTTCCGAATCACCAGGCAAGGACCACACAAAAGCCACAAACCAGGTAGGGACTGGGGAAGGTGGAACAGGCAGCTTTTCCTCCCTCAACACAGAGAATGAACTCTTGAAGAGCAAATGAAGTGTGGATGCACTTTTGCACATATATGTAAGATGCTGTGATATGGAACATGATGTAAAAAGTAGGTAACTTCATTCTATAGTGAAGAATCAAGCTGACAAACAGCTGGAACCCTAGGATTTGTTTCATTAAAGCTAACTTAATTCTAAGAATAAGATTGATTTTTTTTTAATATTTGAGAATGACCATAATGTAAATCTTCAAACTTATTTTTCTACATTTGTAAAGATAGTATCATTTTCAGGGGATGAAATTTTGCATTTTTGCATCAAGTTTGGTTTCATAATCTTTTACTGAGAAACCTAAAATGAAGAAAAGGTTGAATTATTGAAAAGATGTACAGTTGAAATATTTATTTTTAAAAATAAGTTTGATATTAATATGAAAGTCATTACAAGGAGTATGTTATTGACAAGAGTCACATTTGCTTGTTCAAGCCTTTACAAATATACTTAATGAAATTATTTATATAGTGGGTATAAGGGCTTTTAGAAAGGTAGACATTTCACCTCTGTTTCTACCTGGAGCATGCTGCACAGATTTTCAAAATGGAGAATGGGGAGACTACTTTCCTTCAAATTCCACAAGCACCATGAATAAAAGTGCTTCACACTAACATTGCCAGCAGTCATTTCTAAATTGACTCAATTCCTTCTGACACAAATAAGAAATGATCCCCTCAGTTTCAGAAAATTTGAAAGATATTTGAAATTTCTTCAACAAAAATCTTCTAACAATGCACAAACTGGCATCTATTACCATGACTAATTGTAATATGCAGGATCTGACACAACTCTACCCTAATTGGTGCATCTGGCCCTGCACCTTGTTTATGAAATAGGTTCAATTAGAAGTTGAGGTACCACACTTCCTCCCCCAAATGTTCCCTTTAATAGCACTACAATGAAATCATGCATGAGCATCCCTCTCACTCTTCTTAATAGTCAGCCTTTATATTGAGAAGGTTAAAGCACAGGTGCACATTTTGTGACTCACAGAAGGCAAACTGGTTTCAGAAATTTCTAATGGTTACAACTGTGTTAATACTGAGGCCGAAAGAACAGGCAGTTCGGACCAGATGCAGTGTGACATTACCTGCGCTTCTCCCAGAGCAGGATGACAACTGCTAAAAGAAATTAGAACAAGAGCTTAAAGAAGAAAAGTGGTTCTGAGAGATAATAGCAAACGCTGCCTGAGGCGCACTAGCTGAGATCCTGCCATGCCGTTCTGGGTCCCAGACCGCTGGGCAATGCTCACAGCCCGGACTGGTTGGACACACGGCTCTTCCTCATCCCTCTGAGGTGACTGGCACCGCATGAAGAGGGAAGGCAGAATAAACGCGCTGCTGGTCCCGAGGGGAGCGCTGAGAGGGAGAGGCTCAGGCTGCTCACGGAGGAGCCGGGCGGCAGCACCGGCCGGTGCGCGGGGCTCGGGGAGCCCGCAGGACCGCACCTTTGCAAGGGCTCTTCTGCGAAGAATGGGGAAGTTAGGTTCGTTTTTCTCAGCAGGACAGGAAACACGGCTCCCTGCGCTTTGTGTGGAAAAGAGCGAGAGGCAGCCGCTCGACCGAGGTGCGGGGATGGAGCCTGCCCTTTGCGGACTGCAGGAGCCCCGCTCCGCCCTCCCCTCCCGCACTCCGGCGAGAGGCGCCCCGCACCTGGACGCCACACCGGGTCCCTCCTCACGGGCTCTTCCCTCAGCGCTCCCAACGCCGAGCACCTACGAGCCCCGGCTTTCCCTACGCCAAGTCGCACTGTCCCACTGCGGGCTGCGCCAGCCCTACTCCGCCGTAAGCCGCAGCCGGCATCCCTGAGCAGCCGCTCCCCGCCATCACCGCACCCGAGCGCCAGCGACCACCGCCCCTTCCAGCGGTACCGACCCACCTCTTCTGACGGGAGGCCGCGCACCGCGGGCGGGCCGGGGCGGGGCGCGGCTTCCCGGGACCGCCCTCTGTTCACTCTCATTGGCCGCTTGCCATGAATTCACCTCGTGATTGGTGCAGCCTCCTTTCGATCTGTGCGGCGGGCGGCCGCCCATTGGCTGCCTGCCGGCGAGGCGAGGCAAGGCGAGGGTTCTGTGTTTGAATCGCGGGAGGCGGGGGCGGGCGGCCGCAGCAGTTGCCACGTTGCCGCCGGCGCAGCCCGGCCAGAAGGGGGAGAGGTTCGGCAAAGTCCGGAACCGCTCGGCAATGGCCGGAGGCTGCTGCTGAGGCGGGGAGCGGCTGCCGGCTCGCTCTGCCCCGCTCGGCGCAAGGGGGATCGCGGGCTGGGCGCCGCCGGTTCAGCCGCCCGTGAAGGGAAGGGGCGCGATGCTGGCCGACAGTCTGGTGGAGGAGTTCGAAATCCGCGAGGATGAGCCCTGGTACGACCAGCAGGACCTGCAGCAAGGTGAGCCGGGGCGGCGGCGGGGGGCGTGTGCAGCGAGCCGGGTGTGTGTGAGAGCCGGGGCCGCGGGGAAGCCGCGGGGTGCGGGCCGGGGCCGCGTTGGGCGAGGGGCTGTGGGGAGCCGCCGGGCGCGGGGTGTGTGAGGGCAGGGGCTGCGGCGGGCAGGGCGTGTGAGGGAAGGGGCGGCGGGAGGCAGCGGCACCGCGGCGATGAGGGGCGCCGGGAAGGGCGCCCGGGGGCGGCGGCGGGCTCGGCGGTGCCGGGCTCGGAGCGTCGGAGCCCGGGATCCCCGCCCGGCCGCGCTTCCCGCCGCCGCGGGATCGCTGTCACCGGCGCGGCTGCCGCCGTCTTTGTCTGAGGGAAGGAGGTGCGGCAGCCGAGCTGGATGGGGCCGGGGTCCCTCTCCGCCCGGAGCGAGGGAAGCGGCTCTCCGAAAAGTTGCACCTTTCACGGAAGATGAAGGTGCCTTGTTCGGGGCAGGCGCTGGAAGCACCGGGGTAGGATGCGCTATTGCGCTCTGTTGAGTTCTTTGTAAGGGCTTCCAGTCGATGAAGTTGTAGCCGTAGCAGTGCTCGATTAGTTGCAGATTCCTTATTAAAAACTCTTCAGGTTTTCTTAATAAAATATCAAATCACTACACCTCAGAAATATATATGTATAGTTTCTGTATGCAATTCCATCAGTAGTTCTTAAAAGACTACACGCAAGAGGTAAATGCTGTTCAATTCGCAAATGAGAAAGGAGCCGCAGGAATACAAGTCTAATTGCACTAAAAAGTCTTTTAACAGGCATGATATGGAAAGAATGTGCAATTTCCTTAAGAGCTTAGTGGCGTTTATGACTGGTATTTACTTAAGTTACTTAGTTCTACTTTTTGTTTTTAATCCCGAGTTTGTTTTGAAAGGCCAGCTCAAAGCTGTGGCTTCCTGCAAACCTGCTCCAGTCTTGGACGTTTTGCTTTTATATTGAAATACATTAATTCTTGAGACTGGGGGGTGCTGCTGTACTGTAAACTGTAAACCGTAAACCTAAGAAGTATTCACACAGATTAAATATCTGACAGCAGAAACTCTTTTTGAGACTGGACCAGGTCTCTCTAATTGTATACTATATAAAATAGCTAAATGAAAGCTATATTTAGGTACTCCTCACCCAAAATTGATGTTTTCCTGACTCTAGGATACAAACAAATCAGTTTAAATAAGATCCTGAAACTACAGTTTGCTGTCAAAGGGAAGAGAATGAAAAATTTGAAGACATGATTCAATAATGTTTTTACTTTGTCAGTGTTTACGGATTATAAGACTTACAAAGAGACTTCACAATGTATAACAACTGACTTCTTGCCTTCTTGATGTTTCTCACTTTCATCTTTTAATTAAAATGGGTGAAATAATCACCAGTTGACTCTGCTGTCAGCTTTTAAGAAACATTCCATTCTAGAGGTTAGTGTGTTTTGGGAGTTTGGTAAACATACTCTTAACATGTGGACAATCTTTTTCTGGGGATTCTCTCTTTACAAGCCTAAAAGGAAGCCACAAATAGCCTTGCCAAAAGGAAAAGGAGGAAAATTAAAGTGATGGGCAAGTTGAAGTGCAAAGAAGAAATTCCTTACAGGAATGTTTTTAAACGTTGTGCTGTACTTTATTTGTGGACTCTGAAGGATACTCCTCCTCCTGCTGCTGCTGAGGCTGAGACACACGGATGTGTGTAAACAGGGTAGTAAGAGTGCTTATCAAGGTCTCATGAAACTCTTCACAACCCAAACAATCAGTGCATGTTTAAAAACTGACGAGTATGATTATGAGAACCTAGGTTGTAAAACATGAGAAAGCACCCTGAAACAAGCTTGAAGTCCTTGTCAGTTGGTCTTTGAAACTTAAAATTAGGGTAGGGGTTTTGGAAAACCTTCATATGTACTAAAGATTTTTGCCTTGACAACAGAGATGGGCTTTTCTGGCATATTGCTCATGCATAAAGTGCTCATGGAATTCTTGTAAGGATGGGAACAGCCATCCTTCTGCAATGTTTTGCTGAAGTATGCTGACCTTTAAAAAAGAATTTTTTTATATGGACTGCTCTTTTTGCATCTTGGTGTTACTCACTTATAAAACAGAGGGTATTCTGAATACAGAATAGGAAACTAAGTAGGAAAAAGAGTTTTCACAGTTAAGTAAACTTACACTAGGCTCACTTAATACATCTTGTGCAATTAGTGCCTTTTGCTGTTCAAAAGAATAGACTTAATTTTAGATTGAAAATTCTCTGAATAATTTTGTTAGGTAGATTATGAAAAAGTGGACGAGAATGATTTTGATACTGTTTTTTTTTCAATGATAGTAATGCAGTCAGAAGAGATAGTGAAGTAGTGATAAGTGAGGGCTATTCAACATCACAGAAGACATCCTTGAAGTCTTATTTTGGAGGTTTCTGATGGTGCTGGTAAACATCAGTACAACTAATCAGATTTACTAAAATGAAGATCTTTAGATCTGCACATAGGCATTTTGCATTATTAAAAACCTCTCTGCTTCCATCTTTATGGTGAAAAGGAAGAAGGAATGTCTGTCAGAATTTAGCTGTTGCTTTACATAAATTTACAACAGAAAATGTAGTTTTGCTTCTAGTGTTCTACTATAACCCTCTCCAGAGAAATGTAAATTAATACTTTCCATTTTGTATGTGAAAACATACATGGCACATCTCTGTTGTAAAATTTGCTCATTTATAGGGCTTCCAGGTACTTGACAATGTAGGAAAACAGATGCAAAAAAAATTCTCAATTTTAGAAGAGGTGAAATTATTTCAGTACCTGCTTTCTCTAGAGTTAAGGTTTTATTGTATGTTCCTGAGTGCTCCCACTTGTATTCTCCCCCTCAGAAACAAATTGCCTTAATTATAAAAGTGTTTCTCCCATAGTAACCCATTAGTGCTTCTGCCAGTCTAACAAACAGAATGAGTGTGAAGTATGACATGAATTCTATTATTTACCTTGTATTCCAAGTATTGTGTGGTATGTGCTATTTGATTTAGTAGATGAGGGGGCATTTAAGAATGAAGCCACAAACTCCTAAATGTACTTAAACATGAAAAGAAACTTTCACTTTGGGAAGGGAAATGGTAGTAATTCCATTATGCATTATATCTTTAACATAATCCTAAATCCTCTCTAAAGATCTTATTCTACTCTATTAAAATAAAAGAGTAGACTATTTAGTCTTTGCCTTGAATGATGCTAGTATTGTTTGAAAGATGGTGGTTCCTAGTAAAGATCTGTGCAGTGCAAGAATTTGTGAAGCAAGACTCTATTTTCTATAGGATAATGAATTCATTGAATTTAAAGACTACAGTATTCTGTAACGAGATAGAACAAACAGCTTGGTGTTTGACTGGGAGTTACTCTGTCCATGGATAAACAATGTGCAATCTGTTTACCGAATGGGAAAAATTTAAGCAGGATGCCTTAGGTTTTCCTTATCCAAATACTTTAAATCCTGCTTTGTAATGAGTGGTACTACAGTGAAGAAGTGATGTGAAGATAAATCCCTAAGTATAGACCAATATGCCTTGAGCCTTCTAATTGTTCATCTTTTGAAACTGAAGAATTCCCATGCAGTGGGATTTCTTTTAAGTAATTTTTATGGCATTTATGCTAAGAATCTGACCTTAAGGTAGGAAACAATGGATTGTGGCTGTAAAAATGCATAAAGAATAGCACAGCTGTTGTTTTACCAGAATTGGACACCTACAGCTTCATAGACAAATGTTTGTACTGACTTGTCCTTGTAAGTTTGAATTTGGTCTTTGGCTTATGTGTGGAGATGGAGTAATCATTTTGGACAGGCTGCCAAACTGAAGGTTAGCACAAAACAATTTTGGAGCAGTATTGTATGTATTACAGTTCCTAGCTGATAAGATAACTGAGAGGGGGCAGGAAGGAGGTAGCATGATGTGTTAAAAAAAGGGCATCACAGTCAAATGAAAGTGGAAATAATGTGTTTGCTTCTCTGGCTGCAAATACTGATGATGCAATACATGTCTGCTATTTATTGGTTTAAGGCTTATTGATATGACTCAAAATTTTTCTTGACTTTTCTTCTGTTTCTGATTAATGATACAAATTCTATGTGAGAACTAACTAGATGGTATTGCATGCATTGAAGTCATGGGTCATGTGACAGAAGGAGGTGGAAAATAAGAGACTTCTAGAAATCTGTTGGATCTTTGACGTGTAACCTCCACAGAGTAACTACAATTTCAGCCTTAATACCAAGATTTATTACTTTGTCACATTACGTTAGCTTTTAAATTACTTGTCTTTCAACATAATAATACAGAATATGTAGCACTTCTGATGCTGTTGAGCAAATATCAAGCTTCCCTCTAGAATAGAGCTGAGTGTTCAGGTGACTTATTTCTTAATTTGCAACAACTACAGTCTCTGCACCCTGGAGGTGATTGAAGATGACTGAAGTGAAATTGAGATTAAGTGCCTGAGACCAAATGACATTTAAAGTGATATTTTGGAGCACACGAAACAGTTCTTGTCACCTGGGTTTATGAGCTTGAAAAGCAGAATAGCTGCAAGTCTCCATCAGTTTTATGTCTCTTGATATTATTGTTTCACCATAAAATGCATCTGAAACTTTCATTTAGCACTTTGATCCTGAGTCACCTGAACTCTGGTAGAGGGCCAATGGGGAGGAACAGTCAAATCAATAAAGAGTTCATCAGCTTTGGCCTGGGTCTAGACTGATGAACATTTACAGGGTCTGCTATGCTTATTCTTCTGAGTGCTGTAAAGAGGGGGAAGCCCAGGAGAACTGGGGCAGAGCAGTGCAGACTGGGCACAGTGTGGGAGGGGGACATGCTGGGGAGTGTCTGAAGGGCCATGGAGGAGCTGAGGAAGCTTCATGGCATGAGAGTGTCTCTGGGTCTCAGGGCTTAGACTTGCATTGGAGATGGTAGATGGATGTTCCAGTTAGGTATAAGCTGACTTCCATGTTGGGCACTGGAGATAACTTGGAGCAGTTACAGCAGCAATAAGAAAATATGTCAAATATTTGATAACAGGCTTTAGAATTACATTGCATCATTGTTTCTCTCACTTACATGCAAACATGATTTCTTTGTTTAGATCTTCACCTTGCTGCTGAGCTTGGGAAGACACTACTGGACCGTAACACTGAACTAGAAGAATCCTTACAGCAAATGTATGCAACAAACCAAGAGCAGTTGCAGGAGATAGAGGTAAAATATCTAAAGGATCCCCTGTGAATGCATCTACACCTGCAACATACAGTGTATAAGTTAAGATCTAAATTCTCGAGCTCTATTGGAAAATACTGAACAATCTGCTCTAATGGAAAATACTGAGCAATCTTTCACCACTTCTGCTATTTTGAGAATTTGAGAACCAGTATAGGTGGTTCATACTTAGAGCTGTTTCTCTGATTACCAGAAGCTTTGTGCCACTAAATGTTGGATTTGGTTTGTTTAATGACAAATGACTGGTATTTTTTGGTTTTGTACAGAAAAAGATACTTCAGTTATTGTTATTGCTAAACTTTGCTGATCTTGCCAGGTAAAATAAAATTTAATTATATGATGATAAATACATTAATAATTTAAATATCATGTGAGGATTTTAATGATTGTAACACTGAAATTTAAATGCTGATAAGTGCAGAAGTGATATTTAAGTAAAATCTGTAGATACATACTTCCAGTAAACTGGAAGCTGATAAAGGAGCTAAAGTCTATTTCAATGTAAAAGAAACCCTGCAAGGACAAAAAAACCCAACAAACAAACAACAAAAAGTAGAAAAAAAATCCCACTTAAGTAGTATCTAAATATAGGATATAGTGGATATATTGTTCTATATTTTCCAGGGAAAAAAACCAAAAACATGACCATCCATTCAAAACCACTCATCTTTAGATAATAGAGTGGAAAAACCTGGCTATTTTTGGCAATTTTTCTTTTTTTTTTTTAGTATTGCCTGTGTTCTTGCAGACCTAGCATATGTCCGCATAATGAGATTTTTTTTTTCAGCTATTAGAGGACAATGCATGGTCTCTAATAATTAAATTATTAAATATTCAGGACTTTGCTGACTGACAATATATTGAAAACATAGTCAGCATTTCAGTTTGGTTCTGGTGTGAATCACAGGGAGCAGGCTGTGACTGGTATGTACCAGATTTTTACAAAATCTGAGTTCCTTTGTTCTAGCAGTCCTGCAGTTAGAGATGTGCATTTTGTACAGCTGCAACTTCAGACTGAAAATGCTCACTAATGTAGTGGCAACAGGTAACTGACAGAATCCTAAGCTTAATAATTACAGAATTAGAGGTGTCTTTAAACACAAATGCAGCATTTTTAGTAAGTGTTGAGCGATTTCTGAGTGCAGGTTTGATTTGTGGGCGTGTTTTCAGAAGTTTCTTTTGTTTTGTATCTCATCTATTGGCTCTTTCTTCTGTTATGTGCTAACTATAATCTTTGTTATCCTATTCATTCTGAGATACAGTGGTTGGAATGGCTGATAGTTTCTATTACTGCCACAGCATTAGAAGATGTATTTACTTATGCACAGACTGAAAATACCTCATTGCCATGAAATAGTTTTTATAAAAAGATCAATTCTTGAGGTGTAGACAGGACAAACACTTCCAAGGTGCTATGCAAATACTGTACACAAGGTACTTGTATGAACAACCATATTTAAGAAGGTGTTCAGCAGAGTTACAACACACCTTTTGAAATAACACACCAGAACTTTGTGATAGGTAACTAACCTGGCTGATTGAGTGTAGCTACTAAATAAGCAGCTGTATTTTATCCCTATCTAGAAATGTGGAAAATACATTATTGCTAAGCTACATTGATTTACAGAAATACTCTAGTGCTGTTAAGAATGCAATATTCTATTGGTTTAAGCCAGTTTATTTGCTTAAGCTGTTCTGGTGGTTCAGTGTTTATAGATAACATAAGAGAGCTTCAGCTCCAGAAGTGTCACAAATGTCCTTCCAGCAGTGATCTATAGTTGCTGTGTTGCAGGGGCAGGTACATGTGCAGTCAGACAAACTCAGACATGACAGATTAATTATCTTTCCTTCTCTCCCTCAAGGAGAGTGGGAGAACACCCCCACAACAAGAGTTTTTGTGATGCTTCTGACATACAAACAGTGCCTGCACCTTTTCTTTGCCCAGCTTATTGAGCCAAAGACTGTACTTGTATCTGCTGTAGTAACATGCTGTCTTCTCAGTCCTATCTCCTGTCTCAATCTTTTCTCCTTCTCCAGTGCAATTTAAAAGTGTAATAGCAGTACAAAATTTTTCTTCCTCCAAAGAAGTTTCTCTTGCATCTGGATTTCTGGCAGAAAAGGGAAAATGAACTTCAAATACCCAGAGAAACGCTCCAGTTGAGGAACTGGATATATTGGCTTACTGGCATGAGAAATTGTTACATGAATTCACTGAAATAAATGGAAATAAAATTTGCATATGCAAGGTGTAAAGCAGTTCAATCTATTATTTTCATACCAGCATTTCTGTCTCTTGTGGGATCACAGGATACATGTGCAAATGGCATATTCAAGTCTCTGTATTTGATTTTTCCCAATTTTCAAGTGTTTGTCTCTGTAACCAACATGTAATCTTTCAGCTGGTCTGTTGAATTTCTGTACTATCTTTTCCAGTGCAATATATTCAGTAAATCTTTGGGACCTTTTTTCTGTTAATTTGGATCTTCTGTGTAGCAAAGTCTAGAACTGGCAGAAAATCATTCTGAAATATGGCACTGTCTTGTCTGCACTGGAGGGGAAGGGTCAAAGACTGCAGTGTGATTAAGATTACATCTCATATATTAAATACTAACACATTAAGCATTTTACAGCTTTGGATCATTATACCTGACCTTTGTGCTGACACGTGTGCCACTAACTAATCGTTGTAGTAATAAATAGTAATAAAATAAAAACGAAATGTAATAAAGGCTGCATGGAAACAGCAACTTCCTTCCTTCCTGAATCAGTTCTCAGCACTCAGGCATTGGAAATCCTGACACTATCCAGTTTTCATGTGCTAGAATGCAAGGTGCTGCTTCATGTTATCTCCTGGGTTCTGAGGGACATAAATTAAATGTGAACTTCTAAAGTATTTATTACATCATCTTTGGTGGTCTGGTTATACCAGGTTATGCCTGGACACCAGCCCTGAAGATACTGGAGATGGAGGAAATGGTGCTTCACCCCTCCCATTCATCTCAAACATCTGCAAAAGCCCAGTGTCATAAGAGGCAACATCTCTTCAGGCAGCAAAGCCTTGGCTCCTGTGCTTAGGCACACTAGTACTGCTGAAGAAAGTCTGGGCATCTCCAGCTCCTTCCTTCAGCTATAACCAATAGGGAAAGTTAATCTGAAATGGGTCACATTGAGATTCTACTGCTAATCTATGTTCTATTTTTGTGTAAATCCTCTGTCATGTGTGCACAGGCTACAAAAGGATCTAGCCAACAGCTATCATGTTGATCTTCTAGAAGTCTGCATGGAGCAGTTACTAGTCCTAGATTAACTTATTATCTGTTCTTAAATTGCCTAAAATGTAAACCCACCAATCTTTTAATGAGGTAAAAGGTTAAGTAGAATATTAGAAGTTTTGAGTATGTAACAGGCCTATGCAAAGAGAAGTAATTCTGCCTAGGAGTTTGCTGGATGTTCCTACTTGAAGCTTAGCTTTAAGAAAGTAACATGTAGCAATACAGAATATATTGTAAAATACAAATCCTATATAAGAACAAAATATTTCAGATTTAGGGGGTTAGACTCAAACAGAAAAGAACTTTCTCATGTAAATGCTCATGTCCTGGGTAGGAGAATATAGTATCTTTTTTTAAAGAGATTTAGGTGATTGTGAACTGCTTAGTCTGAGAATTCCAAGCTTTCTGACGTTATTCAGGAAACTAAACAGTCTGTGTAGTTAATTGTAAAACCCAAGAGGATTAAATTGAGAATACTTCATGTGAGGCTTTATTTTTTAAAAAAGTCTAGGAGACCTTTGTTTGGGATTACAGTTACTGGAATAATTCCTTGTGAGTAATTAAAGATTTTAATTCAATAACTTGATTATACTTCCTGACATATTAGCCCACATACTGTCTTAAGAGTGACCACAACCTAAATTCTGCTGTGCTGAACCTAATGCTGCTTCAGACTGGAAGAACTTAGGTTAGCTGAAAGTAAATTTCATTATGGATGGTGCTACTCAATTTCAGTTTTAATGCTGAGAAAGTTGTAGGGTCAACACAATTTAGAAATTCCTGTTGGAGCACAGTGCAACCTTTAGGACACAGTGGACAGGTAAGGGCTGTGTTGGAGCTTGAAGGCTCTATCAGTGCTGACTGCAGCACAGCCCCATGCAGAAAGCACAGATAAAGACAGCTGGCACCATCAAACCCAGCTCCTCCAGGTAAGGGCTGCTTTATCAGCTGGGGTGACCTCCCTGACAAAGGCAAGCTGCCTAGCAAGTTACTGCTAGCGTCTCTTCAGCTTGCCAAAGCAAACACGGGAATTCTAATTTGGAAAACTCAGGAGTTTCTCTCTGAATGTGAAGAAAAGTGCAGTACAGGAGCTGTAGCTGGTGTTTCAAGAGCAAAGCAGTAACAGCAGAACTGTCTTGCAGTACCTCACAAAGCAAGTGGAGCTCCTGCGGCAGATGAATGACCAGCATGCAAAAGTCTATGAACAGCTGGATGTGACAGCAAGAGAACTGGAAGACACTAATCAAAAACTGGTTGCAGAGAGTAGAGCTTCACAACAAAAGATAATAAGGTAACAAACTCTTACAGATTCCCTATTAATATCAATAGGAGCAGGCCAGGTGTATTTGTGTGGTTACTGGGTGTCTGTCTCTGTCTAGTGGTGTTCTACAATACTGGCAAATTGAAAGGTTAGTTTTATTTAAAGGCCTTTTCACCTTTTAGCTTGACAGAGACTATTGAAAGTCTACAAACACACATAGATGACCTGCAGCGCCAGGTGGAGGAACTGAAGAAGCCTGGACGGGGCCGGATGAGCCAGGAGCGATGCGAGCAGCCCCGAGCAATGCACAGCTTCTCGTGTCTGAAGGAGCTCTACGACCTCCGCCAGTAAGGCTTGCTCCCTTGCTTACTAAAGAACACTGAAACTATTTTAAGCAAAACTTTAAACCTGAGACACAAGCACAGATATCAGACAAGCTGGAAAAAAATTACCTGATGTTCACACAATTAGCAAAGCATCTCTGCAGTGTGGTACTGACATTACTTCTGGCCTGCTTCTAGACCACACCAGTATTGGTACTCCACTTTTTCCCTGGAGCCAGCCATATAAAATGGTAGCCTAGAAAGCTTATAACAGTTTGCACCCCAATGTTTTCAGATAATCTGAAAAACAAACTTACTGAACACAAAATATTTAATGTAACTTACTCTCTCCTTGGATGTCTGTGGGTATTTCCTTAGCTTTTTTGAACTTCAGCTGGTTAAAATGACACCTAAGCTGGGAAAATAGTGCCTAGACTGCTGGGCTGCCTTTTAAATATAGAGCCATTTGACTCAGCTGCACTGCATTAGTGGGGCCAAAGGGACAATCACCTGGTATAAGCTCAGACTAACTGCAAGCCTAGAGGGCAATTTTGTAAAGGAAGCACCTCCACAGACAAAACAGGCTCTTGTGTGTGCATGGAGGTAGTACTCCAGAATAATTCATAAATCCAAAAAGAAGTTATTTCTTGACAATTCAAAAGATAAGTGGATCCTTCAAGCTGCCAAGGGCTTGTGAAAATACCAGCCTCCAGCAGTGCTTTGTCAATTATGAAGCTTGTTCCTACATCAATAGTGACAAAAGTTACAAGAGTGGAGTGCTGTAGACAAAATTAGTGCTAGAAAGTACTGCATGGTACAGAGAGTCAATGTGTATTTAAACTTAAATTATAATTTAAACTTTTATTATTCAATGAGCTTGTCTGTAACATGAAACTGTTAACAAGCTTCCATTCTGCCTAAGCTGTGAGTTTGGTCCAATGGCATGTCAGTCCTTACAAACTCTGCTCTGATTATTGAATTGGCTGACTGGTTAGTGCAATGGCCCCTGTTAGTGCTCTGAAGTGTGTTAGCACAGAGTTTAAATATGCCATTAGTTACCCAGGACAGGAAAACTTTAGGTGTGGTCAGCTGTACTTCCTACATTTGATAATCCTTATTTTGTTTCTGCAGGTATTTTGTTTACGATCACGTCTTTGCAGAAAAGATCACTTCGATGGATAGTCAGCTAAGTCCTCTGGAAGAAGAAAATGAGAAGTTAAAGAAGGCAGTGACAGTTCTGCAAGCCCAGCTGAACCTAGAGAAAGAGAAGAGGGTAAGCATGGAAGAGGAATACAGTCTCATGGTGAAAGAGAACTGTGAGCTGGAGCGGAGGCTGGTGGACACAGACTTGTATCGGGCTCGTGCGGAGGAACTGGAGGCAGAAGTAGCTGAAATGCGACAGATCCTTCAGTCTGAAAACACACTCCATAATGCAGAGAAATTGGTGCCAGAATCCTTTTTCATTTCCTTCAAGGAATCTCTAGACAGGGAGCTTGGTCAGAGCCTGGCAGATGATGGACTTGTGACAGTATCAGAGCTTGAGAGGAAGGCACTGAAGCGGAGCAGCAGCGAAGGCCTCCTGAGCAGCGCTGCCGGGGCAGACATCCTCAGGGGCCATGAGGAAACCTGCATCAGGAGAGCTGAGGCTGTGAAGCAGCGAGGAATCTCTGTACTCAATGAAGTTGATGCTCAGTACAATGCTCTGAAAGTGAAGTATGAGGAGCTTTTGAAGAAATGTCAAATGGATGAAGATTGTTTGAAACACAAGGCTGTACAAACACTGAAGCAGTATTCCAAAGACCTAAATGTGGGGAACACCCAGTATGATCTTTCAGCTAGCAATCAAGAATTCACAATTGCTGAGCTCAGTGACTCTTCCACAAATGCTCCCCCTGAATATAAAGCACTATTCAAGGAGATTTTTAGCTGTATCAGAAAAACAAAGGAAGAAATAGATGAACACAGAGCAAAGTACAAGACTTTGTCCTCTCAGCCATAACCTTCTGTGTTAGTCAAGAACACACTTCCTGTGAATGTCAGATTCTGACCCCTTAAACGGATGTGTTTCTTGAGCACTCAAAATGAATGTTTTGGATTGGCTGGTAGCCCTGTAGTTAACAAGCTAGTTAGTTATCAGCTAGATTCCCTGTTCCTGTGTAGCAGTAGATTTAATGTTTAGCACAAACTAGTGGTTGTAAAGCAAACAAACATCATAGCTTAATGCTACACTACTACTTCATATTACACTTCATCTCTGGCCAGAGCAGTGACTGACACTTGTTTCCTTCGTCCACTTTGGAAATAACAGAGCTGAGAGCTCTGAACCTCTCACATGAACCAGACTAAAGCTTTCCTTTGGTTCACAGGGATGATCTAGCCTGTGACTACATTGATGTAGAAAATGAACAAAAGCCCCCACCAGACCCAGGGGCAGCATCTCCTCAGCTCCAGGAGGAGAGTGGTCCAGCTCCTCTTGCTTTGGCAGAGTGGTGGAAAGCTGTGCTTGCTTTAAGCCAGTAACACATTTTCACAATCACTAAACTCTCCCACAGATTAGTATAAATGTCTTCCTACTAAGAAAGGATTTGATGTAAAGTTTGTGTGGCTTTTTAGATACGGTTCCTTTGTAGGGCACTTTGTCTTAAGGCAAGATACTGTGAATTGACTCTATGTGTTATTTGGGACCTACAGTTCTCTGGTGGAATGTCTGCAAAGTCCATTTTATGTGTATTTGGAAAGTTAGAGTTGTTATTTAGCTATTTAACTTTAGAAGTAGCATTGAAATAGTTGAGTAGCTTTTAATGTTGCAAACCACAAACTCCAAGTGCTTGAAGAGACAGGCCAGGTAAAAAATCTTACATTGTTCTGTCTGCTGCTTCCAGTGTCGGCCTCTCTGGACATATTCCATGCTGCCTGGGGGGTGGGAGGATGAATACTATTGCCAGCACATATCCTACTGAAAATGGGACCACACTCCTATTCTCCCTCTCCTTTTCCTCTCCCTAATAGTAATTCATACAATACTTAATTTCTGAAAAACAAAGAACATGGAGAAGGTCGTTCTTTGGAACGCTAAGAAATTAAGAGGAAGAAAAAAGGCACAGTGTGACATCCTTCTCCTTGTAAAGGGTCTCACAGCTTAATGTGGCCAGCAGTCCTTGGGAAGCAGCCTCCTGCTGAGTTGCTGTGAGGTACCAAACCCTTGGCCCAGAATGTTGAAGTTTCTCAGCTTTAGTCCAGCTGCTGCTGCTGCAGCTCTGCTGCCTTATGCTGTTCTCTGTTCAGCTTGTCCTTCAGGTGCAGTATTAACACTTAATGTTGTGGGAGTTTCTCTAAAACATGTATTGCAGTCTGAAAATTATTTAAAAATGGGAATGTGGATCTTCTGAATATTTTTCTAAGCAAATAAATAATCCAGTCAAGCTACATGTGTAAGTAGTAATTATATCCATCTGTGCCAATCAGGAAACTGAACTTGGTGCAGATTGCACCTGCATTATCTAGTCTTGCCATCTTTCCTAGAGAGCTCAGATGGAGTTCTCATAAAATTTGTATATTAAAAAAGCTATGCTACATGGAAAAGAACAGGCCTGTCTAGGACAGAAATCCAGATGGAAATAAGTAGTTTTTCCTCATTGTTGTGGTTTTTGTCAGTTCTGTTCAAAAAATGAGGCAAGGGTGGGGAAAGCAGAAAAGCTGCTCTGCCATGAGGTGACTGTCCTGTCACTGTGTCCCACCCCAGTCTGGAGACTGGAAGGCAGCAACCTGAGAAAAGCACAGAGTGTTCTCTACCAGTGTTCCTTACCCCTTTAGGGACAGGGGCAAACCACACCTGCTGAGCAGAAGACATATAAAAGCAGTTCCAGATTTTTGGTTAAACAGGTGATCTTCAGTGGTTTATTACTTTTGGCTACGTTAGAGCACTTCGATAGGAGCAACTTCTATGCTTTAAAATACCAAAAATATTTCCTCAGAACTTCTTGATTCTTCTGTACTGTACTTCCCCCTTGGGTACCTGTGCCATTGCTGAGCTCTGACTGTCCTGCAGCACTTACCTGTCAGGTGTGCAATAAATCCCTCCAGGCTGGGCTCTTCTTAGAGCTGCTCCTGGAGTGTGGCTTTCCCAGAGAGCTTTCCAGCCACAGCCACTGGGTCAGTGCCAGCCAGGGCTGCCTGAATATAAAACACATCCCAGTTTTATTGATGCAGTTAATAAACTACACTAACCTATTAAATAAGGAAAAGCTTTAGCAGTTCAAAAATAGCCATTTTCCACCAAAATGTGAAATGCTGTAAGTATGGTAACAATATTCTTAGCCAATATTCTTACCTGGATTAACTACCTTAATCTTCTTATTTTGGTCAACAACTCAACTCAGCCTTTTCTGAGCATAAGTAGATGAAATCAATAGAATCCCCTTGAGCTTCTCATGTGCTGGAAGCTGCAGCAGAGGACAGGAGCAGCAGTGCCTGTGCTGTGCAGTGCCCACAGCCAAGGCTCCTGCTGCTGCTGCAGGTGAGGCCAGCTTGGGATGAGCCACCAGAGCTGGGTCCTGTCCCTGTCCCTGCTGCTGCACAGCCCCAGGGAGCTCAGGGACTGCACTCACTTCACTCTCCACCTCTGTCCTTCCTCCCCAAGCCTGCAGGATGTAAAAGGAGCAGGTGCAGCTTCTGTTTCTTGGACAAATACAAGTCAGGGTAGAGTTGACCTTTGAGATAAACTTTTATTTAAAAATTACACAAAATAGAGGTTTTACATGGTTGCTGTGTGGTAACTACATGGATGCCTTCCAGAGGGTGCCCTCGTTACTTACCTTGCTCTGTCACATGCAGTAATGCACAAAGTCCCTCAAACCAACCCCACATCAGCAGAAGAAATCCAGTAGTTGTTCCCCAAGTTTCAGATGTAGGTACTTCTCCAAATAACTCATTTCACAGATAACAGGTGAGAACAATGGTTATGTAGTACAGAGTTCACAGACAGTAATTTTGTTCCCCCCTCCCAGGCCTGACATTCCCATGAACATGACTACCTGCTCTTTGTGAAGAGGGCTCAAGGGCTACGACAATGCTCAGACTAAAGTGTGAGCATCCAGGGATTTAACAAAAACTGGGATGTTTGTAAACAAATTTAATTTATTGGCATTACTTACAAAATAAAGTTTTAGACCATGATTTTCCATCATGTCTGTGTCACTATATTGTTTTATTTTTTCATAATGAAACAGAAGAAGAGTTGCAATACATTAGAAATCCCAGATTAATCAGGCTGCAGCCAGGGTCCCACGGTGCCTGCCCGGGCGCCACGCAGGCTCTGAGGGGGGATGGCAGCGGTGCCCCCGTGCCCAGAGCAGCTCAGGCGCGCCCTGGCTGCCAGGCTGGGCACTGCTCCGGCTGTGCCAGCGCCGCGGGTCCCTCCTGTCCCCGAGATCACGCAGACGCTGCCGCCGCTGTCAGGACTGCACCGTGCCCTTAAGGTACCACATCCCTCCATAGCTCACACAGCAGTCCTGGGGACAGAAAGGAAAGGAGAGGCTCTGTCAGGGCCTGGGGGAGGCACCATCCTGTCTGGATCTGGTGCTGGGTGATGTTTCATGGTTACACTGGTTCTGCTGCTTTGATGGTTGGACTGGATGATCTCAAAGGTCTCTTCCAACCTTGAAAATTCTATGATTCTAAAGTCCATAAAGTCCTGGGGAAACAACTGGCAGGCTCTGGGACAATAAACATGATCAGTACCAAGCCCTTCTCCAGTGCACAGGAGAGAGCATGAACCCAGGGCTCAGAGTGTCCCCACCCTGAGGGACAGATGGCATCAATGGAGGGGACACACGAGGGGAAAGGCTGAGAGCCACAAAGGGGCAAATGACACCAAGGCAGTGAGGAGCAGCACTGGCTCTTGGGGAGAACCTGGGGCTGGTGAGAGGGCAGCTAAGGGAGGGAAGGATGTGTGAGGGCTGGAAGAGCAGGGCAATGGAGGGGTAGAGGCTGAGGGGAGCAGCAGGACAGAGCAGGAGAGTGAGGGCAGCCACTGGATCTGAAGCCTTTTAAGAAACCCTTTGTATGATAATGAAGTGTCAAACCTCAGAGCCCTGCTGTGACCACACGTGTGCTGTGCTTAGGGCAGGAGAGCACCTCAGCAAAGGAGTGCAGGAATTGGGGTGTCTTGGGGCTCATTTCCTTGTTTCTATTAGGTGAGCACACTGAGCTAACTGCTTCCCTTTTGCTCCAACCTCCCTCTTAGGTTATTCAACATAGGCTCAAGTACTACTGCAGAACTCAGGCTGTGGAGCTTGAATGGATCTTTGTTTCTGAAATCTTGGGGCTCATCCATAACAAAAACAAATTCATAGGTTAGAAAGAGGGTTTGCAGACTGATCTGCAAATGCAAAAATACGAACTCTGTCAGTCTGTTCCTCTGTGTATAAAAATGAGCACAGGCAGATGGGGAAATAGTCAATAAATCCAATTTCACTCGAAATGGAATCCAATCTCTTGTGGCTTAAAGAAGCCAGAGAATCTTCCCATTCCATTAAATCATACTTCTAAATTTTATTTCAGAAACAAAGGTGATTTCCCCTACTCCTGTGACAAATGTATTCAAGGCAGTAAAGCCTGCCAGAAAACAACACAAGGCTGGCCACCCACTGACTTAGTAATTTACATAAAAACAGTGCCTAATGATTTAGGGACAAGTATTTTTTCTAGAAATAGGTTATCTGCTAAATAGCAACAGCATCATGAAAAACTAATGCCAGTACATTGTCTAGATGTTCCAGGAGAGCTGATACTTGAGCTCATGTAGTCGCTGACAAATCCTCCAGCACAGCAGCCAGAGGAAATACTGTCTAGCAGGCAGAAATGTCTGAGCTTACTTTACTGCTAAGATGACCTGGTTCTTTCAAGCAAGACCAGTTTGCTTATTATCACAGCAACAGATCTGTAGTTCTTCAAAGATGCTATTATTCATTTGCAGATCACAATGTAATAAAGTACTTAAGCACTTGTCTTATTGAAGTGGGTGACAGTGAGCAAAGGCCCAGCCACAATGATTAAAGTATTACATTAGTTGGCAACTTTCTGCTTGGCCATCCTGCATCTCTTTTAAAGTCATGGCCTGTGTGGTCTGTACTTTATACCTTAAACCTCTTGAGCAAGTAAATGGTGCATCTTCAAAGAGAGATGAAAGGATTTAAACAAACACTTGCAATGAGATGCGTTAACCACTACTCTGCCTGCTGGTTTTGGCTCTGTGCAAAGCTGCACATCCTGCTAGAGAATAAAATGCACTTCCTTCTGAACACGTGGCACTTGTGCTCTTCAGCACGAACCAGCAGCAGTCAGTTGGTAACTCAGAGCACCTTAATGTTTAATTTTGCATTATTTAAAAATAACTCAAGTATCACATTTACTACACTATTCTCTGCTGCTCCAAGATGACAGAGAGATTTGTTGCAATAATACAAAATAAATCCATTGATTAAATCCATTGATTAAAATAAAGCCATTGCTCCTTGGAGAGAAAGAAGTAGAATGAGAGAAGTGAATTTTTAAGAAAACAAGCTGAAACACGGGCTTTGTCCATATCCCAGCAACAACTGTTTTATCACCCTTATCATCTGTCAGTTCAAGGTAAAATATAATCCTTTGTTCAAATCAAGCATTAAAACTCATGTATTAATTGGATCAAACCCAAAGTGAACAGAAGCTTACCTTTAACACTCTATCCACCTCCTGCTTGTTGAGATCCTCCCCACACTCCTGACTCAGCTGGTTCTGGATGACGTTCCTGCGCACTCGGTAGTTTTTCGAGAAGAGTTCAAGCAAAACCTGGCGATGCTTTAAAAGAAAATGTATCCTAAGTACACAGAGAACAATTATTTCTGTCTTTCCATCAGAACTGCACGTGCCTCAGTCTGTACAAAACATTCCCTGAACTACATAAGAGGATTCTTGCTTCATAATCCTGAAACCATCCCATATATTCCTGCTCTCCAGCAGTGCCTTATCCTTCAAGGGCTCTGCAGGGGTCCCTCCAGACCTGTGGTCACACCTGCACCTGTCCTGTGACCTGGAGCACTCCCAAAGGTACAAAAACACACTGAAGAAGGCCTTGCAATATATTCCTCTCAAATGCTT
Source organism: Luscinia megarhynchos (assembly GCA_034336665.1). NCBI lineage: Eukaryota > Metazoa > Chordata > Aves > Passeriformes > Muscicapidae > Luscinia > Luscinia megarhynchos. The sequence continues at coordinate 2,091,481 of CM067577.1, read as the reverse complement.
CGATGGGAGTTCACACCACTCCAAGCAAGAGGTTGGCTAGTGTTTGCCTCTTTCTTATAAAACTGTATTCAGTTCATGGAGCTAGGAACTGCACTGCCCATCCACATTAGGCACCTTCCCTTTCACCTTGTTTACTCTGACAGCAGTTAGAATTCAGCAGATGCTCACAAATGCTTGTGATCATTTCCTAGTCTTAGGTAGAAACAGATAAAACAGATACACCTGTTAATCTCTGGTTAATGTTGCATTACCATCAAAAGGAAAAAAACCTAGGACTGGCTCCTGGTCTGAGGTGTGCACTGGAGAGTCCTTTCTTCTCACAGGCTCAGAAATAGCCACTGACCTGGTTACTGACATGATTACCTACACGTTATGAGCTTCCTTTCAGCTGGAAACAGGTTGGTGTTAAAAACACCAACAGAGAAAAACTATCTGCTGTACCAGGTCCAGAAACATGTATGCAAACAATGTCAAACGCTCAATAAAAATATAGTGGGGGATGTCACTTATTTTATCTTTACCTGATCATAAGTGTCACCAGCTTCCCAAAGTGCATAGACCTTTAGCTCATCTGGTGAGGCAGCAGTCTGTGGAGGAAACTGAGAACAAGAGGCTGTTAAAAATAACCAGCTATTTAATGAGTTCTGCCTAATGATTCCATGATACTGTATCCCTGGACACCCATTACTGAATCAAAACCTTGTCTCCCATGGAATAATAACTGCTGAAACAACCCAACTACCCCAAGAGGTGCCTTGGCTCTGGCAGCCCTGTGGCTGCTCAGCAGCTTCTCACAGCCCCAGTGACAGAGCAGAAGCACGGTCTGTGTCACACCTGCTTCACTAATCCCAGGTCAGCACTACTGACAAGCAGGTGGTTCTGCTGTATTGCCATCTCTGTTTTGGGGCAGACTACAGAACTGCAGAAGATTGAACACTGATGAACAGTGAATCTGAGATTTTCTCATTTCAGGCTCCAAAAGTGACAGTGGTTTTTGCATATTTTGTTTTTCCCCCATGTGCCAAGCTAGAGAAACACATTCATTTTTTCTGAAGCAGAAGCCTTACACCCCTGCAGACAGGAAGGAGCACAACTGCCTCTCCTCCCAAGAAATAAAATATTATCCATTTGTCTTAACATTTCCCCTTGGAGCAGTGACTAATGAGCACTGCTGGAATATGCCTTCACTCCTGACATGTCTCTTCCTGGCTGTCACTAACGATTTATTCCTTGCTAACTGCCCAGACAACCTAAATCAATCATCTATGAAAAGCTAACAAGCCAGTCCCAATTGTTGCAGCATCCCTCAATCCTGGCTGCTGCTACAAACCAAACCTTTCTTCCCAGCCTCCCTCACACCAGCCAAAAGACTTGTGCATCACAGAGTGAAAAGATCAGCACTTCCTTTCATGCTCTGCCTCTGATCTTATTGCAAAGGGGAAGGGTTTTGCCCAGTGGGAGCTGCCTAGTGGGATTAGCAGCTCTGGCCTTCAGGTTAGTCCAAATGGCTGGAATACAACAAGGTTTTACACTTGGTTTAGAGCCAGGGTTCAGGTTGACTGGACTCACAGCACCTGACATAATTCCCCACCCATAAGGACACTTGCTGAGGAATAATCTCTCTTTTAGGTTTTCAGCAGAGATAAAATCAAATACCCCAACTTCCCTCCACACAACAGCTGCAGCAGGAATGGCAAAGTGCAGCAGGGCACTGGGAGCACCCAGGCACTCAACATGAGCCAGCACAGCCCTGGAGTGCAAACTCCTCCTGCCTCAGCCACAGGGCTGAAACACAGCTGTGTTTATCCAGCCATTCTGGAGGAAACAGCTTCCAAACAAACACAATACTTAGTTGGGAAGAAAAACACACAGAATCTCCTCCTTCCAGCCTGTCTTCCTCTGCAGACTGCTGCAAGCACTGCTGCCAACAGCTCCCTGCTTGCTTGCTCCTGTCACACATCAGGGTTTCTTCGGAGACACAGCCCAAACAGCTTCACTGCCTTCCCATCTGCTGTCCCTTTGCTGCTTGATGTCACCTTCATCTCCCCAGCCTCACCTTGATACAGCTCTCTGCTACCTTAAAATCCATTTTCAAATATTTGGCCTGTGCCCTTTCCTGCTCTATGGCCCTGGAGCAAGTGCAGGGCTCTTGGAGGATAAACTCCCTGCTGCCCCAGGGCTGCCACGTCCAAATGGAGTCTCCCAGGGAGGAGCCCTTGGCTCTGGGAAATGTCTCACTCCAGTGCTGAGCCACTGCCAGGCAGCCTCGTGTTAGAGCCACACCAGATGGAAAGGGCTGAATGTGCCAGAAAAAAACTTATCAGCTGGAATAATGCTAAAGGTAAACTGTTGATCTCACCTCTCAGGGAGCCTGGCACTGGCACCAGGGCTCTGTGAGGGCAGGGCTGCACTCCCCTCCTGTCAGCCCAGCCAGGCAGGATGCACACAACACTTACATCATTTCCCGAGGCCTCAAAAATATCCTCAAGTTTTGGGCAGAATCTTGCCACTCCACAGGCCATGGGAAGGGAGCCACAGCAGGAGCCAATGACCCTGAGCTGCAGGAAATGGGTGCAGATCCTCAGGAGCCAGAGTCCTGCACTGACACCTCCCATGGGCTCAGCCTGTGCAGCTCAGGGACAGGCACAGAGTCCTGCCTGCCCAGGGCTCCTCTCCCCTTTCCTCACCCTGTCCCATGGCAGCACCAGCCCAGCATTTGCTTTTCCTGTGCTTTTCCCTCCTGCTTGATGAGGCTGAAGCACAGCAAGCACAGCACCCTGCAGCCATCCCCTGTGGCCTCTCCTGGCTCCCCACAAACACTGTTTATCTCTTGCCCTGGGTGCTGTTGGTCAGCTCTGGAATACATCCTGTATTCTCCTGGTAAGGTTTCAATTGCCATTTTCAGCCACATGTTTTCTATAATAGGTAAGCACTCAAGCCAAGAGTGTCTTCACCCCCCACAGAACATCATTTTAATTACCTCAGATCATTGATTTTTATCACCAAAGCACTTCCAATTACAGAAAACTAATGAGTAACTATGAAATGCCACACTGAACAAGCCTCCAGGCTTTCCCTGAGCTCAGGCGCCCTTGTTGGGTTCTGACAAAATTGTCCAGGGGAACAATCAAGAAACACCAAAGTGTGGGGGAGCCTATGCAAAGAGAAAACCCAGCCCCAGCACCTTTTCCATCTGCACAGAGCATCAGGGAGGCTCAGGGGCAAGGATTTACATTGACAACACTACAGGCTCATACATGAGAGCTCAAGGACTGCAGTAAATTCTGAGTCAGCAGAACTAAAACTTGCAACAGTCTCCCCAAGAGACATTCCAGGGACCACTTCTGCACCTCTGCAGGTCTCCTGTGACAGGGTTTCCACACAGAAGGAAGCTCCTGGCCACCTCTCTTCAGCAAGATTTTATTTTATTTCCAAAATCCCCAAATTTCCAAAGCAAACAAGCCCCAGTCCCAAGTAGCAGAGCAGGAATGACCTCGGCTGTTACCATCAGAGGCAGAGAAACACATTACACCAGGTGCAGGGGAGAGCCTGGCCAGCACTGAGACAGTTCCAGGTAAGCACCACCCCAGGACTTGGAAACTGCCAGGAGAGGAAGCAGCAAGCACCACCACTGGAGCTCTCCCTAGTGACATTTCCAGGCTCTACTCGGTTCCCAGGTGCTGCAACATGTACTTTGCACACGACTGAACATGTTCCTGCTGCCCCCCAGCAGCTCCCATGCTCCAGGCTCTCCCAGCCCTCCTGCTTCCTGCTCTTTTGAGCAGTTCACATGTTCTTTCCCCTCTCTTCAAAAATGCAGCTGCTCTCAAGCTCAACCTTCTGGTTGTAACCCAATCAGCAGTGCCAGATGTCTTGTAAAATTAATTTCCTTTTAGGCTGTTTCCCATGATGCCAGATTCCCTTTGCTCGCCTAAGCAATCCACTGTCTCCCAGCCCTGCTCTGTCTCATGCAATCACACACGTCATTTCCATACAGACAAAGAAACAGACACCTCTGCACAGCCTGGGAGGAAACAGAGTGGCCAAGGAAAGCTGCTGCAGATGGGTTGTGTCGCTTCCCAGAGGCTCTGCTGGGTGTGCCCTGCTGCTCCCAGGCAGCCAATGTCACCTTTCCTCTCTCAGTTGGTCCCTGTCCCTGAGGAAAGGAGCTTGTGCAATTCCAGGAGAGCTGATGGGAATCTGGGGCTGCCTCAGATCATGTTAACAGGAGCAAGCTGGGACAGCAAATCACTGTGACCCAACACCTTGGATGTGGAAACAGAGCTCCAAGGACAACAGGGCAGGGAGGGCAGAGCCTGCCAGAAGCAGGACCCCAGACAGAACTCCAACAACTTCAACACGTCTGATATTTGGGTAGTTACACATTTGTCCTTCTGGTCCACCAGCACGGGACACAAATATTTCACATCTCAGATGTTTAACTACCCCCCATCCCTCCCCCAAAGCACACCAAGGGAAAACCATACTTACAGGCACCAAAATCTGTTTGCAGCCAGTGTCCAACACCATGTCCTGTAACATTTTGTCTGAAATGCCACTGAACAAGGTATGTCCCGGGGGCAGACTGGCTAAGTGAAGGTTAAATAACCGTTTAAGCTCACTCAGGGTGAGTACAAATTGTTTCTTAAATGTCGCCGACACAAAGGCCTTCAGTTCCTGGGCGACCCTGTCGATGCAGCCCCCGGGCAGGTGGCCATTGACAGGCTCCAGGGCGCCCTGGGGGGGGTGCAGGCCATTGAGCAGCCCGTTGTTCAGGCCCTCCGGGGCTGAGGTGTCCATGGGCTCCTCCACACTCACGGGCTCCTCTTTAATGCGGATGTTGGCAACATCTGTCTTGGCCGAGGTGTCGTTTGATTTCATCTCTGCCTTCTGCTTCTGGAACTCCTTCTCCAGCTGCCCATAGTTCTGCTTGACTTTTGCTTTAGCCATGTTGACCCTTTGCTCCCCAGAAACCAGCAATGGATGAGCTGGTAAGAAACAAAAGGTACCATAAATCTCAGCAAGGCTCACAGGAAATAAAACCAGGAAACATCATCTGCTTATAAAATCTAAGGCATAAACCCAGTCTGTTGATTAGATTTTACATTAGTTTTGGGGAGGTTTGCTGGCTTTTTGAGGGCAGTGTGTGTCAGTTTTTCTAAAGCCAAATGCTTGGAGAAGTCTATCCCAGTCAAGGAATCTGAAGCAAAGTGTGTTTGTTCACACCAGGGCCTTTTCCACAATTCAGGAAACCAGGATACAGACTGCTTACACATCTCTGCTTGTGACCCAAATACTTCTCTGTCCAACGACTCTTCTTTTTGTCTTTTAGATTCTCTAGTGGGAATCCCCTGCCAGAGGCAGCACCAGGATGTCAGAACGCACAGGGGGGAGTGGGAAGGGTTAACAGTGAACCTGAACACCCTTGCAGCAGGAGGTGCACAGCAGGAGAGGCTGAGACCCTCTGCTGAGTGTTATTACCCAGGAAAGGAACAGGAATGAGTTCTTTCCCATGGAACTCTGCACTTCTTCCCCTCTCCCTAGCCAGCCACCCAAAGGTGAAAGGAAGGGGTGTGTTGGCAGCAGAGGAATCCAGTCCTTGGCAAAGCAAGGAGTACAGTGTTTGAGGCACACATGCTGTTATCTTTTCTGCTGTTAGGCTCACTAATCCTCTCCAAATAACCCAACACCTAATCCTTCTGAGCAGATCAGACACAGGGTATTGAAATGGATTCATATGCTCCTTTGTCAGTTCTGCTTACATTCCTCAATTGCTCCAGTGTGTGGCACTGAGCCAAATGTCCAGTTAAAACTCTGGAATCTCAAGTTTTCACAATCTTTTGGGATTTTGGAGCAGCTACTTTAATACTCTCACTGGCATCCAAGTGGAGAAGGATGTCAAAAACAGACAGCTTCACACCTCCTAACAGCCTCCTGCCATTACACTCTCCAGCAACTGCTGGCCCTCAACCACACCAGAGAGCCCAGTGCAAATTGGGAAAGTAAAAAATCACCTCATTCACATTAAGCTGCATTAATATTAAATTGAGAGGCGAGAATTATGTGTGCACTGGCCCCGTCCTCCCTTCAGGAGCTGGTTACACCCCACAAACTGCCTTAAATTGAGCAAGTGGGTAAGAGAACCAGCTGATTTTACAGCATCAAACAGCAAGTCCCCAGGGCCAGAGACTCCTCCTGGCTCTGCTACAAGGATGCCACAGTAGCTGGTATCATTCCAACTGCAGTGACATTAGTACAGACCAAGATCTGTCTTAAATATTCCAGAGGAAATAGTAAGAAAGAAAAGACATTAAACAAGACCAGTCTCCACCACATTCATAACTCCAAAACATCCCTCAGGAATATGGATGGATGGATGGATGGATGGATGGATGGATGGATGGATGCAAGTGCTTCAACATGATCCAAGCATAATTCCATTTACCTGATTGTGCCTCTTGTTTCTTTGGTGTCAAGTGCTCCTTTAAGAGATTATAGACCTTTTCTAATCTGAAAGACAAAGACACAATATTCAGGACAGTTTCAGTTGTTATGTCTGCATTCAGCCATGCCAGCTTTAGACATTAGCTAGAACATTCCATTTCTCCAGGGAGCCAAGAGCCAGGAATGACCTGAGTGTGCAGTAACACCCCCAACACACCACTGCCTGGGCACTGTGAGGGAGAAACTTGGAGGCAGTACAAATCAGATTATCAGTGTCTACAGAACCTTGGTACTGTTCTTTGCTTTCAGCATATTCCTCAAAACACAGTAAACTATTTACTTGGCCTGAATGCCCATCCACAGCATCTGTTGCCTCTGAACTATATCTGGATGTTTCTTGACAAAATCTTCATCGTAAGGGAGCATGAACTCCCAACCTTTGTTTATTCTTGCCACAGACATGTGCTCTAGGAAGTCTTTCACATCTTCTGGGCAAAGCTAAAAGAAAAAGAAAAAGTATAAGTAACATGGAAGGCAGTTTATAAAGGACAGATGCAGCAATGAGCATTGTGCATGAAACAGGAGAGCTGGGCTGATTTGGTGTGTAGGGAGCTCCATGGGCACACACCCAGCTAAGTCAGAGATACTCATCCTGCTCTGCAGCACCAACACTTTCACACACTGTTAAAAGCCCAGGACTTCAGAGAGCAGTGGTGATTGATCACCCCAGAGTCAAATAGCTCATGGCATGTTCTGCGAAGAAAAGGGAGTTTCCAAATTGAGATGAAAAGGCTCCATGGGGAAGAGAAGCATATTCTACAATGTTAATCTTATGTTAATCAATGTTATTTTAGAGCTGCAGGCCAGACATGCTGCACCTACACATACCCAGCTTTTATGCAGCACAGGTTCTTACACTTCAAAAATAGATGGTCTGTGCATAAACTGACTCATGCTTTATCATTTTAGAGCATTTTAAAGAATTTGGGTTTTGTCCTTTTGACTTCATGTTTCTCATTCATTTGCCACTTTTAACAGAATGTTCAGGTGCTTGAGTTGCTTTGAAGTTTTTACTCAATATTGTAACTGGCAAATGCCAACAGAAGAGTTGCTCTTATGACTCCCAAAGCAGAGCAGCTACTCTGGGCTGTGTAAGCACCTTCAGTCAGCTCAGTTCAAACTGTGCCCAGCTTTCACATGAAACACAAGAGAGAACATGAACTCCAGTGACTCAGCTACAAGGTTGTCTTTGGAGTTGTGGAAACTTGTGGGAGCTGCTCAGAATGTTTTTCTCTAGAAAGAGTATTATCTGTACCTGCTCCAAATGGAGAGCAAAGCAGGCACTGTGAGAGGAAAGGCTTGCAGCAGCATCCACTATCTGCACCCACACAATGCCCAGCAGCATTTGGCCAACTTATCACCACTTTTGGATTTAGGAAGAAAAGGAATCCACTCACTTTTGTAACAGCTGCTACCTCCTTTCTCACAACCCAGCGGTCCTGTGTGAACTTCCACATCTAGGAAGGGAACAAAAAAGGAAAACCTAGTAACTGCATGTAGCAGTGGCATTACTGAAGCTGTAGCAATGACCCTGTTCAACGCTGTTACCACAAAAATAGAACCTCCATTCCTTTCAAGAAGGTAGAAGTAAGTGATTCTCAGTTAGGCAGATGAAAAACATTTTCTGGCTCCTCCAGTCTTCAAACAGCCATGAACACAGGACCAAAACCTTTGAGAGTCCATGGTGTGCCTTGGCAAACCTATGACTAAAAAAGCTATGAGGAATCTCTTGAATTCACACTCCATTTAGTTTCAAAGCAAAAAAGAAACCAACAAACAACAAAAAACCCAACAAAACCACTGCAGTGATGCTGGGACCCCAGGAGCCACACCTGAAGCTCAGCTTCTCACACACCTTATCATGAGCCTAGAGACACTCTCACATAGGGACCTGTGGAGGCTGATGACTGTTGCCCTTCAGCAGCACAGAGGCCCTACAAAATGCCTGTTCCCTACTTCCACCCCCATCACAGCCACTTACAGTCATGCCAAGATGTCCTGCTGCTCACACACTTGTTCCCAGGCAGGGGACAGCCAGGTGCTCTGCACAGCAGCTCCTGAGAGGCAGCTGCTGAGGGCAGGCTGACAGGACTTGAGCAGAACACTACCTGAACATGACCTTTCATTTCTTCCTGTCTCCATTTAAATAAGCTACAGCCTCTTTTAGTCTGTGTTCCTTAATAATGTTAAGAATCCAAAATCTCATTACTGACAATTTCTTCCTGCCCTACGACGTCATCCATGCCTCTTCTCTCCCATTCAGCTTCTCCCTGCCCACAAACACACAAACCCAATCCACTCACTTTAGGGAACAGGGCATTTCTGTTTTAAAGCACAAGAAGAACATAAATGTTTTCTGAACTTATTAATTACTTTACACAAATATATTCAGAGAAATAAAGTTCACTTTTTAAGTTAGAACACAATTTCTCCACAAATGCAATACAGCACCACATCCTGAGTTGTAAAACCAGACATTTCCCTTTGTCTGAAAGCCAGAAATATCAATCCTTTCTACTTTCTAACATTTGAACTTTTTCCTTCTTGTAGTATTAATCAGCAAATAATTTGTCTTTAAGATCAACAGATCCATTTCCCATGGAAGGTATATTTGACATAATTAATATGAAAATAATGTATCTTTTAATCCTAAATACTAAAACAGTATTCCTTACTTAACTGAGCATAATAATTCTGGTCCCTGAACTTTACACATGACGTGTCACCTAATCTGCTGTGTCCTAAACACTTATGTCACTGGGTCACACCTGAATCCAGGTCTCCATATGGCAATGTCTTGGGCAGACATCAAGAGAAAAGGAAAAGTCAGCTTCAATAACCATCAGTTTGATCTTACAGTAGTACTTTAATACCCTTAAAGTATCTTGCACAACATTCTCCTGTCCAGAGCTAAACTTTATGAACAAACTCTGCAAAAACAGTCAGGTCTAACTGAAACAAATGAGAGCTGTGCACTCATAAGATTTGCTCTTGGGGCGGAAGCCATAAACTGATTATGAACTTAGGAACCACTTAGGAACTTAATTCTTTCCATGGTCAGTGAAAATAAACACAATGCAGAGGTTGCTCCTTTTTGCTGTGGTTACGTGTGTGTTTACAAGACCTGTATTCATTTCAACTTCCATGTGCAGCTACTGCTCACAAAAGGTGCCTGGGAACAAAGTCCTCTCACTGATTAGCAGCCCTAGGGAATAAAGTCCTTTTACAGATCAACAGTGCATGCTCAGGGAGCACAAGGCTTACCCACACTGCCCTCCTGAGCCCCCAGTCCTGAGCCCATGGAAATAGAGCTGGAGAAACAAGCACTTCATTATCTAGTCCTGGCTGTTCTGCCAGCCCCACATTGTGAGGGCAATGTGATAGTGCTCAACAGCATGTGTTAGAAAGGGATGAATGCTGCTAATGACAGATGATCTGAACCTGCCAGCCAGGCACAATGTGAGCCTACAGCACTCCCAGGGCAGACTTGTAACAACACCTTCAGGATTAAAGCACAAACAACTTCCTTGGAGCAAACTCCTCCCTGCAGTAGAGCAGAAGAGTTTTGCAATGCTGTGGCCTCCCAGACAAGCTTCACCTGTGTTTTCCCTTAAAAGCAACAAACACTTTTATACTTACAACAAAATCTCTCCCTCTACAGAGCACTTCTGCAGGAACTCCACTGTGGGGACTAGAAGTATCTTTCGGGTAGAGAACATCACTGTTAATTAAAAAGGAAGAGAAATTAGTTACTAGGTACTTCAGAAAAATAGCATTAATGAAGATTAACATAACAAACATGCTCTCCCTGTTCTGCAGTTAAATTATACCTTTATCCAGAGCATGGTTTTCATTAAAGGAATTAATATTGGTGTAATTACACCACTGTAATTACACTAGTGCAGAAAGGCTTAGACCAGCAAAGCACAGACTTGTGGCAAGCAGGTGTGTGCAACACAGCTACAAGCTCTGCTTTGTTCTTGCAAAGCCTACTCTCCCTTGGATCCATGTAAACAAGACCAGAATGATCCTAAGAAGTACTTAGGCTAACCTGCTATGCAGCCTTGAAGGCAGCATTTAGCCAAAATGCTGATGTATGGGCAAGAGAGTTTTTTATTTCCTTCCCAGCAATCAAGGGTTTAACAGAACAATATTACAAAATGCCATACTCAGACCAACAGCCCCAAGACCAACATTACTCTGTGTTCCTGTCTGCTTGCAGGGCCAGCTGATGATGTGTTACCAGGCTCTCCAAAACCCCACAGCAACTCAGGCTCATGATCTTGATCCTACCCAGACCAAAGAAATGGCTCCCCACTGTTCAAAGCCCTGATGTGTGCTGCCAAACACCCCGTCCACTACAGATCCAACATCCTCCTCAGACTAGTAGCAAAGAATCAGCTATAACCTAAGAAAAATCTGAATGCTAATATACTGTCTTTTAACTTGCTCCCAGCTTCCTCCTGTAACAGCTGGAGGGACAGCAGGGTTGCTGTAAAAGCTGGTCACATTGCTGATACAGGTGTGTACCACAATAGCTGAAACATCCTGCTGGCACACTTGGACTGGCAGCTGATGCCATTCATCTTAACACAGCTATTCCAGAGACTAAAAATCTCTGCATGCAGGGCTCCACCCAGGTAAGAAAAAAAACAAACCAAAACCAAAAACCATACTGCATTTTAGACTTCAATTCCCAATAGGATGTTCTATCCTAACAGGATACAGACTGCAATTCATGTGGTACACTTTGTACCCCCATGAGTTATTGAACAATGCCTTCTAGAGGGCTGTTTTCAGCTCACAAGAGCAACCTCACTGATGACAGCAATGAGACTGCACAGAGATCCTTACAGAACTGAATTTTGCTAAGAAATACTATAGCTGATACTGGTTTAATCTTCTGTGTTTCTATTTGACACTAATCTCTGGAAAATTCAGAACAGCTCTCTCACAAAATGAACGTAAGTGCAGACATGAAAAACCTGTCATAACTCAGATGCAAACACAGATTACATCACTGCTCAGCCACAATCCCACATGGGATCGGTACTGAGGCATTATATTCACAGCAACCCTTTGGATATGGAATAGATGATTGCACTGAGACGCAGGCAACATGAAACCAATGCTTTGGAGAGTTGGGAGAGCGGGGATTTTGGGCTGAGTGGTGACCGAGTAGTCCCGAAGCGGCGCCCGAGCGCTCCCGAAGCGGCGCCCGAGCCCTCCTGAAGCGCTCCCGAAGCGGCGCCCGAGCCCTCCCGAAGCGCTCCCGAAGGGGTGCCCGAGCAGTCCCGAAGAGCTCCCGAAGGTGCCCGAGCTCAGCTCCCAGGCGGTGCCCGAGTAGTCCCGAGCTCGGCCCCGGGGCGGCCCCAGCTCGAGCGCTCCCGAAGCGCGTGCCCGAGTAGTCCCGAGGCGCCCCGAAGCGGTGCCCAGCTCCCGAAGCGCTCCCGAAGCGGTGCCCGAGTAGTCCCGGAGCGCTCCCGAAGCGGTGCCCGAGCAGTCCCGAAGCGCTCCCGAAGCGGTGCCCGAGTAGTCCCGGAGCGCTCCCGAAGCGGTGCCCGAGTAGTCCCGGAGCGCTCCCCGAAGCGGTGCCCGAGTAGTCCCGGAGCGCTCCCGAAGCGGTGCCCGAGTAGTCCCGGAGCGCCCCCGAAGCGGCGCCCGAGCGCTCCCGAAGCGGCGCCCGCGCACGAAGCCCGGCCGTACCTCTTCACCACCCAGTTTCCCTGGACCAGCAGCGCCACCTGCTGCACGCAGCGCAGCACGGCCGTGGGGTCGGTGCCCGAGCCCAGCAGACTCAGCAGGTTGGCGAACGGCATCACCTTCACTGCAAGGCAAACACAGCGTCAGACATCACTCACACACCCAGCAACGGGGATGTGGGCCATGCACGGACAAAGATTTATCTTGGGGAAAGAAATAAAGCCTTAGCTTTAACCCCCGATGTCATCTGCTCTGAGAATACCTGCTGGTGTTGCAGCAGAATTGACTGGCTGGTCACAAATTAATGTATTAATAAAATAATAATTAAAAAAACCACAACCAACCAACCTGTGCCTTTGGCAATACCTGTAAGCAGAGATACCTGACAAGGCAAATCCTCAGGATTTGCTCTCATCAGAGAGCAATCCAGAAGAGACAAAATAAAATTCTAACATGACACCCGTGAAGTGGGCATCGTTAAAAACTTCCCAGAAAATACCGAAGTGCAGGCTGTACATCCTCAGACCCCACATTCCATGAGATATTTGCTGAAATAAGTGTATACAGAAAGCTATCATCAAACTAGAAATTTTTCTCATATGTGTAAATTGATGGCAAGTGTATCAACAGTCAGATCAACTGTCACTGCTCTTTTTTAGGGAAAGACTTGGGATTTAGATTCTTGAGAGAATCAGAGAGCCAGACAGTCTGTGTGGTGGGGTGACAGAACTGGTAGTACTGGGGAAGGTATCTTATCTGAGACAACTAGAAGTCACAAAGGGAAGTGCAAATGTATTACAAAAGCTACAAACCGTTCTTCATCAGGATCTTGATCTGATCAGCAAGGGGTAAAGTTCTCAGCTGAGCCATAGACAGCACATTGCTTGGAGCCATTGGTTTGTCACTGCAGATAAACAAACAGATTGCAGTCCATGAAAAAGAGAAAACAGCTAAAGTGAACTTGGAACATTATGGACAATCACTTACTTCTCTTCCTCTACGCTTGGAGGCATCAACATCATTAAATATTCACTAGAAGAAAAGGAAACATGTTATTTCAAATGCTTGTCTTGGTTTTCCAGGTTTAAGTACCGTAATTTCTCACTTAGAGTAAACCTGCTTGTGTGAATCTACAAAACAAACATCAGCCTGAAAAGAGCTCCCCATTCCACTCCCATCTTCTTAGAACATGTACAAGCTACTGACATTCATCTGCCCAAAGAGGGAGTAACTAAATGTGGGTCAGAATCCCAGCTCTTTTGTGCAGCAGAGGTGTCCAAACAGAGGATCTGCACAAGGAAATGTATCAAACACAGGTGCTCTGACAGCCATCACTGGGGTCATACAAAACTCCACAGACCAAGAGAATCAGACCAGCAACAAGCAAAACTTCTGTCCCACCCATGCAATTACCAGTGTCTGTGAGAAAGAATCAGATCCAAAAGACACTTCAGAACACCTACCACTGATTTACTGATGCCAATTGTTAAGAAAAACACACCCACACCATTAACCAGAGTCAGACTGTGCCACTTCACTGTTTCTTGGGCCATGGCTGTCTCAGATGACAAGGAAGCACTGACTGCATTATGGAAAGCTCTGTAGAGCTGCAGTCACCAAGAAACAGATACAAACACCTTTCAAGTAGTTTCAGTTGTCCCCACAAATCATAAAGGGAACTTTTATAAGATTTGCTAACAATAGAAGTTACTGGCTTCAGAGTATTAATTTACATTAACCAAAAGAAGCTTTTGTTTTGACTTTCCTTCACAGTACTCACAGTCCAAATAATGTAGGGTTGTGATAATGTAAAAGAAGCCACAACACTGAGTAAAAACAAGAGGTTTTAATCTCAAGGGTAAAGGGAAACAAAGAAAGCAACCTCAAAAAGATGAGAGGTAGTTTGTTTCTATATTTTTTTAACAATTTAACTTTTATCATGAATAGGATTTTCAAAGAGCAGATTTTTAAAGAATATATCTGCTTATTACTCTGAAAACAATTCCGACTAATTAATGCCATTTCTATAGGAAACCACTAAACCATTACCTGGGAGATTTAATTAATTCTGTGTTTTCAGCAAGGCCGTGACCTTGACTAAATAAATACTGGCGCTCATGTTCAGAACGGCTGTCCTGGAGATGGGGAAAAAACAAAAGTCATTAGCACACACTGAAAATATACAGAGTGCCAGAGAGCTGGATTTCTCATTCCAAACTATGACTACCCTGTCATCATTACATCACTCAAGTGTTCCACCTCTCTAACTGATGTTCTGCTTTCACTTCCTTGTATGATGCTCATGTGATCAGGGAATAGTTCCCTTGCTATGCCATTGAAATCTCCTGACAGTCAAGTCATCCAAACAGCATTGCTCACACCTGACTGAATGGGTTTCCCAAGTCTTTCACAAAGTCCAGTTTATAACCCAAGATCCAAGAGATTCTTACACTCAGACCCCCCCTTTATATTTGTCCAGCTCTCAGTTCTGAAGTGTGGAGACCCCAAAGCATTATTCTGCAGACGAGAGGGTCTGCTCCAGCCTACAGAGCTCTTCTTCATTATCTTTTGATGATCCCTGATTCCCATGGGTCCAGATTTAAAACCAGTTCTGGACTTGGCTGAGCCTTCAGGAGGCAGCACACACCTACCTACCTTCAAGCCATAATAATGCAGGTGGACCCAGTGCTCTTCTGCTTGTCTCTTCTGCAGGAACTCATAGGACTGAACGCGTCGCTGTCGAGCTTGTTCAGTTTCAGGGCGGGAGAATCGGACCTAGAGGATTTGGGCATCATTAAATACAGCCCTAAAGCCCTTGGAAAAACCCAGCTGCATTATGAATCCCTTGCTCTCAGTGCCATCTTTATGCCTGTGCAACAAGGGCCAGTGCACCTGGTCTCTCCCACCCAAGCCCAGGGGCAGCAGGACTAGCTGAGGTTTGCTGTCCTTTCATTTCACTCTGAATTGTCAAACTTTCTTGTGAACTGTTGTGTGAACCAGTACAAAAAGGAAAATGTGGACATACAGTAATTTGCTTAACATCATCTTCAGCTTCATCCTGGGATGAATCACCACCTGCCAGAAAACACAGAAATAAACACACCACTGCAGTGAAAGAACCCAAGCCAGTCTGGGGGACCATGCAGGAAAAAAGCACACTGACAACTCCACATGCATGGGTTCAATCCCAGCCTGCCAAACCATGCCATGTATGATAGCATCACACTGCTCCTGTGACAGGACACCCTGCTGCCATGACCTTTCCAGGGGCAGTGGTGACAAAGTCCCCACCACTACCTTTTGTCACTACCCAGCATCTCCCATCCCTCTGCCAATAGCCCACATTGTGCCCATAAAAGCATTTAGGTAAAAAAACCCCAAAATCGGTGAACAATCTGGGAAATGGCCTAATGATGACTGTGTTGTTAGAATAAAAACCTTCAAACAGAATGACTCTTGTCAGTCACATTATAGAGAGAGCCTGTATTTCACCTCCCCTAAGAAAACACAGTTGAGGAGAATTTACCTTCATTAGCAGCTTCTCTTTCTCGGTGTTTTGCATCAGCCTTGTCCAAGTAGGTAAAGCTTGGCCTCAGCTGAAGAATTCCATGTAGTGGAGTCAAGTGAAGTTCACCTGAAAAAGAGAATTAATGTTGGTTAAAATTGATTTTTTCACTGCACAAGAACGTAACTTTTCATTATCTGCCTGTCTCTGTAAAGCCACAGCTTCAATTGAGTATAAATATTTAATACAGCAAAATGTAAAAAGGGGTTGAAGAAAAAAATTCATCCAGTGCTCAGGATTTCAAGGGAATATGAAAGACCAAGAGCTGTTTCTGTTATTATGCCTTTTGTATTGAAACCAGATCTTGTAGAGAGCCATATTCTGGCACAGGCCTGATCCATAGTCCAGAAGACATCCAGTAAAATAGTCATCACTGAAAACAATGTACATATTGTCACCTCAAATGACCACCAGACCAAAACTCTGTGATGGCCTGGGCAGTCAAGAGAAGGACAAAAAGTGCTGAACAGGAAAAGTGAGACAGACAAAATTAGATTAAGAAAGCAATACAAATAATGATAATTTCATGCTACAAGTGTAGCATGCTACAAGTGTATTATTTCAGGCCACCAGGAACTGTTAAGATTCTGGAGACATTTACAAACCCAGGGTGTTCTTACATGATATTTACAATTTTGCTACACCTACTCAAGGACTCTTGAGACATTGATAAGGGAAGTTTTCCTTTCTTAAAAGACCCATCAGTAAATTAAAAACCTAGGCTAAAAGAAAAGATCAAATAGGTCTTAACACTGAAATGAGTATGTTTCACTGATGTGAGGGTTAAGCAAAATAAATTTACCTTTTTTATAAACAGCAGCTGCATAACGGGAAACATTACTGGCAGCTTGGGAAGAGCAGAAAGTTTGCTTGTCCATCAGCTTCCTGCAGACAGAGGAGGGCAGTGAGATGGCATTCCACAGGCAATCTGGCATGCAGGTGCCAAAAGTCTGAAAGCACCAATTCTCAAAATGGACTCTCAACAACTGCACCAGACAAATACTCATCACTTCTGCCTGCAAGTCTGAATTCATGATGCACCCCAGAATATGTAGGTTAATCTCACAGTGTCCAAAGCAGCCTCTGTAGCTGTACAGCCACTGGTGGACACACAGATATGTGTGCTCACCCCAAAAGGGAAGGAAGGCAAAGAGGACACCTACGAGGAATAGGTGCTTGTTTCATCTGTGCATGTGCCATCCACGTTGAGAGCAATCTGCTCTCCCTTGCTGCGACAATAGTTTGGGTTCAAAGTATCAATGGCCATCTCAAGTTCAACCTAAAGAACATCAGGGAAAGACAGCTAATTACATTAATTACCATGGAACAGCCCCAAACACATCAACTGAAACTCAGCCCCACACTTTCAAACATTCACACACGTTTACAGCAAATTTAAGTACATAAGCAACACCATTCAAATCCACAGGGCAAATCTCACACAGAGTTGAACAGAACATAGATGGGTTTGGTACAGTGAGGTTATTTAAACAAGCTGGAGATACATAAACTCCCATGGACATGAATGGGATCAGAAAAAGCAGAGTTCTTTGGGTAGCCCAGAAACACACATTCACTTTGCTGGACTCCTTCCATGACACTATCAGTCTAATTTCCTTATCAGCACAAATCTGGTGCACAAGCAACCTCCTTCAAGCCTCTCCATTACTCAGGAACCATTCAGAACCTCTCCCAAGACGGATTTCCTCCTAGTTTGGCTACCAAGAACACAAAGTAACTCAGTCCTCTTCAGAGGCAAAGGCCTCCATTCTGCTAATTTGAGACTACAGCACTTAGCATTGACTTCAGTTACTCCTGGCTTTCACTTTTCAGAGCACTGTAACAAACTCCAGATCTTTAGTTATAAGAAGAACTATTCCCCCCCACTTTAAATTTCAGACAAAGGTCCAAAAATAAGCATTCTTCTACATAATATTTCTATTTATATACTATGACAATACAGCACATATTCTTCTTCAGGGTGTGTCAAAGCCTTTATAAATTTGTGTATCACAGCTATCATCTTATTTTTTCTTTCCCTTTATGTTATTCATAAACTGAACTAGTTTCAAGTCCTTGGATGAGACTGCATATTTACAAAGGTTTGCACAGGGTTTACACTGCAAATGTTTGCTGAATTTAATAAAAGACTTCATGAACACAACATGCATTCTAACTCCAAAGTTCACTGAAGCACTTCCCTTAACCATTTCCCAGAACCAAATTCTAGTAACACAGACATCTACTGCTGCAGTTTTTAAAAACAGGACATTGTAAAATAATAGCCAGAGTTCTGGGATACATTTGCAAGCAAGTGTAATGACTCTGGCTTTGGCTATACTTTACCTGTAGTGATTTCAAAAGGACTCCTGATGATTCACTGCCAGGCAAGACAGAAATCAAGACTTGCACTGGCACTGAGAGACAGAGGATGGCTCTAAGGCTCAATCCTTCTTCAACCCTTCTCTGAATACTGTAAAAACCCTTTCATTCAAGCTCTTTTCACACAAACATCCACAGACTGAATTAGAATTAGTAACTACATTTCCATGAGTAATTCTGTTTTCTATTAAAATAGTGGCTTTCCTACCATGATTTACAAACTACTTTTATTCTAAACTCTACCTTACAGACACAATAAAAGACTCTTCATACCTTCAAGCACAGAGATCTGGTCCTGCAAGTAGCTGCATGGTTAGAACAGCTCAACAGCACAATGTGCTTTTCTAAAGTACATTCTGTACATCATAAACAAACTTTTACAGACTGGACTCAAATGATGACCAACCTTTTGCTGCTTTGGTTTTATCTTCGCTGATAAATGTGTAACATCATCGTAGGTCATGGAAGCTGGGCGAATGGGATACTGGAAAACAGATCATTTCATGCACCCCTCTCTTTTAAAGATCAAAGAATTTCACAGAAAGTAACTCAATTTCCCCTCACATGCAGATCCACTTGCCAGATCTCAGAGACAAGGTACCAAGAAAAGACATTAATTGACTGATTTGTGAGTCATCAGGGAATTTGGGAGCATGACCTAGAAAGTTTGTTGTTTTCCTCCCAGCCCTCTGCTTTCATAACTTCACAACCCTCTTCCTGCCCCTCACACACCACAATAACCTGTAACACAGGAAAATAGTCCCACTTATTAGTCCAGTAGAAAAAGAAAACCTTATCCCTCAGCATTAACTCTCTGTAGAGTCATTAGAAGTAAAATATCTGTCATTTTATAGAAGTAAATGCTAGCTTAGAAAGTACAGGCCACATGTTGCTGATCAGGAGAGCAGGCCCAGGTTTAGCCACATGGGTGCCTCTTCTGAGCCCTCTGGGAATCACTCTGACAGGACAGTGTGGTATCCCAGTGAAATCCCCCAGCCACAGCAGCATCCTGCTAAAGCTGCCAGGTCTCCAGCACACCCACAGGCACCATCACCAACCTGCCTCCAAACTGAGACACAAACAAGAGACACAAAACAAGTTCTCTATACCCAAGACCTTGGCAGACTGAAGCATTAAGTTACTGCATAAAAGTTAACTGCAATACCTGAAACAGATAGAGCTTCTCCAGTAGACTTCTGGCCAGGAACACATCAATCTAAAAAGCAAAACAAGTAACTTTCATTGGATGCCAACTGTAATAAAAGTATAACCCTTAGAGCTCAAATACTGACAACATTAGCATTTCATTATGAACTCTAATATAAAACAGATTTGTGACTCTCTTGTCAAAAGTTTCCTCTCTGCTGACTTTGACATGAAATTCTGCAGTTGGCCTTTTTAAAAACCAAACCTAAAAATCCCACAAGAGGCAGCAGACAGTGGCTCTAGCTGTGTTTTTCCTCTCTAAGGAAACTTGGCAAACAAATGTGAAAGAATAATTTTTTTCCTCCATGGATCTAAAGCAAATCTGTTATCACAATTATAGAAGGATGAGGAAGTCCTCAGTTTGGCAGCACAACTGAAAGGTAAGTTTGTTACTGGTATTTTGGCATAAAAATTTTTCTAAATTAGACAAGAGACACCCACACCCTCAAGCTGATTCAATACTTGCATTTGGCCATCAGAACTGAAAATGCACATATGTTCCATGAATAAGACATATGGAAGCTGCTATTTCAGATACACTCCTGACAATTGCCACTCCTTTTTCTCATGGCTTTTCACTTTCTATGGATTTGCCCTTCCTTGTGCTTCTGGAGTGTAAACTCAGATATCAAGTGACAAGACACTGTGGCTACTTCTTGGGACACAGCAGTCCTTTACAGAAGTCCAGACTCAGAACACACCTCCTTACTTCAGCAGAAGGCATGAACACTGCAGATTCATGTTTAACAGATATTAACTCATCAAAGCCATTCCAATTCTTTCAGCTCCCAGAGACATGCAATGAAGTTCACTGGAAGCACACAATGGTAGAAGCAAATTCCCCACCTTCTCTTCTGCCATGGGCAGATTACAAAGGGTGAAAAACCCGAGCTGCATCTGCCAGCATGAACAAGACTACTCTGGCAAAGCAAGTCCCATGAGCTTGGCCCACACAACATCATTCTTTGTACAGTGCCAGCCATTAACCAATAAGACAACCACTGATGTTGATGACACATTGTCTCAGCAATGTAGGAACACTGGGAATTGTAGTAATAAAAATAATAAAAAGTTCTTATGCACAATCATTGTTGCCATAATGTACTTTTACCTCTTGTATAATTGGATCATCTTCTTCATTTGCCATGCTAGGATAAAACAAAGCTTTTTCTTGGCTTATTCCTTGGCACAACCTGAAAGGAAACAGGAATGTCATATGAATAATTTCATCTGTGTCACATACCACATGCAGTTTAGAGTATTGTTCAAGTTAACCTGGTTCCGTTCAGTGATAATCTGTTTGGTCTGTATTTTGAAGGGATGTATATGCTGCATGAACAGGTCCCTGATACTCAACAGTCTTGACCAAAGGCCACAAAATTATAGAGACAAACAAATGTCTCAAAAATAGGTAAACTGCTACAACTTTTGTGGAAGCTGCGGTTATTAAAAAGCCCTGAACCAGCGCCACAGGGAGGGGAAGCAAGCCTTTTGGATTTGCATAGTGTATCCTTCTCACACTGTGTAACAGTAACACACAGGCAGAAGGTGTTTTCCAGCCACAACTGGCCCTTCAGGGTCACCGTCTCGGATATTCCAGTCTGGGGATACCCTGATTTTTATTTCATCTCCTTGACAAGCTGCAGCCTTGTCTCCTGACCTGCCACTCTCCAGACTGAACTAAGTGAAAGCTCTTATACACACTGCTCTGCATTTCCTGGAGTCCTCCAAAACCAGCAGAACAGCAGATTTTTCTTCATAACTATACCAACTCCAACGAAAATAAGACTCTAATATTAACTGAGGACTGGATACTCTGGAACAAAAGTTCATTATGTTCAATCCAGTGCTGGAGCCAGTGTCGTGCCTGGTTCAGATAGCTGAATAAAAAATGATCTCTCAGCTAAAGCAACAATAGTTTTTCCCTGCCGAAATCAAACAAAAGGATTTACAAATTATTTGGGATGCCACTGCAACAATGTTAAGACACTACCAACTCCGGTCAAGATAGGCATTAAAAAAAAAAAAGAGCTCTGACAAACTGAGCAAGGAAAGTCTTAGCAACAAAGACGATTAGGCAAAGAAACAAGATCTGTGTTCAGGAACTCTCCCTCACTGTCCTTGAGGACAGCTTGCTTCTTTGCTCGAGCTCCTAGGGATGAAGAGAAAGGGAAACAAGCAGCATCCAGGATCAGCTGGGAAGCAGCAGTTGGGAAAGAAGGAACCCAGCATCCTAGAACAATGTCATTTTTTTCAAATACTCAAGCCACCACACAATTTAGGCAGCTCAGTATATTTCAGCTGACATACAGGCTTCTCAAATATCACACTAATGTATACACAGTTATCTAAGAAACCTTTCAGAGAGGCTAGACATTCTGGATACAAGTGTTATTAACATCCATTCAGGCTTACAGTGTTTTTGGCATTCCACCTAGAAATATAATTACATATTTTTCACTTACAGACTCTCTACTACCAAAAACGTGCCCCTCCCAGTACTGAGCTGGCATTTTCCATTTCCATCCCAGGGTCTTTGTACCATACACATGTATTTGAAAAATTATGACTTAGTATTCCAGATTCCTATCTTAAATAATTTTGTAGAAATGCAAAACATCTTCACAGCAAGAAGCCAGTACCTTAACCACAGACTGGGCTGTGAGCAAAACCCTGAGTATGTGATATCTGACTGCTATCAGTGTTTTCTGTGATCAGGCACCCAATTCCTCCCAGAAATACACACTAATATGTTTTAAAGAAATGAGATTTACCAGTTCCATTTTTGCTTTCCCTGCTCATATCCCCTGGGTGGCCCAATACCTGACAGCTCTGTATACATGGAACAACTGCTTTGCATTCAGCACAGAGCTGATGGTGGGAGGATGCCCCAGATGTGTGAGGACATGTGGTAACACCCAAAAGGTGGAACACCTGGGTCCAAACCCTCTTTCCTCACACCCCTGAGAGAACCAGGAACCACCCTTCCCTTCCTGACAGCCTGCATGCCAAGTACCTGCTAGGCTTATTCTCTCTCTTCTGAGAAAGTTATTTCACTTTTGAGAAGAGAAATTAAGATTCCCTGGGCTAAGAAAGGACAGAGAAATTCAGCCTGAAGGACCTGGTCTCTGGTCCCTCACTGAACACTGCTTATGCAATTACACACAGAATCTCTTTGTGAATCCACCTATCACTACTCAGGGGAAATGCTGTATTACAGAAACTACATTTTTTTTCTTAGTCCTGTAAAGACAAAGCATGACTACAGATCCTTTTACTGGAAAGTGAGACTGGCACATCTATAAATAGGAAGCAGTGAGTCCCAGCACAACTTATAATACTCATGCAACTGGAAGAAATCCTCTGAATCAGAATGAAGGCATGCAGACACAATCCTATGTCTGATACATATATATACATAGGGTGGTGGTTATTTCCACATTAGTCATATACATACATTTATGATACCACAAGAGAATGGAATCATACATTAAGAGAGAGCAAACATGGTCAGCAGGTTCAAACTTCTTTTGGTAGAAGCATTTTCTTTCATGAGGGACTTTCCTTTAAGGTGCAAATCAAAATATAATGTGAGATATTAGCTCACAGGAGGGCAAGAGATATAAATCTTTTCATTTCTCCTGCAGTGACCAATGCAAGGACCAATCCATGAAACTGCTCATTAGCTGACCATAGCACCATGGGGATGTAGAACCAATGAAGAAAAATGTTGTGGTTAAAGAACTGTAAAAATCAGTGATGAAGCAACTGAATCCTGTATCCCACTCTGAGCTTAGAAGGGCATTTGAGTATTAGAGACTTAATTTTATTTTACTACCAAAGACTTCAATGTAACTTTAAGAAGGTAAATTGCAAACCCACACATCATTTGACACACAGACTTTTAGTCAGGCCTGCAAGAAATGCTCCAGTATTTCATTTTTACCTAAATTCATCAGTAATAATGGACCCTCAAAGTGCTAACATTGAAATGTGAAATATTCTTCATATATTCATGCACTGCCAAGGAAAGGCCAAGGATTCCTGCTGGATCAGTGCCTGAAAGTACAAATGCTGAAACAGCACCGTGGGGAAAGTGCCATCTTCCTGAATCACTGCCACAACTAACTCTGGCAAGGGGCTCTGAGCAACCCTCTTGCTCAGGCTGACCAGGGCACACAGCAAAATGGAAGCTGCAAAAAGAAGCTGAAGCACCTTCCATACATTCATGATAACTATAATTTTGACCCAATTACTTGCTTCATTTCTTCCTTTCCTACAAGCAGCTTTGCACAGTCATCTTCTGGCAGTGAACCCACGAGGGCTCCTCTGCACCAGGACCTCTCTCTGGAGGTGATGTCACCCAAGCAAACCTTTGGGGTTTAACAGATGATGCATCAAGCACAAACCTTTCTCTGCCACCTGACACGTGTGCAGCGCGGGATGAGGCAGGCCTGCGCTGCCGGAGCAGGGGTCACTGCCGCCGCTCCGGGACACTGCCGGGTCACTGCCGCCGCTCCGGGACACTGCCGGGGCAGGTCGCGGTGCCCGTGCCGCGCTCCCCGCTCCCCGCTGGACGCGGCCCCGCACCCCTGGGGCCGCCCTGTCCTGACACAGCAGCCTGGCAGCGCAGGGCTGCGGGCAAAGGGGCCCGGGGAAAGGCACAGCGAGCCGCCCAACCCGCCCTGACCGCGGGGACGGAGCGAATCCCCCCGGGCGGCACGGCTGGGTTGGGCTGGGCTGAGCCCTGCAGAGCCGGTGGCAGCCAGGGACACCCGCTGCACTTCGGGGCGGGTGCGCTGAGTGCTTCCCGGGCTGAAGGCGCAGGGCTGCGGGCCCCACAGCACCGGCCGGAGCCGCCGCTCTCAGCCCCACAGCACCGGCCGGAGCCGCCGCTCTCGTCCCCACAGCACCGGCCGGAGCCGCCGCTCTCAGCCCCGCAGCACCGGCCGGAGCCGCCGCTCTCAGCCCCACAGCACCGGCGGGGCGGCCGCTCTTGGCCCCACAGCACCGGCAGGGCGGCCGCTCTCGGCCCCACAGGACCGGCCGGCACCGCCGCTCTCGGTCCCACAGGAACGGCCGGAGCCGCCGCTCTCATCCCCACAGCACCAGCCGGAGCCGCCGCTCCCAGCCCCACAGAACCGGCCGCACCCCCGGTGCTGCTGCGGGAGCCGAGAGGCCGCGGGGCTGCGGCCGGACCCCGCCCGAAGTGCCCCGGCCCGTGCCGGGTCCTGTCAGGACGCTGCGGCCCCGCTGCCCCCGCGGTGCCGAGTCCTCGCAGTCTCGGCTCCGCCACTCTCCCACCCCTGCCCAGGCCGCGCTCCTCCCCCGCCACCGCCCGCAAGGCCCTCGGCGCCGGGTGCGACCCCGGGAAGCGCAAAAGCAGAGCGGCCTCGCGTACCTGAGTGCGGGCCGGGCGGGCGGCGCGGCGCCGCTCCCCCGCTCCGCTCCCCGTGTCGGTGGGGCAGCGGTCAGGCAGCCGCCATGTTGGTGGCCCCCGGGCCGGCACGTGGGGACGCGGCGCCTCCTCCTACCCACAATGCTCTCCCCGCCGCCGCCGCCGCCAGGGGGCGATGGCGCCGGTTTGAGGTTCAAAAAAACGCTCATGGCAGCGGTGGGATTCGAACCCACGCCCCCGAAGAGACTGGAGCCTTAATCCAGCGCCTTAGACCGCTCGGCCACGCTACCACCCCGATCCAGCGTTGTTTCGGCAATACTTTTAGCCAGACCAGGGTTTTTTCTTTCTTTCCCACACCCCTCCATCCTTAGCAACCGCTCTGCCCACACCCCCCCTTCTACCCGAAAAATAAAACGCGGGGGATCCTTTTCAGCCCGTTTCCAAGCAGCGGCACTTGCAGCGTTGCGATGCACCCGGGCACGGACGGACGGGCGGGAGCGGCTGTGCCCGAGCTCCCCGCGCCGCGCCCGCTGCCACGTGGATGCCACGGAGCAGCACAGCCGCCTGCGCGCTGCGTGTGGCATCGCCCGGGCGCCTCCTCTGAAAGCCTAAAAACAGTTCTAAAATTCTAATTTTCCCTTGCGAAGCCACTGCTCACTGAATTTACAAAGTCAAAAGTCAGCAGTTTATGGTTGAGGTGATGTTCTTTTGCGTATAGCAAGGCAGTATTCAGTACACTTGTGCAAAAGTGTTTGTGCACTCAGCTCCATGAATGTGCCCCTGGGAGTCTCTGGCCACATTTTGCCTGAAAGTCTGGTGAGTTTTCTTAAATAATTAATGTTATTTTCACCACTTAATTACAACGGAAGGGTTGTATTTTGTGAAAAAAAATCAGCTTCTCTAGGGTAAGGCCACAAAGCCTTAATGCAGCTTAATTCTGTCCTTGTGGCAGTTAATTTAAATAGGATAGAGAAAATAAACCTGCTGGAGCCCAGCATCATTCAACCCTTTTCCCTGGTACCTCCCAGAGCCTGTCCCTGCAGCACAGGCAGTGCCAGCTCTCTTTCCAGGGAGCTGCTGAACATGGAATCAAGGAATAGTTTAGCTGGGGTTTGGAAGTGTTGGATAAAAAAGGTTGGATAGTTGGATTGAGCAGGGACATCTTCAACCAGATCAGGTAGCTCAGAGCCCCGTCCAACTTGACCTTGAATGTTTGTAGGGATAAGGCATCCACCATCCACTGTGCCAGTGTTTCAGCACTCTCACTGTAAATATGAATAAACTCCTCTAGTGCTGCTGCAGTTTCACACCCTCAGTTCAGTGCCTTTTCAGGATGGGTTTTTAAGAACAAAGGGAGCTGACTGCAGAGCAGCAGGAGAGGTTCAGGAGGGAGAGAAGGTAGGCAGACCTGAATTGGCTTCACACATCAAATCACCTGTAACATGCTCAGGCAGAAAAGTTTAGGCAGAGTCAGTTTTAGCAGTCTTCAAGCATATGGGTGGGTGTGTGTGTGCAGCAGGAGGCTGCATGGAACACTCACTGCAAACTGTTCCTTACTGTGTGGGCTGCTCAGTCCCACAGGCACCACAAGGTACCAACAGCCTCCTGAAAAGTGCTTTTCTGCCCTGTCACAGCTGAGCTCAGCCTCTGCCCCTGAAATGTTTCTGTGCCTGGCCACAGAGACATTTCTCCTGAGCACCAAAAGAAGCCTGTGTACCCAACATTATTCACATCAGCCACGTGTGACACAGACAGGGGGGTAAGAGCACAGGTTGTCCCTCAGGGGTGGAAGTTGGGTCAGCAGTTTCTTCATCTCACCTGTGCAACACCAGTTATAGTGACAGGACCTTTTCCAAAATAAAGAAGAATTAAGGTAGAGAACTTAAACTATAACACAAGCTACCAGCCTCATTGCATTGTATTCCTGGCACAGGATAGCCAGAGAAGAGCAAGGACCCAACACTTGTACTGAACACTCCCAGACTAAGGGCCAGGCCCAATGGTTGCAAAGCCCTGAGCTGTCCCCACACAGGAGTCAGATCCATCAGCAGGACCAACTGAGAGATATCCCTGAACTTAAACCTGAAAATACCCTGACTCACCCCTGGCAGCACTGCCCTGTATCCATCCTGAGAGGTTAAGATGAAATTCTGCCTGTCCAAATTCAGATGAAAGTTCTGATTTGATCCATTGTAACTACACCTGGCTCTGTCAGCACTCATTCTACTCTGAGTGAAATTATATCTGTGGGGAAGAGTGAGATTCAAATTAGTCCCACAAACCAGTAACTCAGAAACAGGCAATATACTTATTTACACTTTATAAACTCTAAGAGTTTGCTGTCTCCATGGTTTCTGAAGAATGCTATTCTTACTTTGTTACACTTGCCAAACACTCCATCTCTGTGACAGCAGCTATATCTAAAAACTACACAGGCTATAAAGTTAGAGCAGTGCCAAATTTCACAATTTTTCATCTTCAGTGGAGAGGCCCAGATGGTGCTTTTTTGTTAGGAAATTTTGCTATTTCACAGTGCCTTTACTAGAGGCATTGTTTAAACTATACAGGTATAAGAAGTTCCACCTGTATAAATAAAGCAATAAAAAAGCAACAAGAGCTCCCTTTTTAACAATTTGAAAGGACCTGTATCAGATTATTCTGGCACAGAAAGGGAAATAAATCATAGCAAGATGACAGTGTATCATTAATGCTGTATCCCACCTCAAATCACAGAGCCCAGGAATTTTCAGCCCATTTTCAGGACTAAACAAAAGCTAAAGGCATAGGGGAGCCTCTATAGCACCCTGCAAATGAGCCCTCCTGCCCTTTTATTTTATCCTTCATTGGTTACAGACACTACATGTGTAATCAAATGCAAATCAGAGAGCACATCAACATTTTGTTTTCTGGAGGAAAACAGATTTTGTTGCTCCACATCTAATAATTTCCTCCTGGTTAGCTACTTCTGACTGTTGAAAGGGAATAAAATCAGGAATGGAATAACACAGAGAGGATTTCTGGAAGCTTGCAATAGTAGGATTGAATTTTGGCAATTTATAAAGAAAAAAACAACAAAAAAAGCAAACACCCACAAGCAATGAGTATAACTCTACTGAGAAAAGTGACAAAAAGAACAATTTTATTGACTAGCCAGAATGAACCCAGACAAAGTGAATGAAAGGACTAAGTGATGCAGGCAAACATTATTTGCTTGTCTGACATATAAACAAAGGCTTCCATCTCAATGTCCTTACCCAAGCAATATCCCCACTGACATCTGGAAACACTGAACCCAGGTAAGTTCTGGCAGGCTGAGCCTCAGATTTATTTTCACATTTTTAAAAAATACAGATTTTTATTTATTCATTGTGAATAGATTAAAAATACAGCATAAAGCAATATCATTGCAAAAGTCTTTAAAATATACAGTTTTTCCCTTCAAAAGAATGTCACAGAATAAGTTGCAAATATTTCTGTAAACAATTTCCATTTTCATATTATTGACAGTCCCATTTATTGAATGGCCAAATCATCTGATACACCTTAGGACACAAGGTAGTCTTCATCACCAAAAAGTAGTATTTGCAAACAAAGAATTAATAACCATAATAATTTTTGCATGAGTTGTGTGCACATTTACAGATCTACAAAGAGCTGTCAGCAACTACAGAATTTAGCAAATTAAACTACACAAAAAGTGTCAATTATTACACTCTACATCCTTTGCATGCACATTTTGGACAGGCACTTTCCATCTCCTCCCTACAATGGGTAGTGGTGTTGTCACACATGCTTCCTTCTCAAGGAAAATCTCAAAGATTTTGGCATCAACACCTTATGAGGGAAACAAATCCTTTTGTCTGATTTTGCTATAGTCCCTACACTGTATAGGTTCCACACAAAACAGACTATTCAACTGTCTTCAGAGGTGAGTGGCTCTACCTTTCATTGACAGCTGATACCTTAATGCTATGAACTAAAATAGCAAAAAAGGCCACATTCCAGAGAGGCTTTAGGCATCTAAAGCAGAACTTTGGATAGGCACTGAAAACATTCATCTGAATTGCAGTCCTCTGGTTCTATTTCAGCATGTTAGATACAAAAAATATTAAGTTCAAAAATCTGGTCATTTTAGTACCTCACTACCTAAAACTGAGCTTGAGAAATGAGACATTCCTCCATTAATGGGTGAAGAGCTTCTCCCTCACTCTCAAAACAAAACAAAAAAGAAAAAGGCCATGGGCACTACTTTCTCATGACCTCTGCAATTTACAGCAAAAAGATGTTGCTATGTGTTGCAAGGCTGCTCACAGCTGGTTACAGCACCAGCCAGAAACACAACATCTAAGGGTAACTTGCCCTTCCCTCCCAGAAAGGATTAAATTCCTCCCTTAACCACCAGGAGTTCACCTCTTTCAGACAGTGGCAGCTGTTACTGACATCACCCTTGGATACTTTCTAAACAGCAATTCAAGATCCACTTGCCATAAAAAAGAGAAAATGGGAGCACAATTTGATTCCAGTGGCAGGAAAGGAAGAACTGATTTCTGTTCCCTGAACAGTTTCTGTGTTTTGTAAGAAGTTAATATTCCTTGGCTATGCATGCAAGAAATCCTAATCAATCCTAATCAATCATCTCTTAGCCTGCTTGGCTTTACACCTGCTTTTAAGAGCTTGGCTGAAGTGGTGAGCATTACAGCACTTCACTGGGCTGTCCCTTGTGCAGGACAATTTACACCTCAGGAGACTGTAAGGCCAAGGAGGCAGAAGCTTCCAGCTTAAATCTCCAGCAAAATGACTGTTAACCACAACCAAGGAATAGGAACAGCTGCTGTACTAGCCAGCTTTGAAATAAAACACTGGATTTGAAGAAACTTATCTCTATGCAATGATAATTCAACCACCACCAGGTATTTGTGCTCCCCTCACTGGTTAGGATTAGGCAGAGAGGACACAAATTCAAGTGTTTTGGGGTAATACTGTTTTTCCTTTCTAATCACAAACTCTTCTTTAAATGGCATTTGCAGGTAAAATACCATTTCAAAATAGACTTAAACAATATAAATTTTTTTCTGTACATGGAAATAGGTGAATCAACATCGCCTAACCTCTTCAACATCATCTGAAAATGGTGGAAAATGTGGTCTCATTTTAATTGAGATAATCTAGTTTCAGTGAGATTTGAGATGCCACTGTAAAACTAACTTTACCATATATTACAAATCTTGCTGCTTTATGTCATTGGACAAATACAAGATCAGTAGAATTTTATAAAACTAAACTTTTATATGATGCAAAATGTGAAAATGAGAGGTATGTGGATGTCTCACCTTATCAGGTACATGAATGATTTTCTAATGGTATAATATGCAATGCTGGTAATGAATAAAACATTCCAACCTGAATATTCTCACTGCCAATCTGAATCATCTTCTCTACCCCTCTTTAAAATAAGGATTCCATCTGAAATTCATTTGAGAATAAGTGTCCAACAATGTCAGCAAAGTAGAATGGGACGACCTATTAATTAACATCAGTAGCTGCATCCATAAACTGGAAATTTATGTTCATGTGCAAATTTGGTGAGATACACCAAAAATGATGAAGAAATGCTAGGAATTTAGGAAAATGTTTTTCTGTATGTGGGGAGGAGAAGAAAAATGTAAACATACTGATCATTTGCTGTGTAAAAAAACAGGATATGTAAAGCCTAAATTATAAGGCCATATTTTCTTTTGTCAAAAAAACTAGGCCCCTCAGTTCTAACAGTAAAAAAAGTACAAAAGATCCAAGTATGTGTGTGTTACAGCTTTAAAACACAAACAGAATTATGCTATGGCATATTGCACATACTACTTACATTTAGATTTCTACCTTCAAAAAAATTATAAAACTAAAATATGGAACAAAAAACCAACCTGGTAACATCACATAAAAATACATCTTTGTAGCTGCAAATGCAGCAAGTGTATAAAAAATTTATATACAAGAACTGCTTAATTTCAGTGTCATTCTTCCATCATTGCCCAAGCCTCTTCTGCTTTTTGGTAGTACTGATTTGCCAGTCTGCCCTTCATGGCCTCCATGGCTGCTTCTGCTGCTTCTGTGTAAAGCTCACCTAGAGAGGAAACAGCATCAGTTATGTTGACAGAGTAAAGAAAGAACATGGCTTTAGCCTGAAGCAAATAAAGGGCAGAGGAAGAATCTGAGGTCAAACTGCAGGGCCAGATGTATGGGTGTGTTTTAACAGTGCCAGAGCTGCATCAGCTGGGAATATGCCTCTGCTCTTCAAGTTGCAAGTTATATAACTGGGTGCTGATGGCTCCCCAATGCATTTGGAAGGACTGGGAACAGGATAAGCCTGCAGGCACCCCCCAAAACACATCTAGCATGTAGGTTACACAGCAACTTTAGAGAATGTTGTGTAGGGCCTGGGAGTTATGGGTGTAACTCAAACTACAAGCAGCAACCTGCAGCTCAGGGGAGTGACCCAGAAGAGCAGCCTCAGAGGGAGTGAAGGTTGCCTGGCAGTGACTCAGTGTGCCACAGATTGCACCTGGCACCACCCACTACCCTGTCCCTGCCAAGATCTCTTTCACTGTTACCAGCCTTGTTACACCCAGCATCATTAAATCTGAAGGTATTGACCCTCTCTATGTTTTGTAACAGCTGAAGCAAGAAATTTATTTTTGGGGTACATGATGGGGGAGAAGGGAAGAAAAAGTAAGATTATAGATAACAGAAACAAAATGAGGCCTCACCTGATCTCTGTGGATCCTTCTCCAGGTTGAACCCTCCCATCATTAACATCTCTGCCTCCCTGGCCAGGAGCAGGTACCGTGGCTCATCCTGAGTGCCATCATATTCACCCCCCTCATCATAGTCTGTCATGTTCAGAGCAGCGTTGTACCAGTGCAGTGCCTCCTTCCAATCCTGGGATCTGAAGGCAAAAATAGTCTTTGAAGGTGGTTCCCTTAGGAAACAAATGTACTTTGCATTGGAGGTTCAGCATCCAATTTTGTACTGGCTTCTCAGAGCCTTGATGCTCTCCAAGAAAGCAAATGGTTTCATGGAGACTCACTAACTGCACTGCAGCATTAGGTCACTACAGCAAAATGAGGCTGGGGGTCACTTTATGCAGGAATTACAGGAGAAAGTATCAGACTGAAGTGTTTTGCTGAACTCCAGAGCCTGAGCTTCACTACAAGTTGTATGGTTTTGGTCTGGCATTTATATTTGAGAGAGTAATCAATTCAGGAAAAAACCTGAAGTTGCAGAGTCTTGTTTCATAAATACTTTAAAATCAGTTACTTTTCATTGAGAACGCTCAATCAATTTCAATTACATGTTTAACATTATTCCATAGTGGGAAATTTAAAGAGAATCATTCTTGCGCAAAACAGAAAACTCATGTAAATAAAAAAGACATGCTAAAATACAAAAGCAGAAAAATCATTTTCCCAGCCTTGCCTCAGTGAAATACCACCAAGTTAACTTACTCAGTCATGCACAGTACCTGTCTGCACCAAGATTTACACCTGTATCATATGCTCTTGCTACCAGAATCATGGAAGGCCGGTCTCCAGCTTCTGCTGCTCTCAGCAAGTAATTAAATCCTTTATTTCTGTTCTCCTTTGTATCCTAGTAAAGGAAACAAAACCTTTAAAATGCATGTTTCTAAAACCATATCTTTGCCCCTCTACCATTAAATGAGTTTCTCAAAGTCAGCAAGTATTTAGTATGCCTGAGAAATTGGCACACCTACAAGAAACAAAACAGCTGATCAGTAAAGGTGGCTTCAAAAGCTTCCCAAAGGCAGGCAGTAATTTTCTGGCAAAACCAAAAAGAGGCAGCTTAATTACAAAGTAATCTATTTTCTCTGAAGAGGCTACAGAACATCTAACTACAGCTTTTGTTTCATCACCGTTTCCTGCAGTTCTTATGTTATTTTTACAATGGACCACAATTCTGCTTTTTGGCCTTTTCCATACCTCGAGAGTGACCTCAGAAAGGATGTGATGTGGCAGCTGAGAGCACATGAGGCCCAAGCCCACGATGGCTTCCAGCTCCCCACAGTCTGCAGCCTGCTCCAGGTGGAACAGGGCTGATTGCTGATCCCATTCCTCGTCCTTCGCACAGAAGCGCCCGGCTTCATGATAGCGAACCATGGCCAGGTGAACCTGGACACAATTGCACAGGAGAGACAGGGTGATGTAGGGATCTGATCCTTCAAAACCCTTCTGCTCATATTTTATCAGGTCCTCTGACTCCTCGAGTAAGGGGGGAAACCTTAGCACATTCTCCAATTGTCTGAAAGGAGGCTCTAGCCAGATGGGGGTCAGCAACTTCTCCTAAGCAGCTGGTGACAGGATGAGAGGATGTAGCCTCAAGCTGCACCAGGGGATGTTCAGGTTGGACATCAAGAAGAATTTCTTCGTGGGAAGGGTTGTAAAACATTGGAATGGACTGCCCCAGGGAAGTGGTGGAATCACTGTTCCTGAAGGTTTTCAAGAAACAGCTGGGCATGGTACTTAGTGTTACAGTCTGGTTGACAAGGTGGTGGGTGATTGGTCAGAGGTTGGACTTGATGATATTAGAGGTATTTTCCAACCTAAAAGACCCTGTGAAAAATAGGTTTCTTTCCCACATCAAAAGGTTTGAGAACACCTAAGGCTCCCAGGATGTTCAGAAAGATTTACATCATGTTTTAGGAGTGGGCTAAGGCCATACATAACCCGACTTAATTCACATTTGCATTATCTGGAATAGTCTGCAGTAAAAAGAGTCAATCCATGCTACCAGAACTCAGGAGCTCAGCTTTGCATATGTGCACAGTATGTGGGTCAGGCACACACACCCATCCCAGTGTATCTTCCCTGTGTGATGCCCCTGGAAAGGCAGATTAACAACAGCAGGGTTCTTCCCAAAGGAGCCCAGATGCTGCAAGGCTAAAAGCAGATGGAATCCACGGGTTCCTGGACTCAGATGTCCCTTACACAACACAGGTAGGTGACAGAAAGGTATAGGTGTGTTATTTTCAATTGCACAAACAAATGCAGACAGGGCAACACTTCTATATAAGTAATAAATACAAGATGTTTCTTGTTGGATAAAACAGTATCAGCAGACACATCTTACCTTTCCAAGGATTGACTTCCCAATTTTCCTTTCAAGTTCAAGTGCATTGAGCCTCTGAATTTCTTGGGCAACACAGGATGGTCTGTGGATGTGGACTCTGGAAGAGTTGTAAAGATTCCATTTCTCCACACTGATCTGAAATACGAAATATACTATTATTTATATTCACAATTAAAATTCCCATCCATGTGGATTACCTTCCAGGAATCAAAGCTTCTATCAATATTCTTACTTATTAGTAAATACTGTATTTTAAAACCCAGCTTTTAAAAGTCAAGTTAGTAGCTGATTAAATGGTTATTATTCTTCATTAAAGAAACAGAGTAAACCCCTCTATTTCTAATCTGAACATCATCACTTTAAAGAATCATCTCAAAGTTCTGAATCAGAAGAAATTACTTACGAAAATAAGCAACTGAATAGTCACACTGCAAGCATTCAAGTTATGCATGCACAAAAAAATTGAAACCCATACTTTTCTGTCCAGAATTTCAGTTCCCAACACTTTAAAAACAGCTTGCATTCTAGAAAAATAACAGGTAACAATGCAGAAGATGACAGACAGACACATGCACTGGCATTTCTCAGGAGGAGCAACCCAAATGAAGAAATTTTTGAACATAATGGATTAGTGGGAAACAGTAGCTGAAAACAATCCTATCACAATTAAGGCCTTTGTGGGGACACAGAGAAAACACAATAGGAAATGTTACTGGCATAGAACTTCAGTCTGTTAAAGTTGTTTCCAATTTTCTGAAACAGGAATTTATAATAATTGAAATTAAATTCTGAAAATTGTATCTAAATTAGTTATTAATTGTTGTCAAAGCTCTGTTTTTTCTTTCCTTTCATGGTAGTTATTTCTTTAAGCTTATACCCAAGACCAATTATCACAGAAGTTATATTTTGTAAAAGCATACAAGGTCTGGTCTTTCCTAAGTCAGTTAGGTGACAGCATCTCTCTTCACTGTGTATGTGTTTCAAACACTGCATGTTTTTAAGAAATCATACAACTACATACAGGATGAAATTTCAAAAGTAAGGTGCAAAAAGGAAATATAATTTAGTTAGGCAGAAAAGAAATCCACAGAGCTGTAATTTTTTATTGAAGAGAGAAACCCATACATAATCACTGGTATAGAAGTGACAATTTATTTCACAGTACTTTCTTCAATGAGGAAAACAAACACAAAACATAAAAGGAAATAACAGAGTGGTAAGTTGGTATTAATAAACATTTTCTGTAGCTGAAAAGGAAGGGAAACCAACATCTGGTTCAGTGATGTGGTTAGGTGGCAGATGAATGGAACAAAGGACAAGCAGAGCAGCAAACTCAGTTTGTGAACATTTCTGCTTTATTTACCCTTGCAGAGCTTCCCAAACTGTCCTCATCAGACTCCTGCCTCCGGCTGCTGTTTGAATGGCCCTATGTTAATGTAAAGGTTTGCATTATTCAATCTGCAGGAACTGATGGGTGACAGTTACACCTCTAGACTATTCCTACCCTGCAGAATTAATAGTGGCAATGACCAAAATTGTTTCCATGAGATCCTTTTCTTTCAGTGGTATCACAATATATTAAGAAACATATCAAAATGATAAAGAACTTGGCACACATGGGCTTTAATCCTGGAGATGCCATGACAAATACCTTGCCAAAGGAGGTGACAAAAGGAGTGGTATCTCTGGAAGCAGTATTCTCTTTCCTGTTTTTAATTAAATACCTTGTTAAAAGCTCCAGGTCAAAAAGCATTTACTTAAAAAATTATATTTTAGAGGAGTAACCAACTAACCCCCAGGAATTCTAAATTTAATATTATTATCTGACAACAACATTAAGTTCTACAAAGTAGAGAGGATAAATGGGTCTGAAAGCAAGATCATATTCATGGATTCCACATGACAAGAAGATGGCTACACCTCCTAAATGAGTATGTAATACTTAAAAAACCCACACAACATCTAATTAAATACAATCAAACTACTAATTACAAATAATCTTTTTCCTGTAAGAGTGTCATCCCCAATATGAATAAATAACTTTGCAATATAGGGTAACTTCTTCATTTCCTCATTTCTGCTGTTTTCAAAGTATAGATTAGGATCAGATCTAGATCAGAAAGGATAAAAAAGAAGATTCTTCTACAAAAACAGTTTAAGTATGAACAGACCAAACTCTGCTACACCAGTCAGGTTCTTACCCTCTCTCTATGATCCAGATCTTCTGTCTCACTTCTCTTTTCACTCGGATATCCACTGTCTCCACCGTTTTCAAAGTCCTACAGAAGTCAAGAACAGAGCAGCATTAGATTATACTTTGTAAGGACCTCAGCTTGACATTTCTACAGAGCAAAAGGTTTGCTCTTTCAATGAAAAATATTGGATAGTTATACTGGATGAAAATAATTGTGCTACCTCTGTCAGAAGGAGCAGGACTTAATGATACATAAAGTAGTATAAGACTGTCTTCTCTCTTACATGCATTAAAACAAATCAAGGACTTGCATATTTTATCAAATCAAGAATCCAATAAATGTAGTTTTCAGCTTCAGTGATAAACCAGTAACTGACAGCTCCTGGCACTAAGGCCTAGCACTGAAAAATGCCCATTGCAAACTTCTTGCACCTCCTCAGGCAAGGTTCTCCAACATTCCATGGTACCATTGTTTGCACAAGGATTCTTTAGCTCTACTACCACAGCAGCTGGGACAAGCATCCAAGACACAATATGCTGGCAAGGGAACAGGCACATGCTTTAAGCACCTGTTAAAATACCCCAAATGCAAATAAGTATCTGGCAAAATAATGAATACTAAAATATTAAAATAAAACGTTCTTCCTTTAGTAGAGACAGAAATGCACAGAAGTAACATGATCTGCAACAATAAAAATAGGCAGAGCATCTTTATGTGCTTTTACTGAATAAAATCTTTGGGAAGTTCTATAAAGACACATTTCATTAAGCAACTGCAACCTCATTTTTTGTTGGAAAGACACTCACCCTTTTGTTGTCAAGCTGATCCAAGTTATCTACTTCACTGAACACAGGCCAATCTAGGAGAAAAAAAATTGCTGTTATTATGAGGATAACATGTTTGAGGAAAAAACTCTAGATATCATTTTATTGCTGGTTCTTTTCACAGAAGCATCTGTGCATTAATTAACTACATAGAAGTACTTTCAATTTTATTTCTGCTCGAAGAGGAGCACTAGAAACAACTGTTCTGGACCAAACCAATGCTGTTGTGCTCAAAACCAAAGTAAGACAAAACCAAAGTAAGCCCAGTCCAAGGTTAAGGACCCCCCCCAGAGGTGATGTATGAGGCTCACTCACTAAGCACGTCCACCTTGTGGCTGTGAGGGGTTGCAGAGGATGGAGAGCAGGGCAGGGAGTCAAAGGCCACATCACTCATGCTTTCATCCCCCGAGTTCTCAGACAGGCGGGAGAGCAGCGGGGGCCGACTCCCCGACACCGTCCTCGCGCGGCTGCTGCCGCACTTCTCCTCCGTGCCACGGAGGATGGTCTGAGCAGATTCCTTGGCAGATCAACGAGAAAGTCCTGTCAGTAATCCTTCTGTGCATTCTAAACGTGCTGTGCAAGCCAGTGTGAGTGTTTATTAGGAGTCCTCTATAAATATACACACGTATACAGAAGCATTTGCTTTGGTAAGTTCTACACTGCAACAAAATTTCAAGCCCTGACATTTTTACTGTTAGAAAAAGTTTTGTTTAGGACTGAGTTTCATTCCAAGTGTTACGTCAAGTCCCATTCCCACCAAACTCAGCTGAAACTGAAATCAATTTGCAACAAACATCGAATCAGGTTTGTGAGATCCAAAACTTATAAATTATTTCAGTGTTCAAAGATCTACTTGGTCCCAAATATACACTGTGTTACACAGTTCCCTGTTACTTAAAGCTACAGCTTAATTACACTTTTTCATCAAACACTTACAAGCAATTTTTTATTGTAATCCAAGGCATTTTTCTCTTTGGATGAAAGATCAAATGGTGCAAGCCCCATGCTTTTGCAGATGTTGTTGCAGAAATGAGAATGAAAGAACAAGGCCATTCCTCGAACACCTAAGGCATTAAAAAAAAGTTTCAAAAGGGTCAAATTTCATATTACTATTTACTTATTAAAAACTTTTCCAAAAAAGTCAAGAGAGAGAAAATGCTTTGCAGCACACAGCCTAACCCATGCCATTTCAACAGCTGTAAGAGCTATTCACTCTCTCTGCATGAGAGAGTGAAAGAAGTACAAAAAATCTCAAAAAGCTATGTATGAACAAGATATACCAAAAACCTAATCCAACTGCATCATTGAGAAACGTGCCTCGATTTAATCCTGCTTACAAAACTTGCAGTGTCCTACAAACAACTTCACATATAGACACTTGGAACTTCAAAAATACACAGTGCCTATCTCTCTGCATTCAGCTGTATTCATTCCTGCAGTGTGGCAAGGAACTCAAAGGCCATGATAATTGTTCTCACAATGCAGAAACTACTTAATTCCACCACTTGTTTAGGAGTAGGCCAGGAGACATGAGCCAAGATCAGCTCTCATTTTAAGATTGTCCTTATATGACAGCTGACCTGCACAGGACTCCTTACAACAGGACTTCCCCAGACCCTCAGAAATGTGCCACTTCACCCATTGCAGTGGCTGCTCAGCAGAGCTGGGAAGGAAAGAGAAGCATCCCTTAGTGAAACAGAATAACTGATTTTACCTAGGTTGCCATCTCCAAAATCTGTACCACTCTCTGTATGGATCTGAGGATCTGTGTAAAGATCTCCAACTCCCTGGATATCAACAACAATGAGCTGGTGTCCTGAGCGCTCAAAGGTGAAGTGACTGAAGGCCTGGAAAGAACCACAGAAGATGTCTGAGAACACTCTCCCTTCATCTACTGAAAAGAGCAACACATATTCCCCTGTTATAAATGGGAAAAGAAGTCTGATAATCCTACCACTGAAATACAACAGGTACAGATATCATGATGAAAGCAGCAAGACAGAGACTAGAAGGATGTAGTATCCTGTCTCTGCAACCTGGTCCAACTTGCAGAGAGGCTAAAAAAAAAGGGAGGGTGAAGAGCAGCAGTGGGCACAGGCAGGGGAAAGGAGATGGCTTAAATCCTCATTTTTGTACTAGAGATTGTTTTCCACTATAGTCTCCACCTTAGGTGGTGGGGAGCTGGCTGGCAGAGAGAAAAACATTGGGCTCTGAAGCCAGTGCAGATTAACTTCTGTATAAACATTCTGGCTGTGCCTCTAAACCTGCAAGCTCTGCATCTCTGGGACACTGCTTACTTCTGCCAACAGGCATTAGCTCTGCCACAAAAAAAGATCCCACAAATAAATGTGAACATCCCCACAAATTCTTCTTTCTCTCTGAGCAATCCCCCAAGCAACTGCTCTGCGTCTGTATTTGTGTATCAGATAATGAAATGTACATTCATGCTCTCGAAAAAACACATTCCAAGAATCAGGTATGAAAAGCCTTTCTCTTCAGAATAAAGCTGAGATACTAGGAATCTTCTGGGAAGGCTCCAAAAAAGCGTTGCTAGGCCTGAGGGAGGTGACTAGTGGTGACAGACAAACATTTTAACTGCAGCAAACTCCAGAGAACATTTAGTTCCCAACCTGTGAAAGCACAGCACTGATTCCGTGCACAAACAGCAGCCCAGAACATAAACTCTCTGCTTACATTAAGCCTCATGACAAATACTTTAAAAATAGTGGGAAAAAATGTAAAGAACAGATCTCTCAAGGCCCAGTAAAAATATCTCTTTTGTTACATTGACGACTTTGCATTTTTCAATAGTATTTTGAATTTATTTTACAAGATTCAAGAATCACTTGAAATCTGTACTTGTATTTCTATTTGCAATCTCAGATTCAGCTATTCAGAGACTGCAGCTGGAAAAATCTACATTTTTATATGCAAATGGACTAGATTTATTTACATGAATTGGATACCAGCTGTGTATTACGTGAGGCACCAAAAGACTATTCAGTACACAGTGCATGAGAGATCTCTCTCACTGCCTCAATTTGAAGACAGTTTGAAATATTTTGATGCCTGCAGTTTAATTAGAGTCAAAGGGCTTTAGGTTTCCAAAGAGTATTAATCCTGTTCAACTCAAACTGTAATCAACTGAAATCCAATAAAGCACTCAGTGCTCGAAAGAGCAGGCCCCAAGTAAGGGGCAGACAAACTGCAAATGGAGAAATTAATCTGGCATTGTAGTGCAGAGCCTGCAGTTTCCTTTCTTGGCAGTAATGCAAGACCTCTGGAGAGAGCCCAGAAATTCCCTGCAGCAGACTCCATGGAAAGCATTAAACAAAGCCTCACTTGAGGAGTTAGACGAATGTTGTCGTCTCGCACAAATCCAGAATTTGAGTTGTATTTGATGTATTTGCCCTCAATGTAATGTTCCAGATGAAAGAGAGGCTTTCCAGGCCTGTTCTTCATTTCAATAATACAGGTCTGCACTATATCCACCTAGGGAGAGAAAGAAGATAAACAGTGACTAACAGAACACTGACTTCAGATCAAAGTGTGTGTGAATCCTCCAGCTGTGAAAACTTTCCCAATGCAAGAATCTGAACAATTGCAAAGATCTTTCTGTTTAACAAGGAGGTGGAGAAAGAGTCATGTGCTTCTTGAGTTGTTGGAAGAATTCCATAAATTAAAAGCAGTCACTTCAAAACAGCTCATTTCTGCAACAAATCCCTCTGAAAAAATTCTTAGCAAGTGCTGGCTTTCTATTTTATCTTGTAGGTACTTAAGAGTACTCTGCAAGAGTCTGCACCCAGAGCAAAACATACAGCCACTACTGCACAGCTCAAAGAAATGTGTTTTCAGAGAAGGGCTGAGGGTATCTACTGTTCAGGTGTCCCTGTATCCTGCCTCACCTTCTCCTTCTGTCCTACCCACATTGCTAAAGCAGAAACCATGCCAACACTCACTCTACTTTATATATTTTCTCCATTCCTGGCATTTAAAACTTCTAGATTTGTAGATTTCTCTCTGCATGCTTCACTGTAGACCTCATCTTGTTGTTATGAGTCAGGTAGTTATTAACTAACCCTCATATGGGAGGCAATGCAAATATCCCACATATCAAAACCACTCATTTTGGCCATTAAAATTGCTAAGGCTTCCAGGAGGTTTCCAGCTCTTCTCAAAAATCTATGCTAGTAACATGTCTGGATGGGTGTGCAAGATTTAAGCATCTACCATCCTGGAGCACTGCTTGCTGAGATTGCTGCTGGCAATAAATTCTGTGACATCTCTGTTTATCACAAAAGCAGCTGGGCACACATCAAAGAAAGCAATACAAACATCATTTTATTTTGGTTTCCAGTCAACCACTGAGGACAGTCAGATATTCACAAACACAAAGCCCCTAGTCCTGAAATATAAAGCAATTTCTGTATTTACTCCACTCAAAATCAGCTATCATTTAACAGAAAACACCGAAGGGCAAAAGAATCTATCCAAGCATTTAAACATGATAGAATGTGAACAAGCATTTCCCCCTAAATTATGTTTGAAAATCTAACCCACTAGAAGGGACAACATTGCATTTTTGCTTAGCCAGATCTTAGAATGCACCTGTTTTGGTGGCTTGTGCCGGTTGTACTCTTCTCCCCAGAGTTTTGCTTCCATCTGCAGTCGAACATCCTCAAAATAAACATCCCTGCTTACACTCTCTATGTACTGCTTGGCAACATAATTGTAGGCACCTTTCCAGTTCTGAGTGTGTAAGAAGTTGGACAGCTTTTTTCTGAAAGACAAATCAATCATTGGTGAAAGGAAACCCAAGAATTTTAATTCAATCTTTCCCATTTCCTTGCCTGCATGGACAGAGTCAGGCTCCAAGATGAGCATTACCCACAGTCATTTACCAGGTATTCCACCTGAAACGTGAAGCACAGGAAGGGGAATGAGGGAAAATGGAACATCCCATTGGAATGGCTGGGATGTGCCAAACTGTTTGTTTGGTTTAGCTGCAGCTACTTGTGCTCTAACCTTTCTCCTTTTCTCAGTTCCTTTCCCTTCCTGTTCCTCTCAAACCTGAAGTATGAAGGGTTGGTGCCTGGTCAACAACCTGTTCCAATGTCAACAATTATTTTATGCAGAAATTAACAGGGAGCGGCCTTTCAAACATGAACTGAGAAACCTCTCCAGGGATAAATGCAATCTGCTAGTTCTCAATACACAGCAGTGACTGCTCAGTAACCCACATACTCCCAGAAGGAAAACTGCACCTGACAGTTCTCAGGATGCAGCTTTTCCCTTTTGCTGATGTGCAAATCTTTAATCCACAGATCCCTTCAAAGCAGGGGGGCTGGAACAGGGGGGGTGGTAGATGGCAGCACAGGAAAACTTTGATAAGAAAAGAACTGTTGGCTGCCAACAAATGCATTAAGCAGGTGCTTTAATTAGTAGGAATATTAAAACTCTCAACCCTTCCTCCTCATTCCTTTTCTTCTCCTTGCCAAAACCTTGGTGCAGAGGTCTTGGTACAGGGGACACTCTGCAGGCAAAGCAACTTCATGCTGCCTGTCCTCCTGCAGGAATGGGCACCCAGTCACTGCAATGGAGGCCTTGCAAAGAATGAACAAGGAAATGAGATAAGAATTTTAGCCAGATCCCAAACCTCCCCAGTTCTTGAAGGAACACAATCCTCTGCATAAAACAAGTCAGCTCATGTTTTTCTAAAGTCAATATCCTCACATTGGTTCACTGGGCTATGGGCAGCTAATGTTGTCACTATCTTAACTAAACACTTGCAGAGTTACAAAAGTCTAGGAGAGAGCTCCAGATGGGAAACATCACTGTACCACTGACACATATGGGAAACCCAGCAGTAGGAAGCTAGCATTTAAGTTACATTTTTTTAATACCAGAGGTTAACACAAAACTGTTAATAAATTTCTGTTTATGGTATTACTCAAAAAATATTGTGTAATGGGGAGTTTGCTAAGCAACAAGAACTGAAAGCATTGTCAGCAGGCTGAGATTTGTTGCTTCCTAGGCTTCATTCACTGCTGTATCCTGTAGCTGGCTTTGCAGGAACAGAGCCACCAGCAT
Source organism: Luscinia megarhynchos (assembly GCA_034336665.1). Taxonomy (NCBI): domain Eukaryota; kingdom Metazoa; phylum Chordata; class Aves; order Passeriformes; family Muscicapidae; genus Luscinia; species Luscinia megarhynchos. Next base: position 2,048,476 of record CM067577.1, on the reverse strand, counting down.
GAACTGATACTGAAGCAATGCCAAACTGGAGCACTGAGGAGTTACTTTTCTTCCTTTTTGCTCAAGTTCAAAACATCACATTTCTATCTTTCAGGAGTGTCTACCTTTCCAAAGCTGAAACCACACATGAAGTGCAGTTTCTCTGGATTCCACCCATGGGAAGAAGGGGGAATGTTTTAAACACACACACACACGTACATTTTCCAGGAAACATTCGCTTCCAGAGCCTGGAAGGGTTGGGGTATCTCTTAGCACACACCAATTTATAGCTGGAGGCTGATCCCCACAATAACATTTGATAACACCCTGCAGGGAAGGAAAAGTTCCTCCTCTGTCTTCCCCTACACTTAATCCTTCTGGGAAGCACAACTGTTACTGCTCAAGTTCTGCCTTACTCAGAACATTATTCTAGTATATGAGATACAAAGCAAACTCTAGGAGGATAACCCTCTTCACCAATGGAGGCTTTTCCAGTTGAGACTGCATCATCCAAATATTCTTTCTTTCTTTTTCTTTGCCTAACTGTAGGCCTCAAGTTGGTCTCCATGCTGCAGACACCTATGACCTCATATCACATTTGAAGATACTTTAGCACACAGGAACACAGGAATTAAGTGGCTGTTACTATACTTCCATGAATATTTTGCCTTCCAGGGATGGTTGAAGTACAACATTCAGAGAACATCCTCCTTTCTGAACCTCACTCCCTGCAGATGAAGTCACACAAAGAGGAATAAACCCCTCAGCAAAGCCTTTTAGAAAGGACTAGAGCTTTACACAATTTTCACTACATCTAAGTGAAATTCCAGCCACCACAGAAAAAGATACTGCAAGGAGGCCAACAGAGATGAAGTGGGCAGACACTCACGTTCTGAAACACTCTCGCATTGCACCACGGCCGAAAGGCTGGGGAGAAGAAAAAAACAAAAACTCAGCATTGCCATTTCCACAAAGTTGATTTCTAACCAATAAGAGACACCACCATGACGTCCTCTTTATATCATGTAGAAAACAGTTTTCACACAGGCTCTATAAAAATATTTCCTCAAGGAAAAGTGAAAAGCCACCAGTAGTGTAAGCAGGTACCTGGGGAAAAGGCCTTTGGATAAACTCCCTCCACCAACAGCCCATGAAGAAGAAATGGTATGTCTTTTAAATGAGCTATTTGAATTTTCTCCCCAGTAGGGAGTCAGCTCTGTGTGACTGCCTAAAGAAGCTTCACAGACTTCATGCTCTCTACATTTAGGCTTCTGCATAAGATGTGCCAAAAAGATCATCATCTCCCCACATGCCAGATACTTGGCCAGCAGCACAGAGCAAGGCAACCCCAAAACACAACCAACCCCAGGACTCAACTGGGAAATGACAGTGCCTTCTATCCTCACATACAGAAAATTCAGTTGTTTTTCATTCTAAGAACAGAAATTATTTGGGAGCATGCAAAATAGTAGGACTACTGCCAGCCAGGGAAATGATGCCAGAAGGAAATGGGAGGGGTGACATGGAAGGGAAATCACTGGGAATGGAATAAATGCCTCATGATGCTGACAGGGAAGGTCTGACTCCATTTTCTACTCTATTCTGGAGAGAAGGACAGAAAGAAAAAGAGACAGAAGAAAATAATTACACTGAGACTTTAAAATTTCTATAAGGAAAACATCTTGCTGCCACTATTCAGGAACAGAAAGGAAATGACAAACTTGCTGTAGTAAACATGAAGGACAGTGTGATCTTACTTGAGAAGCCATCTTGATAAGGACTTCATCTTCAACCCAGTCCCCAGTAACTGCATTGTACCTGCCAAATCAGAAGATACGTCTCAGAAAAATGCAAAGGGAACCCAAATCCTCCCATTTCCAGCACCTATCTGTAACTGACTCTGGAAAGTGCTGCTGCCACTCCCACATAAAAGCTTCCAGTCTTCCCACTTCACCCTGCCCTCCTCATTTTGGGCAGGCAAGCAGAAACACAATCTAACTCTTTGAAGAAACATTGAACCCTCCTGTCAATGAGCAGAATCCGAATTTCTGTAACAGTGCAAATCAGGTTTATCTCTGCAGTTAAACCTCCTCTATGATGCCTGGGCAGCACAGTGGGGGCAGAAAGGGCCTCCCCCAGCTCTACACACTGGACAAGTTGTCTCCCCCAACCCTGAGCTTGCAAAAGCCAGGTTCTGGCTGGGTATTTTCCTTGGGGCTGTGGAGAATGTGAGCAGCAGCAGTTGTGAGAAGCAGTGGGGCCAGGAACTGCCCAGCACTGCACTGACAGAGGAGCAAGTCCCTGCACAATCCTGTGATAATACAAAGAGTACGACTGTGGTTTCTCATCCCAATACAGTGAAAGCAAAATTGAGAACTCCAGCAGCTGAGTCATCAGCACATGATTGTTTCTAGCCTGGCCCCCCCAGCCTGCACAGAGTAATTCATGCATGCAGACACCCCATATTCTCCCTTATCTATTACACATCATTCCAGTTTGCAGCAAATAAATAGGTAAAAATAGGAGTATCAGAGCCATCTCTTTTTAACAGGATATTGAGTAGCCCTAAACCAAAATTATCACTTATTTGTATTTTAAAATATGCAAACTATTTCAGGACTGTGTGGCTGACCAGAGACAGATGCAGTCTACGGGGAAGAGCAGCACTGCATGACTGGTACAGGATTGGAAGCAAGGTCTCTCCAAACTAAGTGGTGATTAATTGGCCTCTAACCCCTAACCCTTCCTCCTAGAAACCTGTGTCAGTAGAGTAAATATTTTGGCAAAGCTCATGTTAAAAGCACTGAAACCAGTTCAGGGCCAAACTGCCTTTCAGCACGTAGACCACACTGAGCTATTCTGGGCTTCATAAGGACTTAAATTCCAGCCACATGCAACAATACTGCATGCACTAGCAACACTGAAACTGCTATTTTGGGCAAGTCATGGAGGGCTATGTTGCTTTCTTTCCCCAACTATTTAAACTAAGTATGCAGCCTCTTCGTTGGGATTAGTTTCCTTATTAGACTACATTTATGGCATTAATAAATCAACCAGAAAATATTTTACAGCCTTGCTTTCTGTCTACAGAGTGAAAGTTCTAGATACTGCTTAGGTGGGAGAGAAAGTGTGACAATGGTTTGCTGAAAGGTTGTTTTTTTTTGATGATGTGCAGTATTTACATATTCCTGGGAGATTGAGTTAAGACCCACTCACTTTGGGCATTATGAAAAGTTCTTCAGCCAAATATTCTGCTCTACACAAACTCAGCCCTTGCACAAACCACCAGTCTTATTTAACAGCAGCATCCAGAGCAGGCAGAGCCACAGACCTGTAACGAGTGGCGTGTTCTGTCTCAACGTCCTCCAGGTGAAATTCTGCCCAGGGATCAGGCATCTGCTTGGCTTTCTCAATAGCATGTTTCCAGGTTTCCTGGAGAAGTTACAGACTGGCACTTTATAATCAGCAGCAGCTCACAAAAACAGCACTTTCTAGAGCACATCAGGATCCCAATGCTATGGAGATGTGCAACTACACAAGCCCCCAAAGCACTACTCAGAGCAGGGACCAGGTAGTACCAAAGACCACTCTGACCTTCTTATAGTTTCAATTATAATGAAACCCAGCTCAGATATAAAAAGCACAGATTTCAGTTCAATTTGCACAGTAGTGTGCCAGATACAATTCACAAAACCTGTGGTAATTTGCAGATATCTGTAAGATGCTCTGCAAATGACAGTAAGGCACACTCAGATGATATTAATTCACTTTTTCTGGTTTGATTTTTAGACTTTCATATGTAGCAGCATATGCTGGTTTTGCATGCATAAGAGTAAGTATAAAAAAGTCCATTAAAGAAACAATTAATATGGATAAAGTAAAAACTTCTGTGAACCCAAGGGTCCCAGACTGTGCTCAGCATGAGAAAGAAGAAAATAGAATGTTGTAAAAATTGATTATTATAACAATTCCAGACAAGTAGCTATTTCAATGTTCACCAAGTCAAGAGTAAAATATCAAAGCAGTTTTCTGGACTACAAACAGCCTCTCTCTACCAGCCAATTTGGATGCTGTACCCTTAACATTTTGTTCTCCCTCTCTTACATTGTATATTTCCAAGAAAAATGGAGATATGATCCTGTAATGTGCCAAATGCCTTCTGCAAAGGCATTGAGCAGGAGAAAAAGCACTCTGCACCCTGCAGAAACAGTAATTTTTAAAGCTTTCCAATTATTTTTGTTTTTATCTACAGGAATTAAAACCAGTCTTCATTAATAAAAAATACACTATAAATTTGTGTCAGCAATGGCATCAAGGAAGTTGTTGAAGCAGCTAAGCTTTAAACATGAGTGTTTAGTTTGAATTTCAGCTTTAAGTATTCATACCTTGCAAACAATTTAAAGGCTCTCCTTTCTGGCAATAACAACACAAAATGAAAACAATACTACATTAAAGAAAACTACTTTAAAGGACAAGCTGAATTACATGTTTCATTAGAAAATGAAGTTGCCTCAGGTCATGCAATGGCAGCTCATATAGACCTGAGAATTTCCATACTTAAATACCTATGACAGAAATAAGGAGAGACAGCAACAAGAACTGTTTGGTTGATCAGCTGCATCAAATAGTTCTTGTGTAGATTTCCTCTCCAAAAGGTGATTTGTGTTCATGTTAGATGATAATTTAAATAAGTTAATTACTTGTGCTTGATCTCTTGAGGTGCTTTGTACAAAAGCTGTATCCTAACCTTCAAACAAACACTAGTTGGATTTCATGGAAATGGTGCTAGCAGTGCAACTTTTCTCCTGCTGGAGGCACATGGCTGCCATACAGTGAAATTTCAGGGCAGAGAACACAGGATGGATAGTATTCCATTTAACAGGTACCTCTTTTAGTTTTGACTTGATGACTCTTATGGGCTGAGGCAATCAGTCCTCCCAAATGATAAAATAATGAACAAAAAAAAGTCCATAAAAGGGGAAAAAAAAAAACCACAAGCCAAAAAGTCATAATGCATCTATTAGATATGGTGTTGACATTTTCTTTTTAACCTACCCGACCATGGTCAACCACAGAGCCATGCTTAGAACGATGTTGTGTGTCATTCTAAGGGATCCATGAGACATGAAAGCAGGAAAATACATGTGATAAGACAAATTATTGACAAAGAGTCTTGGTTCTCTTTGTTAGTAAAAAAAAAAACCAACAAAACAAAAAACTTTCAGTTAAAAGCCACTCTTCAATTTCTATTCCCAATTTAAGTTCATTCTTAGAACACCTGTGAACAAACCTATTGAGGTAAGTTGGTAATTTTTTTTTAATTGGAAAGTATTTATTAAAAGGGTCTTGCCTATCAACTAGCTAATTAAACACTGCTGAGTCCTGTTTAAAGCAGAGAGTGAACAGCAACTTCTCTATCAGGCTCTGCCTTTATCAGTGGCCTACACTGACAGGCAGACTCTGATAGGCCAGGCTGTGGGGTTTAGGATGTCCTCAGCCCTGGCTGTCTGCTTCACTGTGTTGGAAGTCACCATCCCTGCAGCTTAAACAGGAGATGGAGACTGGCTTGCTCCCCATCTCAACACAAAGCTATTTATCTGTGATAGGAGCTACAGTTTCAAACTAGACATTGTGGAGACCAAAACATGGGTACAGACATTCTGGAGAAGCAAAATGACAGCTTAGGAAGGAGGAAATAATTGCAGTTTCTGAAGTCCTTATCAGTTTTATCTCAGACCATGACTCAGAAATTGCACTGCAGACCCAGAGGCAAGTGTTTAGTACATGTTCAAATGTACACACAAATGAAGACTAAGCTCCCTATCAGGTCTTAACTTGCTTAATTTAGCATACACCAACATCTGTCCCATTTCTACACTAAGCTTTTGCTCCTCACCTTCCTTAGGCATATGTACCTTTAAATGTTTCTATTAACTAGCTTTGGCAAAAATCTTTCTGCAGACAAGCCAGTTTCACTTTCAATGTGTTACTCACTTTGTTATCTGACTGAAATAAACCCCAGTATTTTTTCACAATTAAAGCATGCATTAGGCATAACCGAGAATTTTGAGTATCTATTAAATAAATGTTAATATTTATAATAAGAAATGTGTTAATAAAACACATTAAATACAGGAAAATATAAGAGACATGCTAGTTTAGCACAAACTAGGTTTATTTACAATATCTAAGCTACAGAGTGGATGTCACTTGAAGCTCCATTGCCTGGCCTGGTCTGTGTGAAGGGAGCTGAGTGAAAAAGGACACACTGCCAAGGAAGCACCAGCTACAGCCCCTTTGACTTCCCAGCAATGTTGTAGCTGCTGTTCATCCCAAAAAGGTCAGATACTGCTTGTGTACACTGCCAGGAACTACTGCTAGTGTGATGCTTCATGCCCAAGCATGAAACTCAACATGTCAAAAGCTCTCTAAGAAGGAATTATAACATAAAAACTTAGCCTTATAATTTTATAATTTATTTGTCCAATTAAAAATATCATGGACTAGCAAAATTAGTAATAAATTATATTCTGACAGGCCCCAACTTTTCTTACACCAATTGTATTATCTTTTGAATTTCCCAGTCAACATAGTGCTTTGTAAATGGTTTGATCCGTATGGCAGTGAATTGTTCTCCTGGACTGAGTGGAGGAAGATCTCCCCCTGAACTGAAAAGGACAGTAAGTAATTCCATGGCAGTGTCAGACTATTGGCTTAATGGAATTAACTGCAGGTCTGGAAAAAACAGATGAGTATCTCCATTGAAAAGTGTTAGTTACAAGAGATGAAGCAGTTAGAAAACGTCTCATGCCAACTAAGTAAAACCAAAACCTTAATGAAGACTGGAGCCAATACTTACCTTAAAGCTAAAGCTTCTGGGAGAAGAGCTTGAACTGTACTGCTCAGTTTTTGCTAAATTGCTGTAATAATTGTCTACTTTGGTATTGGCAGACTTGTTAGAAACTGGATCATCAGTTATTGGACAGATAAAATAATTGTCTTCATCATCACTATCAGCATCAAGATAATTCCCAGAGTCTGCTGGAGTGGTTCTGGCATTATCAATCCCTTCCATACGAAAAATAAGGTCCTCGTCTGCCATGATTGCAGGAGGTTGGTGTCACTCCTGCAAGGACTGCAACACCCACTACTCCAATGCACATGCAAACAGGGGAAGGAGCTGGCTGAGAGAGGAAAAAAGGAAAAGGTTGTTATTAAAAGAACAAATAATGCAGGAACTGATGTCAGCACACTGGCAAATATAAATATATATAAATAAAATAAATATATTTGCATCTGGCTCTGTAAAAGTAATCCTCAAGTATCTACATGTATTTGGAACACCTCTGCTAGAGCAGCTGAGAAGAAGCATTCTACAGGACTGAAAAGATAGGAGCTTAGTTATTAGGATTATTCTAGCCTTGGCTATCTCCTCCTCCAAATGTTTTTATTCATCTTTTATATGAAATGCTGAATTTCACAACACTAGTCTTAGAAATCTGAGAGAGTTTTACCTCAAACCACAGTCAAATTTTCAAATCTTCTCCAGACAAGTCTTCTCAAGGATATTGTATACAAATGATCAGTCAAATGAATTAGAGAGTATTATAAGAACAACACAGAAGAATTTTCCACCATCCACAACATTTAAGTTGGCTTTTAGCTCACATACAGCCAATAGCCCACAGGCTGCTGGAAGTGTAGCACATTGCACAAAAATGAGGTGGAGGAATGATTAAAGCCCTTGGAAGAGATGGAGGTTTACACAGATACTCTGGAAATACTGACATCTACAAAATAGATGATTAGTGAGAATATTCAATATTTGGACTTGAGGCTGGCTGAGCAACAGGATGTAATTTAAAACAGACACTTCTAAGTGTCACATTCTTTAGTTCTTCACCCAACCAGCAAAACTGGGGATTTTCACACAGCTAGTCTAATAAAACAACCACAAACCAAGGTTTTCAGTTTTGCTTTACAGTTATTCCTCAGCCCTTTGCATTTTCAGTCTTCTTTCTGCATGAAACAGGAAGATGAATACACTCCTACAGAAGTATTCATGGCTGCAGAACCTCACTCCCCAGTTACAGAGAAACTGGTCACCACAAAAACAGTGCCTCAACATCTGGCAGCTTTCACCAGCAACATTATCTTGTTGGTTACTAATCTTCTGACGGGGGCAGCATTCCCACACTTCAGCCAGCAGCACAGGTAATTCCAGCACTCCACCAGGCAGCAGCTGCTCTGGAAAACCACTGCTGGAGGAGGTCTCAGCCAACTCACCTCACTCTGCACTGGAGCAGCTCTGGAGTGCTCACCTACTCTTCCAGGGAGCTGTCGGTTCTGGAAGGGGCAGTAGCACAAAGCTGGTGGGGGAAGGTGTCCTCAGCTGCCACTGCCATTTTTACTGTGATCATCTTACCAGTGTGCACTGAGTGCTGGAGAACCTTTCCTGTCTGGCACACAGACAGCCAGCAGCTGTCAACTGGTGCTTCAGGGACGTGACTAATCCAGGACACAGCACAGCACTGAACAGCCCCAAAACACCCAAGTGCTGTCCTGCACTCCCTTCTGCTCCTGCTGTCACACACATCAGCAGATCCATGGGGTTCAGGACAGTTTGAGAAGGAGCAGCAATACAGGAATGCAGGTTTGTGTAGCAGTGACTGTAAATATTCTGATTTCTGTGACTTGTGTAAATGAAATATCACCACACAAATCAGTTTCTATTTAAAGCTAATGGTGCATAAAAGTCTCTTGGTTTTTTCTTGGAACCATATTTCTTGTAAAGTACTTTGGAAGTGTATGTATCAAGAACCATACTCACATAAAATGCTCTCTAAAACATAATTCAATACCCACACTTTGAACTACACAAACACTGCTCCAAACCTCACAGTTTGCTCGACAAAAAGCCTTATAAAAAAGCCTGAGCTTCATTCCAAGGCTTATACTGTGTGCTTTTGCATTATAGCACACAAGTTGTACTATACAGAAATTTCTGTTACTACTGCTGTTGTGTTTTGATCATTTAATCTCTAATATCCATTACAGAAGCATTCCTAAGGCTAAGCAACAAGGAGAGTGAGACTGCACTGAACCAAGCCTGCCAGCCTGCATTATCACACACAACCTGTAATTTTAGCTACCCACTCCAACCCACTTTGAAAATTTATTCCATTTTTATCAACCTTGTACTATGCAGACAGATTCAAAATGCAGACAATTTAAAATGCAGTTCTTAATCTGCTCTAGTCTGCATGGATTTTTGTTTTTCCAATGCCTGTTTCAAATGTTTTGCCTTCTCTTGCCTTTATATCCACACGACCAGGAGGGGCAGGTGAGTCTCAAGGACAACATGCAAATATGTGAACACAGATAAACAGCAGGGAAAATTCACATCACAGGGTTAAAGCACGACTTCTTTCTTGTTGGTGTCTGTCCTTAAAAAGCTCTGCTGGGTTTAGTGAGACTCTTGACCAAGGTTCTACAGTGGCCTTAGCATCTAAACCTGCTTTAATTAACCCAAAAGAGCTGAGTGATAGGAATGCTCTAGTCACCAAAAGAAGGGACAACTGGAGTATCTCTAGTTGCTTCTAATTCACTGTTTCAGCTCAGACACCCTGCAACTCTTTAACACAGGACAGGGGGCCAAAAACTTCCCTGTAACAGAAGTCCCAGCTTGTCTTGTGGAGAAGCATTAAAGCAAGCATGACCCAGCTCTCCCTGGTATAATACTAAATCCCTTTTGGTTTAATACCACAGCAGTTAAAGCCATTTAACAGAATACCTGTTAAATACTTTCAGATTAACATTCTTTTAAAGCACAGATTCAAAATTTAAACTAAGCAACTATACAGATTATGCACCTTTAAAAGTATTATCACCTTTATGAGCTACAGATCCAAAGCTACATAAACTTGTCCAGAACAATTCCACTAGCTATGTTATCTTGTAGCATATTACAGAATTACTGTGCTTTCCAAACACCCAACTGACCCCTACAAAGCAAATGTCTATTCTCATCTGCTCCATACACTACAAGAAAACAGGTTCAGTGAGTCTAGACAAGAGCTGTGTTAAAAAACAAGATAAAAAAACTCCAGAGGTATCTCAACTCGCTATCTTTGAAAACCTTGTCTTACCAAAGACAGATTTCTAATGAGAAGCTTTTAACACAGGTCTCTTCCAGTGTAACACTACTGCAAACACCATGGCACAAATCCCATTCAGTTTGCCTGCAAACACAGCTGGGATAATCATGGTGTAAGCTTGAGTGTTAGAGAGCAACGATGCAAATTCATGAAGCAAAGTGTTCAGCTGCACCAGCTCAGAGTAGAAACACTTGAGACGAAAACCTGTGCAAGGGAACACAGCATGGCTACAAACACACAAATGGCTTTTAGAGCTGCAGGCAGTGAGGCAACGAAGAGCCCTTCCGAGCCAAGCGCACCCTGCTGCCAAACACGCAAATAAACACCAAGGTAAGAGTATTCAAATAGTATCCAAAAGGACAGAAAAAGAACTTCCAAAATAACTTTAAAACATCCTCCCACTGTCATTATTAGACCTGTCATTTCAAATGTCTTTAAATACTCTGCATGACTGCCTATCGCTGACCTTTTGCAAGCATTTGCTCAGTACCCCACGTTGTTAATTAACTTCATGCTTTATGCGCATTGAAGTATTTGAAGAATTCTCCCAACACGAACCGTCCTGGAGCCCAAGGACGTGCCAGGCTGTCAGGGCGGGCACACAGCAGCTGCTCCGCGGCCACAGACAGCACTTGGCACCTTTGATCAGCGTAGGCACCAAATTCTGCGCACTGTCGTGAAACCATAAATGCACGAAACGCCAATCTTCAGGTGTGAGCGCAACACTGCTGCTCAGTACCACAAATCGGGTTATTTTTTGCCCGCCGGCCTTTCGCAGGCTCTTACCACCCCACGGATCATCATTTTCCGCAATTAAAAACCCTTCTCGCGCTTCCCGCCGCGGGCGGCGCTGAGGCAGCTTCCCGCCGCCGGGCCGGGCCCCGCACCGCCACGGGACCTACCGGGTGAGGAGAGCCCAGATCCGCCGAGCAGCCCGGCACGGAGCGACCCCGCAAACCCCACAGCCGGCTCCAGCCGCCGCCTGGCTGAGGGAAGGCAGGCGGTGGGAGGAGAAGCCGCCCCGCTGAGGGGAGGGAGGAGGCGGGAGCCGGGCAGCGCGGCCGCCCCTCACCGCCCGCGGCCCCGGCAAGGCGCCGCCTCCCGCTGCCTCAGCGGCCCCTCACGGTACGGCCCCTGCCGGAGACTTGATTCCTGTGAGAAAAGCGATAAAAATCTGAGCAGATCCCGCAACTAACACCGCGAAGTGTTAGCGATGGGGAATCCCGGAAAGAGTGGGAACAGGAGAGACAGCGGGTGTGCAGGTCTCCAGAGCTCTGCTCACAGGACAGCCGCCCAAATTTGCTTTCATTTCTGTTCCCGTGGGGAACTGGAGCTTTCGTGGAGCGGAAAGGAGGGGGTGTCCTGGGGCAGGTGCTCCCATGGGAAGCCCCCGAAGATCCCAGCCCTGAGGGAAGGCACGGGGAGCAGACGTGGGCAGCGACCACGGGGCCTGCCTGCACTTCAGGTTGGTCTTTTCAGCCAAATTAAATCGCACTGTTGCACATTTCCCCGTAAGAAATGGCAGTATTATGCACCAGATTTCATGTTCTAAAGACCACGTTTCCTCACGCACCTACATTTGCATTTTTCCTAAAACACTGGCTTTCTGGGTTGAAAATACCCATGTTTAAGCTTTTCCTCAAGCTAGAATTTGTGGAAAATCTAAACAAAACTCCTTATCCTTTCATGAGTTACATGGAAATTAATGTAAATAGGTTCTGGCTTAATTGTATTACTTGGCAACCTGCAAAGAGTCTGCTTTTTTTACTGCTGTTCAATCCATTATTCATGTAAATAATCCTCATTAGTGCTTTTTACCATGAGTAGGTAACAGAACCAAGACTGGAAGATGTGAGTACGTCCTTCACGACAGATGGATGGTCTCTTGCAGCACCACAGACAGAAAAATGCACAATCCCTGTGCTCTCTGAAGAGAGCAGAAAAACACTGCTGCTGAGATAATCTTCAGGAGGAAGATTACCAATATTTAATTAAAAACACACCGAGCAGATGCTCTGACACTCTGCCAGGAAAATCTGCCATTACTTACACAACTTAAACTGTGTCTCAGCACGGGGACTGGAGGGAGCAGCACACCACCTGCAATTTGAGGGTACATGTAATTTTATCACCAATTTCCAGCTCCATGCTGAGGGTGCAGTCCTGGCTTGAGAATGTCAAGCAGACACTTCAACGAGCCCCCATTTAATGCTGCTTCCTAAGGGCACATTTTTTCTTAAATTTGTGCAGAGTTTAAGCTGAAACACATTTGCAACGTTAGGGATTGTGCAGAAAAACTCTTGAAGTACTATTAATCTCCCAGCTGCAAATCACTATGGTAAATATTAGCAGTTATCAATAACTGAACACTTTTGCCCCATGAGCACCAGAACCTGCCTCTCCTCATTTCTCACTGCTGTCAGCCCAGCTGAGCACCCCGAGGAGAGCAGCAACCTGAGGAGAGCAGCAAGCTGATGTTGGGGTGCTTCATGGCAGGGCCTGGGAAGAACACAGACTCATCAAACGAGTTCTGAAGGCCTAGGAGAAGCCAGATGTCTGGTTCCCACTGTGTGAAAACGTGTCGATAATGGATAAAAAATCAACACCTGCCATGGCAGGTGACTGATAATGGTGGAATACTGTAACTGGTGTGATACATGAGCACAGCTGAACACGTCATGAGAGTAGCTCGCTTTAAACTCAGGCAAATCATGCAATCATTAAGGTTGCAAAAGACCTCCAAGGTCAAGATCAACGTTTTACTAAATCCCACTATACTCACTAGGCTGTACCACAAAGTGCCACGTCTGCTTGTTTTTTGAACACTTCCAGGGATGGTGACTCTACCACCTCCCTAGGCAGCCTGCTCCAATGCTTAACCCACTCTTTCAGTAAAGAACTTTTCCCCACTATCCAACCTGAACCCCCCCAATGCATCTTGGGGCCATTTCCTTTTGTCTTGTTACTCGGGAGGAGAGACTGGTCTCATGTTGCCACAACCTCCTTCCAGGGAGTTGCAGAGAGCCTCCTTTTCTCGAGGCTGAACACTCCCAGCTCCCTCAGCTGCTCCTCATAGGATTTACCTCTAGATCCTTAACCAGCTCTGTTGCCTTTCTCTGGGCACAAAATACTTGGCATCATTTTGGATTAAAGGGAACTCCACAGCTGCCTTCTGCCAAAAATCCTCGTGGAGAACGTTCTGCTCTATCAGGAACATAGGTTATGCCTTCTCAAGCTACACATTTCTCATGCTTTTAAATAAGCCAGCTCTGCTACCCTGGTGTAAGGGTGTACTTATTCCCAGGTTTAAACCTGGAGCTTCTCTTCTATTGTCTATAACATTTCCTTAAAAGAGCAGTCATAAAAAAACTAAAGACATGTTGAAATCAGGCATTGGCCCAGACATGCTGTATATTCTAGTTTTAGTTTTCTATTTATACATTATGTGTTATATCCTTTACACTTAAAGAGTTTGATTCACCTCTTTTGCTGTTTGAAAATATTAAAAATTAAATTCGAAATGACAGCCTAGGAAATCAGTGGCCTACAAGTCTAATATGTTATTCTTCCATTGACTGTGTTCAGCACTGCATGTATTTTTTTCCAAGAGCACTATAGCTTGTAAAGTTTCACTCTGCTCATCTTAAAAAAGGTTCCCTTTAGAAAACATTGTTCTAGGGAACCGTGGTTTTAGAAAGACAAAGGACACCCCACATGACCTTAACTTTCAGAGCAATTTTATTCTGCATTTGGTAAAACCTGCAGATTTAAAAACTGCCTTTAAATCAATCAGTTTCTGGACAATTTGTGCCCTCATACTCCTATGACAATCTGGTCTTACAAGGTAAATAAACCTCACTCCAGTCATATGGGAGGTGCATGTAACACATACCTAAAACTTCCTGGAGCACCAATGCATGACTTTCTATGGGATGAAGGGCAATGGTGGACATAATTTCTCCATATTGCTTTAATTGCACTGCATTTAGTCTTGATATTTTTAGCTCTGTCCACAAAGTAATTACACTAATTTCTCCTGCAGGCCTCCCGGATCATGAGAATTGGTGTTTCTACTCACCAGTGACCGAATCTGGCTGTGGTTGCCAAAGCCAGCTCTCTCATAGAGGTGGACAGGGGAAGCACCTGCTCACACGGCGCCCGAACTCAGCAGAAGGTAAGCGAGCTGCCAGCGAGATAAAGGCGGGGGGCCTCCCGTGCTGGGTGGGAATGGTTCAGCTGAGGACACACCGCAATGCCAAGGGAGCAGCTGCCTGGGAAGGCCACTGGCCTCGCAGCGAGCTGGCAGCTCATGGGCAGCACGTGTGCTCTGGTGGGCCGGAGGCGACTGCAGCGGGGAGGGAAGGTGGTGGGTGCAGGACGGACCCTCTTCCTGTGCACACCGACTACCGCGAATGCCAAGGCACCAGCCAAGGGCTGCCCTTGACCCTGCGTGACGGCGGCACGGGCACCGCTGGGGCTGCGGATCCGCGCAGCCGGGCAAAGCCCGCCCGAGGAGCAGCTAGAGCTGATCCACCACACCGCACGGGAGCGCCTGCCGCGGACAAAGTGCTCCGAGGCGCAACCCGACGGCCAGAGCCCCTGGGGAGGAAGAGGCCAAGGCTCAAGCTCCGGCGGAGCCCGGGAGAGGGAGCCGGACCCCGCGGAGAGCCCGGCCGGCAGCCGCAGCTCCGGCTGAGCGCGGGGCCACGTGCGCAGGCGGCGCCGGGCGCGGGGCAGCGGCGCCACCCCCCGGGCGGGGGCGGGAACTGCGCTGGGCCGGGCCCGGCGGCGCCGCCGCAGCCGCGGGCACGGAGAGCGCGGAGCCCGGGCCGGCGGCAGCAGTGGCGTTCACGGGGAGCGGCAGGCGCCGCAGGCGGTGCTGTGCCGCGGGCACAGGTGGGCGATATATACGGGTGGGTAGGAAGAATGGCGTCTCCTCCCCGTCAAAGAGGCCTGGCGGGCGCATGAGCAGCCAGGCGGTAGCGTGGCCGAGTGGTCTAAGGCGCTGGATTTAGGCTCCAGTCATTTCGATGGCGTGGGTTCGAATCCCACCGCTGCCAAGCTGTTTTGCCGCCGCCGCCCGCGGCTCCTTTTCGCCCCCCGCACAGCGGCAGCGCGGGATCCGCCGACGGGGGCGGCCCGGGGCCGGAACGGTGCGAGCGGCGCCGCCCGGGGCCCGCGCGGTGCGAGCGGCACTGCCCGGCCGGGCACAGCGGCCCGCGGGCCCTGCGGGTCGTCGGTCACAGCCATTAAAATCAATATTAGAAAGTTGTGATATGGACTAAGGAAAAAGGATAATCAGCTGTGTGATCAAGTGTCTCTTGGTTTAAGAATAACACGAGAAGTACTGTAATTTTCATGGATTCTGCCTTTCCTCGCTGCCTTTGGGTTACAGCACCCCGACCTGCGGGCCTGGCACCTGGGCGGTGCCGGTGTTCACAAACTCTCCAGAATTCTCAAATCCATCCACGATTACTCCCCTCCAGACCATGATTTCTCAATCTCTCATCCCTAGTCCTTTCCCAAGCTCTCTACTGTTTGCATCTTGCTCTTGGTTGTTCCATCTCCATGTTACAGGTGAAAGATGCAGATGGGAAGGAGATTTCTTTGAGAAATTCTCACGGTGAGCAGTGGATGGGAAGAAGCTGGAGCCTCCCAGACTGTGCTTTAGGTCCATTTTAGCTGAACAGTAATGTGAAAAGTACATTGTTCACTTCAGCTGCTGCAGGGATTTGCTCAGTACAACTGCTGTACTTAATAAATTTGGTGCCAAAACAGACTTGTGCTCTAAGTTCAACTGAGGAGCACCTGAGCTGTGTTAGTTGTTGCCCTTAGCTATAGGAGGTGAAGGAAGCTGTACAAAGATCTGTGTAACCCATAGTGGCAGATTCCTCTACTGTGACATAAATACACTTCACTAATGTAACTTACTTAGTAGCTTCCAATTTAATTAAAATACCCAGTTTTGACCCATGAAAAACCCCTACCAGCACATACCTGCAGCTCTGCACCAGGGGCAGGACAGGGAGCAGTTCTGGGACATTGTGCAGAGGAACAGCAAGGACTTCAGCAATGTTTCAAGTACACTTTTATTTTCCCTTAGGTGTGGTGCTAGAGCTAATTCATGAAATCAGACAATGTGAAGTCTCTGTAGACCTGGTGTGTGTTATTTGCAGTAATCTGTTCTGCCTGTGCCTCTGCTTGTTCCTCTCTTCCCCAAGGTAGTGAGCCATGACAGAAGCTGTGGTCAGTCTTTCTCCTTATTTCAGCCATTTCTCTTCACTGGTGAAGTACTGCAGGATGTCTGCAGCTCTTGTTCCTTCTGCAGGTTCTCATTTACTTCAGCAATCAGTTTGAAAGTTGTTGTTTTGGTTTGAAATAGAGGCAACAATCTTGACTCTGGTTGTGTTTTGGTGGTTTGGCAATTATTGTTTACTGTATTTTAATTTCTCAGGTCCAGCCACTCATCTGTAATGATTTTGTTTGTACATTTAAAAGTAGCTGCCTGTTTGTTGCACTGTGGCAGTAATTATTGTGGAGGTTAGAATGATCTGGGTAGCAATACTGTGACTGTGCAGTTTATGCAAGTCAGTGTCGTCTTTCTTTAAAAAAATGCAGAACTGAAAGGCTATCAAGTTTTAAAGAAAGAAAAAACCAAAATTAAAGTAATAATAAACGTAAGCAAAATATTGAGGAAGAGTTGATAATTCGAGGGCTGTGGTCTGGACTCCATGTAGTGGTCCACAGAATCAGCAAAGTCATACTTCAGTGGGCGGTACCCCAGATGAGCCCGTGCCTTGTCTATTTTAAATGTGTGAGTTACAGAAATGTTCATAACCTGCAGGGCAAAAGAATCAACATACAAAGGTATGACTACACAGGCAACTGGAACAAACTGTAAAGCAAAGACACTGTTAAAGGAAATGTAAAATACAAAAAACCCCACAACATTATATCAATGTCCCATGAGTATTGCACACATTATTTTTAAAACTGTCAATTCAAAAGGAGATTCTTGAAAGCACAAAGAGACATTAAAAGATGCAAAATAGAATCTGCAAATGTCCACAGAAATGTTCTGCAAATGTTCTCTTGCTTAGCTACTCAAAGAGGCAGATCAAAGCCTTCTTGTAGGTTCCTAAAGGCCCAGCCAAGTCATGCAGGATACTGACCCTTGGAAGAGAGGAGCTGAAGAAGCCTCTCTCACATTACAAACATCTTTTCAAAAATCTTGGCAACCAAGCACAATATATTGCCTAAATTGTACACAATGCATGTATTTGCCCTGGAAACTGGAGGCTGAAGTAGCACTGGGTGGATTTTACATTCGACTGACTGAAAGTCTCCCTCATATTAACATGTATGGATCCCATGGGAATGAAGGGAAGTTTACAAACACAGACTTTACCTCATTTCTGGTCAGCAGTGGGGGCAGGTCAACAATTGGTCTCAGAAGTGAATGAAGGTGTTCCATGAGTGTGGCTGCATAACAAAAGACTTTGACTTGAGGTAAGAACAATGAATTTCTTTGCCATTGTGATTGTGACATATCTCACATTGTAAATGCTCACAAAGGATAATCACAGACCTGAGAGCTCAGGGCACATTATTAACACCATCAGGACTACTTGCTCACAAGGGACTGGATTTATTCTTAATTATTGTGCTTGTGGGAAAAGGATTTGGAAAAGGGAAAAGGTTTGGGCACAGATCTAGTGAAAAGGTCATGAGGCTTCATAAAAAATATGGCAACTGAGAACTCTTGGGTTCTGTCTGAGCTGCATGGGGGGTTGATTCTGGAGAGAGCAAATCATTTACCTGTGAGCAAAGCAGATATTCTTCCACATGTTTCACAAAGTCATTAACTTTTACATTTAACTTTTTGTGTCATTAACTCCACAAAGTTTTACATCTGTTACGTCCTACATAAAACCTGTTTTAGTGGGACTTGAATAAGAGATCATCTGATTTCAACATAATGCCCAGAAGTGAATTTTACACTGCTGAATGCTAGGTGAACGTACATAATATAATTTTTATACATGAAAATTAAAATTGTGGGCAAATAAACTAAAATAATGTTATATTACAGATGGAAATGAGGGTAGCATGAACAGGAAAGAGAAATGTTGATAAAGTATTTTACCTGATGCATAGACTAAGCAAGTAGGAATGCGTATCCATGGCTTACTGCAGCCTAATCTTTCAAACTGAAAAAGATTTAAAAACAATGACAAATCCCAGAAACTTCAAACAAGTTTTAAGTTTTAATATAGAAGATATGTATGGAAATATTTACTGTTCAAACAGAAATATCATGGCTCTTAGTATTTACTGTTTTTCATTTTTAAGGAGATGCCAGTTAAATGTCACCCACAGACACTGTGTCATTTTCCTATCTTAAAAGAAGGAAAGAAATTATAACAATTAATCAAAATGTCATGGTGTGCTGATACTTAATTTAACATCATGACATATTTATGGTTTTGAGCCTATCATTAACAACAACATAGTATTTTTAAAATAATGAACAGATGAATAGTTGAGACTTATATTTTTTTGCCCATCCAAAATGTCCATTATTCCCATCTGCATGCCCCAAAAATGAAGACAGTAACAGCTCAGGACAGGGTGCTGATGTAGATTGTCCTTTGGTCTCAGGGAAGACAGTTGCTCTAATGCAGTATTTTGGGTGGGATTTGCTACACTGAAATTCAAGCAGGAATTAAACCCCACATTCTGAGAGTTCCATGTGGGACTCTCACAGCCAAAGCAAACATACAAAATGCAGCCTGCACACAGAAGCTGGAGTTGCATACAGTTAAATGAATGTACTTGGAAATCAGTATTGCACGTACAAGTGGAGTTAGCCATTCAAAAAGGTTGGATTTTTCACCATCATGAATGAAATACACCTGGCCACTCTGTTAAAGAGGTAGAGAAGAGACAAGTCAGTAAAAATAGTACTGCATATATATTGACTTCTTTTTCTTTATCTCACCCCTTATGAATAGCTTAAAAATAATACAGCAATATCCACTGGCAAATGAGATATGTGGTGGTTTTACTGTGTACTTACAGCTCTGAAGTTCTTTTCAGGGGTGAGAGCATCAGCAGCTAGAATATGAGCTTGTACAAAATTCTCTACATGTATCCAGTTCATTTGAACACTAGGATCTGCAAACTTGAAGCTAAGTAGCCTTCTCTCAATAATCTTCTGTAGATATAAACGAACATGAAACCATTAAAAAATGGGTTTTAGAATGAGGTAAAGTGTTCTTTCTTGTCCAGCTAAAATATAGGTTTAGCTCTACTTTAAAAAAAATGAAATATGTAAATCAATTAAAAATATTCAAGGGAACTGCTCATGTGAAAATGTCAAAAGATGCATTGCAAATATGCCCTGAATTTATAAAAAAATACAAGTGCATTCTAGGGATAAGTAAAATATTGTATGGAAAAGATAAGATACAGTTCTGAGTGGCTCAAAAGCATTCACTAAATTGGATCAAATTTATCAAATACCTTTGGCTAGGAAATCAAATACACTCTGGCTGGAAGGAAAGCATCCCAGTTTTCATTGAGCAGGTAAATTTTAGAAACTACCAAATATGACATTTGCATAATGCCTTAAAATTGGCTCAAAACAAATAAGCTCAAAATCAAATAGAAACTTTAAAATATTATATTTTTAAAGGGGCTAAAAAAAAATCTCAGATTTAACTAAAATGACATTTTCCATTCCCAAAATTATTTACAAGATGATAAAGTATATTTTGGCTGACTGCAGTATAATTTCCTACCTCAGCCACAAACCAAAAATATCTGTTATATGGTCAACTTGAATCTATTATTTCCTGAAAGCTGTGTGTAACTTTATTTTACCCTAATTCTTTTAAAATAACTGGATCACAGAATTCTACAGGGATCATGTTCTAAATGTGATCTGTTGGCCCTGCAGTTGAAAAGCAAGTGAAAAAGGGTAAAATATGAACACCTCAGCTGCTGCCCTTCAGTAGCCTGTTGTACCAGAGGTTGCTTCCAACTCTGGAATCTGCTTCATTGGATAGTGAAAGCTGTTAATAGTTGAGACTGGAAATAAGATATTTTGCTGTATCTCTTTTCATTAATATTTAAAACCATTTGGTGTAAGTTGCATGTAAACAGACATTTGAAATATCATGGATTGCCCTGAATCTTAAAGTAATCATTAAATTATAAAGCTGGATTTTCAAGTGTTTGTATTAAAAAAAAATGCTTTTGCATCTACACTTTACAGATATAATGCTTGCTAAAAAAATTAAAATATCCTCAGCAGACGATTGAATTGTTGAATTGCTACCCAATAAGATCAGTCAATTTATAACACAAATAAGTGATGCTCCTTTCAGCTTTTTACCCATATCATAGAAAACTCTGCTGGTTAAAAAATTCAAATGACATACTGCTAGCCTTGGCAAGTGTCTCTGCTCTTCTGGTCCATAGATTCCTGGTGGGCGAAGAACACACGTGTGGAGTATTCCACCTCCTAGAACATGGGAAAAGATCATTCTTGAGAGACCTTCCCATCACTACATGGTATCTTTGCTTGTGTGAGCCAAAGGCTGCAGCAGCAGAACTCACTCTAAATTCATTTCACTACCTTAAGAAACAATACATGCCAAAAGGTGCTGCATTAGTAGTTGGATATTAACATAGGAGAAACAGAGCATGAAAAATAGCAAGATAAGATTCAGAGAAGTCCTGCAAGAATAGTTGTATTCGTAGAAAATATCAGATATTTAAAAATCTCTTTCTAATCAGTCCCTTGTCCCTGTGCCAGAGCAGTGAATGAATGTGTTGGCTGTGGGGATGAGTTTGCTGAAATGAGCAGTTTGTTTGAAAATATATTGGATAGTGGAATGAAACCAACAAATCCCACACAAAATTATTGATGGGAAGCAGTGACCTGTTAGCAGTACAAGGTAGAGCTGAAAGGTTCCCTCAACAGCAGGTACAGTTCCCACTGGAGTGAGGTAGGAGCTCTTGCCAATCTCAATGGGATCATAAAAATCAAATCTTCCCGTGTACATTGGTTGGCTGTTTCATCATCTGCTAATAACTGTTCTTAATAGTACTTGTAAACATATAAAATATTCAGTCCTGTTATGGCACAGGCTCAAAATGGGATATTTGGAGCACTGACTGGTTCTATTTCATTGACAAATTGCTCCTGAAATTAGGAGGGGCTTTGATGGGAAGAGCTGCTAAGGAAATGAAGGGGGGAAAACCCTTTTCTTATTTTAAACAAAATAATTTTATTGGGATGGAGTTCCCATCATGGATTTTCTATCTGTTATAGCCCTCTGCAAGTATCAAGTGAAGAGTCTTTTCTGTAAGTTGTCCCCAGCTAAATTTAGCTCAGTATCACTAGGTCACATAGAATCATGTTGCACTTTACATTAATTTGTTTTGCACTGGCAGTTATAGTATCTCACAGGTAAGCTTAAGTATTCAAGTGTATAACTGGCTTCCTCAACATGGAAAACTTTGGGAAGCACTAATAAATAATTCCAGGCTCTAGGCTCAGGTAGCTACTTCAGATTTTATATATAACTTGAGGGGGTGTGTGGTATGTAACAATCAGCATTTGTGTTTTACTTATGTTGCTGAGACAGTGACATTAAACACTTGTTTTTGTTTAATTTATAGATGTCTTATTATTTTTCATTAACATACTGAATTTACTGCTACCGTGCTAAGACCTTTTACAGACATTGTGGGAACTTAAAACCAATTAAAAGTAATTTAAAAATGAAAATACTTAAATTTGTGATAGGGGGTTGGTAACTTAATTTCATAACTGCTGGGCAATCTTGTCCACTAAGGACTGATACAGGACACAGGATTTTGGGGAGGAACAAGAAGAGGAGGAATAAATTCTACTATGAATTCATACTCGGACAAAAGTACCTGCTAGTGAAGCTCCATTAGCTGCTAGTACCATTTGTTCTGCAATTGATTTGGTTCTGGAATAATGATCAACAAGCTACAGAGAAAAAGCAAACACATTTATATCAGTTCCTGAAATGACAGGACAGAGAGGCATCTCTTCTTCACTAGATTTTACTTAGCAGATGGCAACAAATACCTCAAAATACAGAAGTTGTGGGGTATTAGGTTCAAGATAAAACACATGATAGGAATAAGGATAAGGAAGCATTTTTGTGTATGCAAATCTGGTTAATGTATTTCAGCACATTTGAGAAGCAATAAATATATGTATGCTTTAAATGCTGCCAGGAATGTAATTGATCACTACTTTGTAATCTGGATTTCTTCTTCAGGTAACAGAAAAGTCAAACACCAAGTTTTGAAGTCATTACACTTGGTCTGAAGTATCCTGCTCACTTCCATGTGGCATTGTCCCAGAGAAAATGTTATTTTAAAATGTTATTTAAAATATTTATATTTTATCTCCATCTCAACTTCTTGAAAGACTTTGAAGTACTTGATGGAGAGAGGAGGGACACAAAAAACAACTGTGTATGCAAAGCAGCCAGAAGTACTTTCTCTTTTTACATTAAATGCAATAAAACCATATAAAAATAGGCTGCTTTTCTAGATCAGCTCTACCTTGAATATATGTCATCCTCTAAGGGAAAACCAGAAAAATAATGTAGATGATAAATAGTTAAAGAGGCACTAAGCCATATAACAGAATCTTCATGTCCAGGTGGAATATCCTCGATGGTAATGTGTCATAAAAACTCCAGTCTTTTTCAGAAACATGGAAGTAAACAGAGGAATTTGAAAATACAATACAACAAAATACCTTGTCAATTGGGAAATATTGCAAAGATTCCTCATCCCCATCTTCAATAGGAAGCCCTCCAAACACCACATTCACTGAGCTGGTGTACACCAGTCGAGGGATGTTTTGTTGTTTGCAGGCTGCAGCAAGGAATAAAATCAATTACTTCAGTGGAAAATTATCTGGGAAAAAAAGTTTGTGTGACATTTTTTCTAAAAAGAAGAAAAAGGTAAAAACTACAGTGCTGGCTCTCGTATCACACTTCGTAGTAGAATTGAGCATAAACCACCCCCCAGGATGTGATTGCTCATTTTCTGCCATCAATGTAAAAGTACTTGGTAACAAATGGAGTGTGCCAAAAAGGCCAACTGGATTTCTCTAAATATGCTGTACTAACCCCCAATGGCACAATTAAATACCTACCATTAAGGATGAATCTTGTTCCATTAATGTTTACTGTTTCAATCTCTTTTTTATGCAACTAGGAAAAGAAAAAAATAAATTAGTGCATTTTTTAGTAATAATACATATTCAGTTCAATAGGGGGATGTTACAAATGTCCCCAAATAAACATAATTTAGTGTTTTAATTGTTAAAAATGTCATTTAGACTGCTGTTTTAGACTTAAAGAAGTCTAATCATTAGTTTTAAACTATACCTGTGTTTTTCTTGTATTTTTACAGATTAGTCTGCTTGAAGCAAAGAAAACTGTAGTGCTTCTAAAAATATATGTCTAGTTATTACATATCTTGCAGCAGTGTGTTAAATATCTGTCCTTCAGTAGCACTTTAGTGACTCTAATCAGAGCAATTCCAATTATGCATTGCTCAGTGGCAAACAACTTTGAGTAAGCTGTTCTATCCAGGCAGGGTAATTACTAAAGTTCTTCTTATTAAATAAAGTAAGAAAGGGGTATGTTTGTTTGTGGATGTGTGTGTATGCACTTGTAACTGTAATTATAAAATTGTGACTCAAGAGTCCAGCATCAAGTGCATCTGTACAGCTTTTTACTAAATGGCAAACAATTAAAGACTTGAAATATTGTTATTGTTATAATTCAGATATATGAAATAATTTATAATTTCGTTAAAGTTTTATTCCTTCTAGTTACACCTAGAAGATCTATGTGAATGTTTAGGGAAGAATCAGGGTTTTGGAGGGAACCAGCCTCCCATGTCCTTCCTTTTGTCTTCACAGTATTTCAGAACATTTCAATGCCGTTTCCATCTCAAGCACCTTCTCAGGGTGCTGTAGAACCTCTAATGGAGAGGAAATCACTGTGCAGGCAGCCTGCTTGCAGCTGGCACTCCAGTTTGCACAGAGCAATTTACCAAAAGACCAGGGTAATATGAAGAGATGAAATATGTCATGCAGTGTTACAGCATCAAAGTCTCTGCAGTCACAGAAAAAACCAAAACTGTGTGGGCTCACCTGCTCTGTTCCTGACATTCCATATGAAGCTACATGAAACACACAGTCAGCCCCTTGAAAGGCTGCCAGTATGGCACTGTAATCCCTGATATCTGTCTGGAAGACATAAGAAAAGATATTGGGACATGAAATCAAAGCTGCAGGTGAGCATTTGTCATACAGTGGGTTAGCACAGAAGGAATCCATATATATAATGCATATATAGAACTGTACCTGCTGTACAAGTATCCTGGGATTCAAAACTGGGCACACCTCACTACTTGCTGATAATTATACTTTTCTTCCATAGAACCCAAAGGACTTTAAAGACATTCATTAAGGTTCACAGTAGTCCTGTGTTTATTCTACAGGTGGTTAAGCTAAGGTCTGGATGAAGGCAGGATCCTGAGGAGTCAGGAGTGAAACTGCTCAGTGCATTACAGGTTTCTCTGGTTTCCTCATTAAAAATCCTTAAAATCCATTCACCAAAAACTCATGTGGGATATTCACACAGTTTAAAAGGTTACTAAAATTTGGAATAATTGGCAATTAGATATTTGGATTCTGTGAAAACCAGTAAGACATTATGGAAAGGCAAATGAGCTAACTTTGACTGTTGGGAAAATATTATTTATCATACCTGGATCCACACCACTCCGTTGGGAATCATCCACAAAGGCTTGTGTATGTCACACAGAACAACAGAAGCTCCTATGTTTGCAAGAGCACATCCCAGCTTGTATCCACAATAGCCTCCCCCTCCTGTCACCACGGCTCTCATACTGATCTGATGGTGTGCTCTACGTTTGCTCTGTTTGGATTCAGAGTTTCGGCGATCGGGTGCTGCTGCTCCACTCATTTTTGGTTTTGTGTCAATGAAACAGTGCCTGGCGCTACCAGATGCATGTAAAAATTCCTTCTACATGGTGAGAATTGCTCCATAGCACTCCTGGATGCAGACAATTTCAGGGAGTTTCATGTTGACAAGATCTATTCACAGCAGTAAAATCTGACTGTAATGCAGCCTGTTTAAGAGAGATAAAGACAAAAGCAAACCAAAATTTATAGTCCTCAGTTTACTGCCAAGACAGACATCTGAGAGAAATGGTATTTCCAGCTTCTTTCTAAGTACCAGCAGCTGAACATCAATTAAGAATACACTGAGTTGTTATCATCCCTTAGAGCTGGAGTTGAGATAGATGAGGATTTCATGAGGGAAGAGGGATGCCCGATCCTCTTGTTATAACTTTAGAAGGTGTATCAGAGAACAAGGCTATCAAATCCCTCGCTTTCAAGGGGTACTCAAATAAGATAGCTGCTATACTATAGAAATTTAGAAAACTGCATTAAGGAAAAAGTAATAGTGAATCACTTATTTCCTGAACATGGGGGTTCTTGCCCTTCCAGAGGTTCCTCACCGGCAGTCAGAACATTTCACAGGCTGTGCCTACCGACTCCCTCCGACACCTCGTCCCTGCCCCGGCCGCAATTAAACATTCAGAGCCACCCGAGCCCCGCCAGGGCTCTCTGCATCTCACTTGCAAATGGGCCGGGCGGCAGCGCAGGGACTCTGCAGGGCCCGGCCCGTGCCCGGCCTCGGGCGGCTCCGTTGGGGCCGTTGGGGCCGCGGGCCGGGCACGGGCACCTCCAGCCTCCCCTCGGGGATCCGCAGCATCCCCGGCGCCTCTGACATCCCACCGCGCCTCTGACATCCCACCGCACCCCTGGCACCTCTGACATCCCACCGCACCCCTGGCACCTCTGACCCCGCAGCGCCTCTGACATCCCACCGCACCCCCGGCGCCTCTGACATCCCACCGCATTGCCGGCACCTCTGACCTCCCACCGCACCCCCGGCACCTCTGACATCCCACCGCATCCCACAGCGCCTCTGACCTCCCACCGCACCCCCGGCACCTCTGACCTCCCACCGCACCCCCGGCACCTCTGACATCCCACCGCATCCCACAGCGCCTCTGACCTCCCACCGCACCCCCGGCGCCTCTGACATCCCACCGCATTGCCGGCACCTCTGACCTCCCACCGCACCCCCGGCACCTCTGACATCCCACCGCATCCCACAGCGCCTCTGACCTCCCACCGCATCCCCGGCACCTCTCACCCCGCAGCGCCTCTGACCTCCCACCGCATCCCCGGCACCTCTCACCCCGCAGCGCCTCTGACCTCCCACCGCATCCCCACAGCACCCCTGGGTTCCACTCATCTGGCAGCAGCTTTTGGGGTTGCACAGCTTTCCCGGGATATCATGCATCCCACAGCACCCCTGGGATTCTGCTCATCACGCAGCCTACAGTATCCTGGGGATCTCACACCATGTCGTGGTATTCCTGGGTTGCCAGAGCATCCCTGGGATCCCAGAGCATGCTGTGGTGGTTCTTACCTCCTGGTGTCTTCAGACATCTGTGAGTGCTGCACAAAAGCATCCTGTCAGTAGCCAGGGCTCTGGCCACACTGAGGTACCTGCAGAACAGGTTGTTCAGGAATAAAACACCACCTCCTGCCTACTGGTTGGACAGTCGGTGGCGGGACATTGCTCATAGAGATGCAGAACTTCTGAGACACCTGCAAAACAGCAGAGTTCCCAAAGAGGCACAAATAAACAAATAATCATTAAGGTCCCTTTCCACCTGAGCCTCCTTGTGGTCATTTGAGCCTGGGAGGGTGTGAAAAGGGTCAGGAGCTGCCATTCCAGGCAGAAGTTAGGCTTTGAACACGTTTACCTCTTTTGTTACAGCTTTGCTATGTCTGAACATTCACATTAAATTTTAATCACTTAAAGACACACTGCAGTTATGTTAGAGTAGGAGTAACTCAAGAGTCAGCTTTAACTGAGACTCAGTAAAGACCCACAGAAATAAGAGAGCTGGCTATTCCCAACTGGTACTGATGATTGTTTTAAAATCTCAAATACTGCATCTGTAAGAAAGATAAATCAATGTACTGAAGTCAATTATTGTTAATCAGTGCTGTTATAACAGTGATGTAAAAAGCATCTTACTCAAAATTCCAAACCACAGGTTTGGTGTTAAAGGACTGAAATGATGGGACTCCACAGGGACTTATAACCACAAAGCCAGTGAATTCCTTGGTTAGTCCTCACTGAGGAGCATCCAAACAAGGTCAGAGACAGTATTTGGTTCAGATATTATTTATTATTGCATTGAAAGGATATTTGATTTACAAACACACTTAATGATATTTATTACATTTTAAAAAAGCTTTAGAACAACAAAACTATTTTACATAAATATGATTTTCATTCCTCTAATCACCTATTATTTATAAATATTTACTTTCCATATATTTTGCACTGTTTCCCAGGTCTCTGTAATTCCTCAGGGTAACTGACAGTAGCTGTAGCCGTGGCTTCATCAGAAGAGTTTAGGCACCCTTTTCTTCATTGGAGCTACTGGACTTGTTGCAGCACTGTTGTCCTGTGACAGTTCCTCTTCTTCCATCTTCTCACCCTCCTGAATTATCACTTTTAGAAAATGCTTCCCAGCTGAAACAATCACTTGATGAAGATCTGTTAAAATGATTCCTGCACCCATTTGTGGTGAACTCCTTTGCTGTGTTGCTTTTTATTTCCTGATACATCCTGTGTTTTCACTTTACTAGTTGTTTTTTGTTTGGGTTTTTTTTTCTCTTTCTTAATGAGGTCAGACAGGTGCCATCATAGTAATATGAATATCAAAGTCCAGAGTGGCTAAGGAGTGAGGAATGTACTATGACCAGATAGTTAATTCTCAGAAACAAAATGAGGTTTTCTGGAATAGATAAGTGGTTATTTGATTCTAGAAGAAAGAAAGAATGATCAAACTTAACAAACTGCCAAAAACAAGCACCATTTTAAGGAAGGTGTGATCTTCTTGGCAGGTAGGTCTTGTTTTTAGATAATGATCTACAGAATCAGCAAATGAGAATTTCTTTGGTTTGTAACCGAGTTGATTTCTTGCCTTGTCTATTCGGAAAGTGTGAGTTACAGTGACATTCCACACCTGAAAGCCAAAAGGACAGTTATGGCAGTGACTTTAATATCTGATTTTCTAGAACTTGGATGAAAATATATCAACAATGATACTACAATGGAAACAGAACAGAAAATAGAGCTGCAATGCAGACAGTCCAAAGGGTGTATCATGTCCTTAATGAGAATTTGAGTCAGAAATATATAAACATTATATTTTTTTATATATTTACCTCATTCCTTGTCAAGAAAGGTGTAAAGCTAAAAACTGGCTTTAGTATCAGGTGCAGATATTCCATCACAGCAGCTGTGAAACAGAAATTACTTAATGAGACATCTGGATAACAATAAACTGAGACAATGCTGACATTATACATCCTGTAATTCCTACTGGTAGAAGGCACTGTTTAATTTATAAAGTACATGATGAGGCCTTTAAACTTTATAATTAATACCACATGGCACAGATGATTATTCTCAATTACAATAATGTTAAGTTAAATAATTCCTGCAGTTTGGGTCCCTCCATTTTATAAGACTATATAGCTTCATAGGAATAAAAAAAAATTAAACAACACAATAATTAAGAATGTGTTGGGTTTTTTTACCTGCTATATGAACCAGGAGAACAGGAATATGTATCCAAGGTTTCCTGTAGCCTAATTTTTCAAACTAAAAAAGGGTATAAAAAGAAAGAATAACAGACAACTTATACCAAATTGAGGAAGTCAATGAGGCATAAAAATGAAGGGAAAAAAAAGGGTTGATAAAACTTGTATCTAAACCTTTTTTTTCCAGCTAGTCTTCCAGTCAATACAGGTAATAAGAAATGCAATTGAAGCCCACTACTCATTCTTTGGTGTCCACCTCCTACCCTTCATCTGCAATTGGACAGTAAAGGGGAATGAAAGGCCATTTCCAAGGGGGAAGTGACCCAGACTGGAATACTGAACTACACTTAAATACAGGCTCAATTTTCTGTGATTTTCTGTGGTGGCATTGCAGGATCAAAACTTTAGTATGCTCCTAGAATCCCAACCTGATATTTCTGAAAATATAGTGTTGTCTCTTTTTATCTTCTAAGATTAGATTGTGAATGGGCTTTTCCTCTGTGCTGCAGCTGATGTGGGGACAAGGGATAAGCAGTGGCTGTAAGACTCCTGCCAGATGCCAGTGGCAGAACTTGCCATGAACTGTGGGTTTGCTTCATGTAATGCTCTGTCCTGCAGCAGGTTCTGGACGTCCCAGCTAAATCCTCTCACAGCAATACGGCCAAACTCCACAGTTACACACATCCCAAACTTCCCTTAGCACCACTGGAACTTTGGGATATGCAGGGAAAACAGGACTGAGTTTAATGTTCAGTAATTCAGTAATTTATGTGCACTGAGCTCCATTTAGTGGGTCTGGTGTGTCAGTCAGTGACAGGACTTGTGCCCCCGTGGTGCTGGGAGCAGCAGGGCTGTGCAGTACGTACCAAAGGCACAATCCACTCAGAGAAGATGACATTTTCACCATCGTGGATGTAATAAGCCTGACCACTCTGGTAAAGAAGCAGAGAAAAACAGCGACAAAACTGTGCACAAAATGGCATTTTCTGTCTGTCTCCTACCTACCTACCTGTCATGACTTTGTGAGCAACATGCACAAGGTGAATGTACACAGAGGAGACTGCCCTCACTGGCTTCACTGTGTTAGCCCACAGTGGTGGTGGAGCTGATGGTGATTAACCATGATGTAGTATAGATCAGAGCTCAGTTTCCCTGTGTGGTAGCCCAGCTGTTGGGGCATTAAGTTCTTCATTATGTGCTGGGCACAGATTTATCTTTGTGAGTCCAACAGCAGGGGCAGCACTGATGGCATTTAACAAACACAGCTCTGAGGTCGAGTTCCAGCTGTGCTCTGGATGAGGAGTCTGAGTACCAGGAAAATCTGAGCACCCAAGCAAACCTGGGGCACTGGGAGTGACATCAATCTGAAACAGCAGCATGATTTCCAAGCACTGAACTAATTGAGAACACATGGAGAGGTGTTCACCTGTGTCAGCACCTGTTGTCTGTATCTTCTTACCAATCTAAATGAATTGGGACCTTCAGGAACTGTGAAACATTGTCAGTTCTGTAATGCTTCACAGTCCTAAGACTGGTGTTGCAATTATTAAAGAATTGCTAAAGCCAGTAAAACAAAAGGAAAAACCTCTAAAAATGGTCTATTAATTTTGTACATCTCTTTTTGGAATTTTCAGCTCTGAAAATTCAACTGGAACCCCTCAGAATGGTTGCTCTAAATTTTATGCATCTAGGGTCAGAACCTATTTTGAAGTGAATAACAGGATATATAATTTGTGCAATGGTGAATATATTAAGCTAGTTAAAAATACAGTTTCCTCCAGCAATCCAGAAAATTATGTGTTTTCAAACCAAACAAAAACATCATCAAAATATGAGTCAAATAAATATATTTGCATTTGCACTGTCTGTGTGCTTGTGGAACTACACACAGTTTTAGAGAATTTAGCATATGACTCTTTGGACACTCTTTGATCTCAAAACATCAAAAACTAAACCTGTTTGAGAACTCAAGCTAGGACACAATGAGTATATTGTTTACTTACAGCTACATAGCCCTTCTCAGAGGTGAGAGCCTCAGCAGCCAGTAAATGAGCTTGCACTAGATTTCCTATGTGAACCCAGTTCATCTGAACTTCGTGATTCCCAAACTTGAAGTTAAAAAGTCTCCGCTGGATATTTATCTGTAGAAACAGAAAGCATGAGATAATTGCATTATTCCACTATGATATTGATTCTGTCTCAACCCAAATATTTGGAATTTGCTGTATTTGTGTACAATTACAGCACAAGAAATGTGTCATGAGGAAAAAACCAACTAGTGGGTGGTTTTGGAAATCAAAGACAGTTGCACTGATAGGCAGTGGCAAATATATAGTGACATTATATTTTTTGGCAGAAACTAAAGTGGATATTTGAAAGACAGTACTTCTATTAAATTATAGGGATGCACACCTAGTTCATTTACCATGGCATTTCAGCCTTCCACTCTTCACTGAGAAGCCCAGCTTGATCCTGGCCCGCAGTGCTGGTTTTCTGCTATTTGCTACCCTGTCCCCAAGCTTTCACCAAATTCCCACAGGAATGGTTAAGAACTGCAGTCAAGGTACTACCACTTGTGTTATGCCCTTACAACCACTTGTGGTGTCCTCCAGAGCTGAGTACAAAACACATACAGCTACTCGAGGCAGGTGCCGCTGCTCTTCTGGTCCGTAGATGCCCGGCGGGCGAAGCACACACGTGTGCAGCTTGTCCCCTCCTTGGAGAGAGAGCAAAGGTGACTGTCACACAGCTGGGATGGCAGCATGTGGCTGACACATACTGTCTGAATTTACACTGGCAAAATTAAGGCTCATTTGGACCATTCTGTGTGGTTCAGCTTCCTGGGAACTTGATTTGATGTCTGTGTGAAATTGAGTTCGGCAGCAGTGGCAGACCTGAGTTGAAAAACCTTCCTGGGATTATAAGAAGATCCCATTGGACAGTGCTTACACATTGGTATTATCAGAACAGCTAATTATCCACAGAAGACAGGAATAGAAACACGTAAATCCTTATTTCAGTTGAAATATACTATTGATAAATGAGCAACCAGAGAAAAGAATGTCCATTAGCAATCCTAATGATAGAAAAGCCCCAAATGCTTTACATGTACCTTTGAGTAAAGTTCCATTAGCAGCAAGAACCATTTGGTCTGCAATTGCCTTGGTTCTGGAATAATGATTAAATTGCTATAAGGAAGCAGAATAAGATAATTATTCAATCTGGGAAGGCAAACTTACTGTCTATGCCTGACATTTCAATCTAGCCAACTCACAGATATCAGCTGAGCAAAACAAAACTAGAACTAGTAGGATTTAGTAAATATATAGTTTGTTTATGACAAAAACAGACTTACACTTTAGTGGCACAAGTTAAGCTTCAGAGTGAATTTAAATCCATTCATATTTCCTTAATTCCTTTTTTGTGCTGAATGTACTGAGAATAGTACAGTAAAACAACTTCTGCTCTCAGAACAGCCTTAACACAATCTACCCTTAGGAGCACATAAATGCCACACCATCCCATGGACAAAGTACCTTTTCCAGTGGAAAATATGGTACAGTTTCTTCATCTCCTTCTTCAATAGGATTCCCTCCAAACACCACGTTCACTGTACTGGTATATATCAGTCTGGGGATATTTCTTTGTTTGCAGACTACAGTGAGACACAAAATAAATTATTTTACAACAAAAAATAAAGAGGGAGAAATAACTGAACTGGCAGATTTTCTTCTTGAAAACAAATATTACAATTATAGAAAAAAAAGAGTAGTATTTTAATTTTAGTGTTACCTTATCATTTAATATAATATTATCTTCCACTCAGCTGGAATTTTTGCATCCCAAATATGTGAATATTACACATTGTGCTCACCAAATGTTTCATGATGAGGTACCTATAACTATCATATCACTGGATTGCAGTCATCAGCTGGGTAGAGGAATTATCTTGATGGGGTAAAAATTCCTCCTTGAGAAACCTTTCTTAAAACATGTTCATTTTACAAACTGAATCTAAAGAGATGAGTAAGAACATTTGTTGTGGGACAGTGCTGTGAGAAGCAGCCCCTGGGTTACCCTCAGTTCCATGAGCTGCCTCCTGCACCTCACTTTGAGGGAACACAGTGACAGGGGAGCTCTGCCCACATGCCACAAAAATTCCTTTGTCTCACTCTGTTCCTAAGTGACAAAGGATGTGTTAACAGGAAAACACACCCTGCCAGTGTATAATCAGCTGTGCTTTAAATACAAAGGAAATTCATATTATTTGCAAAGCAAGGACTTAATTATGAATTCCATTCTTGTGTAGCTAAGACACTGTAGCTAAATTCTGCTGCATATCTGTCATTGCAAACTTTAATAATGTAAATTTCCTTATAATTTAACAATATTCCTCAAGTTGAAGTGAATTAAAATGCAAACTCAGGGATTTTTAGAATCTACAGAGCAGTCCGTCCTGCTGGTCCATTGGCTCATTTTGAAAACAATAACTATTAATTATTGTTGTAAATTCTTGGGAAAAAATACAATAATAAGGTGTATTATTAAAATGATGATGAGCAGGTTCATGCTTCTCCCAGCATCTTGGTTTGCTGGGAGCTTATGGAAATGTGACATTATATGTTTCTGTGAGTTTGGATCAGATGCAGAGAAAGAAAATCTTGGTACCTACCATCAATTATTATTTTTGTGCCTCCAACATTTATGGATTCAATCTGATCTTTCTTTTGAAGCTAGAAATAGAGTTTGCAAAGATTTAATTAATCAAACAAGTCACATTTACTATATGATGGTTACAATTGCCAGACCTAGAATAGCTGAGGTCTTTTTGTGATACATATTACAGTTTTGCCTGTCTGACATACAGTGATTTCTGGCAGTTCTCAATTTTATTGTCTTGTTCGGTGTATGTAAAATGCATCTAAAAGGAAATAATAATACTTCAATATTTTGTCACACCCCAGATAATTTATGATATAGAAACAAAAACTGTGGGCAGGGGTTATGCTCCCTGGAAGCTTTCACGAGTTCTTGTTTCAGTGGCAATCTGTCCTGTTCCTAGAAATAAATTAGTAGCTTCATGACTTTTTTGATAACACCTTCTGTGACTATCACTGTCATTCAGCATAACATATTGATTGTAGTCTGTCTCCTCATGACTGAGCTCACAAGAAGAAAATGCATCAGTATTAGTTCTGGAGCAATGCTGTCCCTCTTCTTCAGGTCAGAGAAAAAGGCTATACCTTCTTATCCAAGATCTTAAAACTGTGATCTCATTTTTTAGAATATTTTTTGTACATTACTTCCACACTTTGACTTTATTATTTAAGGAATACCTCTCTTATTTCCTGTGTGGATGACTTAGCCTTTATAACAACTTCTGTCTGACATTAATATTGTAAAATTACATTCTTTGTTATGTGCAGACAATTCTTTTCTTTCTCAAAAATAACCAAAGAAAATTTTAGGAAAATGGTACTTGCTTGTTCCAATCCTGACATTCCACATGCAGCTACATGGAAAACACAGTCAACCCCTTCACATGCTTTGAACACTGCTTCATAATCCCTCACATCACCCTGTAAAATGAGAAAAAAATGGATTTTTGACAGGGAGAGCTCCTTACATTCTCTATAGAACTGTATTAACTATAGCTAGTAAGGGAAATCTAAAGGTATTCTGGTCTGTTTTTCACAGTACTTAGCAACAATTAAATAAAATATTATGGACAGGAAGGAAAAAGCAACGACCAGGAATTTTGCCAGTATTTTGTTGCAAAACAAAGATGACTCTTGTTGGCTTCAATTATAATGCGTATTTTCACACTTAGTCCTGCAGCCTCCAGGCTGGCAAAACTTGTTCTACTTGAATGGGAGCAGCAAGTGCTGGAGGGCTGGAGAATCCAGCCCCAGGGACAATAAATCACAGCAGGAAGGGTTCAGCTCTTTGCCTTGGGATCACCAAATAAGAAAACCCTGTTTCTGTTGGCACCTTGAGACGTGATCTGTGCTATCCTCACAAATGTCTTTTTATCCATCTAAGGCTTGTTTGGTGCAATGTATGATAACTGAAATTACAGTTTTGTACAGGAGTAAAAAACTCAGTACAATCTGTATGTATTTAATACTTTAGTGTACAGTAGTGTATACTGTAATCACATTTATGAAATTCCATATAAAACTGAGAACATCTGTATCTAGTATTAAATCCTGTGATGGGGTTAGAATATTATATTGCATTTTTGTATACCAGGTGATATTACATTAACAGTACTCCCCATATCTACATAATTGATAAAATAATCCCAAAAGAAATAACTGAAGGTAATATTAAAAGCTAATCTAATCAGTCTTTAACTCTCAAGGTTTTTCTCCTAAGGTTGCCTCCTCTCCAAAAGCATTTCACAAATACAGCTACACTCCCCACCCTCAATGCAATTAGCCATCTCCAAATCAATGCTCAAGGCTCAAACATCTGAAGTCACGTATTAATTCATTTACTAGGACTCCATAGTTCAGTTTTCCATGTAACTCTCCGACACTTTGTAATATTTATTGTTTTTAAATTGATTTATAAAAAAACACTAGAAGTTTTTAGAAGATAATTTGAGACATCTCGAGTCCCCTTTAGAAGATGTAAATTGCCATCAGTCCACAAACTTAAATCAAGTTATGTGGACTTATGGCATTAACAAATCAAGCTTATGATGTTTGAATGGTTCCTCAATGATACTTTATCCCTCTTCCATATTCTGTAAAAGTTGTTTATGACATTGAACTTAAAAACATCCTGGGTCAGACAAGCAGCTGTGAGAGGTACTGGGAAATGTTCCTCCACACATGGCAGTGAGCTGTCAAATACTGGAAACCCCTTTTTCCAGACACAGTAATTCCTTGAACTGTTAAAATCAAAAAGAAACAGAGCTCATAAATGGGTGCTGCAGGAAGAGTGTGAACAGGGCAAGCAAATGTGATGCTTTCCCCCAGAGTGCTCTTCTAGTCTTGAAGCATTTTCATTCAGACGATTTCTTAAGTTCAAATTAATTTATCTATTCAGCAGTCTCCAATGAAGGTAGATTTTTCTTGAGGCTTTGTACATGCCTGTTACCCCAACAGCCACATCACTTTGTACTGAACTGGCTTCCTCATTCCTGATGGCCCTTCCTTCTTGCACTGGAAGTGAACAATGCCACTCCCAGCCTGCAGGGCTCCCCTGCTCCTCACCTCTCTCCCAGCCTAGAAATCCCAGTTTTCTCAATCATTCTCTGCATGGCAATCGTTCTGCATTCGTGATCCTTTTTATTGCCCTGTCTTGAAATAATTCCCCTGAGCAGGAACCTTTGTCCCTTCACTGTTTCCATGGGGGGCTGAATGGCACCTCTCAACAGAGCATCACCGGGGACCCCGAGACACTGGGACCCTGTTTGCCATCCCTTAATCAGGTACTTATGCATGCAAGGACCTTTTACCACAGCTGCTTCTTGTCCTGAAAGGCTTTTCCATAAATGTCTTAATCAAAGGTCCTTAAGAGGAAGCCTTGATAACGAGCATTAGACATGGAACTCCACCATACCTTGAAAAAATCCGCTCCGCTCGGAATTTCCCATTTAGGTTTCCGAACATCAAACAGCACAACAGCAATCCCAGAGCTGACGAGGGCACATCCCAGATTGTACCCCAGGTAGCCTCCACCTCCTGTCACCAGAGTCCTGCTGCTCCTGGGAGCCAGCAGCCCAGCAGGCTCAGTCACTTGGCTCTCGCAGGGTTGGCTGCTGTGGAGCTCTTCTGTGGGTCCCTCTAGCATCACGACTGCAACAGAGAAAACCTCCTGAAAATTCCTGCACGATGCTTTGAGATCTGGGCTAATTTCAATTGCTTTCACATTACAATGCTCCCATACTAATTTTATTATGTTAGTATGTTTAAAATGTATAAATTCATAATTTTGGTGATGGACTTTCTATGTATTTTAGTCTTTTCCTCATATCCCTAGGCTTTATATTATATAGAAATGAAGAGAAATTACAGGATTTTAGAGCCATTAATTACCTAACCTTAACAGCTATGTTAGTATTTTTTAATACTTGGTTGAATCAAACATTTTATCCTTGAAAACTCATTAACTTCTGATATATTAATGCCTACTAGTCAGGAAAATAAACCAAGACATTAGATAAGGGATATAAGAAAGCATTAATTCTATTTTTAAAATCAACTTTATTTTGCATTTGGATCTTCAGCAATGACAAAAATTTGTTACCATTTAAAGTTTTTTCTGGTTATATATTAAATATATTTAGTTTTCTGTCCAGTTCTCACTGACTTTTGACCATATTATTCTCTGTAGGGCATTCATAGACAGCTAAACCAACAAGGGGCAGAAGAGATAAGCCATATGTCCTGTGGGTCCATCTAGCTGGGAAATTTGATTAGAATATAATTCTAGGATAACAAGTATTTGTGATATTCTTGTTATTTTATATGTTGGGTTTTAGATTTCAGACAGGAAAAGATCTTGGTGTTACATGGTTTTAACATCAATGTCAGTTCACTCAGTTCAGTAAACTGAGTGGCATAACAGTGTAAAACACAAGCTCATGTTGAAAAACATCCTGACTTTTCAACAATGAAAAATAATCAATGTTTCAGAACAAAATTTAAATTACAACTAATGTAATACAACTAAAACAAATATGCTGTCCTGTTCAAGCAAGGAAACAAATTTGTATCTCAAGAGTATGCTATGCATACTCTTAACCCATATAAAATTCTTTTGCCTTGTGTTCTGAGAAAAAGCATCTTTTTATATGTTATAAAGAGAAACAAAGTCCAGCTTATCACATATATTACAAAAAGACATTTGAGAAATGGTATATATTTGAATACTTGTCATTAATATCTTCTTAGGTTTAAGTAAACTGGAGGCTGCATAAAAAAGTTTAAAGTTTTCTAGAAATCTCTTTCTTAAAAAGCACTAGTAGCATTAGTATATTAATCTGCTTCATGGATTTAGAAAATTGTATTCAAATTTTGAACATAAGCAATTTTCTTTTTGAAAACGCTTATTTTCAGAATCAGTAACTTTCTTTTTTCTCTGAATTTTTAGGAATTATTCTTATTTATTAATGCATTCTGCATAGTGAGCATAGTCACATCTCATACAGCATGTGTAGTGTGAATTGCTCTTAGTTCCCCTACTGTCATTTCAAATATCAGAAATGTTCTAATTGCACCCCATAAAAAGTTAAAGCCAAACATATCAGGTTTTTAAAAACAGCTAAAGAAGCAGTAAGTACCCTTGGTAGGATCCTGCTGTCAGTGCTCTCCCAGGCCTTGCTGTGCAGGTAGGAGGGTGAGATGTCTCTGTGCTGGACAATTCGTGACTCAAGGGCATCAGGTGCTCTCGGGCAGACAGAGAGCTTCACGTGTGCTCGGGCCTTTTGCTGATCCTGCTCCTTTGTAGCTGCTGCTTGGCTGGGAGCCAAAAAAGGGCAGGGCTTAATCTGTACATAATTTACGTTCCATTTCAGGAAAAAAAAAATTAAATTCTGCACATCAGACCATTCTTAACAGGATGGTACCTCTCACTTACCTGGTAAAAGTGTAAGACACCACACAACACAAATATACCATTGGTACCATCATTCTGTAGATAAACTGCTAGAGAAGAAACAAAAATCCTGTTTGGCTGTGCAACTCAGCACTTTCATCCTGACTTCTCTGTCTTCATCCCCAACCCAATTTTGTATTTGCAGAGGGGCTTAACTGTAGGCACAAGGGTTGTTCTCTGACTTCCAAGATGAATGAAGGTAATAAACTACCTTGTACACAACAGAACAGGAAAAGGTGATGTACTGTTAAATAATGCATTTAAAATGAATGATGAATTAATGGAATGATTAATAATCATATAGGTGCTCTGTCCTAAGATTTTAAAGCACTTTTAGAACACATATGCTTTTGCAAATGAAACAATGAGAAATCAAAGCCAACATTTTTAAATGGGTGTGTCTAAAATTGTCTCAAAACAGTAGTTAAGATGCTAAAGAAACACTCCCACATCTAAATATAAATTACTACAATTTTCAGTGTTTGCATGTTAGAAATATCTCAAGTTCATAGGTAACCAATTACAATTTAAATATAATTTAATGTTCATGTGCTGACAAGAATTAAACTGACACCTAGGCAAATGTATTTTCATATATCATGTATATTCTAAAGTCCCTAGCACCAGAACCAGAATATTGTACCTGTCAAATTAATCTGCACTTCTTGGATTGCTGAGTGAGTGACAAGCTCAGCTCACAGTAAATCCCCAAGAACACCAAACTGTCTGAGCTGTCCACAGCTTTTACCATTTAATGCAAGAAATAAAGTACCCATTCTATCCCTGAACTATTCCAGAACTCTTTCACAAGTCAGAGCAGCTTGTCAACTTATTCAAAGGATATCAATCCCCCACTCTTCAGTGAAATTTAACAAAGAGCATTTTAACTTGTCTTTGGTTTCCACCTTGGCAAGCAGGGGACAGCTCAGAGGAATTTTCAGAACTGATATTTTGTACCTGGCCTGTTATGCTTATTGTCTTACCTTTAGTGAAGAGGGATGGTCATATTTTATTCAATGCATTCTGCTAAGTATTTCTGAAAGAAACAGGAGCTAAAGTTACAAGGAGAAAAGCTGCTGCATTAAGATTGGAGCTTACTTTTGGTCTTGAATCACCACTCTATACTGCCTTTTTCTACTTTTTCTCCATTCATAGTTCATGTAGGCACATAGATACAAACAAAACATCCAGTACTTGCAGCAAAGGACTTTAAATACAACAGAAGGTGTCAGGGAGTTTGTCCATTTATTTACAAGGAAGAGGTCCACATTTCTGAAATGCTGTGTTGGCTTATCAAAATATTACTCACATCCAGACTGTGGAGCAATGTTGAAATGTAATTGCACTGTTTCATAGAGGAACCCAGTCAGCTTACACAAGTTCATTTCAAATCACAAGCTGCCAGAGCCAAGCCTGAGTTGAGCAAGGAGGATTTGGCAGAAGACAGACAAGAATCTCTGTCCCCAGCACACAAAGCCTGGTCCCTGTGCTGGTCCTGCACACTGCTGGGTACTGGAGCCCAGAGGGGATTCAAACCATGGCCCAGAAGGCAGATGTGTGAGACCAGGTCATTCTGGGGTCCTGAGAACTTCACAGCTCTGCACTCCCAGGGCCACAGAACAGGAGCTGTGCTCCAGTTGTGGGGTAACCTGAAAAATGGTTTTCGAAGTGTGGAAGATCCTGTGCAGAAAGGAGCCTTTAACAGAGTAACCAGAGCATGAAGATGTCGACAGAGGCGTGAGTGAAGATGACAGCCAGATATTTGGGGTGAGTCACAGGCAGAATGGGAGCTCTGGAGTGCCCAAGGGCAGAGGAATAGCAGAAAATCACACTAAGCTCTCTCTTAAACCTACTCAAGGACAGGGTTTTGCTAAAATACCTGCCATACAAAAAACACCCTCTCTTCAGTTGACTTATTAAACATTTCTGTATCTAAGCCCTACATTAGTAGAGTTGTCCAAGCTTTCTGTTGCACTTGTTCACATGCAGATGCCCCATCAGAGGTACTGACACAGTCTGTGATCTCAGAGTGCTGGGACTCGTTTGGACAGGTACAGAGCACTGATCCCTCTGCAGCCCCAGAGAAGTCTGGGCAGACTTGTGGGCTGTAAGTACTTTTGACCAAGGGAACTTATCTCTTTGTCACTACAAAAACAACCACCTTCATAACAAGGATGTCTAAAATGACAGAGAACTGAGAGAAGGGAAGTGACAACAGCAAGATATTCACCCTTTATGTGAGAGAAGACAGAAAATGTTGAAAAGCATTTAAATCAGATTTCCCATGTTAACAGAAGAGAAAAAGAATAGACCTCTCCTCTAATTATCTCTAGCTGGGCATAGAATTTTAGTCAAAAAAATAAATCATAGGATCTGAATTTGGGAAACAAAACTTCAGAATATTTTTCATATAACCAAATGCTAAACATTGGTAGATATCAAACATTTCTAAGGCATGAAGTCATTCTTAAAAAAGTTTACCAATACAATATTGATACAACAATATGCAAATGCAATATAAGATATGATAACACCATTCTTCACATTCCTTGCTAAGTTAGAGGAGTAGGACAGAGAGGCAAAGCAACTTACCCTTGTCATGCTCTAAGTCCAGGCCAGAAGGGAAAAGAAGATGCAGATCCTTATTCCTCACTGCAAAGCTAAGAGATCAGGTTCTTCTTAAATCCCTCAATTCTTCATTAACATACATAAATATTCTCACTTTATCCTTCCTTTTTCCTGTTTCTTTGTGTATTTGTGCTACAGTTCTGCATATTTCACTGTTTCCTCATGGATGGAATAAAACACACATAAATAGACCCTTAGAATGTGCCCCATAAAATACTTTTCAAATGACTTTGTTCTCATTTCCTTTGCATTCGTGGTTACTTTGCATGTTACACAGATTGATTTACAGGTCAAATGAAATGATAACTCTGAGCCTGCATTGCCAAGTCAGGATGGAATTACAGGAAGAAACAAAGCAACTTCTCACAGCAGCAACAAACATCCCTGTATCAGCCCTTGGGTCTTGTTAAAGAAGAGGACAGTTTATGCAATATTTGAAGGGAAGTAATACAAATGCATCATAAATAAAAATATTGTGTTACACTGTACTGAATAAAGGCACATTTCTATACAATTAGCAGGGATGACAGCTTGGCTTGCTACACATGGGAATAACAGAGAAAACAAAAGTGTTGAACAAACTATACAAATGCATGTTTGATTATAACACCAATTCCAACAGGTTTGTTATTTGCTAGTTTTTACTCTATTTAGAAAAGCCTTGGTACCAAGTTAGGAGTGGCCAGGGTAAGAGAGGCAGCCCATGTCACTTAAACTTGTGGCTTATGAGGTCTGCCTGAACTACTTCCCAAATTCTGGGTAGAATTTAGAATTTAGGAATCTAACTGAAGGAGTCTCACATGATATGAGTCAGAAATTATCAGACTCCTTATAAATTGCTTCTGCCAGCATATTCACTACCTCAAAGCTAAATTATCATTTTTGCAACAGAGACAGGGAAGGAAAAGGATATTTTCTGGAATTGTGTTTTCCCTTCTTCCTTTCTCTTCCTATTACTTATTGATTTAAACTAATCAGCAAGCAAACATCTCATAAGCATCTGTTTGAGATGGTTTCACATTCAATGGAATGAAACATACATCTGATAAACATTTGATTTAGATGCATTGAAGTGATTCTGTGAAAATTCCAGTGACTTAGTTGTATTAACACGTTTGCGTGCCTAAAGTCTTGGAAGTTTGTAGTTACAAATCTAGATACATGCTAACAGTAGCCACATGCTTATAAGGCACAGAGAAATTCGAACTGAACAGAATTCTAGAGGACACAACACACATTGGCACTGCCTTCCTTTGAAGCAGCATGAACTGCTGGGGTGACTCAAATTCAGGATGCAGGAATTGTTTTTATGCCAAGCTGTCCCCTGAAGCAGCTGTGGCTGAACCATGAATGAAATGAAGGAGTTCCTGAACTGCTAAGAGTTATGAACACCTGCACCAGTTAAACCCAGCTCAGCAGCTGCAAACTGGGAATTTTGGCAGCACATGAGCTGCTCCACATGGAAGTGCCAACTCCTGCTGTGAAAGCAGCACTCTCCTGAAGGGGGTTGCACACACACGTGGAGATAGCAACTAGTTCATCTGTCTTTAATTCATTGCACACAATGTGAGTCACAGCAATGACATGACTTACAAACAAGCTGGCAGAAAAGTATGCCTTTGGTCAGTTACAAAACTCCTCTTTTATTATGTCTCGAATACAGTGGGTTGCATTCCAGCAAGCAAAAACCAGGAAAGCAAATGACACAGAGCTGACAGATGGCCACTGAAGTCATTAACTG
Organism: Luscinia megarhynchos; assembly: GCA_034336665.1. Taxonomy (NCBI): domain Eukaryota; kingdom Metazoa; phylum Chordata; class Aves; order Passeriformes; family Muscicapidae; genus Luscinia; species Luscinia megarhynchos. The sequence continues at coordinate 2,005,560 of CM067577.1, read as the reverse complement.
AGCATTACTCAGGTCCTCCCCACTGAGGCATCTCCTGAAAACACCTTCCTGCCTGAGCAGCCTGATGGGAGCTTTCAGGTAGGCAGTAAGGAGATGGAATCTCTGTTTCAAAGGCAGGAGCTGCTCTGAGGAGGTAGCAGGGCTTGACCTGCAAGAGCACAGGGCTTACAAAAGAAGAGAACTTGGATGGGGTGTAATGGCTCAACACTGTAATACCCGACTGCTCTACAGCCTCTGTGCTTACAGAGATTCTAACAGCAACATCTGCTCCTTACTTTTCATTGCATTTTCTTCAACAGGAGGCTTAGAAGCCCTTAGCTCACAGCACCAGCAAAGAGAAGGCTCCTGAGTTCCCAGCACCTACTGGAGTGTGAGATGATGCTCAGGAGAAGCAGAGAAACCACAGAGACAAACGCCCAGCCCAGGCCAAAACAAACAGCTCAGTGATGAGTATTGATGTAACTACCTCAAATTTTGGGTTACAGATCCACTGACAATCAGCCAATGGAGACACTGGGTAAATGCAATTCTTTTGGTAGAGTAAAACCTCTGAACACCAAATATTGTACAGGGGGGAAAAGGCTCTAAATAGAGCTTTGACAATTGCAGTCTAACACAACAGATTGAAATATTCTGATGCTTACCCACATTTGCAAAATCCAGTATGTTCATGATGATCTTTGCAAAGAGCCTCTGATACCCTTTAACACACCTGCATAAGTGTGTTTCCTTCTAAGTTCTTTTAAAGTCTTTTTATAGGAATATAAGAATCTATGCTACAGTACTGTGACATTTCTTAAATCCTCCAAGGAACAAATAAACTCTTTTTTGGGAGTACAGAAAGCTCATCCTTTCTACCTGGATTTACAGTTTTAACATTTCTGTTAGTACAAATCCTCATTTTATCAGTGATTATCATCTATATCCTAAACAAAAATATAACTAATCCTATTAATTTACAGTTAACATTTTCATATCAAATCATCTCAGAACATCCACAAATAAGATCACAGAAAGTGCTGCATAGCACAAAGCACCAGTTTAACTGCAGCATTCTAGTAAAGGCTGGCACTAACATGGAAGGCAAGGGTCACCTGTTTCAGAGCATACAACACTAAATAGGAACATTTATGATAGAAGTAATTTTTAATTGTTTATAGAGACAAAAGAGATAAAGGGACAGAAAAGACACAATCTTCCATATCACAGCATATCCAGTGGCATTCAGGAGATGCAAATGGCTCCTGAATAAATGCAGATCAAGTATCTTAATTTTGAAGTGTGAATTTTTATTATATGACATATATTAAACACCTGAGCTGAATTTCTAATCCTCTAAAAGACAACAGTGAACATCTAAAAAATAGTAGTGAGTTGTCATTACAGAAATCAGTAAAAATCAAGTATATTTCAGGAATCAACTGATAGTGGCAAACATATTTTTAATCTTTCTAGACAGGAAATATGTAAGAACAGAATTGCTCAGCAGATAGGTAGTGCCTGGTTACACAAACACAACCAGGCTACATCAGCATTTCTTTCTTGCATGTTTTATCATTTCCGAATCATCAGCTCTACATCTTTCTTTACTGCCAGCACAAAAAGCAGAGTCGAAATAATTATTAGCAAAACATCTCTGTGCAAAAACATGAATTACAAGCTTTGTTTTCTGTACTAAGGTTATTTCTTGAACTTTCTATGCAAAACTGGCATAATTATCTTCCTAACATCACAGCCATGTCTCATCTGTTAGGGATAGTAAGCACCAGTAAAGAATTCTCAAACCAACAGATAAAAAAGGCAATTTAGACATACCAGCAACTAATTGAAGAAATTATTAATATTATGCAGTAAAAGAGAAACAAAAGTTGTGATCCTGTATAATTACTGACACATACACTTTTAAAATTTGTATTAGCTATATTGAAAACTATCCTCTTTATTATTATATTTATAAAGTTTATTATATTTAAATTTTGTAGAGTTCAGGGCTTGATTTACTTTGAATCCTGCAATATCTGCAAGTGGAGTCAGTGCAGCACTTATCATCTGCAACTTCTTGTCTTGCCAGCAGCTGTGACAACAAAGAACACAAATCTGCTTGAAGCTGGAAGGTGTGAGCACACTTTGAAAAGAAGCAGGTTATGATGGTATGATTCCAAACCTCTTCAGCATCTTTTCTTCATCTAAAATTTAATCCTACAAGTGAAGCACATGAAAACGTTTTTAAAATACAACTCAAAATATATAAAATGCATGGGCTCAGTGTCACCATTGGCAAAACAGTCACAGAAAACCAATACAACTTAAACTGAAAGTAATCAAGTTTCCTTACTTACATGTTTCATGGAGCTACAGTGCTATGCACTTTCTGGAGAATTTTAACAGGAATGCCTTCCTGTACACTTCACCAGCATCACAGATTTCCTTGGAACACTGAGATACACAGATAGGTGTGGAACACCAGCCTTTATCTCTGCCTGCCTGCAGCAACTTCCTTGCTCCCATAGGGTAGTTTTGTATCTGCTCCCTCTCCAAGCACCTCTCCTGAGTGATTAGCCCTTAAATGCTGGACTCTGCAGACTCTGACATACTCTGACACACTGATACACTCTGACACACACACTCTCCAGTTTCCACTCTCCATGAACCAGGCATTCTTAACCAGCAGGTTGGACTGGATTTTTTTAATTCCTATTTCAATGACTGAGCAATGTTTTTGAACCAAAATACAAACTACATCTACAGAAATAAGGATTTTAAAAAACCCTGTCTTGCTCTGTATCTGCCTTACCCAATTTCTTGATGAATATCTTAGCAGGCCAATGTTCTCTAGTGCAACTCTGCAGTTGTCTGTGTGTCCATTGTTTCTCCTCACACAGCTCTGTGACAAATGTTTAACCCTGAGAAAGTACTCCCACCCAGCAATTTCTCTTTTCCTGTGGTTTTTACTTTGCCAATTTAAAGCAGCAGGTTGGCTCTGTGAGAGGTTCAGTTTGCTCAGCTCCCACCACTCTGTAATGATAGTCCCATGTTTCTGAGGATGTCTTTGCTATTAGTGGGGTCTTTTTTCACTCAGCCTTGTTCATTTAACAAAGCATGCAGTCCATGCAGCAATTATTATTACAGCCATTACATCTGGTTCTAACCTTTTCATGTGCTTAACTGCTTGCTAGACCATTAATACCTACAAATACACATCTGCCTTGCTCTTTTCACCCCAAACAGTTCTTTTTTAGCTGTTATTTGGTTATATGGGGTCTTACTGAGGACTGTCTCAGCTAAGAACTAAAATCACTACAAATGTTTCCAGCTTTGGAAAAAGTCACTGCTAGAAATGAATACAGTTAATAAAATATTACCTTTCTACTGAAATACATGAACTATACATGAACTGTGATGTAAATGTGGTGACTGTTTACCTGAACATTTTTTTGAAAACCAGAGTTATCTTTTTGGTTCGTGTTCCAATTTTCAAGCAATAACCTGTTTCAAAGAAAAACAAACTCCACAGAATTACAGCAGTTTTTCACAGAGGCATAGAACACCTTGGAGTCTCTGTTTAGTTTAAAATGCATTTTAAAGATCTTTGCAGGTACTTTTGCCTGCTATTCCTATTGAATTGGTGCTTTCCAGTTCTGGACTGGCAATTAGGAAAGGTAACAATGAAGAAACATAAAGATCAATACAATTTAATTGTCCTTCACTCCTATTTTAGACAATTCTCTAGGTACTTTTTTTAATAAAACAGACACTGGGAGTCAGATATTCTTGTCTTCATTCCACAAAATAATAAATACAAAGATTCTTGATAAATACTCACCTCCAAGATTTTGCCTGTTTTAAGAAACTTCTGGCTTTTGCTACTTCTTGAGTAAGTTTCTTTAAATCATCTCCTTCAAAGTAAGGGAAAACTGAACTCTGAAAACAAAGTTAAAAAGTTTAACTTGGACATATTTATTATTTTCTGTTTCACCAACTGAATTAACTGATCCTAAGCTCTAACCTGAGGTTAGCATGTAAGGATTTTACAATTCAATGAAACAAAAGATGGCAAGGATAAGAAGAAAGTAAAAGCTGAAGTTAGCTTAAAAATCCCATGCAGACATATAATGTATTTTTTACTCCTCTTTCTCTTTGCACTGAGTATTCCTTCATGGGCTTGAGTTAGCAAAAAGCAAAAACAGATACCAAGATTTCTCTTTTTTGATTTCAATATTAAATATCTTAGAAGTTTTGTATTATTTTTTCTCATTGTTTTTCTTTTTCTAAATGAAGTTTCTCTACTGATGAAGAACTAAGTTGCATTGAAACAAAACAAACTGATTTATTTAACATACATCTTCATCATCCAGCCCCTCTGTTAATATTCTGTGTGCTGCTAATTGTCCATCTTCACCTCCAGAACTGCAGTGGAAACGCCCTCCTGTTTGGGAAGCAAGCTTCTTCAGGAATTCAACAGCTCCTCTGTTAGCACAAAGTAGAAAGATACTTATGAAAATTATTTTCCAAAAGTAACAGCAAAAGAATTTCTCAGAACTCCTCAAAAATATGACATTAAAACAAATAGATTGCAGGACATGATTATAAATTTCTGTATGAAATGTAGGCCATGTGGCAATTCCCTGTGTCAGAACAACCTTCCCCATTACCACCTTGGTAGCACAGAGTTCTGACAATAAAGTAGTCATTTTAAAAGATTTTGGGTTTTTTTGTTCTTGCAAAAGTATCATATACCTGTCTGCACAGCTAAAACAAATGGTGTGGATTTTAATATCTTGTTTCTTTCTCAATCTTTCAATTTCTTTCAAAATCAGACTGCAGCTGGTGTCTGGTTTTCCATCAGTCAACAGATACAGTGCCTCTACACCTTGGAAACTGAGAGCCTTCTGGAAAGCAGAAAATATGCTTAAATAATTTGTACATTTATATGAAAGGTTATACTTCAGAACAAAAACACCATTCCAATGATTAAGGTAGTTTTATATTTGTCACATCATTAATCAACTTAGTTTTGTCTTTTCATTTTCACTCATTAGGGAAGGAGATAGAGGATATAAATTTGAAAATTTAAGTAGATAATTTGTAGCATAAGACAACATATTTATAAGCAGGGCATTGCCAAAAATTGACTAATTGAAATAAGAAAATTAACTGGTTTTGGAGATCTACTAACAAAGATTTTGACATCATATTTTATGGGAGTTAAAGTTGTTTAATGTCTGAAAATCAGGCTCACTAGGACTTGAATGAATATTGTGAAAATTTGCTACAGAAGTTGATTCATTGTCTACACACATGACTTGCAGCTCTAATGGACTTCATTCATGATAAATGCCATAACATTTATATAGAGATTGTGCAAGGATGTCTGGAAGAAGAATTGTTCATTAAAGGCAACAGTTCTTTTTTGATTCCGATTTTAAATCTTGTAAAATTGCAAGTTCAGTTTTAAGTTATCATTACTAGTTTCTACACTGAGAATTTTTCTAGGAGAAAATTTCTTCACCTTTTACTGAAGTTCAAGAATTGTACTGAAAACCCATGAGATTCCAACAAACACTGCTTATTTAAAATCCTGTTTGGGTCAGAGCAACATATCACAGCCACAGTTGTACACAAACATCAGTCTGAGCAACTGGCTATTTTCCCCCTCCAGTATTCTTTGAACACAAATATTAACAAAACTATTGATATTTGGCTTTTCTTTAAAAAAACCAAACTTAGTATGATCAATGAATTTGACTATCTACTAGCCCTGGGGCCAGATACAGTGACTTGATTTCTAAACTGTTCAGTGATATGCATGTAAAGATGTTGTACAGTTTGACATAATAATTTTCCCAGAGTGTCACCAGTCATGTGGAAGTGTTTTACAAGACAGGATGTGTTCTCCAAGCTGTGGCACACCAACCTGTAAAGCTGCAAGGATGCAGGAGCTCCCATGAGCATGGCATGTGGAAGCCCACTGCACAGCATCATGGCAGCTTTCATCAGTTGCCTCTACAAGATACTCTCTCCAACTCTCTGTATTTTCTGCAAATCTCAGCAGGTTAAACCTGAGGAGAAAGATGACCCACAACATTTAACCAATACCATGAGTCACTTTGGATAAGCCAGTTTTGAAGTAAGTAAATAAATAAAAATTTAGAAAAACCAAACACAACAGTAAAAAACCAAACCCCCTAATAAAAAGCCTTGTGTTGCATTAAGATGTTCAGCCTTGGAAGAGTCAAAAAGCATCTCTTAGTTTGCATAAGCAGAAACTCTGTGCTGAGCCTAAAAGGGTAAACAACACCAGCCTACAGCAGAGGCTCAGATCTTAGAGTTTAGAACCTAAAACTGGTAAAAGCAACAGAAAAAGCAGTTCTTGTCACATGCACATTATACTCTAACATGCAATAATTACTCAAATTGTGTTCCAGTGCTGTATTACTGTAATTATTAAGCAATGTGATTACATAATAATGAGGGCAGATTTCAGTCTTTATCAGCAATTCACCATACCTGACTTTGTGTTTTCTCAGCTGCTCCCAGATAAGGGAGGGAAGTTCTTTTGTGACAGATGGCAAGTATGGGCCCATGGAACCAGATGTATCAATCAAAACACAGACATTTGCTTCTAAAATGGCACCAAACAATCTTCGACTTCCTGGGCCAGAACATTAAAACTAATTAAGAGTTATTGCATAGCCTTATTTTATTGAGCATAATGTAAATCTTCAGTCTTTAGGGGTAATTCTGGGCACATTTCTACATAATTAAGTCTAATCTATGTGGCAATTAGGAAGTTAAAAGGTTAACAATAGAACAATCTTTGGCCATTTCAAAACTAGCACTATCAAGCATTAATTACTAGCTGTTTGTAGCAATTTGCATTAAATAATTTGTAGCTCCTTTACAATCAAGCAAAAAATTAAACTGTTTCCCAAAAAGCTCTTTATGAGCAACAGAGAGATCAAAATAGTCTTCAACAGCAGTGATGCTGAACTTCTAAGCAAGGCACATTCTTAGCAAAACATACAAAAAAGCTAATTTTGCTTATATGTGTTACTGTATATATTCTGCTGATAGAAAGCTTCTGCTCTGTATTCACAAACACACAAAGACCAAAACTGAATTATTTGTAAGCAAGTGAGATGTTTACCAGCTGCACAGATGCTGAATTCTCTTGCATTCCCAATAGTAAGTTTTAAACTTTCAAAGAAATGCAAGACAGAGAATCCTTATTCACTTTGGAGGTTATAGATTTGTATTTATTCTGCCAGAAATAGCAAACAAGAATGTTTTTATACATTGAAGTTGTGCTTTACAGAAAACCAGAGTCACACCAGTACCTGAGAGCAGCCACTGCACTCTCTGGATGTAGCACTGCAGCACATTCTCCAGCTGTTCTGTGTAGCTTTCCAGTTCTTTAGGGTGAAACTGCAGATGTTTCACAACCCCCTGGAAAAATCCAGTTTGTACAAGAGCATCTTACTTCAGGAAATCTGAGCACAGCTGCTATATATGCAATGTTGGCATTGGACAGCAGGGAGATTTTTGTCTTTACATCCATGAAATATAGTTAGAAAAATCCTATGACTCTGGCTTGCACTTAACTTTCTATGCTTCTCTCCCACCATTATACAAACTGAATCAAGATCCAAAATTTTCCCAGCTTCAACTCAAACATGATTTTGGAAAGTTTTGCTTAAATTATATAAATTATTTTTCATACTGTATGAGCAGACGAGATGCTATATATTCTAAAGAACATGCAGTTTGGACTTCAAACATGCTAAATGGTTTTTGTGGTGAATAAAAGACCTTCTCTAGCTTGCTAGTGGAAGTATGATTTAGAAAGAACAGGGAAGAATGGAGAGAACATCACACCAGAAAGCCAGAAACATCAATCAACATTCACTGAACAAACACAAAGCCTTTCAATAATGTAGGTACCTAACATCTGCAAAAACCTACATTGATTTCTGCACTGGGGAAGATAGAACAGTATTTTGCTGATACTTTCTTGTGCAGGCACTCCACAATTTTCTTCTGGTGGGTACAACCAAGCATCAGTCTGGGCAAATCCAGTTTAAGCTTTTTAATACTGTACTTGGTCAGCCACTTGTAAGACAAACAAATAGAGCAATTGATTGTTGGCAAATATTAGAACAGTTTAAGTAATTACATTGTACAGAATCACAATGAACATTTACAGTAATTCAGATGGATAGTTCCAAAATGGCAATTTATTAGTGAGGAGAAAAATACCTCTTTGCTTGAACAGATTTCCTCTTCCTTTGGCAACGTGACAGAGCAAACAGATTTTCTTACACACACTGTCTTTGGAGACCTCTGATATATTGTACCTATTTAAGAAATGAACAAATACCTAAAAAACCACTTATTTAAAAAAATTGTCACCTTCAAAAAAATTCCAAACCAAATCTTCTGTAATCAACTAAACCATGTTCACAGTGCTTTTCCTTGGAGCACCTTTGACCAAAAGATCCCAAGGGACTTTACAAAAGAAAAACAGGCAGAAAGTGCCACTCACCTGCACCCAAACTAAACATCTTTACCACTATTTTAAGTGAAACTCTCTCCCACTCACTGTTCAAAGCACACTGGTTATCAGTGACTTACCACCCTGCCAGCTGTATTATACAAGTGCTGATAAGAAAAGGGCTTCACCCATCCCATCCTGGTAACACATACCCACATTTCTTCCTTCTTCAGTGTAAAATACAGACACAGAAAGCTCTGCCTGCTTCCTGGGTTTGTGCTTTCCTTTATTCTCAGACTGAGGCCATTCTTTTACTGTTTGTGCTACAAGTAAATTATAGATAAAAAACCTCATTAATTTAGCTCAGCTGGATAAAATTCTTACATGAGAAGAACTCAACCCTGTTCTTCTCTTCATATATTCCTATTACTACAGTTATAAATACTTCATTTTCTTTGACACTGATTAAGAAAAATCATATTACAGCACTACCTGAGAGGCTTTCATAGAAATGAAACCTTTACAAATATAGAAATTACCATCAGGAAGAATGTCACAGGTGTTATTTTGAAAAAAAACAGAGGTTTGAACAAGCATAATATTTGTTGGAGAAATGAGTTAACTTTGTACAGAGCATCTCAGATACAAATATGAATCCAGATTTGTAAACACTGCTACATATCAACATCAGTGGATTTGAAGACTCAAATTTAATGTAAAGAAAAAAAAATTGCAAATGTTAGAGATGATACAAAGAAAAAACACAGGAAATTTTTTTTAATGGAGAAGAAATTAATTGGGCTCTAAGAGACCATCAGGAACTGGAAGTTTAAGAGCTTTTCATACACCAGGAGCAGCTGCAAGAGTCAGCACTTCAGACAACCTGACACTGGTGTTTAACTTTTCCTTCCTTACTAGATCATAAATAAATCAAGTGGAGCAGCATATGAATTAAAATGGGATCTAACAGATTTCATGGTAATATATACATTGAACTAATAACATAATAAATGTCTGAACTGCTGAGTCTTATGGTATCAGGTATGGAACACAATGGAGTTCTACTTTCCATCAGACACATTTGACATTTCCTGATAAAGGCCAAGTATTCAATGCTAGGACCTGGAAATCATTGCACAGCTGTGCAGAGTTCCTTCCTTGCACAGTGTAGAAGCAAATGAGATAAATTATTCGTCCAAAAAAAATTCCAAAACATGATGGTTCCTATAAATCTGATTCAAGATTGCAATTCCAGGTTTTTCTAAAAATCTTAATTTAAATGCTATCTTTTAAGCAAAACCCAAAGGCCACTGAAGACAAAAAATGCCCTCATCTATACAGACCTGCTGGAATCCCTGCTCTGGCACTAGGAGGACGCCATGCCACCACTCTTACAGGAGGATTTCTCTCTGCACCATGGCTGTCTTTAATATCCTTCAGTACCTTTGATAACAAAAAAAGTAAAAAGTGTTTCAGCTGGATCATAACTGCATGATTCTAACCTGGAACTATGTTTCTTTATTCTTGAATTCCTGCTTTACTCTGGCTTTGACAAATCCACAGACTGCCATGACAACACATTAATTTGCAGTTTCTTGCTGGGTTAAGTAACTCTAATTGCTGTGTTTAATTATCTTGCCAATATCATTTGCTACCATAACCTGAAGACTAACATTTACAGGGAGAGGAGTCTGGACCATTTTTGCCACCTGAAGGAGCAGTCTAGTATGGTAATTGCCTTGCTTTATAAATTATGTATTTAGTATTTTCCTCAGCATTTTACTGACTATTGAAAATCTAGTATTGACACCACTAATTTCTCTTTTGGGTTTGGCTTATTCCTCTTAGGGTTGAGCAGTCTGCTAAACAACAGAAACCCCTGTTTAACCCTGCTGTGGGATAAGACTTGCTTTGACACTGAGCCTTCAAGCAACTGACACCTAATTTAACATACAGCTCTGCTATAAATATCAAAACATCAACAGTCAACCCCATATTCGTTTTTTTTTAAAGCTTTAATCCCTGCAAAACTGTGCTCTATTGTCATCTCTGAGTAATTAGTTTCTCCTGCATTTGTGAAGAGATGTTGAGAACATGTCACTTTTGATAAAACAGCCTGGAAGACCTACAAAGTCTTTGCAACATTCCCACACCTACATTCCCATTTCCTACATTCCCACACCTACAATGCCATTCCAAATTCAAAGATGAGAACTGAAAGTTCCAGCGAGCACTGGCCCTTTATGCATATTACAGATGTGCACACCTACTCAAAACAGATGTATGAACAGTCAAAATGAACAAACACTAGCAAAATCCCAAGGGATTCAGTAATGCAGCTCCATGGAAATAAGTACAGCAGGCAGGAATACAACTCCTGAATCCTGCTCTTGTTTTATGCTGGGTCTCTGCGAGGCCAAAGATATGCTACTGAGCTGCAGCTGCCTCATCTGTAAATGAGCAGAACATCATAATATTCAGTACCTTCTAGAAAGACTTGCAAAATGGATGTAATTTGGTATAGCACATTTCTGCTTTGCCTTTGTTCTGATTAAACATTATTTTGTAAGGTGAGAGGAAGGATTATTTAGACACCTTTTGGCACTACAGTGTAATTCTATTATAATTAATTACTTAGTATGATGCACTTTTTGGTATATATAGCATTTTGAATGCAAACATAGTTTCAAAGTACTAACACAGTGCTGCTCTTATTTCTTCAAATTTTCAGCTGAGCACTTCTCTCACCAAGAGGAACATCCAATAGCTAGGCAGGATCTTTAACCCAGAACATATTAAAAATGGGACCATTTCAAACCATTCTAGCCAGACTCACAGCTGTGGGTTTGGGAGATGACACCTTCTGGTTTTTTTTCCCCTTGCTCCTCACAAGCACATTTGAGTGTCCTTCTGGTGTGAGGGGTTTCACAGACTGACTGACAGAGCGTTGCTTTAAGGACTCCACTAGGAATGCACACTGAAATTGAAATCCACACTGTTTAGTTATTCATATACATGGAATTTAAGGAAATGACATTTCAAAGACAGGTATTTTGTATTTACTACTATAATAATAAATACAATTCCTATCTGACCATACTTAACAGCTCTAACTGAACAGAAACCCTTTTATGCTGTGCTTGGTCAAACACTCTGTATGGAAACCCTTCCTGCTCAGGGCAAACAGGCTAAACCAAAAGGCAGCAGTGTGCACAGACCATGGCTGGAACAAACTGGAAGATGGTGAACCAAGTATAAGCAACTGTTAAATGATAACAATATATTTTAAGGTATCATTGAATCACCACCAGCTGCTCTTTTTAAAAAGTCCAACTTCAGTGACTCAGACCTGCATTCAACAGGGTACTCAGCCCTCTGGACAAGGTTCTTACTGCAGATCTCTTTCTATTCACACTTTTAGAAGAAACAGCCACCACACTGCCAGGCAGTATACTGCCTCAGTTATTCTTTTGATGTCTTTGGAAAAAAGTCACGTGCATGGAATCTGGTGAGATACAGTCTTGAGAAAATAACTCTTTCAGAATTGACAAAGCCATTGTGCTAATGACAAGCCCTCCCTACAATGGGACTTACAAGCATGTAGTATTATTTATTTGCATACAACATACATAACTTTATTATAATGAAGAATTAATTTACTTGAAAAGAATTCATCACAGGATTGGCAACAAAAAGGAGAATCACTTGAACTGTAAACTTGTATTTGGTATGGAATCATGGCTACTCCAACACCAGTCATTGCAGTGTTACTGTGCAACTGCTTTCCAGTCCTTATTTACTCTGTGGTCACTACTCTCACACTCTAGAACATTCCTGCCCATCATTAAAGGGTTTTGTCCAATCTCCTGAATTGTCAGCTGCTGAAAGAAAGAAATATGTCATTTTAAAAGTTCTATGTAATTCATACCTTTTGGGAGTAGTTCTTTGCTTTTTCCATTTCATATATAATACTGGTAATATCATCACTTTCAAAAATGCCTGATAATCAAATAGATGCTAATTAGCACGTTTTTTTAAAAGTGTACAAAATAAGTATTTTTCAAAATGTACAACAATTTGTACAACATGCTAAATACCAAAGCAGAGAATCAAAAAACCTTTGTTTCCTGAAAGCCTGATCATCTGGACCTATCAGTAACTGTATTTTAAAGCATCTTTAAAAATGCTAACAGAAAATAGTCAATTCAAATAGGAAAAAAAACCCCAAATTCCTTCATTAAGGCTGAATTATAATATTCTGCAATGTGATTGAAAGTCTCAATAAAACTATGACCTGTGTTTATATCTCAGTGCTAGTACAGCATCAGCATATCTTTAAAAAAAGTAAACTACTTGATTTGGGAGTAAAAAAGCATTAATGCATACTATTTCAAGAATGAAAAAGAAATATGTGCTGGCTTTCCATTGCTCATACCTGCTTCTCCAAACCAGTGAAATCTCCCACCAGCTGCCTGCACAATTTCTTTGAAAGCACTGGCAGTTTCTGTTGGGCTGGCGTGGCGGGCTGGAATGATCCCACTGTCAGTGCCCTCTGTCACACTGAACAGACAGACATGCAGCTGCAAATCAAAACCTGTGCAAGCCTCAGCCACATAAGCACTGATTGTGTGCTGTAAGACAGGACAAAGAAACATCAGGGGTGAGCCTCTACCTCAGACAAGCTTCTATCCACTCCACTGGTTCCTGACTGAGGTACAGATCCTCCCAAGGGAGCAGCTCAGCACAGGAACGACCCTGAGCAGTCCAATGGCTCCTCAGTCCATGCAGATACACAACTGTTGTCACTACTGCTCACAGTGCTCCACTGCAGGCAAGAGGGGAGCTGGGGTGATTTGGGAACCAAAGGCAGAGATCGTGGACATCAACTCAGCCATGCACTGAAGCAAAGCAGGGATGAAACTGTCCATTTGTCCCCCATTCTCTTGTCAGCCATATGATTAATGATTTCTTAGGTTGCCCAGAATTTCCAAAGGTTTGGTAACAAAAGCAGGAGATACCTCACTGCACACATGTAGAAACTGGAAGCTGTGCATGCAGCTTAATGGCCATGGAGCACATTCACTACAAACATGGATTCAAGCAAGGGATTAGTGAGATAAAAACAGGAGCTGTGTCTACATAGTGTGCTATGGAGTTCCACTGGAAAATTGTTTGTGTCTTTGTTCCCATGAGTTGCACAGAAATGATAAATTTAAAAAAAAAATCAGATTGTTCAAACTCAGAAATCTGAAGTGAAATGATGTCCAGAGCTGGAGTGGGAAAGGAATCCTAAAAGCAATTTTCTATAATTCACACATAATTAATAACTGCTACCTCCAATACATGATTAACAATTGAAGAAATGAAGTTTGGGATCCTGACAGTTGTGTTACCTTAGGTGTGAAAGGGAGGAATATTCTGCCAATGAACTGTGATGACTGGCCATAAGAGGAAAAAAAAAAAGAGAAAAATAAAGTTGATATTAGTTTTGATAGGAACTTAGAGAAAAGTTGCTTATGATGACACTCACTGTTTCCTGATCAGGTATTCCAGTGGTCAGCAGGTAGAGTCCCTGGGATTTGTGTTTATCTTTGTCTCTGAAGTCAACTTCCACAGCTCTTCTGAGTGCACTCATTAAATTCCTACTGCCCTTGCACTCCAAGCTCAACACCCACCTAAACCAAGATGTTTACAGTCCAAAGAAAGAAGAAACAAGAGCTTGTTTCTGCTCAAAGCAATAAAGAGAACCAAGTATCTTAAATAACACTGCACTGGAGTCTAAAATTTTTGAAAATGACAGAGAGCAAAACCAGATTATATAACAAATTATTTGTTTTGGTTTCTGTATTGCCAGCATGGCAAACTAGTTTTTAAAGTAAGATACAAAGCATAAAGAGGAAAGAATTCTCTCCTAATTTTATGTGGAAAAATATTAACATAGTAGAACTTACAGAAAGAGAAATGAAACCAGAGGTATAAGGAGAACACAGGTGTGACTCCACAACAGAAACCTGGGATTTTTCCCAAAGCATGTGGGAAAAATTCTGTTGCTTAGCTCTGACATCCCAGCTGTATCTAAAGCAGTTTTCAATTCTTCATGTAACCTGTTCATTCCTTACACAGACACTTCTGTATCTGTGTACAAATTATATTATATATACATATGAAATACAAAGTCACCAAGCCTATGAACTTTCAAAACACTGTTTTCACAAGAAACCACTATGAACAGTCAGTGTGGAACATGGCAGCCTCTTTTTATAACATGATAAACTTATAGTATTTTAGTATGCAATTTTTCTGTGTGAAATTCACATACATGGGATAATTATTTGATCCTACCTCCAAGCCTTTTCTAAGTTTTCTGGTTGGGAAGGAAGCAGTTCCTGCTGCCAAGGCACAATGTCACTCCCAAATCTTTCACAGAAAAATAACAGCAATTAATTTTCAGATTATGGTTTAGAACAAGCAAAAAGATAACATAAATTCACTGAAGAAGAAAAATCTCATTTGGGGTATTACAGACATAAAACTGCCAAATGCCAACCATTTTCTATATCAAAGCATTTAATTATCCCCATTTATCCATCACCCAAGATTTGTTTGATTTTCTCTCCTGAATAGGATCCTACATGAGCTGGGAAAAGCTCAGTGGAAGGATTGTGAAAAAGGAACTCCAACCCTCAGCTCCTGCCAGTACCTGTCTTGTGAGATAAGGACTCTGTTCTCACATCATGTTAGAAACTCCATGGGCTTCTGGCTCCTACTTTTACCTGCCCAGCAGCTGCTTAGCAGTTGTGCCACAAATTTCTGCCTGCCAGTGCTGAGTACAGAATTTAACACTATAGTATATTAAACAGTATTGGAGTTACTGTGAAATTTAAAGGGTGCCCTCAGTTATGGTACCTGAGTCATTAAAATCCTCTTCTGCTAAGTTTCTGACAGGTGAATTAATACTGTTATGATCAATACAGCAGGATGAGTATTTGTTACAGGTATGATGCAATCAGTTCCAGTGACCCTCACCCAAACCAGTGATTTTTAATTACTCATCTGGTCTCCATATATCTGATTCATGCACTCACCCAATAAGGATCAATCAGTGCTAGTCTTGCAAATACTTCACTAAAAACCATCAAATACTAAAATATGCTTAGTGGTAACTAGAGTCTCTCAGCATACTTCTTTCATTGCAATGCATTACAGTTATTTTAAAAGACTCTTCCATATTTACTTACCCTATAATATTGAAGTGATCCTTATCAGACATTTGTTCCTCAAGTAAAAGTCTCAAAGAATGTTGGATATGAGAGATGTAGATAGAGTTTGTCACTGATAAATCAACAAGTATAACCACCCTATATTAAAAAAAATGCTATTCATTAAAAAAAAGAGAAAAGTCTTATTTAATTATGTATTCTTATCTTCAGTGCATTCTAACTTGTCAGGGAAAATATTTTCTACCAATGTATCAAAATGTATAAACACTGAATCTATATTTTTAAAAAATTCTGTAAAACATTAGGTGACTTAAAAAATAAAAATAGGAACAGTAATGGAAACTTCTATCTTTCCTAAACTAGGGAATAATCAGGGTACTGGATACTTGTAGTGCCATAATGACTCCTGAACCCTGACCTTGGCTACTTCTCCTTCTCAGTACTTGAGCATCTAAAACCCTCCTGGAATGTGTGGATGTTTGCCTGCAAGGCCAGATTGGGCCAATTCAGTCCTTAATCAACGAGCAAAAAAATCTATAGTACTGGGTAGTCTCAGGTACCCTTTTGTCTGAAACTCCATAGTCAAGGTTTGCAAACAGGAAAAAAGAGCATATGTGCAATTGAGGTTGAGTAAGGCCCCAGACAAGATGCAAATAAACACTGTTCTCAAACACATTAAGACTTGAAATCTCACAAAAAAACCCCAAAATCAAATACAATACCTTCTTTCACAAACACTTCCCCATATTCTTCTGCTAGCCACAGAGAGCCAGTCAATTCGTTTCTCATAGATTCTTACCATTTTAGCAAGGAGCTTCTATGCATAAATAAAGAAAATTTACGTTAAAAATAAAAAGTTCGAGTCTTTTATTGCCAAATGCTTAATACAGAAATAACATTAACAGCATAGTAATGAAAAAAAGTATTTTAATTCATTTAGATAGCAACACTTCATTCTTAGTACAGATATGAGAACACAGTCCAAGAAAAAAAACATACTGTGATAAAAAGCAACAAAGAATCTAAAGGTCTGTATCTCCACTTCACTTTTCCTCTTGCCACCATGTTCCAAAATGGTGTTCAGGCATATCAAGAAAAGAAAAAAAAGAGCTTTAAAATACAGTTTTTGCAAGCTCACCCTTTCTTCTGTAACATTTTTAGGCAGCACTCAATACAAAACACATAATCTAACATAAACACAATATTCTCAAACACATGTAATTCTTTAACAGTATCAATTTGATATTAAGGTAATTTGTCCACACTCTACACACCATGACATTTCCAAGTACATATAGGTATTATATGAGGGCATATCAAGATAAAAAAGAGCACTGAACTCAGAAACAAAACTGTAATTTAGCATGCTTTGGGAGCACAGAACACAAGTATCTACCAGTGAGCAAGGAGACAGAAGCTGCTTATCATTTCAGCCACTTCACACTCTCTTTTGGTCTGGCTGTAGAGCTCCACAAACTTCACATCACTCTCACTTTAATGAATTATTTGCCCTGCCTGGAAACATTCTCATAGCCCTGGGTCAGGCCTGCCAGTGAAGCAGGAAAGAAGGACTGACAGACCACTGTAAGGCAAATACAAACATCCCCAGGCAGCTTCTCTTTCATTAAACTGTCCCACTCTGATCTAGGAGGAAATCCTCAAGAATCACTAGTGCCTGTAAGAATTGCAGTGGCTGCAGACTTCCATGGACAGCTGTGTGCACATGAATCCCTGCAGTACTTAGCTAACAAGACAATTAATGAGGAATAATTAGATGGTAGTCTAGCCCTGACAAGGCCATAGCATGATGGACAACTCACCTGATAGTTGTACAATACTGGCAGGTCAACATGGATATTTTTTACAGTTCCATCATACCACTCAAACTGCATCATCACTTTCTAGAAAGATAAATAGTTAGCTGTTCACAGAACTCAACATAAAACAGACTAACATGGAATTTCTTCCTGAGTCATTCTTAAGAATGGCATTAAGAGTATTTGAGTTGAATCTATGACTCAAATTTCAAAATTCAGTAGAATTTCAGCTAACTTATAAAGTACTGATTTAAATGTAGCAATAGAAAGAAAAAACCCCACAAACCCAGGGAGAAAAGAAGTTTCTCATCACTTGCCTCATGTAGAGTTGATGATACAGATTTTTTTAAGAATAGGTACAAAATCTTCCACAGGAGAGAAGGCAGTGGGAGCCAGAACTTGATAAAGGTCTAGCTTTTTAGCTATAGGAAGAAAAAACTACATTAAATAAAACACATACTCTGTCTTTAATTCATGTTTGATACCTGTTGAGCTTTTCTTTCTGTGCTACCTTTCAATCCATATGTCTTTAACCAGTCTGCTGAGGTTTTGGCCAGGATGCCTGGTTTTTCGAATAACTAATGGTCCTTTGTGCTTTGGAGGCTTTGGGAAGAAGCTGGAAGGTTCTGTATTTCCAAATTCTGTGGAAACCTAAAATGGATTTCAAGAAGAGCTCTTGCAAGTTTTAACATAATTTATTTTTACACTCAATTTTAAATATCCATCATAAAATCCTGGTGAACATAATTAAAACTAAAGTTCTGGGATTCCAACAAGCAAAACACATTGAAAACAGCTATCATTGGTCCTCCTAAAAATGGGCTTTTACTGTGGATATAGAATTTTCTATATCTATAGAAGAGTGACTTCTGCTCCATAGGTAGTCTACACAGTCCTTGGCAACTATGAGGTTGGAAGAGAGGAAAAAAAAGGAAGAATAGAAAGAAGGAAGGGAAAAATAATTAGAAATTTTATTCACAAATGACTACACAAGGATACCCAATGTCAGCTTTCAGCTCCCCTTTCACACCAGACTTGTCCTCATCACACAAGTACTTACAGTGGTTGTGACAGAGAACAGACTATTTTGCTAACAAAAACTTCCTCCCAGACTTGTATAACAGTGCTACCAAAACAAGCCTTTATAAGTTTGCAATGGATTTAAATGTCCAACTAAATCACACAGGAGCATCTTTTCACCACTTTAAAGGACTGTTGGAACTTCATTTATGTGATTGTGCATAGAGTTAGGCTAGTGCTCCTTAGATACCCATTACCATCACAGGACAATGTTCTTCTCATGAATTTTGGAGAATATTTAGCAAAATGTCTCCTTTAATGATTTTTTTTTTCTTAATTTGGTCTTACAATGGATGTTCAGTAGAGAACATTCAAAGTTGACATATCAAAGATATGAAAGTGAGAAAAAATTACATGCAGTATGAGAAATTAAATGTGGTTTAAATGGGACAAAAATGTAAGTCCTAAGGAGAGTTGCTGCTAGGCAGTGCATGTCCAAGAATATAATTTTATGTACTGGAATACTCTTTTGAATGTGGGATACAAAGGAAAAGAAGCTTTCACAATGTCCTCAGACTGTGAGCTACAGGAAGGAGAAAGAGAACTTAGTTTAGAGCAGAAGGAATGAAGACAAGAAATAGAAGAGTAAAGTAAAAAATTTACAAATTAATACTCCCAGTGATTTACAAGAGAAGAATAAAAATAAGCATCTCCCAAACATAACTCAGAGTTTTAACTGATATATCTTGACTTCTGCAACAGTTGATCTCATTGTTTTGCCCAATTTGTTCTCAGATTCATCTCTGCAGAGAAACTACATGCAGTTTCACAACATGAGTGATCACATCTATCAAACTGTGGATATATGCAAATATATGTAAGGATCATATTAGCTGCCTATCAGTTTATTTATTCCCCACTATAAATTTATAGTGGGTATGTATTACTGTGTTAGTTGCTTCATTTTGTAGGAAAATTCACCTACTAGCACATCTTGTGTCTTGCTGCTATGTGTTCCCAGCAATCCATTATCTGGTCCTAGATGAGGCACAGCAGAATCTTGCCAAGGTAGATGATCACCCTGCAGACGGAATTTTGTCACCCTACAAAACAATAATTTTATGAGAGCAATTCATTACCCATCATATTCCTGTATTGTCATAAAGTCATTCAAGTTTCTTCTGTAGGAATTGTTCTATACTTTGACAATTGTTTAAGCATTAATTTGAGATATGATGTTTTGAAGGGATATAGTATATACTTTATATAAACTACAATTTATTTTCTATCTACATATGAAGTCTCAACTATATTCAGTAAGTTTCCTCACCCAGTTTTTTCCAAATATTGATCATTGTCCAACATCTGCACCATTTTCCTGATGTGTGTATCCATTATATGAATAGACTTAGTCTTGTTAAAAATAAAAGTAAAAAGACAGCATTAGAGCAAAGAAGTTAAAATCCTCAGGAATAAACACTATTAGAAAGGTATTAATATTGTCAGCAATTTAAATGATAATTTATTTTGCATGTGGGACAATAGCAAGCTAAAAAATAAAGAGAAGCTACAATTATCCATTTACAGAAAACACATTTAGGAGCTATTCTGCAGGAGCTGCTTGTTAAGGGATTTTATGCAGTCAATTATATGTGTGCACAGCTGCTGGGAGACCGGCTGCAGAGCTCAAGCAGAAAAAGAGATTAAGCACAGCAATGCCCCGAGGGCGGCGGGAGCTGCGCCAGCCGGGCACCGGCGGGCGGGCGGGCGAGCAGCCCTCGGGCTGAGGCGCGCTACGAGCCCAGCAAAAACCATTAAATCCCCATTTTCCCTTGGCTGGGCTCCACCGCCTCCCCCCGGCCCGAGGCCATAGCGGTGTCAGCACAGCCCTTCCCGCCCCCGAAACTCCGCTCACCTCACGGGAAGAACCCGCGGTCCCGACCCCGCGCTGTCCGTGCCCGGACTCACCGCACCCGCCGGGGAGAGACCCCTCGGCTCCTCCGGCGCCGCGCCGCCTGCTCCCGGCCCTGGCACTCACCTGACGGGGAAAGGCTCTACGGGCACCGTGCCAGCGACAGCGGCTCCTCAAACCCCCTCAGCACCTCCGGCACTGCCCTCACCGACCCTTCCCTCGAGCGGGACCGGGAGCTGAGCGACCCAGCCGAGCCCAGCCCGCTCCCCGGCCGCTGTTGCGGGGCTCCCCAAACCCCCTCAGCACCTCCGGTACTGCCCCGACCGACCCTTCCCTTCCCTCGAGCGGGACCGGGAGCAGAGCGGCCCAGCCGAGCCCAGCCCGCTCCCCGGCCGCTGTTGCGGCGTTGCCGGTGGAGACGGGGCCGGACCCGGGACGCCGCTCGCCGCCGCCTGAGGGCGCCGGGGGGCGGGAGGCGAGGGCGTGAGGGGACAGCTGAGGGGAGACGCCTGAGGGAGGGACACCTGAGGGGGAGACATGAGAGGGGACACACCTGATGGGACACACCTGAGAGGGGGGACACCTGAGAGGGGGACACCTGAGGGGACACACCTGAGGGAGGACACCTGAGGGCAGGGCAGGGTCGGTTTCAGTCAGTGCAGCCGGAGCCAGTCGCTTTAGTAGACAATTTATTTTGATAAACTTGCTCAATAACAAAAATACAAGTGAAGAAAATTATGTTCATTTTATACAGTTTGTATTAACATTTGTTCGGAAATCATTAATTGAAAAAAATGCTCTAACCAATAGAAAACAACCCTCAGTAAAGGCCGGGGGGCGCAGGCGGCGGGCACGGCAGCACAGCCCGCCTGCAGACACCATTTCCTTCATTATGTTCATCCTTCACAAAGGTTTTAAAGGACAGCTTCCATTTTCCCGTGTGTGTGTGTGTGTCGGGGCAAACAGGAACCCACAGCCGTGCTCTGGAGTGGTTAAACAAAGGCTCGGAAACACAGGGACGGCAGGAGGGCCCGGGGCTCGGGGTGTGGCACACCCCCCCAGCTCTGAGCCAAACAGCTTCAGCGACTGTTTCACAGCTGAGCTCAATCCTAAGATTTATACAGACAAATTTATTCGTTTTTTCCCTCTGAAAGTATTGTCAGTTTCCAATCTTACATTTTGTTAGCCGAATAAATGACAAAGTGTGCACAAATTACATTATGATGGGGCATCAAACTTTTGGGAGGATTTAGAAGCAAAAGAATAAATCGAATTCTCTAGTCGTGCATGAAATGAGCTGTCCTTCAAAAAGTTAAAAAATAATGGCTGGCAGAATCAGAAAAGTTTATGTAAACACTCAACACAAATATGGGATTACCTTTGGAGAAGATTCATATGGAAACATTTGCTTCTCATGAACTGAAAAAGTCTACAGATGTTTAGGCATGTTCAATACGAACTTCCTGTAGTTCAAAACAAAACCTTGTGCAAATAAAACCTATAAATAGTCTTCAGCAGATTTTACAGTGATGCTCTTAGGTATGAAAAGAATGCACACAACTTTAAAACAAAAGTAACAGACATAAGTTTGACAAATGATTGCACCATAAAACAGTGTTTTATATACAGTTTACAAGATATGATTTTCTGCTATAAATTAATACTGTACTATATAGTACTTAATGACCTTATTAAAAGCAACTGTTGACAGCTGTCTCTTTAATTACTGGCTTGGGTTTTTTAAATGCACCTGGCCACATCTATTTCTGGATTTGAAATGCTCAAATATTGAATAAATCTATTTGTTAAACCTTTGCTAACATTTAATAATTCATAGCAATAGCACTGGCAGATCAGATCAATTTCCAGTCAGCCAACCACAGTCTGGATAAGTTCCAAGGTAAGTGTTTTTGTTTTGGTTGTTTTTAATTATCATTACGATCCATTTAATCAAAGCCTAAATCCACATGATGTTACAGTAACTGAAATAAGGAAACTGAAGGGGCGGGAAGGGAAGAAAATCTTAGCAGCTGAGAAACTCTCCCCACCCCCCAGCTGTGTTCAGTTACAAAAATCTCGAACTATTTACAAGTGTAACATTTCTGAAAACATAATTTATAATCCAAGTTTTAGTGAATACTTTATCTTAGGACAGTAGTGATAACACCAAAATTTTGACACGTATCAAGCAGCTGAACCTGCCTTTTACCTCCACCACTATCACCAGGGGCCTCAGACTGCCCATGCAGATGGCATGGATTAAGATGAAGGCTTAAATTAGGAAGCAAATTATATTTAAACTATGATTTCCAAGTAAGTGCTTGGCTGAATTTAAAGATTACTATACTTTGGAAAAACTTAGTGATCTATAAACAATCCGTTCTACCTGTGAATGAGCTGACTGGAAAAAAAAATACTTAGAATAGAAACCATTCCAGTGGAAAGTTTGGTCAACAATTTCAAAAGAAAATATACATCAACAAATAACCTTTTTGTATTAAAATACCTTGGGAGGTGGAGAGGGAAGAGATGGAGAAAGGCAGGGACCCACTATGGTCTGAATGGCACAGAGTTTAAAATAATTGTGCAAACTGTGTTATTTTTAAACACTCCAGTTTACCTGGTAAGTGGTTATTTCAGAAACTGCTGATTTTATTTTAACAAATCTCATCCTAAAATGGCTGTTCTATTCATTAATGCAGTTCCTCTAGTAAGCTCAATGAAACAGTGCTCAAAACAGAAAATTTTGTTATTTTCAGAATGAATCTCAGGTAAAGCTATGTATTAACTGGAAAACAAATACTGATAGTGCAGGCAGCTTCCCTGGAGCACCAACCTAGTAGTGAATTAAGATGTCTGTGGAGTCAATGATTTATCCTTGTGTTGAAAAATAAAAATATTTTTAGTGAGGAATATTTACTCCAAATTTGAGTAGCCATTAAATCTACATTTAAAATAACAACTTTAGTAAACAAGGCATATATTTTTAACAACTATATTGCTCATATTTTTGGCAAAGATGAATTAATACTCAGCTGAAAATAAGTTCATCCATCTTTGCAGTGGGAGAGTGTTTGCATTACTTTCAACATTGCATTTTATATGTGCTAGAGAAATGCTTACCTATGGTAAAATGCTGTGCTTAAACATGTATGAATGCTAATGTAACAATGCAGTAGAAAAAGAGATTTTCTGTACAACAGTTGCTAATAATGTAAAGAGTGTCAGTTTCCCAAAATTAGGATTTTAAGGTATGACATGATCTCACCTTCTACCCTCATATACAAATAAATTACCATAAAAAGAATTTTAGCTTAACTTAAAATTGCACCTAGAAAGGCATGGGATTGTTTGTACCTATTACAAAAAACTGTTAAAATCAAGGGCTGCTACAAAGAATGAGGTAAACTGAAGACTCTCAGCTATGTGGCCTTCAGAAAAATGGCTTTTTTCTATTGAGTTCTAGTTTTGCACACCACAGTGTTTTGCTAGCAAAGCATTCTGAGTTCTTTTCCAGGAATCATTTGTGTGTATATACATATATATATATGTACATATGTGTATATACACACACACACACATACACACACACTGTATACTGCATCAGCAAAATATATATATATATTTATATATATATTTATATAAATATAAGGACGAATCCCCCTCTAAAATGTTCCTTAGTGTTTCCTAGAGCTTATGGGGGAGCAGGGGATGTATGTGTTTCTGCTGTTACATACATTGAGAGAACATGTTTTGATCTATTGGCTTCTTGGTGCAGTAATGCAGGATTGATCCACATTGGTGCCAAAGGCTTTGCTCATCAGAAGGAAGATGTAAAACACTAATCTCCTACACAGCGAGGCCAGCCTCACTTGAATTCCTCTGCAACCCTCTGGTCCACCACAAAGTTCATAAATACTTTGACTTCCAAATTGTTAGACATTAAAAACAGGAACAGTCCAGCAAGGTGGGGCATTATGCTTCCCAGTGGAAAGCATTCCTCACTAGTTCCTATCACAGTGCAGACCTGACTGCATTGGAGTATGCTCAGGAGATTAGTCAGCGTGGGCTGTATTTGGTTATGGGAAAGGCTCTCCTTTTTTTCATCCAAAGTGCATAGTGAGAACAAGTCAAAGCATTCCTCTTTTCAGTCAGTGTTTGATAATATGATTTAGGCATCCTCCTGAGAATGCAATTCTGATGTCTTGCTCTTTTCCAAAATAAAGTCCTGCAGTCCAGACATTCATCAGCCAGGTAAACAAACTTTGCCAGCAAATAGAAGTCCCACTATTGTAAAGAAAATGGATAAGACAAACAGTACATACGAAGACCCAACCACTGTGTTATTGGGTAATTTATATGGTTGACCTCCAACTTCATTGATGTAAAATCCTATTGGAAATATTAGGGCTGCCATACAGAATAGAATCACTGCAAAGAAAAAAAGAAAAAAACAGTCACTGCTGTGTTAAAGTGAAAATATTTACCTGTTCACAGAGCTCTCCAGAAAAACAAGCAAAATATCCCGACTGAACTGAAGAGCTGAGATCATAACTTGCTTGAAATGACTCAGTAGGCTTTATCATACTTTCAAAACATCCCTCATCTACTTCCAAGAAAGACTAAAAGTCCCCAATTTTGACTGTAATTTCAGTTCTGCTCACTAGATCATAAATCCTCTTCACAGAATAAAAATTGGTAGATATACTTCTATCACCATCTCAAAGTTCAGTCATTTCTTCTCCAGTTATTTTAGAGTCATTTTGCCCAGTCAAGATAAAGTAACATTCAACACTGAAGAAACTTTTTCTATTATCAGTTGTCTTTTTCAACTGTAGTTGCCCTCTCCTCCCATTCTTCATACATTCATTTTCTGTAAAAGCTTTGCTAAAAATAGAAAACACCCAGATTGTCATTACAATTTCTTTTAAGATGAAAAGATACCAATTTCCTAAATTTATATTAATGTTTCCTTAGATAATGAAATATCCTTAGAATTTCCCATTATAATACAATGAAATGAAAGTTTTCCAATTCAGTTTAATTCAAGCTTCTTAGTGAAAAACTAAATTCAGACTCTGTGAACAAAGAGATCAAGCAATGAGGGTTTTTGTTTCACTTCAAGCTTATGTTTATGTTGTTCTTGCAACTGACTCTGTGTGAAAGTACAAGAAATACAGAACTCCTGTTAAAGAATTACATTACAGATTTCAAGGCCTTCAACTATCAATAGTGGCCAAGATTCCTCACAGCACATTTCAATACCCTGATCAAATCCAGGAGAGAACAGTGTTGTTTCCCAGATGACAATTTCAGTGTTTCTGTAGCACACCTTTGGAAAAGTAACCCTGTTTAGTTTGGATGCAGCTGTGCAGGACTCTACTGTCTCAGTCAAGGGAATGACTTGTAAATATGGCTCCTCTGAGAGGCAAGATATTCTTCACAATAAAAAGGATTGGCTTTTGAACTGGTTTGATTGTATATGCAAGAATATACAACTGGGTTTTTTAATCAGAATGAAACAGAATTTGATCTGATTCTACTAATTCAGTCAAGTATTAGTGCTTTACTCTTATTTCATTTCTACGTATTTCAGTATTGTTTGAGACATTATTTACTGTGAGTGGAACACAGCACCACAATACCTACAATCCAACTAAATCTAATTAGATCTGGGGGGAGAGAGGAGCTGAGCCTCTCTTCTCTCACCAGCCCCACAAATCCACATACCAACATCTTCTAACATGAAGCACAGCTCACACTGAAGCCTCTCCTAGTCCAGTTTAACTCTGCCTATAACCTGGCCATACATAAAAACAGAAAATTCAAGCCAAGTTACAATGCTCCTGCCTGTACAAAGTGTTGTCCTTGTCTCTTCTTTTCTTCTCCACCACTGCAAGGGGAAACCTTGGGGATGCTGTTCCCTACTTGAGCCTCCTTAAAAGTCAAACAAGCAACATCAAAAACCACTGGCAATAGTAACAGCCATCACCTTAATCACCAGTTCCCCTGCAAGAAGTGCTGCAGCTGCTTTTGTTTCCAAGGTATGTGAAATAAAGTCAGGAGATTGCCTGTTGCCTTTGGCATCACCAGAAGAAAGTTTCATCTTAACAAATGAGGAAACAATTGGTTGGAGCAACATCAGTATTTCTTAATAAAAATACTTCACTACTGCTCTTCCTCACTAAATACAGATGCTCCAGTTTATCCAGCTACAGTGCTGGATTATTCAGCTACACTGAACTAATTTTTTAATGGATTCCATGTATATCCAAGACGAATAGTTTACCATATATTTTATGTCTTAGTGCTGATGATTTCCATAGCACAGGTCTCAGCTTTGAGGAAAAAAACCATTCATATTCTAGAAGATACTGGGCATGATGAATCTGAATTCAGAGTGTGTCCAAGTAGGACCTGGGCATAAACAAAGAATGATGCTTTCATAAACCATGATCCACATCAGAACATCAGCTGCTCCTTGCCTTCCAAAACACATAAAGCAGCTTTCCCACCAGCCTGAGCCAAGAGCAGCCAGCAGCAGGACCGTTCCTTGGGCTGCCGGTGCCGAGCAGGAAAACCCCTGTTCCACTGGAGGGCGCTCGTGTCTCACACTGTGCCTGCTCCGCCGCGGGATTATTGGACGGGGAAGGAAAGAGCACAATCAGAAAACATCTGGCAACTGCACAGTTGCCACATTCCTGCTCAGTGACACCACCTTAGACCATCCATCAGAACAGAATTAAACACCCAGACACCAGACCTTAGACATCAAACAATGAAGAAAGTTTTTATCTATGATTATTGGTCCATGCAATTCCACACTACACAATCCTTTAAAAATGCTTCCTTATTTTAATTGTATCTCAAACATCTAAGTCCATCTGAGGAAAGCATGGATATGTGTTTCTTGAGCAGCCCTGTGTAAGCATAGAAGAGCTTTCTAGTCTGCATCTGAATGGTGGCTGTCAAAAAACCCAATTAGTTCTTGTAATTCTTCAGCTTGAAATTGTTTTGAGCATCTAATGACAACTTGAAAAGAAATCTGGTCTTTAAAAAATGGTTTAGTCTTCAGAGGGCTCACTGTAATATCTGCTTGCCTCTGTAGACCCACATAACATAGAAAGCAGCACCTGGTACAAATTTTTAATAACTCAAGAAGCACTTTATTCACTGGGGAACATCAGAGACAGACATTCACAGGACAGCTACTGTTAGTTAAGGATGTGATTATACTGCTCCATTTTTACTTGCATTCCAAAAAGCAGTCCATTATTGCTCATGAGCTTTTAAATCCTCAGGAAAAAAACCCAAACCAAATCCAGACACTCTGGTAACTGCTGGAAAAAAGGTAGGAATACAATTCTCCTGTCTAGCATCTTCTCCCTTGATACATGTCAGAGAAGCACCTCGTTCAGTAGTAGCAGACACAGAATTAATTCCCTTTCTAGTTGAAGCAGATGGTAATAGACATGAATCTGTACCATGTAAACAGATCTGTGAATTACTGCAATAGCCAAAATTGCAGTAACAGACATGAGATCACCTATGTGGCCTCCATGGAGAATGAACTGTGGACAACTGCTGTGCTTGTAAATACCCTTTGGGGTGTATCCCTTCAGAAGTGTATAGAGGAAAGAGAACTGACAGATGAAACTTCTGTCTTCATGTCTCTTAGCTAAACAAGATAAACAAGACCACTCTCAGCAACAATTCATATTTATAGTATGCAGATGAAAAAATTTGGCAGTAAGTATGTACTTGAAAACACCTGGAGTCATTCAAGATGACAAAATTACAACCAAAAATTCTATGAAAAATGTAAGTTATACAACTATATATAAATTCCAGCATGAACTGGGCAAAAGTGACCTCTTACCAGGCTTTCCCTGCTGCTCTCAGGAAAAGGCAGAGCAAAAGGATTCCTTTGCCTCAGGTCTTAACTCCAGACCCTCTTGCATTTGTAGGAACGGAGCTGCAGTCCCAGAGCTTCCCTTGGAAGCCCCAGCAGAGTTCCCTGCCTGCCCAGGACAGCACATCTGTGCTGTGTTCAGAGTTCTGTGAGAAGAATATCTGCTAGCAGCCTGCACAAGCCCACTGAAATCACTTGAAATCTTGAAATCACTTGCAGATGAGATGTAATATAAATATGAAGTCTTCCCTACCCCCTTCTAATGAGTTACACATTTTCATCTAAGCAGCACTGGCACGGCACAGGAAGGATCTGCCCAGGGTATTCCAAGGTGATTCCACATGGGTGCATATTTCCTCATACTAACCTACAAATAGGATACTGATTTGTCTTGCATCCAACAAACCACAGAAGTCACTCTCAACAACGTTATGAAAAATATAGAATTTTTCTTTCCATTCACTTCTATTTTTCAAAA
Organism: Luscinia megarhynchos; assembly: GCA_034336665.1. NCBI lineage: Eukaryota > Metazoa > Chordata > Aves > Passeriformes > Muscicapidae > Luscinia > Luscinia megarhynchos. The sequence goes on along the minus strand of CM067577.1, from coordinate 1,976,710 downwards.
TTAATTTCCCTAACAAGTTAGTTCAGAGATAAAATTCCCCATCATCTTTGAATGCAAAGGTCACAGAGTTGTATGTACTGGAGATGAATACCTAAGACATTGACTTTTATTATTTCAGCAACGCAGAGATCATATCTTAATAGAATTATGAATAATTCTGACTTGCATAAGAACAAATTAGTGTGTTTCATTATTAAACATCTCATACCAAGAAGACAAGTGCTGAAATAAAAATGTCCTTTTATACTGAGACGTCTAATAATGAACCTGTTGCAAGTCTGAAGAAATCTCCTGAGAAACAATCCAAAACAAAAAGCTTTAGGGTACCACACTTCTTGGCTGAACTAATCATCACAGCTGCAGAAAACTAAAGCTGCAGGGATGTGATGATTTGAGATATTAAAGAAAAACACTGATATCTAGAACTCGAACTCCCCTCTTTACCCAAGAGCTTTGACTCCAGCTCACTGTAAACACTTTAACTTTATACAGCATTTTTATTTTACACCCCCCACCCCCCATATATTAGATACACATGAAATATGTAGAGATAAACAGGTGCACTGGAAAAGTTGGGATGGAATATTCTGTAATACTCAGGTCTGCTATTTCAATCATTCACTGGAAAATAAATGCAAGTCAATCACAATAGATACAGAATTTCAATAGCTCCATTGTCTGCAAGAGCTGCACTATTAATTTAATATGCTGTGTAGCAAAGTTGTCAGAAAGATGGCTTTGATTGTTCAAGTGCCTCAGTGAAGTACCTTTGTTGAAGCTGAGCACTTTTTAATATTATTCCCTTCCCAAAAACAAAGTCAAATCTAACTCGTATTAGATATCATTAGATGTCACAGAGTGCCATTAAACTTTATTTATGCCCATGTAAACCACAAACTTGCATTTTCTAGTTAGTGTTCACACTACCTTTAGTGGTTTGTCATAATTCAAGTCAATTTAAAAGCCCTCAGGTTTTGAGTTTTTTCATGCTGTCATCCCCACCATTAAGGCACCATTTCACAGTTGGGCTAAGCCTGTAACACACACCAAGAAAAGGAAGTTTGAAAGTTATTGCCCTTGCTCATTATAACTGTTTTTTTCTTTGCACTGAAGTAGCCATAGGATGTGTTCCCCTGTGTGCAAACACAGGGCTGCTGGAGAAGGCTCAGCTGTGAGGAGTTACACTGGTGCTCATGCAGAGCACGGGGAAGGGAGGCAGAAAAGCACTGCTACTCCTCCCTCTGGCTAAAGCACGGCTGCAGGTCACTTCTGGAAGCAGAAGTCTTGGTGCTGTGAAGCACAGCAGATGCTCTGCAGTGGGCAATCCTCCTGCATAGCCAATTAGGATGCAGACATTCTGAATAAAGCAGCTGCTGTGAGCATGAAGCAGAACTGAACCAGCCTCAATCCCGAAGGAGTATTCACGAGACACCTGAGTGAGGGACAGGTTACCTCAGATGTACCAACTGCCTCTTCTGCCTCAGAGAGGGAATTTTCAGTAACTGCAAGCTACTGTGAATAAGTCCTGCATATAGGGAATGGGGAAGTATGAAATACTGCAGCCACTCAAGTCAGGACTGACCTCTTCTATCCCTGCTCATTTTCTTGGGTCAATTAATGGCACTGCCCGAGGAAGGTAAAGGGGTCAGGCCTTCCCTTCTTTCACACCATTACTCCCTCTCAATTACAGTCACTTAGGATACCAACCCCTTCATTTCTGAAGACTTATTTTTCCCTCAGATGTGGTATTCAAAGAGAAGGAATGTTTTGCAGTGCAGGAGCCCTAAGCACTTGCTCCTTTCCAACACTATGGTGTTATTTCAGACTCCACCAGTTTACCCTGCATACAGGTCAACTGTGCAGTTGAGGTCACTTACTTCCAGTGAAAGCTATCCAGCGGGCATATTTAGTAGCTTCTCTTCGCCAGTGGGAAGCCACCAGCAAACCACATGTGACAGTTAGTGAAATGATTCCCATTATGATGAAAAATAACGTAGTGACCCACTCGGGAGGCAGCCGTGGAGGAATACAGGTCCTGTCACGTCCATGGATGGTTTGACACTGTCGCACAAGGCCAACTGTGAGAGCACCTGAAAACACATAGCAGAGAGGCAAGTAAACTTTCAAAATCCTCTCTGAGGGGCCTCCATTGCAAACCACAGCTCAGAATTGCCCCAAATAAGGGATTCTTTCTCTGATGAACCTTTGGAAGCCTTTCAGACACGGAGGATGGGGGCATGCTATAAACATCTATCTTCATGTTCCTTCATCACACGCTTGCACAAGCTGAAGTCAGATGGCTGCAAGCTCTGTCTGGTTCCTGAGTGGCAATCAAGGTCTAATCAAAGGGATAAAGCACTCCTAATAAAGCCTGCCAATATCTGCTAATGTGCTAGCTGACTTGCATAGAGGATCACTCCCTCATCTGTGCAAGATGAAGTACTTTTATAGCCTAACGAAACGAGTTGTAGCCCCTCCTAAAATGCCTTTGTCTAATATCTCTTTCCCTCATCTGTAAATGTGGCTTTAAGCCTCTGACTCTTGCAGCAGAAACTGCATTTGATTCATGTATGATTTTAAAAACATTTTAAAAATCCCTACTTTTTGACAGTAACTCATTAAAGACTCCCTCCATACAAGACTGATCAATCATTTTGATTACTAACAAGAGTTACTATGCACAGAAACTGGGATATCTACACAAAAGATCTACCAAAGAGATCCTAGAAAAAGGGTAAGATTGGTACAGGAACCATAAAGATTTAACCAAAATTATGTTTATTCTGAGTAATAATAATTATTAATAATAATCATCATCATCATCTTTTAAATCTAAGTCAGTGTTTTTGAGACTTATAAAGTAGCTTTTAGTGAGCTTTAATAATGAAGTTATCTTTCTAATCCAAATTTAACATGCAAGATTAAGATCCATTTCTTCCAGTGTCTCTATTAAGTTTAGATTTCTCAGTGTTGTCTTTTCTTCTGAATTGTTATCCTAAATAATCACAATTATCCTTTATCTACATTAGGAGCAAAACCTAACAATGGGCAGCATTAGAGTCAACATCTTTCTCCACAAATTACTTCAAGTAAATATTGTTTGAGTTGCCCTGTTTCAAATAAAAAGACTTAAGACAATTACAGTAAAACTGAGAAGCTTAGGTTGAGCATGTCCTTTGGAGGGAGAAGAATCTGTCATACTTTCTAGCCTCTTTTTTGGGGAAGGACAAAGCATAAAACAAAGGAGAAAGCCAATAGTCAAAAGTGTAACCAGTCCTAGCATGCACCTTCTGGCACCCTGGAGCCAATTTGTACAGATCCTCTCTGCTCACACCTCAGCAATGACTACCAGCAGAATCAGCTTCTGAGCTCAGAATTGTTGGGTTAGGAGGCAGCATATTATGTTTTATTAGATGTTTACAGTTTTTTAAAATGTACTGCTTCATGTCCCAGGGGATGAGAAGAACCAAAACCATTACTGAATCAGTTCTGTTGACGTATTCTTGCAACATTTGTTTAGATTATAAAATTTCAGTCTTATTCAAATATATCCTTTTAATTACACATCCATCAACTGAAAGATTCAGGGATGACTTTTCAGCTAAAAACTGAACAACTACAAAACCAATAAAGTTGGCATTTTCTACTCCAGATTCTCCTGCTGTGCACCAGGATCACACAAACCTGAGCCAGGTTACACAAGCAATCCTGCCCAGCTCCAAGCCTGCACAGTACAGTTTTACATGAACTGCTTCTCTTCCATAACTTGCAATGTTTTCATTGCACATCAGCTGCTGGAGCAGAGGGGAGATGTGCCTGTGTCCTTAAAAGTCAAGCTCCCTGGAAAACACACACTGCAGAACCTCATACAAAACACTGAGCAGTTTCCTGTAGTTTGGGGATAAAGAGGCCATTCACTGCAGCATCACAGAACAGGAAATTAATCCCAATCACTCTGCAACACTAGGATTTAACAACAACTTTACTATCCTTACAGCAGAAGTCAGTTTTTTCTAAACTGCAATTCTAATCAAAGAATGACTTCATAAAAATGACATCATACACTCCATAGATGTTTTCTGAATTCAAAGACCTCTCCTGACTTCAGTGGCAATAATTTAGTGCATTTTTAACTTTGGAAAAAGCAGCAGTGATAAGACTCACTCTGCTGAACTTGGTTCCATTTTGTGTTTTAACTGAAATGGAAAACAGCTCCTGTAGATGAGCATATATTAGTGAGAGACAACTATTTCATTTTGTAGATGCAATTTGCAGTCTATATTAAAGATATTTTTCAATTAACAAGAGCACATTTAACATGTCAGATTCAGAGAGAACGAAAGCTAAGCCCAGAAGTGCCATATCTAGAGGAAACAAAACTCCATCTTGAACTATTATTTTTAATGCAATTTCTCTTCCTATCAACATCTACTACTCCAAAAGGCAATTTAAAAAACAACAAACCCACCCAAATCAAAAAGACCAGAATTGAAAATTAAGAAAACGAGGAAAAAAAAATCTCTGAATTGTGAGTAGCACTGTAGCATTCCTTCTTAATACACATGGATATTTGCAAGAAACTATTCAGAGGATGACTTCCTAAACATCACTTCTGGTGCCCAAGTGTATTGTTTCACTCTGGTGGGTTGTTTTGGTTTTGGTTTTTGGTTTTTTTTAAATCAGAATTTTAAAGTGTCAGCAATTAAATTTCAGAATCTGGCATTTTTGAGAAAATATACTGAGCTTTATGGTTAACATCTTGCTGGCATATACACAGTATTCCTTCTTTACGGATTACATATCTGAAGTGGACATACTCCATATTTAAGGTTTTGAACCTTGAGTGTGCAGCCTCTAGGGAGCCAAATGGAGGGCAAGAGGTCTGTGAACCATTTCTGAAGGTGTCACAAAGGTAACTGGAAAATCAACCTCATTAAGCGCTCATGAATTCAGTTAATATTCAAGTTGACTACACAGGAATACCTCAGTTGTGTGCATAAACTGGGCACAAAGAAATGAAACCTCAGGGCTCATTCCCTAGTGACAAATCTGTTGAATTCAGACTTCAAAAGAAGTCTCTGGTGTGGAAAAACAGTATTCATTTGCCATGGAATTCAAAAGAAGAGCATGTTTATATGTTATTTTATTCTGATGGTCCCATTCTGAAGCAATCAAGCAAACAGTTTCCAGGAAGCTGCAAACAAACTTGTTACAGAAAATCTTGTTTGCTCTTATCTAGTCTATCATGGAAAAGAGGGACAGAGAAATGAAATTGCAGAGTCCTTCTGCCTGTAGTTAGAGAGCAGCTCAACAGCCCATCTCAAACCAATCACCAAGTTCCATTGGGATCCAGAAGTGAAAGGTTTTAAGTCATCCTCTCAGAACTACTCCAGCATAATTGCTGAAAATCTAGGCACCTAATGCAGGTAGCACAGCTAATGCCAGTAGATGAAGCAGCCGAAAGATGGGTCCAGCCCTAAACATTTGCAGTGGAGTAAACACAGCTGCCCACCCACCTCCCCCTGCCTGCACAGCTCAGCCCAGGGACAACCCCAGGGGCTGCTCCCCTGCTCTCACCTGCCTCTGTCCCCAGAGCTTTCCAGACTGGCATTATTCAGGTCAGTACAGCTACAGCAGGAGGTGATGAGGACAGATATTCTAATTACTAAAGATGAAATTCAACCTTTATCAAATCAGAGAATGCTGCACTGAGTAAATGGTCCTTACTGAAGTGGTCTTTAGTCTTTTCCAGTAAATCTATTCCCTGAAGTGCCAAAACATTTCTAACACAATGAAAAAACCTCTCAGTAATAACAACCTGTGTATAACCACGGCTCCAGTTAATTTCAGAGAAAGATTTTGTGATCATCCAACTCCTCAAAACCACCAGTAATGCTCATTTTTCAACACTGCATATTTTTACTAGAATCAATGACAAAAAGGCTCTTCAACAAATACACCAACGCTGTGGAGCATCACCTATTTAACAATTAAGTTTCACAAAACCATTGAGGAAACGGGGGAAAGGCACCAAACCAAGGAAAGGCAAGCCCTCATTTTCCCCTGGTGCAGATGTGCAGCTGCCAGGGAGCCGACCCCCAAGTCCCACTCCAGCCCCGCGGTGCTTTGCCATCCCTCTCCTGTTTCCCTGGTAACTACAGAGCCACCAAAGGAGGAATCACACTCCACAGAGAGAAACAAAGATTGCTGCAGCCCTTTAACTCCCCCTCCTCTACATCACTTGTGAATTATTAAAAGTGGCACAGCGGTAGCACGGCTGGAAAGCAGCAGCATTGTAATGGCCACTCAGATGTTTGCTGCTCCTGTTATCTGAGTGCCAGGACATGTGGGATCAAGTGTGACAGATGGACACAGGAGAGGTGCCACTGCCATGAGGAGGTAACCACAGCACAAGAAACAATTAATATGGTAAAAGCAAGATGCAGTGAATGAGGTGGGGCTCGAATGTTAGAAGGTCCTAGAGCTCAGCAGCTATGCTGGCACATGAACCTCCAAGGCACAAATCCTCAGAACTGCTCTTGCTCAGCCTGGGGTACCTGCTCCTCCTCTGCACTCCCCTACTGTCACAACTTGAAAATGAGTTTAGTCTTTACCATCATTTTAGACAAAATGCCCTTTCTTGGGTTTAAATGCATCTGCAACCAGTTATATTCCTTGACAACAGGTTCCTTATTTCTACTCCCAAACATCAACCACATCCTTAGCAAAATGCTCAATACTAACATTAACAGGCCAATATGCCAAGGCTATTGGGGGTTAAAACACAGAACTGCCCCCAGAGAACCACTTGCTCTCCCTCCCTCATTGTCCTGACAAGATGGGGTGGAGCTGCTGGAAATGCCAGTTGTGACTGGCAGAGCCTGACAGCTTCTGCTCAAAGGAGATACTTTTCTTTAGTGTACTGTGGATTTGTTAAACCATATTTGTTAAGTTAAAAGCACAGTTTAGAGGCTTCTTAATGAGGTGCTGGTGACATAAATTTTAGAGCACTGGCAGTGTGGCAAGGACACTGCTAAGTTTTATGTTTTATTAATGAGCACAGTACATGGAGCTGTGTTATTCGGGCACACTAAAACATTCATTGCTGCTGGTTAGGTAATAGTCACATGCCAGGGAATGACATATGTGAAGTTAAGGGCAGCTCAGTTAAATCACTCCCTGTAATTCTCAGACACAGACAAGGATAGCTTGGTTTTAGAAAATTTCTAAGTTCTATTCAGCTGATAAATTTGAATGGAAAAGGTGTAGGTCCAGTTAAGAGGGACAGGCTCCAGCAATGAGCAGAGCTGTAGCTTGTTGTCAATCCAAGTGGAAACTTGAAAGGCCTCAAGAAAACACGGATTTGGTCATGGCAGACTAATCCTATGCACCAGTGTTAAGGATAACCATCTAGTTGGCATTGGCCAGCTTGCCTTTAACATGTTTGCTGCTCCATGACTGCAATGAAGCAGAAGAACCAAGCAGTCTTCTGAGATTCAATGTGAGCAAAGCATAGCCAAGGAATTTCTGAGAGGAACAAGCAACACAGCATGGAAAGAATAGTTCCAATGCACCTACCCATACAGGAAACAAGGAGGAGGGACTTCCAAGAAGAAGATTTTCAAAGTCATCAAAGGAATTTGGCAGCTGAAGTGGGATGTTTCCCATTCTTACATATGGAATTTATTTTCCTGCAATAGGCACTTGAAGTGATGTTGCTATACAAAGGGGGAAAAGAGAAGGACTTCTTTAGGTTTACTTATATGTGTTTTGTTTTGGGTAAAATTTCTATGAATTCCATAGCCTAGATAGTAGTTCCTTGGAAACAGAGGGCTCTCCCTTCTGCCTTTCCCAAAATCCAGGGAACTGACAGTACTGATCATTCCCTACCATGGTCTTGGAGGTACTCACTACAGTTAATTCTTATTCCAGTGCAAAACTCTATTAGAAACCAGGCCCTGTACCCTCTTATGAGATTAGACATGCTCAGAATAAGCAATGGAGGAGGTTAGGGGAAAAGTTATGCCTTTGTAGGATAAGCACCACCTCTGGTGTGAAGGGGAAAAAGATAACAGCATCCTGCAGGTTTGCAAAACCAAGGAGGAAAAAAGAACTAACAGTGCTGGGGAAGACCACCAGATCCTGTTGCAAGAGTCAAACAGAACCATGAGGTCTCTGTATGCCATGTCCCACTGAATGAGGTCCACAGGCACAGCTCACAGAATTGCTCTGGATCTACAACTGTTCACAGTTACAGCCTTGCAAATTACAGTCTTTATCTCAATTTTCAACCTTGACCCACTAAAGCAATTTTTTAAAGTTTACAGTCTCAAATAGCATCATATTAGCATTTTTTAAAACAGCACATGCACATAATTAACTACAACTAAGCAACTACAGGCAAGCTGAACACCTTGTCTTCCACATTTGTGTTTCAGTCATTGTAGGACAACACAGTAGCTAAGTTATAACTAGACAGGTATAAAGAGTATATAAAAGAATCAAAATATAAGATAAGATCAACTGCCAGTCTCTAATAAAGTATGAGAATACAATGTCTGGTATAGTTCTTACAAAAATAATTAATTCTTTTGTGAGGATGAAGGCAGTCTGAGTAGAAGCTCTTTAGCACTTATGCTGCTAAAATAACTTTGAGGTTACCAGGCAAGCACAGTATTCAGGATGTAGCAGAACAGATTGATTCTTTCACTGTGGATGTTCCATTACATTGTTCAGGTAGTAGATTAACTGGAAACCAAAACTCACTAAAATAAGATTTATGAATGCGAAAGGATGATCTACAGGAAGGCTGAAAAGAATAACAGAGGTTCAGCTGCAAAGGCACAGAACATAGAATAGTTCAAAACAGATTATAAATTATCTTTCCTGCCTTTTGTATGCCAAATCTTATGCTTTTGGCCTTCCCTCCAATTTCTCTCTCAAATCATCTAACAGGTATCATAACCCTGGGAAAAAAGTTTTGGAGTTTCTCACTTTGAAGAAAGCCAGATGCAATATCAATTCATACACCCACTGGATTTCTATCAGTATGAAGCAAACAGTTAAAAAGTATTTTCACCATTTTAAAAAGTCAGTTTTTAATAAAGACCTTTAATCAAGTCCCTGCTATATCTAGAGGGACTCTTAAGAACCTTGTTGTAAGAGTCCTTGTTTATATTATACAATCTGTTATTTCTTTTCTACTCCATTTATCCCCTTCTCTCAAATCTGATGCTCTCTTCCTTTCAAACCAATTTTGAAATGCATCGTCCTTCTTGCTCTAGACATGTACAGGATGTTCACTTGCTTCAGGAACAAAGTATTCTTAAAAATATTCATAGAGGTGAGGTAACATCTCTGGTTTCAAATGCAGCTTATGTTAGCTATGAGGAACCTACCACTTTAATTATATTCAACAATCTAATTTCCAGAAAACAGAACTTATTAGGTACCATTTCTGGCACTCCTTAGAAATCTTACTGACTTTTAAAGAGAAAAATTCCAACTTTTAAAGTCTAAAGCCAATGTCAAAAGAGTTGTGGCAGGAGGCAGAAAAGCCTGCCTTGCTGCTGAATAACATCTGGTGCCAAGTTGCCTCAAAATTTTTCAATTCTGTGTTTCTATCATGCCTAATGCAAACCAAATCCCCCCTTCACAAAACCCACAGTCTTCTCCCTCCCTCTTCCTTTCCCAAAGAGAAAAAAAAATCAGGGGCCACCTATTGGGAAAGACTTACACATATTAGAAAAGTTTATTACTACAGATGACAATCATTATGATACATTTGTTCTAAGAGATGCCTAAATTGCAGACATTTGGACCAATAAAAAGTGAGTTTATTTCTGAATTCTAGTAACTTTCAATGCCCTGCTGCTTGTGTAGTGACTTTACTTAATGTTTTTTTAATTTTCCAACTCTCTCTTTTTTTAAATTTTTTTTGAGATAGACCACCAGACTCTGTAAGAGCTACCCTCAGGCACTAATGCAGAACAACTCTCCTGACACAACAAAGGCTGTGTGTTCACACAAATCAGAGCCAAGAAATCTGTCTGTGCTGAAGGTATTCTTTCAGAAGAAGGTATTCATTCCTACTTCTGAAGACAGCATTAATTAAATGTTGGTTAAAAGGATCTCTAATAAGCTGCATCCTTCTGGTTGTTTATTTTCTAACGCTATAAACATTTTCACAATGGAACAGTTTTGTCAGTGACTAGAATCTTTACAGTTTCTGAAATGGTAAAGGCCTGGAAAAACGACAGAACTTTCCTAAAATAAGAAAGCAATGTTTTATTTAGTTTAAAACACAAACAAAGAATCCATTTATTTTAATTTTTCTTCCAACCAAAGTAGAGCTACTCAAAATTGACAGAATTCACTGACTAAAAAAAGAAAGATCAAAGGCAGTGTCAATATTTAAAAGTGATTTTTGGAGTCAGCCACACCATTTTATGCCATATGTTCAGCTGAAAGCCACAAGCTATGACACCCACAGCTGTTCTGCCATTTAACATCTGATGAGCTTGTGTTCTTTTTAACAGTTAGTTATATTTGGCTTCAGACAGAGCTGTAAAACGATACCTCTTTATTCAATTCAAAAGCATCATTTCTCCAAGTTAGCTGAGCTACAAACTTATTAGATATGCTCAAGCAGATCAGGATGGATACACCAAAATTCCCAAACCACACCAACTAAAGTACTCTATTGTTCTCCCTCTTCTTATTCATGGAGAGAAAATAAGGATCAATGTTTCTGGTTACAGTCTGAAGTCATTTCTCTAAGGTAGTGACAAAGACATTCAATGTAAGGGAAAACTTCAGGTCCTGGCTCTGCCTTCAAGATTGTTTGTGCATTTTAACAAATTAAATTCACGAGGAATAAGGATCATCTTCCTCTGTCTGTTGTGCTTTGCACTGATCTCAGCTTGCATCAGACATGCTCCAAGGACACCCACTGATCTGGCTCTTCCAGGGCCTCATGAATCACCCAGTGGTGAAGGTGAAAAGAGAAATGTTGAAATGCATTTTGGCATTTATATGGTTAGAAACACATTTGCAAAGTTTCAGCATCTGTTCTGCAAACACTTAGCCTAAATACACCTTATGAGCTTCAATGTTTGCCTACACCTGAGCATAACTTTCCCTTGGCCCACTATTGACAGAATATTTTAGGCCCAGATTACCTGAAAGTACAACAAACAGACTACATTAAATAAAGAACAAAACATTCAAACCCCAAACCAAGTGTACTAACCATTGTGGCAGTTTCCTTACATCACATAAATAATGGCAGGATTGTATTTATAGCAATGAGGACATAAGAAGGGAGGTCTGCAGGTAGAAGTAATCCTTCATTAAAACCATTAGAAAAATTGGAAAGATTAAGCACATTTCTGATCTTGCAAGTCTTTCCTTGAACACACAGGTTATCACCACTGTGCTTGCTGGGGATACACAAGATTCTGTCTCTGTCCACTGGAATTGCTTTTTTCATAAGGCAGTTTTATCAACTGAAGAACAGCACCTATTTGCCCAAAGAATGTGCTTCATTGCAAGTAGAGTAATATTTCTAGTAAAATAAAACTTAACCTTAGTTTTTATTCCTAAAGGTACTTTTAAACTACTGCCAAACCTATATATGACATGATTATAACAACTGGGAATACAGGTTAAACTGCACTTCAAATAGGGATTAGGTACAGAGCCAAGATTTTATTATCTATAAGTAACACTTCATGTGCTGAAAGACAGACAGATATAGCTTAACCACATACAAGTTGTCCTTCAGGACTTCTGGCACACAGTTTCCTGGCTGATTTACATTTTAAGCCCCCACCAATATAAAAGGCAAACTGGAAAATATACCAAACCAAACTCCAACCTTCTTCTGCAGTAATAATTCTCAAATTTAGGCATTTACTTGCTGTTTACATCACAACAAAAACATTAAAAACAAAGAAGAATAGGAATGCAGGAAGCATATTCAGGATTTATCCTGAACTACATATTTTCTTATTGCTTTTGCTAGAGCAAGTCCTTGTTTTAGAAGCCTGCATAATTTAAGCCTGAATTATTTAGGCAATTAACAGGTGCTGTCTGTGTGGTGATAACACTTTCTCCCTTACCACAAACTGGCATCTACAAAAATAGACTGTAAGAGTCTGGAGAGTCCTCTTATACTAGCAAAAAAGAGAAGACAGACCGTTCCTGAACAGTTAAATTTGCACTTCACTGAAGTAAAATACGATTTTACTGAAACAGCAAGGCTCAGTCCTTTCTGAGCAAGTAGGACTGCTCTTGAAAAGAAACCAAATGTTATATAGTGCTCCAAAGAATGTATCTGTTAACAGATGTTTATACAGTTGTTATATTGACACTCTGAAATTGATTCACTCTAATTTTAGATTTTATATAAACAACCAAGAGATCCTCTGCTCTTATCAGCAATTTCATCTTACTGAGCATCTACTTACAGAGAAGATTTACTTCAGATTACACTGGGCATAAGTCAACAGACTTCAGTTTGTGAAAAAGCAACTGCTACTTCCATTTTTCTAAAACTACCATTTTTCAGGCATTAAGCTTCAAGGTGCTTCTTGAAATTGCTGAGTGACCCAGTAATATTCCACTGAAAGAATTGATGGGACCAAACTGGAAATTCCTGGCCTTTCAATCTCTTCAGGTTTCCTGTGCAATCTTGTTGCATAGTTTTTAAATTGAATTAAGTGTGGGTTTAAAAAACAAAGTGAAACATGCTTCTTCCCACGAGTTTCTATGATGGAGAGCACACATGAATTTAGGTGCCCAATTAGCTTCAGAATGCACTTCAACCTAAGGAAAATAAAAAAGTTCATTCTTCACCCTGTGACTTCTCTTCCCCCACAGCATGGAATGCCTACAATGCTCCTCACATCAGGCACAGAGGAAGCAGCAGTGCCTTTTCTGCTCTACAAGAAAGGAAATCAAATTCTTCCCCTGTTGCAGTTCTGGAGCTGCCACTTCCACTGACCGTGGGAATATTGTTGGATTACTGTCTGTGAGAAAAGATAGCTCTCATTGCTCAATTCAGAGTATTTCTATTTCATTTAGAGAAGACCAAATATATCAAAGAAAATTTTCAAGTCAAACAAGTTTTATACAAAAGTCATCCTTCAGGAAATTTGAAGCCCATGACAACCCTTTATGGGTTTCTTTCACTTGATTTTGGTATAAAGGCATTACAATTAGAGATTGTAAATGTTTGATACATTAAGCTCACACTGATGAAGTCACAGATAAAACCATTCACCCTTTAATTCTACATTTGCCCTGCTTATCAATGAAGACATGTTTCCTCTCATTTCTGTGTATACCAAGATTTTATTGCAGAAATGAGTATATATGCCAATTTGAGCGAAGAACAAAGAATCTAGGTTCAAAGCACCCTTCTGAATTATTCACAGCAAAGCAGTTCTGAGGTACACTGAATGATCAGTTGTCCTGTTCTGATCCCACACCTATTCCTTAAAATACAACTAAATTACATTTCTGCCCATAGCAGAAAAGTAGTCACAGCAAGAGGAGTGGAAACCACACAAGAACCTGGCAGAAGAAAGGAAAGCCCAGGAGTAAGAACTGTGAGAGTACAAACTGGGAAGCTGGCATCATGATAAGCACTGCAGAAATAACCTACCTGACTTTACTGTCTATGAACACTGACATTTGATTAAGAAATTCATGGACATACCAAGCTCAGAGACAGCCCAGCCCTCCTAATGCAGTGTGCAAAGAATGGCACCAAGAGCTGCTCACCATCAAGGAAGTTCAAGGCCTAATGTGAACTGTCTTCAACTGGACAAGTACTTAAACATCCAAGTGGGGTATTAATCACTACACCTCGAGGGACTGTCATCCTTAATGATCCCAAAGTGCTTTGTAATTTATGGCACAGAACTGCAGCTACCATGAGGTTTCTGGGCAGCAGCCAACTGTTGCTATTGCACTGTGCTGTGCTGGCTTTGAACCCTGCAGTGAATCACTGGGATGCCCTCACAAGGGAGCATTTTACATCATCCCAAGGACCCAGATGTAACAGACTGAGTATGTTTTGCTCAAAGACAGGAACCAGGCTCTACATACTCTGTGAATTTTGAACCTCACATTCTTAGCTGCAAGTATTTCCTACTGGATTAGCCCATCCCACAGACAAGCCATCACAATCAGATGTTTCCCAGGGCACCCAAGAGAGACCAAACTCTTGTCATGAACTTGATTTATGAAATTCAAAATAAGTATACAAGACAATACATCAGACAGGAAACAAAATATTATATCATAGGAAAAACCCAAAAGCTTCCCACTGAGAAGGGATATAACCTATGACCACTGATTTCATATAGATCCCTACAGAATCAGGCCTGTATGAGTGCTTTGCCAGCCTAGCTTGTTTCCCTTCTCCTTAAAATAGACACATACCCTGCACAGATCCTCTTCTTGGCCATATCTCCAGTTTTTCAGATCTGTGTATATCTCCATCAGTCAGAGGCTTGGGGAAGAAAAGTGAAATTGAGCAAAGCAGCTGGAGCATACATAAGGGGTTTGCTGAAAAATTATTAAAGAACTTTTTTTCCTGCATATAGCCCTTACTAATAACAAACTCTGTCAATTACTAAATTTGTAGGCACTCTGAATTACAATAATAACTTACAACTAGGTAATAAGAAAATTATTTTCAAATTTAAAATTGCATGAACAAAAAATTTTAAGGAATTTTATCATTTTCCCAAATTACTTTACAGAAGAATAAAACAGCCTCCATATTGTATTTGTTCCACCATACTACAAACATAATTTTGTATCTGTTTCTAAAACAGATAGCAGCATTTATTCTCTGTGAAGTTCAATATACTTCCTCATCCATGAGTCACTCCAGTTACATTCTTCTGAAATAAAAAGGTCTCAACCACTGCTGGAAAAGGATTCAGGAAAGAGGTGAAGAACTCCTGCCTAAGATGAAAATCCTACACACTGCATGGCACTGCTTGAAAATAAATGGGAAAAAGTTGAGCTGTTGTGAAGAACCTATGAAAAAAAAGTAGGTCAAGCTTAAAAGTTTGACCTACTGATCTTCTTTGCTTTGGCAAAAGTACAAATGGAGTTTACATAATGCTGCTCACATGTAAGTGCTGGCTGGAACCTAAATGATACAAATGTTTTTAATAAGCCCCAGCCATTAACAGGATTCCTCTTTTTTATTATTTCAGACAACTTTAAATCTTTGTTTTGCAGTATACACTATTGAATCCTTACTTTTAAGACTCATACATTTAAGTTACTCTTGTTTTGACTTTGGTATAACTTCGTGGCAGCAAGTGTAATACACACACCTCAAATCAGGTCTAAATTGATTTTAAAAAACAGAAGAAACTCAGGTAGCTTCCTGAAGCCACAAAGCTGAACTTTCAACAAGGCACCTTTCCCACAGAAAAACCATTTGTGTATAAAGCAGCTTTTCAGGTACATACTTGTGGAGTAAAGCACAGGATGGACAGAAAACAAATCCACATCTGCACATACTGAATAGAATTTAGTTCTGTAGGAACTATGCACACTGCTGGTAAGTAAATAAAAAGGTTATTCCAAATATCTGAAACTCAAGTACCTTATCCAAAGCACCTTCTACTAGAAAAGACAAATTAAATGCATGTTATTTTGTGATTGTTCCTCTTAGTTTAATAAAGTAAAACTGTGATACGAAACAAAAGTTAAAAGCCAAAACAGAATTAAAGCTTTGTTGCTGCTAATGCTAATAGAAGTTGCTGTGAAAAAGATATCACCTTTGTTTTACAGAGGAAGAAGTTGGGGTACTAACACAGTAACTTCCAATATCCAAAGTCAGCTATACCAGATGCTAGAGTTGAAAGTTACTGGCTCCCAGATCTGTATTCTATAATCAGGTATTTCTTACCTAAGTCTAATTAGAGAGTGAGGAATTCAATATGATTTGTGGAAGGCAAGCTAACAGTTTTGTACTTCACATGCTAAAGAGAAAACAAAACGTGCACCTCACAGGAGCAGCATGAGTTTGTGTTTGTTAAAAAGCAGATGTAAAACATCAGTTCCTCTATGGACAAAAACAATTGGCTCTCTCATGTCTTCTCTGGCAGGCTCAAATAACCAGGCTGACACAGCTCTTTCATGAGATTCTTCCTACACATAAAATAGTTCCATATGTTTAAATTCTGAGTGGTTGAGTAAGCACAAAATTAATTCATTACAACAATGCCTTTCTATTGATTTTTCTTGTGCCTTAAGGCCTGGTCGATTACAGAACCCAAGCAAATTCAAACACTCTGCTTTGTCACATTTTCACATCCACTCGAAAGACATCTACAGACACAAAGTAGAATGGAAATGTTCCTTTTAAAGATGGCACTGACCCTCCAGGTCCAGGCAGATCCATTAACAGGCCACTCTTATTAGAGTATTCAGATTACATGGGGCTCAGAATCTTGTTCTTGTTTGGGTTTGGTATTGTTGTTTTTAAGGCATTAGCAACATCTCTGAAATGCAAGTGCTGCTGGCAGAGCCTGCAGCTTAGAAGCAGGAGGTCCTCATTGTGGGGATCAGCAACACATCACAACCCACCACCACCTCCACCTCCTTCCTCACACACCTGGGAGCATCCATCAAAGAAATGTGTTTTCCTGAAAATTATGTCTTAGAATCTAATTTTAACACTCTGATGTTCAGATGGCTTTGGAGATTGCTTTTCAGCACTCACCTCTAGGACCTGATGGTACATAAATCTTCATCCTCCTTTTTTTTGTATTCTCAGCATACAATCCAAACAGGTTCATGAAAGGGCAAATAACTTCTCCTGTCACAGTCACTACACAATAGCACAAAAAACATTAGGAAAAAGTAATTTCGTAGAATTGCTTCCTATCATGTCCCATCACTTTCTATTGAGAAGGAGCTGGGAGATGCATACTGTGTTTTTTGGAGTATATTGCAAGGTGCATGAAAAATGATCACCAGAACCCTTTTACAGACAGTTTTTGAAAAACCAGCTACCCACACATCCCAGAAACAACAGTATCTCCTTCAGAGGACAGCACAATGGCTGCTCTATGCCATGACTTGTCCTCAGGGGAGCATTGTACATGAGCAGTTTTCAGCACAGGCCCTAAAGCACAGAAGTCACTGGTCATATGCCATACTGACTTTTATATATCACTGTTTGAGCAGACAACTTAATTTAGAACAATAATGCCAGCTGGAACTCAAATTTACACCCTCTTTAAGTTGTGGATATTTTATTTACTTTATCTGTTTTATTTTATTTGGAAGTACTGTTTCATTTTAGCACCTTCATTGTGATCTTGGGTTTATTCCATGTACAGTCAGTGCTGCAATCAGAGAAATATATTTCAGTGATCTCAAGCTCAGAAGGAGCCAGGAATCACTGCTTGGTCGTACTACCTGTGATAGTTTGCTGGGATTAAGCTGATCCCAACAAAGCTACGGTTCCTGCTGGAACCGTGAAACAAAATTCCTCAGGAAGAGCTATGACATGCAGAGAATAACACTGAACATCAGTAATTTTCCACTAAGTACTACACAACTTATTCCACAGGAGCAGGGAGTTAACTGCCTGAGGAGGAATGGCCTGCTGCACAGAGCCTGCTCTTCTGTAAGACCACTGCATCTGAAATCACCCTTCACAAATAAAAATGTAACTGAGTATGTTATGTGTTATGTATACATAGAAGATACAAAGAAAGGCAGCACTGGGAAAGAGACAATTTTAACTAAATGTCACATTGCAGACTATAATTCATTCTCACACTGTTACTGCACAGCAAGATACAGAAGGCAGTTTAAATGAAAAGTATAATTCCTAACACAAGTGACCTTGATACTTTAGTCATAGATGCAAGATGAAATTGGAAGCTCTGCTGAACACAAACATGGCCCAGACCAGCTCTGTTGGGCACATGCTGAGTGGCCTGGCCATAACATCCTACTGTGTGCTCCCTGGTGACCTCTGGGTCAGCACAGGAGGATATGATATATCCTTGCTTTAGGAGCTACCCATGAGTTAAGCACCCCTAAATCCTGACATCCATGTTAACTTAATGGCTGCTATAAAAAGGGTACACGTTGTTCTGTAAATTGGAATCAAATGAACAATCATGCTACATAGGAAGGGATGACTAAGCCACATAAACAAACTGATAGCTTAGCTGAAGGGAGATTTCACTTGATTAAATTATTCCCTTGAATTACTTGACCTGTACTAAACCCCATAAAAGCATTTCAAGTTGTCAACCTCCCATATGTACAGCTTTTAACATCTCTAATTTCAACTGTGAATACTATTCATACCTTTTTTCCTATAAAAGAGAGCTGAAGCTAGAGCTGCCTTTATCCCCCTTCCTCCCCTACTGAAGACAAAATATCAAAATCATTAAAGACCATCCCACACAAAAAAAAAAGGAACATATGGAGACAAAACTATCAGCTTATAAAGTTCTTTGCAGAAGTGTCAAGATACAGGAGCAAAATTCCTTCCTACTTAAAGCAGTGGCACTTTAGGCATTGGCTTAAATTAAAGCCAGCTCTGTCCTTATTTCTCACACAGTGTCAGTTTGATAAGAAAAGGCAGTCAGTGCAAGAATACTGAGCAGCCACTGGTTTTCAGACTGGAGTTATCAGTGTTCTGTACTTGCACAGCACGAATAACAAAACCTCACTGAGAACTCACTGTTTAGAAAAATCCATTTAATTTTCATCTTTCCTTTACCACCTTAAAGATGTATGAAATAGCTGGTACCAAGTTAATGAACAATTCTTACAAAAATACATAAAGAAGAAGTGCCCACCAGAGACTTGGACCCATGCTCACAAAGGTTTAGTTCCTCTGGTCTAAAGACAGATAAGCATCTGAGACCTTCAATAATCTCAGCTGCATTCCTTTGCCGATAATTGCTGGGGAGAAATTTTTATAGCCAACATTTTTCAAATGACTATAAAACTTATCCTTAAGAGTAAGATTTAGGAGACTAATCAGCCCTTCTATATTGATTAAAAAAATATTGAAAACTATCTAGATTTTTCAGAGAAGCATTAAAGCCAGTGATTTATGTTGCTATCCAATTTAGCTGAAACTCATCACTATCTCTGGAGTAAGAGGCACATATTGTTGCTATCCAAATCAGAACAGATTTTTTTTCCTGAAACATAAACCCAGGTTCCCAACCTTAGTGGCTGTAAACAGCTCTGAATGAGCCAATGCAGTGCTGCCTTCCCAGGTTTGCCAAGACCTCTGCTCTCTGCCATCCTCAAACAGCTGCAGTATTGAGGAGACCAGGCTGCTCCACTCTGCCTTTCAGAACCCCCAGGACAGCAGCCAAGCACAGAAACACTATTACTCCCCTTCCTCCTCGGTACTAGGCTGATTTGTAGAAGCAGAATCTGGAATAATTCCCACAGGAGATGAACCTAAGAACACAGAGATAAAGTGAAGATATATTTTCTTTTACCACATAGTTCCTTTCACTAGCTGAGCTCAGGATGCTCCAAAAAAACCTGCTTCTTAGAGGCACATATGGAAGCTGGATGCCTTGGATGTGCTCCAAGCACAGCAGTCTGCTGAGAGTCCCTGAATGTCACCAGCAGCTGGGACAGGTTTTACCATCAGGGCTGTGCCCTCCTGTGCCATATCTCTCCCCAGCACTCTCTGGGTAATGAATGGCACTCATGAAAGCATTCACCTCATAATTCAATACTACAGGAACTCCTTGGTTCAATGGGCATCTCTACACTTCTTTTCTTTACAGTTTGGACAAACCATTTTAGAAGGTCTAAGCACCAGAAACACACATTTGTATTGCTTTTAATGACAACTCTTATAATAATGCATTGAATCCTATATCAATAAAAAAAATCTACAAAAGAGTCATTAAGGGTGGCAGTTAGCTCTCCTTTATGGTTCTAGATCAAGACAACAATTTTTTTGGCTTCAAAATACAGCAAAGGAAAAAAAAAAAGCTTAGGTCTGTCAAAACATTCTTTGACTGGTGAAGTCCTGCAGAAAAAAGATCCATACAGCTTTCATGTTTGGCAGCCTAATTAAAAGTAAAACTGTTAGTTGCACCTCAGAAATGGCAGATGATTCTTAAGTAATCATCCACTAAGTAACTAAGAAATGATTGCTGCTTAAAATATTTTAGGAAACAATTTTTGTATCACAAAGACGTATAAAACATTTTTCTTTATAAAAGAATGTAATAGACTGTGCTTAGTTCCCAAAGGATGGTTTTTTTCCATGAGCACTTTTTTCAGAATAGTTTTTGTTATCTCCTCTCTATACATGCAGAGTGAATCCAATATTTTACATATTGCACAAGATCTGCTAACATGAGGCAGGACTTCAGAAAGACATATTTAAATATTTGAAATTAATATTATTTTATTTGACTTTAGGCCCCTGAAGAAGGGCTCATTACCACAGCACTGCTGTTAGGTGGAATTATGAGAGGAAAGAACCAACTATTTTACCTAGCCATAGGCAGGAAAACCACAATTAGCTACAGGAGGAATGATGAAGTCACCCAGGGAGTTCCTGAAGGCTGCATTTTGGGAAGGGACTCACTCCTTTCCTTTGAACCATGTAGGAAAGTCCAGGTTCTAGACTAGGTAATTAGAAGCAAATCAAATAAGCCACAAGTACAGTCTGGTCAGAGAACAGTCACCAATCCCAAACAGTTTTTAATAGTCTACTTCATTAGAATAAAGGAAATATGACACAATTTGAACCAGTTCAACCGTTCACATGCATTGACTATTAGGCATGGAAGATGCAAGCCAATATGACAGAAGTCTTTACAGCCAGACCAATTTTCTCTGTACTAACCTGTAGTTTACTTGGAAATTATAAGTTTAGAAAAAAATCACTGAATCTCCTGAGCTGAAAGGGACCTAGAGGGATCATCAAGTCCAAGTCCTGGCTCTGCACAGGACAGCCCCAAAAATCACACCGTGTGCCTGAGAGCATTGTCCAAACACTTCTTGAACACACAGAGGCTTAAAGCTGTGACCACTGCCCTGGAGAGCCTGGTCAGTGCCCCATCACCCCCTGACACCCAACCCAAACCTCCCCTGACACAGCTTCATGCTGCTCCCCGGGCCCTGTGACCAAAGTGGTTAAGTTAGTTTAATCTGTCTGCAGTAAGGATGCCTTCCTTTCCCGAGAAGGAGCTTTGGGTTCCTCTAGGACATGAGATCAAAGAGCTGCCCTCTCTCCCTGCTCCACTGATCAGAACATGCAGATCTTTATCAACAGACTGAAATAAATTGTTCATAGACAACTACACCATTAGTAAAAAGACAGATGCCAAACCCTTGTTCTTATAAAGAAAACAATGTCACATTCTCAAATAAAAACCACATGGGACCTTGGCTTAAAAGCTGATAAAAATCAGCATGCAGGAACTATTCGGGGCGGAAAAAAAGGATGAAGGAAAGCAAGAACTTCCCCGCAACAAAGGAAACGTCAGTGTAGTACGAAACACTCCAAACCTGCTGCAAACTAAGCGGAGACAGATCTCAGTTCCCTGTCCAAGGTGACGGCACCTGGGAAGCACAGGCAGGGATGCTGCCCTGGCCCCCGGCTCCCAGAGGCACGGCGGGCCCGGGGGGCTTTGCAGGACCCTCGGGAGACCCCCAGGCTCTGCCCGGGGCCGGGGTCCCACCGGCTCCCCCCGGCCGCTCCACTGGCCGCAGCCCCGGGGGAGCAGCCCCGGAGCCCCGGGACGCGGCCCAGCGGGGCCAGCAGCCCCTCAGGCCGGCTCCCCCGGGCGCCCCACGGCAGCCCTGCCGCCCCACCGCCCCCGAGCGCTACCGGAGCCCTCTCCCGGCCACCTGCCGCACGCTGCCGGCGGGTCCCGCGCCGGCCGCCCTCACCCGCGGACTCGCCGGTGTTGATCCAGTCCGGGTTCGCCAGGCTGGCGATGGCGAAGATGTCGGCAGCCAGGAAGAGGCATCCTGAGATGATGGTCAGTTTGTCCATCTCCTCCGGCTCCGGCGGCACCCGGCTCCGGCCGCCGCCCGGCTGCCGCAGCGGGCCCGGGCCGGGGGCGCCTCACGGCCGCGGCTCCATGGGCCCCGCGCCGCGCTCGGCGGCGGCGGCAGGAACGGACCCCGGACGGCGCCGGAAGCGAACCCGGCGGGCGGGGGGGCGGCGGCCGCTCCGGAAGGGGAACCCGCGCTCCCCGGCGCGCGCCCCGGGCGGGGCGGGGCCACCACGGGGCGGAGCTTGCTGGGGGTGTGGCCTGGGAGGGGGCGGAGCAAATGGCAAGGGTGGGGCGGGCGGTGCCCAGGGCGGGTCTGTCGTGAGGGGCGGGCGGTGCCCAGGGCGGGTCTGTCGTGAGAGGCGGGTCTGTCGTGAGGGCCGGGCGGTGCCCAGGGCGGGTCTGTCGTGAGGGACGGGCGGTGCCCAGGGCGGGTCTGTCGTGAGGGACGGGTCTGTCGTGAGGGACGGGCGGTGCCCAGGGCGGGTCTGTCGTGAGGGACGGGCGGTGCCCAGGGCGGGTCTGTCGTGAGGGACGGGCGGTGCCCCCGGACCCCGCCGTGCCTGGGACCCGCCCCGCTCTGGCTCGGGGGTCCCCAACACTTGTCGGGCCCTTCGCGTCCCTCATGCACTGCGATCCCCAGAGGTGTTTTGGAACCGATAATGAGCCTCTAGTCAGTACCAAGGGCTGGGGAACGATCACAGGTGTGTGTTCACCACATAAAACTGCCTTCTGTTTCTCGAGTCCCTGCTCTATCCCTTTGCAAGACTGGACATAAGCTGAATTTCCAGAGCTGTTTCTGTAGCACTAATGAGAACAGGGGACGTGGAAGGACTGAGGTTTGGCAGCTGTGGAGCCCATCAGAAGCGCTACATAAGGTTGTGTCTGTGCCCCGTCTTTGGAAAGAAATCTAATTAATTGTGACTGGAAATCTCACCCAAATACAGCTATTTTTGATGGCATGCTTTTCCATGGATTCAGCTATACAGGACTGTGGGGAATCTGTAGCCAGAAAATGAACAATGCACCAAATGTGGGAAACCAGCCCAGTTTTGGCCACAATAGCTCTGTGCCTTTGATCCTGTCATTCTGGTGTGGGAATGCTGAAGTAAATGAACCAAACAGCCCCCTTATCTACAGGTACTTGGAAAATATCTAATTGTTTGCATTTTTTCTCTTCCAATAGTGAACACCCACCTGTTTTTTCCAGAGCAGCAGAAATGGTCTATATGGAACATACCGGGAAGCCAAGTGGGCAATTGTGCTGTTTATTTTTATGTAAGTATTTTACATAGATGGCAGCCTGTACAAACAAAATGGAGATATCAGCAATCTTAAAGTGTTCAACTGCAATCAGTAGGATTTGTTATTTGGAGGACAAGCCCTGTACT
Organism: Luscinia megarhynchos; assembly: GCA_034336665.1. Lineage (NCBI taxonomy): Eukaryota > Metazoa > Chordata > Aves > Passeriformes > Muscicapidae > Luscinia > Luscinia megarhynchos. Next base: position 1,953,267 of record CM067577.1, on the reverse strand, counting down.
TACCTCCCTTTGAAATTACCTATACTTGACAAATTTTCTTAAGGGTGGAGAAAATTGTAAGGCTTTTGATGAAAAATAACTGGAATTATTCCCTCTAAACCAGAAAAAATTGGTGCATGGAAGCAATAGTGATTTGAAAAATCCATTTGCTATAGACATGCAGTATTTTCTTGAAGTCCTTGATAGCTGGAAACTCCTCTGTTCTGTTATTTTGTGCCCTGTTCCCTACGTTCCCTGAATATGGTGCTGTTAGTAATGAATACTTGAGTTACAACACTGTTGCTCCTTCTCTTGGCAAAATGTGTGACTTTTAAAGAAGTAAGTTTCTACATAAAAACTACTTCCAGTGTGTTTATTTGCAGAAAGCAAGTTTATGGAGTCTTGGCACTAACTCAGCACACAGTGCTGGTCTAGAGAAGTAACTAAGGATGAGAGGCTTAACTTTGGATACTGAGGAATGGAGACAGCACCCTCTCAAATGTCTCCAACATTTTATTGAAGAATGATTTCACTGTCTCAGCTAGTAAAGTTTTTCTCTCACTTTTCAAAGGGCAGTTGACAGCACTGGAAAACTCTGAGCACACAGATTGCAGCATTGCCAGCAGAGATTGGGAGGGATGGACAAAGATTTGCTCTCACAACGGTACAGGATGGGCCATATCTCCAGATAACAAGCCTTGTTGAAAAAAGCTCTGCAGCTAATGATGGAAAACTGAAACCAGGTAAAAAGAGCCAATATTGATATTAAAATTTAATTGCATTGAAAATATTCTTGTTCTGCATTTATGCTTTGAGCCTGTCTCTGATTTATTTACACTTACACAGATCAAAAGAAACTCAGTTTAAAATTACAGAGAAAAGAAACTAGCACAAACTGTATAAAGCTCAGTGCCAGCATTCCACTGTGATGAAATACCTGTGATCTTAAAATAGCTGATATGGTGACTGTTCCATAATCAGATCAAGATTTAAGTCTATACATTGTTCTCCAGCAAAAACAGATTTCCTAGTCACCAGCAGATTTTTTCCAAAAAGTATTTTGACTATTACCTTTATGTAGCAACTAGACTTGAATAATATAATTCTTTATTCAGTGCATTATTGTTCAAGCAATTTCTTTCTGCAAGTAACGCAAATCTTCACAAGGTTTGAAATTAATTTGCCTTATTGTTTGCTTTTTATTTCTCTTTATTACATAGAGTAGTTACACAGTGGCAATAGACTAATCTCTGTGCTTTAACAATCCACACAGGTGTTCATTTGCTAAATGTTTTAAACCTGAAATGAACCATATCAGAACTAGCAGACTATTACCAGTTATTAAAGGTTTCTTGTGGAACATCTGACACCTGTATTAAACTTAAAATTGAAAGCTCTGTAAATGTGAGTGCTTCACATGGGTCCCCAGCCCAATTACATTAAACTCATGAACTACAGTTTGGGGACAATACTGTGCTATGGTAATTCCCAGCATGAAATTGTCTCTTAACATTGAAATCTATGAAGCGAAGACTGCAGTGTAATGAAGTAATTTAGAAATTTACTGGCTGTACAGTGAAAAGGCATATCTTTAAATTAGAACAATTTTCCTAGCAGTGCCTTTATAGTTTGGGCAGTCCTTCCTTCAGAATTGCAAACGCCAGGAAGAAACATCGACTTGCTGGATGAAATAAAAACCATCAACTGGAGCTGGAATACAGCTTTTAAGAACACATTGCTCTCAGTGCTAAGGGTGGTCCATACACTCAGTAGAATTAATCTAGACAGGTTACAGGGCAGTTCCAAGTTTTCCTGAGGCAGAGAATTTTAATAGAAATAAACTTCAGAGGCAGGGGAAGGAACAGAAGTATTAAAATGAGATAATTAGGCTAGAACAGCAGAAAAGAAGCTCACACACAGCAAGGGACTTTCCAAGAGATTAAACCTTTATGTTTGAATAAATCATTAACTACACTGAAGGAGTAGAAAAAGAAGAGCTTGCTTTTCTATCGACTGAGCAAAGAGAAAAACCAAAGGAAAGAGTATATAAGGGACAATAAATAACAGAATGTTTGATACTAGAGGAGCTTCAGAACTGAAGAACTTGTCTTTAGAACATGTGTTTGAAAAAAAATTAATAACCCACGATTAGCTAACTTAATGGCTATGGGAATTACTGCATGTTCAAGTTACAGCATGCTGTGTATTTCTAGTGTGAGTGAAAACACTGAGGATGAAGATGACACTAGGTCCAATAGTGATGATATATAGACTTGCATGCTTTTCATTATAAATCTTCACAGTTACAGTGTTGTGAGTTCACTCATGTTACCAGCAATATCCAAAATTTGGTGAATATCTGATACAGGCCAGAGACTTGAGTAGGCTGTACTCCATAATGCTGCACTGGTGCTGGGGCACTGGGCAATGCTCCATTGGAAGTCAGTGGTTTGACCTCCCTCATGCTGAGATCCCTTCCTCTTCTTCCTGCCCTTCTGTTATCACATGCATCCTGTCTGTAAGACTTGGCTTCAGAACAGCTCAAAATTTGGCTTCCTCAAACCCTAAATTTCTTATGATGTATTTACATGTTTTCTTTTAATATATGCTAGACTTCAAAAAATTCGTGTCCTGAGAGATTTCAAATTATGTATCAGCTATATGTGGATAATGCCCTCAAAGACATTTTCCAGTACTACTTGTGGAGAAGTCACAGAAAAACAAAACCTCTGCTAGTCCCAGACAAGTAGGAACTGCAAGCTCTAAGAAAGTCTAATATATTCATCTTAGGTTTGAAGGCAGGTTTCTTTACTTAATTGATGTAAGGATGGTAGAGATAATCAAGAACTTTTCCTGAATATACAAGAATACATAGATAACCAGTGGTAATTACAGCATTTGTCTTCATTGCACTGATAATTTTTATAATGTTTTTACATTGACCAAAACTCTTCTTTTCTGTGGTTTTTACCTCCAGTGTACAGAGCCAGATTTATCAGCCTTTTATATACCATTTTAAGTGGAAAAAACTTCTACACAAAATGTATGAACTCAGCACTTTATTTGATGAGTGCAAGCCCACAATTACTCCAGATTAACTTTCTGAAAGAACTGAATTCATAAATAACAAGTTAGTAGTAATTCATTTAGAACATAGTGACTTAGAGCACAGGTCCATCTTGAATCAAATCCATCCCAGATTTATTTTTACAACTCATCAAGAAAAGGAGTATTTCCCAAATCCCCTGTAGCTGCCATTGATTTCTTCCCACCGATGAACTTCTTTGCAGCCTGAAAATAAATCAGGAAAGTGGATATGAGGAAATGTTCACTGCAACAGAGTTGATGCTACTCACAGCATCAGCTTCAAGTTACTAAAACAAGAAATCCTGGCACCACTATAATATACCATCATGTAAACAATCCTCCTTTTGCTGTATAAATCTAGTTGCTTCTAAAACAGCTACTCAATTACTTTATAATCTAAACAGAAATGGCAGATAAACAGTTGGATATAAAAGCCATGACTTCTAAAAATGATTATTCCTAGAATAATTATTACACCATAAATACAGTGTATCTCATTACTACTAAAGCTATTGCTAGTTGCAGCAGTACAAATAGAAAAAACAAAGTCATTGCTTATCTCAGAATTTCTTTTTATGATGGATTTTTTAATGATGGAAATTTGCTTCATGTATAAGCAACAAGGTAATGTGCAGTAGCAACAAAGTTACATCAATTTATCACTGAAAGCTTAATTGTCTATTAAACACACCCATTATTCTAGACTCAGGAATCCTAAAATCCTTGACACAGAATCACCTGCACTGGAACCAACATGAAGTTTTCCATGAATATCAGTTGGTGGTTTCAGGTAAATTTTAAGTGAAGAAGGTGGTAATTTTACACAATTCCCAGCTACACTAGTTTTGCAGTGTATTTGATTAAAGTGTCTTCTGTTAATAAAGTAAGTGAAGACATCAAAAGATATCCAGCTGGGATCTGGTAAATGAGCTGCCTTTTCTATTTTTGAAAGATAGTATATGAGTGTGTTTATAAACACACAGAAATGAGCATCAGTTTTCCATAAAAAACCTGCCACAGTGATTAAGGAACACCTGTAGATGCTGACACATACTTACATTCACAACATCAGCAGTGGTTACAGAGTCGATTTTTTGAGCAGCAGCAGATGGGGATGTGTGTGTGCCAGAAACCAGGGCCTCAGAGCCAATTTCATTCAGCAACCCTTTTGAGGTCTCCACTGACATCAAAAAGTTGGCTTTCAGCTGATTTCTGCCATCAAACAAAGCATCAAGAATGAGCAAGTTTGTGAGTCCTGATATTACCTTCCTTAGCACCCCATAAATACAAGGAGATCTTGGTCCTTTTAAAACTTCAAGATTCCATTTTCTAAGTTTTGTAAGTTCCCCTTTTCTAATACAAAGGATTCCGTAATTAGGAAAGAGGCACCACAAGCATGAAAATGACAGGTACTTGAACACCTGCTGTCTCTCCACACAGTCAGATAGATCTCTAGCTCAGGATTTGTTCCTGTCTGAGGTAACTAATGCAATCAGACAAACTATCAGGTTTAAATCTAATTTTCTCATCAAGAACAGATGCATGAAGAGCAATTTTGTCCTAAGTGACAAAGAAGCAGTGAATGTAAAGGGTCAGATACCTCCTGTAATAGTTCCATGCTTTGTTAAGAGTTTATGGGTTTTGTGTTTCATGAAGATTCACTGCTATATGAAAATCTTATTTTTGTAGCCCAGTCCTTCTATTATGAAGACAAAAAGATAGAACACTATTTATTCCAATAGCTCATTATTAAGTAGCTTCAATTTCTGATTGAATTGCCAGTGTCTGCAAATAGAATTGACTGGGTTAGTTATTTTTTTTTCAATAAAGGAAAAAGATGAATACAGGAAATGTATGAAGCCATTCAAGAAGGGAAACTCCAGGGGAAAAAAAAAGGAAACTAGCAGCAGCACTGCATGTAACTCCCTAATATTAGGCAGCTTTGATTAAAAAAAAAAAAAAAAAAAAGCAAAACAAAAACCACAGAACCCACAACACACAAAACAAATAGTGCCCAGTATGAAAGTCCAGAATCCACCATTTAGCTACTAGTAACTAAGGCAGAACCAACCATGTCCAGGCTATCTTATTTTGTGTCTTGCATGGAGTCTTGTATTTTATACATGCAAGAGACAATGTTTTCATTTTGCTACTTGAGTCTGTGCTATATTGTTGCTTTGCACTACTGCAGCTTTAAAAGCTCAGTGTAGTTTAACACTACTTGGAGACCCCCTCCCCAAATATTCCTAGGGGCATGTAATTCCAGCACTTGGTATAACATCACTAATTCAGTGCTTTACACTTGCAGACCCTCATTACTCTTTTTCTTTGAAGATGGCACAGATTGCTTATTATAATTGTTTTGGGAATTGCTCAGTGTAACTGTAAAGGGAATTACCTAAATAATGCAATTTAGGATTCTAATTCAAATACATCTTAATACTACCGAGTATGATTAAAACGACAGCATCTGCTGACACTTGCTAATTTCTTACATTGAAGCAGTCTTCAGAAAATATTAACACTTCTCTAACAAAATTTCATTAGGAAATAACACCACTGGAGAATCAGTACAGCTTTGAAAAAGAATATTGATGTGGGGCTCAGTTTTAATGCAGGACCATGAACAATTCCCCATGGCAGTAATTACAGGATAAGCTCTGCTGCACAGAATAGTCTGTGTGTTTGACAATCAGCTGCATGTTAAGAAACTTCTCTTACAGCACGTAAGAATTCTTGACACACTCACTTTGCCATTGTGACATCAGCATCGGTGACACCACCCTGAGCAACTGCCTTCACCTGGCTCAAAGCAGCTTTAATAACCTGAGGAAAATCAAATTGTTTAAGATTTATTCCCACGTCAAATTTCAATATCAGTAATATTTCTACTATCTGGTATCGTGGAAACTTCAAGGGAAGAGCAGCTGACAATGTGAGGACTGTCTGCATGAACACAATTCTGAGCAGTTTTAGAACAAAACTAAAACCAGTGTAATAGATGCCCAGAAATGCACAAAAACCAGTGTGGATTTTAACTGCACCACAGCATCCATTTATATGGGTCTCACCATTTTTCATATGAATGTTCAGTTCTGCCAGCTTCAATAGACAGCATGTTCTTCATGACATACTTAGGCTTACAAATGTAAATCAGCCATTACAGTCAGCAATTCAAAGCATTTTACTAACTTCAGTTCATATTATATAGCTGCCCTTCTGACAAAGCAAGTCTCATTCCCAGCTTACAGAGCTAAGTCATAACTGAACCTGCAGCATTCTTATACAGGAAATCAGATTAATTTCTTTTTTTTTTAGATGAATCAGTCACTATCTCAAATCAAAACACTGCTTTGAAAGTTATGTTGTTAATACTTAAATTCTAATCAGCAACTCACCTCCCCAGCATTTGGAGCCTGGGATATGGTATAAATCCCAAAGAGCCCAGAATCAGAGTAATTAACATTAAATGCAGAAACCTGCAAAACAAACATTATCATCAACTGTTAAAAGTATCAGAGTAATTCAGTATCAAGCATTGGAAAATAATTACTATTAGGATCTAAAATACTGTAATTCAAGAAGCTAAACTCTGTCTGGCCTGAGGAAAGATCAGACTGGAAGCCCTCCACTGATACACTGTCATGTGTGCAAGAACAAACCAATTAAGATTCCAGCTGAAGGTAGTAACCTCTCAAAGATAATACACATTTTACTTAAAAATCAGAATACAGAAATCCTCTGAACTTACATCAAATGGCTGACTGGTTACTCTAGCAACACCCTGGGTCAATTTGCTGGTAACATTGCTTCCCCTCTTGACAAGGGGCCCAGCACCTAAAACATACTGCAGGACACTGAAGGCATTTGCTTCTGGGCTCCCAACGACAGCTCCTTCTGCTACAACAGCAGCATGGACAAGGCTATCACCAGTCTGTTTCCTGACTTCTCCTAGAAATACAACAGAGTAAAAGGTAATACAGTGCTGAATTAGAAACTACTGTACATCCAGAGGTATGGAAAAGAAACATTTCCCTTTAACAAGAGAGAAGTCAGGGCCTGAAGTTACTTAATGTCCACTCAGGAAAGCAGTACGAGACCACAGATAAATTTTGAAAGGACCATTTAAAGTTTTTCTTGCTAGCACTATGCCTTACCTGAACCTGACCCTAAACCATACCATAAAACTCAAGAGTCTCCACATAACAAATATCCTGAAAAATAATGTACCTTCTGTTCATAATATTTATGCTGGCTTATAGAAACTGAAGTTATTCCAGTAAAATATTAAATGCTGGAAACTTTCTTTTCCCCCTTCATCATCTGATACTCCAACTAAATAACAGGTGTTGGTAATGGTACAAGACACTGCTCTGAAAGAGCTAAGCACTGCTTTGGCTTACAACATTTAACCTATCTTCCCTAAACAGAAATCCTACCTCCACTTCCTGACAGCCCTTAACCTACTCTTACAGGAATCTTACCAAGACTCCCAAGAGAAACCATATGGCAGCTTGTTTTTCACTTTACAGAAAAAATGATGTCCTAGGTAAAACTTTGAAGAGCTGGGTTCAGTTTTATCTCAGAACTTTCCACAGTGCAATCTTCTGCATATTTAAATGGGATATGCATCTGAACTGTCACTTCCAATGCCCAGCATTTAGGGCAACTGTATAGTTGTAGCTTTGAATACTACCACATTTATAAAGAGAAGCTCAAACACTCAGACAATGTGACTCCCCCAAGAGTAGATACAAGAAACATCCTTACCCCCTCTATAAACAGCCTTTGAACCAGGAGCACCAGATCCACCTCGGATATTCAGGAATTGCTCTGCAACTTGCTTTAGGGCAGGGTGCTCTACACCTGCAAAACAACAGTCACTCCAAGTAATGCAATGACATTGAAGAGCTACAGCACTTAAATTAAAGTGAAGCCTATCCTATAGTTTACTTCTCTATAGAGAACTCAAATTTCTCTAGCAGTTTTCCCATATGACCTGCACTGTTCATTCAGGAACATACATACCTACTCCTACGAGAGCCATTCTTGAACTTGTGAAATTGGTCTGTACAAAATGGTGAAGCTGCAACAGTAAATTGACATTTTAAGGGTATTTTGTTTAAAGAACAAAAAATCATGTGTTTCTGACCTAGCCCCTTATACTTCCTAAAGCAAATTCCAAAGTTTCCACAAGGAACTGTCTATAGAATGTAATTTTATTGCATTCCCCAGTGACAAAATCCTTTCACACAAGAACACCTGCATTTCATTGACAGCCTTACCATCAACAGAAAGCCACTGACATGAACCATCTTTTAAAAATGTGAATGTGAGTTCTGTACCCAGTATTAAAAGTTGCATGGAAATAAATTATTTAAACACCAGATCAATAAAGTGGCAAATAATGCCTGTATCTATACTAAATTAATTTTCTTTCACAAGTGTCACCACCTATTCCTGCCAAAAACTGAAACAGATATATAACACAATACAAAGAACCCTACCTGCTCAGAAGTAATTTTTCCAACTCTGTAGTCTGGACAATACAAGGGGTTTGCCAGAGCATTTTTATAAGCTGCAGCATGCAAGTTTTCCAGCACTCCTGAGAGGAACAAAGTTTCAGATAATTAACACAAGATCCAGATATAATAAATGTTACAAATGAAACTAAATGAAGAAGAGCTGTGATCCACTTTAAGGACCATAAGATTTCCAAAAGCAGGTTTGGAATAATCCAATTTATAGAGAAGTTTCCAAATCCTTGGGCTGCAGCAATCTGGCCCGAGGCCTTCTATTCTTCTGCAGCTTATTAAAAAGTAACCAAAACAAACATATATATATACATATATATATACATATATATGCAATAATTTATGTATATTCAACACTTTGGCTTCAACAGCAAGCTCTAAATGTAATCAGTTTTAGAAGGGGAGCAGCATCCTTTTAATTATTATCTTCACTGTAGGCATCCTTTGTTCTTGAGAAAGAAGGGAGCTCACCAGAATACTATTTGTAACTTTGTGGGGTGTCTCATCTATCTCCCTGCTCAGATGAAGGATGCTAGTGTCTTCAATTCCCTTTTGGTTTTTTTTGCATGACAATAGCATTCTAGTAACTCCTGTTTTGATATTCTCCTTGTATTTGCTCATACTTTTTCCTCAACAGAAAGATTCCTAGTTCTGTTTCTGAACATAATTGTAACTGAAAATATCACACTACTATGAAAACCAACCTGCAGCTGATGTAAGTTAAAAAAAATATATGACTAATTTTAAAAAATAGTAGCACTTAGTAGTGTAAGCCAAAGATTTTTCCAACATTACACTGTCACCTCCAATGGGTTACAAAAGGTAAACATGCTTCAGAGTGGTACAAATTATGTTTATCAAATAGAACAACCTGGGTGATCTTGGATGAGGAGAGTTAATAACACAAGATATACTGGAATAGGCCTGATCTGACTGAGGCTTTGTGTTGTGTTTCCTTTTTGTTTGCCCTTAAACTCAGAGATCTGAATTTACAATCCTAAAGCTGGAACCCATTTTCAGTGTGATGAAAATACATACTGTTTTTATACCAAAATAATAATACAAATTCAAGGAGTCTTTTGTAAGATACTGTTTTCACACCAAAGAGTAATACCCAAATATGGTCTTCAGAACACAAGCTTCTGCAATTACATTGCCAGCAACAGTTATAACTTGCACATTCTGTGGTTGTACTCAAAAAGAATTAAAAATGTAAAATGGAAGCTGTCAAGGAGAATAGTGTAAGATATATTCAGCGTGTTACTTGCTAAATGTTCTCACAGGCTGGAAAAACTTGTGAATTAAGAAAAGACCATATCTATCAATAAACTGAAAAATTCAATGTTCATGTGACAAAGCAAAAGGGAAACTATTTTTTCCACATTTTTTTTTTTTATTTTGAAGGAACTCCTGCAGAGCCAATACAGTGGAACAGAAAATACACTCACCAACTTGAGGATTCTGAAGTGCAATTGCTTTATCAACTTTTAATTGTGGCTGAAGATCAGCTACTTCCCATGGTCTGAACTCTGGTGCTGTGGTAACATTCAGGAGATATTCCATTACTGTATCACTAGATAAAAAGTTACAAAGGCATTAAACACAAGCAACATATAATTCTGCAGTTGAAAGCAATTCAAATTACTCTGTAAGCAACACATTAACAACAAAATGCATCACTCAAACCAGAGCAATTATCAGCACTGCTGTACAAAGTAGGATAATTTAATTCTGTAGCATTTACATGCTCAGTAACATGACACAGAAGTTGAATATTAATATAGAAATTTACTGATTAAAAAAGCATGAAAATAGATATTCCTCCCACCCTGTAAAGTGACAAGTCTTCACTACCAAGCAGTTTTAAAGAAGGCAGTAATTCCCCTTACAGCCCATGCAGATACCTACACAGAGTTCCGCAGACACTGAACAGAGTAAGCCATTGTCTCTCTTGTTGCGTGCACACTGCATGAGAAAAAACCAAAATCCTTTTCAGCAAACAACACAGAAGTCAATGTTCACACACACACCCCATTGATCAAATTAATCAACAAGATACAGATCAGAACAACTACTTAACCTTAAATCTGTCTGGGATGACTGTTTAAACACATACAGAGCAGAAACAGACATAATTAAAACTCACATCTTCAGTATTGAAGTACATAAGTGTCTGTGACCATCAGAATGCCACAATAATCCAAAGTAAAAGAGCAAATAAAGTTGAATAGCAAAACATGAAAAAAATGTGCCTATGTATTAAATAAAGCAATTTAGAAATTACTCTCTTTAGGCAGAAAACTAGTTGATCCTGTCCTTTTCCTTCAACATATTTGTTACTGACAGGACTAGAAAAAGGGTAGTCATAAAACACTATTTTTAACCAAATTCTAGATCTTACTGGATGATCTCAAGATACACTGAAAGAAAGCAGGCACAGTGAGATCCCTCTTTTATTCCTCTTAGTCTTGTTTTCTAGGCTTAAAACCCTCAAATCACAAAAGCTAACTACTGTCTGTACTGTTCCCAAGGCTGTAATCTATTCACAAAAGATGGAGGAAGAAAAAAATCTTCTGACTTTAGGAAGTTTATTCTCAAAGTCTGTGAAGGCAGACAGAAAATTAAGCTTCTAGACAAATTAATTTCTTCCATGGACACAATATTTATATTTTGTTTACTGAAAAGTGTTTTTAAAACAGTCTTGAAGCTTAACAGAACAGAAAGTACAAGATCTTCCTTGACAACATTCACTGCTCAAGTACCACTTCCATGCTGAGCTTATCCACCTACATATTGCTGTGCTTATTGTCTTATGCTTCCTTCAGTCTCAGAGCTCATTTGCATCCCACCAACACAGATTACCTTTCTATGTGGTACAAACCTCAGGCTGCCCCCAACAGCTTCAATGCCACGAGTGATCCGGAAGGAGGAAGCTCCTTTAGTAGTCTATTAAACAAACAAAACAAGGGCAACTTACAATTCTAGCTATTTAAAACACAGATACTGGGTTGATGGCAGCAGTAAGAGGAACTACTCAGAAATATTCCATTCATGCACAAAGATTGAGTTTATCAGCCACCTGAAGTAATTCCTACTGTAGCTTAAATAAAATTAATTATGTGAATATTTGAATGTAGATATACCATTTATATCTGGTTTTAGACACCAGAAGAAAGCATAATTACAAATGAGTATTATTTCTCCTCTTCCAGGAAGCAGTGTAATTTCTCCTGCACTGAACTACATAACCTAGCACCACAGTACATTGTTCTCCACTTCATGAGATCTCTTACATTAAATTTCACCATACCATTTATTTTAGCAATTATGAACCTTTGACCATTTCACCTACTGTTAACATAATAACAAAGGCAATGAACACCTACCAAGTTAGATGCAAGACGAAGCAAGTGAGCAGTTCCCAGGTTACTAGTGGCTTCATATCTGCTGCCTGTTTTAATAAACACACCAATTCTTGAAGCTGGAGAGAAGGTTTCCAGCGATGCAATAACTAAGCCATTTGGTAATTTTGTGATCTGTATTAAAAATAAAAACTTTGTTTTCATTCAGTGGAAGTACTTATCACAGCTCTGCTTTGATAGAGTTTTAAAAACTAAATTAAAAAGAGAGGGGAAAAAAAATCAACCTGTATTTTTATACTGACCTCAAGATCCTGAGACTCTGGAGATAATTTCACTTTTGCTGCAGCTGGTGAGTGTGAAACTTTAGGAGCTGTTTTAAGTGAGTAAAATCTCTTCTAGAGGAGAAAGCATAAGAGAACGGATTTCCTTAATTAGGTCATCATATTTCCTTACATACTGAAAAAGAATCTGATTTTAAAGTAAAAATACAATGAAGGACTTCCAACACTGGAGTAAAAACAGTGATTCCCTTGTAATTCCTCTGATTACTTCTTACATCAGTAAAACCTGGCTATGACTTACACAAGGACTCTGGAATTTCAAAAAGCAGCAATGTAAGAATCTTTCCTCCACCTTAAAGGGGCTCTTAAAAGAGACAGAGGGGAACTTTTTACACAGATAGGACAAGGGAAAACAAATATAAACTGTCAGAGAGTTACATTAGATTTTAAGAAGAAATTCTTCCCCGTGTGGTGAGGCAGTGAAATATGTTGTCCAGAGAATTTCTGGATGCCTCATCACTTGAAGTCTTCAAGGCCAGACTGGACAGGGCCTGGAAGAACCTGGTCTAGTGTATGATGTCCCTACCCATGGCAGGGGGCAAGAATGACATGATCTCCAATGTCCCTTCCAACTCAAATCATTCCATGATTCTAGGATTTTAATAAGCAGAAGCAGTCCTCCACATGAAAGAGATGAATAACACCAGAGCCCTGCCTTCAGCAGCTGGCAACAGAAATGACAAGACTAGTAATTTCACATCTGAAATGCTATTACTTACCATCCACTTTAGAAGCTGTTTATACTAGAAAATTTACGTATTACTCATTTTCACATAAAAGGAAACTTTATTCCCATGCATCTCAAGGTGAAAACCGAGTGACAGAATCACCACTGCACTCGGCTGTACGGATGTCAGTGACGTAATTCCCATTTCTTTACCAGAGACTGTTCATTGTACGAACTCAGGAAAAACTACTTTCCTCCCTCACCATGGGTTTGCTACGACACCTAGTTTCAAACTCCTAAGTCTGCTTATTTATGAACCACTACTGCATGTCTAAAACTGACTCACAAACACGCTGTCACTCAGACGACATTCTCCATCCCATTCGAGCGCATTTCCAGCGGACATCCAACACAGGTTCTACCCAGCTGTCCGAGAGCCTTTGGGAACGACGAGTCCTCTGTCCCCTCCCCGCCTCCAGGACACGCCAAGCGCAATGCCAAGGGCACCACTCTGTCTCAAGCAGCTGAAGCTTCCCCAGCGCGGCGGGATCCGCTCATCTCCCTTTTCTCCGCGCCCCGCTGGCCGCAGCCGGGCGGCTCTGGCACTGCCCGCGGCGGCGGCTCTGGCACTGCCCGCGGCGGCGGCTCTGGCACTGCCCGCGGCGGCGGCTCTGGCACTGCCCGCGGCGGCGGCTCTGGCACTGCCCGCGGCGGCGGCTCTGGCACTGCCCGCGGCGGCGCTCGCTGCGGGGCGCTCCGGGCCCGGCCCGCGGCCTGTCTGACCTTCAGCCGTCCCGCCGCGCCTCCCGCCGCCCGGCCCGGCCCTGCGCGCACCGCGACCCCGCGGGCAGCCCGGCAGCGCCGCTGCCACCGCCCGCTGCCCGCCGCCCCCTGCCCGGCTCACCGCCCCGGGCCGCCCGGGGTCAGGCCCGCCGCAGCCCCCGCGCCCACATAGCGGCTGCCACCGCCAGCTGCGCCTCTCCCGCGCCGCGCACGACGCGCCCGCATCCCGCTCACCGAGAGGGAGCGCGCGGCCACCGGGAACCCCTTCATCGTCCCGCGCCCCCGGGCTCGGCCCCGCCAGAGCAATATGGCTGTCCGCAGGGAGACCCCGCCTTCCCGGCACGCCCCGCGCGCGCTGACCTTCCAGCAAGCGCGCCCTGAACTCTACTGCTCCGCCGGGCGGCAACAGCGCCGCCGCGCGGGCACCGGGGGCTGTGCGCGGGTACCGCGGGGTGTCGCCCCCTCCCGGGCACCGGGGGCCGCGACACCCTGCGGCGCGCGGGGTCCCGGCGGCCACAGTTCCTCGGGAATGTCCCTCCGGAACGGCCCTCGGCGCCGTGCCTCAGGGCGCGGGTTCCGGCGGCGACAGTTCCTCAGGAACGTCCCTCCGGAACGGCCCTCGGCGCCGTGCCTCAGGGCGCGGGGTCCCGCTGGCGGCTGTCCCTCGGGACGCGGGGTCCCGGGGTGGCTGTGCCCAACTTATGTCAGGGCCATTCCGTGGAGTTCGCAGCCGCCTGGGTGAGGCGGGACAGCGGCGGTGCCCGCAGTTACGGCAACTACCGAGGCGCCGGAGCCGCCCGGGAGCAGGATTTCAGCGCGGACACCGTGAGGGGCGTGGGGCGCGGGGCGGGGCCGGGGCGGTTCCGCGGGGCGGTTCCGCGGCGGGGCCGGCGGTGCGGGGCTGACCCGGCGAGTTCTTGGCGGCGGCGCGGGCTGTTCGCCGTGTCGCACTCTCGGCGTCCCCTCATCCCGTCCCGTCCCGTCCCGTCCCGTCCCGTCATGGGCTCGACTCCGCCCGTGTTCATCGGCGCCGAGGAGGTGGAGAAGCACCTGCACCGCGCCAGCCTCCTGCTGCCGGCGCTGGAGGCCGCCCTGGCCAACTTCTCTGCGGGCGCGGCGGGCGGCGTGGTGCAGCCCGTGCGCACCGTGCTGCCCGTGCCCCGGCACGGCGGGTGAGGCGGCGGGGAAGGGAGCGGCTGGGCGGATTTGCCTTCAGAAAAGGCCTTTGGTACCGAGTTAGTGATTAACGGGCCGGTGGCGGTGTGTGGGTAACGCCGGTAATTCTCTCTCCCCCGAGGTACCTCGGAGTCATGCCCGCGTACAGTGCTGCGGACGATGCGCTGACAACCAAGCTGGTGACTTTCTACGAGCACCTGAAGGACTCCTCTGTGCCTTCTCACCAAGCGACTGTCCTCCTCTTTGACCCCAGCAATGGTACTTTGAAAGCTGTAAGTTTCGTGTGTCCTGAATTCTCTGCTCGTGCTCTCAGTTCTCACTTCTGCTTCGCGGAAGCTGGAGCTGGTGTAAATTGAGTTACCAGCACGATTTGGCCCAAAGCTATCTTTTGTTTCTGTTAAACTGAACTCGCCGTGCTATTTACTGCTGCTTGTGATTTGAATCTGATAGCTCAGAGTGTAACTGGAAGAGAGAAACGATTAGGAGAAGTTCCTTTAGCATTTTAAAGCAAAGATACCCCCCCACCTTTCTGTATGAAGAATGGATCTTGAGCCATCTTAAGTCTCTAGTTGAAAGAGATTTACAATTTGCATTGCAGGGAATAGGATTCTAAATCTGATTACTTTTTCTTTCTTTAAAGGATTTAAGAATTTTTTAAAGAATAATGATGATTTGCATTGCACTTTAGTAATAATGATTTATTAAAGGAACAAAACTGGTCAAGAAAACTATATGGGGTTCTTCTACCAAACATCTTGGGATTTTGGCCCCATAATTAATATATTTGCAGTAGCTACTGCATACATATGTGGACATTGAGGCAGGAGTGTCCCATGTGTGATACACTTTGAGGAATTCCGTGGTTCCCTGTCACCCCTCTGTACAGACCAGGACAGTGCAGACTGGGGAACCACTGATCCCTGCTCTTCCTGGAGTGCAGAGTATTGGAGTCATATCCATGTATTCTCTGTGCTGGAGGTGTGAGTTAGAGGTGACTCTTCTCTGACCATTTTCACTCCTTTTGTGCTGATGGAATACTATGGAAGAAGTGGAATAGACAGAGAATCTGCCCAGTTTAAACGTGACTTTGTCTGGTTTGTGGTTGCTATGATAATAGTTGCCAACTTCTACATGTGTGTATCTTTTATATCTGGAATATCACATCATTACAAATTGGATGAAAATGTATTTATTAATTTTTCAGTGTTCACTTTAGTCTGTTTGAATTTTTTAAAGGTCCTGGATGGAAGTGTCATTACAGCAAAACGAACAGCTGCAGTTTCTGCCATTGCTACCAAGGTGTGTCTTCTGTTCTCTAAGTGGGGCTTGGAGTTATAACATAACTAGAACAAATGATGCAAATGACTTTTCATGCAATGCAGCTTTCAATTAGATTTAGCATAACATATGCACTGTCAGGGAAAACTTAAACTCACTAGTTTGAGTCATGTTTGGCTTTAACACTTTGTGTGTGATTGGAGAAGGAACCTGAGCTATATTTTTGTGGCTTCTATTGCACCCTCTTCTAGAATTTACTGAGCTGTTTTTCAGTGTGGTTTCTTTCTTTTGTGTTTGTGGTAACATGTCCCTTTATGTCTTTGGCTGATGTAGCTGTGGTGATCTATTGAATTTTATTTAGATAGATGCTTTCTGCTGTCAGGACAGGACAGGTGGGTTGCACTGGACCTGTAAAAAGAGGGAAAAGCACATTTCCATTTCTCTTAAGATAGATGATGCCCACTGTAGATGGATAACTTGTCCAGAGGTGTCTGTCTGTCTGTCAGTGTCTCTGTTGTCACTGGAAGGAGTCCAGATGATTGTCCCTGACCATGGCCATAAAATCCAGTGTCTAAGTGCAGGTGAGGTGTATCTGGCTGTGTGCTGCTTTGTATCACTTCAATTTCAGTTGGAATTCTTTTTTAAAAGCTGTTTTTTGCTGGGCTGCTAGCAGCAGGAACAGAACAAGTGCCTATGCATTGCACAGCAGGGTTTTAGCCTTCACCTCAAAGGCTGAGGCAATAAGAAGAGGGCCAGAGCTGAAAAATACTGTTGTTTGTCACTCCTCAGCTTTGCATCAGAATGAAGGCTGATCTCACCATTTTGTTGGGGCAGTCTTTTTGCCAGGGTGATTCTATCCATGGCAGTGGAGCTACACTGGCATAAAACTGAGTGAAGGACCTGTCCCCAAGAGCTTCTCCTGAACCAAAGGACAGAATGATTTACAATGAGCTCCTTGGACAGGAGGTTACAGGACCTCATTCATTTTGGCCATTCTGTATTTGGTCAGTTCTGATGGTTTTTGTGCAGTCCATGCTGGCTTCAAAGGAGCTTGGCTGCTGAAGGTACTTCAAGATCAAATCCTTCATTGTCATCCATTGTTTTGGAAATTTTCAGGAGTGTTTGAGTTTAGCTCATGTTTGTCATCTTGTCTTCTTTATGGCATTTGATTTTCAAAGACCCATACTCTTATGCAAAGTACCTTTGAAATAAGTGCTTTACAGTCTTTAAAAGGCACATTAAAACAAATTCTTATTACTGAAAAATGGGCTCAATGAGATTTTTTTCCATTTGTTTGCAGCACAATAAACCTTGAAAGCCTAGACAATTCTAAAGCTTTTTAGGCAGGAGTGAGTGGCCACAGAAAATGCATAAACAAGACACAAGGATGGGTTAGGGCTGGACTCCAGCAGCTCTGTCCTCCCCTTTGCCAAGTACTGATGAATCACAGACAAGAACGAAACAAAACAAAACCAAACAAACAAACAAAAAAATAAAAACAAAAACCAACCAAAAACCCCATCCCCTACTTTTACAATGTCTGTGTGTTATGGCTCTTGCCATGCCAAGATTGTGCAATGCTTGTGGTGTGATTTGTGGCTTCAGTGAATTCAAAGAGATTGATTAGTGTGGGGCTGCCAGGACCAGTTTACCTGTGCAGCTGCAGCTCTCAGTGCTGATGGTGTTTGGGATTCTGAGCCCTGCTTTCAGCCAGTGCAGAACATCAGCACTGTGGCCTTACACTTAATCAGCCACATGAGTGTGTTGATATTGGAGTGTGCTTAGGCCCTGGAACTTGCTGCTCATGCTGTTGCATCTTAAATCTGAGTTTCAAGTCAGACAAATCAATACTGGAATTAAGCCAAGATGTGCTTTGGTGCTACTGATGCTTGCTTTTGCATTAAAAAAAAGCCCAATATATATAGTGATTATTGAATATTTGTTTATATAGTTTTTTGTTGTTTGAAAGGATTAACAATACTGCTTTCTTTTGTAATATCTTGATATATATTTGTGATACCTGTTAATATATTATCCTTACATATTCTCTTTTGTTTTTTTATTTCTGACACTGTTCAGTTGTTGATGCCAGCTTCTGCAGAAGTGCTGTGCATTTTGGGAGCTGGTGTTCAAGCATACAGCCATTATGATATCTTCACAGAACTGTTCACATTTAAAGAGGTAACAGCCACGTGTTAAGAGGATACATTTATTTTTCTCTATTATGTTGCAGGATTTATTATTTAAAAAGTACAGCCAGTGAAATTGTATCAGGTCAGGCTGGGATGGAGTTCCTGTTCCCCAGAGCAGCCCCCACAGTGCTGTGCTCTGGGAGCCCAAGGGTCTGATAACACCCCAGTGTTGTGGCTACTTTTGAGCAGTGCCCACAAACATCAAGGCTGTCTCTCCAACATTTGTTTCTGTTCTGTTAAACTGCCTTTATCTTGACCCATAAAATTTTCTCATCTTATTTTCTCTTCCCTCTCCTTGTGCTGCTGGGGAGGGGAGTAATGAAACAATTTTGTGGGCACTTGGTACCTAGCCATTAATCCACCATAAAAGTTCACGTTAATCATATTTTGGTTCTGTTTCTACAGAACCCAAGAATAGTCGGAGCAGCAAGAATTTCTTGCTCATATGTTGGTATTTAAAAAGAAAAAAGGTTGGAATCCAAGTAGTTTCAGATATCTTTTTGTCTGAGATCCTACTGTACATGCCATACTTGGATAAGCTTTTTGTGACTTTCCCTTAATTGTATTTTTCAGAAATATTTGTATTTTGTAAGAACAGCTCTACAAGGACAAATCAGACATTCAAATGTAGCTGAACACTCGTGAAATTTACTCAAACATTAAAGGGGAAAAAACCACAACCTCTAGGAAACGTTTAACTATAAACATTTATCTACTGAAAACTTAAATTAAGTGTTCTGTTCCAGCAAGAAGAAATCCCCCAGGTTGATGTGCCTTTGCTGTGTTTTGTTTTTCCCTGTTTTCCCGGCTGCAGGTCAGGATATGGAATCGCACCAAGGAGAGGGCAGTGCAGTTTGCCGGCGCGGTCGGCGGCCCCGTGCGGGTGTGCGCCTCCGCCCAGGAGGCGGTGACAGGGGCCGATGTGATCGTGACAGTCACCATGGCCACCGCCCCCATCCTCTTTGGGGACTGGGTGAAGCCGGGTGCCCACATCAATGGTACGTTCTGTTCCCATTGTGTTCGTTAGCACGGTGTTTAGCATCACCATCTGTGGAAATGCAGTTCTCTGTGCTTCCTGCAATGAATGTTCTTTGCATTTTAACTTTTCCTCTTTAGTGAGGACACTTTTCCCTGCCCTGTCCTCCTGGAGCCAGAACACCTGCATAATCCCACCCTAGAGCATGGGGTTTGCTCTGTTCCCAAATGCTCTTTTCTTAGTGGTGCATCATCTTTGCCCTCATGTTGTCATTATTCTCACCTTGCTCTCTATTTAAGTGCTCCACACAAGTGTTCTTCTTTCCTAAGCAGTTACTGCTCCTTATTACATTGCCCTTGTGGTGTCATCTTTTCTTTCACCAATTTTGTGATCCTCTCTGTTTGTTTCTTTTGGGGCTGATCACACCAATTTACTTTTTTTACTTGAGTTATGAAGATGCAATGACTGAATTAAGAGCATCATAATTTAACCTCTAATTATAGTGAGGTTTGGAGGGGTGCTTTTTTTTTGCCTGCCTTGTAATGATGTTACCACACTATTGTTTGCAGTCTCTGGACATGCCTCTGTTTGTTTATTTTTGTTAATTGTGGAGTTGTGGGCCTTGTTCAGATGACCTTGTGCACTTTCCAGATAGCATGGTCATAAGACAAAAGCAAGTTCTCAAAGGGAATAATTTAAAGAAAGGTCCCACATTCCAGCAGCATCCTACCAATTTTTCAAACTCGATTTAGTCCTTTGTCATTGAAAGTTGTTGTCTGTGTTGTGTCATGGCATGGAAGCCAGAAATGCAACAAAATCAATTAAGGTCCACAGTCACTGAGATGACACAGACAGAAAGATCTCTCTTCCTTCCTTGCCTTTTTTTACCCTTCATTGAGGCATTTGTACTGTTTGAAGAGGCATTTGAGCAACAAATGCAAATTTAGAAAATGCAAATTTATTGTTCCTTAACAGTTGGACATGTAAAAAAATATCTGAATAGAGTATAGCTAGATAGTCCTCTTAGTTTTTGTTGAGTTTCTTGTTTGCTTGTTTTTTAAGTCCATAACAAGTTGATAATGATCTTGGTGCTGTGTATAAAAAATTAAGCTCCGTGATTTGTTTTCAGTTTCTCTGGGTAAGTGATAATCTAATAAAGGTGTGTAAAATTCATTTGGTAATGATCTGATGAAAACAAGGGTATAAGAGATAACAGACAAAGGGAGAGGACTTTCTTCTGCCTCAGCTACACAGACTGTTCTGACAAGGATATTTTACTGACATATCAAATCTTGAAATTTTTTTTGTTGTTGTCCTATCAATCAGTATTTCTCCAAGGCTAACACTGGATTTTTTGTACATTACATTTCCTTAAAAGCATTGATTGTTGCTTTACATGTATCTTTTGAACAAAATGTGATTTGAATTTGTTTTAAACATTGCTCTCAAGTTCATAGTTTTATTGCTTTAGCTGTTGGAGCAAGCAGGCCAGACTGGAGAGAACTGGATGATGAGCTGATGAAGAATTCTGTTCTGTTTGTGGACTCCAGAGATGCTGCTCTTACAGAATCAGGAGATGTTATTTTATCAGGGGTAAGACACTCTGAAATGATGGCTTTATTTTTGTGGCAATTGGCTTGCATTTGAAATGAGTTGGTATTGATGATGTCCTGCACTGAAACCTTTAGGGCATCAAATGTGATTGTTAACACTTTCCAGGCAGGGGTTGAAAGATAAACTGGTTTCAAACTGTGACTGCTCTGTCTGTGACCAAACCATGCAGCCTCTGTATCTACCATTATATGACACCATATTACAGTAGCATGTTTTCAGCATTGGCTTTTGGTGATGACAATGAATTGCTGTTGAAAGACCTACATTTCCTGCAGTGTTTGGTTATTATAAATATTCTTCCAATCTATTTATTAAAACCTGTAACTTTCTTCCCATGAGATTTCAGCATGATTGACACTGAATGGACCAGCCCAAAGAATGGACCACACAAGCCAAGCAGACAATGATCTGCACAGATTTGCCAGCAGGGACTCTTTGAGGTTCTTTGAGGTTCTTTTTCTCTTTTAATGTGTCTGCAGAATAAATATGATTTACACTTTTGAGGTTTAACATAAGAGCTCCAGATATGGTAATGTGTGTGAAATCCCATGTGTTTTGTTGGACAAGTAACAAGCTATCCACTGTAAAAAAACTTACTGGCTGAGGAAAGTCTGCCAGCTGTTTTTCTTTGAAAACCATTCTGCTCCTCTGATTTCTGTCCAGTTTCTATATAATTTGAATGTTGATCTGCTTCACCATGGAAAGTAATCAGTTTTGGGATGCAGCACTGGAGGAGTTCTTTCTTTTGAAGTCACTCAGAAGAAAAGGGTTTTTTTTTTCCTCTTAATGTATGTATGGCTATTAGGATTTTGTATAAATATGTATTTTTTTTCATAGGCGGAGATTTTTGCTGAGCTGGGGGAGGTATTGAAGGGTACAAAACCAGCCCTGCCTGAGAAAACAACAGTGTTTAAATCACTGGGTAAGAACAGCCCCTCCTGTGTCCAAGTCTGACAGAAAACAATGCCTTGTTCTTTGTTAGGTCCCCCATGCGTGGGAAAGCTGCTGATCATCTTCAGAACCACTGTGGCAATGCACTGTCCACAAGAAAGTAGACTGTGATTTGCATTTTCCCTTTTTATTTCCCTTCTTGTTTATCTAGCAGGATTGATGTAATGAAAAGTGATAGGAAAGCAGGCAAACAATAGAAGTCCATTTTCCATTTCACAGTTGTTCAAGACATGACTGCAGCATTTATTACTGGAGCTGCAGCCCGACTGCCCCGCTGTTCCTGCCGTGGGGTCTGTCTGACCTGAGACAATGTGCCAGTGTCCTGTGGGGCTGGCCTGTGGGCAAGGGTGCCACTGGGGCTGAATTACCATGCTCTGAGCTGCATGACATCTCCCAAAGGGCCCAGTTGTGATATGAACACTGAGAATTAGATTCCTACTGTTACATTAACTTCTCAGAGCACACCCAACACCACATGATGGCTGTGGACTCTGAATGTAACACTGCAGGTGTTTGGGATGGGAAATAACTTGTGTTCCTGTCCAGTTAGATCATGTCCTGGATCTTCCTGTTTCCCTTCTGAAGCAAAATTATTTGTACAGTTGAATAACTGTTTGAAGGTAACTTCAATTCTTTTTCAGGCATGGCAGTTGAAGACACAGTAGCAGCAAAATTTGTTTATGATGCTTGGTCAGCTGGTAACTAAAGAGAGAAGTCTACAATGCCAATGAGGCTAAGAAAATGGTTTGCACTTAGCTTCCTTGAATCCTGTGTTAACAAGAAAGGCACCAATCCTATCTGAATGAGGCCCTTCTAGAACATTCAAGAAGGAAAAATGAAATTTCAGCAATAGTCTAATTTCTAAAGTCTTCTAATTTCAAGTATTAGATACTTGCAGTATTGCTAATAAATGTCTCTCTTTTTTTAACAGCAAATATTAGATGTTTGCAGTGATACTAACAGGAGTATCTTTACATATTTTGATGTCATTCTGGATCAATGCCTTTCCTTCCTAATTATTTATGTAGCAGAAACCTGTGTGTAGATTTTATGGGTTTTAGAGGGATAATTCATTCTGGTGTAAAATACATCAGTTTGTAGAATGGACTCTGGCATCATATTTTACCTGTGATGGTACTTTAAATGCAACTGTGGGTTTCAGTGCTCCAGTGACAGTGACCTTGTCTTCAGCCTCCTAGGTACACAGCCCACCTCTGAGTCCTGGACACACCTTCCCTTCCAGCTCACACTGCAAGTCCCCATGTTTTTCACCCCTTGCAATCCACCTTCCTTTGCCCTCAGACTCAGTGGTTTTTCACTTCAGAGCACGGTTCTGAGAGGGGGCTTATGTAAATAACCAGTTAGGTTTCTGCTCAGTACCTCCTTAGTACATGCCCTGCTGGGATATTGCCATTTTGATATTGCAAGAATGTGAGAACTAATATGTGTTTTAACTTCTGCCTGTATTCTGGAGGGAGATTTTGCTATTGATCTATGGTGCCTCTAAGTTGTTTTTCTAAACTTCTTCGAAGGCTGAAACGACACAAGCAGATTTCAAATATACAGGCAAATATTTTCAGCTTGGCTGTACCATGCTTCAATTGCTAATTGTTCTATTATCACAGATATTAGCTGGGGCAGGAATTTTCATGATCCTTTCCTGGCAGAGGAGCCCAGTCACATAAGGAAAAAGTTCCAGCTTTGTGTTGTTATGCAACTGCCTTGCAAAAGAGTGAGCATCTGCTGAAAAACAGCTATTGCCCTGGAAACAAATTCCTGTCTCAGGCTCACAAGTTGTGCCTTGTGAAATTTTATTTCCATTTGCATATTATTTCATGCAGGCTATTAAGTGTTTCTTCATGCTGTGGAAGAGTTGGATGACAGGGCATTTTTAACATGCTGGTAGAATAGAGCAGGGCAGCAAGAAGGAAGCTCAGGAGCTGCTGGCAATAAAGCTCTGGAGGGTGCATAGGTAAGTGTAGAAGAGGTTAGTGAGTACAGTGCAGGTGTGATGTAAATAATACTCCCAGTTATAAGCCTGGTGTAAGCTAGTTGGAAAATGAACTAAAGGTACCAGACCACTCATAGGGTTGAAGGATGTTTCATGTGGATCCAAACTGAACTGCCCTGATTCTGTTTATTCCATCAGAAAGAAGAACAGAAATTTTTCTATGAGCTTTTGTGTTTTAATTGTAGCAAAATTACTCTTCTATTTTTACATGTCTTGTTTCTTCTTTCTCATTTCTGAAGTGTTCAGAAATTTATGTGTTGACTAAATTTGTTACTTCAGTCATGCAGAACTTCACTAACCTAAGGTAAACATGAAAGCAAAGGATGCTCTCATTATTGAAGGACTCCATGGAAACTTGCAATTAATAATTCTGGCAGTATTATCCCAGTTCTGTGCCAGTGATATACCAGATTTGTAATTCAAAGTGAGATACAGTGTTTGTAAAGAAGACAAGTCCAGTTTATTTTCACAGAATATGCACTTTAAAAAATAAATGGAGCCAGTCCAAAGACCTGTTCTGAAAACCCACATTGTTCTCAGCTTCATTGGCAGTAGGACATTTGGGAGCCTGGCTCCAGTGTTGTACCTCTGATGTCATGAAGAGGATTTGGTTGTTATGATGGGAGTTGCCTGGATGCCAGCTTTAGATTTTCTGAGGGGAAATAATAGCATCAATTTCTATGTTTCCTTCTCTTACAAATTAGTGGATCATGAAATTGTGTAACTTGCATTTATATTAAAATTAAATAGATACTACTGGTTTTCTTTGACTTTCATTTTGTTGTCCATTTCTTTTCTGGTTTGTGGTTGATATATTTGAAGACAAGAAAATATTCAAGTTGTTGCAGTGACTGCTCTCTCAGTAAATGTGATCACTGAACATAAATGGAAGAAATAGGGGGTGCTCTGTTCCTCTTAGATACTCAGTTTTGCAGTTGTCCCATGCTGCACATTTTCTGAATGTTTCTCCAGTGCAGAGTATGAAATCCTTAAGGAAGGAGAACTTTGTACTTGGCAGAACTGTGCTCCTGTAGATAGCCTGGTTTTATGCTTTGGGTTTGGGTTCTGCCCTAGGATTGCACATGTGAACTGAACTGAGCTATACAAATGTTCCTAAGGAGTCCCAGCGAGGGTTCCAGTGCTTCCAAACTCCAAAGGAAACAAAGGGGTTGGTAAGGGAAAAAAAAAGAAAACAACAAAGCACATGAGTGGAAAAAGCCTTAAATATGAGTCTTCCTTTCTATTAATTTTTCCCCCAAATTTTTTTCACAGGGCTGCTTTATACTATCCCATAAGAAAAGGGTTAGTACTATTGTACTTTTTTTCCCCCCCACTAAGGAATAAAAATTAAAACTTTATTCAGTTGCCTAAAAGTAAGAGTCATATGGGGTGTTCTGGGGCTTCTTAGTCTCTTGATGCAGTTTCTGGGGGACAAGGGACTCCTACAGGTCTGGCGCTGCTCCTTCTAGCTTCCCAATCACTGCAAATACCTGAGGAGGTGCCTGAACACTGAGGATGCCTGTGACAACTGAGTTATGTGCAGGTAACAGGTCTCAGAGGCAGATTTCAGTGCAATTTGGTTCCTGATTTCCCCCTGCAGTGCCTTCTCCTCCACCTACATTTCCCTCATACATTGAAGATTAATTGGTTCCTTCTTGCTTTGTTAAATGTTTGGGGGTTTCTTAGCCAAAATGAAACCAGGCAGTGGGGGGAAGGTGTCTGGATTACTGTGCTGAGCACAGCAATTGTGGAAGGTTGCACAGAACAGGACTTTGATGTGATTGCTTAATATAAGAACATATCAACCTGCTGTGTTGAATCCAAGCAGGGAAGAATGCAGTATAAAGTCCATCCAAGAAAAGATATTATAATACACAAATCACAGTCCCAAGATGATATGGAAAGAAGAAATATGAAAAATCCAGATCATTAACCAGGATTAGCCTCCACAAATGCAGCATAGCCCTAAGGAAAAAACCATAGCTGGCTAATGGAAAGCCATAAAAAGAGATTTAAAGATAAATGTTCCACTAATAAATGTGGATCTAAAATCTGTGATTTTAGCCAGAGCATGGCTACTATAAGCACTTTATTAGATTCACAGAACTCTACAGGAGTGATTAATTGATATCTGATAGTGCTGGCTTCCCAAGGGAACAGGGGAACCCTGCTGTCAATGCCTCCAGATAAACTGAAGAGCAGGAGCTTCCACAGCAGCACAGCTCATTTTCTTTTTTTATTTTTGTGAGCTGTGTGTGTGATGTACGGCTCTCAGGCTAACAACCCACAGAAAATGGTGTGTGATATGAGTCCTCATTTCTGGGACTTTGCATGGAAAATGCAGCCTATAGGAACCAAGCTGGGGCTATACCAAAATAGATCCAAAATTTTGAAAATTAAACCTCAGCTTCTTGTAGTTAAAAGTATTGCAGCCTTGATGACATTTAGGACATGATAGGTGCTGGCAGTTGGATCCTGCCTAATGAGACAAGAAAGGAATATCCAACTCACACTGAACATTTCTTGAGAAGATACTTCATGTATTTTTAAATTATTATCAATACAGAAGTAAAAACTGTAGTGACAAAAATATGAAATTTGCTGTAAATTATTCTTATTTACATTAATTCAGAGGTGATTAGAGTCAGTAAACCATAGCTAAAATCAAGATTCACATTCCTTTTCTAACGTACCATCAATACCAGGAAGAGTGGTTTTACTGATCTTCCAGAAACAAATGGAGAAAACTCAAAGCTCTCAAGTTCTGAGAATGTTCTTTTCATTGTGGTTTTGGAGAAGAAAGGAAGGTCTTTATTAAGGAATGCAGTGGGCCTGGCCTTCACTGTTATTTGAAATTATCTGGACCAAAAGAAATCCAATCCACATAAACAGTTTAGGGAGAAAAAGCTTTTGGGTTTTTACCTTCACAGTCTTGCTTTTTGGCAGAATATACTTTACTTAATATCCTGTTCATCACAACCACCTACCCAGCGAGAAAAATTGTTATCCCTGCTGTACTTCCTAAAGCAATTGATAACCTCTCTCCCTTTTGCTTTAGCAGACTTCTGAGAAGAGTTGCCCACTCTTTGGAGAGAGGGAAAGGTAATCAATCAGTGTGTAGGTTACCACAACAGGCATGATAATTTATAAGCAAGTATCTACGGTTTTTCCAGGGTTCTCGAGTGCCTGTTTTCTTTTATTCACAGCATTCAGGACTTTCTTTCTTGGCCCAAGCTGCATCTGAATGCTCTGTAGATCTTCATCAGAACATAGCATCAGGGCATCTAAATCAATTTTTTCCCTCATGAAGACTGGAAGAAACTCCTCCAGCATCTGTGATGCCAGAAATACCTCAAGGGGCGTATTCTCTGTTTCCTCATCATCCCAAATGACTTCTTCCTCATGCCAAGGGACATCAGCACTGTTTTCAGCATCATCTTCCCTGCCATTCTCAGCATTTTCATACTGAAAGAGCTCACTGGCCATTGTAACTCTTATGCCTTCTTTCTCAGAAGACACAGCTTCAGGATTTACCTCTGCAGCCAAATTCCTTCCAAACACAATCTTGCCAAGACCTGGCCGCTGAAAAATGGAGAGCTGGCTGTCATTACCAGAGAGAGTTTTCTCTTCGAGGTCATTCAGTAATTCATCCTCCTCTTTCTCATCAAACAAATGCATCACACTTTTCCTACCCATATCATCCTCTTGGGCACCTCTTTGTGTTTCCTGCCTTCTTGTGCTGTCAGCTGTCTTTTTTGTCTTGAGTTTCATGCTATCTTTCAGGTTTTTGGTTAAAGTGCTTGTGGTATTTGAAGAAAACAGACCGGGCAGCTTTACCCTGGAGTGAGTTCCTCTGGAAGAATTCACCGAGCCAACCTTTCCTTTGACATAATTCCGGTTCATTTCATGCTGGTGTTTCTCCTGGCGCTTCTCACATTCCTTGATTTGTCTCTCCACGTTCCTCTGGGCCTGTGCCTTTTGCTTGGAGACCTTCTTAGGGTTGAGCAGGTTCTGCTGGGTGGCAGCTTTGTCCAGGATCTGGACGCACTCCCTGCGGTCCCTGCTGGCCGCTGCCTCCAGGGGCGTGCGCAGGTCGTTGTCCAGGGCAAAGATGTTGGCCCCAAAGTTGATCAGGAAGGACACACAGTGGATGTGGCCATTGCAGGCAGCATGGTGCAGGGGCGTGTTCCCCCAGATGTCACACTTGTCTGGATCCCCCCTGGCAGGGCAAACAGCACACAGTGAGCTGGGACACCCACACTGAGCCCTGCAGTGGCACTGAACACACTGAGCGTGTGACCCTGCTGTGCTCTGAGAGAACAGCCCAGGGACAGTGGCTCAGCTTGGCTCCAGCCACCAGAACAGGGCTGCACCCACTCACACACACCCTGAGTGTGGCTCTGTGTGTGGCAGGAGCTCTCATCCCTGTGATTTACACGAGTTCACAGGGCTGACTGTGACTGCATCTCCCCATGAGGGAGCCAGGGCATTTCCTTTGTCATCCCAGGGTTTGGCAACTGAAAGTGGGCTCAGGCTTTGACTTAGTCCTATTGGAATTACTGGCAAAACTGTTTCAAGAACATTTGCATGGAATATTTTCCATGATTCTCTCCTTTTGCATGCCAAATACAGGCAATGCTAGGTGGTTTCCTCACTGGCCACAGTGATACACGCTTAATGAGCTCCTGCAGTAACTTTTTAGGAAGGTAATAAGTAAATGATCCAGAGTAAAGCCCTGGTTACCCATTTGTCTCCATTGCTATTAGTTTAAGCCCAGATAGATGCCATTGTTTTTCAACTCTTTTGTTCTCTGTGAGCTGCTTTTTACTTATGGTGGTTTGAAAAGCAGAAGTTCATTTGGAAATAAAATGTCACATTTTTTCAATTGAATTTAAAGCCAGTGAAAAGTATTGCTTGAATTTTAACTCTTGTGCTGACTTCACACTGAACTGCTTGAATATTTAGATGCACATTTGGCAAGGTCAACCTTAGCAATACTCAGAAAAGAGCTTGTGTCCTCTTGTGACCAACCAACAAGGTGGCCACAGAAGCCCAAAGTCTATATTGACTTCAGAGCCTGGGACCAAATTTACAAGGAGAATTTCCACTCCTGTGAGTTCAAGCATTTCAATGACACAGTGGTGCCACAGCAGCTGTACTGTGAAAGACATGGTACATCACAAAATGTCCTTCAGGCACTGATCTTTGGCTCTGAAGAAAAGCACTCTCAGGTTTGTTGAGGGTCAGATCTGACCCCATCCCCAGGCAGGAGGAGCTCAGGGGTCCAGCAGAGCCAACCCTGGGAGCTCAGCTTTGCCACAAGGAGGTGGCAGCTGAGGATCAAAGTTTCTCACCCAGACATTTGGGGACCATGTGCACATATTTCTGTTTGGTGGCTGTGCCCTGGGGAGCTGCCTGGCTGTGGCTGAGCGTGCTGAGCTCCTCAATTCCCACGATTTTTGAGCTGGCTGCAGTGCCCTGAGCCTGGGGAGAGCCAGCTCCTCCATCCTCCCCCAGCTCCTTCTGAGCTGCTCGTGGGCTCTGCTCCCCTGGAACCTGCCAGCCTTTGAGTGCCAAACAAATGACAACCTCCAGTGGCTGCTCCCAGCTCAGTGGGGCTTTGGACAAGGTCTGACATCTGCTCTGGGTTCTCAGCTCCTCCTTTCCCTGCTTCCCCAAGGGCTCACACAAAAGAGAGCAGATTCTGCTATTTGGTCCTGCCTTTATTCGTGTACCTGCAAGGCAAGCAGAGAAAATGTCTCCTGACACCTGGGAAGACAAATTATTTCAAGATGAAAGGGGTTTATTGTTAGTGTTGCTAACTTTCCAAGGGCCAAAGCCTGAGAGTCCTAAAATCTGCAACCACTCTAAAGAAAATTTCCCTTTACCTCAGAGCCTCCTCAAGGAAAGGACGATTTTGTTAAAAATAATTACAATACTTTCTTACAAGAAAACATTAACTGACTGAAGAACAGCTTAACCATCTTCTAAAATTCAGCTTTTCCCCTCAAATAAACCAGTGAGAATGCAGCCATACCTCTGACAGACAGCTCTTGCTGATTGTGTCAACAATCTCAGATTAAAATAGAGGTAAACACATATATATTAAGATTTTGAGGTGATACTGTTCCAAAGCTGTCCTCTACTAAGAAAAAGACTTAGAAATACATGAAAGAACAAATGTACAGAAATTTTGATCTTTGTGTCATCTTCTGTGATTTCTGTCAGCTTATGCTCTAGAAGAAAATTATTTTGCTATTTGTTCCTTATCTAGCTGTTCTGGCTTGCAGGTGCTCAGGGACAAACCTTATAGACAGGTATTTCCTGGGAGCTACCTTAATTGCACAAGTTGAAAAGCTGTCAATCTATTTTTGCTTCTCCTGAGGACAGAGCAACAACCACACAGTCCAAAGGTCTTTTTCATTGTGATACCACAGCCACACCTGAGCCCAATGAGCTATAAAGCAAATCTATGAAAAAAACCCCCATTTTTTCAACTCCTTTTCTAATAAAACTCAGATACATCCAAATAGTTATTCAGCTGTTCCCTGCAATCTGTTCACTGTTCTGCAAAAGAACATTTTATTAAGTGCATCTCTACACAAGAGCAGATTTTCTTTTAGTAGATGTTATTACAGAATCACAGATTAAAAGGCTCTGAGCAAGAGAGTGCTGATGGTGAGAGGTAATTACCCTTTCAATAAGACATCTTAACCATGTAAGACATTTAAATGATACAGACATTTTATTACTAGAAAATAAACCCATAGAAAAACCTTCCTTTCATTTTCTTTCCTTTTTTCCTTTCCTTTTGATGTTTTACAAGGATCCTATCACAGTTTCTGAAACAGTATTCTTGGTTTCTGCATGATGCTAGTTGTTAAAAAAGCAGAGAAATAACCATTTTAGACATTACTAGCTCAGAGCTCTCTGTTGTGACTCACCTCTGGACAGCATTAAATCTTCACAAGTGCCTACTAACTGCACTTTGGAAGAAAATGGGAGGTATTTTTTGCTGAAACTGTTTCAAATTAGGGATTTCTCTATAAATCCTGTCTCAAGATATCCTCAGAGGTTGTTGGCAGCTTTTCCAGTGAGGAAAGGGAAGGTCCCAGCTGCTGCAGGCTCCACTCACAGCATGGTCCTGAGGATGCTGATGTGTTTGCACTGAGAAAATCATGAAGAGACCTTCCCGCAGGCTCTGGACCTAAACCCCTGCCACTAAATAAACAATTCTTGGCAATGCACTGAAGGAGATGACTGTGATTTTCAGCCTTTTGGGCCTGAGGCCATGGGGCATCACAAGCACAGTGCTGTAGGTGTGTTTTTGAGGCCCAGGCTGTGAGCAGGGGCTGGTGACTTACCCCCTCCTGCAGATGACTTCCAGAGCTTCCAGGTACCCGTGGTAGGCTGCCAGGAGGGTGGGGGTCATCCCATCCTCATCAGAAGAGTTCAGGTCTTTCCTAGTGGCCTCCTTCAGCAGGTCCACGTTGCCATCAGCTGCTGCTTTGTGATACCTGCTGGACATTTTCAGCAGTTTCTGGTTTGCTGGAGCAATACCCAGGCTGTGCAGTCACTGCTCCATTGCTGCTCATTAATGATTACAGGCTGAGGCTCCCTGTGAGGAGGGGAATGGGGAGGCAAAGTTCATCCTTGCAGGCTCTTTGTCTGGAGATAAGCAGGCTGTGGTTGGTGAATCTTGCATTTCCTGGGAAGTGGCTCTGCCATGTGCACTTGGGTGAATAATTGACTGCCTGGAGAGGGGACTCGCCCATCTTCTCCAGGTCTTTGCCTGAATGTTCTGTGGGAATTGCAAAGGGACTTTGAACGACAAAAAGAACTTCAGAAAAGCCTTCAAAAGGCCATGTCAGTGTGACCAGGTGTCACCCCAAGTAATAAAGTATCCCTGAGTCTGATGTGAGGAAATGGATGAGCAATTACCTGTACTGGTGAATCCCCTTTTACTGGGATGCTCTGTTTGAAAACAAGTCCCTCCCCTGCCACACCAGGCACTTCCATGGAACTATTTTGTGTACAAAGTCTGGAAATGATGAACAGGATGATGTTTGGATAAAACCCCCAACAACTCTGCAAGTCACAGCTGGCAAAACCACAGCTGTGTAAATAGCATTTCATCAGATCTTCAGGAAATATAAAACTTATCCAACAGGTGGTTTAATCTCCATTTAGATTTAAAAAAAAAAAAAAAAAAAAGGTGCAGGATTTCCTCAGGATACCACAGGGAATTCCAGAAAAGGAAACATGATGGGCCTGCACCTCCTGCCCCACCTGGGCACTGTGGTCCTTGCCTGGGAATAGATGGGGACATTCCCCATTACCAATAATGACTTCTTGATCCAGAAATAATTTCCCCTGATTTCAGTGGCATTAATGGCTACCTCTACAAGCAGAAACTTACAGAATTAAACTAACTCTAACTCTAAGTTTAAAAGAGTTGCTAAGAGCAAGTCACATAAAAAGACAGTTTTCAAGCACCAGCTCAAAAGTTGGTGAGAGGCTCCTGCAGCTTCCTGCAGTGCTGGAGTTCAGGGCTCTTCTGGCCACATTCACAAGAGCTGCCACAGAAACATTATTTTTTGCCAAGCTGTTTTCTGTGACTCACTGAATTTAACCTGGATCTCAGAGGCTCTACCCTCAGCAATTAGCAGTGGGGTTTTGTTGCTTGCTGTGCCCCCATTAGAGAATCACAAACCAACTCCTTGCTCAGCCTTGGTGCAATCCCCAAATGGAATTCTGCCACCTCATTTACATCCCATAATTCTGCCCCTGTGACACACCAGAGCCCTCTCAAAATGGGCTTTCTCTCTTCATTATTTTCCCAGGCAGGAATTGAAGAGCTCTTCAGGAATGAACTTGTACCAACCTTTTTCTTCCCATGAGGACAAGGAGGGTCAGGCAGATCCTGTGACAGGTTTGAACCTGTGAATAAACAGAGCAGAGCAAAGCCTGGCTGTCCCCTGTGTCACCCCCTGGCACAGCTGTCCCCTGTGTCACCCCTGGCACAGCTGTCCCTCGTGTCACCCCTGGCACAGCTGGCCCTGATGCTGTCCTGCCACCCCAGGGCACTCAGGGTGGGCTGTGCCTCACCCAGGCCAACCTGCAGCCCCACTTTTAGAAGACAGTTCTACTCTCAGCCCTTTCTCAAGTTCCCTGCACTGCATCAATAATTGTCTAATAAAAATGCAGCCATTTATTCTATTTTCTATTTAACCAGGCACAGCATGGAGTTAAATTTACAGCTACTGGAAAAACTAGCTGTTGCAGAACAAAGATAGGTAATACACACACACACACACTCACACAGATATATATATAATTAGCTGTTTCTTAAGCCATTGAATTTTATTTCTTTTACTGGGCCTTTTTTCAGGTGTAAAATGATCACCATTCACATGCTGCATATACCACCAGTGCCTGGTAGGAGAAACACCCATGAAAAGTGATTTGGTGGCAGAAGAGTCCTTTTAATTTTCAAGATCCTTGTTTTCTACTACAGAAGTACCTTCATTTGCTTTTCTCTTAATTAATCCAACACAAAAAGTGTTGATCTCAGAGTGATTTTTACCATTAACATCTGAAAATGTTGATTTTAAACTTACCCTGTATAATGCTAAGTAGGAAACTATTGTTCCAAGCTTTAATTAGAGGTAAAGAAAAACCCACATCAGTTGGGGAAAAGCTTCAGGACTTTACAAGCTTTGTTATTATTTGTGTCATAAAAGTGGGCATTACAAAAAAGAAAGAAAAAAGAAAAGACCAAACAAAATCTTCATCTGTTTCTAAACTCCTGGTACTTGTTCATCTTTGTCCTATTCAAAAACCTCAACTTGAAATGCAATAAATGATTCAACATCAAATGAGCTAAATTTCTCAGCCTGAATGGAGATTATTCTTTTGAGACTGAAGCTCAAAATTGTGAACATTTTAAACTCCCTGGATAGTTAGAATGAAGCTTTTCTTTTTTGTGTTTGAAAAGAACTTCAGAACCATTCCACTTCCAATTGAAATGTCTTACCAGGCTCAAGAGGAACTCTGTTGTGATGCTACATGGTGTTGTAAACTAATGAATTATTTAACCAGCAGCTCTGATTTGTTATTGGATTTCACTGTGTACATGACTATTACTCTATTAATTTGAGAACTGTCTCAAATAAAATATTGCCAGTTAAACTATTTAGATGGAAATGCTGCAGCATCAGCAGTTGGGTTGTTGTAGATAACCTGGAGCATGAGCCTGCACAGTGATGTTGTTGTGCCATCTGTTTTGCATGAGATGTTATCCAGCACAACATTTCCTCACTGCAACTTTTTATAAGCACCAAGTGTGGTATGGTAAAGGCCATGCAAGGGGAGGCAAGGAAGTCTCTGCTTGCCTAATGAGATCTTTGGAGCTAATGGGCTTGGAGAAGAATGAAATGAGTCACACTGGGTAATTGTGGCTGCACAATTCAGGGATGATGGCAACATTTAAAACAACAGTAAGACATTTTTTCACTTCTTAGGGAGGCAGAACTTCTGTGCCCCTGGACACAATGCTGCTGGATGTGCTCTTGAGCAGCCAGTTCCCCCAGCCAGGCTCAGCCTGACCCACACCATCCTCAGTGTGACCCACACCATGCTCAGTGTGACCCACACCAGGCTCAGTGTGACCCACACCAGGCTCAGCCTGACCCACACCAGGCTCAGTGTCACCCACACCATCCTCAGTGTGACCCACACCAGGCTCAGTGTCACTCACACCATGCTCAGTGTCACCCACACCAGGCTCAGCCTGACCCACACCATCCTCAGTGTGACCCACACCAGGCTCAGTGTCACTCACACCATGCTCAGTGTCACCCACACCAGGCTCAGCCTGACCCACACCATGCTCAGTGTCACCCACACCAGGCTCAGTGTGACCCACACCAGGCTCAGTGTGACCCACACCATCCTCAGTGTGACCCACACCAGGCTCAGTGTCACCCACACCATGCTCAGTGTGACCCACACCAGGCTCAGTGTCACCCACACCATGCTCAGTGTCACCCACACCAGGCTCAGTGTGACCCACACCAGGCTCAGTGTCACTCACACCAGGCTCAGTGTCACCCACACCAGGCTCAGTGTCACCCACACCATGCTCAGTGTGACCCACACCAGGCTCAGCCTGACCCACACCATGCTCAGTGTCACCCACACCAGGCTCAGTGTCACCCACACCAGGCTCAGTGTGACCCACACCAGGCTCAGTGTCACCCACACCAGGCTCAGTGTCACTCACACCAGTGCTGCCTGACACCCACCTGACATGATTGCTGTTCTACTGTGAGTCCAAGGGCATCCCTTGCAGAGCCTGCACACAGTAGGGCTGGGAGCAGTGACATTATCACAGGGACTTTTCCAGTTTTTGCTGTGAGTGCTCAAAAGTCAAATTCCTGACATGGCATTCAGGCTCTTTGCTTTGTTAAAACATTTTCCTTGGTTTTGGGGATCTTTTCACCCGTGGTATCTTCACCAGTGCTTCAAACAGTGCCAAGAAAAGCCATGCTGAGCTCATTGGTGTCTCCAAATGCTGTCATGCTGGCATAGAAAATTCCATTAAAAAAATAACTGCCAAAACAGACATGCATTTTTCTATTAAATATCTAGCATGGGAATAAAGGGAATACATTATCAGAGCAAGAAAAGGATGCATTCAAAATAGAAGGTGACAACAAGCTTTGTTAAATCTGGGATCACCTTAAGGTCACCTGTGAGCTGCCCCACTCAAGGAGCAGCAGCTGCAAACACTTTGCTCCCTGGGCAGCAGAGATGTGGCACCTGTGTGAGCCAGACCCAGGGCGTATAAAACCCTCCCTGGGCAGCCCCAGACCAAGCTTGTGGTACCCTGAAGAGATGGGGTTTGGGCAGCAGTGCTGGAGCACCTCGAGGATGTGGTGAGTGTGGTTTGGGACACAGGGGGAGGTGGGTCCTTTCTTTGCTGCTCTCTCATTTGATTCTCTTTTCTTTGCAGGTTGCTGCACCTGTTTGGATTTTTGCTGTGCTCAGCCCCTTGTGCTGCTGGCCTGGGGGACCAGGATTTCTTGGGTAATGTGCCCTCTCTGGGCTGGCTGTGGTTTGGGTTTTCTTGGAGCTGCTTCTCCCCTGCCTGGGCATTGGAGGGGGGCTGGCTGGGGGCTTGCAGGAGGGTTTGCTGGGGCTCATGCTGCTCTTCCCTCTGCAGAGAATGTGACCTGTCATAGGGATGGGATGGAAGTTGGGTTTTCCAGAGAGCTCAGCAACTATTCCTGGCATGTGTCTGTTGTTGGTATGTACTGCTGCTGCCCTGGCCCTGGCTGCTGGACCTGCCTGCTGCAGGGCTGATCTTCCATCTCCCTCCTAGATGTGAGTGGTGAGGAGGTTGTGTCCTGTGACCACACTGTGGATTATGAGAGGCTGATACTCAATGTCCTGTTTGTCAACTGCTCCAGCCTGCAGGTAAAGGGGTCTTCATCCTGGAAAGCTGCTGTAATGGACTTGGGAGATGTTTAATTTTTTCCCTTGGCAGGACTGAGTTTAGTGTGGTTTCTATTTCTAACCTTCACCAAGACTGAGGGTACTTATGCTTCTGACAACCTAAAACTCTTGTGGAGGAACACTTCATGCCAAAAGTTGAAAAAGAAAACTAAACCCAAAGCTACTGAAACTCTTATTTTTTTCAGCTATGCAATAAATCCCTCAGAGCCTGCTTATAAATGTTGTGTTTTC
This sequence comes from Luscinia megarhynchos, assembly GCA_034336665.1. Classification (NCBI taxonomy): domain Eukaryota; kingdom Metazoa; phylum Chordata; class Aves; order Passeriformes; family Muscicapidae; genus Luscinia; species Luscinia megarhynchos. Next base: position 1,916,566 of record CM067577.1, on the reverse strand, counting down.
CTGTAGAAAACTTGAACTCCTTGACAGGTTTCTTGTAGGGAGATGGACCAGATTCAAGAGTTTCAGGGCAATCTATTTAGATGTGTATTGACAGACAATTAACACCATCTGCTGATCATAGCTGTTGAGGTAGAGTAGTAAGTGGGAGGCCAAAGCCAGATGCTTTACTGATATTTGAAATACCACAAGACTCTGCTCTGCTGTTTATTAGCTTAGGTTTTTTTATTCTGGCACTAAAACCTGCTACTCCTTGCAGTGTTCTTCTTTATTTCTGCAGTTATCTTTATTTTTTGCTCTTCAACCTCACCCTGGTGCCCCCTTGCTTTCCTAAAGAGCTCATCCTTTTCCTTTGGGCTTTTAAAACAAGAAGTCATCTTGTTCTTGCATGGGTACAAGCACCTAAACCACCCCTGAAGTTAGGGCTCAGTCCCAGTGGCTTTTAGCAGCCCTCAGGCTGTAGTGAGTCCTGCTGCCTCTCTCTAATTCATGTCTCTTTGTAGCATGGTCAGCACCAGCTCTGGTTGAAGCTGATGGTGAATGACACAGTGGGAGAGGAGACCAACATCACCTACAGCACTCACTGTGACAGCATGCATGTAGATGAAGTCACTGCTCCTGTGTTTGCTGGTGCAACAAACTGCACAAAAGACTTCATGGCAGTAAGTAGAGGAGTGGGAGTGCTGTAGATGCTGCTCTGAGGCTTGCAAGGCAGGGTGGCTGTCTCCTGGAATTGTCTGGGATCTGCAGAAAGCTGGGAAAGCTCCAATGAGCTGTGAGGAGGGCTCTTGGCTGCATGTTTGTTTTGGCTTGGCTGCTGGCTCTGGAGGGCTGGTTTGCAAATAGTCCTTAATGATGCACCCAGCCTGGCTCCAGCCCTATTGCAGGGGAAGCTGATGTTGGCTGTCTGCTTTGGGAAGCTGCAGTGGAGACTTCACTGTGTGGCTCCAGCCCTGCAGGTTCCTGCAGTCTAATTCCCATGCTGTGTTTCAGGTTACCTTCCCAGGACTCATTTCAAGTCTCAGTGATGAGCACATGGTATGTTCCTCCTGCCTTGTGAAGGGAGCTGGGGAGGGAGGAGTGCCTGGGGTTTTGGCATAAACTGAGCCTGATATCTCCAAGTTCAGGCAGGGACCTCTCTGAACTTCTATCTTGTTGGGAAGCTTAATTCTGCCCTGTCAGTATAGGGAGCTGGAATGTAAGGCTTGGGAGGTGGCAGCCCTGCAGGGTGGCCTTGGTGTTTCTGTGCCTTCCTTCCCAAAGCAGGGATTTCTTGCTTTGCAGGTTCCAGCAACTCCAATGTCCTGGAATCTGTCAGTTGATGATGGAGCCAGAACTCATCAGCTGAGCCTTGGGCAAGCAATGAAGCAAGGCTATAACTTCCTAGTTGATGGCCACAACCTGATCTTTCAGGTGGCCTTTGCTGCCACTGGAGTTGTGTCCTACAGGGTATGTGAATGCAGAATCAGCACTGAGGGGTTACCCAGCCCCTGTTTGGCCTCCTGTAGACCTGGGGAATGCATTTTCAGGGCTGGTGTGTGCAAAGCTGTCTGGCTTTGCTCAGCAGTCACTGCACTGCCTCCCACAAGGGAATGGGGAGCCACAGTGAGTGGGAATCTCCAGAAGCAGAATTCTGGCCACAGCCAGTCCTGGGAACATCTGGCTGGCAGTCTCATGATCAGCAGCTGTTTTTAGGAAGGGGTGAGGTGGGAAGAAACTGCTCTTGCAAACCTGGACCTGATGCAGTACATGGCCCTCTGGGGTGGGTCTTCTGATGGATCAGAGCTGAGCACTGTCTAACAGAGCTCCATCTTCTTTGCCAGGACAATGATAAGGTGCTCCACACTGTGGCACTCAAGCTCATGTATGGCCCCCCTGAGCGTGGATTGACTGCAGAGTCCAGAATGCTTTGTGCTCCAGGTAATGCATGGGAAAAGCCAGAACCTGAACCTGCCCCAGGGAAACTGATGTTACATTTATCAGATGTATTTTATTTATTTGCTGCAGGTCCAGCAATCTGCAATGCAACACACATGACTGTTGCCATCCCAGCCTTTCCAGCGATCCTCATGGATGTGGATGTAGAGAATAAGACCATTCCCATGGATCAGCTTCAGGAGAATGGAATCACTCTGGACACACAGAGAGGGATCAGGCTGTATATCAGCAGGAGAGCCCTGAAGTCCAGGGTGAGTTCTGAGTCACAGGTGTTGGTGTAATCACACCTCCTTGGTGTTTTGAGACCCAGAGCACAGTAGCTTTTGACCTTGATTAAGCAGCTGTCAAGTCAGTCATGTGCTGGTGGCTGGCTGAGGGAAGATGTGATTAAGATTAATGCAAACTGACTTTGTAATAGATAGGCATCACGTAAGGTAACTTGGATTTCTTTAGGCAAAAACAGATGGAGGTGAAAATATTCCTCTTGGTGGGGGTGGGTATTTGGCATGCCTGGAGCAATGCAAATGAGCTTCCCCTGTGGCCAGTGTGATCTTTAGGCTTGGCTTATTTGTTAATCAGCTCTAACAGGTACATGTGTTAGAGCTCTTGTGGTCACACTAAGAGAATTACTTGTCCTTCAGCAACGTGGGAGGAGCTGCTCAGGACTACAGTACTACATGTCCTCCTTGAAACTGGCTTTTCACTTCCATGGGGAGACTGTGGCAATGGTGATGCACCCCGAGTGTCCCTGTGAGCAGCACACACCAATAGGTGAGTGACTCCTGCAGCTCCTGTGCTGTGACCCCCAGCATGGCCCATTGCTGCACTTTGTGTTGGATTAGTTCACCTCACCAACAGCCATCAGTGACTCACAGGACAGCTCATGGACCTCTGTTACAGCTGCTGTGTGCACCCAGGATGGGTTCATGGACTTCGAAGTCCTTGCTGAAAGCACCACACCCCTGCTGGATCTGGATTCCCTCAGGCTCAGGGATCCCGTGTGCCAGCCAGCCTACAAGTCCCCTTTGAATGACAGGGTTCGGTTCCATGTCCCTCTGAACGGCTGTGGCACCAGGCATTGGGTGAGTGTGTGGCCAGGGCTGCTGGGAGCCACTCAGGCACTGGCAGTGCCCTCACTAATGCTGTCATCTGCCTGCAGTTTGATGGGGAGCAGATTCATTATGAGAATGAGGTGAGAGCATTATGGACAGACCTTCCCCTGGGCAGGATCTCAAGGGACAGTGAACTCAGGTGTGTCTGGAAACCTCTTCAGGCCATCCAGTACTGTGTTACTCATACATCAATGACTCACCTGCTCCTTCCTTGTTACAGGTTGACAGTCATGTGCTCCTTCAGCAATGGTGATGCCTCCCTCACTGTAAAAGTAGACAATCTTTCTCCTCCACCTGCTGCAGTGAATCAAGGTTCCCTCTCCTTAGTTCTTCTAAGCTACCCAGGTAAAGCTGGCTCTGGGCTCAGTGGCTGGGAAGCATCTGGAGCTTGTGGAGGGAAGGGAGGGGGGATGAGTGAACTGTTCTGGTATACAGACTTCTACAGTCCTGGTGTGCCTCCTTCCTGCTCATCCATGCTGCTTGAAGCAGATGGCCCCCAGACAGACAGTAGCTGTCCAACCAGCTGCTGTTGAAGAGCTTGAGACCATCTCTGCCCCCTGGGTTATTGACCATAGCTGCTTTTGGCCCTTGCAGAGGACTCCTTCAGGCAGCCCTACCGGGAGGATCAGTATCCCATCGTGAGGTACCTGCGCCAGCCCATCCTCCTGGAGGTTCAGGTCCTGAACCGCAACGACCCCAACCTGCACCTGGTGCTGGATGACTGCTGGGCCACGGCCTCGCAGGAGCCAGCATCCCTGCCCCAGTGGAATATTGTGGTAGATGGGTGAGTGGAGTCCCTAATCCTCCTCTGCTCCCTCTTTAGTAACAGAGCCTCAAGTATGAGAGCCTTCCAAGTACTGCCATGGGGTGCTGGGATTTGTAGGAAGAAGATAGCACCTCAACCTTGAGCTTTAATCTGCTGCTTAAAGGAGTCAACACCAACAACCCAAACCTTCTCCACCCTTTGTTCTGTGTTTCTATTTATTGGCAGCTGTGAGTATGACCTAGACAGCTACAGGACTGTGTTTCACCCTGTGGGACGTGGTGTCAGCTATGCCAACTATCGCCAAAGGCTGGAAGTGAAGACTTTTGCCTTTGTCTCTGGTGACAGAGCCCTTTCTGGCCTGGTAGGTGACATTGCACTTGGAGCAGTTTTTGTTTGAAAATGAAGAGATGTCTTACTCCTCTCATTCTGTCCCAGGTGTACTTCCACTGCAGTGTTCTGCTCTGCCACCGTTTCCACCCAGACTCCCCACTGTGCATACCAAGGTGCCCGAGGCCATCTAGAAGCAAGCGAGGTAATGTCTGAGGGGATTTTAAGTTCCACTTATCCAAGATGACCCACTGCATGGTGGGGTTCAACTGTGCTGTGTTTCTGTTGTAGCAAGTGGGGTGGCAGCTGTGAACTCTGCGGTGGTGAGCCTGGGGGGCCCTGTCCTCCTCGTGCCAGAGGAGTGGTCTGCAGCCCGAGGTACTGAGCCAGCCTGGGGCTGGGGGTGCTGCTGGGGCTTAGAGAAGGATCTGCCCCACAAACAAACTGCCTTTCCCCTTGCTTTGCAGGGAGCACTCTCCTGAGCAAGGAGGCATGGGCTGGCATTGCAATGGCTGCTGTTGGTGTCCTCTCTCTGGCCACAATGCTACTGTTTCTGGCTTTTCTTAAATGCCTAAAGAGAAGAGCATACATGGTAAATGTACATTAGTGTGTATTTCCAAATAAACTTGGAGTAGTCACTTGATGGATTATGTTTGTCATGTATTCTCTTGCAGCTGGTTATGCAAATTGACACTGTTCAACCTCTGAATGTGTCCTTATTGTAGATTTGTCTTTAACAATGACTATAATATTAATTTCCTGAGTGTCTTAGTTCTGAAACAGACTGCTGCTATGTTAAATTCCTATTTGACTTTGGAGTCAATTTCCTTTCTTTGAATTGCTTATCACTGTTCACAATTGTGATTCCACTCAATTGGGTTTTGAAAAATCCATGTCATGCTAGTGTCTGACATATGAGTAGCTCCTCTAGCTGCCCTTGTAAACATAAGCCTTGCACTGTACCTGGAAATTAAAACTTGGCTTTATTGAAATTGTTTAGCAACACCCAGCACTTGTGTTAGAACCTTACTGTAAAAAAAAATCCTTTTGTCTGCATGGGAGTAAGATCATTACAGAATCTCTTTGAAGGAGATACACAGTGAAGCCTCCCTTTTCTGCATGCAGCAGTCTACAAGGACACTACAGAAACCAAAGTGGAACAGGCTTCCTACTGCCAGAGCTGATATTCTGATGGCTGGAAGTTCCATTGGCCACTTAATGGGGGGGCAGGTTTATGCAATTTGGGGGAGGAAAAAAGGTGCAAGTACAGCTCAAGCTGTCTTGTCTGCAGTACTGGCAGAACTGTCTGTAGATGGAATGCTGCCCACCTGAGGTGAGGCAGTTTTTTATGCAGTTCTTATTCTTGTATTTTGTACACTTTGCCTTGCATAGTCAAGGAAATGAGGCATAAAATATAGCTGCACATGTAGAGTGAAAGTCCTTTTCTGCAGTAGGAGTGTAACAGCCTTGGGTTAAACATTGTCTGGCACCTTTGTGTGGGCAGGGAGAGTGGTCATCTCAAGTCCAGCTCCAGGTCTGAGCGTGCAGATTTCCAGATTAAGTCAGTGGCCAGAGCCTGGCACTTGTCAAACATGCTGTGTGTAAACAGCACAGGCTGGGGGCTTGTCTGCCACAGCCCCTGCTTCAGTTAGGCATTATTAATGAGCTACTATTAATGCAATAGGTTTCAGGCTGCATTTTCTAAGTATTAATGTGTATTTGTGCAAAGAGTGTGGAGTAGAGACCATGATTAACATGATCATTAGACCTTATGCTAGTATTTAATCAAAATTATAGTAATATAAACAATGAATCTCACATTAATTACAAGTCAGTGACAAGTGGCCTTGTAATCATTTCAATCCTAACACTTAAGCTATCGTCCAGCAAACAACCTGCTATACTTAAGTCTTGTTGACTTAGCACTTGGCTGGAATATGAAGTTTTTCTGTAAAAGCCAGGTTAAGTGGTCCTTGATGAAGAGGGTTTATGTGCTTGACAGTATGTTGTACTTAACTGTATGGGCTCTTTAGCTCTTCTGACCCAAATAAGGCTAATCTTAAGGTTCCTGCTCTCCATCCTTTTTGTTCTGAAGTGTAGGGAAAAGATCTCTGTGTGTGTCTTCAGGAAGAGAAGTTTAACTTCAGTATAGGAAGCAGCAAGAGCTTTACTTTTGCCCTTTAACTTCTGTATTTTGTACTATTTTTACTCCTGAGAAGGTGAGACAAAAACCTCTTGCACATGCTGACAGCTATCTAGGTCAAAGAGAAGGTTGTTCTTGCCTGATTTCTGCTCCCTGGCTGATACTGTCTGCCTAGGGAAGGACTTCAGCTGTGGCATGGGAGAGATCTATCCCTCTATTCTGGCAGGGTTAAATACAGTTTTCTCAGGGGCTCAGTTAATGATCTTTGGGAATATTGCAGGGGTGCTTTGAATGAAGACTTGTGTAATTAATTTAAATCAAGGGAAAACATAGGATTATGTTCCTTATTTTGTACATAATTTACCCTAGAGCCCAGCCACGTGCATTCCTCCCTTTACTTCTATGTGTGCTGCTGCCTCTCTGTCCCCTGTTCAAGTATGTTATCTGGAAAATTTAAGCTCATCTTACAAGTATGAAAGATTCCCTTTCATGCATTCAGGCAGAGGTCCCTCTCTTCTGACAGGGCAGGGTGAGGTGGGGTGATGGTGTGCAAGAGAAGGCAGAGGGATTATTTAGGGAACCTGCTGCAGGTGGAGGCAGCACTGACTCTGCAGCCTGAGCTCAGGCAGCTGCTGCAGTGACCATACCACAGCTGGCTGCTCCAAATCCCCTCAGACATGGGCTTCCCCAGGATTTAGAGCCATAAGGGTGGCTGCCTATTAGGCATCTTTGTCCCCAAAGTAAGGGGCAGTGAAGCAGATCTGTGAGAGCTGAGGAGGCTGATGAGCTGGCTGGGAATGGTGCTACTGGGGTGGGAGTCTCCTGTTAGTTTCTTGTGGGGTTGGTGCTGTTCTGCAGAGAGCTGAGAGAGCAGCTGAGAAAAAGGGGACTTGGCAGCATCTCCCCAGCCTGTCTCACTAAGGACTTCTTAGCTCTACTGCAGTCTTTAATAATTCAAAGATGTAAATAACCTCTGCCCTCCTTTTAAGGGATGCCTCTCTGTCTCCAGTAAAACACCTACTCTATGCTGACCTGGTTTTTTTCTTCAGCATCTCTCAATTGAAAAGCTTACTCTGCACAAAAAGCAGCTCTTGCTGAAAGGACACAGTGAGAGGCCTTGACAGGCTGATAAGCATGCAAAGGTCAGGGCAGCAGGAGTGAAACTGTTCCAAGTTTATCAGCAGGTAACTGAGAATTCACAGTTTTAGCTCCTGCTAAGTGCTGATGACAGAATGAATTATGTAATGAAAAATAAATTTAAAATGCAGATGGAAATGGTTCATGTTGGGTCAGACTCTGAGTGGGACTGGATTAACTTACTTTAGTGTCTGCTGATTTTATTAAGTAATGCCTCTTCCCTTCAGAAGATGAGGTCATAAAGGAAACTGAAGGGAAAGGATTCAACTGTGTATTCATCTATGAGTTGGACTGTAAAGATTTGTTGTAACTTTAGGCAGGTGTAAGGGCTGTATTGCTCTGTCTTTGGAGGTGCCTCCTGGGAAGCTCTTGCAGGCAGCCTTGCCTGAGGGCAGGCTGGTTATGTGGCTTTGAACTGCTTGCTGAATTAACGTGCCATTAAAATAAAGGGCTCCTGGAAATGAAATCCTCTGGGGATTATTTCACCCCACAGCTGAAGTGTGGGGCCAGCTTAGCCTAATGCTGCAACTATTACTGCCACTACTGTGTGAAGCACAGTACAGCTCAGGTAGGCTCTGTGTCCATGTTTTAGTCAAGCAGCAGGTTTGTTTATGCAAAACTAAATGGAACCAATTTAGACCTTAGACATCTGCATTTCCTCTACAGGCATGAGAAAGGGAGTAACCTGCAGTTTGTGGCTCAGCAATGTTAGCTACATAAAACACTTTATTCAAGAAGAAAAACTCAATTCCAACTGTAGCCTAAAACAAGATGTGAAAAAAATGTTTTTACTGTAGAATAAAACAGACTAATAAGACAGTCTGGTTAAACAAAGACCACTTTATTAAGCTAATATAATTACTTTCTTAATGCTTAAAAATATAATAGCATTTGCAAAAATGAAAAAAGTTTAAATAACATATAAAGTTACAACTGAGAACCAAACCAGGCACTTTAAATACAAGAACTAAGTGTACCCCTGCTATGATGAGGCAATGAGAATTAGGAAAATGTCCCTTTGGAATAACACAACAGCTAAAGGGAGATAAAAGCTTAGACCATGACCTATGACAAACCCACTTTTCCCTGTATAATGAACATAAAGCATTGGCCTAGTGTACTTGTACTCCTTTAACAAAGGTTGTTAAGGCTTACAATACTTTTCCACATTCAAAATGTGTTTCTACTGTTCTGAACTTTGATGCTTCTGTATCAAAATGACCACTGCTATGTACTAAAGAGAGTACATTCAGAACTCCAGTATCTGAGAAGTCAAATATCTCCCTCCCCTTTCTGTTACTTGCCATTAACATAACAGTACCAACTACTCCTACATCCCCTTACCAAACTTTATGGACTATTCCATCATGCACATACACTTACTCCTGCACTGCACTAGTGCTGCTTGGTTATTCTTAAAATCCCTTTTGCAGTGCCAGTGTAATATGTATATTGATTTTTCTCACTCTCCAGGAATACACAATGGCTGAATGCTAAATGAGTAAACAATTACATAGCAAAGGCTGGAATTGTACAGCTAAGTGCCTATGAAGTGGGGTGAAATCTACTTATTCACTCTTTCCAGTATTGGCAGAAAGATCCAAGCCAGGCTGCTTCTGTGGTAAACTTCCATTAACATCTTGCTTCCTTATCTGGCCCCTGTGTATATGAGAAAAGAATGGTTTTATTGTCTGTTCTGCCCCAAGATTGTCTTTTAACTTTTTGCTCAAAAAAGCTGAGCAATGTGAGCAAATCTACAACCCATTTTACTCCCCTACTCTACAAATGCTGGTAAGCAGAGAGAGCTGGGTCATCACGCAGGAAAAAATACAAAGGTTGATCTTCTACACAAAATTCTACTTGGCAGTGGGTTTTAAAGCAATACAGCCATACTGTAAAATTGTGTTTTACTGCCTGATGTCATGTTGTGTTTGCACATTCACATTTAAAGACCATTTGTATTTCCTCTGTCCCAAATAGGAAAAAGGGAGTGAATTAACTCACTGGAATACCTATCAATGACCAGAACTTGAAGTTTTTGCTGCATTTTAAGTCATGAGGGTAGCCCAAGATTCAAAGCATTCAAGAAACGTTGTTAAGCTAACTAACAGTGGGTCACTTAGGAAAACAAATGGAATAATGAATGCAATAGCACAGCTGCAGATTCTGAAATGCAAGCATGCATAAAGGCATCCATACTCACCTTGATGCATACCAGTAGTTGACCAGAGTTGAAAGTGCAATGTAAGAAACACTCAGCACTCCAGAAACTCCCAGGGACAGGGCTCCCAGGCCACACAGCACACACAGAAGGGCTATGCCACCTATGGCTATGACAACACCTAAAAAACAGCACTTCGCTATTTAAACAAGTACAGATAGAAGAGCTGATATTCTACCATAACCCCAATTTCAAACAATTTGGGGAAACCATCTTCCTCATTCATGTGGCTAGCCTCCATAAAAGCTATGCATGCTCAAGATAACTGGTTTAGGCATATCCTGGTGCTGAGACTAGAAAGGAAAAGAGGATTTCCCCTGTATAACTACACTTAATTAGATTAGTATTCTTGTTTTAAGAGTTTTACTACTGCTGAGACCTGAGAACTACACACAGAAATCTTCAACTGCTAGGATTCAGACTTCAAGAAGAAAAAATTAAAAAGGGAAGAGATAGCATTGCCTTAAAAAAGAATAGGTAAGTATATCCATAAATGCATACAGTACCTTCCATGACTATCACACCAATACAGGCCATTACAGCTGTTGTAACAACAAAAACCAGGAAAAATCCAACAGGAATAGCAGACACTGCAATGAACATCAGGAGTGATAAGGCAACAAAAGGATGGTCATCTAAATATTGGCCAACTCGAGAATTCATGAAGGCAACAACCTGCAGATGAATAAAAAATGTTTTAGATTATTTTTTTAATCTCTTGTCACAGATACCTTTCACAGATCACTGCTACTATAGTGAGCTACAGCTAGGATAGATCTTTTGTCAGTCTGCAGCTGGAATAGGGAGCACCTCTTGCCTCTGTTTCAAAATCATGGAAACTTGCTGCAAATTTAGATAACTTCAGAGCAAATATAATTCTACCAACAACAGACATGTTTTTCTTGGACTTTCCCAGTTCTATTCTTGCACAAATTATAAAAAAACCAAACCCACAAAAAAAGCACTAATCTGAAAATAAAAACAACAAAAAAAAAATCAGTCTAGCTGTAGCTTTCACTGGTATCTTGGCAACTGTTATTTTGATCTAGAGACCTCTATAAATTTTAAAAATCTGCAACATTTAAAAATGCTCAACTATTCTTTTATCCATGGCTTAGTAATATCTGCAACCTGCTCATTTATTGAATCTAAGCACAGTGCTGGCATGTCTGTATCAGAAAATTGTTAAGAATTTAATAATATTACTGGTAAAAAAAATCCTGTTACAGAGGCAGTCACAAGTATGGACTAGAATTTTACTGCAGTAACTTCCTCCCTTAAGGAGATGTATTGTAGTTTCAATTCTTTTTATAGGAGTACAACCATTTCACTAAAATGCCACTCTACTATCTGAAAGGGTTATGCCAGTTAAAGACAAAAATGCAGAACAGGCTTCCCTCTTTCTTGACTGAAGGTGTGGGAGGACAGGCCTTCCCATAGGCCTCACAGTGCTCACTTAAAAAATAGAGAGTGCATTTAAATAGTTCAGAGTGTGGTATCCTGATAGTTACACAAGGAGTAGCTTTGTAAATATAAAAAATTAAAATTCAGACCCACATTGGCGTTGCTGTGGATGGTCTGCATCACGGAGTGCCACTGCTTCTGTAGTTCCTGCATTTCTTTAGACATGTTATTAATCCTCAGCCACGACCTCTTCTGAACAGACAGCTCTCACTCAGCCATCCAATTCCCCTTAAAAGTAAGGTACAATTAGTAACAGATTCATACAGATGCTTTTTGAAAACAAAATGTTTCCTTTGTATAAAGAGAGAAGGCAGGTTTCAGATGAAGTGATACACAGTCTAAAACATTACTTTGACAAAAGCACATCTAACGTAGAGGGCTTGTCCCTGCAAGCTCTTCTGAAACTCCCAAAGCCAAGCAGCAAGACACAGGTGACTCTCACCTTCTTCCTTTATAACATTAACCCCGTGTTCACCCATCAGGGTATTCATTTACAAGTAAATACATCACTTCTAACCACCTGCATGGACAATTCGTTGCTATAGCTGCTGGAAACCGGTAACACACTCATGAGTCTTATTTCTGAGAGCATCCTTGTGCTCAGCAGCCAGAGCAGACCCCACACAGCCTCAAAACTCGGCCTATTAAGGCAAAACGCTTCCAGATGCTTCGAACAGATTTAATTGTGGCAGTTTCAAGGAAACCTCAGCCCAGCAGTCTCCCTGAAAACTTCCAGCTGTTGTTGCAGGGAGACCTTTACAAGGGGCAGATTAGGGGGATGCATTTTCCCGTTTGCAACCGCGGGCAGCCAGGGCGGCAGTGCCCCTGCACACACACGGCCCTTGTCACACGCACCCACTGTCACACACGGCCGGTGAGCCCTCGCTGCCCGCGGGCCGCGCCCGAGCCCGGGCGTTAGCTCGGCCACCGCCCGCGGCCTGCAGCGGCAGCCAGAGCTGCAGCGAGCACCCCTCATCACCTGGCTGCTCAGCGGCTCCCCGCCTGTGTCCCCCGGAGGTAAAGGCGGACACGGCCCCCCTCCCGCCGAGCCGGGCAGTGCCGGAGCGGAACGGCTCCGGGAACGGCCCCGCTCACCTGCGGCTGCCGCCCGCCGGGCCGCGGCCCCGCTCGGCCGCTCGCCGCCGGTGCCGGGCCTGCCGGGCGGGGGGAGCGCCGCCGCCTCCGCCGCTGTCTCCTCCCCGTGGGGGCCGGGCCGGGCCGGGCCCGCCTGTGGCGGCGCACGGGCTGTGGGATCCGCCGGTGGCGGCGCACGGGGCTGCGGGGGCCGGGCCGTGGCCGTGCGGCTGCAAACACCGCCGCGCTTGGCGGCGCTGCCGATGCCCCCCTCAGTGTCCTGCCCTTCACCCCCGCCCTACCTCAGCCGCTCAGTCCGGGCACCCTCTCAGTGTCCTAGAGGTGTGTGTTGGTTTAGGCCATGCAGCCTGGAGCTTTTGGGAATGGAGGACGGAAAATGAGGGTATGCGCACGCTGTGGAGGCGTGCAGAGGCTCGCTCGGCACCGCGCCTCAGCGCTCGGGTGCCAGCAGCGGCTCCGGGGGCGGCTGCAATGCCGCCGTGCCCAGGCTGGCGGCAGCGGGGCAGCTGCCCTGGGCTGGGAGTGTTCCTCACGCTGTGGAGCAGCTGCAGTGGGACGAACACCTCACACCTCCCCTGGCACAGCCGCCTTCCCCCGCCCGGCCTCCTGCTCCCGCCTTGTCCTGCTGCCTCCCGGTGTTTGCACGCGGCAAACCTGTTCGGGGAGACGTGGCGTGTGAGGAGTAACTCCTGTAAGAATTTATCTGGGTTTTCAGTAAAAGCAGCGCTCCTGCAGTGGCTCAGGGTTTGGCCGGGACTGTTCTCATTGAGGTGTGTCGCACGATGGTTTGGCCTGGCTGCTCTCCAGAGCCATCGTGGTGGTGTCAACATGCTCCAGTGAATTCCCAGCTTCTGCCACACGGAATTTCTCATGCTGTAAATTGCAATCAGAAATGAGTTAAATGTTCATGTTTCTCGTGACTGCCTTAATCGTTTAATTGGTGCCACCTATGAGAGTATTACAAAACTGAATGCTAATGCTTTCATGGTTTTTTTTTAAAGGCAACGAAATAAACGGCATGTTTAATTTGAAAATTATTGCAAAAAGAGGTTTTGTGAAGTATGGGGCTTAGACTTATCAGACTGTTGGAGCTCAGTGTCTTTGAGGTGCTGATTTTAATGATCTCTGAAGATACCAGGATTTGTGGAGACAGAGGGAGTAAATCTGCATATTAACACACATTTGGACTCTAGAGTCTAAAAGCCTAGCACAAGATACCTGAAAGAAGAGGATGGTCAGGGCAAATGTATTTTGCTTGAACTCTTAACGTGTTAATCTCTCGTATTATTAAAGTGCATAGTGGATTGATATTGCTGGTGCACTAGGGTATATCATAACAAACTTATTGGTTGGTATACTTTTTTAAAAAGTGAGCAAAGGGGAGACTAACTGACAGAATTGCAGTGTGACAACTCAGTGATAATGGCACTATAAAGTTTAGTGGAGCTGAGTTTAAAGTATACTAGATATTTTAAATTTCTGACTTTTAAATTTTTGAAGCATGCCATAGCTGCAGTTTTGAAGATAGTCTCATACTTCTTAGAAAATTATTTTAATTGTTATGCATAATTATCTCTTCTGCTAAAAATTACTATACAATCTTCCTCTATACAAAGCAACTGGTTTTACTGTTTTTTAGGCAGCAGAGATAAGTTATTCAACTTTGAAGGACATGCACAGATGAGCATCCAAGTTGATGTGCACAGAAGAACTGTAGTTACTCTTAACTGCTGCTTAATTGAGCTTGTCTTCATGCCAGTGTCAGCTCCAATTAGCAGGAAAATAACTCATGTTGCAAACCAGCACTGAAATATTTGGAGAGTTACAGCCAAGCAATTACCAGCAGCAGCAGTGGTAGCTCTGTACCCTGCCCTGCTGGCCTCTGTTAAAGAACAATGGCCAACAATGTTCCACTTGTAGATGGTATAAGGGCAAGATATAAGGAAAACTGTGCTGTTAACTGAGGGATATCAGCCATTCTCACACCTCACAGAAAACTGGATGAAAAATAGCAAAGATGATGGGAAAGAGTTTAAAATGGAACTCTTGCTGTGTTGGCAGAACACGTACAAGGGCTCTTTTGAGGGTAAGATATGAAGAGACTGTGCTGGATTTCATGTTGGATAGTTGTAATTCCATTTGTGGAGGAATGTGATGGAAGGCTCTTCCAGGACAGAGTGATGACTGAGTGGGAGGCAAATGCATACAGGCCTAGAGGATTTGGGAGTCTCCCATCTGCTGTGTTCAGATCCTCAGGGAATTTGATTCTGAATGGTGGTAGAGATGTTAGGAGTCAAGATTTTGAATCTTGAATATTTCTTTTCCAATTCTTCTTAAGAAAATTTGGGTTTGTAGAGCCTTTACTGCTCTGGGAGCTCTGTGCAGTGCTTTCATGCAAAAATTACAGCATCTCAGGTATCTCAGACTACATTTTTCATAACTTTAAGAGGTAAAAGGAGCCTGTACAGCTCCTCATTGGTTCTACAACTGAATCTCCCTGACCACAGCTTGGCACAACACTGAAAGGGGCTGTTTCCTCTCTGCTGGGGGAGGAGGGAATTCTGTCTCCAGGCACCAGCTATGCTGTAACTGTGGCAACCAAGCTGAGGACTGAAATGCAGTGTCAGAGAAGTTCACCAAGCTGTGACAGGCAGAGGGACTGGTACCAAGGGCCCCTGCAGGTAGTACCTGCCCTTACCCTGCTCACCTGTGCATGTGTGAGGCATGCAGGGTGTCTTTCCCTTTTCCCATTCCTTTTTAACATGGGCTTGTTCTTCTTGGCAATTAATGTGTGGTTCTGCTGTAAGCCACACTTGGGGGTCCAGAGTTCCTGGGACATTGGAAGGGAACAGCAGGGAGGAAACTGGTGTTGGAGAGTGGAAAGGGCAGGGTTTAACAAAGTCTGGCTTGAAGGATATCTGGGGGGAGTTAGAAAGATTAAGGTGAAAAGTGAGCTTGAGAGGAATGGTGAAAAAAAGAGCGTGGAGGTTTGGAGGAAGAGAGATCTTAATATGAGAGCTGATTTTTCTTCTTCCAGGCAGCTGGGATAGAAGCTGATTGACATCTTGTGTAGCACCTGAAATGAGTCTCTAATTCTTTTTCAGTGCATGTTACAACAAGGATGTTCACACTGAAGGGAAGGATCAAACTATTCTAAGCAAACAAAAAAACCAGAGCAAAATAAAGTCAACTCAGAGCCTGAGTCTCCTGAGGGTAAGTTCCTTCTGCAGTGACTGTGAAAAATTGATAACTTTGCCAAAACTTCAGATGAAATTGGCCATTACTGGTGGTTAGTGGTTTGATGTTGGAAGAACACTTACTAAAAGACACATGTTCTCATTAAATATTCTTTGGACTTAATCCTTTATAATGTACTTTTTATTAAAGATTTCTTTGTTCAAATATTAGGTGTTTGAAAGGCTAGTTGACATATAAGTCAGGAGTTCTTTTAGGATGAATGATGGCTTCTAAAATGACTCTTGTACTTTTAAGAATGAATGAATGGATGTCCTAATAAGCTGTATAATTTATTCATTGTTAAGTATCCTAAGGCCCGATCCTCTAGTCATTAATCAAGAGGAATTCATGCTCTCTTTAATGAGTTATGTCTGACTGTGATAATGTCTTTATTTCTGTGTGTGTGCAGGCATGCTGGGGAATACCAAGGAGGTAAATCAAATCAGCCCTTTCTCAAATTTTATTTCTAAATGGGCTCTGCTTTGATATTGAGGAGGGTACAATTTTGTCTGCTAGAAAACTAGGTTCCAGCAGCCTTGTTTTTCAGTGATACATCAGAAAGCAATAACCATGTGCTAAAAGTGTGTTAAAATTATGGGAAAAAAAAAAGATTTTATTTATTCAAACATAATTGTATTGGGTAATAATTTCCTCTTGCATGGTGATTTAACTCACTAGTGTTCAGATACAAACACTTCCACCTCCTTTTTCTCATAGTGTCACTATGTATTCAGGAAATTGTTCCTTGTCAATCTCCTAAAGAAGTTTGATCTGGGAAACTCAGAAGAGACTGTGGGTGAGGATTTGGCCTACACTAAGGAAGGCTGCCATTCAAAAGCATCTTAAAACACTGTGAGGCTTAATAATTCTGGAAAAATATCCTGACAGAACTTTGTATGAAGTCCTGGAAGGCCATTCACAGTATTGTCACCTTGAAGAGATGCAACATAATCCTAAAACATATCAGATATCCTGACATTTGTAGTACAACACTTTGCAGAGTACTTGTGAGCCATTTGTTCTTCCAGCAGCATCCTGGTAATAGCTTCTTCTATAACTGGCTCCTTTTAGACATGAAAAAAATCTAGAGGGTTTTTTTTCCCCTCCCCAGTAATACAGCTTACACAACTTGGAGTGTTTCACTGTCACTTCGGTGGTCTGGTAGGGTTTGATATTCTAATATCCAGAGTTTATACCTTTACAAGTTCCATGTAGAGTTTTTAGTGTAGCTTAAAATATTTAACCAATTTTAAGTAGTTTTCAGGGATATAAAAATAAGTTGTTGTATTTTTAAACTGGAATTTACTGGTGTTTAGAAGTTTCATAAAATGACTGCAAAAACCATGTTTTGCTGAGGAATCCACCACAAAGAAAGGCTTGTTCCCTTAAAATTTGAAAAGTTGCAATATGTAATTTTCGATGAAAACTGAAGGACTCTGTTTCTTCTTCATGAATCTATTTTGAAACAGAATATTTCATAAATATCTTTGAAGCAGCATTTCATTTCTGTCTAGTCACAGAACAATTCCACGTGCAATATGAGTCATCCAAGGCAGTCACCAAAGTTCCCATTCCAACACACACCTGCTTCTGCTTCAGCTGCACCTTCAGACTTGTATCAGGTATGTGCCCCCTCCTCCTGCCAGGCCTGCACACATCCCATGTGCTGGCAAATTCCCTCTCTTTGCAGTGGGGTTTGGTTTGGGTAAAAGGTTGGACTTGATAACCTTGGAGATCTTTTCCAGCCTTCATGATCTAATGATTCCAAGTATATTTATGATTGTATCTTATGCACTTCTATCTCTGAGGGTGTTTTGGGACATGCATCTCATGTGGCAGTGAGCTCTCTCAGTAAAGTTCAGACATCAGGACTGATGAAAAGTCCATCAAGAGATACCAAGTTGCCTGAGAAAACATGGGATGTACAGACAGAAGAACTCTATTACAAATCCTTACTGATGTGAGAGAAAGAGAAGAGCTGAATTTGTTAACTTTTACTATTCTTCAACTATTACAAGGACTGAGTGCTAAAAGTAGGCAGGTCATTAACAAAGGCCTGAGGAATAGGATTCTAAATCTAAGCAAATATAAGGAGAAGAAAAAAAGCAAGATAGAGATGTGGGGGAGTAGAAAGAACTAGATAATGTACTACATTCTCTTATTTACAAAAAATACCTTCATTATGCAAAAAAAAAAAAAAAGCTTGACTATGACTGAAATGTTCTGTAAAATTATTCTTATACATGTAGAGAGCACAGTGATCTAAAAATAGATCAGTGGTCACATGTGTGTCTGACCTTTGTATTTGCTTTTTATACTAATTGGTGTTTAATCCTGTTCTGACCCTAAGAAGGCTTTTAAAATTACTGTGCTCTGCAAAACTTCTGCTTTTTTTTTTTCAGTTTCTCCTTGAGAAAAGCCGTTATCCTCCTTTGATGCAGGAGACATCATGGACTTTGGCAGCTCCATTCAAAGAACGGGATCACTACAGAAACCCCAGTGATTCCATTGCTAATAACTACACTCTTACTGCAAGGGAATTAAAATTGAAAAATATGAAAAAATTCAAGTCCTTTTCAATGGTAGAGCTAGCACAGGATTCATGTATCCATACTTGAATGTGTTTATAAGTTTAGGCTTGCTTGTTCTATGCATTGTTATCTCTTATTCTTTATCTGCTAAAGCTTCATCCCTGGAAAATATTCCTTGTCCCTAATAAACACTTACAAGCTTATCACCTCAGAGTCAGTGTAGACAAATTTGCCAATGCATGCATAAATTCAATACATGAAAGGCCAGTTTCAGATTTACTAATTAGATTCATCCCTCGGAATAATCACAAGCAGTGCTTCTATGTGACATTGTATTTTTTTCTTATTTCATTATGTGATTAGTTATCTTAGCTGTGTTTTCACCAATATGAAATAACATCTTATTTGAAAAACATGTCTGTATGTGATTTTTCTTAACTGATGTTTAAAGCTGCAAGGAAAAAGCGGCGATGGAGTTCTGACAGGTAACATACTATAAGGTTATAAAGATACAGATTATTACAGTAAGTCTGGTTTGAGATGTAATTTAATATTTCTTTTTACTGAATGCTGTGTTAAGCATCCAAGCATGAAATGTTAAGTCTCTACAAAAAATGCATGTGCATCAAGACTGGCTTTTGTGTCGCTGGATTTTAGTAAGATAATCACATGAAAATACATGGAGATCTTGGGCAACCTAAATAACTGTCCTTGTAGGTTTGACTCTGATAGAACTGCTCATAAAGTACTGCCTGTCTGAGTGATACTGGGCAGTTGTAAGGGTTGCATGGTTGCATCTTTTATGTTAAAGTAGTATATGGTATTATGCAATTTTTAGTGAGAGTATTTTTATTGAATAATTGAAATACTTCCATAGGTCATACTTGTCCTCAGTATAACACAAATGGTTTATATAATCCTTGTCATCTGTCCTTAAACATAACTGCTTCTTTATTCACTAAACTTGTATTCCTTTTTTCAAAAAGTGATTTGTTAAAGAGTTTGAATCGCATTTCACTGAGTGCACCTGCTCACACACCAGAGCTGCATGTCTTAAATTACACACACAACCAGCCACTGACCCCAGAAGAACAATTTGCCCTCATGGATTTACACGAGAAGGAGATAAGTAAGCGAGAAAAGCCACCTTCAAGTGATGATATCGAGGTATTTATATAATTTCTTTTTAAGGTGAAAGTAGCAGCAGTAATCATCTGCAAGATATCTGGAAACTGTTTGCTAAAAGGTAGCTGAGAAAAGCAGGCAGTACAGGAGGATTAGGAGATGTAAATACTCAATATAGCAAACTGCTGTTAAATATTGCCAACTCCTTTTTCATTTATTTGTAGCTACTCCGATTTTTGTTGTAAAGTTAAGTATCTTCCCAAATTCTTAACCTCTCATGTTGTTCTCTAATGCTTTGTTGATCAGTAATTCAATATGCAGAACTGAATTCTAGTCGTCTATGTGCTTGCATCAACACAGGTGGAAGTATTGTACATATGTCAGTGCTTTAAAAGGAACATAGATAGGTACCCAAAATCCATTCTATTCAAACACCTTTCAGTTACAGAAAAGGCTTAGGTGATGAAAAGCTAAAAATACTTTGTAGTAATTAATTATCTGTCACAAAATTAATACAATAAACGTAATCTTTTATACATTTTTAGCGGTACTGTCACTACATACATAATGGAGTGAGAGAAGACATGCTGGCACCTCAAGATAAGGAAGTGGTGAATAAAATTTTGAAACGTATTCCACCTGACAGTCTTCCTAGCCTACAGATGAAGATTTTCCTGGCACGTTTAAAGGAAGAGATTAAGACAGACTATAGTGTCAGCCTCATGAAAGCCATTGGTAAGACACACAATCTCTGAGCGATTCCAACTATGTAGACATTTACTGCACTTTGAAAGCAAATATCCTTCTATTATTAGAATCTATGGAGGATTCCTTTGGGGTCAGTAGAATGACAGTAGATTTCTGAGAGAAAATAACCTGTGATATCTATGCTAGTTTTAAATGTGCAGAATTCTACTGCTTCCTGAACTATGAAGTTAGAGTGGTTCTGAATGTAGATTTTGGCTATCTAACCATGATATATATGATTTGTTCTAGTTGATTATGTCTTGCTGGATCCAGCTGAGAGGAAGAGACTGTCCATTCGAAGCACCCCACGCCCTTTTCCCCGGAGAATTGTCTGTGCACCAGTCCCATGGCACAGCTCTTATAAAGAAACCAAAAGTTGGAATGAAAGTAACCTGTTCATAGTGAATTCATTGATGCTCACTTTGCAAGAGCTCTGGCTTTCTCAGTAAGATGGCTTGTTTATTGGATCTTAATGAAATTTAGCATGTTTTTATTTAATGATTTGGCTAGAGAGTGCATCTGCTGACTTCTCTACATATACTACAAAGATCCTGGGGGAGCCACTAGATAGAAAGTCTGTTTTCTACATAATTCTTCTTTTTGGAGCCTCTAAGAATTTCAGCATAAAATAATTGTTTCCTGAAATCGCTGAATCAACATGTTACATGCTGTAGAAAAGATCATCCTCTTTGTTAAAAGGTGCTATGCCTAGATTAAGATTCAGTGCTCAAGTAAATGGTCATTTGGAATTCTCATCCTGGTTGTGATATGAACAAAATTAACTCTTAAAACTGAATATCTTTCAAATGTTGTTTTTGAAATTTGCACTGGGTCCATTTGAAGATTGAGCTGTGTAATCTTAGGAAGTTAAATATGGTGATTAGTAATTCTGAGAGCTGTTTTTGCATTTAAGGAACATTTGCAGGGAATTTAAGCTTATATGTTACAGACTGTGATATATGCCATGCTGCTGAAATTTCTTTTTTTCCCCATAGAATAGTCAGGATAGCTGCTTACTAATATGGAATAGAAGCAGTAGGTGTCATTCTGTATGTTCTTTAATGACTGGATACACTAATTATTCTAGGAAAAGGACAAGGCAATTTTAGTAGAATTAAGAGTTTTAAATACAGCAAGTACAACTAAAATTTGTGAAACCCTTTATGTTTGTTGATAGAAAAACCCAACCAGAAATGCATTTTTGGACAGCTTAGCAGTGGAGTGATATTTATACACGAAATTACATTTTTAGTGTTTATAATACACTTGAAGCCTTCCTGACTGTATTTCAAACAGTATTCCATAGGGATGTCCTGTGTGTTTGCCTTCCCTAGGTACAGCCAGGTCCGGTTTGTTCGCACTGCAGAGGTGCTGTGTGGAGACCTGCCCCTGCTGCCTGCCGAGTTCGAGGGCGTGGTTCAAAGGCACTGTGCAGAAGCTCGTGATATCCTTCAGCACAAGTCAGTGCCAGCTCTTAGAGCTGTAGATAAGTAGAGTATCCTAGAGTCTGACTTACATGAAGGCCCATTTTTAAAACTGGTCTTAGGCTGAGATGACACCAGTCCCAGCCACAAGGCTGCCAAAACAAAGGGGTGAATAGCCCTCAGAGGAATAAACATCAGGGTGCTGTCAGAGCCTTTGGAACTGCAAGAGTGCTTGTACAAGAATAAATGGTAGCAAACTATGAATAAATGGAGACTGGGAATCAGAAGGTTTCTAACCATGAGAGGAGTGGAGTGTGTATCTGTAAAAATGGTGATGGAAAATCTTTTTTTTTTAATAGCGGAAATCAGTCAATTTAAGAAAGAGAATATATGAGGCACATGATAGAAAGTGTTTACATTCTGCTGCCTGAGATGTCTTCCAAACTTGTTTCTCTTTCAATGCTAATAATTGAATATTGTTTCATAATCAATAAAACAATATAATTTACTATTGTTTTGTTTATTACTGTGAATTTAAACTAATCGTATTGGTCCATTATAACAAGCATCCTCAGCTTTAAAACTCAATTTTCCTCTAAGTCCTGGAAAATATAGTTTTGTTTGATATCTAATTATCAATTCTCTTCTAGCCCTTTGGATTTTACTCATTCTTTGGCTAATTTCTGAGTTTAAATTTCTTTGCAAGGAGCAAAATAAGAATAACAAGCCTTTAAAAACTTTGTCTCCATATTATCTCATTGAAGGTGGATCCCAACTTGTGCATCTGTTTTCATTGATCAGAGAGATATGTGGCTTCATTTTGCTCCTCGAAGGAACTCTGATTCCTCTGAGAAAGTTGAAAGTTATTTTAATTCTGTAGCAGCTCTCATGTCATTGCAATTGCGTGAGATGGTCATTAACTCCTTGGAAGATCTTCTTGCATTTTTCATGATCCACAAGGTATGTGCTGTCAGGTGTATGTATAGTGTTCTGTCTTCCATGGAGATAATTCATGGAGTTTTATAATTCATGTAAAATCTAGTGGTTCCTGAAGGCTAAATGTTACAAATGTCTCTTGCCTCCATAAACAATGCCTGTGTCCTTCAAAGGCTTGTCTGTAATCAGTGGATTTTTTGCATGGTCAACACCTGCTGACTTGTATGATCACTTGGCAGGTCTAGGGTTACAAGTAACAGTTTATAAGAGATTTCAGCTCAGTCTTGAGTGAGTGTGTGCATTTAGTTCAGTTTAGTTTAATTTTTCTTGGTCTTAACAAGTTACAGTATTTCTCTGAAAGCACAGAAATAATCGCCTTTGAAGACAAAAGTGTGCACAGTCATGTCTGTAATCCTTTGCAGAGGTGATTTATGGGTGTGCTATTCCTGTCTATAGCCAATGAGTGCCATGTATTACTTCAAGTAATGCACAGAACTATAACAATAACCATTACATAGTGGGAATTTTTACCACTGTTTTGGCTACCATAAAGTTGCTTCTTTGAAGAAATGAGTTTTTTTAAATATAGGATCACTCAGGACCTACCTTGATAAAACAAAATGAATAAATATGGTGGGTTAAATACTGCATTGCAGAGGATCAATTAAATCAATCACTTGATGCAATTTACTGTCAGACCTTGCACTAAGCCTTGCCACTAAGCTTTGCATCTGGATGATGATTGTGTGGCTGATGGTTGAGTTGTTGAATTTTTTTTTAGTTTTGTCTTGTGGGTTGATTTGGGTGGGCTCTTTTATTTGTTTTGTTTTGTTGCTTTGTTTTGTTCTGTTTTTACTTATTAAAACACCCACATTATGAATCTAGTCATGGGTTAGGACTCCATAATTGTAAAGGCAATTTGGGGGTAGTGCAGTTCTTACTGACCATACAATTAAAGGCAATTAAAACTAGATTCTAGAATTTATTGCTGGTGGATATTATGGATTACTTTTTTTTTTTTTTTAGAAATTTTGTTTTGTATGATAATTAGGGCTTTCCTTCTGTTATTTAAGAGAAAAGGCAATTAGGCTTAAATCCAGTTTAACAATTCAAGGTTTTATAGATTCATTTAGGAGTCAGCACCATAATATCTTGTTTAAAACATCAAGTTTTGTATAAATGTCAGGGAAGATGATCCCATGGTGTTGTGCAGGAAGGATATTTGGGGAGTTTAAAAATTTTTATTCCAACAGCTCACTTCCTTGTTCTGTAAATTTTTTCTTCTTTCCCCTAAGGATGGAAATGATTTTGAAGAACCATATCAAACAGCACAGTTCTTCCTAGCTCAGGTGCTCACAGTCAAACTCCGTGTGAAAGAGCCTGAGATTGTCTTTGAGCCACCTTTGGGAGCATGTTGGGATTTAATCAGTCAGTGCTTCAGGAAGATCCTGCAGAGTGCTGAGGAACTCCCAAAGGTACTGGAGAAGTTATAGCTGCATACAAAGTACAATATTAATAAAAACAATCTGTAATATAAAAAGTTATGAATGAGGTTGAAGAATAACAAGTAGAAGATAAAAATGAGGATTGTGAATCATGAACTGTGCAAACTTTTTGGTTATAGAAGATACTTTTCAGAGTCAAGTTACATTGAAGCACTGGTTTGATTTTCATACAGTTTTCACAAGCAAATTATGTGAGTAACCAAGTGTTAATTATGGATCAGAGCCTTTTCACATTGCACTGTTTTTACCAAATAATGATTTTTTTAACATGATAGGTGAGTGGGGAATAGGCTTTTTTTTTTTTTTTTTTTTTTTTTTTTTTTGCTATTCTGTGTCTTGTTACAATATTTGTAATGATTTCCTTTAGGTAGAGAAACTTTTATTTCCAGCATTACGAAGACGGGATCTCACTCTTAATACAGTCAAACCACATGAGTCATTGTTTTTAGAGTATATCAGCAAACTTGAAAAGATCTTTGAAAGCAACATACTTGGTCCACAGAAGTAAGTTTTGCTGGTTACTCTGTTGCCCTTCCAAACCCTCGGTTCTGTAACACTGTCCATTTGACTAAATAGACAGTTTGAGTGTATTTGTTTCTTTCTATAGAGAAATTTTGCCTCAGAAACTTACACTTGTTTTTGTGGTCTTCTGTGTTTAAGGTATTTAAATGTGTACAGGAAGTACAGCAATCTTTTGAACAACAATTCACGGCGAGATGTCGCAAAATTTTTGGAAAAAGGTCCCACTTTAGATGCTTTAAGTGAGGTAATATGTTCCTGAGAACTGCAGCATGTCCATACAGTGCTAAAACATCACACATGACTTCCTAACTTACTGCCTGAAGAACAAATAACTTATTTTACCCTTGGGAATGCTAGGGAGTGCTCAATTTACATAGCCCCTTACTTGTAAAAATGTAGGAGGGAGTTTCTCTATAACCTTCTTCAGTGAGTTTTATTGTTCTTTCTTAGCAGAAAGGCTGCCCAGAATATTTGCTCAATCTGCAGCTTGCTTGTCTTTGGAATGTCTTGTCCTCAGTCAGCCCTGTCTACTCTTCTCTTTGCAACCCTGAGTTAGCATATGGCTAAAAGCTTCCTTAGGCAGCTTGGGGTCTTCCCTACTATGGCAAATTGCTGTGCAAAGCTTTCAGTCCTGGAATCTGTGGATAAGAGCAGGTATCTGGAAAGATAAAACTGATTTTTCCTTCTGTTTGGAATAAATGATCCAGTTTGTTGGATGGAAACTATTGGTTGTGTCAGATTTTTCAGCTATAGACTTTTAGGGAAAATAACAGATGTATTATATTTTGTTTTTAGAAAATTGACAGCTTCACAGAACTGAAAAGAGAGATTGCTTCTATGGATGTCACTGTTCCTCTGGCCATGTTCTGTCTGGATACTTTACAACTGAATGAGGAACTCTGCAGTCGGACCCAAAATCTCAAAGACATATTGATTGAATTTGAAGTGATAGATAACAGAAAGATAAACCAAAGGTACCTGTTGTTTGCATGGATGGTTCTTGCTGTCTGCCAGGCTCGATGCTGTGTATCTGTGGCTGAGATACATTTATTAATCTGCTGGATTTTTTAGTGCTGACCAGACAAATGCAAGGTGGGCAACCTGGCTGAACGGGGAGCTTTGACTAGAACTCTCAGAAAAAAAAGTGAAGTTCAATTTATTATGAAATTTCATATTTTTGTTTCAAAGACAAAATCATTTTACCAGATCTTTCCTCTCTTTTTATTTACAATCCCAGTGATATGTCTATTCTCTTTTTGTTGAAGAATTTGTGATGAGTATAACTTCATTGCAAAGAGAATGAGTGAGGTGCCTCAGACCACTGAACAGTTAGTGGAATATGAGGCATTCTTAAAGAAATCCCGTGAAGTTACTGTTCCTAAACTGCAAAAGGAGCTCATCAAAGCAGAACAGAGACTGCAAGTCCTCATGGACTATGCTTATCTCTCTGGTATGTATACCTACAGATTATAAAATTTCCATATGAGGATATTTATATATAGGGAATGGGCTCTGAATGCCTTAATATTGCATCTTCTAGGGTGCTATTGGAAAGTTCCAAAAGAGACAGAAAGGAAATAAAAAGAATTCAACAGAGGCCAAAATGTACTAGTGCAGCAAAGACAGGCACACTGCACAGACAGGGCTTTTTAATGTGTTTCAGGTGCTATCAGGTCAATGTTATGTAATCTGGCCAAATGATGTTACACCTCTATATTATTAAATAAAAATTTTCCACATAAAAGCCATCCAAAAAGGCTTTATGACAGCATGTAAAAAATGTGAAAACTTGCATCTCTGCAGCTGAGGAGTAGATGAGAACAGTCCTTTAGTTGTTTTGCTGTCATGGTTTGCTGTTCTTAGTTAATATAAAGGCTGTTTACTAAGACTGGAGATACATCTGTAGAAGTTACTTTTACTTTCCATTTTTATTCAAAGCAAAAATGTAATTGACAGATGCAATCTGTTATTTGCTGCGCCTGAAAAGGAAGGGCAGTTAAATTAATGCAAATCTATTTTAGTGTCAGGATGATATTGTTTCCTTAAGGAGGATACACTCTTGGATCAGACAGTGATAGAAATGGTTTTATAAGCATGTGTTCTACATTAGTTATAATGACCTAAGTGCACTGAACAGGCAAATATGAAGATGGAGATGATTGCTCATCTTGTAGTTTTGATGCTCTAGCTTTTGTGAATAATTCAGCATTTACAGATTGAGGACTAGAAATGATTTAAGCATTTATCCCATGTAGGTATAATATACATTTATTATTACTATGATATACATTTAGTTAGAAGTGGTCTCTGTGTGTTCTTGAATGGAACTGATATTCTGGAATAACTGAACTGTTCTTACAAACTGTCTCTGACTAGCTATTGTCTTATTTAGAGAATTTCACATTCTTAACTTGATTTTACAGTTTTGCTGTTAATCAGGCTTGTTTTAGGGAAGGGTTTCTTTGCAGTAAGGATAATTCAGCCACCAGTTTCTTTGTTTATTCCTAAATAGTTTAACTATTTTTCTTGTTAGTGGCCATTCTATTATATAATAACCATTCTATATAAAAGATATTTTCTTAAAGGTGACTATATTTTTTATTTTAGATGATGATATAAACCTGAACAGTGCAGTTTTCCAGTGGCCTGAAGAGATTAGGGAAGTATTTGAAAGCAGTAAAAAACTGTTGGCTGATAAGAGGATGCAGGTGGAGAAGGCATTGTTTGAAAGGTATGGTGTTAACTAATTTTTTTTCACTGGGAATTTTTAAAGAAAAGAAAAATGTCACTGATTAGGAGGGACATAATTTCAATGAAGGAAAACTTAGAAGGAACCTGAGAAAGTAAATAGGAATAAATCTAGCTTGTAGTATTATAGAGATTTCTGAAAAATACTGGGATTTGAGCATCCCTGTACTTAAATAGAGCTGAGAGGAGAAATGGAGGATTGGTCCAGAATATTCATAATTTTATGCTATCTTGATTAATACAGCAGTACACATAGTTTTGTTACATTGATTTCACTTTTCCTTCATTTCCTCCAGGAAGTAAAGGGAACAAATGTTAAGTAAATTAAATAATTGTGAGGTTTGAAAATGAGCCTTGAATCCTAATAATCCTGTGAACTGCACAATATTGATAAGTGATTAGTGAGCTTTCACTGGCATCTGTGTTTACACTAGTATTGGGATAGATTTCATGTGACAGTGCCTGTTGTAATTAATAAAATAATTGAAACCTGAAAAGGAATGAAACACAACATCCTATTACCTTAGCTATCTTTACCTCAGGTGTTCTCAGTTTAAGGAGATTCTTGAAGTTTATTATAAAGAAGTAGAAGCCTACAAAAAGCGAGGGGATATCGTGACTGCAGAAGAATTGAGGAAGAATACTGAGAACTTTAAAGTGTTAAATAAGAATATAGACAATGCACTAGCAGAATTTGAGGTTAGTATTTATTAATTTATTTAGTATAGAGTGGGTTATGGTGTGCTGGATGAGCAAAAGTTTGGTTCCTGCCCTTTTTTTTCACAGTTCTGGCCATATATTGTTAAGATGACTTTAAAGATTCCAAATTCACAAAGATGTGGCAAATATCTTCTTGTGCCCAAATGCTGATTTGTCCCAACTACTGTGTTGAAGAGCAAATTTTTGGGAAAAAAAATTTCAGGGATTTAAAAAAATTAAAATTGAAATACTGAATTTCAGTGTTTTCAAGCAGACAGTAGTACCAAGATGCTACTCACAGAAAACAATTCCTCTGGCAGAGTTGACAGAGGCAGAATGTTGGGGAGCTGGCATTTTTCCTGAATTGTGGTTTGTGCACTGAAGCTGTGTTTTCAATCCCTCTGCTTGTTCTCTAATTAAACCCAAATGTTTTTCAACTGTTTGTATCATTTCCATGTAATGCTGATAGGCATTAAATATACATTTAAATACATAACAGGAATTTCAAATGCTAAGAAACAAACTGAAGACCAAGATTCTTGGATTCTATTCAGGGTTCTCCATCCTGTTTACTGTATCATCCTAAATTGAACAGTTTGTCTTAGCTGTGACTCTGCTGGGAAATGAGAAGGGCTGTCTTTGAGAGCTCTCCCAGGCATTGTGAGGCTTAATTAATCTTTTAAATCACAGTGAGACAATGAGATTTCTCCATATATGGATCCATTAGGGTCAAGATTTTAATTAAGAAAAGAGAAAACTCGAAAGAAACAAATGGAACCAATTAAATGAGTTTAGAATTTAAATAAATTGGTAGTCCTACACATCAACACTATTAATCTCATTTAAAGGCATCTAGTATATTTAATTAATGTGAGTTGACAGCACTGATATGTTATTAAAGTTAGATCAGAGCACCTAATTAAGCCTAAGTTTCTTATTGCATGATCCCAATAAGAGGTGTATTCACACAATTTCAATGACCTGACAATTAGCTCAGTGAATACATTAATTTATATATTATATTGGAATATGGATCTTTGTATTTTTTCTGCTTGCAGCTCATATTGAATGATTACAAGTTTTATGAAAGGCCTGTTGGCATTGTAAAAGCACAGACTTGGGACTCAGTCTGAGTGTCTGCATTTCAGACAGCATTTCTCTGTGTTTCACCTCCCTACCTGTACAATGAAGAAGATAATACTTTTAAAAAAATTGCACATTGATTTTTATTGTAAAGTCTTTTGGACAAAGAGAATGTCTTACCATGAATAAACACAGCAATTAACACTTGTTTGGTGGGAGCTTCCCAGATAATTTTGTAAAAGGAAAAAGACCTAATCACAAGTTAAAAAATCCTACAAGCCTCTGTGAGTAGCTTACATTCAGATTTCACAGTGGATTGGAAACTTGTGAGCCTTGTCTTCACTGAATGCCAAGATACATGATCTTATTCTAAAATGGATTTGGATTTTTAAGTTTATTTGGGTAGCAAAAGATACCCACAAATGCTGGGTTAACCATTGGACTTGATCTTAGAATGGCTTAGGTTGGAAAAGAAATGAAAGAACCAGGGGAATTTTCAAGAGCAGTTACCTTATACACCAAATATCCACAGGCCTATATAAACAGATCTGTCTGGCTTTAAGGGCATGTAAAATAATTGTGTTCAGTATTGTCTGTTTAAAAGCTCAAGCAACAATAGGCATTTTTGATTTTGATGGGAATAATATGCTTTTCTTTTTCCCCTTAAAGGGTATTAATTATGAAGAAGATTTGCTTGGGCAGGAGAAGACTCAGTTTCCTCTTTTGCAATCTATAATTGCAACCAAAGAACCCTTTGAGCAGCTTTGGGTAACAGCATATGCTTTCCATACCAAATCTGAGGAATGGATGAATGGTGAGGCTTTGATGTTCACTTGATGAAACATGTTATTTGCAATTAGTCAAGTAGAAGTTGAGAGGATTGATTAGTTGAGAGAGAATAATTTTAAGGAATAAATGCTGTTAAGCAGTGTCAAATAGTTACTGACTTGGATTTTGCATTAAGATAATTTTTTGTAACACAAATTGATTTCCAGTTAGAGGAAAATGATTAAAAAATAGCTGTAATTAAACCACCCTGGGAATCTCCTTGTGCTGATGTGCCTGCTGTGCTTTTTTTAATGCTGTTGTATTCAGGATCTCTTCAGGAATTGAATGCTGATGAAATTAGTGAAGAGGTTGGAAATATGTGGAGGACCATGTACAAGCTTTGTAAGAGCTTCCCAGATGTGCCTGTGCCCAGGCGCATGGCAGAATCCATGAAATTCAAGCTTGACAAATTTAAACAGCATCTTCCTGTCCTGTCCATTGCCTGCAATCGTGGCATGAAGGAGAGACACTGGAAGCAGGTACTTTAAACTGTGGGAATATTCTGCCCCAGAAACTGACAGTCCAGTGTATTTTATCCTGGGACATAATAGATCCAGATTTGAAATTTGTAATGCCACAGGCAGAAGCTTCTTTGAATTAATAATTTATGGCAGAAAAGCAAGTTAGGGTGTTACACTAATACTTCATTTGAATTTGTTGCTTGCTGTTGGAAAGTATTTTACAAAAATGCATCTCAATAATAGATTTATTTCTTACTTTATTTTCAGATTAGTGAAATTGTAGGATGTGAGATCATACTGGATGAAAACAGTAACCTTAAATACATATTGGACTGTGGACTCTCAAAATTTATGGAACAGTAAGAAATTTAATCTAGTCTCATTTTTAGACATTGTATTTCATAGCTCTGATAGCAAATATTGGTTCATTTGGGGGTTTGTGTGCTGTTAGAACATGCTGTAAAATCAGGTATATTTATCAAGATATGAACTGTCAGTTGTTCTTGTAGCAAAGAGGCATAAAAATCCAGTTGTGTTCCTAAATCACTTAATTTGCTCATTCAGAATTTTCTGTCTATATTAATCTTACAATTAATATCTTTAATAATATTATTAGATCATAATAATCTTAATATTATTAATATATTCTTCTTCTTGTTATTCTTATTATTATCTTTAATATCTTTTTGGTGAGACTGAAAGTGGACAAAGTATTCCCTGAAGAGAGAGTCTATGATATTATTAACAAATTGTGAAAGCTAGTCTGATATACAACTCTACCTACAACTGCTATTTTTTTTTGCTCTTCAGCTATGTTACAAAAAACATTTCAAAGATATCTTTCATTTCAATTTAGAATAGAACCTGTGGGAGCAGCTGCAAGTAAGGAGTATTCCTTAGAGAAAACAGTAGAGAAAATGAAGTCGGAGTGGGTCAATGTGCACTTTGGTTTGGCGAAGTACAGGGATACTGTGAGTAAACACCAAATCAGGATTTTCTGACAGGAAATCTGGGGTGTAAATGTAGAGGGATGGGAGTGATGGAGTGGCCTCAAAACATGAAGGCTTTAATGTGTAAAAATAACAAATATAGGAACTGCATGACCTGAAAGCACACATCCAAAGACCCTGGGGGAGTGGGGAATTTAACAATACATAGGTGTGAAAAACGAGATTCACTTTCCTGGTAAATTTTAAAAGGTTTAATAAAAATAAAGACAAATGGGAGACAAAGACAATAAAGTAAAAGGTTCTTATGGCTGGGTGCTTGACATTCAGCCAAGAGCACACACTAACTCAGGAAACACTTCTTTAAATGCATCAACATATTGTATATTCATAGATCTTCATGCATTATTCAAAATCATCCCCCCCAACTTGTAAATCAACATGTCAGTATTACATCAATAAATTCTTTCCCTGGGGTTCTGATGTGTCACTTATAATTCAAGAATGTGAAGAATTTCCTGATTATCTTTTTTTTTTTACCATTCTCTGAGTTAGTTACAGGAACCAGAGCTTTTTACATTACCATGTTATAGTCCAAGAAAAAGATATATATTTATCACACTACTATTTCTAAGTTTTGTTAATAGCAGAACTAAAAGAAACTGTATTCATACAGCAAAGTTTTTCAACATTATGCATACAGTATTCATGTTAATATTTGCAAAAAGCCAATAATATAATATGTACTTATAACAATAGGGGTATCTGAGGGCAAAGGTCCAGTCATGAACAGAACTAGGAGCATGCCTGGCCATGTCCCTATGGTTTCAGGTTAAAGTCTCCTGTGTCTGCAGGCAAAGCCACTCCCCTGTCCCTTCCCACTAGACCCATTTCCATAAATATATCTATCTGAAAATAATTATTTTGATTCTGAATCCCAATTGAGAAGTATTAGAGGGATATTGCTGGTGATTCATTGTGACACAATGGAAAGTTGTATCTTAACCCACAGCTCAGCAGTTATCTCCATTATTATAACTCTTTTGATGTGGACTTCGGTATCTGGGCAGTTTGTGATCTCACATATCCTAACAAATCTGTAAGATTGAGGACTTCTGCAGTATTGTATGGAAAGCTGGACAGTGGTAAATTTTTAATTTGCCCAGAAGAAACAAGAATCACAGTGCAGGAGATTGAGTCAGAAGGCAGCAGCTTCTATCACAAAACAGTCTGTCTCTGGACCTGTGAAACAGAGGTGTGCAGAGGAGATTCCATTTGATATCTTCACATCATAGAGAAGGGGAAACAGAAAGCTGAATGAGAAATAAAGTGACTACCATTTGACTTACCAAAGTGTGATGTGTTTGCAGGACACCAACATCCTGTCAGCAGTGGATGACATCCAGCTTTTGCTGGATGATCACATTGTTAAGACTCAGACAGTGTGTGGCTCTCCCTTCATCAAACCAATAGAAGCTGAATGTTTGGTAAGGAAAAGCCAGTTCGATTGAGCTTGCATGTCTCATAATATGCTTTCCCCAACTGCTTCAAGGTATTTTGACATGATAAGATGTTGGAGAGTTGGTAACTAAGAACACATATTCGTATTTTTTGATTTTTTTCTTGTTGTAATTTTGCTTAACCACTAATTTTGCTTAACAACTAAATGTTTTCCTTGCAGGCTTGGAAAGATAAGCTGTGTTTAATGCAAGATATTATAGATAGCTGGTTGAAATGTCAGGCAACATGGTTGTATTTGGAACCAATTTTTAGTTCAGAAGACATTATAGCTCAAATGCCTGAAGAGGGTAGAAAGTTTAAGATTGTGGATTCATACTGGAAAAACATTATGACAGAAGTGGTAAGTGCTAACATTTCCTAAATTGTGCATTTTTATGCACATCTGGTAACATGATTATTAATATCATGTGCATACACTGTTCTTTTCTGCAGTTGGGTATTTGTATTGATGGAGTGGAAAATCCATTACTAAAGTCCAACAAATTCTAGTTTTGCAGTAAAATTGTAGATTACATCATTATTGTATTGAGATTTCTGTAAAGGCTGGGTGTTGAAGGCTGAATTATAGCTCAAGGAACATGAATTCTGAATTTTCTAGCTTTCATGTGGCTAAATGGTCAGAATTAGGCAGAAAGATGAATGATTCATGTTTTCAGGATCTGCTTACATCTTCACTGACAGGATACAAAGCCTTGTCTGGGTACAGTGAGAGTTTGCTTTAGACTTACAGTGTATACACACTTTTGGAGTGACCAAGTGTATTATTTTTTCTGATATTGTTCTCTAATATGTGACAACATGGTTATTTAAAAATTTAGTGAATATGACTGTCAGGGTAGCAAGGTTAAGATAATGGAGATAGGAAGTGCAATTTGGTAACCAGCTCAATTCCCTGTAAATAAGAAGTTGAGTAAGAGGCCAGACAGTGGTGGTGTGAGCTGAGATGATTGCCAAAAACACTGAGAGTGTGTGGCAAGCTCAAGACACAGGAGCAAGTGCCAAAGATCTTATTTGTTGATATTTCCTTCATTAATGTCTACAAAGTTCAAGTTGGTATAATTGACAGTCTGAAAAGCAAAACTATCAAATAATGCAAACATATTTAATAGCATGAAAAGCACACCACAGAGAAGAATTACAGCTTTTTAGCTTTCTGCAGTGTTTGTGATTGATGCTAACAATTTTAATGTAAAGCTTATTGCAGTTTTTAGCAGTGTCTGCTATGTGTTTGTTTCTACAAAGGTGAAAGACACAAAGGTACTTGTAGCAACTGAACAGCCCAAGATGTTAGACAGACTTCAGGAAGCAAATATTCTCTTAGAAGACATTCAAAAGGGACTGAATACTTATTTGGAGTCGAAAAGATTATTTTTCCCAAGGTAAATTAAGTAAACAGGCCTAAGTTAGAAACAATAAGCTGTAAGCTCTTTCAAACCATTTCTACTGAACTTAAAATTCTCATTTTATATACATATGTGGGACACAGTCACATGCAACAAAAAATGAAAAGCTGTTCTCATATCCAGACATAACTCATTTTCCTTTGAGTTGTGAAATGCCTGAGCAGGTGAGGATGGAGAGGCACAATCTATCACAATGTAAACCTTGATTAGAAAAACATTATTATTTACAGGGTATTTTTGAAGGAGCTTGCTACCTTCCCATGGGTGCTATGCAATGATGTCCCTGCCCCACCCTCTTTAGAGGTATGATCTGTGGGAGTTGTACATGATCACCAGGAGCAGGATTCAGGGTTTTTACAGGGTACCTAATGGCTGGCTGGAGCCATAAGGTCTTTTCCTGCCTGAGTGGTCACATTGAAATTCTGAAAAAACAGATGTGATGTGTTTTATAATGGTAAAAATTGCTTAAGGAAAGGGATTTGAGATAATAATTTACTCTCTGATACATAGTATCTTAAGCAACAATAAAAGCAATTGTATGAATAGATTATTAATGGCAATTTTCATCATTGGAAAATAATTGCATTTTTCTGGCAGATTCTTTTTCCTGTCTAACGATGAGCTGCTTGAAATACTGTCTGAAACAAAGGATCCACTTCGAGTACAACCACATTTGAAGAAGTGTTTTGAAGGAATTGCTAAACTGGAGTTCACACAGGATCTGGAGATTGTAGGCATGATCAGTTCAGAGAAAGAAGTAGTTCCTTTCATAGATAAAATCTATCCAGTGAAAGCAAATGTAATTATTTTTAAAATTTTACTATATGAAATTAGATTAATACATAATACATTGCATAAAGTGCATGTTTTTGAGGGAATTGGGTTTAAACCATTTAGGATCACATCATGAAAGGAGTTTAGGAAGTGAGAGTGCAGCTGATGTTCTAGAATAAAAAGGATTTCCTACAAAAAGGAAGTAAGACATACTAATTTTGCAGTAAATTCCTCTGAAAGGTGGGGCATATTGTGAGTTACAGATACCCTTTTCCCTTAATCCTGCAGGAACAAAGGGTTAAAACAAGCAGGCTTAGCTGACTATGCCATTTGTGTTTTCTGTTTATGCTTATATAAAACATATCCAGCTGTTTCTTTAGCTGGATTGTCTTTTGAGTCAGCTTAATAGACCTGCCTTCAGACAGTGTAAACTACAGCATTACCAGTCAGATTTTGTGTAATTTCAACCTTTATTCCTTTTATATACAACACCCAGATCCAAAGAAAGCATATTTAAGCCTAACACATTTTAATAATTTGTCATTGAACAAGAATACAATCAGGAAATGTGTATTGACTCTTAACTATTTTTCTTTCTTGAAGGGCATGGTAGAAAAATGGCTTCTGCAAGTAGAAGAAATGATGTTGGCCAGTGTAAGACAAGTCCTTCAAGATGGCATAAAAGGATATAGCCAGGTAATTATTCATGAACTATGGAATAAGTTCAATTTTACAAACAAATATACATGAATAGGTTGCTCAAATTCTTACCTAGGGAAACATGTTTGAAGCTAAGTGGAATCCAGCTCTTCTTGTTCAATCTGAAGTTCTAAGTCTGAAATTTCATGAAGAAGTAGTAAAGCTTTAAATTCTGATTCTCATTAATTTGCAGCATGAGACAAAAGACATTTGAGGCCATAATGCCATAATCTAATGTGTTTATATGACTTGTTGTATCTGAAATTGATCTTTTGGTTTAAGGTTCCTCGAAAAGAGTGGGTACTTCAGTGGCCTGGACAGACAGTTATTTGTGTTTCATCCATTTACTGGACAGAAGAAGTGTCTCAGGCTATAAGGACAAAAGCTTTACAGGTAAGATGTTCTTTTAACTTTCTCTTTCTAGGCACTGAACCATGATTAATTAATCAAAAGCTGATTCTAGCAGAGAAGATCCTCAATCAACAATATATTACAATTTACTCATGCAGTGCTTTTTTTTGTTTTTCCTTTTGCATTGGGTCTCAGCAGAAGTTTGTTCCCATTTACTTTGGTGTGTACAAGGAGAAATTCTGCTGAAGGAAATTGTACTGTTTAATACCAGTTGAAGATCTTATTTGATATATCTAGACAGAACTAAAATATTTATTGCTTTCAGAGAAAGTATCTTGAATAATCAACAGCTGAAGAAAAATAAGAAGGAATCATGGAACAGTGAATCACAGAATATAAGGGACCTGTGGACATCATGTAGTCCAACACCTGTTTAAAGTAGAACCAACTAAACCCTGTTTCTAATGGACTTGGTCCCATATGCCCATTCCTTTCTAGTGTGGGGGAAGCAAAACAAAGACTATCTGTGCCTCTTCCATTGTAGAGTTTTGTCAATTCCATTAGCAAGATAAGCTTTCTGCTTCTACTGCTTTCAGGCCATAAATATTTTTGAAGTGTTCATATTAAAATAAAATGCCAGTATGCAAAAAAGAATTTAAAATGTTTGTGTAGTGCCCTGACTACCTTTTGTTGGAGGGGCTGTCTCCAATGATTGCATCCACAGGAGCTTAGGAGCTGCTGGCTACAGCATCACACTAATGCCTGTGTTTGTTTCTGTGACAGGATTTCTTGGAGAAGAGCAATCTACAGATCAAGGACATAGTTGAGCTGGTGAGAGGAAAGCTGTCCAGTGGGGCCCGGCTGACCCTTGGAGCTCTCATTGTCATCGATGTGCACGGTGATGTGCAGCTGCTGGCACATCTGGGGCACTGCTGCTGACATTAGCTGGGTGGACTATTGGAGAGAGGCACCTAAAGTGCTTTCTCTGACTTGAATCAGCCTTTACAGAATCATTGCTCAATTCTCTGGGCAAATGGGGATTGCTCAGTACTGCACAAGTGTTTCCCATCTACTTAGAACAGACACTGGAATCTAGTTACAATTAAACTGATTCCCTATGCAAGACCAGTGCACATTCCTCTCTAACATGAAAACCAGCCTCTAAATGTTGAATTATTCTTACATAGCTCTAAGTAAATGTTACTTTACTTATAAGTTGTTTTAAGCAAACTACCTCAGTAGAAGTGTCTAGATCTTTTAAACAATCTGTATCTCACTCTGCAGCTCGTGACGTGGTCTCAAAATTGGCTGAAGACAAAGTCACAGATCTGAATGACTTCCAGTGGATTTCTCAGCTGAGATACTACTGGGAAGGGAAGGATGTGATGGTGCGGATGATCACCACAGAAATGAAATATGGTTATGAGTATCTGGGCAATTCCCAACGTCTGGTTATAACCCCCCTGACAGACAGATGTTATAGGTAAGGGACATACTGTCTGGGAATAATGTTTTCTTTTTTTTTAGATTTGTCTGCATTTGCTTCCATTTGTCCTAGTTAATAATAGGGGGAACCTCAACAGCTAAGAGTTTCCTGTCGATTTTGCCCAAATA
This sequence comes from Luscinia megarhynchos, assembly GCA_034336665.1. NCBI lineage: Eukaryota > Metazoa > Chordata > Aves > Passeriformes > Muscicapidae > Luscinia > Luscinia megarhynchos. The sequence goes on along the minus strand of CM067577.1, from coordinate 1,879,211 downwards.
TGGTAAAAATATTTACAATGTAGAGGCTTCTACATTGTAGTAGAATAGATTCTACTATAATAATAATAGAGTAATAGATTCTGTTGTATCCAAGAAGGTGCTCCTGAAATGAGGTGACAGCACATGGTATTGAAACTGCAAAGAATTCTACAGTAGCACTGGTCAATTAATTTATCTGAAGTAAGACACAAAGTTTGAGTATGCCTGCCTGTAGGATAAATGAGGTAATTACAGAGCCCTGCACAGATTTCGGCTGCAGTTAGCTTCCTGTTCCTCCACTGGCTTGCAAGAGGTTGTAATGGAAATACTTCAGTCCTCAAGGTTGAAATACTCAAAGGCATTTGGTATTTCACTTCTGGTGAGCCCTCATGACATGAGTCAAAGCCTTTGAGGGTTTTGTAAAATAATCAGATCAATTCCAGTGTTAACAGGGATCTCATTTTAGTAAGATGTTCACTTGGAAAGCAATGTGATTCCCAGGTTTTTGTAACAACCTTTATGCTTTCTCATCCATTTATAAAGCCAGCTTCAAGCTCTAGCTAGTTCAAGTGCTGCTTGAGAGAAATGTGTGCTTTTGCAGACTCTACCATTTTGCTCATGGCACTGTTCATTTTTTTGTGTAATTGAGGGTATACACGGTGGATGCATGTCATAAAAGCCTTGACATGCCTTTTAGGCCAAGTGGCCAAATATCACCTTCCACAATTAGGAATCACTTATGAGACAATATTGGGTTTTTAGGGCAAGGTAGAAGTCAATAGAGAAATGAGTAAATTGTTTTCAGGAGAACTTATATAGGAAAATACTTAACAATCCATTCAGAAACAATCTGACATTGAAAATTGCTATTTCTAATGTCTGTGTTCTTAATAATGTAGGACATTAATGGGTGCCTTGAAATTAAGTCTTGGTGGTGCTCCAGAAGGGCCTGCTGGAACTGGCAAAACAGAGACGACAAAAGATCTAGCTAAAGCAATAGCTAAGCAGGTACCAAAACTCCCCCTTTTTTTTTTTTTTACTTTCCACTGTTTATATTTGGATATGTTGATATTTCTTAAAATGCTATTCTTAAGCAAGTGCTGCTTATTTTGTAGCTATTCATTTACAGTTGGACTCCAACTCTTAAAGGTTTTTCCCAGCCTAATGATTCTGTGATTCTGTTCTTTATTCACAGAAATAGTTGATAACAAGCTCACATTTAGGACTGTGTCTGTATGGCATCCTGGTTCTCTAATCCAAAATTGGCAACAGTAATCCCTTCCCATTTTAGATGCTAAGAATTTCACAGTGGACTTTGTGGTAATACTGAGAAATGTTCTCTGTGTTTTTGTTGTAGTGTGTTGTCTTTAACTGTTCTGATGGCCTCGATTACAAGGCAATGGGCAAGTTCTTTAAGGGGCTGGCACAAGCTGGGGCATGGGCCTGCTTTGATGAGTTCAACAGAATTGAGGTAATGTTTTATCTCAACCAAATAAAATGAGAAAGCTGTAATTGAAGACACAAGAAGTTTCAGATTTAGATATGACAGCATTATTGCTAATTTTCTGCTTTTACTTGTGGTGAGGCCTCTCTGTTTTGATAATTAGTGACACAGAAATAGGCATTCAGCTGCCTGCTCTAGAAACACATACCTACCTGTGCTGTGTTACAGAAGTGCTGTGTTCTGGGTCAATTTAACTGAAAAAAAAATGTTCTTTTACAGTTTTTTCTTTTGTATGTGCCACTCATTTGTGGGGAAAGAAGTGTTCTTGTCTTCTCCTTGAGAAATCAAGCTACAGGTGTGGACTTGCATTTGTCCATGTTCAGCACAGGACAGACAAATCCCAGTGGAGGGATTCCTGTGATGACTGGAGCTGAATGTTGCTAACTGAGTGACCTGATTATTAAGCTGTGTAAACAGACACATCTAGTTCTCCCCTTGATCTTACTCTGGTCTTTTTGGTTTTGTCTAATTTGGTCAATAATGACTTTGGAAAAGTTTTATCGTTGCTTTGATGAAATTCGATTTAAGTAGATACTAGTAAATATGGAAATTTAATTAAATTCTATTTTGTATGTATTAGTATTTTAAACTCCTTAATTTTTCAGTTTTTCTGCTGTAGCTTGTTTTCTAGTGAATTCAAGCATTAGCATTTCTTTTTCAATATTCTATTACCTGGATACTTTAAAAGAATCAGCAAGCCTTACCTATTATATACCCTCAATTTCGGGCATTGAGTGAAGCAGTTTTTCTGGAGAGCCTGAACTATGTGTCTGAGTTGAAGGGAAAGAGGCCTCCAGAGGGAGTTCCTGTCCAACTAACTTAGATGTCTACATTCAGGCACACAGTATTTCCCTGAGGAGGCTTTTGGAAGCCTCTGTTGATCTCTGTTAGTTGAGTAGAGAATAGTGGCACTAACTTTCAAAGGATCCCTTCAATAGGCAGCTAATACATAGGCTCAGGGTGATTTTTCCCTGGAGGAATGCAAATACAGCCATCAAAATGAGTAAAAATTACTTTATATCAATTCTCCAAGTGTCTTACATTTTCCTATCTGTTCTGTCTGTATTAGGTTGAAGTATTATCTGTAGTTGCCCAGCAAATACTCAGCATCCAGCAGGCAATAATTCGCAAACTCATAAAATTCATCTTTGAAGGGACAGAGATCTCTCTTAATCCCACATGTGCTGTGTTTATTACCATGAATCCTGGCTATGCTGGACGGGCAGAGCTGCCTGATAATCTGAAGGTAAATCTGAAATCCTGCTTTCTAGTAAAAATTAAACTGAATTTGCAGCTTCTAGTCTATAGTAATTAGAAAAGTCATTGATCGAATTATAAACTGATGTGTAATGGTTGCTTAAGGAAGAAAAATGCCATCACTCTGAACCATCCCCTCCCTTGCTACTTCTGCTGAGCATGACCCCATGTGCTCTGGAATATCCCTTGGGTCAGCTGTCCTGGCTGTGTCCCCACCCAGCTCCTTGGGCACCCACCCTCCTGGCTGCTGTGTGCAGTGAGGAGCAGAAAAGGCCTTGACTCTGTGTGAGCTCTGCTCAGCAATAACTAAAACATCCCTGAATTATCAACACTCTTTCCAGCACAAATCCAAAACACAGCCTTAGGCCAGTTACTGTGAAATAATTTAACTCTACCCCAGCCAAAACCAGCACAACTGATAGCCTATTCAAGTGTATCCTGAGCTCTTCACCAAGCTTTAGTAAACAGGGTTGCACAGAATGCACAGAAGAAAGGTCTCAGTCTAATCACATTGATACCAGTTTACAGCTTTAAGTATGCTCTCCCTAATTGGAAATTCTCTGGGTTTACAATGGATGGGCAACCCAAATCCCAGTTTCAATTTATTATAACTTTGTGAGTTGCTGAGACACTATGGAGAGACTGAGATGGTCCTGGTTCTTTCTCTAACATTGTCACAATTCTTTGCATTTTTACAAAGCATTAACCACATCATGTGCTAGTTCTTCTTTTATGAAAGTGAGATGAATGTCACTTTGCTTTTCATCTTTTTATAGTTCTTTAGAATTGACTCTTTCTTGCACTGCAGTGCTTAGCACAGACCTCTTGAATCTCTTGATAAGATCAGAATAGAATAGTATTCTAAAGCAGTCTCATAGATTTCAGATGATTAATGAATTCTTTGCATTCATGAATTTATGGAGAGATGCTATTACAAAATAGGCACAGTTTATTAAAATATTCCATAGTCAAAAGTTGGTATCTTACTTTTTTCCTCACAGGCATTGTTCCGAACAGTTGCCATGATGGTCCCAGATTATGCATTGATTGGGGAAATTTCACTTTATTCAATGGGATTTCTGGACTCTAAGAGGTAAGACATGCTGAATTTTCTACCTTAAGTGAGTCTGGTATACCTCATTCCTCTGTAAGGCATATATGTGTGTTTGAGGCATATATGGAAAGCTATCTATGTTTTGTTTCTCTAGAAAGTACTTTTTAATCTCTTGCTTTCTTGTCAATTCTCATTTACCACCTCATGTTGCCAGATGTGCACTTCTACACAGAATCATTTGGAAAATGTATCAAAATACCAGAGAGAATTCCTAAATGGTGCATGCATTCTCTAGTATGGCAAATTCTACAGTCTTTCTTCCCACGTGCCTTGGGCCATCTTGTCAGCTGCTGTGTCTTAGAATCACTGCAGATATTTGGTGTATGTAGGTAGGTGATTAGATATTTTCACTTTACATGTTATATTTTATTATCCACAGTCTTGCCCAGAAAATTGTTGCCACTTACCGTTTGTGCTCAGAGCAGTTGTCATCTCAGCACCACTACGACTATGGAATGCGTGCAGTGAAATCTGTCCTGACAGCAGCAGGGAACCTCAAGCTGAAGTACCCAACTGAAAATGAAAGTGTGTTGTTGCTTCGGGCTTTAATGGATGTTAATTTGGCCAAGTTCTTGTCCCAGGATGTGCCATTGTTTCAGGTAAGGTATCAGGCCAGTGGGTTTTAGGTTTTATGATGATGATATCCATTGTAAGAACTCACAGAAACAGGTCATTATCTTAATTTAGAACAGTTTGATCTAGATGATGCCATATTAGTGGCACTAATTAGTTCCTCCACTGATCTGGAGGAACTCTTTGGTTCTGTTAGGATTATTTTGAAAGCAAACTTTCAGTGATGGTTTTAAATGCTTTTATTCTATTAAATGTTTTAGACAATATCTTGTTAAAAATCATCTTGTGCTGTTTTATTTGTGGAAATCATTCTTTGAAAATTTTTTTCTAGCTTTATGCTCCAAACGAGATGTGGATAGTTAAGTTAAGGTCAATTACAAATTTGAGTTCAGAATAAAAATTGTGGTGTTACTGTTTGCATGCTGCTTTAATAGCAAGTAAATTAAGATACAAAGCAATCAATATTGAGGACTAAAACCTAGGGTAGAAGCACAGCCAGAGTCACTACTCTGAAATTTTGGAACACATGCCCTTTTATTTAATCACTGAAATTCTTTCAACTATTTTAACATCATTTTGTGTAATCCTGATGGGAGCAAATTTGCAAAGGTTAAGCTTCTTTTTGCAATAGCAAGATGTTAATGAAAACTGCAGGCACAGGTTTCTGTTTCAAGTATACTGAACACTTCCATGGCTAAAGTTTGCCTAGCAGTTAGTTTTGTCCAGCTGAGGACATTTGGTTTTAAGCTCCTGTTATCTGTGTGAGTATTGTTTTACTTGGGAATTTTCTTTTTTGTGACCTGTGTTTAAATAGTGTTCAATTCTGTCTTTCCTTAACAGGGTATCATATCTGACCTGTTTCCTGGAGTGGTTCTTCCTACACCAGACTATGACCTGTTTATCAAGGCACTAACTGAAAATATTGAAAAATTGAATCTTCAACCAGTGCCATGGTTCATTGGAAAAATTATTCAGGTTTTATTTTCACATACTTCTGGGGAAGAAAAGCACAAGAGCAAAAAGCACTCTTCATTCACTGCCTGAGATTAATAGCTATTAGTTTCCTTACCATTAATGGACTATTATAAGTGGGGTATTTTTACTGAGTAGAAATCATGGAATAAAAGCTTGCTTTGGTCATAGTGATTTTGTAATTCAGACAGTCTGTGAAGGAGCTGATATATGCAGCCACATTGCAGGGCTTGTGCTTCAGGATAGAAAATTAAACTGAATCTGTTACTAACTGAGGCAGTGTAGCCTAGTGAGCAGAATGCTGGACTGGGAGTCAAGCTCTGTTCCCAGTTCTGTTCAGTCTCCTTGAGAAATCTTGAAAGAGGTGACCTTGCTTATGCTTCACTTCCAGCCCTGTGTTCCCACTGCCTCCCACTTACTAGTATGGGGACCTGTTAAACAATATTTAACTCTTTTAACTTGTGCAGCCTAGTGACAGGGTAAAAATGTGTGGCCTAGGCTGGGGTCATCAGTGGCCTCTCCAACAGCAGTTCAGACTTCATGGCTTATGTTCAAACTGCCTTATGCTGCTTTCCAAACCTCACTGTACCTTTCATTTAAAAATTGTTTCAGTGAGAATTACCCTCTGATTTGGATTGAGGCTTTGGTCAGCCAGCAGAGTGCAGAGATTTGTTTGTGTCACATTGAACGCAGGAGAGAAATGTCCATTTCCATTCACACAGCATGAAACACTTGCTTTTGTGGCACGTTAAGGAGTGGCTCTCGTGTCCTGGCAGGTGTATGAAATGATGCTGGTGCGCCACGGTTTCATGATTGTTGGAGATCCTATGAGTGGGAAAACCAGTTCATACAAAGTGCTGGCTGGAGCCCTGGCTGATTTGTGTGCAGGTAACATTGTCCAGCCACAAGCTTCTCATTAAATGAAGTCAATTCTATGACTTATATTTCCTTTGCCCAGGTTCTTAATTGTCCTATATTCTTCTTTCTTAACTGCAGAATTTCTATTGATTGAACTATTTTTGTCTGGTATATTTGTCTGATAGTATTTTTGTCTGCATCTCCTGGAACAGTAAGCCATACTAATGTGTTTATACTTTTTTGAATTTTGTTAGGCATTTTACTTTTGCATAATTCTCTTGAAAAAATTAACTCTGATAGGATATTTTAAGTAGCTCCCATAAATATATGAAATCTATGCTGCTCTGCTTTTTCTTTTTTCCATGTGTTTTTTTTACAGCAGACTGCTTGTTTGCCTTGTACAAGTAAAAGAATTTCTTATTTACTTCTACTTAGATGCCAGTTATCTGGGGCTTTTTGTTTTGAGCAGCTGGAGTAGGATCCTCAGGAATCATCTTGTTGAATTAAACTAATCTATTAAATTCTCCAGCTCCTGTATTTGCCTTTTTACACAGCGAACATCATGGATGAATTTGCTGTTGAATACAAAGTTATTAATCCCAAAGCCATTACTATGGGGCAGTTGTATGGCAGTTTTGATCCTGTAAGTCATGAGTGGTCAGATGGAATTCTTGCAAAGGCCTTCAGGGAACAAGCATCTTCTACCACAGAGGATCGCAAGTGGATTATTTTCGATGGCCCTGTGGATGCAGTTTGGATAGAGAACATGAACACTGTGCTGGATGATAATAAAAAGGTAGCCTAAATTTTGCCTGTAACCTCCTCCTTTAAAAAACAGACTTAGTTTTAGTAGTAGCAATATTGTTCTACATTAGTCAGGGGAGTTGTGAAATTCAGGAAAGGCTGATGTGCCTAAAAGCACTGCCTTATTTCCCCTACTTGTATGAGTGGGTTTAGATGGTATTAGATAATACTAGCCCATTACTTCTCCCTAGAAACCTTGTCTTGCTCCTTCTTTATTGAAATGAGGTTGATCATTGAGGCTTTTTTATTGACCCTTCTAGGAAACTGAAATGTATGGACTCAGTTCTGTGACTGAAAACTGAACTTGCTTAAATTACCTCGAGAATAAATGAATTTTTAAAAAGCTGCAGGTCATAACTGTTTTTTCTTGAAAAGTTGCTTAAAGTTAGAACATTGTTCTCTGTGTCTCTGCAAGCCTTACAGTAAGACATGGAAAAGTTGAGACAAGGTCATAAAATACCATGTATTGTAAGGATACAGATGAATGAAGGAGGAGTGACACTAAGTGGAATGTTCAGTGATTTTATGACAGACATTGCTTTGACTGTATGATCAGCACTGACATGATGAGTCCATGTTTATGTGATGCTCTTCTTCCAGTTATGCTTAATGAGTGGTGAAATAATTCAGATGAGCTCAAAAATGAGTTTAATCTTTGAGCCAGCGGACTTAGAGCAGGCATCTCCAGCAACCGTCAGCAGGTAATGTGAGAGCATTCAAACTTCAACTGTCCCACCTTGCACATGTATTCCTCTACCATAGTGTTTGTTCTTTCCAGGTGTGGGATGATCTATATGGACCCACAGCAGTTAGGTTGGAAGCCACTGAAGGATTCCTACCTGAAAACTCTGCCTCCAAACCTGCAGGAAGAACACCGGGAACTGGTGCGAGACTTCATTTTTGCACAGTCTAATTTAAAAGATTAACTATAAGGTGACACTCAGAGCTTGCCCACTTGAAGGCAGGCATGCAGAATCCAAATTTTTATATTATTACTTTTAACATTTTAATCTTCAAAGCCTTCAGAATTCCCACTGAAAACTTCTCTGTGGTAAAAGCAACTTGTCTTCACCATCAGACAGTGATGGTGTGACTTTGTGAACATTTCAGTACTGCCTCACAAGGGCCCTTTCCTGATCTCTCTGCCAACCTGGACAACTTCTGATGCTTTATGTTTGACTGAGGGTGAATTATCTGAGGGAACAGGGGGAATGTGGCAAGTTCTGCATTGTCACACAGCTGTTTCCTTTTCTCCTGGTAGGTCAATAGCTTGTTTATGTGGCTAGTCGAGCCCTGTTTGGATTTTATTGACCATCATTGCAAAGTCATGGTAAAAACGTCCTCTCTTCACCTGACTTACAGCTTGATGAAACTCTATTCTTCTCTCCTTGGTGAGTACCCTAAGCTGCCTGGTTTTTATTTCAATTTTTCTTTTTTGTCCTGCCATGTCCCAGGACAAAATGCAGGTCATAGGGTGCAAGGAAATGCCAAAGGAATTCCTTACTGTTGAGTTCCTGTAACACAGTCAGTGGTCTCACTGACCAGTATTATTAACAGTTCTTTGAATACAGAGCTTTCACAATTGGAAACTGGTGTCATTGCAAAACTGAACATGGTATTGCAAGTGTTTTCTGTTTTGCTTGCTGTTTGCTACCATCTGAACAAAAGAGTTAGGACTCTTTCTAAATATTTTTCTTCTAATTTCATTTTTATTTGTAAACAGTATTTTACACAGACAAGGTCCTCCTTTTGTAGATTGGCTTCTTTCCACTGAAGACAGTGCTCTACTTTTGTCTCAGGATGCTTTTGCAAAACTGCTTTTTGAATTGAGATTTAGGGTTATTACTGGCATTTAATTAAAATTCAAAATATGTATTTTAGATGAAATAAAGGAATCCAGTGAAGAGGACAGCGAAACCATGTCTGCTCAGCAGATCACCTCGTGGCTGCAGTGCCTTTTCCTTTTTGCTGTGGTGTGGACAATTGGAGGGATCATTGATGCAAACAGCAGAAGAAAATTTGATTCGTTTTACCGCACCTTGCTCAGTGGAATGAATGAGGAAAATCCACGCCCCAAAAATGTGAAGCTTAACAAAAACCATATCTTCCCAGAAAAAGGTGATTCTTCATAACTGTGCTTGCCTGGCCTTTTATAAAGCAGTAGGAAAGCTTGGCACTTAATGTGCCTGGCAGATGTTAAGACTGCAGCAAAGCCACCATCTGCCAAGCCTTGGGCTGCACAGTTGGGTGCCCTTTCCTGGCTCTTTTAGCCAGGACTAGCATATGCCTCCTGTTGTACTCAAACAGTGTGGCTGAATCTGACCTAAAATCATTTGGTGATGATAATGGCAGTGGAGGGAGGTGGGACTGGGGGGTGGGGGTGTATCTTGTGTGCTAGAAAGCTTCCATTATCTCAGTTTTGGAAATCTCACACTAAAATTACTGAAGTTTATTTTTCTAATTTAATCCGTGGGTTTTCCTATGTTGTGTTTTTCAATCAACAGGGACTGTTTATGACTTCTATTTTAACAAGCATGGCCATGGGCAGTGGAAAATATGGACAGACTACATCACAAAGGAAGAGCAAGTTATTGCCCCAACGGCTAAGGTGCACATTGGTGTCTTTATTATGGAAAATAATTATTTGACTAAATGATTCAGAGATATAAATAACTATATTAGGCTGTTTGATGATTTGCAGCATTTCATGAGTCTCTGTGAGCTCCCTTTCCTGCTTTTGTCTCAGTTCTGGTACCACTAACACTCGAAGTTCAGCACTGCAGGTGCACATGGAGCCCTGAGGTTGCCTGGTGGTCAAAATTTGGATTCTGCTTTGTTCTCTTAACAGCATTTGATATTGGGAAAACCATGGTGGGAAAAAGCCAAAGCCTGAATTTCTTTTCCTTCATTTTTGTTTTCAGTGGTTGATCTCATAATATTGTAGTACAAGTTATTTAGAGAAAGCAAGAAAAGAGACTTACTATTACTTTGGGATATGGGGAGCAGTACTGAGAGTCCTGGGTGCCCTCCATTTCCAAATAGGACACTCAGATTTTGATGGCAGCTGTGAACTGAATGGAAGGGAAGCACAGCAGAGATCTGCAGATGAAATTTCAAGATAACTTGTTTAACTTTTCATTCCACTATAGTTGCAATTGTCTTTATTAAGTACATGAGAGATGTGAGATTACATTTCATTCTGCTGCTGAAAATATTTTCTCAATATCAAATCCACAGCTGCTGATTATAATTAAAAATAAGGAAGAGAAAAAAAAATTCATACCAGTGTTCCTTTCCTCTTGCACAGTAGGGGAACAGAACTAGGCCATACTTAACTCTGTAGTTCTCCAGACTTCATATAATGTCTGTGAACCATCATATATGTAATACTGGTTGTGCTATTGACTGTATAAGATCTGATCAAGAGGTGGGGCCATAGACTCTACTAGAAACTTTATATATAGCTTACGTTTTCAGACAATAGAATTTTTAAAAAATGCATTTGCGCTACAGGGTTTCTGTAGTTGATGGCAAATATTCCTGTTGATTAAGGTATTGGATGTTTGATTTTCATGTTTCATTTTACTTTCCTGTGTAACAGGTATCTGAGCTGATCATTCCAACAATGGAAACTGCCAGACAAATGTTTTTTCTTAAAACATATGTGGAACATAGTGTCCCTTTGCTTTTTGTGGGTCCCACTGGCACTGGAAAAACAGCTATTACAAATAATTTTCTACTAAAACTTCCAAAGGAAAAGTACATCCCAAGTTTCATCAACTTCTCTGCAAGAACCTCTGCTAACCAGACTCAGGATATTATTATGTCCAAGCTGGACAGAAGAAGAAAAGGATTATTTGGACCTCCAACAGGGAAAGAAGCTATAATTTTTGTGGGTAAGATATATTTTTCATTTTTTAAAACTCATTTTTGTTCTGGCTTAGGCAAAGGAAGTGGTTCACTGAAAGTAGTACATTTGGATTTCCTCAGTGCTTTTTTCAGGCATCCACAGAATCCTAGAATCTTCTGAGTCAGAAGGGACCCACAGGGATCACTGAAGGATTAGCACTGCCCTTGCTGAGAGGTTTAAGTGGTGGTTGTTTTCAGAATAGTTCTTAGAATTGCAGTGGGACATGACATGAAACAAAACAAAATCACCAGCCCCACTAAGTTAAGCCATCACCCCTAATTATGTGAGGTGCAATGGTATTTGATTTTGGTTCGTTCAATGGGAAGCAGGAATAACAACACACAACCTTTTCTAACTCTGGTTCAGTTATTTTTCCTTCTTAGAAGAAAACTGAATTCCTGAACACTGAGGTTTTTTATTCAATGTCTATGTTCTCCATAGATGACCTAAACATGCCTGAAAAGGAAGTGTATGGAGCCCAGCCAGCTATTGAGCTTCTCAGGCAATGGATTGATCACGGGCACTGGTATGACAGGAAAGATTCATCCCACATCAGTATCATAGATGTGCTGCTGGTCACAGCCATGGGTCCCCCTGGGGGAGGCAGGAATGACATCACAGGTAGGAAATACATTACTATGGCCAGTTGTTATCCAGCTGACTGAAGTTAAGGGCTGGGTTCAGGTTTGCTGATGACAAAGTCAACATTTATCTATGACTGCTGGATCTACAGGTGTATTCACTGAGAGGGTCATTCCAAGTACAGGTCTGCTATATTCAAGTTCAAATCTGGAGATTATTTCTGTTTTCTGTTCTTTTGACAAGGGTGGGAATACATCTGCTTGCCATGTCTCTGGCAAGTCTCTTCTGAAGCTATATCTCCTGCTGCTTAGGTAGGCTGTCTGCCTTTATTTACAAGATTGTTACCTTCAACTCCATCATTCCTGTTACAGCAACATAAGGGAGGTTGTATTTTCTAATGAAAAAATTACATAAATAAAAGCCTTAATGTAGCTGCAGCTACATTACTATAGGTTATATACAGCTGCATTATTATCAGGCACTTCATGCTACTTTGCTTCTTATAAACACTGTGGTACAGATACACCTGTATGTTATATCTGTATGTTAGATGTTCTGAGGAGGCTTTATGAAAATAACTCTTCTGATATAGCTAAATTTTAAAATTACTCATGTATAGACTGATTCTTTTTAGATGAAAGCCAATAACAAGATACTTAACTTTGTAAAGTTTTTACTGTGTTATATCATAATCAAGAAGGGTGAGGTGAACTGAAATTTTAAATTGGGTAATAGCAGCCTCGTCATGGAGATTCATGTTTTATATATTCAAAACAGCTTCAAGTTAAATACTGATAGAAAATTTAAACCACTTTATGTTTCTTTTGCTTCACTGCTAGGGCAAAAATTTGCCAGAAAGAAAATCATGGAGCTGGTACCAGATTCAAATCTTTTTTTAGTGCCAGTCCAAGCTAGAAGATGCTAGCTGAAAGGTGAAGAAACCTTTGAACATTTAAATCTCTCTGCATCCTCCTGTGTGTGTTACAGGACGCTTCACACGGCACTTGAATATTGTCTCTATCTCTGCTTTCAATGATGACATTTTAACCAAGATTTTTACTGCAGTTACTGACTGGCACTTTGGCAAAGGCTTTGATGCCTCATTTCTGAGGTAATGGGATCTATTTCTGTAGCAACTTTGTTGTCTTTTCCCTGTGATTTACCTGCAGAAGTAAAAATTGTATTTCTTTTCCTTCTAAAGGCTGGGTAAGATGATGGTCCAAGCGACATCAGTGATTTATAAATTGGCAGTTGATAATTTTCTTCCAACTCCTTCAAAATCCCACTATGTCTTTAATCTACGAGATTTTTCCAGGGTTATTAAAGGAGTTCTGCTCTGTCCACACACTCATTTGCAAGTAAGTTGTAGTTTAATTATGATGATATAGGAGACAGCACTGAAAAAAGTAAATTATTTTTATAATGCATGAGCTATGATTTCAATAGATTTACAGGGTTTAAGATCAGAATAGTCCCTGAATTCCTTGTTATGTATTTTCTGTCTGAGGGAGACATCTGTCATTTTGTTAATACAATTTGATTTGATACAGTAGAGAAAAATGCTTTGACATGAGAGTCCAAGTTTGTGTTGGCAGGAAGGACAAGATGGTAACTAGATAAGGAATCAGTAAAGTTAGCAGATGCTGGGCCATGTGCTGAATGGCTTGGGTTTGAAAGATCCCCACTGAGTTTAGTACAAGGTGTAGCAGGGTCCAGATGGACATTTCTAACCTTTTCTTTTTGAACAAATTCTGCCTGAGCTATATTTACCCATTCTTTTGTATTTACATTTTCAGGATGGAGATAAACTGATCAGACTTTGGGTTCATGAGGTTTACAGAGTTTTCTATGATCGTTTGGTTGATGACGATGACAAGAATATTTTCTTTCAGATGGTACAAGAGACAACATTAAATAGCTTCAAGCAGAACTTTAATAAGGTATTTTTGGGTAATGTGCTGGGACCAAGATGATACTGATGCATTTTCAGAAATACTTAAACATTGAGATTAAATCAGTATTGGAGACATTTTGCAATATTTTGATCAGTGAATTTTAAAAAGTATGGACAATCTTCTATTCAGCAGCGAGTATTTATATCAGAATGATTCATAACTTCTGAGGGATTCTGTGTTGGTACAGAGGACCAATTGGAATGGAATGTATGTCTTGCACATATTTATCTGTGCTTTTACCCAAGATAATTATTTGGATGATCTGATGGGTGTAGTGAGTATCTTCCTGAGAAGCCTTTTCAGAAGCAGGCCTATATTGGATAGCAGTATCTCTCTGAGAGTTATGCATATATAGAAACCTGCATGTCAAAGTACAGTATTATTTTGCAGACTAAGACTGTAACTAGAACAGTGAAAAACAGTGCTTTCTGCAGTATTAATGCTATATAGACAGGGATTATTATGACTTTAGGGAAAATAATTCTCTAATATGTAGAATTATCTGTTGATTTTTGTCTTTTTCCTAGGTACTGAGTCATCTCTCACCTACTGGAAAAGTCACTGATGATAATATCCGTGGCCTGTTCTTTGGAGACTATATAAAGCCGAGCAGTTCTGCCAAAATTTACGATGAGATCAGAGACTTAAAGCAGCTGACAAGCGTGATGGAATTCTACCTTGAGGAATACAACAACATCAGCAAGGCCCCCATGTCCCTGGTGATGTTCCAGTTTGCTATTGAGCACATCTCCAGGATTTGCAGGGTGCTGAAGCAGGATAATGGACACCTGCTGCTGGTGGGCGTCGGCGGCAGCGGCCGGCAGAGCGCCACCAAACTCGCCACCTTCATGAGCTCCTTTGAGCTCTTCCAGATTGAAATCACCAAGTCCTATGGCATCAATGAATGGAAAGATGATATTAAACAAGTCATGCTGAAAGCAGGTGTTGCTAACAACAACGTGTCCTTTTTGTTCTGCGATAATCAAATAAAGGATGAATCGTTTGTGGAAGATATCAACATGCTTTTAAATACTGGGGATGTGCCCAATATCTTTGCAGCAGATGAGAAAGCTGAAATTGTTGAGAAAATGCAAAGTGCAGCAAGGATGGAGAACAGGAAAATTGAAGCCACGCCCCTTGCTATGTACAGTTTCTTTATTGAAAGGGTGAAGAAAAATTTGCATATTTGCTTAGGTCTGTACGCAATGCATTGTTTCTTAGAATGTTTTTATTTAGGTTTATTTGTTTTTCTGCTTCCTAACTGCAGAGAAACTTAGGTAACAATCATGTTTTTATTTTTGTAGCCATGAGTCCTATTGGAGATGCATTTCGGAATCGATTGCGGATGTTCCCTTCACTGATAAACTGCTGCACCATTGATTGGTTCCAAACTTGGCCTACAGATGCTTTGGAAATGGTTGCTAACAAGTTTTTGGAGGATATTGAGCTCAAAGATGACATTAGAAAAGAGTATGAGTTTATTTCTCAAGAAACATATGAAGCAAAAGTGTGTTCCCCTGCCCCTCGTGCCCCCAGTGTATTTGACCTGTCCTTATAAGTGGACAAAGCTAAGCCAACTCTGGGATTTCAGAGCAAGTCAAAGATACTGAGACATATGGATCTGATGTTTCTGAAAATCAGACCACTCTTTGAGAGGAGTCCAAAACATTTCTAATGGGGAAAATACATTTCTGCCTTCCCTAACACTAACATGACTTCGTAAACTTAGAGTAATCTTTTGAGAGTTGACATAAAGACAGACTGTATTTTCAAAGTAACATGGAAATTTTTTCCCTAGGGTTGTGTCAGTGTGCAAATACTTCCAAGAAAGTGTGAGAGAACTCTCTGTTGGCTACTACGCCACGCTGCGCAGGCACAACTACGTGACACCAACCTCCTACGTGGAGCTGATCCTCACCTTCAAGTCCCTGCTGAATAGAAAAAGGGAAGAAGTTGACATGATGAGGACTCGTTATCTTGTGGGACTTGAAAAGCTCGAATTTGCATCTTCACAAGTGAGTTTCAGATGAAATTGCTGAATATGTGCCGTATGCATTCTTCAGTGTGGGATTCTGTATGGTTGAAACTTAAAAAAATAAAACTTATTCATGTGTTCTTCACTATATTCATAATGCTTATTGATAGTTTTCTATAGAAAACCATCAGGAAAATTTAGATTTCTGCTCAGTAAGTTTAAGAAACTGTGATCTCTACGTTTGGATTACAGCTCTTAATAGAAAACAAAATTAAAATGAAGTTACTCATTAAATGTTGAAAGAATAGACATTATAAATTTCATTATTTTCTCAAAATCTTGCATGGAGAATCCACCTCATCATTCTAGTATATATTATCCTTTTCAAAATAGGGGAGAAATTGAAAAACATTGTAATACAATATTAAACATTAATTCCTGAGTAGATGCCAAGCAGGAAATGGATCATGTTCCCGATAAATAATTCCTTTTTCAACCCATGTGATTAGGGATTGATCTTTCCAAGATACAAACTAAAGGGGCTTTTAGATACTTGCTGGATGAAGAAGATCCAGTCTGCAGCTTTTGCTGTCACTAATTCTGTGTTCCATTCCAGGTTTCTTTTGGATTTTGTTTTCCACCTGTGCACAAATGGATTATTTGAACTTTCAGTATCTGAAAGTGACTGTGAGGAAAAAATAGAATTAATCAATATCTTTCTCATTATTGAGATTAATGAATTTTAGAAAAGCAAGAGTATTGCATAGTTGATGATAAATATACCTTTAAAAATCTAATCAGTTAAATGAAACAGCTCTTAGTAAAAATAAACTAGAGAACTGTTAATTCTTTAGATCAAATGTCCTTTTTTAGATTGTATTACTGTAGGGTCTTCCAATCTTTATTCCTAAGACATCAAGATATGAAATGCACACAATGTGTGCACAGATTTTTCTTGATTCCCTGTTGTATTCATCAGGTTGCAATCATGCAGAAAGAACTGACTGAACTTCAGCCTGAACTGATTAAAACGTCTGCAGAAACAGATAAAATGATGGTCAAGATTGAAAAGGAAACAGTTGAAGTAGATGCAAAAAAGGCAATAGTGTCGGCAGATGAGAAAGAGGCCAATGATGCCGCTGCTGTTGCCCAGGGTATTAAGGTAGAGCACAAGGGTTTGAGCCTGGAGCACAACGGGTTCCAAGTAAATGGGAGCTGTGATGATGTGATGATGTGTTAATGGGGTGAGCCAAGCTCTTAAAGGAACACAATTGCAGATGATGAATGGCACACTCCAATATAAACACAGTAAATTTGGGCTATTTGGAGTCTGACTGCATCTCACAGTCCTGCACAACTTCCCTTTCTAGTTCACATTCCAAAAGCTGTATAGCTCTTGTTTCTCTGCTAATATATTCTCATTTTCAACAGATTGAATAATGAGTTTATACTGTTTCCAGGCCCAAAGACAGTTAATTTAGATTTAGCTGAGGTAATTTGGCATATGCTGCATGTATCCTATTAGGCATGACTTTAGAGGTAATGCATAGCCAGACATCTGTAACACAGAATTTCTTGTGGGAAACCTCAAGAATTCTCAATATTTTTTCTGTAACTAGCTGGAAATGTCATAATGATATTAATTATTCACAACTGCTGAGATCAGAGTATATGATAAAGAATTTAAGCTTCACAATATCAATTTTTCACTGTAAGATTTAACTAAGAACAACTGTATCTAATCTTTATTTTAATTCTCATTGCTAAACCAGAGAGACTTTGATCTTGAAAGCTTGTTTTTTCAACTATCAGTTCAGTTTATGAAATTTACTAATTTATCTACACACTTCCCTCTTTAAACCGTGCAGCCAAATTGTGAAAGTAGTTTTCTCTCCTAGAAACACAATGTTGTGAGGAGTCTGTTTAATGGGTACTGACCAAGATAAGGGGTTGTGAGGCTGTGCTGTGGTGGGGTGATCAGGCTGGCACTGTGTTTTCAGCTTTCTGCCCAATGTCTTCACAGGACGAATGTGAAGCAGACCTTGCAGAGGTTCTGCCAGTTCTGGCTGCAGCAGAGGCAGCTCTCAACACCCTGAATCCTTCTGACATCTCTCTGGTGAAATCCATGCAGAATCCACCTGGTCCTGTCAAGCTCGTCATGGAGAGTATCTGTGTCATGAGGTCAATTAAACCAGAGAGGAAACCCGACCCCAGTGGCAGCGGTAATGACCCAGCTTTTGTTATCCCCGCCCCAGGACTGCAGGCTGCTTCTGGCATGAATGCAGCTGTGTGCACTGAGGTGCATTGTGCTGGCAGTGACAAATACACTGAGTAGTAGTAAAGAGCTGCTTTGCCATGCTAACATACTGCCCTTGCCTGACACTGTTGTACAGCTTTGTAAATATGATCTCAGTCACCAGCACAGAGTCATCTCTTCAGCTTGCTTTGACCCAACCTTGAGATTTGCATTCCCTTGAGGAATTCTGGGTGCTGGAGGTGTGCTGTGCATCACCTGCCTGTGTTTCCCCTTGTAATCCCTGTTTCCAAACTGTCAGTTATGCTGGGAGAGGGAATTCTAGTTATACCTCTGCCATAGGTGATTATTCTAACAAGATTTTTCTGTGTGGTTTAATGTTGTTATTGTGGGATTGCACAGGACTTACAAGGTAGAAAAGAGACCTTTTTCTTTCACTTTTTTTATACCTTATACCTATACAGCTCAACCCTTCATAATCAAAAAAATAAGAATTATATAAATACCTTTCATCCAAAATGGTCTTATCTAGATTAAGAAGGAATACTTCCACAGTTACTGATTTATCCCATAGACAATGTATATTAATTTGTTTCTCTTAATGTGCTTGGTTGACTTAGAACTAATATGCATTTAATAAATATGACATTGGTTAGTGATGCTGAAGGTCCTGTCTGAATTTCTTTCGGTAATGATTTTTCTAGACTATTCAATGATCTTTGCATAGTAAAATTCCACTGCAATGTAATTGATGTTAATTCTTCATACTATGTTTCAAAGTATTTTTTTCAGTTTGAATATGCATATATTGGTCTTATTTGCAATACAGGTAAAATGATTGAAGACTTCTGGGGACCAGCTAAAAAACTTCTTTCAGATATTAAATTCCTTGACAGATTAAAGTCATACGACAAGGATAACATCCCTCCTGCTGTCATGAAGAAAGTTAGAGAGAAGTTTATGAACCATCCAGATTTTCAGCCAGAGGTTGTGAAAAACGTCTCGTCTGCCTGTGAGGGCCTGTGCAAGTGGGTGAGAGCCATGGAGGTCTACGACCGTGTGCAGAAGGTGGTGGCCCCAAAGCGCGAGCGCTTGCAGGCGGCTGAGGCAATCCTGGCTGTCCAGATGCAGAAGCTGCAGGTGAAACAAGCAGAGCTGAAGGAGGTTGTTGATCGCCTTCAGGCTTTGCAAGATGAGTTTGATGCAATGAATAACAAGAAGATAGACTTGGAGAATAATATTGAACGCTGTTCACAGAAGCTTGTGAGAGCTGAGCAGCTGATCAGTGGTCTGGGTGGAGAGAAGGAGAGGTGGACAGAAGCTGCACGGTTATTAGGAATTCAGTACATAGACCTGGTGGGGGATGTGCTGCTGTCATCAGGAACTGTGGCTTATCTGGGAGCCTTCACAGTCGATTATCGCCTGAAATGCCAAAAGCAGTGGCAGGATCTGTGCATTGAAAAGAACATTCCGTGCTCCAGCGATTTTAGCTTAAGTAATACACTAGGGGATCCAGTCAAAATCCGTGCATGGCAGATTGCTGGATTGCCAGTTGATTCTTTTTCCATTGACAATGGTGTAATTGTTTCTAACTCAAGAAGATGGGCTTTAATGATAGATCCTCAAAGGCAAGCTAACAAGTGGATAAAAAACATGGAGAAAAGTAACAAGCTGGCAGTTATCAAATTATCTGACACACATTATGTGAGGACATTAGAAACTGCTCTTCAGCTTGGAACACCAGTCTTGCTAGAAAATATTGGTGAAGAATTAGATGCTTTCTTAGAACCTATTTTATTAAAGCAAACATTCAAGCAACAAGGAGTAGAATACATGAAACTGGGGGAAAATATAATTGAATATTCAAGAGACTTCAGGTTTTACATGACAACCCACTTAAGGAACCCTCATTATTATCCTGAAGTGGCTGTGAAAGTTTGTCTCCTCAATTTCATGATTACACCTTTGGGTCTTCAGGACCAGCTTCTTGGAATTGTAGCTGCCAAGGAGAAGCCTGAGCTAGAAGAAAAGAAAAACAAGCTCATTATAGAAAGTGCAGCCAATAAGAAACAACTAAAGGAAATAGAAGATAAAATTCTGGAGGTCCTTTCCTATTCAGAAGGAAACATCTTAGAGGATGAAACAGCAATTAATATTTTGTCTTCGTCCAAACTGTTATCTGAAGAAATCTCTGAAAAGCAAAAAATTGCCTCTATAACTGAGCAGGAAATAGATTCTACTCGAATGGGATATAAGCCAGTTGCTGTTCATTCAGCTGTTGTCTTCTTCTGCATCTCTGATCTGGCAAACATTGAACCTATGTACCAGTATTCATTGATTTGGTTCATTAACTTGTATGTTCAGTCTATTGCTAAAAGCAGAAAGAGTGGACGTCTGAAGGAGAGAATTAAAAACATAACTAACCATTTCACAGTAAGCATCTATAATAATGTCTGTCGCTCACTCTTTGAAAAGGACAAGCTGCTGTTCTCCTTCCTGCTCACAGTAGGCATTATGAAGGGAAAGGGTGAGATAGATGATGCAGTTTGGCGTTTCCTACTGACAGGAGGTGTTGCTCTGGATAATCCTCACCCCAATCCAGCTCCAGACTGGCTGTCTAACAAATCCTGGGCTGAGATCGTCCGTGCCTCCTGCCTGACAAACCTCCAGGGACTCATGGAACACGTCAGAGACAATTCTTCCCAGTGGAAGACAATCTATGACTCTGTCAGGCCCCATGAGGAAGCCTTCCCAGACTCCTGGGGCTCCCTGACAGGCTTGGATCGCATGGTTATTCTGAGGTGCTTGAGACCTGACAAAATCATCCCAGCAGTGCAGATCTTCATTGTGGACAACATGGGAAGAACCTTTATTGAACCACCTACATTTGATCTTGGAAGAAGTTACAGTGATTCAAATTGTTGTGCCCCTTTGATTTTTATATTATCACCTGGTGCTGATCCTATGGCAGGTGAGATTGGTATTAAAAAGATCTTTTTTTATCTGGTTAAATGTCACTGAGTCTGACTAACCCATTAATAGTGTAGGCCCCCTCATTTGATCTTTAAAGTACAATACAGCAATGATGGAATATCAAACATTGGCATCTGCCCATATATAAACAATGATAGTAAAATTTTCAGAGGGTGGGATGAAAGTAGTGATGTTCAAATGTCTCAGTCTCAGAGCAGCAATTTGGGGATCTAACAGATTGTAGCATCCAGACCCATTTATAATTTTACTTGCATTACAATTCTTTCAGTGGGTGTTGGAGGTTTGCCCCAGCCATTATTACAACCCCTCCTCCAGTACGTTTCCTCCCTCACAGTTGCTGATTAAATGGTGTATAAGCCACACTTAAAAACACATTTGTTAAATGGCCTTTAAAGTAAAACCACCCAGATTATTTTTAAATCTGGTTTTCTGCCAAAAGAGTTGTGATATGGAGCCATACCATAAGGATGTATTTCCAGAAAGTACTGATTTTGATAGCAAAGCTATTTTTAGCCAGATCTAAAGATCTAATTTGCAGCTTAACCCCCATAAACAATTGTACCCATCCAATAGAGAGAGTTGAAGGCTGTTGTGCAGCCTGGAACTGAACACTTGGGGCCAAAAAAGAGGTCAGCCATTTAATCTGGCTACTTTTAGTTTGTTTTTTTTTAATAATACCTTATACCTCTAAATTTTAGTGTATGCCTCAGAGACACAGTGACTGATACAGCAGTATATATATTTTTATATATATATATATATATATAATACTACTTCTGGGTTTTTGAGATAGTTTTGTTTGGTTTTTTTTTTAATTGAGTAAAATATTTGTTGACTTTTCTCCTTTTAATTACATTATAAAAATGATGGATATAACACATTCTACTTTCTAATAGACTTTGTCTTTGTTTGCATGTATAAAACTTGCCATCATAGGTTTGCTAAAATTTGCTGATGATGTTAGCATGGGAAGCTCAAGCATTCAAACAGTTTCACTTGGCCAGGGCCAGGGCCCAATAGCAGAAAAAATGATTTACCAGGCTATTACTGATGGAACTTGGGTAGTGTTACAAAACTGCCACCTTGCAACCAGCTGGATGCCTGCCTTGGAAAAAATCTGTGAGGAAGTTATAGTGCCTGAGAATACCAATGATAAGTTCAGGTAGGAGTTTTAATATTATTTTGTACTTTCTAATGTGAGTATTTCCTGTTTGCTGAAGACTGCTAAAAAGAAATGAAAATACTTCTGTGAGAATGCCTTAGTATGACATTCATATAATTTATGTGCAGTGATAAAATCAAGATCCATAATTAAGAGTCATTTTTTCTACCTGTCCAATATAATCTACTTTATGCCTGTATTTTAGGCCAGATTTAGATGTTATCTTCACAGTTAAGCAAGTAGTAAAACTTAGTCTTTTGGAGATCAAGATGCAGGATTATATTTTTTATTTTTTTTTACCACTACTACTGTCACTATTATATAATTTTTTTTAAATGGGCTTTTGAAACTCCTTTTTTAGGTTGTGGTTAACTAGTTATCCATCAGACAAGTTTCCTGTTAGTATCCTCCAGAATGGCATCAAAATGACAAACGAGCCTCCCAAAGGGCGTTCGAGTGAACCTCCTCCGCTCGTACCTGAATGATCCCATCTCTGACCCTGTGTTTTTTAAAAGCTGCCAAAAGCCAAAACTGTGGCAAAAAATGCTTTTTGGCCTTTGCTTTTTTCATGCTGTTGTGCAGGAAAGGAGAAACTTTGGCCCACTGGGTAAGTTTTACATTATTTTGCACTTCATTTGAAACAAAAGATTTGTGTTTTTGAAATGCACTGCTGGAGTCTCTCTGTAAAAATACTGTTAGCAGTATTACAGGAGTGCAATCTGCATTGCACAGGACATCATAAAGTCTAAAAGCTATTATTTACAGGGATTCTCATTCAGCCAAAGCTACTTTTGAAGCTACTAAAAATATTACCTTGGGGAAGACTAGAAAATACTATTTGTCCAAATAAATATATTATACAGTAGTTGCATGAAATTATAGCTTACTAAATTATTAACTTATTACTGTAGTTTTTGCCAACAATGTAATTCAGATACTTTAAATTTTTGTAACTAAAAATATGCCTTCTTCTATTTTGCTTTTGTTATTTATGTGCATAGTTTGTTTTATCTAACCTAGTACATGTATTTACTTAGTGTGAAACAAATCTTTGTAGCTGCAATGTGTTGTTTATAACATAGCAATGAAAAGATATACATTCTTAAGATGTGTGCTTGTACTTTTTCTGTAATCTTCAAATACATAGAAAACCATATAGAATTTCTGTATAGCATAGAAATATATAGATTGCACTTTTATAACTATATAAAGTTTACATTCTGCACTTGGGTAAAGTGTTCTCAGTCTTCCATTCCAGCTGAGTTTGTCTTCCTCATAACAGGTTGCTATTAGGAAATTCTATATTTTGACTGAAAGCCACTTTCATTATTATAATAGTCAGCTATTTAAATAAGCACTAAGTTTCCAGTATGAAGACACTCATTTATTGCTTTAGAGTAAAACTGAATTTTCTGGGGGCCATTTTCTAACATAACATCTACTGCTAGTGTGACATGCTAATGTGTCATCTGCAAACAGTGTTAATAGATGGGCAGATTAAAAATTTGAATCAATAAGTGAATTAATACTCCTGTTCTCATTGTGTCCAGATAGCAACAGATTAGCTTGAAATACAAGCAGGTAAAATATAATTTTCAGGCCACTGTGATGCCAAAATGCCTATGCTTAATAAACACCCTGGTATTCCAGGCTGCTTCTAGACTTGCAGTTGTGTCTTCAGCTCTGCAGGAGCAGTGTAGTACCCACACCACCATTTCCTGAGCCCAGCTATCATTGCACCACTGCCCTGTGTATCTTTTCTGAATTGAACAGGTTGGAATATTCCATATGAATTCAACGAGTCTGACCTCAGAATCAGTATGCAACAGATTCAGATGTTTCTGAATGAATATGAAGAAATCCCATTTGAAGCTCTGACCTATCTAACAGGTACAGACATTACATCCTCTCACATGGATTTGTTGACTTTGTTGATACACTGATAAACTGGTGAGTTCTCAACAAAATGAGTGGATTCCACTCCAGTTGGTTTTACTGGCCTTCCACATCCAATGTGGTTGTCACTGGATGGATGTTGGAGCTGGACTGTAATTGGAGTTGGATCCCAAACCCTCAGATATCATTGTTGTTTTGACTTGTATATGGCTACAGTTACTGATGGTCCAGCAAACCTCCTGGTCTTTGCTTCATACACATCAGATAAAACCACTGATGGCCTCTGGTTCACCTTTGCTGATCAATGTGAGCCTGCCACAGGAAGCTTTGGCACTTCACCAGAGGATGTGATAATGCTCAGGGGTTTAAAGCAGGAGGTGCTGATGTATGTAAATAACTCAGCTGCTGTGGCTATGCTTTTCTCTTTCTCCAGGGAGATAAGCTGCTTTTTGGCACCTCCTTTGTCAGCCTTGTCATTCTTGATTTTTGTTAATATTATGGTTAGCTTTATGAAAAAGAATTTTGGGACATGAGTAGCAGTTAGACCAACTCATAGAGGTACTTAAACCTTCCATCATTAAGACACATAAGTTTGGGCACATTCAATTGTCTAATTTTCATTGAATCAATTGAAGTATTAAACCTAAATACTTTGGAAGACCTGGAGCTTTGGAGCTTCAGCTTACTAGAGTTTCACATTATTGCAAAGCAATTTTTATTTGTTCATTAACTTTCAGGTTTTTTTTGTCCTGGTTTTCTCTGTCTTTTTCCAGGGGAGTGTAACTATGGAGGTAGAGTGACAGATGATAAAGACAGGCGTCTTCTCCTGTCCCTCCTTTCCATAGTCTACAACAAGGATATAGAGCAGGAGAAGTACATGCTTTCAGCTGGAACTGACTACTACATACCACCACATGGCCCATATGAGGTGAGAAGACAGGAAGTGTAAATTCTCTCTGAGTTTTTGGGGAAGAACTTAACTACACCGTGCTTGGATAATGCTGAATACAACAAATAGAAAATAAACCCCATAAGGTCATATAGCCATGCCAAAATGTATCTTGTATATGAAATATTAATCTGGTACTTAATATCTGCCATACCCCAGTGGGGATGTAGAGATTATCCAATACTCTGGCATTTGTTGATGCAGAGAGCCACCCCTGTGCAGGAACTTCCAATACAGTTCTAGAAAGCCAATAGGAGTCAGGCTTCAGGAATTTGCATGGTACTTCTGCACCTTCTTGCAACCAGTCTGACCTTGAAAGCAGCAATCAGGAGGAAGAGGTGGAATGGCAGGTGTATACTCAATTTCCATCCTCTTTTTCCCTTCTAACAGCTGCATAGAGATAATGAATGTGCTTAAATCCCAGCCATTTGTGTAGCCCACAGTTGTAGGGATGACACATCCAGCATCCTACCCCTTCTGTGACTCCTACCAGCACTCCTTGGATATTTCTGATATACTTTCCTTTCTCTTGCTACTTCCACGAGGGTGGTATTAACAACTCCTCCAGGAGTTTTTGAATCACTCAGAACTTTTACATTTATCTCTGTGGAGAGTCAGTTAATTTCTGGATGTGTTTAACAGGGAACTGCCACTTTGAATTGTAAATGGGAAGGTTCTGTCCCAGTTTGGTTTACTGATTATTTATGAATATCACATTACATGATGTCTGGCATCTGAATGCTTCTTTTACAGTCTTACATTGATTACATCCGAAGTTTACCAATCACCACACACCCTGAAGTGTTTGGACTTCATGAAAATGCAGACATCACCAAGGATAACCAGGAGACCAACCAGCTTTTTGATGCAGTGCTGCTGACTTTGCCTAGAGAAGCAGGGGGAGCTGGCAAGTCCCCTCAGGTAACTGGGGAAGAAAGATCAATTTGCACTCAGAAAAGTGCCCTTTCCTGACATATCTTAAGTCTCCCAGTAATCCAACACCTCTCATCTCATGACTGTAGCATTGGGAAGTAGATGTGAATGTCTGTGTAGAGAAAGCAGATGGATTTGGCAAAGATGGACCTTTAAAGATGGAAGATACCTCCATGACTTTGCATTCAGTCCCAACAGATTAATACCACATGTCCTGGCAACTCAGATTACTCAGGCCAAATCCATGCCCCTTTGATATACAGATAAATAATCTTTCAAGCCTCTGAGATTTGACATCCTATATATTACACACAAGTGGATTCTTGGAAAGTGGAATTGATGGAGCCTGATTTCCTGCAGGGTTGTCTAGTGATCTAATTCTCTGATGTCTAATATGCTGTAAGTAAAGCTTCTCTTGTGGCTGGGGTATTCAGGAGTCTTCCCCTTATTTTACTCATGCTGTATGCTTCATCTTTTCCTTCATTGTGGCAGTAATAGGATTATGCTTGTCTGCTCTCCTGCCTGTTTCCTTAGTAATCACCTAAAACCTTGTTACAAACTAAAAATTACTAATAAATTTAAAATTATTGAGAAGGAAAGAGCAAGCAGGTACATGCAGAGACAGAGACAGGATGATGCCCAAAGCAAATAAGAGCATAAAAGCACTGTATCTGTAGGAAAATGGGCTTAAAACACCTATGTGGCTATACAGAAAAAAAAAAAAAAAGTCTATAGTGTTTGCGGGCATTTATTAAATAAAAATAGGAGGGGAAAAAGGAATATTTGTTATTCACTCCAAACTTGTAACTTCAGGAAGTTGTTGAAGATTTGGCACAGGACATCCTATCCAAACTACCAAGTAGCTTTGATATAGAAGAAGTGATGAAGGCATACCCAGTACTTTATGAAGAGTCCATGAATACAGTTCTTAGGCAAGAACTAATTCGATTTAACAGGTATGGCTCAGTGTTTTGAGAAGTACTTCTTAAACTGAAATATGCTTGTGTTCATTGGTGCTGTACATTACATTAATGATATACATCTACAATACATTTTTCCTAACATGATAGATTCTGCTTTGGATGAATCTTTTAAAAAGACTTGAAAGCTCAGCTGCAGCTGAGTATCTGAATACAGTAATAGTACCTGTATTCTTGGATTATGAATTGAAATCAGATTTGAGTTTGTTGTGTTGAGGTAGAGCAGCCTACTTAGTCTTTGTGATACCCAGGTCTCAATATTCACAGCATACCATGAGTGCTACAAGCTTTAAAGCT
The DNA here is from genome assembly GCA_034336665.1 of Luscinia megarhynchos. Taxonomy (NCBI): domain Eukaryota; kingdom Metazoa; phylum Chordata; class Aves; order Passeriformes; family Muscicapidae; genus Luscinia; species Luscinia megarhynchos. The sequence goes on along the minus strand of CM067577.1, from coordinate 1,852,263 downwards.
CTTGACACTTGATTTCCCTTGTCTAGAGGGAAAGTTTTCACTGTCTTTTATTCTATGTGTGTGTGTTTCTAATTTGTTTGCTTTTCTAAAGTTAAGTAAGAGTTTTGATAGCTACAGGTGAGATAAGGAATTTCTGACAGGACATTTACCACCTCTATCAACCCTTCATTCAAGTTGGACTGAGGGGTATTTAGCCAGGTAATGAGAAGTAAATAATGACAATTCCTTTGTTTTCTCTGAAGGCTTACTGCAGTTGTTCAGAGCAGCCTCATTAATATAGGCAAAGCCATTAAAGGCCAAGTGTTAATGTCTTCTGAGCTTGAGGATGTTTTCAACAGCATGCTAATGGGAAAAGTGCCATCGATGTGGGCTGCCAAATCCTACCCATCACTGAAGCCTCTGGGAAGTTACGTGTCCGATCTCCTCTGCCGTTTGGAGTTCTTCCAGGTCTGCTGCACTGAGGCTGAGGAGTCTGGGGAGTTGTGCTTGAAAGCTGGATGGGGAGAGTGTCAGTGCTGTCCTTGCCCAGCAGTCCCTGGGTAGCTCCAGACTGTGAGCTGCTCACACACTCTGCAGTTAGCTGGGCAATTGCTCAGGGTGAGCTGCGAGCATGATTGATCCCCTGGTGCTAATCCAGTGCTGCTGGGGTAGTTTCCATCCTTCTATTTCTAGAAGACTCATTTTAGTTTGAATTGGTCTCTGAATGACTTCCTTGCTGAAAGGGCATTGAGCTGGGTGTGAGAATGCTTTAGAGCCACTGCATAACAGGCACTATGAAATTTTATATATGTGTCTGTAAATATCTTTCAAGTTTCATGAAATGTGACACCACTTTCACACGCTTTTTGAACACACTATTTTATTTTTAATTTGCCACTCCATTATTTCCCTTGCACTTTTAAAACTACATATAATTTAAGTACCTTAAATAGTGAGGTACTGAGATGTAGTGAAACCCCATAGAAGTCAGGAGAGGAGAAAGCTAGGAAGAAGTGTCTGAGATTTATGTCAATGGCAGAGTTTCCTGTTTGCTGGGCTTCTTTTGATTCCAAAGAACTTCCAGCAGTGTGAGGACATTCTGCCCTTGTTTTGCTTTTACCTACTTGAATTGTGTGGACAAGGCCCAAGATCTCCTTTTCTGGCTTCTTTGTACAGGAAAGATTTCCTCTACTAGGATCTGATGTGTAGGCTGTAGTGAGTGCCCTCACAGTAATCAGTGGAGAATGTAAAAGAAATTGGCCTTTTTTCATGGAGATTGGTGTTTACAAAACTGTAAAGAAAGTATTTTGATAAAAGTATCCAAATTCAATCACTCCTCTTGTTTTTGGAAGCTGTTATCTATACTTAACAAAACGTGCTTATGCTGCTTTCTGAAATTTTTCTCAGTAGCACTGAATTCTGGTTGTTTCAGAATGAGTGATTATTTTTGTTGTCATCCTAAAGAACTGACTTCTGTGATTTATTGTCTTTGCAAAACAGAAAATTCATGGAAGGATGCAGAGGGTCCCATCAAGGCCTAGATATCTCATTGTGCTGTTTGAGTATATCTGACAAGACATCCCTTTTCTGGTGAATTGGCACAGTGAAACCAAAAATAGATTGGATTTGTTTTTTACATTTGTTTTCTCTCTCCTTATTCAGGATTGGGTTGACAAGGGGCCACCCACAGTCTTTTGGCTGTCAGGATTCTTCTTCACTCAGTCTTTTTTGACTGGTGTTTTACAAAACTTTGCCAGAAAATACACCATCCCAATTGACCACATTGGATTTGAGTTTGAGGTAAGAAAAATGCAGAAGAATTTTGTTTTTCTTGATCAGCTTGAAACATGTTCTGGGACAGCAAGAAATAGTTTTCAGATGAAAAGGTATTTTATTTGAAGGAGCAATTTCAGACTGTCACTTATAGGATTTAGTATACTCCAGATACAAATAAAATCAAGCAATGGTTTAATCATTCTAGGTGATGAAACAGGAGTACACAATGGAGAAAATGCCAGAAGATGGGGCTTATGTGAGAGGCCTGTTTTTGGAAGGTGCACGATGGGATAGAGAATCCTTCGTAGTTGGAGAATCACTACCAAAAATCCTTTATGATCCTTTGCCCATAATATGGCTGAAGCCTGGAGAAAGTTCCAACTTCCTACATCAGAATGTCTATTCATGCCCTGTGTACAAGACAAGTGAAAGAAGAGGTGTCTTATCCACCACTGGGCACTCAACCAACTATGTTCTGTCGATTGAGCTCCCTTCAGACAAGCCCCAGAAACACTGGATAAATCGAGGTGTGGCAGCCCTGTGCCAGCTGGATGACTGAGAGGGTGCAATATTGAGATTGTAAAGATCTGCTTTAATCCTCAATGGCTGCATGGTTGTTGGTTTTTTTTTCCATGAAATTGGGCCTAAAGAGTTTTGATGCTCATTTAATGGGAATTCCCCTTCACAACTCTTGCAAATTGTGGATTTGCCTACCACTTCTGTGTCCCAGGAGTGAGTATGTAGGACAAGGAGGGAGGAGATGAGAGTATTCTGTTGTCAACATAGGAAACCAATCCTCCAATCCTCAGACAGAATGAACTACCAAAACTGTTTTATAAAACTGTAGTCATTCCTTGATGAAGTGTCTCAGAATTTCCATGGAAAACTTTGACAGCACATTATGGGAGCTGCCATTTCTCAGAACAGTATGTTTATACCATATAACTCTTTTTTCAGTATTACTTACCTACATATTCCAGGTACCTGATACATGGAGTGGTTTTCTTTCTCCCATAGTCTCACTTGACTTCCTGCCAGCAGCCCAGCCCCACAGAGCAATTCACTCCTCCCCCTGCATCCCCCACTATCTCATGGGGTAAGATAAAGCGAGTTTAAGAGGGAAAGCAAAAGCCATGCACACAAAGAAGGCAAAACAATGAATTCCCTGCTTCCCACAGGTAGGCAGGTGTTCAGCCATTCCCTGGAGACCAGGGGCCCATCACAGGTAATGGTGACTTGGGAAAACAAACACCATCACTGCAGATGTTCCCCTCTTCTCCCCCACTGTACACACTGATCATGATGTCACAGGCTCTGCAATGTCCCTTCACTCATTTGGGGTCAGCTGTCCTGGCTGTGTCTCCTCCCACCCTCCAAGCACCCCCAACTTCCTCCCCAGCCTGGCAGGGATGAAAAGCAGAGAAGGCCTTGGCTCTGTGCAATCCCTGCTCAGCAATAACAAAAACATCTCTGTATTATCGACCCCGTGTTCAGCACAATCCAAAACACAACCACAACCCCACACCAGAGTGAGGAAAATTGACCCTACACCAGTTCACTGACTAAACCTAGCACACTTCCTCATCTTGCTCTCTTGCATGTTGGACTAATAACTGCCTGAAATTTTGTACTTGTTTAAGCCCTTTCATCAGAGAAGCTCAAAGTAGCTTGCAAACATTAATTAAAAATAAAATAGCCTGAACATCTTCAAAGAGCTGTGCAGTCATTAACTAATCCCCACAGCATGCCAAGGAGGTACTGAAGATGCATCATTAGACTTGTGTACACAGCACAAGAGAAGCACAAAGATCAAGGCAAACATTTAAAAAAACATGCACTACACAGACATCCACTAATTTGGGGTCTTGTATTTCTTTCATTGCCCAAATTGCAGCATTTTAATGACTTGCTGGAGGCCTCATGAAGCCAGAGATTCATCCATCATTTGGCAATTCCCAATATCCTGCTCTAAACATTAAGGGATGATGCTACAACTCTTTAAAAGACACAGTTCTTGTCATAGCAGTTTGTTGTCTTGTGCTTAGGTCAAAACAGTTCATTATTGTTTTATTAACCACTGGTTTGTTTTATGCAGATATTCATAAAATAGTAACTGTTAAGGATGGTACTGCAAGGTCAGGCAGAAGTGTTGGGGGAGTTGTGCAGTGCTGCTCTGCAGGAAGATGCACAGGTAAACAGCAGCTCCATGTTTCACATCTGACACAGGAACAGTCCAGCACCCAGGCATTTGGTGAATCATTGGGATGTGGTGAGTAGAGCAAAGATGTCAGGCCAGGACACCTAAAGGATGTTTGTTTTAATAAAAGGGACAGAGATGTGCAGGTGTTTCAAATTACAGAGAGGAAGAAACTACTCTTAACAAATTAGACTAAATGATATTTGACACCTATACCAAAATAAAACTTGTTTATGAATGTTATAGCACACTCATCCAAACAGACAACAGTTTTTAAGAAGAGAATCATGTTTCAGTAGATCTATAAATAAATTAATTAAAATTGATCCTTGAAAAAATTATTTTCTTAGACTTCATAAGCAATACCTTGTAGTTTCCATTAACTGTTAATTAAGTGTTCTGTTAATTAAAATTAACAGAAATTTCCTGTATTTTTGAAGGCCTGCATCTCGTTGTTGTAATTGCATCAGCAATTCAGATCACAAATTAGGTCATTGTGGCATCAGAGATAACAAACCAGTCATGAGGCTCCTCTCATGGAAGCTCTGTGTCAGGCCAAAGGGGCAGCACCTGGCTGTAAAATCCTTCCCCATGGATTGATCAGCTCAGGCACTGCTCTCAGAAGAATCTTTCTACTCAGATAGAGCTTCTTATCAAGGCACTGGTGATACCTCAGGTGCTGAAAGGGAGGCTGGGCCAACAACAATTAACACTAAAATGAAGGTTTGTCAATCCTCTTACAGATAATGCTGGTCTTGCAAACAGTCCTCTAAATTAAACCATTTTTAAAAAGTCAGATTCATTACCTAAATTATATTTTATGGAGATCAATTACTTTTAAACTGTTAGAAATCTGTGTAATAGCTTGCCATGTGGGTTGCTTGTTAACCCATTTTTGTGAAGAAACAGTAATTATAGTTGATTAAATGGCATAGTTGTGACTTTGCTATGACATGTGTGCAATGCCCTCGTTGCTGTGTTGATTTTCTAAATGCTTCCTGTGTGCTGCTGTTTAGATTTGATATGAAGGCATCTCTTGGAATGTAATTAAAGATGTATTTTAAGCTTTTGTAGACATGATAAAATACATATAGATAAGAGAGGAGTCTGTGAGAGAGGATTTGTGCACCCCCTTCACCAGGGATCAGGCATGGCTGACTTGCTTTAGCTGATGATTACTGCAGTGCATGATTTCCTGGGCTGCCCTCCCTAGTACAGAAAAAGTAATGGAATTTACTGTCAAGGGATATTTCTCTTAGAGATATTTTTTCTGTGCTTCTTTGAAATGAGCTTCCCAACCTTATTTTCTTAGCATTGTCTAGACCTTCCTGGAAAATGAAAAACTGGCTAAACATTAGAATTCACAACCTTTCTTGGCTGAGATGCATTTAGAAAAAAGAAAAAGGCATTTCAGCTGCTAGTTGGGATATGATAGAAATGTGAAAATTTTTGGACAAACTAAATACCTTGTAACAGTAGTATTAGAATCCTTGGATTGACAGGTTTAGAATTTTCATTTCCTAATTAGCACTCATTAAATAAGCCACAAAACCCAGCTGTAATTACTTCAAATTGTAGATTTACAGTCTTGGTAATAACTCAAGGCAGATGGAAAAAAATTAATGGAGCAAGAGGTATTTTTCCCTTAGCAGAGACAGATTTCCAGCTAGGGATGCTGTAAGACAGTCAGAGTTTGTACATTTCCCTAGGAGACTGAAACCTTCATCTTATCTGTACAAAAATTCTTTTTAGAAAGTACTACTGCTGTGGATTTTCACACTGTTAGGCTGTTAAAGGGAAAGTTATACAGTGAAAAAGCAGAAGACAGTGCAAAGATCCCAATTTCTCTCACTTAGCACTAGAATATCATGCCTAACAGGATTAGAGTTATTAGTGAAAGTTGCAGGTCTCTGCTGTAATTAGCATTCTTAAGAATGAATGCACAGGTGTGATCAGATAAGTGACCTTTCTGTCTGTGGATCAAAGATGGATGTTGCTGGTACCATTCCTGATGGATACATGGTAGGGCCCAGCAGAGTCAGGTCCAGCTTCCCTTATTTTCTTCATATCTGAAAGGTATGACAAGAAGCAGCTTGTATTGGCAGGAAGGTGGATCAGGTAACCTAATCTATCTTAACCTGTTTTGGTGCTGGGAATCAATCAGGGCACTGCTGCAGCAAAATGAGCATTTCCTCAGCCCCAGACAATGGAGGGGGACATTCATATTCTTAAAAGGTTTTGTGCTTGCTAATGTTAGTCATAAGTGCACAGCTCCATAAATTACAACCTTAGTAATGATGGATTTAGGGACAGAATTTCCAGAAGGGTGGTGTTATTTAGGTATTCAAGGCCAGATTACTTGTGTCAACAAATTATTTCTGCCTTGCAGTTGGCTTGCAGGAGAGTTCATGCAACTGACTCAGGACTTTTATTTCTGAAGAATATAAAGTTAATGTCATCATCTTCTTCTAAATTATTCTAGAGTATCTCCTGACTAGTGTGATAAATTGGAAAATGACAGTATTTACTGGAAGGGGAGTAAGAGAAGGTTCTGCAAGTACAGGACAGAGTGTACACTGACTGGGTGAATCCAGTGCATTACAAATTCTGCAGAAAGCAGAGGCATTTTAGGACAACCTGGTTTTGCAAGTGAAATGAATGTGTAGGAATGACATATTGTGCAATCATTGGGATACTTTTTGACAGAAGTTATAAGGGCCTTGGCATCTAATACAAGAGTACCAGTTAAGATGTCAGCCTATCTGATGGACTGAGTTGCAGATTAATTTTTTTTAAATGAAACTCTCTCAGAATGGTAGTTTGCCAGTTTGACCTCCAAAAACAAAGGACTCTAGTTAGATTCTCCTTTTCATACCGACTTTACCTTAAGCTATGAAAGAAAGGGTTTGTTCTCTAGACCTGAAAAAAGAGCTGATCTAATCCTTCCTTTAGCTGAACAGCCTGAAGTTTTAACAAATTGCAGTCTTTGCCTTCTGGTGATAGAGGGTAATGAGGATGAAGCACCAGTTAATAATTTTTCATCACTTTGAAGAATTGTTAGGCTGTCTAGCATTTTAAGGCATCTCAAATAATGTGATGCTATTACTTGCTGGTTTCTCAGTTAAGCAAGTGGATACTCATTTGAGTTACTTGAGGGTATTTGAACCTTTTAAAAATTGCTTCTTTGTATTTTCCTTCAAAAGTAAACTCAAACTCCTGTTGTTATCTCATTTGGTGTAAATCTTCTGTAATTTTAGGGCTGTTCCTTTGAAATAATCTACATCTTACATCTATGTGCTTAGGAAAGAGTTGTGATTGTAACACAGACAGTAAATTTCACTGCTCATTTCCATGGCTGTTTATTCACCTGATGTGTCAGAGCATCAGTACCTTCATTAGTCACATGAACTTCAGCAATTCAAAAGATCTGAATGATAGTTGAATGACAAAGAGTGAGCTTAAGCTTCCATTCAAACCCCTTGCCTCTGCACTTTTTGGTTGGGCTCAGCTGACACATCCCTACTCTGGTGTATCAGAATTAGGATAGGAAGCCTGCATTTAGACTTCTTTCAATGAAGAGTTAAGCAATGTGTGCAATCATGGTAATTTTTTTTTCTTTTTCAGTGCAATCCCTCTTTCCCTAGGCTAAAGGAGTTTTGTTTTGTGTCTTCCTGGCAGCAGTAAATTTGCAAAGCTTCCACTGACAGAACAATGGCATTTCACCTGTTACTCCTCACATGAGGCATTCCCAGGAAATAATTATATGGGAATAGAAACCTTTGTGGAGTGGAACCATAAAAGGTAGTGAGAAATTGGGCCAGCCAGTACCTGTCATGCTGATTCACTCTTCTTATTATTTTCTTATACTTTCTCATCTGCTTGTACTTTTTTCACTCTTAAAAGTGTATTCTTGGGGGAGGGACTGTCAGTCTTCTGCACAGGACCAGTTCTATCTTACTTTTCAGGCAGACAGCAATATTTCTTTGTCATTGTTTCTTAGAGCTTGGAGAGTTTTGAATGACTTGGTGAGCTCAGAAACAAGACTTCATTGATTTCTCCCACTTTAAAGGAAACCATACACACATGCATGTTTCAAATTTGCTTTATTTTGCCATTGTTAACGTCAGGCTGGAATATGCTGTGGACTGTGTTTAGGTAGTGTCCAGTACAGTGTGGCTCTTGTCCAAGCTTGGTCTCACTGGTATTTCCAGCCTAAAGGATGGAAGGCTCCCCTAACTCCCCTGAAGAGAACATGCCAACAGCCTGCTAAAGTCAGAGGACTGCAAAGGAGCCAAAACAACTGATAGCCCGTGAAAGGAAAATTAATTTCATTTTACTTCTACTCATGAGGCATCTGGGAAACAGAAATACCCCTCAAACTTAGGAGACTTGTAGATACTTTCTTTTACTAAAGTTAGGGTTCTGTCCATAACATAAGAGTTATAACCTAACACTAAATTAAAATAATAGTTGAGAAAGCCAGTGTTCTGATTATGCTGAAAAGCTGATCATCTGAAAACACACAGTGAGGACACCAAAGCATCCTGAGCTTGTTCCCATAGTGATACCCTCAAGCCAAAGTTTTCAGCCAGTCCATACATGGGAACCTGAGGAGCCCAACTCTGGAGTATTTTACTCAGAGTTGTGTAATAGCATTCCAAACTTTGCATTTCACATCCACACCCTCTCCAAAGGAAGGGAGAAAAAAGCTGACATAGGGAGTCTAGGCCACTCCTCTTCAGTTTGCACAAAGGAAAAGGAGTAGTGGCATTTCTGCTCTTTTCTACTGTCCAGAAACAAAACTTCCCCCATAAGGGTACTATGAACCTGGAACTCTGCAGGGACAGCAGGCAGAGCAGAGAGGAAGGAGAGCAGGTAGATGGTGCAGTGACTGAATTCCTACTGGCATTCAGAAGCTCTGGAGGAACTGTGACTGCTTGACTGTCCCAGAGTTCCTTGATTTTGGCTGACCTTACACAAGGCACTGTCTCAAGTCACAGCTGAGCACAGAGAACCCTAAAACCACCAGAGAACCCTGTTACAGATAAACAGAGTTGGAAATCCTGCTGCAGTTTGTCCTGATGTCAAAGCAATCTTTGTATCACACCTCAGTCCTTAAAAAGTTACTTTTATTGACAAGTCAGTGGTTGAAATGCAATAAATACTAAACCAACCTTATCCATCATACACAGTGGATCAATTGGCTTTTTGGCCTCAGGAAACGTGTGAGCAAGTGACCACACCATTCACAGTGCACACCATTCACCTGGATGGCAGTTCACAGTTTAAAGGATGTGATTGCACATCACAGCTTAAATGCTGGCTTATGAAAGTTCATCATGGGATTTCAGGTATATGGGCTTAGAAATCTTCCTTAACTTCTCCTGGTGTCGCAGTGTACGGCCTTGTTTATGGGCAAGGCCCAGAGGAGGCAGGTGGATCTGCAAAAGAAAATCCCACCAGTTAGCTGCATACTGGGACAAAAAACTTTCACTGAGTTTAAATAATTTCTTCACCCTTTGGAGAGGGTAACTCTATTGTCTCAAGCAGGTTCTTAGATTTCCCAGGAGGAGCACTCTCTGAGGAGTGGTTAGTGGTGTAACTCTCAGGCATTAATTTTTCTGTTTATTAAAATCCTATATATGCTTGGCCTTAGTAACCTTTGCAGTTTGATATCTCTCTGCAATGATACTTGATGAAGTAGGATTGCTGAAAATGTTGCAGAATAGTAAGAACTAGAAAAAAAATATTGAGTAGATGTCTTGAATCACTGTGATTTATTCCTACCTATTTAACAAGTCACAAAATAATCCCAAACTCTATGTATTGAAAGCCTGCCTTCTTACTGTCATGATTATATATATGGCACATTAAAATGCACAATCAATGTCATTGACTCCATAAGCAGAAGGAGCAATAGGTGACAGACTCTTCCTTTGATTGACAAAGTCTTTATATTTCATAAGACTCCAAGTGGGAATCAAGCAGCTGTAACCCCCCTAAATAACTGAAAAATGTAGGTGGTAGCAGTCAGGTGTTACTGTTGCTGAGGCTGTCATCCTGTAAGATGGGTGTTTAGGTGCAAATAGTAGTAAAAGCACTGACTAAAGCAGCAGTAGAGATTTCTAGAATCTGAAAAATAATAATCAGTTTGTCTGAGAGAGCAGATCCTTTGGAATTTTGAAACCACTGCAGAACATGGATTTTAGGCCCATTTCTAGGAACACTGTTTGCCAGCTGTGTATTGTTATTCTGCATACTGAAACACATGGTAACAGTGACCACAGTCCAGGCAAGCATGTGATAGATACAATTTAGTTTTGACCATGACTGCCTTGATAAAGCAACTAGAGATGTGTAAATATAAACTCATCAACTGGAGTAGAGAGGAAATCTCTATGGGAGGCAGCATTACAGACAGAAGTGAGGAAACTGTATTGAATGCTGCACTAGAAGACTTTGCTGCAACTTCCAGCATTTCAGTAATCCTGGACATGTTCTTCTGTAGGAAGAAAGGAAAAGAAGCAGCAACATGGACAGGTATGTCATAAGGCCTGATCTGTGACCAGAACAGTTAACAGCAATGTAGGCTATAAAAATTCTTATACCTATGGCAGATGTAATTAGGTATTTTTATTATCTCATTCTCTTCTATTACTTGATTCCATTACCATGCTTTTCTATATTCATTGGTTGGCTAAATATTCAGAGGCCTTGGGAGTTTAGTTCATGCAACTCCATTTAGGCTTTGACTCCTTATTTTGAGAAGAAATCCTCCAATTTACAATGAAGATAGAGAACATCTCAATGTACATTTGGCTCTGCTTTAGCAAACATTTAAATGCCAGCTCATCTAAAAATGCAGTGCAGTGAGTGATGGAAACTGATGGTTTTGTTGTACAGGGAAAGCTCAGGGAGTATCAGGGAAGACTTTGTGATTTATACTCACAGGTCTTGGGTAAGGGATGTTATAGTGAAGTCCAATTTCTATTCTTGCCTCACATTCTTCTATGCACTGCTTAATCAGCTCTGGATCTGTTACCTGTGATGATCAGACAAACAGGTGTTTTATAGGAGTACAGTAATTAGCAATTGGAAGCTCAAGTGTAAATGATGCACAGCATGTGGCTTTCCTTAGCTTATTTTGGTAAACCCAAGGATACAATGATTGTATTGTTCACATCCATAAAAGGTAACATTGGTATTTTCCTCAGCTCAGCAGTTCTGGGCTTGATGGTGCTGAATGTTGAGGCCCAGAGGCTGTCAGGACTGAGGCTACAGAAGGAGTTTTTACCCAAACATAGTATTTTCTCTGTAAAAAAACAATACACATGTAAACTACTACTAAACTACTACTACATCTATGAAAAAAACCATGCTCACCTGTTCATCCCTCTGCAAGGTCACCAGTGGAGAAAGGAAAAACGCTGCTTGGTGCATTTTCTGTTACCATCCTATCCAGAAACTCTCTTTGAAGTCAGAAATGTGGTGTGAATTATGACTTAATTTTTTTTTTTTAATTTTACATTACTTCAATTTAGCCCCATACCAATATGAGATATAAATAAGCATTGTGATCTCGAATTACAAGAAGGGCCTTTGATTACCAGGGTTTGAAATTTCTTCCTTAAGAAAAAAATTAAAGTGCTTCTTTTAAAAGAAGTGCCAATAATTGCTGCTTTGAAAAGAAAAAAGAAGCTGCTGAGCTCTGTTTGCCATTGCATGGGTAATGATACACTTAGCTAACTTTGTAAAGATCAAAAGCTGCTTCAATTACACAAGCAGTATCTTTGGAATTTAATTTTTTTCTTGGCACTTTTTTACTGAAAAAAGACCTTTTAGACTTCTACAGCAGTTACTGAAGAGCTGAAATGATTTGAGTTTTCTCAGGGACGATATTTAAACTGTAACCCAAATACACCAAAATTTAAGGTGAATGAAATTTTGGAAACTCAACCTAATTCCTATTTCAGCATCCAACCACAGAGTGCAAAAAGCAAGAGGAGAGCAATTCAGAAATTCCAACTGTGAGGACACTCACGTTTTTGTTTTTTCGGAATAATGTTCTGGCTTCATTTCTAATGTACTCTTTCTCTCTCATGGTTTCCTCTAGCTGCCCTGATGCTGACTGCCAGGTTTTGGCTATTTGCAGAACCCTGCGGTAAAGGCCAAGAACTTCTTGTCGAGTTGCTGGTGTCATCTAAAAAGACAAGACAAATCCCCCAATATGCATGAACATTTGAGTTGCCAAAAGGCCAGCAAACAGGACTTTTTCTACACCATTAAATTAGTATAAAAATATTTCTGCCATCCAAAGATATTCTGAGCTATATAAAAAAAACCCTGAAATAGCTGTAAACAATAATCAGCTGTTGAAAGCTGAAGACTCAGTCCAGAAAAGTATTTATACACATACTTAAATCTGTCTCCACTCAAACAGCTTGAGCTCTTGCTCAAAGTTAAGCACTTGGTTTACTGCTTTGCTGAATCAAGACTGGTATAAGAATGCCTGGGTTCTGTTTCACTGATGTTTTGCAACAGACATTGGGCAAGTCTATGAAACTCTATGCATCCCCCTTCCTGAGACATTGTTGTACCAATGCTGACCCTATCTTTGCAAATCTGTGAATGAAATACCTGCTAAAACCACCACAATACTGCTGAAAGCTTGTACAGGCTCCAGGGGCTGAGAGGCTTATTTGTGATACCATGACAGTAGGCAGTAATGATTCAGCTGGAGTTTGATATGATGAAAAGGTGATGAAAGCTATTTTATCTAAGCACTCAGGAGAGGCAGACTAACTGTGGATTTAGCAAAGTCCTGAATGTCTTGATTTTCAGAGAGCTGTGTACCTGCTGAGCCCACTGAATCAGCCTTCAGATGTCATAAGACTATTTGTCAGACGAAAGAACAAAATCTTATTCTTGCTTTATGTAATTAAGTATTTTATCATATAGGTGTTACAGTATTTCATTACAGACCACAAATATCCCTGAGACAAATCCTCTTCTGGATAACAACATTTCTGCCGTGGATTAAATTAGCAGAAACAATGACTTCTGCTGAAGGGGCACTGCAGCTGTGAAAGGTGCTGTCCCAAAGGAAGGGGCAGCAGCAGTGCCAGGTAAGTACAGGGACGCAGTGAGGAACAAGTGTCAGGGACAGGACATTATCTGACCATCAGGATCCATTTGCCAACTGCAGCTCTAATTACTGTGGGTGAATCTACCCTGAAATCAGACCTGTGTGCTGGGAAGGGACAGTCTGGAGCAGAGTAATTCAGACAGCCTGACCTTCCCTCTGGAGGGAACACTCTCTTGGCCATGAGGAAAAGTTGCTTCCTAATGCAGCACCCAAACTACCGTGGGAAGTTTGGCACTGTGCTATGGCTCAAATCCCTGCAGCCTGTGGCAGTTTCTGGGATTCTGGGTTGTAAAAGAGGGGCTTGAGCCAAAGGCCCCTCAGGCTGTACTGTTCTTGAGCTGCTGCCTCCAGCACAGCAGCTGAGCAGAACCAGCCTCCTGTGGCTCCAGACACTCACACCCTCTTTCCCTCACCAAAGCTGGAATTACAGATGCTAACCAGAACACAGGATTTGGCTCATGGTTCTTTTTCATAAGAAATCCTGAACTATAAATTCCTAGCCTTATCTTAACTGTTACTGTGATCTAAAGACCTTTTGTGGTTTCAAGAACTGTTTTTCTCTGATTCTTAAGAGTGAGTATTTTTTTTTGCTATTTGTATCTTAACATGTTTAACCAATCATATATTTTTTCCCCAGATAGAAAATTATTCTTCCTACAGAGCAGAAAGTACTCCTAGTAAATGTTTATGGTATTTCTAGGAAATAAATTCAGCAATAATATAACTAGTAGCTCCCAGCTCATCAAACACTTTGGAGTAAATGCTTCACTTTATTCACTCTAGAGCTCCATTTCAGGCAGTGGTATCAGTCAGACATGTATCTGAAAAATCACTGCTTCCCCCTGCTAGTTGCATATTTTGTACAGAAAAGAAACAGTTCAAGTTACAAGGGTTAACCTAGCACAAGCAGAGTCCCAAATCCTGGCCTCACCTAGAGCCTCTCCTGGCTTCCCCCATCTGCTTTTACCTGAAGTTGTCACCTCTGAGAAGCTGATAACAGCTTGGGTTTTCATGTAATCCATAAAGAAAATAAAAGGAAAAATATCAGGGACAAAAATGTTTAAAATGCAGGTTTCAATTCTGATCTGTGCATCAGACAATTTCCAAGGTGACAGCTTGGGACAGCACATGCCCTTTGTTCAGAGCTGGACTACACCTGCTGCCCTTGAATTTTAAACATACCAAGAATCTGTTCATAAAGATTTTATTGAAAAGTCCAGAACCAACAATTATTTCCCCCACTTCCACTCCTCCAGCTACAACTTAGTCTTCTATTCTTTAACTTCTCTGTGCTGTAATTGCTACAGAACTGTGCAGCCCCTCATCTAGGCATGGGCTGCACTTCTGCATTCCTGCTCTCCTTCCCACATATGCTGGATGATGTAAAAGACATTAAGCAGCTATTCATGTATACTCAGCAACCAGCTGCTCCCAGGGCTCATTTAGTCAAAAATTCTTAACATTACAGACCTGCTCATAAGCCATTTCTGCAAAGACACACAAATGAAGGTATGAGGAGCCCTTTACAGATTGAGGACTTCTGTCTATTACAGGAAAGGATGAGAACAAATAAGACAAAATTCAAAGCCTGGGTCAGATTCTGATCTGAGTGGGAGTATAATTCCACTGAGAGCAAAATTACTTCCAACTTTAAATGTTGTAAATGAGATTGGAATTTTTCCTTTGATATAAACAGAGCCCACACTGACAGAAATGTAAGTGATGGTACAAGTCATGTATCAGGTGTAATTTCATCAAGTGACACTACTTGTATTAGTTTTGTGGGTGTGCAAATGATTCTGAGTGGGATAGAAAGGAAGATAAGGGAGGCTTTCATGTCCTTGTAGTTACTCATCTTGCAACTTACATCTTTGGCATTTAAATCATAATTATATTTCACATCTCTGGAATGCTAAGTGGATGTTACACCACTTTCCCACTAACACCCATCTTGTGGTAGTCACACCCATTGTTTAACTTCCACCACCCTTCATTTTACTGCAGCATGCAGCCCACAGAGGTTAACCACAAGCGTTTCTGACAAAAAGTACAGGGCTATTGCATTAGGTGAGCAAATTTCGGGTGTTTACTGCCACCAGGAGAGGTCAGGGGTAGGTGTGACCACACAGCCCTGTCAGTGTCAGTGTCAGTGTCCATGCAACCCCCTCTTATCATCGGGCACCTGAAACACCCCATTGTATCCAAACCCCACAAGGGGATTTGAGCAGTTAATGACTTACTGCATGGTGAACGTTCAAACCTTTTTCACTGTTAATTCAAACAAACAGTCCCCTACACTATAAGGAGCAGTAGGGTTTTCTTTTAGGAAAAATACACATTCTGTTGGATTGTTTGCTGGTCGACCCAAAAGTTCAATAATCTGAATAACCAATTAAACACCAGTCTTATTTTGCTATTTGCAGGCTTGTCTAGAGTTTAAACTAGAAGTTCATGTAAGAATAATAAAAGTTAGTCAGCCAGCTGCACTATACAGTGACCCCAGCAGTGCAGTGTCACAGCACAGCTGGGACAGAAGACAGGCTGCCCCAAGCCTGAGTGCAGCTAAACCACAGGGGATGCTTGGCTGGGAATGCAGCTCCAGCACCCCCTTCCTCTGCACAGCTCCTTTAGTCAAGTTGTAAGTCTATTTTATTTCACCCTTTCTTCTCAAGTCAAGCATTAGCTACTCACTTTAAGGATAAAACCTGCCAGCAGTGAGTACATGGAGGATTTTAGAAAATAAAGGGTGAAAGGAAGAGCCCATAGGGAAAAAAGGATATTTTAAAACAACTGATCTCTTCTTTCACATCCCAGCTAACTGGGGCATGCTTTAGTAACATACACCTTCTGCTGGGGCTGAAACTGGATTTGCTTAGGGGAGGTGGGGAACAAAACCCTGCATGAAATAATTTCAAAAGGCAGCTTTGAACTTCTCAGATGTAGAATGTTTTATTTAGAAGCAACACAACTTCTATTTGACAGCTGGTTTGCTACTGGCAAGGAATCTAAAGACACAATGACAAACTGCTGGGCTGACTGCCTTCCAAATTAAGCTGTGGTCACACCTCTGTTACTGAAATAAATGATGTCATTCAAGACCACGGTGTGTCAACATTGTAGTAGGGAACACCACCATGTTCCATACTATGGGCCCATAAGCAATCCAGCCTGTGTGCCAATCTACAGCTCCTATTTTTAAATGCACTCTTTGGCTAATTTTTATTTAAAGAGATTCAGAAAAATTCACGTATCTGGGGGTTTTTAAGGAGCTAAACCATGCCACTTAGCTAAAAAGGGATCTGCACTCTCTCTCCTGCTGCTAATGCAGCAGATAATCAATCATTCCTTTCAGGGCTCTCCACAGCAACAAGAGGTCAGTAATCCATATTCATCTTTCATGCAAGTCTGCCAAAATGAGTCTGTGGTTTCTAAGGCAGCACTGGATTTAGGCTGTCATTTCCTTGAGGGACAACAACTGAGACAATGAGTTCCAGTGGTACAAGGGGCAGAGAAGGGGTCACAGACTCCTGTGATAGCTGGGTAGGTCACATGCCTTCTAGCAATATTAAGTTTCAAAATCTAGTTTTCACAGAAATAATTTTGTCTTCTTTTACTCAAATCAATGACTCAGTGGCCTGTTACAGTACCCTGCAAACGTACCCTACACGTGGTTGCAGTATGTACTGGTGAAATGAAAACTTCATTTGATTTTCATTCTTGACTGAACATTCATCACTTTTTTAAAGATTCAGACAAAACCAAATCCTGGCAAAACCTCAATCACAGCTAAATTATTCCATCTCCATGTGGTGAAAAATTACTAGAATGAAATATCATGTTCTTCCATTATGATGTTACATCCTCATTTCTACTACTGACACAAGCCTGTAAATTTCCAGACATTCCCATCAATTTGACTCAAAGATTTATTTCTCACTCTTTCCATCTACAAGCTGCAATCATAAATATATGCAGATTTGGTGAGAAAGAATGAAGTTACTGAACCAAGACATCCCATAATGGTATCTGAAAGCAGGGTGACTTTCACAGGGTTTAGGATGCCAGTGTCTTTGGCTGGCAAACTGAAGAGATCTGAAACCCCAATCAACACCTCTGAACCAGACTCCTAAGTCACTGTACTCACATTGTTCATCAGCTGGGATGGGAACTCTGCTGTTCTACCTGTGCCTCAGATTTCTGACTCTTTTAAGCTTGCTCTTGCATATGGAGCAGTCTTTTGATCAGAAAAAGCAAACTGCATGCAAAGAGAATATAATTAAATAGTAAAAGCAAAGACATGGATTTTATCACTGTTTCCTATGTCAGTTCAAATAAGCCAATTCACACAAAATTAAGGTTCTACAACATTCTTTTCACTTGAATAAATGAAAGTGGAAACTCTTAACTATTTCCTTTTGATCACTGGGTTTTCATTCTCTTAGTCTGAGGTGGTTGAGGCATTATCTGGTTTTAGTAGGACATAGAGGCTTGCCCTGGGAGTGCCTCCTGTGCTGCAGGAGCCTCAGGAAGAACAGAAATGCTGACTTGGACTGTGGAGAAGAGGAAGGGCAACAAAATAAATTGCTTTACTTATTTCTTAGCTTTCTCATGAAGAGCACACAGTGTCCAGGTAAACTCTAAAGCAATATGAACTTGTCTCTAGTCTTGTCCAACTCTGTTGTTCATGCTTTCATACCATTTTCTCCCTGTGTGTTTAGTTCTCTATTACTTACAGGCAGAGAAAGATTTTAATGCAGAGTGAGAAATTTAGCAAAGAAAATGAATTCTCAGCTATCCTTGGACGGCCTTGCTTATATAATATAGAAGCATACAGAAATATAACAACATGGACACAAGCTCCAGTATAGATTTATGCACTTTATTCATACTTTGGCTTCCAGCCAAATGCAACTGAATGCATGAATAGAAATATTTCCCAGCATTGGAAATGCTCCCAAGCTTGAGAACAGGTATAAATATTAATGCTAGGAGAGACAAAATCCTCCCTGACCCTTTTCTTACTTAATTCTGAGGGTCACTCAATGAAACTCATTGATAGACATGATTTTTAGTTGCTATTTGAGAACCATAGCAGGGCTGTGGACATGGAGGGCTGTGGGTCAGAATGAGGAGTTAGAAAAGATCTCTGAGCCCACTGAACCCAGTCTGTGACCAAACACCACCTTGTCACCCAGACCATGGCACTGAGTGCCACATCCAGTCTTCTTTAACACCTCCAAGGGATGGCGACTCCACCACCAACTGGGCAACCCGTTCCATGTCTAATCCCCCTTTCTGTGATGTTCTTCCTCGTGTCCAACCTTGGTGCAGCTTAGGACGCTGCCTTCTCCTCCTGAGGGCACTGAAAGCTGTGGGCTCGGAGCGCTGTGGGCACACACCGCTGTGGGTCACTGAACGCTGTGGGCACACACCGCTGTGGGTCACTGAACGCTGTGGGCACACACCGCTGTGGGTCAATGGGCGCTGCCCACACCGGGCGCCCCTCACGGCCGCATCCACTGTCAAGATGGCGCTGCCTCACCCGGCCTGCAGCCGCGCGACCACTAGGGGGCGCTGCCGGTGGTGCGCCCCCTGGCGGCTGGGGCGGCCCTACCCCCGCGGCCGGGCGGAACCAACGCGCGAAGCAGAGAGGGGGAAAGGCAGGCCCACCGCACGCGCCTCCGGCCTCTCCCCTCCCTCCGCTCTCCCCGCGTGTACGCCCGCCTTCCGCCCCCTTCCCGCTTTACCTTGGTGCAGTCGCGCCGCGGCCCCGCCCCGCCGGGTGCCCCCTCTCCGGTGGGCGCGGGAGGCGCGAGCCGCCGCCTTCCCTGCCCTGCCCTCAGCGTGCGTGCGGCGTCGCGCGCGCCGCCCCTCGCACGGCGCGTCACGGCGCGTCACGGCGCGTCCGCCAGCTGAGCGCTCGCCCGGAAGTGATGCGGTGGAGGCAGAGCCGCTCGGCGCCGCGGAGGTGAGTGAATTGGACCGAAGCTCTTCCCGTCCGCCCGGGCTGCGGGGGAGCGGCGGCGGCGGGGGCGGCGCGGGGCTCGGCACGGCCCGGGCGGCGCCGCGGGCGGCGGGGTTCGCCCGTGGCCGCCGCGCTGCTGCTCAGCCCCGCCAGGGCCGGTTGTGCTCGGGGGGCCCCGCGCCGCCGCCGCCGCCCCCTCACGGCAGGGCCCCCCTCACGGGACAGGCGGCGGGGAGCGGCCGCACAGGCGCTGCCCGGCGCCGCGGGCCCGAGGCGCTGCTCCCAGCGGTGCCGGCGGGTCCGGCGCCCCCGGGCCGAGCCCGCCCCGCACTCATCGCCGTGCCGCAGCGGCGGGGCTGCCTCGCCCCGCGGCTCGGTTCTCCCGGCTGTTTCCGTTCGGGCTGCCGTCCGGCGGGGTCCCTGGCCCCTCGCGGTGGTCGCTGCGGGAGCCCCGCAGCCCCCGGGCCGGGAGCCGCTGCTTTGTTCGGGTGCGCTCCGAGCCCAGCCTGCTCACGTGCCACGCTGGAACGTGAATGTTCCTGGTGTTTTCAGGAGAAAGAGAGCAATAAACTGTAAAGCGATTTATTTCCAAGGTAGTTTCTCTCTATCTGAACCTATCCCCTTTACACAGCCACTTTTTTTTCCTGCTTCAGCTCTCCCTCCCTCCCTTCCCTGAGTGTTTACCCTCCCTGTGCAAGCTGCAATCTGCATTAATCACTCTCTGGGGCTGTGATGGTACTAATAAGCTACTCATAACAAATTATAACTTGCATAATCAGTGTTTCGAGCAAATATTGGTTGGAAGAATATGCCTGTCCTATCGGTGCTGTGGTTGCTGGAAAGAATCATTGATTATATTTTAAATAGTTAACACTACTGATATGCTGCCCTTCAAAATGTTACATTGATAACTGAACAGGCTGATGCCAAGTGTCAGAATAAAGCATTGATCCACAGCTGGTAACTTTTTTTGAATGGCAGTGTCTGTCACATAATTTAAAGGGGTAATGAGTTAAGTTCTCTTAAAAAAAAGGGGCCATAGCTGTGCAAACAAAAAGCACAGAACTGCCCTACCTTTCTGAAAATTACAGGCCTCACTGGCATGGCCTGTATTTTATTTGAGAGAATAGTTGACCAAAACACATTATCTAAACAAATTCTTATGTGTTTAAAAACCTCTTTGTTAAACAGTTCATGTATAGCTACAGTATTAGTATTTTATTTGGGCTACAGCAATGGTAAGAGAGAGTTTCTGAGTACTTGTGTCCCTTGACTGCATCTGAACACTGCTGCATGTTTCCCTGGTGAAAGATAATCCTCAGAAAAGCAAACACAGTTCCTTAGTTAAGATTGCATGTGAAAGTAAAGAGATCTGACCTCATCTTCTTGTCAATTCTGTAATCTGTCCTCCAAGTCTCCCCCACACAGGTGTGTCATGGTGGTCTGTGGAAAACATTCACTTTTACATGACAGGCAGCTCACAGCCTAAAGCAAAGGGTTTCTGCCCATCAGCAGAAAAAGGAGAGCTTGTGATCTGTGTTGAATTTGTTCAGATTTGCAAAGTGCAACTGGCTTTACAAACTTATTGCAAATACTGGCTCTTGTAATGATTTCTAAAACTGATTATTTCCTAATAGCAAGTTGTATGTAGGCATGAATACTGTAATTCTTGAAGAAAAAGTAACACAACTAATAACAGGGGAATTTACAGCTTTGGTGCTACTTGGCTGTTTTCTTTGAGAGACTGACAGCCTGCAATAAGAGCTGTAATCAGCTCATGTAATCAGGATCTTCAAGGCTGTGTTAGGTGCCTTTTCTGCCCAGATTCTTGCTTTATTTTGAAGTTGAATGTTGTGTTCATTGTGAGCAAATTCTAAATGATTTATGTCAGTAGTTCTTATAATTTGTTGATCTTGAAAATTCATTAATAATTACATCTGGCTTCCATTTAGCATGAATTGTGTTGAAAAAAAGATGATCAGATGAAGGAGTGACTTTGAGAGAGAACTAAGAACAGCTCTTTTGGAAGACTCTCATTGAAATTAATTGAAGAAGTATATATTGAGCAAGGAGCTTTGACAGACTTCTGGGATGTGTTCTGACAAATTTGAGAGTGGGTAAGGGAGAGGTGTGGTTCTGCTGCTTGCTTTGGTTCAGCTTAAGGAACAGGAAGAAATCCTCTGTGTTGGGTATGTGTATAGGGGCAGTGGGGTGTAAAACAGATGGGAAGGGGATGGAAGAAAAGAGGACAGACATGTCTTCTGCACTTGTATTTCTTCATGGCAGAAAGGAATGCACAAAGGGTTTGGATACAGAGATGCATGGCTGCAGGTTGGAAGGAGTGAGAGTGCCCCAGCACTGCTTAGATCTGTCCCACACTGAAGCACTTGATTTTTTTTTTACTGGTTCCAGGGAAATGTTGGTAAATTTAATTTAGAGCCTTGGAGCACTATAAAATCCATCACGATGGGGTTTTGGCAGTTTGTAAGAACATTCAAATGGCAGAAACAATGTTATTGTTTCATTAGGCACGTGGGTCTGTACGAGAATGTAACAGGAAAATTCTGCTCTGAGTAAGAAGAGACTATAAAAATAGAAGTATAGGATGTTAGAAAAACAGTCCTTTCTTTCATCCTCAGAAATACAGAAGGAGCTGAATATTGGTAGCCAGAATTCTTGGAAGGCTGAAAGAACAATCTGTAAACACTTGAGGGACTTGGTAGTCACAGGAAGATAAGGGGGAGCCCCCTTAACAGTTTCATCAGAATTCCCTGGCTGGGCTCCTTCTCTTTGGCTGCTTCTCCCTAGGGGTCTGCATCTTATCTCTCTGGCTTCCTTTCCTCTATTTGCCTCTGACTAATAGGCTTTGTCTTCTGGTTACTGGAAGTCTAGTAAGTTCTTTTGTCTCTTACCCCTTCCTCCTTTTTAAAAATGCTAGATTAATGGCTGTAATGTTTTGCAGGCTATATGTGTTGGTGACATGGATTAATTGTGTACTTGACTCTTAAGTTACCCAGCAGTAATGACATATTAACTTGACTTGAAACAATGGTAATTTCATGGCAAATGTTCAGTGCAAATGTTGCCTTCTGGTAAAGTGCCAACTGCAATTTACCCCCTGTAAACATGTGACAGGAGTAAACTGTCTGTGCAGATTTTCTCAGTGTCTCCTGTACAGTGAGTCGTCTCGAGTGTGTCTTTTGAAACAGTGATTTCTCCTTCCCCCCTATCTTTTGTCTCTTGCTTGAGTCAGGTAATTACAGATCTGGGTTGAAACCTTCCCAGGGAGTGCTTAGGAAAGCCAAGACTTGCAGACGTGCTCCCACTGCTCACTGGCACCTTGGCTTCCCCTTCCCTGGGGAGGGTTTGTGGATCCACTGGGCTGTGGGTGAAAAAAGGGGAGAGCCCCAGGCAGGTGGGGGTTGGCAAAGCCAAGGGGAGCTCTGATTTCCCCTGCACAAGTGCCAGTGTTCTTTGTGGTGACATGAGCAGTGTGGCTTTGGTGTGATAGTGTGGTGATGATTTTACATTCTGATCTCAGTGCTGGCCATAACAGAGGACATAGGGAACCAAAGCCTCTTGCCTAAAATATAATCTGAGAATTGACCCATCTAGGTTTCCATTTTACCTATGTGTCTTGGGGGGCAGCTCTCTGGTCCAATGATCTGTATATTAAAGGAAGCAGAAAATCTGGATTTTAGTTAAAAGTTATTCAATTGCAATGTTCTGCTGCCAGAAGAATAATAGTTAGGGGACTACTTAGATGTAAGTGTTAAAGAACTGTTTGACAGAAGTAGGAAAACTGTACAGAAACCCACAAAAGCATAGGTGGTGAGACAGGATTCCAGTAAAGAGAGTAAGCTACTATAATCTTCTGGTGTCTCAGAAAGAATGGTTATAAATGCTGTTCTGTCTACAGCATCTGTTTTGTGAAAGACAAAACTTACTTTGCAAAATGTGAGAATGCTGTTCCCGACCTCCTGTCACAGTTTGTTATTCCCACAAAGTCAGACTGCCAGAGACAGTATGACATAGTTGTTTGTTGTCTCACTTTTCCTGTTTAGTGAACATAAGTGGTTTTTTTGAACCAAAAGGATTATGTGCTCCTGAAATACACCAGTCTTATTTTTGCATCCATGTAGTAGCAGAAAGTGACAGTTTTTAGTTCTTTCTTTGATTTTTTTTTTTTTTGGTGTGTGATGCTTTTCCTCCTGCAGCTCTGGAACTTGCAATGCAGTCAGTCTTATCCTTTTGTTTTAAAATGGAAAGGCAGAGAGAAAATCATCTTAGCACCTATGATTATGGGAGGCATGTGTAGCTTAGTAATAGACTCACAAACACAAATGTCCTAGCTCTTAGTTTTGGTCATATGCTGACTGTTCAATATTTTCATTGCCAACGAGTCTGTACAGAAAGCCTTGAGAGTTCTGGATCAGCATATAAGTGGGTGGCCTGGAGTGCCAAAGGTCTGATGTATTCCAGCTCCCAGCAGTTACCTGTGCTTGGCTTTAGGGATGATGTCTCATGAAGCACAGGATAGATACCTACACACCTGGTCTCTTGTGGGGCACAGGATGTCAAGAGAAATCAAGACATGTCAAGAATGTGTGAAAACTTGAGAAAAAGAAGTGTGTCTTGATTAAAGTTACCACCAGATTTCTCAAGGAGAGGTGAGAGTGTTACAGCTGATGACCAAGTTCAAGTACTCACAGGAGCTCCTTTGAAGCTACTGATACAGTTAGCATCAAAATACTGCAGAATCCTTTGTACAGTGGGAAATGTTGGTGTTGTTCACTGAAATAGGGAAGTTGCAAATCAAATCAGGAGAGAGAATTAGGGCTTCTGCAGACGGCTGTGTGTATTCTCTGCTTTAGAAACTGTAGTCAGTTTAAAAATGCAAGCATATGCTCTTAAGGCACTTTCATATGTCAGTGCTTTCACTTAGAACAATTTGTTGTGCATAACTTAGATATGATTCCGGTGTTTGTGTGGTCAGCTGGTACTGAAGTTCCTACACAACTGTGTGCAGTGAGTGATTCTTCTGGCTGTCAGCCTGTAAACTGTGTTACACTCACTGAGATGGCCAGTGGGCCTTCTGTAAACTCCTTATGAGCTCTGCTGCCAGCAGGGATCTTATGAGGTGGTCTGGCTCTTGTCTTTAAACTTGTGCCTTCAGTGTTAGGTGCTGTGTGGGTCACTCTTCTCACAGCTGCTTGCTGCTGGAGAAGGGAGACTGTCAGCCAGAGCTGCTGGAAGGGCTTCATTTTTTTTGTGTGACTGCTGTCTTTTCTTCATTGTTGAGAACAGTAAGAAATATGAACTTACTACAATCAGTTTAAAGCACATTTTATTATTGCAGGAGTCACTTGATAGATACCTGAATTACATTCAGCTGAATGTAGTTGGTGAAGGCACCTCAGTTGCTCCAAGTGAAGTCTGATAGCTGAGCTTAAGGTAGAAGAAAATCTGTGCACACTTAGCTCAGTTTAAAAGTAAATGCTTTTTCTTTTCATTGCTGAGTAGATTGTAGACCAAGGTGGTTTTTCAAAGTTATTCTAGTTTGACTGTAGAAAGCTGCAATTTTCTGTAGGTTAATTTGCAGAATCGATTGAGCCAGGGTAAGGTAAATACTTGTAGCACAGCTACTTTCAGATGCTTTCAGTGGGATGCATCTCTGTCAAATACCTAAAGGCTGTGGTTTCTTTTGGTCTCATAATCTGCAGTTTTGCTGTAGAGATGTGAACTGGTTGTGTCAGCACAGAGTAGCTCTTCCCCTGGCATGAGCTTTAATTATTCATAATACATACTGAGGTGTTAAAGGTCTGTCACGCTGTGCAAAAGTTAGTATACCCTGGAAAAATACTGAAGGATTATTATTTTACAACCCTTTGCACATGAAAAGGGAAAATCACACAAACTCTCATTAGAAGATTGTTTTTTGTACATGCTGGACCTTGTATGGCCTTTCACAAGGATCTTGAAGGAGAAGGGGAGTATTGGTTTTTAAGTTTATAAGTTTTTTAAATGGATGGCCATAAATTGCTCAGTGACTGAACCTTCATTTTTTGAAGGTGGTTGAATTATATGCAGTGAAATAAATGAGTTTGTTCATGTCTGGGTATGTAAGAGGTAGGGAATTGGATGGAATCTGATTGGGAATCTGGTTTCAGCTCTACTGAAAACTGATGGCATGATCTTGAACAGCCCTGTTTGGCTGTCTTGATTTCTCCTCTGCCCATTGTCTTGCTCATAGCTTAAACAGACTTCTCAAAACAAGTACTGCTGCTGCATGAATTAGTTCATTAATTTATTTACATTACAAAAGCACCTGAAGGCACCTTTCTAAAATTACATTCTGTTTAGCTAGCCGGACTTGGGTTTGTTCTTTGAAAATACAATAATCCTAACAAATCATTCCACCCACCTAATAAAGTAAGATGAAGCACATAATAGGAGACAATTGAAAAATTTTTAGTGGGGCAAAATAGAAAAACAATGAGAAGTAATCAGTAAGTAAGGTATTGTGTGGTTAGAGAATGAAAAGGGAAGGTAGAGATTCAAGGATGATGCATTTGTCTGCTGAAAAAGCTACTTAAGGAAAGCATCTTTCATAAGAAAAAAGTAGTAAGGTGCTTTAGTCTTCCTTTGCCTATAATTTTTCACATTATTATTCATTTTTCCTTAAGTGTTTGGAGCTTTTAAGCCCCATCAACAGCTTTGGTCTGAACTAGGTTTTATGTGTCAGTCAAATTTTCCTAATCCACATATAGGATTTAGGTTTGGGGAAAACTCATGTGGAGACTGGCATGTGTGACAAGGCCTTGTCTCATGGTTGTATTTCTACATTCACCCACCTCTTTCTGCTGAAGGACACTCTGAACAAGCTAATGTTCCTACTTGTTTCCCAAGAAGTAAATGTCATGTAAAAAGTAAGTATGCAACAAGGCAGCTTTTGATCATCTGTCTGCTCCCTAGATGCACTAAGAGCTGTGAAAATGAGATGTTTTAGTGTTTCTGTTAGTATGGCAGAGCAGGGGAGCTTTGCCAGAGATTTCTTGTTTGTTGTGTTTTTCACTACATCAGATACAGAGGTGTTGACTAGGGACTGCAGTTGCAGCTCTTGCTACAAAAACCAGACATACCTTTGTTGGTTTTTTTGCTCTTCAGAGGTTCCTAGTTATACAGCAGAGCTGTGAATTTAAGAGAAGGGAAGTTGAACCAGCTTGACTGAACATGGGAAAACAAACATGGAAAAGAATGTGCTAGAGAATGAAAAAAGAGAATTACTCTCCAGACCCAAATTATGCTTTGCTAGGTAGCAGCTGTCTGGCATTCACAGATTAAACAGCACTCAGCTAACATGCAGTGGCAGTGATAGCATGTCCACTGCTTTGCTTTGAGTGTGTGAAATGAGGAATTCACTCTCCCATGCTGAAAGCCATGGAAGTATCCAGAAGTGTGTATTTACTCCTAACAAACATTTGAATTTTTCTGTTGTTTTCAGTACCTGTTGAATGGTTCATATGATAGTGCAGAGTTAATGGTGTAAATGCTACTTTGTAAGTCAAAAAAGTGAAGTAGTTTTCTATAAAATGACTCTTTGAGCAAATGGAGTTTGGCTCTGAAGAGTTTTATTAAATGCACAGTTGGTTCTCAGTGATTTGGTGCACTTCATGGTTTTCATAGCCTCTTCTAAATGTAAAGATTTGTGTGGTCTTTTGTCTTCCAGCATTCTATGTGGAGTCCAGGGAGCCTAAAGGAAGCTGTGAAGCCAGTGGAATGATTCCCTGTGTAGCTGAAACTATGTAAGTATTGGATGTTTGCTTACAAGATCACTTGTCCAGCACAATGGAGAAGCGATTGCTTCTGCTTCAGCAGTGGCAGTGATCCTCTCCTGCCTCCCCAGTGGGGCAGCTCTGTGTGTCTGTTCAGGGCTGGAAACAGGGCATCCATGATGGACTGCTCCCTACTCTCAGCTGGTTTTGAAGTCATGTATCCCTGACCATTAAAAGTTAGATAATGCACAGTGCAATTCTGTAAAATTCTTAGACTATGCTCAAGTGTTTGTGAAAAGCTGAGGCTGGGTTGAGGCTTAGTTAAGCTCTAGTTATGTTGTCTTTTCCTCAGCTAGTGAAATGCTACTTGGAAAGGGATTTAATGGTTGGCTGAGCTGTCTCCCCTTTTGTTATGGGATTTCCTAAATTTGTCTTTGAGTCTTCTTGAATGGTATGGATAGCTTTTTCTCTACTCTCTTGATACTAGCTGTGTTTTGAAGCTCATTATAAATACCTTCTGATGCAACACTTTATTAAACAGCACAATGCTTGTTTTGCTTGTTTTCCTCTGGTCATATCCAATAATTTCTATTACTACAATAACATCAGTCATAGAAAAATACAGGGTTGCTTAAATATCTCCTTTGCATCTTCTCTCCTCAAGCCAGCTCCCCCCCCCCTCCACTTCATTGCTGCTGTTTTCAATTGTGCCATGGTGTGCTGGTATGATTGAGAGTTATTACTGAGTCACTTTGTTTTGCTCCCATCAAATTTTGGGTTATGTGTGATCTGGTCACTTGAAAATGGAGGAAAAATTCTGCAAATTCCTTGCAGCACTTAGAAAAATGTCTGACACAAAACCCCCACCAAATGAAAAAGCCCCAGCAAGCATTAGCCAAGGCCTTTGTAATCTCTAGGTTTTCATTTATTATGTGGGGCCATCTGGCTCTGCACATCCTTTGTTCTTAGAGGGTGATTTTTCTTTAGCTGGCTGTATTCACCAGCGCTCATCTTCCTGTGTTCCCAGCTGCTGACTCCTTCTAGAAAGGTGCAGAGAACGTCATTGTGGATCTCTGCTTTGAAAGAGGAAGGTGGCCTCATGGGCATCTTGGTGATTCATATGTACTGGAGATCATTGCTCAATACTTTTCTGAGTAATAGACTTCTTTGGGAGCACTGCATCCTGGATCACTGAGCACATTCCAACCTTAGCCCTGAATTTTGATCCTTTTTACCAGAATGGCAAAAGCACTGGTCACTGCTGCCTTTTATGTCTTGCTTTTATGCTGTACAAGCCTCTGAGTAATTTTGCTCTTGGGAAATGATCCTTTTGGGAATTGATGCTTTGCTACCAATCCAGTGTAACCTTTTGGGTACACAAGAACTTTATACTCGTAGTTCCTGGTCCAGCTGGGAGAAATCTCTGCTGCTCCTTGTGCTCTGTGATCCTTGCTTTGCTCTGCAGCTGAGCACACAGCTCTGTTCACCTTCCTGAGGGTGCTCTCCCACTCCTTGAGCTCTGGCTTCACTGCAGCTCCTGATGCTGCAATTAGATCCTCTCTGCAGCCTTCCTTAACAAAAGGGCCAGCTTCTCCCACTTGTTTCTATCTCCTTCCAAGGCTCTTGTTCCTTTCATGCCTTGAAACCTGAGTCACGTAGGAAGCGGAGGTGACTAGTTAGTGAAGTGGATCCAGCTCAGCGAAGGCAATTTACAAAGGGTAACTGATGGAGTGCCAAAAGACACTTCTCTTACAAAACCAGATACATGTACAAGCTGCCAGCGGATGCAGTCTGGACTTTTTTTTTTCCAAGCCGGTTTTGCTATTTTTGGGGTAGAATGCTTCTAAGTATCTGGCACATGGCATCAAGTTTCATGTAGAAGAAAAGTGAGGAATTGCAGCAACTTTACATCAGTGTCTTCTAATGTTTGCTCATAAGGAGTAGGATTGTGCTCTGAAAACCTCCTTGGCAGGGAGGAGGAGGAACTCTCTTA
The DNA here is from genome assembly GCA_034336665.1 of Luscinia megarhynchos. NCBI lineage: Eukaryota > Metazoa > Chordata > Aves > Passeriformes > Muscicapidae > Luscinia > Luscinia megarhynchos. The sequence continues at coordinate 1,823,433 of CM067577.1, read as the reverse complement.
CTGCAGGGAAGAGCAGTGCTAGCAGTAGCCAGGCAGTGGCAGTTCAGGAGCAGCATTCAGCTCTTTGAAAGGCAAGTAGGAGTACACAAAATGTGTTTGTAGAGGGGTATGATGTGAGGGAGGTGGTTAACTTGCCCTCTAGGGGTTAATGCTACTGGGCTTGCTTGTTTTTTGGAAACTGCTGGTGGGACACTTCCTTACATACAAGTGTCTAATAATATTGGTAGGTCTTCCCTCTGTGTATTGTAGTGCTCTTTTTGTGGCAGCAAATGATTTTAAAACCCATCAGGTTTCATCACATTGGTGATGTCACTTTGGAAACCTGAACATTAGATAGTTACTGTCATTAACACAAGCTGTTGCTTAGGAAGCATGACAGCATGAGTCACTTTTATCAGGAAAATTATGAACACAGTATGTATTGCAAACTGCCTTAAGAAAAAAAAAAACCCTTCAAATTGGGATTCCTCAAGTGCATTGGATTAATTAGGATGTGTGTGATTTGACTGCTTTAGAGGAAAGTACTGTTCACTAATAGGCAGCTGTTCCTTAACCTTCCCCCACAGGGAAACACCAATAGCTAATAACTGCTGTTACATCTTTGAGCAGAAAGTTTTCTATACTACCTAAACTCTGCTTTAAACTCTAATACTAGTCTGGACTCAGGATTTTTTATTCTGTTCTTTTAGCTGCATGCTTCTCTCTAAAGAAAATTTTGTCCAGTGTGTTCTAGCTGCCTCTGAGAAACTGGTGAAAGAGCAAAAATTAGTGTAGATTGAGTATTTGAATTTGGATGAATTTAAAGATGGGGTGAGGGAAAGCTGGTATGTGGGAGTTAATCACTAAGCAGTTTTTACACTAACTACTAATATCCTGTTTGTTTTGGTGTAATGAAATAATGACTGGTGTAGATAGGAGAGGATGATGTTGCTCAGGCACCTGGCAACACAGAAACCAGTGTCAGGCTGTGCTTTGCAGCTCACAGAGCTGTGAAGTACTGAGGACCACGTGAAATTATCTTCTAATTTATATTTACCAGCATATACCTTTACATGGGTTTATATTGGCATGCATATTTTATAAATCCTTTCAAATACATACTATTGTGAGTTTCTGGAATACATTAAATCAAAATTTGCTTGCCTGTAACAATGATGCTGCAAGGTTAATCTTTGAAACATTGTGATGAAAGAATATATAATACCTTTGTTTCTTTGTCTGCTTAAAAAAATAGGCATTTGTTAGTTTCATGTGTGGGTTTTGTGCTTAAGAAAAGGGACTGGGGTGGGAAAGGGAAGCCAGGTAGTCAAAACCAGCATCTTGGCTGTTGTAGTTCCACTGACAAAATATTTTTCTCATGAAGCTGCACACGTGCTGTTTTGACTAAACAGGTATAATGGCTTAGAGAAGATTTATTTTTGCAATCCTGATATCTGAAAATTCATCTGTACTTGTTGCTGCTGTTGCTTTACAGCTTAAAAGAGGGCTTCAGTCTCAGTAAAGCTTTGCCCAAGAAAAAATACAGTAGAACTGATGTGACAGCTATTGTATTTATTAATTTTAAAAATTTTCTCTCTTCTTTCTTGCTCTAATTCTAAACTGAAAGCTGTTCACATGTTAAGTCAAACACAATTTTTATGTTTGAAGCTTTTGCCTAACTGACAGCAGAGGTGAAATGCAAGTAAGTGGGTAAAGGAGGACTGTGATAAGCAATTGCTTTCTTGGAGCTGACATTTCTGAGAAGTGGACTGACCTTGGTGTAGCTGCTCACTGATAGGGCAGTATCAGTGTGGTAGCTTGGTTTTAACAGGGAAAATGGGAGAACCCTTTTCTCTGGGCAAAATATCTTTTCCAAATATGCAAGGCTTTGTGATTTATAAAAAGAGTATGATGAAATCATTTTGGCATTTTAATTTTTATTTTAAAAAATTCTCTCTGAACTGGAATAACTACTTCTTATCTGCGTGTGTGTCTGTCTAAGTTTCATTAAGAAGGCCCCCTCCCCTGTCTGTCTCCTTACCTGAAGGGAGGAGCCCACTGGAAACAATGAACAATTTTTGAACACCCTCTTGCATAAGAAGTGTTGCCTCCTTTCTGCAAACACACTCTGTGTTTTAAGTACAAAACCTAGATTCCAAACTCTGTTTAAAAATAAACACACAACTTCCACTCCCTCTCCTCCTCCCCCAAACCAGCCAACAGCCAGCCCCCTGCCCCCCTCCCTGAGACATCCTTTTGCTGATTTGCTGGACGTCCAGTCTAGATCCAGTGCTTAGGTCTGTGCCAGGTTGTCCCATCAGCCCTGTCCTTCTTTCTTTGCTTTGTTTCAGTGTTTTATATTCTATATATAAAATGTGGGTATACTTTTAAAAACCATTTCCTTTAAAATATTTCTGGGTTAGAGTTAGTGTGTCGTGATGAAGCCTGTGCATGAATCAACCTCTTTGTAACCTATGCTGCAGTAAGAATTTTAGGAATTTCCTTTATTAGGACCCGTTAGTATAGTGTAGCACTGAGTGAGCTGTATTGATTTCTAGGTAAAACAGCCTGAAATTGCCTGAAATTTATGGCTTATTCCAGCCTTGTGTACACTGCTCCTTTTCAGTATGCAGAGCTTAAATGTCCTGAAGTCAGTCTCTTAATGGCAAATATTATCCCACATTTAATACTTCAGATATTCTTTATAGAGAGACAGCAGTTTGACTCTGAACTGTTTTTCAGGTTAGCTGGGTGCTGCTGATGGCATGGTGAGATGTGTTGAAGAGCAGCTGCGAGGGTGTCCAAGGGCAGGGGGACCGTGCTAGGAGCTGGGCTTGCACCATCATGGGCCAGTGTGTCACCAAATGCAAGAATCCTTCTTCTACCCTTGGCAGCAAAAATGGGGAAAGAGAATCTGGCAGCAAGTCCCACAGCAAGAGGGGTGCAGTCCACAAAGACGACCACGGCTCGGCTGGCGGGAAGGCTGCAGGAGACATTCTTGTGAATGGGACAAAGAAAACAGACGCTGCTGTGGAGTCCAGTCAGCCTCCAACATTTTCTGGAGACACAAAGAAAGATTCTGTTTGCAGTGCAGAGGAATCTTCTCTTCAGAGGATTGGGGAGTTATTCAGGAGGTATAAGGACGAGCGGGAAGATGCCATACTGGAAGAAGGAATGGAACGATTTTGCAATGACCTCTGTGTTGATCCCACTGAATTTAAAGTACTAGTTTTGGCTTGGAAATTCCAGGCTGCTACCATGTGCAAATTTACAAGGTTAGTTCTTGTAGAACTTGTAATTATTTTCATATGTTAAAGTATATCCTGTCAACAGTATGTTGGAGAGACAGCCTCATTAGCTTCACTTACTTATTTCTTCTAACACTTGCTTTTTGATCAAATTAATTCCTACCACTGCACAAGGTAAGCTTTGTATTGTCTTCTTTCCCCCTTCCCCTCACACTGGATTTCAGAAGATGTGGTTTTGGCCATTATGCTGCTAGTGATGAACAGTGTAGTGAGATTCTGTAGACATTAATTTATTATTGATTTGCCAAAAGCAATTTACTGCATCCAGCATTATCTTGGTGATGGGATTGGACACTGAAATTAATTTTTTCTTTAAAGTAATGTAAGATTCTTTAGTAATTGCTACTAACTCTCTTAACAGTCTGTGAAAGAATGACAGAATTGTTCCTGTCCAACCAGTGTAACACCTAATGTCTTTTTCCAAGAGTAATCTTGTTAAAGCATAGAGAGGGAAGGAAATGTGAGGATTTTGACACTGGTAGCTGTTTCATACTAGCTGACAAGTGATTGCTGTTCAAAGTGCTGTGTGCCCTTCTGGACAAGGGGCTCAGTCAGCAGGCAGTCAACATGTGTGATGCTACAGGAAATAATGCAGTGGCTAAAACTTCCCCCACTGAGCCCACAGGCAAACCTAAACTGCAGCAGCCTCCCCCAGCTCGATTAGCAATGTCCAGGTAAGAGCAAGTGAAGAGTGCCTGCAAGGACTTGCAGGGTGAGAAGGAATTTTTTATTTTTTGGTCTATCTAGATTGGTTTGAGTAATGCTGCCTGTTTTTACTGAGCTTATTACTTTGGTGTTCAGAGCCTTGACCCAAGCCTCTGCTGTGCACTGAGCAGCATCTTCAGGATCTGTGGCTGAGGGTGTGTGTCAAAGGGATGAGTTACTCTGGAATGCAAATGTGGATTTACTGGAGGCTGACAGCACAGGTATTTGCTAAGATGGTAGAGGAATTGTAAGTAGTGCCTGTAATTCTGCACAACTACCATGAGTATTATTAACATAGTTTCAGTTGCCTTGGAGAGGACAGATTTAGTGGTGAGAGGTTGTATTTGCTGAAGGGCACAATCCATGGTACAGGTGCTGATGGACTTCTTCCATTAAGGAAAGCAAGGAAAGTGGTCTGTTCTCCTGAGTGCTGCTCCATCTCTTGTCTTCCCTCCAGCCCATCCTGTGTCAGCCTGCTGGCTCTCCTGGCTGGTTGTAACAGCTGCTCACAAGCATCAGGGAAACTAAATGTGTCCCACTGTGTCCAGGGCTGGTGCTGTACATTGTGCAGGGTCTGTACATTGTGCTGCAGCCCTGTGATGCTGTGCTCCCTTCCAGGCTCTCAGCAGGTGCCTTGCTGACCCACACCAGTGGCTCCCCTTTGGTTTTGCAGGAAGAACAACCAAAAGCCACAGCAAAAGCAAAAGTGAACTGCTCTGTCCCTTGCAAACAGTTCACCCACAGCATGGGCATTTAGACGTGGGCAGTATTGATTTGGGTTGGTAAATGTGTTAATTTCAAACGTGTGGAATTTCTTCTTCACTTTTTTAATGTGACAGGCATTCCAGGCTGTTAAAGTGTCCAGAAAAGCCAGAGAGCAGAATCTTTCAAATGCTAACACTGAGGGGGTTGCATGTGGTTCCCCAGGCCTGTAGGAATGCCTTGGAATTGTCTCTTTCCAGTGGCTCCTGTTGCCAAAATCCCACTGGGGCTGAGGGCACACATTGTCTTGTCCAGATGATCTTTGATTTGATGTAGCTGAACAGGGCCTGGATGCATTTGGCACACAAGGTCAGTGGGAAGGGCTCATTCTAATTTCTCTTCTCTTGCTTAACAGGAAGGAGTTTTTTGAAGGCTGCAAAGCAATAAATGCAGACAGCATTGATGGCATTTGTGCAAGGTTCCCCAGCCTCCTGAATGAAGCCAAGCAGGAAGATAAATTCAAGGATCTCTATCGTTTCACCTTCCAGTTTGGCCTGGACTCTGAGGAAGGACAGAGGTCGCTACATCGGGAAATAGCCATTGCCCTTTGGAAATTAGTCTTCACCCAAAACAAGCCCCCTATTTTGGACCAGTGGTTACACTTCCTAATCAAGAACCCCTCAGGAATCAAGGGAATCTCCCGGGACACGTGGAACATGTTTCTAAATTTTACTCAGGTGATTGGACCGGACCTTAGCAACTACAGCGAGGACGAGGCCTGGCCGAGTCTCTTCGACACCTTTGTGGAGTGGGAAATGGAGCGAAGGAAAAAGGAGGAGGAAACCAAATGTCTTCAGTGTGCAGACACAGAGGGGCTGTGTGAGGATGAGCAGACTTAGCAGTGGCCAAGCAGCAGTGACAGAAGCAACTTGTTGCCCTTCACGAAATGTAAACTCTGGATGTTTCTGGAAATTACCGAGGCTCCAGATTTTTCTACTTTACACCTTTTTCTGCCTTGTCTTTGAAAGGGCTCTAGAATGCTGTATCATGTTTTAGGCACTTTCTTAATTTTGGTTATTCCTTTTACTCTCACCCTGAAATATTTGACCCTGGCTACAAGTTAAGCTTTTTTTTTTATTATTATTATTATTATTTTTATTTTTTTTAAGACTTCAGATTAGTATAAATAAGTCTGATACTTCTTGCACAATGTAGTTCTTTTTAGTTAGGTTAAATTAACATTGCTAAATTATACAGTGCCAGATTAAGTTTTTCATACTACGTCTGTCAGGGCAGGTCTGTACTGTGTGTAGTGCTGTTTACATTGTTGAAATTTTAGGCTGTAATAATTTTGAGGTTTTATACCAAGATGAACAGCAGTGTTAACTATAAATGCATTAATCCTGGGTAATAAGGCTCTAAAAACCAACATAAGCAACAGCTTTTTGTAATATGGCTAATTCCCATTTTGAGCTAACTCCTAGTAAATGAGTCCAGATCATTCCTTTTTTTGGACTTTCAAACTAAATGTTGGGATTGTTTTATAAAATTACTGTACCTGTCAGTCAACTGAGTGGTAGATGACTATTTGTATCTAAATCTCTTTACATTCACATAATAAAAGAGCAGTACTACCTCAGTTTTATTGAAAGTGGACTTGTTGATGGACTTCCATTTTCTCTGGAAGTTGTATTTTTGTGGTACATGAGAATATTTTTACTTGACTAAAAGAACCAAAGGTTCTGCTTCTTAAGTTTGCTAAACATTGATAGAAGCAACACACAAATCCTAAGTCTTCAAGGAAAACTGTGGTATAATTCTGCTTTAATTTGTTTGATTTATACCTAAAGTATTACCTTACTTGTCTGGCAAGCACAGTACTTCTATATAAGGAACTATCTTTTGCATTAATATTGACAAACCAATTTTTTAAACCATATGTTTAATTGCTAAATTGCAGTTAATACTCCACACTTTCTGGAGCAACAATATTGGCATCTGATGACAAAGTGAATTCTTAATGTGTTCTTAATGACAGCAGTGTAGATGAGTCATTTTTAGACTGATTTGATAATATTTGGATAGGAGTCAATTTATTATTTTACAATGCCTGTATTGGGACTATTTGCCTGTTGAAATTGTTGTGACTTAAAGGGAGTTTTATTAACACTGGTTGAAACTTTTGGGTTATTGATGCTACCTTTTTTAATTTTAGTATGTCAACTTTTTTACACCTTTTGGTAAAAGGATTGATTGCCAAGGCTTTCTGTATAGCCAAGTGCTGGCTTAATGAATTTGATATACTTCCTTTACACACCTTTTATTTTCAGAGCTGCATTTCAGGATCATAAACCAACTTCAGCTGAAAAAAAAACAAAACAAAAAAAACCTGGACAGTCATCCATAGCATCTAATAGCTTTTGTGATATAAGGGTTTTAAAGCTAAAGGGAAACAGGCTTTGAGTGGTGAGCTTGTCACCAGGTCCAGGGTGTCATGCTTTGCACATCTGCTCTGCCCCCACAGGGGTTTGCAGAGGGGGGAGTAGGGTCTGCCTGAATTCTGGGACTGGCTTTGCTGGTGTGCAGCCCTGCAACAGCTTGGCTTGGAGGTCATAAATCACTAACAAAATGTGGGCAATGCAAACTGTTTATAAACAAACCCAGAAGCCACAGATAGCATCTCTTTCATCTAAAAGAAAAGCTCTTGCTGGGAGACAGGCTGTGGAAAACTAACGTGGTTGTTTTAGATGCAGCTGAATTTGTCCCTTTCCAGGAGTGCCCTGAAGTTGCTGTTTCATTGGTAAATACACCCAAAGCTTTGTCTTTGCTTCTATAACTTTCTGTGGCATGTAAGTGTTTGGCAGCAAAACCTTATTCTGATTTGATGAGCAAAGCAGGCCAAAGCACTCATGCTGGAATTGTTGAATTTATGGTGAGACTTTTGCTGGTGCTGTTATTTTTAAAAGACTAAAATAAATCCCCCAATAGAGGCTGCTTTGTTAGGAAAAGTTCCAAATGGGGACTGATTTGATAGTAAATGAAGACTGTATTTGTAAGTTTGAGACTTTTCATTCATTCAGCTATTAAATGCTTTGTTCATCACTTCTTTTTTTTTCCCCTAAAGGAAATTTAAAATGTCCAGAGTGTGAAAGTTACTATTCATGTAGGTAGCCAGTGCATGTTTGCACACCAGCTCATGGCAGCTTCTGATTTACACCCCAGCATGCAGCAGCTCCAAAGGATGAGGGATGGAGCTCTTTAAGGAAGGTGTTTATCTTGTGGTTGAAAGATGGACAGCAGTGAGGAAACCAATCTGCAGTGCATCAGGCTCAGCCATTTTCATGTATCAGATGTAATACAGCTTCTTTTAAAGGTGGAGGTGAGCACACAGGAAGGGAAAATCTGGTTTCCTGTTGGGGAAAGGACAACCATTACCAGTGGTGAGGTCCCACGTGTTCAGTGTGGGCGACAGCCCTGCTCCTGTTCTGCTGCTTCCAGCCAGGCAGCAGCAGCTCCACCCACTGGGCAGGGTACTTGCAAAAACAGCCAAATGATCTATCTAGCAAAGTATCACTTATCTTTAGCCTAATTCCAGTCCTTTAATTGCCATTTACAGAATGCAAACCAGAGCTGTGTCAGTTCTGAACTCCTGGAGCAGGAGCTGAGGGTGCAGCTCTTTGCAGTGCTGGAGTGAGTGGGGCTGTCAGAGCTTCTCTTGGACTGCCTGGTGGTTTGTGATCCCAAACAAGACTGCCTGGACTCTGTAATGCTGGCTGCAGGAGTGGGGTTTGTGTGTGTCTCTGAGAGGTCTTTAATAATACTGGAACCTCTGAAAATATGCTTGTTTAATGGTTAAACTGTGAATATCTGTGGAACAGGCCAAATACATTCACTCTTCATTTTTATATAATTTAATTCTTTATTGTGTAGGGCACAGGACTGTAAGTGAGCAGTGATGCTGATGGAATTCTTGAAACCATTGCAACTGTTTATTTTTTTTTTTTAATTAGGTTATATGTTAGGGAACTTTATGCATGTAATGAATCTGCTGCAACTTGGGATAAATAACTATAGATAACTATATAGATAGCTGGAAGTAATATAATGGAAAACAGGTCTGACATTCACAATCTGTGGCATTTTACTGCCTTCTCTTATATGCAAAGAAATACAACTCTTGTAAACTTTAGCCCCTAGTAATAAAACGCTGACCACTTACACCATATTATAGTTTGCAACACCTTTAAAATTTGTCTTCCAGATCAACTGGAGGCTTAATTGTGCTAATTTTTACTTGTGTGGGTGCATTTCTGAGGTCAAAAACTATCTATTGATTGAAGTAAGGATTTGAAAGATCTTGCCCATGGCTGGCCATAAAGCATGACTGAGGCCATGAGTTGGAATTGAACACCAAATTGAGTTTGTTTGCTGCTGGTGCTATTCTACATGGAAAATTACAGCTTTTTAGTGCTGTGCAATCCTAGTGAAAGGAGCACAGGAACATGAGCACAGGTCTGGCACGTGGCACAGAAGCAGCTGCAGCAGTTGGGACTGTGGGAGTGCTTCCCCCAGGCTGGCCCAGCAGATCTCCTGAGCTCTGAGCCAGGGCAGTTCCAGCCAAGCACAGTTCAGAGCATGGAATGAGCTCAGGGTGCTCTGAGGACAGAGTGGTTTGGGTTGGTGGCAGAAGGTGCAGCCCCTCTCCCTTGGACAGTGCTGGGGGACAGCAGCAGCTTTGCTGGTGACTTATTTCAGTCTTGGTGTGTCCGTCAGAGCCTGAGGAGCCCATGGACCCAGGACTAGCCTGTCACCCATGGTTCCCAGGCCTGTGCACTTACCAGTGACCTTAGACTTCTTGTGATACTATCAGCATAAGTCTTGTTTCCAAAAAAAGCCCAGCAAGGTTAAGGAAACACCATGTAGTTAATAGCCACCTCAGTTATAATATTGTTTGGTGGCTGAGGTTACATCATTCCCATTCTTTGGTGAATAATAGTTATTGTGAGTTTCTGGGTCTTGCAGCCTTGTGTTCTGCAGTGTGATCCTGTTTTAGAAGGGCCTCAGCAAACTGGGCATCCAGCTCTTCCCTTGAGCCAACTCTGCTCAAAGTGTGTGCATGTGAATTTAGTATTTTGTATTACAAAGGAAGATGCTTAACCTGAAACTCAGAGTTCTTTCAGGGCAGTGCTTCAGTATGCAGAAAAACATATTTTTTCAAATAAGTATTAAAGCAAAGTGTCTGCTTAAATTTTGTTGTGTGCAAACAAACCCACCAGTGTTAACATTTTCTCTCTGGACTATTGAAGATCAAACCTTTGGTTTTGTAGTGTGAACTGAAGTGAAATTCATGAGATTGTAAGACAGAAAGAAGGCTGTATCTCCTTCACCATGAAGTACATAGGTATCTCTACCTCTTGTTCTTAGACTTGAATAGTTTAAGGCTACCATCCTTTCCTGCCAGGATTTTATGCCTGGATGAGTAATCTATTTTTTTTTAATTGACCCAACTTAAGTATTATCTATTTGCCATAGTTCTTGGTATCCTGTGTTTAACCTGTATGCAAAGGACCCTTTGGAAGGGGGCCGGGTCAAGCTGCAAACCAGAGTTGGTTCTCCGGGTGCTACTGTTGGAGTGCAATAGAGCGAGCAGAGCTGCTGGGTGTGGCTCAGGGGCTCCTGTCAGCACACGTCCTCTTCCCTGCTCAGGCTGCCTGTACTGACAGTCAGTTGGAGATGGAGCAGCTGCTCCCCAAGAGGGAGCCATCAGCCTTTTCATTTGCCCTTGAAAAGCTTTAGGAATCCACCTGATGCAGTGCCATGAGTGTATTTTTATTTTAATCAAAAATACTGTGTTTTGTTCCGTGTTGGACTGGACTTGTAACCACCCAGCAAAGATGGGAGCTGCCAAAGTGCAAAGGTCAGAATCCTGCTCAGGATAAACCCCTTGTGCTTGGGTGAAGCTGGAATGTTGCCAAGAGAACTGGAGATGCCAGAGTGGCTTTGGTGCTCAGCTGTGTTCATTAATGCACTGGGGGTGTTCTCCATGCACCACATCTGTGTCCTTCCTTTCTCCCCCAAAGCAAACTGCAACACAGTTGCTGTCACTGCAAATCCCCCATAGTTTGATGCTGTAGCAACTGCTGCTGCAAGATTCTTCCAGTGTCAGGGCTGGTTTTGAGGTGTGACCTCTTGCACTATCAGGATGGGCACGGATTTCCAGAGAGCAGGGGGACATGTGAGACAATAGGTGAAAGGAGCATGTGTGTTCTTGTCCTAACAGCTTGCCTTAAACCACTGACACTGCAGCGGTTCCTTGCTACTATTGCAATCCTCAGTCCTTGAAAATCCAACTGGTTCTGTAGGTAATACTGGTTTTTGTTTAATTTTTAATAAGTTTCTATCTTTGCTTAATTGCACTCTTCAGATTAGCCCTTTTTGGATAACTTGTCATTTCACACACAGGAAAAAATATCCATCTCTAGTGTTTGTGCTGTAAAGTGTTTCATTTTTCCCCCTGTAAATTATATCTGGACTAAAGGTTGCCTACTGTTGAAGCAGTGTGTTTACTTGAATGTTGCCATTTAATGCAGTTACAGCTGCTGACTCTTGCTCTTCTCTGGGCATGAGAGTGGAGATTGTGTGGCCAGAGGTGCAAACCTGCACAGAGGATCGCAGGAGCTGAAGGCTGCTGCTCCTCCCACGTGTGTTACATGTGTGTTAGAGGACTTTACAGATTAGTGCTCCATATCTGGAAGTTGTGACTTTTTAAGTCATGCCAAACAAAGGTATTTGAAAATACACTTGCTTTCTTAGCTGTAAGTTTGAAGTAGTGTTTAAAAAGAGATGGGCTGGCAGGAGGGTTGGAGGGCCTCGTGCTAGAAGTTGTTGAGTAACTCAAGTTCCAGGAGCCACTGATGGGACTGGCAGGATTCTGTCCTGAGCCAGCACTGTTGGGGTTTGCTCTGCCTGGTCTTGAGGGCATGAAGCAACCACGAGGCCTTGCTGGGCTGTGGAGAAGGGTCAGCCTGGGAGCACTGGTTGGTGCAGCCTCATTTCTTTCTTGTGGGTCTTGAGGCCCCAGTTCAGCCTCTGGTCCCTCTCTGGGGAAGGAGTGCATTTTGGTGGTGTTTGCTCCCAGAGGAGTAACTGAGTGTAACTAGGGGAGCTTTGTGTGGCTGTCACTCCTCCTGTGAGCACAGCTCCCTGATCCCTGGTGGGCTCTGGGCTCCTCAGTAAACCACAAGGGTGGGCAGGGTCACATCTGCTTTCTTTGTGCCCGGGGGTGTTTTGCCTTTTCAGACTTACCCAGGAGATAACCCTGTATGAGCCAGTTTTCTCCCTCTGGGAAATTATGAATGTGTTGCATGTCATGGAGCAGCCCCGTGGTTCCTCTTTGGGACAGCAGTATCAGAAGTGCTGTGTAAATGTAATGCTTGAAAACAGCTGGAGTAAATTCTGTTTCATGTAGGATCTTTATTTCAAGGGGATGCAAACAAATTTGAAACCTGATCTAAATGAAAATTGGGAGAATTTCAGGACAATGCATCTACTGAATCCCAATCTACTGAATTGGTTTGTAGTTTTACAAATCATGTAAAATTACTTTTACATCAAGTTTTCTCACCATTGGCGTCTGGAACAGAATGGAAACAGCATCTTATGGAATGTGCAATCTAAGGCACGATGCAAGTAAGGTGTGATAAGAAGGTTGTCTTTACTTGATAGCAATCCTGAGTGCAATGTTTTTGTTGTGTCCCTTTTGGAAGAAGAGCATTAAGTACAGTCTGAGGTTTTTCTTTTCCTCCAAGCAAAGCATTGGTTTGTCCATTACTGACTTCTTGTGAAATTTGTGCCAGATGTATATTAAATATTTTGGTGCTTTTTCTAATCCAAGCTGCCATTCATTTACCTGTGAGATTATTGTACTTCTGTATATTTAAATGACCAACCCCTTAAAGAAAAAAACAAAACAAAAAAAATGCTTTAGTCACAATGTATCCTGATTACTGTAGCTTGTAAATGTTCCAAAGCTTCTGGGTTTCCTGTATTCCAGTAAGCTCCGAGGGGAGGGGAACAGCTACAGCAATCTCACCCACTGGAAAGGGAACTCGCACGCTGTTCTGTGCATTGCTGAACAAATGAGTAACATTTGTGGTGTTTACATAACGACACATTGCTGTTCACTTTTCTGTGCTCAAGCTTTGTACAAAATGTCTTATTTAAAGCTGAAGTCCTTTTTACATTTTTCAATTAAAAAGGGACAAATTACTTATTTTTTCATGCCTATGAATAGGACTCTTGCTAGTTTTATTTGTCATGTGAGTTTCTCAAGCAGGACTCCTGAATGCTCACTAAATCCCATCTAGTCCTGGCAGGGAGGTGACCACCCAGTTTTTAAGTGTGTGGAAGGAAAACCAGCTGGTTTTTTCACCTTTGCAGTGCAAGTGTCTGCAGCAAGGAGATGCTGGATGTGAACAGCCTGACCAGGAGTGAATCCTTGGAGAGGGATGAGTGCTGGGGTCAGGCTGCCCCTCCCCTCCTGTTCAGCAGCACAGCCAGTCCCTGCTGCTGAACAGGAGGGGAAGGCACTGGCTCCCTTTCATTCTGTAGGAGAACTGATGTTATTGCTTATGCCATTTGCAATAGCTGGAGCCAAATGAATGCCAGGCTCACTTGGAGTGGCCAAAGTACCTTTGTGTGAGGAAAAATTGGCTGCATTCATCTTGCTGAATAATTGATTTTCAGGTGGCTTTAAATTCAGTCATTAATGACAGCAACATGAGCATCTCCTGCCTGCTCACTGCTGCTCCTGGGCTTGTGCTGAACTTACCTTCCTCCTGCTTTCCTATATTTGTGCCTGCTCCTCCATGCAGCAACTCCCAGCTTCTAAATTCCAACACAAGGAGAGAGCCCAGCCCAGCACAGTGAACTCAGGGTTGGAAGGTAGGAGGGTGTAAATATTCCATCAGCTGTATTTAATAATTTCTGGAATGATAACTACTTCAACTTTATCTGAGCCTATTCCAATTCACATGAAAAAAACCCTCACTCATGGTCAAGCCTTTTAACAAACATTTCCTTTTAATTTTTCAATTTTTTTTCTGAGTGCCTAAAACTCTCCTAAGCATCTTTGTTCTTGGAAATTCTGTGTTAACAAAATATGCTCAAGCAGCCTCAGTTTCAAGTGGCAGTGGCTGCAAAGGACAGGTGTGGATCTGTCAGGTTGCAAATCACCTCATCCTGCTTCCAGCTCCCTGTGGAAAGCCATGCAAGTCCCCATGTGCTTTCCTTAAAACATCCTTTGCCCCTCCCACAGCCACATGGAATTTTTTTTTTTTTTTTTTTTTGGTGTGTGTGTGTGAGGAGAGGGGAGGGAGGAGAAAAGTGGAGATTGTCCAAGGAGTATGAATCACTGATTCCTCCTTTCCATGGACTAAGTACAGCACTTTCCCAGAAAGGAGGCAGCAACTCCAGGTCAGGAGTTGGCAGAGCACAGTTCCAGAACTCCACACAATTCCTGGGGGGCTGTTAACTGCTGAGCAGCTGCTGCAGGCTCTGCACTGACCTGGCTGGCTGTTTATGGCCTGGGAAGCTGCAGGGGAGATGCCCCAGCTGGTGCCTTGGTCTCCAGCAAGGAATGGCAGCCACAGGCCAGTGCTGCCCAGCTCCTATGAGCACTGCTCTGGTTTGCCCCTGAGCACCCGCCTGGCTCCACCTCCCCACAGCAACAAGGGTTAATGGAAAAGGGTTTTGTGCTCTAAGACACTTTGAATGGTTTTATTTTTAGGCATTGTAGAAGATACAGAGGGAAAGCCTATTGTTCTTATGGTAAGAGATCTTTACAAAGATGTCAATATTTAAAGTAATTAAAAATATCTTAACAAAAGACTTTGCTTAAAATTTTGGCAGTTTAACAAGCACTCCTCCCTTCATCATCTTTTATTCCCATCAGACCAAGGCCAGATTGTGATCCATGCATGCTGCAACACAAGCAAGAGATGTGTTAGTTCTGCTCAGTTCAGCCTTCGTGCACACAGCTCTGCTGGGCTGGCTGGGAGAGGCCTGCACCCCCCAGGTCAGCACATTGAAAAATTAATTTTTTCCACCCCACAATTATTTGGCATACTTTTTAATCAAGAAGCCTCCTCTGAACTGTTGGTCCTCAGGGACACAGTAATACAGGAACCTCACACTTGGCAAGAAATCTCTTCCCAGCCTGAGATGGAGCTCCCATCCAACCCACTCAGCAGCCTGAGAGTGTCAGCCAGGCTCTGTGGGTGCAGATTCCTGAATCCACCTGTTCTGCTGGTGGGATTCCTGCCCCTTGGTGATGGAAGATTGTGCTAAGTGAGAATAGTTGGAAAGGGCCCTGGAAAAGTAAATTTGGACATGCTGAGCCCAGTGACTCTGCTGCAAAGGACACCTGGTGTGGACTGCAACTCACAGCCATCCTCACCTCAAACCTGCCTGTGGGGTGACAGGTGAGTGTGTGCAGGGGGTGTGAGGTGATACAGGGCTGGAGAGGCAAATGATTGCTCAGAAATGTACAGATGCAGTTTTAGCCTAAAGAAAACAGCAGCTGGTTCTTTGCAAAATAGGTAGTAAGTTACCTGTTCACTCCAGGGAAGAGAACAATGCACAGGGTGTTGTTCTGCAGGCTTCTATAAAGCTTTTTGATATGGTGGTCTAACTTCTTCACCTTTTTCCTTACATCTTGCTCCTGCATAAGTGAATAGAAGCATTCAAGGTCCCCATTCATCAGCAAGTTACTTCTAAGTGTGTGGGGAGGCTGATCAGGGGGATGGTGCAGGTGAGGGCAGCAGTGATGCTTCTCCTGCCTGGAGCCATCCCCTTGGCAGCTGCAGGGAGAACCACAGGCCCTGCTCAAATGGCACCATCTAAAAATGAGAGCTGCACCTCCAGAGCTCTCAGCTAGAGCTCTTCTTTCCTGTGCAGCCACACAGCCACTCAGCTCTCCCTGTGACTTCTGTGCCCTGTCAGCTCTGCAGTGCCAGGCTTCAGTTCCTGGGCAGCACCACCCACTGCCCTGTGCAGCTGTGTGCTTTTAACATTCTGCAGTGCCCTGCAAGCATCACATTCTTTGTGTGCTGTTATCTCTAAACTGCTCTATCAGAACTGATCCTTGGCAGCTGCATTGCTCCAGCAGAAGGAGATCCTTCTGTCACAAGCAGCTCTGCACCTCAGTCAGCTCAAAGTTACCACTCCAGGTTCCCAGGGCAGTCCCTCCTCACTAACTGCAACAAGCACCAGCAGAGCCTCACACTCACAGAGTCAGACAGCTGCTCCATTTTCTCATAGAAGATGTGTTTTGCTTGATTCCCATTGCTGTGGTTCATTTGCCAAATCCATCTCCAGAGGTGACCTGGAGCAAGGGCATTCCTACTTCTTAACACACTACCCTTCATGGTCCATCCATTTATAGCTTCAAGGGCATCCACAGCACTCTGGGTTTTCTGGAATTCTGAAATGCAAAGAGAAGGGAACATACTTTGGCAATGCTGTTGCAGGGCTGATGGTGTGGAGCAGGAGAGAGATGAGAAACTAATCACTGCAGCAAGCAGATGCTCATCTTGCTGCAGATAAACATCAGACTAGAAATGCCAGTTGGCTGCAGCAGAACTCATCAAGCTGTTCTCACCTTTCAGGGGTGACTGCTGGTCTGTGTGGAGCTGCACAGCAGCCACCCCTCACATGGAAGTACTGGAGCCCATTAGCTACCCTGCAATTTTTCTAAGTAAATGTTTAGGGTTTTTATAAGCTGTTGATTTTTCCTCTTAAATATTTAGCTGTAAAGTGCTCCTCCAAACAATATGTGCTTTCACTGCAGCATTTTAAATACCATCCCTTTGAGCCTGCCTGGGTTTCAGTAGCTCTTGCTGTGTCTGTGCAAAGTCCCAAGGGTGCTGAATGAGCTGATTTGTAGGAAATATGCAGGTTGTGTGTGAAGCTACTTACTGAGGAAACAGCAGTTCCTGTGCTTTCCACTCTGAAGATCCTTTGGCAGGAACAGTGTTTCCAGGTCTTTCAACTGGCTGAATTCTTCTTGCAAGTCTGTCTCTGTTAATGAATTCTTTAGACCAGCCACATAAATCACACCTTCATTTTCTACATCCAGTTCTAGTTCCTCAATCAGAACATTGCAGTCCAGCATTGCTGCAGTGACTGGTCTCTGGACCTGGAGTGGATGCAGCAGGAATAAAAAGCATGTCAGCCCACACTGCTCTGTGTTCTGAGCTTCTATTTTAAAGTATTTTTCTCCCATTACCAAAAGTAAGCAGGTTATTTTCCATCACTTGAAATAATTATGACTAATGAAGGCCAACTTAATTAGTCATGATACAGGGAGATCATATTTGTAATGCAGAAACACTGTAAAACTAAAATGCCATACTCTGTATAGCCCTGGATCTGCCTTTTCAAGCTGCAGGTGGAGGTCAGAGTGCTTTCTAAATCCCTTCTACTGACAGGCAGAAAGGAAAAAAAGAGGGATGCAGCCACTTCCTTTCTGCCAGTGGCCCTGAACTGTGCAGGGACAGGGAGAGTGTAACAGCACGAGTAGGCAGCATTTGCCCAGATACACTGCTGTGATGTTCAGGGGTACTGGAGGCTGTGCCTGGGCTGAATGTAACTTTGCTGTTTGCCTTTACCTTAATGCAGGATCCTGCTACCTCAGCTCCATTCAGGCTTTCCACTGCAAGCTGGGCAGCTTCCAGCACTTCATACTGGACACAGACATAGGGCTTGAGGAAAGAAGAGTAAGATACTTCAGGTTTATCAGTGAAACACATTAGCCCTCCCTTTTTAAAAGTCAGGTCTCAATAAAGTTGTGCTTTCTTTTAAAACTAGAATAATATAAAAAAGGTTGGGGGTAAAGTATGAAACAAATGCTCTAGCTGCTTAAAACCCCCTTCAATTAACTCTTCAATTAACACTACCTTTTTGCTCTCCTTTGGCTATTAAAGACCTTAACAGATCAGTTCTCTTTAAAAGGACAAAAATCACCTCAGCTTCCCCAACACTTGAAGTCCTCTGAGCAGCACATGAGCTGCATTTGTCATTGTGTGGAGCAGCTTTTTAGGTACAATGATTGTATTTGATGACTAAACTACCACAAAAAAAAACCCATCCAAACAGAATAACTGGTATTTCTTTGGCTCTAATCCATATCTTTCCAAGAGTTTACTCAGACCTTCCAGCTCTGTCAGCAGCCTTTGAGTGCTTCTCACCTGGAATGTTTCAGTTACCACTGTAAGGGACTGGATTGGTCCACACCTCCCAAATTCTTTCTCCACAGACTTCATGCAAAAGTTCTCCTCAAAAGGACCTGCGTAAATTGTCAGCATGTCAGTCAGCTTGCTTCTCACCTGTTGGAACACAGATTAGAGAAGGCACTTCACAAAGCAAATGAACTAACTGCTCAGTGCCTCCTGATACATCACATCTCTCCACAAGCTCAGCATGAAGACTATTCTCAAACAAAAATAATACCTTTTCATAAAGTCCAGCATGAAGGTGAGATGCAAGATACTCTGGACCCAAACTGAACTGAATGATGCTGAATTTGGACAGGGGAACATCTTCCAAGGCTCTCTGAAGAATCTGGAGGGACAAGAGCACACAAGACAATTGTACTGCAGAGGATCAGAAACAAAGCTATTGAATTGAACTCCCAACTTTAATTTTCATTACTGTCCAAGAAAGCCCCCAGGCAGAAATTCTTCTTTGGTGAGTCATGAGAGGATGCAGAGGATCAAAGCTCATTTCAGAAATGCTCACATGGATTTAGCTACCCTGGTATTAACACTATTGCTAACAGTACTGCCAGCCAGCTTTTAAAATAGGACTCATCTACCCACTCCCAGAACAAGAACAACTTTGAACTATTTTGATGCTTAGACCAACCCACTCTTAGTCCATTCACCTGTTTGTTTGAAGTGCTCAGGTTACTCTGACACAGGCCAGAAGAGTCTAATCCCTCTCTGCCCAAGAGGAGGGGTTTTTGGCCAGTCACCTGCAGACAATCTAAAAAACTAGCAGAGAGAAGTACACTGTCAATCACAATACTTTTCAATATGGGGAATAAAAACTTTCAAGAAATGCCTGTCAGAGGATTAAAATTCATTTAAGAAATTTGAAACAATATTCTTGTCCACAACATCAAAAGAAGCCCAGGAAATACTCTGTGAAATTTAAGATGAAACTGCTTAAGGTTTTTCAGCACTATGCAGAAATTATTTGTATCTGTCTGAAGATCCTGAGGCACTTGTTTAATTTTACTGAGGACTCAAGGAAAAACACAGATATTTGAGAATCTTATTACCATGGTTTGGATGCTGGTGGAGGCTCATTCAGCTGTTCCTGGAACCCACATCCTTGTGGCTCTAATGCAGCTTTGTTCTCTGAGAGCTCAGCCAGTTTTTCAGCTGTCAGAAGCATCTCCAAGTTTAGTTCTGCTACCTTGGGGAAGAAAGAAGATTATTAGCTGGCTTCCATCTCATCAGCTAATTGTAGCTGACCAAAAAGCCTTTGCTTTCCCTCTGAGTCACACAGGCACACTCCTAGCAGTGAAGAAACACGGGCATTAATTTCTTGCCTTATTATTTTCTGTTGTCATTTTCGAGCAGGCAGCACTCACAGCACCAACAGGCAATCATCTCCAAAAAAGTTCTCTCAGAAATCAACAACACAAGGGACTCATAAAACCAGCTGAATCACTACCACAACACACAAGGTCTCTCTGTTCTTTCATCTAGAAAAACTACAGGCATTCCTGCAGGCTGGAAGTGTCTCAGTCCTTCTTGAGGCAGTGCCTCTCTTCAGGATCAGCAGCAGTGCTGGCTGATGTCAGTGAGTGCTGAGCACTGGTGGTGCCCAGGTTATTCAGCATTCTGGATACAGGCTGGAAGCAACAAGCTGTCAAAACTGGGGCTTCTATCACAGCTGCATTTTCTCTTTTAAATCAACAGATGGGCAGGAGTGGAGTTTTCTTCTTCAAAAGCACAACATTATGTTCTGTATTTTAGCAGAGAAATCTTAATTAGATGTAAGTACCTTTGTGGGTCCTTGCTCAATGAAGAATTGAGCTAATTCCAATGCAGCTCTAGCATCTTCTGTAGGATCATGCCCAAGCTTCTGTTCACACTGAATCTCCTTCCTAGAGTACCAAAATTAGGTGTACAGGCAGGTTATCTGCTTTTCCACACTGACCAACATCCTGTCATTTTAAACTAAGTCCTTTTCAGGCAAAAGAGCTTTTCCCTCTCCAAAAAGGATTTCAGGTCTGTGCAGCAGCATTCTTGTGAAATATTCCCAAAAGTTACTGCAAGAAATGTTTTTGCAATGTTGAGCAAAATGCTTTATAGAATTTATAGAATCACTAGGTTGGAAGAGACCTTCAAGACCATCGAGTCCAACCCATGCCCTAAGACCTCAACTAAACCAAGTGCCAGTCTTTTTGAGTCTTAGTAACAAAATAATAATTCAGATACTATTAGCAGCAGAGTAAGATCCTGTAACTCACCACGACAATTTCTAATCTTTCCCATGACAGTACAGTAATAACCTTACCCTAAAACAGCTTTGGCTAGAAATTTGAGCTTAAATCTTCGACCTTCACTTCTGGCAAAAAGCAGTGAAGTATCAATTACACTGGGGTGGATCATCTGCAGGAGAAAAATCATCACCAGTTTAGTTTAAGAACATAACTGGACAGTAACTCCACAATTTTCTGTGCCTCTAATCCTTTTCTGTGCCTTTTAATCTCAGTTGCCAGTTTCTCCCTGACAGATATCTCATTCACAAGAGAGCAAAAGGAATAATGAAACAAGTCCAACTCTCCTTTCTACTTCCCACTCTAGTGGGAAGATCTGGGTTGGGTTAGAAAGATTAATTATGATTCATTTTAGATTGGTTAAATTACCCACAGATAGGACTTCAGTGCTCCCCAAACCAGAGCTTCCAGAAGCATCTGGCTGAAGCAGAGGGGTAAAGCTGCAGTTGTAACAATATTTGTGTCTGGACAGACTTTTCTCTTTTGGGTTCTGAACAGCCCCTTGCAAATTTTATAGCTGTAAGGAGAATTCTTGGCTTTTAAATTCCTTATTATGAATAGCCCTATTCATAATGAAAAGCAATTAACAAGTGTTCATTAATAAAAAGAGCAATTGTTAAAGAGTTTTCAGGTGTGAACTGAGGAACACAGGGTTGGGAAAAACACTCTTAAAAACATACTTACTTCCAAAGCCTGAAGATCAAAATTTAAAGAATGGCCCACCAATACTGCATCATGGGGAAGCATTTTTTTTAGCCTGGTTTGGATGTCTGACAGTCTTGTCTTCACTGGAAGAAGCATTTTCTTTGTGACTCCTGAGAATCTTCAAAACAAAAGTTGGGTGAGTTAAAAGCAACACATTAGCAGCAGTGTGTGCTGGAAAATAGCATGAACTTGGTGTAGCTAATCACAGAATGCTATTTACTGTTTTCTGTTCCAACATCAGGGGATATACTGTACTAAACTGCTAGAGTGTCACCCCATCTGCTTCAAAAGTTTATTTCTCCAGGTATTCTTAAGTGATGCAGTTGGCATCAGGTAGCACAGGTAAGGAAATACTGCAAGTCTGATGGTGGAAGGAGATGCTTCCAAGTAACCTGAGGGGACTGGGACATCACCTCCTGGATAAAGCCAGGTAAGTTTTGAAGAAGACAAGCCTTGAGTTTTGCCTGCTTTTGTTATAATCCTGAAACCCCACCCTAAAGGTGTGTACAAGCTCTATGCATTTTTTACATATGAGCAAATTTAGCTATGGACTCCACCTTATTTTAGAACAGCAGTGAAGAGTAACTTGTACTGTGTATCATTAACTTGTAACAGAACTTTCCCATGGACACTGCAGAATGGCAGTGGTTCTGCCTGGCAGCCCCACGGGCACTGTGCAGCCAGAACTTAACACTGAGGGCAATGCAGCAGGCATCTGTGCAAAGCAAGGGGTTTCTGAAAGGTCCTGTGCAACAGGCTGAGTTTGAAAGGGCTCTGAAAGACAAAGAGATAAAAAGGTTTGTGCAAGTGACCTGGTGCAGTAGTTCATCACTCTGCTCTCAGGTTTGACCAGTTCATTCAGGAGGCACTGGCCCTGGGCATCCACCAGAGACACACGGGTGACTTCGTTCCCTTTGGCAGTCACACACTGTCAGGAGGAAACAGAGGCAGCTGTTGAATCAGCACGATGCTGCCACTCAAAAACCTCAGCTAACATCTGCTTTGGTGCAGCAGCATCTCTGCAAAGGAGTTCCTTGACTTAGAGATCCACCACTCGTGGCTGGTGGGTTTATACTCTGCTGTGCTTCACTGTAATTGTTAAATGTGCACTGTAGGCTCAGTAAACACACAGCCCAGAAAACCATTGTAAAGAAGTGCTGATTTCACAGAACCAGTCTGTGCTCTGCACTGCACTGACAGCTCCAGCCCCAGAGATGTTGTACAATTTAAAGGCAGAGCCCAGGTTGTATCAATAGTTACTCAGTGCTGATGCCAAACAGGCATCTCTGCAAGGCTAAAACTGCACTAAAGGAGGACTCTTCACCACAGCAGCTGCCAGAGGAACTGTAATGGCTAAAGCAAAGATGTGTGACAGGGAGTACCTTTCCTTTCCCAAACCTTGGAGAGAGCTGAGGAGGAATCCCACAGCAGCCTCATGGGTTACTGCAACATTGCTGACAGGCCTGGAAGATCCAGCTGCTGCTCTGGGAGCCAACAGAACTGAGCCCTCTGCTCAGGATATTATTTCTGTATTGCCAGAACCACTGCTGGCCTATGGCTGCATTAGCACTGGTACTATCAAAAAAGGAACTGGCAGCAGATATTAAGATATCAGAAGTGGTTTCACAAATACACAGAGTGTTTGGCTCACTTGGGAACAGCTGTTAAGAGCTGGGTGCCTGACTCTATTTTGTAAGGCCACACACTGATTTTTACCATTTCACAATCCAGACCAAAGAGGGGGCTGCTGTCTGTCCTCTGCTGATCACACTCTGTGGAGATGTAGCCCTTGGATCTAGGGGAACCTGGAGGGAAAACACACCCAGGAATAAGAAAAAGACCCTTCTACAACTCATATGACAAAACATATCACTAAACTATCAAAATTAAAAACAACCCCCAACACAACAAAACTACTAATCAGCCCTCACACAAAAACTGACCTTCTATGGGATAGCCATGTTTTTCCTGCTCTTCTAAAGTTAGAGTATAACTTGTAAGGCCTTGTTTTTTTGCTCCATATCTCTGAATGATGGGATCACATTGCAAGTCTGAGTTTTTACTAATGCATTCACTGCTGGTGGAAGTCAAGCCTGTAAAATACAGAAGCATCTTTCAAGCTCAGGTTCTAAATCAGATCAACACTTAGAGGCTGCATCACTCCAAATTACTACCTGGAACAGACTGGAGAGAGAGGGTCAGAGAAAAAGACACACAGTCTTCTTAGCTCAAGCCAAATTTATATCTCTGTCTCTCTGATTAGATACATCTTAGAATAAAATAATCACAAAATGGGTAGTAAAGCAGCAGGGATTTGGATTAAATATGTTATAAACTTTCTCTCATTTTGCATTCACTTTGACAGTTGGCCCAACATGAATTACTGAACTAGTTAGAGTAAGAAGTCTCATGGTTTAAGCTATTGTATTGTGTTCCTTTCTAAACAAGTTTACCATGGCAGCACTGGGATTGCAGAGGATGAAAGGCATAAATTTCTGTTCAAGTGAGTCACTGTCTTGAAAGAGACAATGCAAACAAACAAAAAAACCCCCAAAAAAACAACAACCTTGTGGAGTGTTTTGAGGCTTCAGGTTTGTTCCTTCTCCATACAGGCTGACTGGGAAGTTAGCAGAAGGTGCTAATGTGAATCTCTGAAAAAAGAAAATGTGAAAACGTGTTCATGACTTTGAAAGACAGGCAGAAATAAGAAGAAAATGAGGGGTTTATTGATCCCCAACCAGCCAAATTCAGAGGGGTGTGGATAAAGAAATAGTGGAAATACATTTGGTGTTTTATCAAGTAGAAAAGCCCAACACAAACCAAACCAGTTCCAATGAGGGATTCTTCGTACTACAGGACAGATCTGCCTTGCCTGATACAATCAAGAAAGCAAATCTCAAGAACTTCTTTGATAGAAACTAAAGCCAGATCCTGTCTTTCCAGTTAAGTTGTGATTTACATTTGCTGCAGTTCAGGAAGAACTCTCTAGAAGCTTGAATTCAAGTCCTTCTTTCTTTCTGTCTTCCTTCAAAAATATTTCTTGTAAGTCAGAAAATTAAAATAATTATTTTAATAATATTTTTGGGAAATGGGAGAAACTTGACATAAAATACAAATAATAAAAGTGATATTTTTCAACCAGTGGGACTAGTATAACTATACTGAGAGTCTCCTCACTCAGAGTAGATTCCAATTTATTCAAATTATTCCAAGTTATTTATAATCTAATTGGCATCCTGTAGGTGCAGGATACATAACAGTCAGATGACTAAAACACCAATAAACATTTCACCTGGTAAGGCTTCAAAGACATATGTCTTGAAATCCTGTTCCTAATATCAAAGCCCTGTCCTTTGTTCTGAGCTGACAACTGCTGCAAACAGATCCTCTCACTTGCTGTCAAGGATGGCCACATCCTTGGAAAAGGCAGTAATTCCACTGCAGCCATCCTCCCTGGGATGTGGTTCCAGGACAGGAAGAAGTTTAGAAGACACCAAAGCAGTGTGGGAGACTTACATGCTGGAACACTTTCCTGAGGTGTTTGAACTGTAAATAGAATCTGTAGAAATGGAGTTGGCTCATTTCATGTAGAACAACAACCACAACTCCAGCCAGGTGGCTTTGGTGATAAATACGGCACCAGCTGCAGTTAAAAAAGAGCAATAATCAAAAAAATGAAAATAAAAATCAAAGCAAAACAATTATCAAGCACTCTTAAAAAAAAAACCAAACAGTTGGAACCAGCCCAGCTTGTAAGTCAGTAAATGGCAAAGTGCCAAATGACTTCAATAAGAAGAGGCTTTATAGCTTATCTCAAACAGCCACATATTCCTGGAAGCAACAGAATTCAGGAGACAGAGAAAGAAGAGTTATTGCAAATTTCTGCTGCATACCACTTCAGGACATGTTGACCTCATCATAGGCATCAGAATGTGAATATGCCAGCAACTTCAACTGTAGTAATGCAGTCTGGTGAATTAATGCATCAAAATAAGTTTCACAAAATAATTTTCTATTCACTATTAAAATCTAAAGTGGGGTATTTCCTGCTTTGTGTTTCATTTGAAGATTCATTTAATTTTATTTTTGCCATTCAAGGTTATAAACCATCCTCAGCCTTTCCCTTCCAGTACTGAGAAGTGGTCCAGAGAAAGGGCCACTAGAAAAAAATATGTGTTTTTTTTCTAAAATGCTCTAGAACACCCTAGAACCGTGTCAATTATACCTAACATGAAATGCATTAATATTTGTGTTAACATTTTAACAGGGTATTTTTGTTTCTCAGTGTAAGGAACTTCTTCAGTTCCACATCAGTCATTTAGCTTTTCAAAACTGCACAAAACAAAACCATGGAATGGTAGGATTTCTGCCAGAAGAGGAATTCTGCTTCCTGGCCAACTCCAACAATAACTTTATCTGCACAATCCAGGCTGCCATTATGGCAACTCCATGGTGAGTGTTCCAAACCCAGCATGGCCAATACTCCTTCAGGAATGTTTTCCCAGCTCAGGAGAAGACCAGGCCAGGCTGATTGCAGCTGTGGATGTACCTGGGCTGTGCTGCACTGTGGCATTTCCCCAGAGCTGCATATTTCAGCAGCTCATACAGCTGGTCCTGGCTGATTTCAGAGTCCTCGCCAAGCAGGGCTGCTGACAAATGACACGACTTTTCCTGTGGAAAGGGAAATTCTGGTAAAGAGAGGTTTCATGTAATCACACCATGAAAAAAGAGGGAAAAATAAACTATTTAGATACAACCAGTTACATTTAAAGTAACTCTTCCACTCCTTATGGGCAACAGTGTCCTTTCAGATCCCACTTTAATATTACATTTACTGAATATTTCAGTAAACCAGGTACTCCAACTTCAAAGATTTATTAAATAAAGATTACCATAAGCAGATGTATGCAGTAAGGAGAAAACTGATATGCAAATGCAATATTTTGGTCTCTCAACCCTTTCCCCCACTGCTGTTGTAGAGCTTTAAACATTTGTACAAGTGTTACATGTAGCCACTCACTCCATGGGAGGCTTTCTCTGTCTACAGTGTGGGATCTGCTCTGCCAGAAGGGTTTGCTGACCCCTGCCGGGAAACATGCTTCAGTGAAATCCAAGGAAGCTGCAGAAAGAAAACACTGAGGAGATGTGGGGACTGTGCTACTCAGCAGCTCTCTAAGCCTAAATGCACAAATTCTTCTAAGGGCTAATTAGCAAGTAAATGCAGCATTGTGGTGATCACTGACCAGATGGCCTGTTCCAAAGAACTCCTGTAAAAAATTTAAAGATATTCTTTTTATAGGTGATGAAAAGCCATCAAGGCATACAGCAGGAAAAACACCACCCAACACTAGAGAATGTAAAACCTCTCAGCATGAACAACCACTGGAAGTTCTTGTCCCCTGAGCACTAACAAGCCTTGTGCTCAGTAATTTGGACAGAGCCTGCCCACATGGGACTGAGCTGCTGTGCTCAAGACATTTGTCATTTAAGGAAGTTAGAGAGGTGACAACCTTCGTGGTTGCAGTGGTTAGGAACCATCCGGCAATAGCAGCACAGGCTGGTGTAATTGCTAGTGCCTCATCTCCTGCTAAGCGAGACGTTGTTTTCACTACGGCCTAATTAAAGCTTTGTAAAAAAAACCAAAAAAACAAAACCCGCACAAAGAGCAGAGGTTTTGATTCACCAAGGAGAGGTACTGCCACCCAGAGGAATTTGTCTCTAACAGGTACAAACAAGACTGATCTCACTGCCTCAGAGTGCCCTGGATGAGGCGCTACCGCGGGCTGCTCATGCTGAGCACACAGCGCTCCTTTCAACATCTGCTGTGTTTACGAGATCATATCGGAGAATGTATCTATTTTTTAAACAACATCCTTTAAATGCAATGCTGAGCACTCCAAAGGAGTTATTTCCCTCATCTCTCGGAGCAGAGCCCAGGCCATTGCCGGCTCCCCAGGGCTGCGATCAGGGCCCCAAAGCTGCCAAGGTTCGAGAAGCGTTTGGACGATGCTCCGGGGCACACGGTGAGATTGCTGCGCGTTCTGTGCAGCCCAGCAGCGGGACTCGATGGGCCCTGCGGATCAGCTCAGAACACTCTACGGTGCTATCCGCGACCCTCGCGGTACACCGCCGGTGTGCACGGCTCTGCCGAGCTCCCGGCGCGGAGCACAGCACCAGCCCCGAGAGGCGGCTGCGAGGGGCGCACGGCCCGCACCGCGGCCCGCACCGCGCCGGGCGCCCGGCTCTCACCTCGCGGCCCGGGCCCGCGCCGCCGCCATCCGCCTTCCGCCTCTTCCGCGGCCCCTCCGCGCCCTCGCCGGGCCGCTTGCACCCGTTCAGGCACAGCCCCTTCGGCCATGTCCCGCACGGGTCAGGCGGCTCGGCACGGCTCGGCTCGGCTCGGCTGCCGGGGGCTCCCGGATCGCGCTGGGCGGTGCCGCGGCCCCGGCAGGAGCAGCCGAGCGCCGAGAGCGCGATGAGGGCGGGCCCGCGGGAGCTTTGAAATGGCGGCCGCTCGCTGAGGCGGCGGAGCGCGGCCATGGCCACCAAGCGCCTGGCCAGGTCCGTGTCCGTGTCCGTGTCCGTGTCCGTGTCCCGTGTCCGTGTCCGTGTCCGTGTCCGTGTCCGTGTCCCGTGTCCGTGTCCGTGTCCGTGTCCGTGTCCGTGTCCGTGTCCGTGGCCCCGCGGTGGCCGGCGGTCCCTGAGCGCGGTGCTCTCCGCAGGCGGCTGGGGCTGGCGCGGAGCAGCGCCGGGGCGCGGAGCGGGGCGCGGGCGGCCGCGGGGCAGCGCTTCGGCTTCCTCATCGTGCTGGACTTCGAGGCCACGTGCTGGGCGGACCGCGGGCAGCGCGGGCCCGAGATCAGTGAGTGCGCCGCGCCGGCTCTGAGCCGCCTGGCTGCTTTGTGTTATGTGTTATGTGCCTTTTAATGACATCAGTGAGTGCACTTCGCTGGCTCTGAGCCGCCTGGCTGCTTTGTGTTATGTGTTATGTGCCTTTTAATGACATCAGTGAGTGCGCCGCGCTGGCCCTGAGCCGCCTGGCTGCTTTGTGTTATGTGCCTTTTAAGCCCCTGGCGTTTCAGCCCCAGTGTAATGGAATGATAGATCTATAAATGACAGAAATGTGTACGCATATACATATATCACAGAATATTCTGAACTGGAAGAGACCGACAAGGATTTTAATTGAATGATCCACCCAGGGATGAAACGCACAACCTTGGTCTTATCAGCATCATGCTTGAATTTTATGTTTATATATATACGTGTGTATATATATGTATATATATAATAGAATAATGGAATATGCTGTGTTGGCAGGGACCCATATAAAAATGGTTTTCCTGTCAACAGTTTTAAACCTTTCTGGCTTTGTGTTTTGGTTCTGTTTTGTTTGTTTTGTTCCTTCCTCTCCTTCTGTGTCTGTTGCAGTTGAATTTCCAGCAGTCCTGTTAAACACCTCAACAGGAGTGATTGAATCTGAATTCCACATGTATGTCCAGCCCCAGGAGCATCCCATTCTCTCTGAATTCTGTACAGAACTAACCGGCATAACACAGGTATAATTGTGACTTAACATTGTTTTGCAATTGTGAAATTGCTGTTTACTTTTTTATTTAAAGAGGCCTTTAAGGGGCTAAAAGGAAATGAACCTGAAATGAATTTCAGTGCATTCTAACACATACATGCTTCTTGTTCTGTCCCTTGAAGAATCAAGTTGACGAAGGGGTGCCTCTAAACATCTGCTTATCACAGTTTTTGAAATGGATTCAAAAGATACAAAAGGAGAAGAACATTATATTCACTACAGATAGTCAGAGTAATTGTACTTCAGAAGCAAAAGCATGTGCCTTTGTTACTTGGACAGGTAAATAACATTTCCATTTGCTTTTTCTGCACAGTAATAACATTAGGTGGCACTAGTGAGATTGTGTCTTCATTTCTAGGCAGCCAGAATCCTGTTACTAGGTATTAAAAATGTGGAATATTGGGATAAGACTGAAAAGATGAAATCCATGGAATCCTGATGTGTTCACTGCACCTTTGACTCCAGGGTCTGACACTGTTACATTTTTCTGCTTTAGTGAACTGTATGACCATTCTTAGTGTGTCTAAATGAATTGATGTCTTTGAGATCTTTAACTGTCTGAAGTTATTTACTAACAACAGGGGTTTGTCTCTTCTGCAACCCCAGTGTTTCCCATGGGCAACCACTTCACAGCCTGTGCCTCCTGTCCAGCAGCACAGGATGCTGACAGTGTTGCTGTTGTGTCCCTTTATGTAGATTTTTAGGCCTCATAAAGGAACACATAGGCCACATTATGTGGGTTTTAGGCTTTTTAGAATTTTAGCTCTGTGGTGGTGCATTGACTGTGGTTTTCCCTGCACAGACTGGGACCTGGGTGTGTGTTTGCACTACGAGTGTAAAAGGAAGCAGCTGCACAAACCTGACATTCTGAATTCCTGGATTGATCTCAAAGCAACGTACAGGGTGAGAAGACTGGCAGACTGAAACATTCCTCCCCACACTCACCTCAAAGGTTGGCTGTACCTGAACTTACAAGGCAATGCTGTGTGTCCCAGTGACCAGTAACCTGGTTTTATTCTGTTGTTACTGCTCAGTAACCAACTGCCCTAGAACTGTGTGAATTTGAATAGAAATCTTAATGCTAGGGAAAGATTGTTGTTTGATAAAAGAGTAATAATTATGAGAATTTATGAGCTGGTCTTCCTTTCCTGACATGTTTTGCTCTCCTTGCTTCCTTATCTTTTTTTGTTTTGTGTGCTCTTATTGCTGCCTTATATTGCTGGGTAGGAGGTCTTCATTATAGTTTGTTTAGAGGTAGTTAGAGGTACATTAGAGGTAAGTAGCAGAATTAGGTCTCTAAAGATGAACAGTGTGAATATTTCCCCTCTCTAGTGATCAAATCAGATACTCATATCAAGAGCAAGTAATAATACTCAATTTTTTCACTTACAAAAAAATCCATACCTATGCCAAATATATTCATGCCCATACCTTTGATTGCACCTTAAGTTATAATTTATAGTTGTATTCTTCAATGCTGTCTGTTAAGACTTTCATCAATGTAAGCCATAAAGTGCAGACAAATGACTCCAGAGCTCAGACAATGGATTTTCTTAAGACTGAGAGAAGGGATTCATGGTTCTTTCCATTCTGATTTCTAACAGGGTAAGTCACTTATAGTCTTATCCTCACTGTAAAATGCAGATATCCAACTTGCTTACTTGCCTTGTGAGATTTATTATTCATAGGGGGCTATTTCTGAAATGGCTTTGCTTCACTAGGGAAAGGTTTTGAAATGCTTCATGTTAAGCACCTGCATTTCTTTCCTTAGGCCTTCTATAACAGAAAGCCTAAAGGACTAAATGGAGCTTTGCAGGATTTGGGGATAGTTTTTGAAGGACGGGAACATTCTGGTAAGCATGATGATCCTCATTTTAATATTTATATATAAATATGTGTATCTAGCTCAATACTACTGTTTAGCTTTAGTTAGCTAACTTAACCTAAAGCAGCTAGTTAATAGTTAGCCATTACTCTGAGTAGTAACTACTGTTTCAAGTTATGCCACGTTCTGTCCAACAGACCATCAAAACAAGAAAGGCAAAGTGTTCTGAAATCAGTTTGTTACTTCTAAACTCATATTTCATTTCTGAAGTCTTCACTACTACTGAGCATATGTTCACAAGATCAATTTGTAAATTGCTAGGATGCAAAAGAGAAGAGGTGGAGGGAAGATAAAGAAACTTGATTTTACTTGATAGCTCTGGATGTCATGTTAAGTGAGAGAATTCTGGCATAATATTTTTTTTACTTGATTAATAAAAAGAGCAAGGATATTTAAAATTGTGAATAAATATTCAGCTCTGTGGATAATTCTTCAGATATTTCAGCACAGAGAATTATTTGGAATTTTCTACTTCTTTTTTTGAACTAGATGACTAAGTGTCACAGTTCTGTGACTCCTTGTCATTCATGTAAGGCTTACCTAGATTATTTTCCTGTAATAAGAACTATCCCCAGTAGCAGTTTAAAAAGAAGACATTAATATAACCATATTTTGAAGGGTTGGATGATTCCCGGAATACTGCTCGTCTTGCTTGGAGGCTGATTTGTGATGGATGTGTGCTGAAAATTACGAAATCTTTGGATAAGGTTAGTCAGTACTTTGTATCTTCCTGTAGCCTGGAATACAGATGAAAGGTGAGCTATTCAAATAATAAACTCAGCATCTTGACTATGATTTGGAAAGAACATCCTTAGGCTGATACGCTTATTAATTTTGTGCATTTATTCCCAAAATGTCTGGGTATTCACTTTCCAAAATCTGCTTTTGTTTATGGACTCCCTGGGCACATCAGAAAAGTAATTTAATTTCCAGAACACTGACTGTAAACATCACTGACAAGACTCCACTGGGAAGTAAGAGCAGACCTGAAACATCTAGAGATGCGACTTGTGAAACAAAATCTCTGGCTGAGTACAAACAGGACAGCATTGCTGGAAACAAGATCAATGCTAATGCACAGACTGGGGAACAGCAGATCACTTGCACTGATCCCCCTGCAGATGTCTGTGTCATACCCAGCAGCAGCTCAAGGACTGAGTTCCATGCTCAATCCCACAACTCTTCAGCAGCACCTACTGCCAGGTTTCCTGTTCCTCTGGGTCTGGCACAGCCATCAACAGGCATCCAGCAGGGGCTGAGCATTGGGCAGCCTCTGAGAACAACCAGGCCCAGCCTCCCAGTGCAGGGATCAGGGCTGGTGCTTGTCTCCACCACCATCCCCTCAGTCACTCTCTCCAGTGGGAACGTCAGCACCAGTTCTGAGTGCTTGTCTCTGCTGTCAGACTGGGAAGATGTTGCTTTGATACCAGAATCTCAATATGAACAAAATTCAGACTCTGTTCAGCTCAAGGATGACTCAAGTACAGATAGTCTAACAGTGTTTGAAGAAGAAACTATTTCAAAACAGTTGGCTGTGACAAGTTCAGATAACCAGAGTTTGGAGGAAGGTGCAGCACCCGTGGAACCACTGAAGTCTGTCGTTTACAAAAGTCCTGATACTACAATCTATAATACAGGGACAGTACTTCATAATACAAGGCAGACTTCAAAATTTTCAGCTTTTAAGTTACCATCTGCAAAGGGAAATGCTGTTTCAGCACAATCAGCATTAATTGGAAATTACTCTGCTCCTTTAGAGGCTCCTAAAAGAAAGCCAACTAGTCCAAAAACATGCCCACCAGCAAAAAAGCAGCCTTTCCATATCTATGAAGAGAAGATTTCCTCTTTTAATCACTCCTTACCTTTGAGAAGTTCAGATTTACCCAAAGTATCTCCTGCTGTTCTGAACTCCACAGTCAATTTGAATGAGTCTGTAAGAGCTGTGAGAAATGCAAAATTAACTCCCCCTCTGTGTAACTGTGGCCGAAGAGCCAGAAAACTCTCTGTGTCAAATGCTGGCCCAAATCATGGCAGAGCATTTTTCTGTTGTCCTGTTGGCAAGCAAGGAGCTGATAAGAAAGGCTGTGGATACTTCAAATGGGAATATGGTCTTCTGAAAGAGAAATCTAATGGTCTCACCTTTGATGCTGATGCTTTGACCTCTCTTGGAACTGTTTCTAGCAATACAGAAAATTCTTCCTACAAAAGGAATTTGTCTCTTAGACCCTCGATGAGAACTTGAAAATGGATACAGTTTTTTTGTTTGAATCTTAAACTTTTTACGTTTCATGCTAATGTAATCAGGACAGTCAAATGCTGTCAGATATTCTCAGAATGGGACAAAAAGGACAATTTGTGGTTAACATAGAAAGGAAAGTTGCTCAAACATACAAAAATATCAGCAGGTTATAAAGTATCTTCTTAATGAAGTGTGAGAGAAGAGATAAAACTATTAAGTGCTAAAATTAGAGCATGAGCAGCTGTTGCTACCATTCTTAAATTTCTGTTCTATCATATATTTTAAATATTTTACTAGTCCAGTCTTTAAAGATTTCAATGACACAGATTTTATTTGCACTTTTTTTCTAAATATTTGTAACGCCTACAACTTTTAATTTTTGAAACTTTTGAAAGATTTTAAAATCTCTTTAGGAGATGTTGCACATCAAAAGTGATTCTTGAACCAATAGTATTCTCCTAAACTCTTACAGAGTTTTTTATCCTTTAAGTAACAATAAAGATACTGATATTTCATTAAATATTTTATTTAACACACATTACTGTTGTGCTCTTGCCTCTCTGAGTTTCCCATTTCATTTGTATCAGTGTCTGCTTTAGTTTATAGTGTAGCCCCTGAAACATGGAATCGTGTGGAATGATGGGAATCAGGTACAAATGTGTTCAAAATTAAACTAAGAAGGATATAGTGTAATGTCTTACTTTACATTACTGTGTAAATATCTTAGTTTGTAAAAATCCTGCAAAAAAGCAGCAAATACTTTCATTTTTTCTCCACTTCTAGCACAGTTTGCTTCCAATGGTGGTTTTCTTGTATTGGATTTGGAGCATCGGCCTTGGTCAGCTTTTTTTCCACAGATCAAAACCTGTAATAATTCTTACCCCCTTAATTCTTCAAGAAGCTTAAAAGTTACAGCAGGGAGAGGGGAGCGGGATGCACACAGACACCTTCCTTTAGGAACTCCGCTACGGGCCACAGCTGTTCTGTTAGCACATGTTCGCTAGTATTCCGAGCCTCCATTTACCTGTTCAAAGAGTTTTTGGTTTAGCTGGTCCCTCTACACCGTGACGCCTTCGGGGGTCGGACAGGCAGGGAATTGCCCGAAGCATCTCTCGGGTCGGTGTCGGACCGAGGGCTGCTCGCTCTCCTCAGTTCGGAATTATTAACGCAGACTTTCTGGAACCGAAGTTCGGGGGAAGCAAAAGCATCAAGGGCTACGAGTTTGGCCACCCGAGCGCTCCGCACCCCGGCTCCGCCACCCGCGCTCCGGAGCCGCGGTCCCGGCGGGTCAGGACCGGAGCCGCGGTCCCGACGGGTCAGGACCGGAGCCTCGCTCCCCGAGTCCCGCTCCCGGCGGTTCCGTCCCGCAGGACCGCTCCCAGAGGCTCGGTCCCCGCGGTTCTCTTCCCCCAGCCCCGCTCCCCGCGGTTCTCTCCCCCAGCCTCTCTCCCCGCGGTTCTCTCTCCCCCAGCCTCGCTCCCCGCGGTTCTCTCTCCCCCAGCCTCGCTCTCCCCGCGGTTCTCTCCCCCAGCCTCGCTCCCCCGCGGTTCGGTCCTCAGCCTCTCTCCCCGCGGTTCTCTCTCCCAGCCCCGCTCCCCGCGGTTCTCTCCCTCAGCCTCTCTCCCCGCGGTTCTCTCCCCAGCCTCTCTCCCCGCGGTTCTCTCCCCCAGCCTCTCTCCCCGCGGTTCTCTCCCCCAGCCTCTCTCCCCCGCGGTTCTCTTTCCCCCAGCCTCTCTCCCCGCGGTTCTCTTCCCCCAGCCTCTCTCCCCGCGGTTCTCTCCCCCAGCCTCGCTCCCCGCGGTTCTTCTCCCCCAGCCCGCTCCCCGCGGTTCTCTCTCCCCAGCCTCTCTCCCCCGCGGTTCTCTCTCCCCAGCCTCTCTCCCGCGGTTCTCTTCCCCCAGCCTCTCTCCCCGCGGTTCTTCTCCCCCAGCCCCGCTCCCCCGCGGTTCTCTCCCTCAGCCTCTCTCCCCGCGGTTCTCTCTCCCAGCCCCTCTCCCCGCGGTTCTCTCCCTCAGCCTCTCTCCCCCGCGGTTCTCTCTCCCAGCCCCTCTCCCCGCGGTTCTCTCCCTCAGCCTCTCTCCCCGCGGTTCTCTTCCCCCAGCCTCTCTCCCCGCGGTTCTCTCTCCCCAGCCTCTCTCCCGCGGTTCTTTCCCCCAGCCCCGCTCCCCGCGGTTCTCTTCCCCCAGCCTCGCTCCCCGCGGTTCTCTTCCCCAGCTTCTCTCCCCACTGTTCTCTCCCCCAGCCCCGCTCCCCGCGGTTCTCTCCCTCAGCCTCTCTCCCCGCGGTTCTCTCTCCCAGCCCCGCTCCCCGCGGTTCTCTTCCCCCAGCCTCTCTCCCCGCGGTTCTCTCCCCCAGCCCCGCTCCCCGCGGCCGCTCCCGGTGCCGCGGCCGCCGCTCCAGGCGCGGCGCTGTGCCGGGCGGGCTCGGCGCGGGCGCGGCGCTGACGCCATTCCCGCGGTGCTGCCGGAGCTGCCCCATGGCCGCGGCCGAGCCGGCGGCGCGCAAGCGGCGGCCCAAGGGGCACTTCGCGGCGGGGGCCGGCCGCGCCAAGCGGCCCCGCGGCGCCGGGCGGCAGCTGGAGGCCGGCATGCGCGGCATCCTCATCACCTGCAACATGAACGAGCGCAAGTGCGTGGGGGAGGCCTACAGCCTGCTGGGCGAGTACGGGGACCTGCTCTACGGGCCCGAGCAGGTGCGTGCGGCGGGGCCGGGGCGGCACCGCGGGACCTCGGCTCCACAGGGCTGAGTGTGGGGAGCAAGCCGTGAGTGTGGGACAAACCGAGTGTGTGTGGGACAGACCGCGTGTGTGTGAACAAACCGAGTGTGTGTGTGGGACAAACCGAGTGTGGGACAAACCGTGTGTGGAGGACAAACCGCGTGTATGAACAAACGGAGTGTGTGTGGAGCAAACCGCGTGTGTGGGACAAACCGAGTGTGTGTGGGACAAACAGAGTGTGTGTGTCAGGAAAATTAATCCACACGCACCAGAGGTTTATGTACAAAAAGAAGACAGAGGAGTCCTCTTTGCTTTATTCGAATAAAGGGAGAGGCCATGGGGCATTCCCCCGGGATCTCTCAGATTTTTGGAGGACACAGCCTCCTTTTATCCTATTTTCCCGGCTGCTTTTCCCTCTCTGATTCCTCCTTGGCTGAGGTACTTGAGAGGCACAGACTTCCCAAACACCTGATACCTGACATTCCCCTCTAATGTATAACCCTTCCTTTTAATTTTTAATTCTTATACAATTCATAGTTTTCCCCCGTTGCTTCTTTCATCTTCCAATATCCAATTCCATTTATCAGCAAACCTACACTTTGTTTGTAAAGGCAAATATCTTTTCCCATTCATCAATCAGTGGAACCCACCCCATTGTTTCTTTAGCCTTATCTCCCAGCAGATCCACAGCTCGTTTGTAAAGAGAAATCTGACATTCCTCTCATGTGGGACAAACCGTGTGTGTGTGCAGCACCCCCGAATGTTTGGGTGCTCACCCACAGACGGGGCTGTGTGAAGTTTTCAGATCACGAGGAGAGGCTGTCTGGAAGCGACAGGGAGGAGGATGAGGATGATGTGGAGGCGGCTCTGAAGAAGGAGGTTGGCCAGATCCGTGCCTCGACGGAGCAGAAGCTGCGGCGCTTCCAGTCGGTGGAGAGCGGTGCCAACAACGTGGTGTTCATCAGAACGCAGGGCATAGGTGGGGCTTCTCACACTGAGTGTGCAAACTGCTCTCAGCACTGTTAGTCAAAGGCCTCACAGGGTGGTTTCCAAGTAACACCTGTATATCAAAAAAATACCCTTCCCTTTGGCTGTGCCACTGAATTTTGTTGTTAGTGAGGAAGCTAAAGATGGAGGAAACTGCTTTGACAAAACAATCTTTGATATTCTAGTGTTAGTATAGTAAAACAATGCTTTACATAGAAAGATTTGAGGCTGACAGCAGTGCAGCCAAGTTCCCAGCTTGTTTAGAAGGGGATAGATAGTGCATCCAATTTGTTGCTCATCCCCAGCTGTTTTTCTTGTAGAACCTGAGAACCTGGTGCATCATATACTAAAGGATATGCACACCACTAAAAAGAAGAAAACAAGAGTCATCCTGCGCATGCTGCCCATTTCTGGAACTTGCAAGGCTTTTATGGAAGACATGAAGAAATACACAGAAACGTTTTTTGAGCCTTGGTTTAAAGCCCCTAACAAGGGTACTTTTCAGATTGTTTACAAAGCTCGTAATAACAGCCATATGAGTAGGGAAGAAGTAATTAAGGAACTGGCAGGTATGTATGGACTTCACATGGAGCAGAACAAGTTTACATGCATGAGTATATTGCATGCACAACATGGGTCAGACTATTAAAAGAAGTCATAATGGATTTAGACATTTGTTGCTTAAAACCTCTATGCTGAATTCTAAAAGTTTCTCTAAGACTTAAAAAAAGCTTGACATCAGTATTTCTTGTTGGTGTTGATGTCATAAGAGACTAAGCAGAAGAGCTGAATATAATTTGTGGTATAAATTATATGTGCTTTGAAATGGCTGCTCTTAGGCTTTCTCTCTGGATGCTGTATTGAAATAATAATGTTACTATTTCTGTTCAATATTTGACTCATATAATAGCTCCACCTTTCTTGAGTATTTTATTGAATGGATAAAAAATTAAGAGAGAGAAGGCAAGATCCCCCTCAGTTGTAGCCAGTTATTTTTGTAGTTGCCTAAAATAGCAGAACAGAGCAGGACATGCAGAATGTTCCATCAGTAGGACTGAAGAAACTGAAAAATAATTTCACTTCAAATACTGAGAAACAAGATATACTTATGCTCTTAAACGGTTTTTCCAGCATCTTTTAAATTGCATCTTCTTTTGCAGGAATTGTGGGCAGCCTCAATCCTGAAAACAAGGTTGATCTTAATAATCCACAATACACAGTTGTGGTGGAAATAATAAAAACCGTCTGTTGCTTAAGTGTGGTGAGGGACTATGTTCTGTTCAGAAAATACAATCTGCAGGAGGTGGTGAAGAGCAGCAAAGAAGATGCACAGCAGAACCCATCAAGTCTGACAGAAGAACAGAATTCAGAGGTAGTTAAAGCAGAAACTGAGGAGGAGAAGAAGAGCTCTAAAGAAGTAAAAGAAGAGAACAAGAATCAAAGTGAAATAGAATCTGAGCCCAAGGGGAATGATGCTCTGACAGTGTAGAAAATGTGATATAAGGGAAAGGTAAACATACTCCAAACACATAAAAAAAAGTTGCCCTAGAGTTCTGAAAGGGTGTTGGAATGAGGAGAGGGGGTTTTGTTTTGAAGTCCTGGTTTTAAAATCCACATGTGTAAGAATTGTAATGCTCATTGCAGGTAGAAGTGACATTTCAGCAGATGCAAGGGTGCTCAAGAGTGCATCACCTCTCTGGTGAAGCTTGCTGTCCTCCTGCAGCTTTGTTCTGCATTTCCTGTACCTGCACACAAGCAGGGGTCTGTGCATGTATGTGTAGATGTGGCCAGCCTGACATGAATGAACTCTTTGTGATACCTGGAGGCTGCAGAAGCCAAAAGGCAGCACAGAAGCAGCTCTGAGTAATTATTGTCAGAAGTGAGGGATCTGGAAAAGAGTTGGTTACAGAGGTTTTTGGGAAGGAAGTGAGCTGACAGCTGCAGAGCTCAGTAGTGTTTTTCTGTATGAACAACAGAATAAGGTAAATACAATAATTTGATGGAGAGTTTTGTACATGTATTTATAAATACACAAGGATATGCTGTCTTGACCTGAATGGGAAGAACTGTTACTATATATATAAATACTTGAATATTATGAGATGATTTGGAGTAAAAGATTGGACTGTTTTAGAACAGTAGAAGTACAGTTCAGGCATTGCTGATGGTTTTATCAAAAACTACATGTGTGTTTACATTAGCTGGGTATGCAGCATTTACTGGTTTGTAGTAAATGCTGTAGTCACTGAATGGAATCCTTTTGACCAATTTCCTGCAGATTTGCTGCTCTTTCCAAAGACTCAATCCTTGGGGGATTTTATAAAGTGTTTCTGTTTTTTTGGTTTTTTTTTCTTAAGTCTCAAAGTTTGAATTTAAATACTGCTTGGAAGCTTCTTATGAAGGAAGCTTACCATTATACTATACTAGATAAGGGGAATTAAATTTTCATTTTTGGTACAGTTTTAGCTTTATGGTATAAATTTTGTTTCAGATTGAAAATAATGCTAATGAGTCTTTCTGTTGTCTTATTGTTACAGTGGACTGTCCCTGTGACTCCTAAAAACCAATCAAAACCAGTGCAGCTATAACTTGCTTTCCAACAGAGTTTTGAGTATGCTTCCTGTAGAATTTTCTAGCTTTAGTATTTTATTTCTAGCATAAAAGCCTGTGCATTGCTAATGGGAAAAGACTTGTCTTGAAGAACACAATTTGTTACTTGTCTTGGTTTAATGAAAAGGACATGTCCAAGTCTCTCATAATTTATATTTTCCTCTTCTTTCAAAATCGTTTCAAAAATTGGAAAAAGATGACTTTTTTCCCCTAGTCCTGTCTCCCTTGCAACCCATTTATTAAAACCCTGCTTTCTTATGTCCCGTGGTGTCTTCTTTAAATTTTGGAAGGTTTTCATGTGTGGGTTAAAAACATCAATGTCTGAGTCACACAAAAGGGAAAGAACCATCTGAGACCAGACACAAAAGCCAACTGTGAATGTTTATTGGTGGCTGTTGTTGGTAATCATGATTAATGACAAAAGGACAAAACTCTGGGTAATTAGTGGGAGGTTTTGTTTTCTTTCCTCCTCTCTCTCACTGACCTGTTTGCCTGATTTTTCACAGTTTGCACTTTCTGCACATTCATTGTTTGGACATTAATTCCATGGCTTTTCCACTCTGCCATTGCTTTTGGGCTCAGTGGTTCCTCCATGGTCAGGCACTGCTTCAGTGCTTTGAATTCAAACCTTCATGGGTGAACTATAATGCATTATTATTTCACTTGCATGAAAAGCCAAAAAATTGCTGTCACTGTCAGTGCTGAGGAAAGATGTTTCAGTGCCCAGACCTCAGCTGAAGAGGTGATGGTGGAATGTGGTGCACTTAATTTGTCCTAATGCTGACTTTAACTCAAGGATCATCCCTTGGTGTGAAACCCTGGCCTTGGGATTGGTTCTTCCCCTTGTGCTAGATTAAAACTCAGAAATTGAAGATAATTTCTTTTAAGAACAGGCCAGTCTCACAGCCTCGATGTTTTCCAGTACTTGCCTTGAGGGTCACAGCTGTGTAATTAAAATATGAGTTTTCATGTAATTCAGTTCATTTATCATTTCAGTTGTGAAATACAGTAGGGGAGAGCTTTAAGTAACACCAGTAACTCCCACTGATTGGAAGCAGCAGGTAATATCCTGTGCCCAAAGAATCATGCTGCAAATCCTTCCTGTATTATATTCCTATTCAAAGAGCAATCACCCTGTGGTTATGCCATCTTAAAACAGCTAATCCTGTAAATCTAAGAGGCTTAGTTTTGTGGCCTGCCTGGAAAACAACATGAAATATGAGTAACTGTTCATTGTGGGCATGGTGTTCTTACATTTACATGGTGTGGCATGTCAAAAACAGATGAAAAAAGCTCTGCCAGGACTGATGTTTGTTGGCTTGGCAGGCAAACATTTCCCATTCCTGCAAGGAATTCCAGCTCAGCACTCAGCATGGGCAGCAGGGGCAGTCAGGGCAGTTGTCCTGCCTGCTGGGCAGACCTGTCTAGAGGATTCCTAAAGACATTACATTCATTTTACAGTACCCTTTTTAGCCTTTCATAGTGAAAAGCTATTCACAGGAGCCTTATCAAGTTTTGGAAATATGCAATAATTTTGAATTTAAAGACTGTTTATCTTTTAGAGAATAAACAGGCTGCAGCTGTCAATAAAAGTAACTCCTGCCCACTTTGTGTTGTTTTATGGTCTTATATAATAAATCTAGACATCATAAGGCTACTTATTTTATAATTAGCAGTTTGGCTGTTCCTTAATATTGGTTCCCTATATAAAAAAGAGACTAAATTAGCTCTTCTCCTACAACCTTAGAGGTATCTCATTCATTAATGACATACAAGTGTAAAGAGTGTTCAAGCATGAGGAAATTTCTGCTGGAGAGAACTCTAGCAGGGTTTAGGCAGAAGGCACTTAGTTGAGTAACTGGCTGAAGTTCAGCTGCTCAGCCCTGCCACTTTCAGACACAATCAGCTTTGTTTTCAGAGGCTGGCACTTGGATGCAAACACCACAGGAGCAAGAGCATCCATTATAATAACAACACACCTGGCTTTGAAACCAGCAGTGACAGCAAATCCTGGTGCTGTCAGTTGTGTTGTCCCTGGGATAATGATAACACCTGAAAGTGCAATAAAATTGGAAATGCATTAAGAACTTTTCCCTTTCAGTCCTGATCACTTCACAGCTTTTCCTGATTTGTTGGCTACCAGCACCATTCAATGCAGAAATGAGAAGGAGGTAAGGTAAGTCTCACACCTGTGAACTTGAACAGAGATGTGCAGACCTGAAGTACAAAATAGCTTCTGTTTCTATGAGGTCCCTTGCTACAGGTACAGTGAAAGTAGGATGCATCATTTTGAGGCAGAAAACACTGGCAGCTTTAACTTAGGTCTGTCACAGTTTAACAGAAGCCACAGAAAGTAAAAGAAAAACAATGAAGGTAATTACATCAGTTGTTAGAGACTGCCCTGTCACCCCTTTGACTGTCAAATGCTCAAGCAAGGAAGTCAGATCAGAAATAGAATTATTAAATGAATTGTTAACTTCTGGCACAGAAAGTAGCAAACAATCTACAGACCCCTAGGAAATACAAAATTCACCTGTTTGAATACAAGCTACACTCAGCTGCCACCACTGGGATTTGAGGAAGAGTCAGTAAAACTCTGTCTCCTCTTTGCAGACCACACAGCCCAGAGAGCACATTAAATGCTTTTTGGGACATGAAACCCAGTTCTTCATTTAATTTCACCTCCTTTTCCATTTCTGCTCCTAAAGAAATCAATTCTCAACTCTCCTCTGGTTTCAGTAGTGCAAGCTCAGATTCATTTAGATTAATGCAATGGACACAGCATTTTGTGAATTTGTTTTCTATTTTTGACCTCAGACAATAATGAGCTTTGTAGCTGGAAAGCAAAGGAATATCCATTACAGAGCTTAAGGGTGTGAAGGAGGTGAGATCCACCTGCAGAGCCCTCCTGGCACAGCCTCACCTGGGCCTTGTGTTTATTAGCCAGACAATCAGTTCTCCTGAAAGGTCATCAGCAGTTTTACTACACAGCACACTTGCTGTTTTCCCAGGCTCCTGCTACCAGCAGATATGTTTATGGGTAGTGAGTAGGGGATTTACAGCAGAACCAGGAAAATCCAAGATAAATAACCCTGTGCTTTTTGTTGCTGTTGTTGTTTTTATTTTCTTTTTTTTCTCCTTTTTTTTCGTTTTCCTGGTTCAATGGTGTTTTTGTGCTCAGTACAGCCTTGGTCATAGAGTTCAGCTACTATTTACATCTTCTGAATCAAGTGCTGTAGCAGCATGGTGTGAAGTGCAAGGGCTGCAGAGAGGAAACAAGAAATGTGAGATGTGACCTAGCAGGGATGATCTAAACCTCTGCTGTGTCCATAACCTTGGAATGGCTTGACTGTTATGGAAATATCTCACAGTCTGAGCTGACACCTCAGTCCAGGAAATCCTTGATTATATTTAATCCTGAAACTCTATGCAACCCACTAGTGGCTAGACCCGAGAATCTAGCAATAATTAAAAAACATTCTCACAAAATAATATTTGGCACAGAGTTACATATATTGTGGCTTTCAGTAACAGCACTGCAGATATAAAAATAAGGACCAGTCCATTTTTCTCTCTTCTATCACTATTTTCAAAAACTTTTTCTCCCATGTACATTTGAAGTTATAGAGAATATATTGCTTTAGCAATATTTCAAAGGAGAAGAACAGCATTGTGTTTCTTCCACTCTTATTCAGAAGGTTGTCCACCTAACACGGACAGGATGCTGGAATATACAGAAGTCCAGGATGAGCATGTTCTGGTGACTAGCTCAGCAGCAAAGAACACCACTCTGTTTCTCACTTTCTTCCTCTAAATGTTCCCAGAGATCATATTTGACAGTTATTGAACAAACCCCAAATTGTCTGTACTGAGAAATAACACCACCACTTAGCAGTTTCATCCCAAACTCTGCTCCTTTGCTGAGGCAAGCCTGCAAATTCAAAAGCTTCAGGCTCTTTTTAGGATTTAGCTGGCAGGTAGCACATCACTCCCAATGCCCAACAAAAATAATAAGTTCTGTTTTAGAGAAACAAGGAGTATCAGTTGGCTGACTGAGTAATTCCTCAAGCCAGCAGTGCAGGACAAACACACACCACTGCAACAATGGAGGGGCTTTTG
Organism: Luscinia megarhynchos; assembly: GCA_034336665.1. NCBI lineage: Eukaryota > Metazoa > Chordata > Aves > Passeriformes > Muscicapidae > Luscinia > Luscinia megarhynchos. The sequence continues at coordinate 1,780,319 of CM067577.1, read as the reverse complement.
TGGCTCCTGGGCACCGTGGCAGAGCAAAGGCTCCTGCCCACACCTCAGACAGAAATGTTTTGATTCACCAGCTTGTTTCTTCCTTTATTCCTGCTCAGGTTCAGGTTATCATTGCAAAATGGCAAGAACATGTTGCCAAAGTCTGTCTGACCCAATGTGCAGACTGAGCAGGCTGTGCTGCAGCAGAGGAAACCTCCTGAGCAAACCCTTCCCAGAACAATTTGTGCCACTACCAGGGCTCAGGGAAAAGTCTAGCCAGGTCTGTTTAAGCCCAGCACAGTACCAAAAACCTAGGAATATTTTGCAGGATTATACTTTTAAATTAATTAATTTCAAAGTTCATAATTAGATTATATTTAAAAATACATTTAAAAATGTATTACATGGGATAAGTGGATTACTTTAAAAATCTGATTACTTCACTTCAAATTGGATTGCTTCTCCAAAAAGAACTCACATTTGAAATCTGAATGTTCTTGAAAAGAATCAGATGCTGAAATTGAATTTTTCAACCTTTTTTTAAAATTTCACTTAAAGATCTAATCCAATTTCTTGTTATTCTGTCCAAAAATGGCATTACATTTAAAATATCCAACATGTTTTCCCTCTGTTCTGACTGAATGAAGGAGAGAAAAATCAATCTCTCAGAAAAAAGCTGTAATACAGGAGAAGGGAAGGGAAGTTTAAAACCCTGCTGCAGCCAGGTTTGAGCACAACCTTATTTTGTTCACTTTTCTTCTGGTAGAATCACATTAAACAAACCACTTGCTCTCATGGGGGATTTAATTTTCTACACTCACTAGAAGACTGTGAGATTGTGTTTGAAGATAACTTTATTTTTGATTTTAAGGACTGTAAAGGAACCCATTAAGAAATTATCAGCTGCTGATTATTCCCTTGCTCTGCCACAGCTGATGGAAGATCAGACAGTGATGGTGAGTTCTGGTCTGAATCTTACATCTAACACTGGAATGTGATGGCCAAACTTGGCAAATTATCCCTTCTCTTACTGCTATTTTCAATAATAAACTCTTTTTAAACAGATAAGCTTGCATACACTGCTTTTATAAATTGTGCTCATTTTTTATTCTTGCAGGATGACTATTTAGACCCAGATCAAGTATTAGTAGAAGAGTTGGTTTTATATCAACAATCTGAAATCTTTTGACTAACTAAACCTAACTAACTAACTAAACTCATCTAAAGGCTGCTCTGTTTTTCATTAAAGTTTAATTCCAACCTTTGGTATTGTGGGAAAGGAGATGAAGTTGTAGATCACTTATAAAATGTCCTGGCTCAATGGACTGGCTAAAATAACTCTCTCAAAATCTCAAAAATCACAATCCAGAAAATCTGCAGGACCAAGTTCCAAACCCATCCTGGAAATGTATTAAGCATTTCAAGACATAAAACTAAATATTAACTTCCTTACTAATGCAAGCAGAGCAATTTTACATGCCAAATGCATACACAAAACATGTATTTATACACACTGTGTATATGTATATGTGCAACATTAAGTACATACCATGAATTTCTACAACTTACTAGTTTCTCATTATGCATGACAGCATCATCTATTAAAGGATTATTTCTCACATACTGAACATAATCTTAATTCTTATTTCATTTACCTCAGAGTGGTTTTTAAAGCAAAAGATGGGATATTTTATTCATATCTATTTCAGAATACTTCCAACCTTGCAGTGAGAATTGCACTCCTGGCTAGTGCTTGGAAGAGACAAGACACTTTCAGGAGAAAGGCACCTACACCTGGTTCTCATCCTACCACCAAAAATGTGGATTTTGAACCTATCCAATAAAACTGCTAATATCCCATCTGTAACAATGCATTTTTAGGACTTTTACTGCCACTATGCAGCAGCACCAGGAAAAATGGTTTTTTTGCAACCTCTTCATAATGTTGCATTTTTGGAACACATATAGGGACCATACCATTCACCATGTCCTTTCCATAAGCTTTGGATGTCAGAGTAAACTCTCAGGAAATAGTGAATCAAATATATTTCATGTAAAATACCTTTTCAAATGTAGGCATTATCTTTTTTACTGTCTCTCAAGAATAACATCAAATAGAAGCTGGGCTGTAAGAGGGATGGTGAGGAGGTCTCAAAGGGAAAGGCTATTGAAGTTGTCTATGGAAAATTTTATTTTTCACCAGAATAATACAATTCAGTCAGGTACTGATATTGAAAATTCTGCAAGAAGGTACAAATATCACATCTTGATGTTACCTGTATTTTTTGATGCTCAGGCACTTATCAAAAAGAGATCAGAGTGAGGTCAGATACAGTAGTGAAATGTATATAGCTCTAATGGAATGAAAGAAGTTTTGTTAAATTCCAAACAATGCTAAATCCGTCCCCACTCTTTGTCCCTTAATTCATTCCTCTTGATCTTCCCAGTGACTGTCTTTGGCAGCTCTTTGACAAATTCCACCTAGATAAAATAAAGAGAGGAAGCAATGCAGCATGCTTGGTTTTCCAAGATTCTCCAAGCTAATATGGAAAACTGAGAGGAGTCCCATCAGTAAGAGCTGCCTGCCTCAAATCCAAGCCATGTGAAACCATCCCTTTGGCTGCCTAGACAGCCAAACATCTGTCCAGCTGCCTCTCAGCTGGCCAGACTGAGTACAGTAACTCACAGCAAAGGACAAATGCCTGGATGGTATCAGAGGTCAGAGATGAATGACAAAAAGAAAGAAAAAAAAAAGATGTTACAGCCCAAAAGTCTTTAATGGTTCTTAGCTCTCTGAGTTCTGCTCAAGTTAGCTAAGGCACTGCAGTAGCTCTTTTCCTGTGGTGCTGGGATTACTAAGAAACACCAAGTGTATTCTCCTGGACTGGTGGATATTTATTAGTTGTGATGATCAGCAGATGAAGTCTTACTCAGATTGAGTCATGTGCTACCCTAAAGACACTGGCAAGTGCTTGTTTGAAGGTTAAACACAAAACAGAGAATTATAACTGTGAGTCTGACTAAGAACATGGAGATCTAACTGGGATATTCAAAACCTAGGAAATTTTGAGAAGTTGGAACAAATACTTTACACAAATGCATGAAAAACAATGTAAACTAATGTTATTTAGGAAAGGTCTTCTGGAGTCAGTAGTCTAGATGAATCTTTACTGTGTCTCTTTCAATTGAATCATGAAAATCTAAATGGTAATTCTCCTGACATTTAGGGAAGGGTGTCTTGTACCAAAGTTTCTCCTCAGAAATATTTACCTTTCTGGGGTATTTATATGGAGCAGTAGTTTTCTTGACATGGTCCTGCAAGTCACGAGTTAAGCTCTTCAGGTCGGTGGATGAAAAGGTTGGGGACAGAACCACAAATGCTTTCACGACCTGGAAGGTAAAATTAACAAAACTGATCTGATGCTATCTGTTTTTAAGGGCTTGGGATTTTGAGACCTAAACCCTGGGAATTCCTGCCTCAAAACCCCAGGAATTCTGGTCCCAAAACCCTGGAAATTTTGCCCTCAAAATCCTGGAATACCCAGCCCTAAACCACGGGAATTTCAGCCCCAAAAATGTGGGAATTTCAGCCCCAAAAATGTGGGAATTTCAGCCCTGAAAATGTGGGAATTCCAGCCCCAAAATCCTGGGAATTTCAGCCCCAAAATCCTGGGAATATTGTGACTCAAACCCCAGGAATTCCTGCCCCAAAATCCTGGGAACTCCAAGCTTAGAACTCTCAGAATTTCAGCCTGAAAATCGTGGGAATTTTAGCTTCAAAACCCTGGGAATTTCAGCCCCAAAACTGGGGAATTCCTGCCCCAAAATCCTGAGAATTCTAAGCTTAGAACTCTCAGAATTTCAGCCTTAAAACTCTGGGAATTCCTGTTGAGATGAGACCTGCAGCCCTTTCATCCTCCCTCTTGAGTGAAAGGACAGAGATGAAGACAGAGACAGCTTGGAGACATCGAGATCAAACAAGAAGGAAGAGTAAATTCTTTGATAGGCAGGGACCAGGAGATGTTTTGGATTGAAATTCTCTTGTAAGCATCCTTACCTCTCCTCTGAGGGGGTCTGGGCTGCTGACAACAGCTGTTTCTACTACAGCTGGGTGCTCTATCAGGGCACTCTCTACTTCAAATGGCCCAATGCGATACCTAGGTAAGGAAAAATAGAAATGAGCTTTGGCTCTTAATTTCTGTCTGGAAAAAAGAATACGAAATGTTTTTTAATTTTCATGTTGGAGGAAAAAAAAAAGCCAGAACAAGTCAACAACCAGCCATAGAAGCTTTAGACAAAATGGGAAAGGGTTTCATAGTGGTCTTGTGGCAGAGGACTGCTGGGGCTGTGGATATTTCTCCATCTGTTCTCTCTCCTTGGAGCTCCATCCCACCCTGTAGCTGTGATAAGTTATGGTATCACATCATACAATATCAAGTTATTTCCTTTCAACATGGTAAAAAATTAATGTTTCAAAAGCTCTTTGAATCCAATAGAGGTTCCTTCAATTTTAGTCAAAAAATAAACGAATCTCTCCTTTGCCAGCTGAAGTTTTCATTTTCTGTTCAAACACATGAGATGTTGCAGGGGAAATGGATCCAGTATCATCACCAAGATGATGCTGCAGGTCTGTGAAAAGGTAATAACAGCAGCAAGCATTCCAAAATAAGAGATCAATACAGGATTATGCTGTCAGAAGCTCACCAGGATGCAACATGTAAGAATATACAAAGGCAGACTTTAGAGTGGGTGCAGACCAACCCTGAAGAAATGATGATGTCATCGTCTCTGCCAATGAACTGGAAATATCCCTCTTCATCCACAGTCCCTCTGTCTCCAGTGACATAAAAATCTCCACGTTCACTTTCTGCAGTTTTCTTAGGGTTATCCTTAAAGTGGTTTACAAGCAGTAGTTTAGATTTTGAGCATGCATTAGCTATACATTATGCTATAGCACACATAACATCAAGTGTTAATTTTTCAGTCAAGGATGTACTGATATTGCTGTAAAATACAATAAAATGGGTTTAAAATAATTTATATTCTTTAAGATAAAATTTAACTTGATCCTAAATTATTTTCTTTCCTTTTCTAACACCCACCAATCCAAATAAACAAATTACTCTGGTAATAAATAATTAAATGGTGAAAAATGTCCAGCCTTTAGGACCACTATGCAATTGGAGAGCCTTTGGGGAAATTGGTAGTGGTGGTGAGGAATAAAATGAAGTTCTTACTAAATATTCAGAGAAAAAACCAAGTGGTCTTATAGGTTTGCTTCTGATAGCAATTTCCCCCTGTTGTCCTGGAGGCAGGATATTGGCATTTTTGTCAACGATCTAGGATGAAAAACAATTTTTATTTTAGTCTAATGGAAAAACAAACTCACAAATCCAACCAAAAAAAAATCCCCCATGACAGAATCTAAAGAGCAATCAACAAACCTGAACATCATAAAGGGGAGCTGCTTTCCCCATTGATCCAGGTTTAATCTTCATTCCTTTACCCACAGAGCAGATTATTCCCTGTAAAAATCAAAATGAACCAAAGTTTTGCAATAGAAAATTGCTACAATTCATTAAATGTACCTTCTAGACTAATTCCAAAATAAGAAATTAAGATTCATAGGATCCTAGATGTCAGTGCTGTATGGTACAGATAAGCAAAATCATAAAACTCCCTGAAAGAATCCTGTTCCATTCTCTGTGAAAAATTCATGTCCTCTGCTAACCAGTCTTCTTCCCTTAGATTCAAACTCTGCCCTCTTGGCTGTCACTGTTACTTGGAATTATCTTAAGGACATTTGTAGAATTATTTCAGCACATTCCCTCCCAAAGCCCCATGTTTCTGGCAGGTTCTGTGAGGAGAGCCATGAAAGGAAGTTTTTCAGAGGTTACCAGGGAAGTGAACAACTGAAACACCCACAGAAAGGTGAAGGAGGAGACAGACTGTGTTCTTACAAAACAAACCTTACAGCACAAGGAAATCCCAAAGATTTAACAGGCTGCTGTGCCTAAGATGTACCATTTCAGTCTGGCCATACACCTCGTGGATGTCCAGCCCCGTCTGGCTCTTCCACTGCTCCATCACTTCTGGGTTGAGTGGTTCCCCTCCACTCACGCAGTACTGCAGCTTCATGAATTTGTATCTTCACAGGGGGTTAAAAACATGAAAGGCAACACTTAAATCTAGAGGGGGAGACCAGGAGCACACAAGGGTGAACACCATGGAGAGCTGTTTGCTGGGGGAGCTGGTGCCACAAAGTGGGGAAATCAGAGGGGCCTGATCCTCCTGCTCCCGACACAAGAATGTCACTCTGAGCTCAACACTCTACAGAAGTACCTGTCACAGTTAAACATGTGAAAAATAAAATTTCTGCTGAAGTCAGCTGGGATTATAAATAACCAAATACTGATCTGCTGAGCCAGGGCCCTGATTGCTGACCCTCTGCAACAGGCCAAGTGAGAAAGTTCAAGAGGGAAGGAAGGAGCAATGACAGGCAGTGAGAGCTGGAGCAGGGGCTGAGGTGCAACTGTCACAACAAATAATTACCTCACAGTAATGCTGACATGCTCTTTCTAGGTCCTTCCCAAAGTGTGGACAATTTATGGGGTAAACAAAAATTATGACAAAATATTTAATAATTTCTGAGGGAAAACATCAAATTTCTCTGTTTATTCAAAAAACTCAGCAAAACTTAAATTTTGCATTGCAGTCTTCTTGTGAATGATATTTTAAACTAAATTATTGACCTATTTTGGGTCAAGCAATTAGATTAGGAGATTACTAAATTTATTAGGCTAAATTAAAGATTAGTAAGTACTTTTTTTACATACTTGGAGAGATCATTTTGCACCAGCATGCGGAACAATGTGGGAGCACCCACCAGGACATCAATTGGGAATCTGCAGAGAGTCTAGAGGGTTAAACAACAAGAAGGACATGTCAAGCTCAGACAAAAACCTGCCTTGGGAATAGACAGTAAACAGGTGACAGTGAAAGGAGAAGTACATTTGCCCCCTGTGCAAAAGCACCACAACCCTCTGTTGGGGAAGGGACCCTCCTGCAGTTGGTGCAATATGCAGAGATTGTAAAAATCCCATGTTAACACATATGCCTGATACCAGGACTCCCACAGCCTGGGGCATGGCCTGAACAGTTCCTCCTCTGCATCACAGGGAGGTGTTCACTTTCATCTTGGTAGGTGTGGGCAGAGACACACTTCATTTCTGCATTAATACCCACTGATATTATTGCCACAGTCACTACAATGAATGGCAGGCATTCAATGCTGCTGTGGATGATTTTTGTTTACGTGCTCACCAGCTATGAACAAAATGTTTTTGGCATGCTTTCTGCAGATGAACACGTTTCCAGGAGTTTTTCCCTTACATTTAGGATGACTGCTGAGTCAGTCTGTGGCAGGTTATGTATAAAGATGCACGACCCGAAAACCCAGGGATCAAAAAAAGATGCTATTGAAGTTAGTATCCACCCTGTGTCTGCTGTGTTCCATATCATGTTAGAGGGAGTCAAATCCAACCAGTACCTGATAGAGCAGGAAAAAAACAAAGAAAAGATAATGAAAAACACCCAGAAAGAGGGATAAGATGTATTAATTGGCAGATTGAGACACATTAGGGGCAATCCTAATCCTTAGCAATTTGATGGGGTTTTTACTCTGATTTCAAAGGGATAAGGGCTGGGGGATGTTCACTGGTATTTCTTATTCAGAATTTTTTTACAATAGTTCTACTATGCAGCTTCAATTATCTTATGTTCAACCAGGCTTAACTCTTTCATACCTTTCACTTAAAAGAGGGTCTGAAACCAAGACTACCCTGGGAATGCTGAGTCATCTTTGGAGAACCTGTGGTTCCACTGGTAAAGAAGATAATCATTGGGTCTTGAATGCTTGTTTTGATGCAGGAATGGTCAGCAGATTGGTTTCTGTAAAAAGGAGAATGCAATTATAACTTCAATTGTTGTCGTTGAGCTTGTGGGAGCAGGTCTGCTTTGTCCTGGTGGCTGCAGTGCCACTAATCACACTCACTGGTACAGCTCAGTGAAGTTCAGCCACCCCTCCCTGCTGCCTTTGGACACCATCAGCTTGGTTTTCAGGAGCTGGCACTGGGATGCCACTGAGTCCACTGCAGGAGCCAGTTTGTCAGTGGTGATGATGCACGTGGCCTTTGACGCCTGGAGTCGGTACAGGATGTCTCTGGCTGATAGCTGGGATGTTCCTGGGATTATGACAATTCCTGGAAGAGAGGGAAAGTTACTTTGTGTTGGTGTTTTTTCTACATCTGATTATTTTCTAAGAACCTAAGCTATTAACTATTCCCAAACTGATCTCCCATACAGATTTGCCCTGGTGTTCCCCAGCCAAAGAGATTAGATTAATGCAGATGCCTGTGCTCTCCTGTCAGGAATGAAATGTGGACCTGCCTGGTGACTTCCATGGCTCTTCCCTGCCTTCTAGCATCTCCTTGGCTCACTGCACAAGCTACCTCTCCTCTGGCCCCTAGTGAAAATCCTTCAGGACTGCCAGGCAGCTAGACCACTCACTGGATTATTACACAATTTTCCTTTGATAAATCATATCCATTCTTGATTGTCTCAACTGATTTGCAACGAGCATTTTACCTCACTGACCTGCTCGCATACAAGCCACCTTGACCAGCCACCACTCTGGAATTCGTGGCAGGATCAGGATCAGCTTGTCTCCCTTCTGCATTCCACATTCCTTAGTCAGCATGTTGGCCACTTTCCGAGATAGGAGCCCCAGCTCCTCAAAGCTCCACTTCACTTCTTCTCCTTCACCACTTATCCACCAGAAAGCAGGGTTGGATGGTCTCTTTCCAGCCTACAGAACACAGGAATTCAAACATAAATTTTCTTCTGAAGAACCATGAAATAATAATGCACAGACATCTCTAAATTATGGAAGATCTGAGTATTTGACAGCTGGCATATAAGCGTTTTTTTCCTTGTCCTTAAAGGATCAAGATTTGCTATTCATCAAGCTCAGGTATCCCAAATAGATTCTCCTTTTCTGATTTTGAAATGTTTTAGCCTAATTGTCTCTAGACCCAAGTCCTAGTCTGGATCCTATTTCCATTTAAGCCTTACACTATGCATTAACGCTCCTACAAAATAACAATTAGTAAAACAAGAAAGGATGAACTTTTGTATAATTTCATAATGTAAATTTGGTTTGGTGACTGGTTGTTTTTATAAAGAAAAAAACCTGAAAACCCATCTTATTCCAAATGCAATTTAAAATTAAAGTATTTCATTGGCACAACAGAAGGTCACCTACCTTTTCAATCTCAGACCATTTGTCCAGTACATCACTTGCAAAGTTAAAGTACTTTGGTATCTCCTGTTTGCCCTGTCTGATGGACTCATACTGGGAATATACATCAGAGGAAAGCAGCCTGGGGTGTCCATGGAAAGCTCTATTAGGAGGCTTCAGAGTCCTCAAGAGTTTTAAACTCTGTAATTTAAACAGCAACTTCATGGCAAAAGATTATGTGTCTAGATGCTGTAGACTGTACAATAAAATTGCAGATCTGTTGCTATGAATCCTGCAACAACAAACAAACAAAGAAAAACCAAACCAACAAAAAAAGAAAATTAGCATTGAGATTATCCAAAGATAATCCAGTTAGGAATTAATGTATTCTTCATTAAAGTCACTTGGGTTAGTCAGAGCCAGACTGATGGTTTTAACATGCTAATTAAATGTTAAGTTCTCTATCCTGCTTTCTCATATTTTTAAATTTTAAATTAATTGCCCACAACTCTCCATAGTAAAACACAATATCAGATGTTATTGTTATTAGAAGAATGTTCCTGCTTCATACATTCAGTACCTGATTCTCTATTCCTTTTTCTTTCTGCATGTTTCCAAACTACTTCCATCAAGAATCTCACTGCTTTAGCTTCAGCAGACACTGATTTATCCATTCCCCACATCAGCCCCAAGAGCCTTCACTTCATTATGCAGCCCCTGAGTTTGATACTTTTCTCCTCATTCTCCTGAGCTGTCTGCTGTGGACATTGGAGATCAGGAGTTGCTGTTGGAGATCCTCTTCATTCATTTCACTCACCTCTTAGGACATGTTTCCCATCTGAGAAGATTCCCTGGAGATGTGAAACCTGGGCACTCCTTCATAAAGGTTTTGGAGTGAAACCCTTCTGAATTTATTGCTCACTTCTTCTGGAGTAACGAGAGCAGAATGTGGCACAAACCAGACCAATCAGCAAAGCTCCTGCTGTGGGGTAACTTTTTTCTTGTAATCATTTACACCACTGTTAGTTGTGTGTAATTTGCACCTTAACCTAAAGGGGTTTGGGTCTTCTTTTACCTCAGCTTTAACCATTTAAAAAGAAATGTCTTTTTCCTTCCACTCTGAAAGAATTTGATAATGTTACAGTGGTAGTTATTGACAAGAACATATTAATGTGCTGCTGATACCCACCACAGGACAAAGATTATTTTAATTAATTTCTCTTTTATTTGTATGCATTTGATTTGTAGTTACACTTTTTTTTTTTGTGAGGAAGCTATTTATACATATGTTTATATATATTTTTACTGGATATGTTTATATCCAGTAAAATGAAATCTTTGTATGCACTTGTGTCTGTCCTTTCTCTCTGCCATTCCACACTCTGAATAACTTGCAAGTCCTTCCTTCAGAAAATTTGTTGGTCAATGGCAAAAGTGGTTCCAATAGCAATATCCTCAAGCCATATAAGTGTTTTCTACTTTTTCTTCCACAGTTTGATTTTCCCGATGTTTCCAAGTGTTCTGGGTCATAAACACGTGCCATGTTGGATGTGTTATGGTTGGTACAGGTAGTGGAATATTTCTGTCCTTGTTTTTCCACATCACTCTTCCTCTTTTTATACATTTTCCCACTCTTTGCTCCTTAAAACGTTTCTCTGGGTTTTCCCACTGACTGTCTTTGGCAGATGCTGAACAAACTCCACCTGAAAGGCAAAAAACAATTCTGGTTAAATTCTCAGCTGAAGGAAAGACACATTTTCATTATGGTTGGAGGTAAAAGGATGGAAAGCTGCCCAGCCAGGGCTGGGATGATGAAATGCTGACTGAATGCCTTGCCCTTTTGAGCTGCTGTGAAAACCCCAGTACTCCAGGAAAGAAAGGCTGGCTCCTCATGAAATAAAATTTCATGACCATTTCCTCCCTCCAGGCACTTTCTAGCACTACAGCAAACCCAAGGCTACAACTGCAACAGACCTTGTAATCTACTTTTATTTTCTCTGACTGTGCTTGGAGTGTTGGTCAGAATGCTGTTGAAAAAGAGATGAGGCAGAACAAAAAATGCTCAGTTTCTGATACAGGGAGAGAGCCTTTTTTTTTGGGCTGGACTTACCTTCCTTGGATACTTGTAAGGTGCAGTCACCTTCTTGACATGTTGTTGAAGCTCATGAATTAATTTTTCTGGATCATGTGATACAAAATCAGGAGCTAAAACAATGAAGGCTTTGACCACCTGTGCCACAAGAACGAAGAGATTCCATTAACTTCCAGAGGGAATAAGGGAATACATTTGTTGTGAAAAGTGAGTATCAAAATTCAGAATGCCAAAATGTTTTTTCTTTAATTTTCCTTTTCATTAGCTGTTTATTACAGAATGCTGTGCCATTCTAGAGCAGAGGATTTTTTCCCTATTTCCAGCTTTTTTCCCCCTTAACATTATATCCTATTAAAGCTGTAAATCTTGACCCTGTTGCTTAAAGAAATGTTGCAAAGTTGGAAAATGTAAAACAAAATATAAACACTCTGGATATCATTACCACTATGGTAAATGAGAAATAATCAAAATTTCATTGCTTGGACAAAAAAATGTCATTACTAGTCTGAAAAGCCAAACTATTTTTCCACATCAAAACCTGCAAACAAAGAAATCATTCTGATATTGTAAGATCTGCCAAGATATTACAAGAAAGGGCATTTCTTTCACAACTTTTGTCTGTTTTGTTTTACCTCCCCTCGCTCTGGGTCAGGGCTGCTGACAACAGCCACGTCTGACACTGCTGGGTGCTGGATCAAGGCACTCTCCACTTCAAAGGGGCCAATGCGGTACCTGGGGGAGCACAGAGATCAGCCCCACCACTCCATTGGCCTTCCCATTTTCCTTCATGAGGCAAATCTAAAAGGAAACACCTTACCCAGCAGAATTAATGATATCATCAGCTCTTCCCACAAACCAGACATATCCCTCTTCATCCATAGTGCCTCTGTCCCCAGTGAGATAAAAATCTCCACGCACACAGGCAGCAGTTTTCTCTGGATTATCCTGGCAACAATCAAACATTTCAGAAAAGCTATCTGATTATTAGGGAAACAGAACGCATTTCCTTTCCAGTGGTGCTAAAAATGATAAAAATCGTTTTTTAAGTTGTTCTCAAAATGAGTGTTTTTAATAATGTTTTATGTATTCAACTACAATACCCAGAGCCATGTTAATTAGCAGTTTGATGCCTGAAGTGACAGGTGGAAAAGAGCACTACACACTAAAGAGTGTATGCAGAGATTTCTGTTCTAGAGGGAAAAGATCATGCTCTATCAAAATGCCCATCCGTCACAGCAAATGTGTAGCCCACAAAAATGTGCAACTCACTCTGTTCAGGGAAACAATTTATCATTGCAGGGGGTTGCCTTGATAAAATCCTGTCAAAATAATCCTTTTACCATTAACTGACAGGACCAAAACTCAAATGAGGTCACCTGAAGGAAAAAGTTCATTATTTGCACTGACCTATAGGACATCTACACCCAGTGTAACTTCCTGGAAAACACTTTGCCAACAGAAGACACAGTGAAAACCAGAAGTTACAATATTGAACTTGTAGAAGTTTCTTATCCATAGTGAGTAATTACATTTCACATGTTGTTCAAGGATGCTACAACTATCCAAATATTATGGGGGATCAAAAAAGGATGAAAAACATAGATAGGACCCCCAAAGCTTATTCATTATGGTAGTTCAGTTGCAGGGGAGAATGTTTGCCTGATTCTGCTGTTTTCTTAGGAATGTCCTGAACCTCAGCACTACCACACACTGCTCAGGCTCAAAGTCCTCAAGTAACCCAGTGAGACCTTCTGAGGACCCTGCATGGAATTCTGCTGCTGGCAGCACTCTGGCCTGGCTCCCTCCCGAGCCCCTCAGCAGACACAGACCCAGCAGGGCAGCTCAGCTCACCAAGTACTCGGAGAACAGGCAGAAGGGGCGCGAGGGCCGCACCCGCACAGCGATGGTGCCCTCTGCTCCTGCAGGCACAACAGCCCCGCGCTCATCCACGATCTGCAGGGAGGTCACACACAGCAGCAGGGCTCTGATCAGCTCACAGCAGCGTCTGCTGCAGCTCAGAGCAGGGCACAGAGGGGACACGGCCAGCACTGCCTCGCTGTGCCACCCACAGCTGCCACATATCCACGCACCTGCACATCGTAAGGGGGAACAGCTCTTCCCAAAGAGCCGGGTTTAATTTTTGTTCCTTTCATATTGGCACAGATTGTCACCTGCAGAAGAGATTTGTAAAGGGTTGTTTAAATTGTTGCAACACCTTGTAAATTCTATAATTGTTTGCAGTAGACAGGACTCTCCTTTGTGACTTTGTTGTGACAAGGGCTGAATCAGGACCAAGCACTGGGGTTCTTGGGAACATCAGAGAGGGGTTGAGAGGCACTTCAGGTCAGACCTGTGTGACCTTTTGTTGAGTCTGAGCCAGTGGGTTATCCTGCAAACACTTGACTTTGCAGGACAAAGATGTGAAATTATTACAGATCTTATTTCAATAATGGGACAATTAATTTGGGACCATTTCAAGGGCAAAATGAGAGAAGGCCTAAGATCTGGCTCTTAATAATTTTGTTGATGTTCACTTAGAGAGAAGTCCGGGATGTGAGCTGTTTTAATATTTGCCATTAAAACCTCAGACAGGCCAAATTGATAGCTGGAGCAAATTATTTTTTCAGATTTTTTTTTAAGTAAAGATGACAAAGGGATCTCCTACACTTATTTGATCTGAAGTGTCTTTGTTTTTTCAGGGGTCCAAACCATTAAAATATGCAGCTTGCTGATTCTGGAACTGTATAATCATAATTGCACAAAATATTTTTTTTTATAATCATATAAGTAATTATCACCTTTTCCATTGACTTATCAAGGATACTGTGGTTTTGGTTTTGTTACCTTTGAATGGGTAGACTGCAAGAATTAATGCAAACGTACTGTTTCAGTCTGGCCATAACCTTCATGGATAACCACCCCTGTCTGGATTTTCCACTTTTCAAACACTTCAGGATTGAGTGCTTCCCCTCCAGTTACACAGTGTTTCAGGCTCAGGAACTTGTACCTTGAGAGGAAGAGCAAATGAAATAATTTTCTTAACTACTAAAATGAGCAGTGAACAGCCTGCAGACTTCCTCGACTTTCCAAGTACACCTGAGACTGAAGGAAAGGATGATAGGAAGACAGAGCCTGAGTTCTGCTAAACCTGGGTTGGCTTTTGTCAGGATGAAAAACCCATGTGACAAGAATAAATACCTTACCAAAGATGTGAAAACTCCTTACAAACCAGTTCTCACAAACTGGGTAATTTACAGAGTAACAAACTGGTGGGAACAGCTGCCAAATAGTTCTCAGTATGTGAAACTCCTTTAACTGCTCCCTTCATTCTCAAACATATGAGAACTCAAACTCCATGGTGCACCAGTAATTTCCCTGATTCAGTGCTGCCTAAAACATTGACTTTAATTGAACTGTGAACCCTAAGTTCAGAGGAAGTGACAAGTTAAAAATTGTCCCACAGAGTTTCCTCTGTGCTGTCTATTCAAAGCCCCAGTCCTGAAGCCCAAGCAGCCCACGGTGTGGCTAATTATTCTCACATTTCCAAACTGAGAGCCTTCTTTACAGAGAGCAAGCTGTGCTCCTTAGATTGGCCTTGAACAGAGAAGAAGAGAATCAAGGAGCCAAAGGCACTGAGCATGCAGAGCTGTCCCAGCAGTGCAGCCCAGGCTCCCTCCCCTCCCTGCTGTACCTGCTCACATCATGTTGGACCAGCATGCGGAAGGCGGTGGGAGCCGTGCAGAAGGTGGTGATGGGGTATCTTGAGAGAGTCTAGAAAAACAGGAGGTTATTGTGCTGGAAAGAAAGTGTAATGATGGGTCTGACCTTGTCAATGTTCAGGTCATTCTCACAATTTACATGATCAAATGTCTGCAAGATGAAAACCATGAAAACGCTGAACCAGGCAGTTCAGCTCCTGTAGAAAATATGGAACTTTCTGTCCAAAAAAAGTCACTCCTATAAGTGATGGACCAGTGAGAGCAGTAGATGTAAGGGTTTTTTTGGGTTTTCCAAGTTGTCTGTGTTCCAGGCTCAAGCCTAATTGGTGATAGGGAACTAGACCAGAACTTTCCCAGTCTTGTTCTTGGGAAGATTAAGGTTAAGGTTTCTGCCCCATACAAGAGGCCAATGTTGAGGACAATCATCCAGCTGAGTGTTTTTGAAAAATAGCTTGGAAGAAGAATAGGCATTCTGGTACCTTTGGATTGCTTGGGATATGGGGATTACTCACCTCTGCAGCAACTTCTGGTTTAAACTGTGGCATATGGTGTACAAAGACACAGGATCCACAGATCCATGGTGAAAAAACACTGCCATAGGCTGATTTTGCCCAGCCAGTGTCAGAGGTATTCCACATTATATCTGAAGGAGTCAAGTTCATCCAGTTCCTGATGAAAAAGCAGAGATGAAAAAAACTTTCAGGGGAAGCAAGTGAGTAGCAAGCCATAGGTTTAAGCTAAAGAGTAACTTCTAAGGTATAAATAAAATGGCTCAGGGTTGCTTTGGTTCTCAGGGAACGTTGGCCCAACATGAGAGTGCTTGACTTCCTCTGGTGTGGCTGTATAGACACTTTCCTTATTGCTTCTCTGCTTTCAGCCCTGCAAGGGACACAACTCTGCACATGATGAGCTCAACTGGGCCTTCCAGAAGCTTTTAATAACAAGGGTTTTACCATGACAGGAGAATGAGGAGAAAGGTGCAAATCCTACATTTACTGGAGTTTCATGGTTAGCTCTTCAGTTTAATGTTGATCACATCACTTAGTCAGCATCCTGGGAGGAACTGCAAGATAATACCTGCCAGAGACTGCAAATCCAATGCCATAACTGCTGTGGGAGTGCATCACCATTTTTGGCAAGCCTGTAGTACCACTGGTAAAATACACTATCATTGGGTCTTGACTCTTTGTCTTGACACATTGATGGTCAGCAGATGCAACCCTTCAGAAGAAATGATATATTCCAGTCACTACATGCAGTTTCCCCACCAGGTATTCAGTATCTTTATTGTTTTCTTGCTAAATTATATAATCTTACTTAATTATATAATCTTACCAACTAATAATCTTACCAAATTATATAATCTTACTAAAGAAATAGTTGCATTATATATCACAAGGAAAAGTTAGAGAACCCAATTTGCTTGTCACAAGTAAACTCTGAATCACAGGGCTGAGGAGCAAGAAGAAGCTGATGTACCTGAACTTGGCTCCCAAAACCTGGGTTTCATGAATCTGTACTTAATGCAATATTATCACAATACTGCCAGTTGACAGAGAAATATAACTCATTTGGATTTTGGAAATTCCCCCCAAACCTCAGCAATGTCACCTGTCTGCTACACCTTCCCCTCAACTCACAGGCAGGATGGTGAAAGAGCTGGGTACTCACACAAGGAGTTCTTTGAAGTTCAGCCACCCATCCCTGCTCCCTTGGCCTACAAGGAGTTTACTTTTCAGGAACTGGCTGCCAGGCAGGACAGATTCCAGTGCAGGTGCCAGGGTGTCACTGGTAATGATACACTTGGCCTTTGAAGCCTGGAGTCGGTATGAGATGTCTTTGGCTGTTAATTGGGATGTTCCTGGAATAAGGACAATTCCTGGAAAGAAGCAATTGAGAAAACTCAGTATTTCCCAAAAATACTTGGTGGTGTCTCTCTGTTGATGCTGATTTCATCCATCATGGATGTTCAACAGTTTAGAAGCAGAACAGAATAGATCTATTGAATTATTAATGACTCTAATCATAGAAATTGTTCCATTATGGATGTGGTCAAGTCTGGCCTTAGGCTGCAGCCATTCACCCCTCACTGGCTTCACCTGAGGATGCCATTTGACTGGACCCTGTCTGACCCTGTGGTTCCTGTGTGGCTGCTGCCAATTCCCTTTCTAGGCAGAAGACCAGATGTAGAGGTCCCAACAGAACATTCCTGTTGGCATTTTCTTCACTGTAATCTAAGACATGGCTTGTAGCCTGTGTTTGCTTTCTGTCTGCACCCACCAAGTCAGAGAGTGACTCACCTGCTCGCATGCAGGCCACGTTCAGGAGCCACCACTCAGGAACACGAGGCAGAACTGCAATGACTCTGTCTCCTCTCTGCAAACCACAGGCTCCAGAAAGTACATTGGCTGCCTTCCTGGAGAGAGAGCCCAGCTCCTCAAAGCTCCACTTCACCTCCTCTCCCTCATCATTGACCCACCAAAAAGCTGGATTTGCTGGTTTTTTTCCATCCTACGACATGTGAGAAGATATTAAAATAAGACAAACCCTAAAAGGTTTCACTTCAATAAAAAATAACTCCTAACTAAGCAAATCATCCCTGCCAATCACTCTTTTAGGGTGACACCTTTATTTCTGATAAAGAAAATAGAATGGTGTTTTCACTCTGCAGCTGATACTGCCCAGTACCAATGAGGAAAACCTGATTTGTATCATCAGAGATTTGTTCCACTATGTCCTCTTTTTGGATGGAGTAGATTAAATTTTCTTACTAAGTCCTGCTAAAGTGCTGTGGTTTATGAATTTAGGATGAGTGTAGTGCTGATAACACAGTGATGTTTTAGTTGTTGCTAAGCAGTGCTTACTGTAAGTTAAGAACCTTCCCAGTTTCCCACACTCTGCCAACAATGCCTTGGAGGGGAAGCTTGTTGGGAGGTATCTGGGGATGGTCTGGGCATCAATCAGTGGAAAGTGAGCTACTACTACTGCTACCAATATGATAATGATTATTATTATAACATTTCAATTATTAAACAGTTCTTTCCTCAACCCATGGGTTTTACCTTCTTTTTCTCTTTATTCTCCTCCCCATCCCATTGGCTCTGTGTGTGTGTGTGAGAGAGAGAGAGAGAGAGAGAGAAAAAGATCCAGGGGCTCTGTGGTTCTTTTGTTGACAGCTGGGGTTAACAGCACAATGCCTATAAAGTAAAAGACAAATACTACCTTTTCCAGACGTGCCCACTCATCTAAGACATCACTTGCAAAGTTGAAATATTGTGGCAGTTCCTTTTTACACCGGTTTATAGATTCATAATAGGAAATAATCTGAGATGTAAGAAGCCTGTTGTTTCCATGGAATGATCTGGAAGGTGACCTGAGAATCCACAAACACTGAGGAATCCAGGATTTAATAAATGTTCTCATGATAAATGATGTTTTATCAGACAGCGAGGGGAAGAGTCAGATGCACACTGAAAGAATCAGTCACCTGGAATGAAAGAAAATACATTTAAACCAACCCAGTTATTGGATGCTGTCCCATCTATGATGTTGGATAAATGAATGCAAACTGGCTTGAATAAACAGGTTGTTTCCACACACCCTCATTCTATGTCGTGGTACATGTATTTTTTTGAAATGAGTGCTTAACATTACAGTATGCAGAAGGAATAATGAATCCTGCAAAAACAACAACAAGAACCAATGAAACAAATAAATCTTGAGATTACCAGGACAATCCAGTTATGAGCTGATGGGCAATTCATTGAAGTCACTCAGGCCCACTGCAGACTGATGGTTTGAATGGTCCAAATGAATGTGAAGTTCCCCATCCTGCTATCTCATATTTTTTACCTTCTGTGTTTTAAGGACTTTAATGTCCTGTATTAATCTGGCACATTGTCTGTGTCTCACCTGACATGTTCTTTGGGGCTGTTAATTGCCCACAACTTTCCTTCCTCAAACAGAACATCAGATGTTAATGTCTGCATTAGAAGAATATCCCTGCTTCTGTCATCAAAGCATTCACTAGCTCATTCTCCATTCCTTTTCCTTCCCATGGAGCTGAAGAATATTTCCTAACTTCCACCAACATTCTCATTTCCTTAATTTCACCAGCTGCTGACTCATATATCTGTTCACTACATCTGTCCCAAGAACTTTCACTCCAGTAATCCCTTATGTAGGCCCCCAATTTTGATTTACACACTGCTTGCCTTGGAACACCTGCTTACTTTTCCATGCCTCAGCATATCTTCTAGGAGGATCTGATCCATGACCTTTCCCAGGCAGAGAGGTTCTACCTTTGCTTGCTGCAGATGTCCTCTCCCATTACAGAATCACGGGTGAACTCTGAATAAAATACTTTTTCCTGGGAAGGTTTTGTGGCCTGAGTGAAGCTGCAAAGTTTTGCCCTTTGCCCCAGGTTTTTAAGCTCAATTTGCAGTCTTCTACCCCATGTCCCTTGTCTTCATTCATAACTGTTTGTTCTCACATCTTTGATGCACGGATCTCATTGGTCAAATTCTATTCCTCAAGAAAAAGTTACTTATTTAACACTGGAACTATTGCTTTACTCCTTAGCAGAACCTTATACAGTAATATTTAATCTGCCTACTAGGCAAATTAGTACAAATACCCGAGCTTAACACAACTTAATTGTTTCAGTGATATCTGCCAACATAAACAATCTAGATGCACAATTTCCCCCCAGAACAGATATCTTGTCATAAGAAACAGAAATTCATGGTGTTCTCCACACTCCTGAGACATTGTGGCAGAGAAACACTGACCAGTTGTAAACAAGCCCTGATCATTTAGGAAGGTGTTTCTCCTTTCTCAGTCTGCTCTAATTCTCTAATTTAAGTGCAACTTGTGTATTTCAGAGCATTACAATGACAAAATCCATACAACAGACTTTGAGAAAAAGAGGAAGGACATAATATTAAGGAATATTTAGGGAAATGACTGACAAGATGGCACATTTGAAGTTTAGGATTCCAGAGTGCTCTACAGAAACATCCATCAAGAAGACTGTGAGAGCCTTCAAGTTTTTAGCACTTTCTCACCTGCAAATGTAGAAGTGAGAACGAAGACAAAACACTGAGGAAAAGACCCAGTAATGGCAAGTAAGAATGAGTAGGGAGAATTAGAAATTATCATTCCTGTCTTAATACCATTTGCTTTGTTCAGTGATCATCAATGTGAGGAGTTCAGATAAATAACATTTTCCTGACCTGTCTGCTGTACACAGAGAGACTGAGAGCAGCTGGGGGAGATCCCTTCAATCATTTCACTCACCTTTCAGGACATGCTCCCCATATGAGGCACTGTAAAGATCAGCTGCTCCCTGGAGATGTGAAACCTGACCATTCCTTCATAAAGGTTTTAGAGTGAAACCCTTCTGACTTTATTGCTCCCTTCTTCTGGAGTAATGAGAAGAGAAGGCAGCTCAAAACAGATCAAGCAGCAAAACGTTCTGTGGAGTAACTTTTTTCTTGTAATCATTTACACCATTGTTAATTGTACATAATTTGCACCTTAACCTAAAGAACTCTTCCCAACAGTTTAACCATTTAAGTAGATCACAAATTCATCATGATGAAGAGAAGCATTAAAAAGAAATGTCTTTTTCTTTCCACCCTGAAAAATTTGAGAATGTTAGACTGGTAGGTTTTGGATGTTAATTAATTGTTGTTATCCACCTCAAGAGAAATATCTTTTTATTAATTTCTCATTTATTTGTAATTTTCAAAGCCTTGTAGTTTCACCCACTTTTTTTTTTAA
The DNA here is from genome assembly GCA_034336665.1 of Luscinia megarhynchos. Taxonomy (NCBI): domain Eukaryota; kingdom Metazoa; phylum Chordata; class Aves; order Passeriformes; family Muscicapidae; genus Luscinia; species Luscinia megarhynchos. The sequence continues at coordinate 1,759,447 of CM067577.1, read as the reverse complement.
AGGAAGATCTTTATTCAAATTGCAGTAAAATAAACTAGACCTCTGTATGCACCTGAGTCTTTCTCTCTCCCATATCACACTTTGAATTACTTGCACTTCCTTCCTTCTGAAAATTTATAGGTCGATTGCGGGAGTCTGCAGGATACTTTGTATTGGGAAGGACGGTGGCTGGAACAAAACTCAAACGCTCCGTGTAGGCTAAACTTAGTTCCAGGTGCAGTTTATTATAAAGAGCCTGCTAGGAGTTGCCCAGCACAGCTCGGAGCAGGGTAAAAGGGTGAGAGAGAGAAGAGAAAGCAAGAAAAGGAGAGAGGAGGCAAGAGAGGATGCAAGAGGAGGGAGAGAGAGTAATGGGATAAAAGAGTATTGAGGTAATAGAGGAGGGAGAGGAGAAGTGGGAGAAGAGAGGGAAAGAAAAGAGAGGAAGCAAGACAGCGATTTCCTGTTTGCAATACAGTAAAGCATCTTCCATAATGAGTATTCTAATTTTCACTAACCAATGTACTACAAGATACAGAAATTCTATAGCATTTCCATAGAGCCTATAGGAATCATGATATTAGCATAGTATGCTACATTTTAAACTCTAAGATCTCATCTATGGCAGGGGCAAGTCTTTTGTGAGCTTTTGGGTTGCTCTCTGGCCGAGACCATTGTTTAATCAAGAGGGGATTATCTCCAGGGGCTATTCTATCGTTTCATGGTAATTCAGTAACTAAGGCTTTCCTGCCACATCCTCCCCAACAATTCCCCCGTTTTGTTTAACCACTAATACATTGGATATTACAATGCAGAATGCAGGGTACAAATATTAAAACTACAGTTATTACTACTAGAATAACCAAATCTATCTTACAGAGTTCCTTTAGCCAAGATGTAAAGTTTCAACCTTTAAACAAACTGTCTAACCAGGTAGGATAATTTGTTGTGATTTGGTCAGCCAGATCCTTTAAATTCTGCAACTGTTTATGAATAGAAACAGAATGGTCTGATAACTTTATGCCGCACAATTTTTGAAAAATGTTTGAAAAGGTTGAAAATGGTTTTTTAGGACTTGTGTTAGCTAGGCAGACTTGGCTAAAGCAACCCAGGCATTCATCTTTGGTCGATTTACAGGTAAGCTTTCACTATAAAAACTAAAACAAAGGAAGAAAATTAACATGCATTTGCACAAACGATAAAACTTCATTCTTTCCTTGATCTGTTTCTGAGATTTTAAGCCAGAACTTGGGGGTGCTATGCCATCAACTCCCCCTCTGTCTTGTACAATATGTGTGCTAGGTAGCGATAATTAGGGCTGAACTGGACAAGTCCGGCGGCTTAGGCTGCGGTGGGAAAGGCCACTCGGTGTGCCGGACAGCGGGCTGCGGAGGGATAGTGCTGAGTGATGCTCCAGGACTCGGGAGAGAGAGAGGCTGGGCAGGCCAGGAGGCGCTGGCGAGTTCTTCGCACGTGCGGTGTTGGTGTCCAGTGCCGTGCGGACGGACACTTTGAGCGCGGCGCGCTGCCGGCTCCGGCTCCGGCGGGGTGCTCTGGGCCGGGAGGGGCCGGGAAGGGTTGAGCTGCGCTGGCGGGCACGGGCTGCGGAGCTGTGTCCGGGGGGGCTAAAACGGGAGGTGGCAGCGGGGCGCAGGCGGGGCACTGCGGTTTCGGCGGCGTGGCCGTGGCCGTGTCCGGCGGTGCGGGAGGCCCGGGCTGGTTCGGGGCGGCTGCGGGGCCGCGCTCAGGCGGCGGCAGCGGCGCGGCTGCAGTCGTGTCTTGAATGCGGGGATGGGCGAGCGGCGTTTCCACGGTGAACGCTGCCGACTGGAGGTGGGGCGCTCCCGAGCACCGGGAGCCCGGGAGACGAGCTGCGACGGTCTCTGGGCTGAGCTGAGGCGGCGACACCGTGGTGCGGGGCGGGATCGGTGGTGGCGGGGCTCCGGGGAGGGTCCCGCCCTTCTCCTGGGTGGGGACGGGGCGCGCAGCCATCGGCGGGGCCGGCGCAGGGACAGGCATGCCCCGGCACCCCGGGACCGCGGCTAACATGTCCAGCGCGGCTGCGGACATTTCAGCTTGTTGGGTTTGTAAGGGGCTTGGGACAATAGGGACCGCAGCCACGCACGTCATGGCGGCGGCGCCTGAACTCGGGGGAGGAGCGAGGGAGGGGGCGGGGTCGGCGTGACGCTTAGCGGTGGGCGGGGTGACGGCGATGACGGTGGTGGGGCGGGTGCGCAGGGGCGGGGCCAACGGGGCGGGGCCGCAGGAATGGCGGGGCGCGGGGGGCGGGGAGAGTGGGGGGGCGGTGCCAAGGGGCGGAGTTACGGCAGTGACGGGCAGGGGGGCGGTGCCAAGGGGCGGGAGTTACGGCAGTGACGGGGCATGGGGGCGGTGCCAAGGGGGCGGGAGTTACGGCAGTGACGGGCAGGGGGGCGGTGCCAAGGGGGCGGAGTTACGGCAGGACGGGCAGGGGGGCGGTGTCAGGGGGGGCCGGAGTTACGGCAGTGACGGACATGGGGGGGCGGTGCCAAGGGGTAAAGTTACGGCAGTGAGCGGGCATGGCGGCGGGGAAAGTGGGGGGCGGACGCGGCGGCCGGTTTTGCGGGGAAAGAATCGCGGGATTACGGGATCGGGGGAAGTGCCGCCCGGTTAGGGGATATGGGAGCAGGGTTTGGGGATACGGGAGTGGAGGGAGGGGATTCCGCGGCCACGTGGGTTGGGGGGAGGTTTCCGCAGCCAAATGGGCGGGGGGAGGGGGTTCCGGGGGTCCGGGAACGGCGGAAGGGAGCGCTGGGGCTCGGGGGGGAGTGGCCGCCGGGCCCGGGGATGCTGGATGGACGAGGGGAGCCGGTCCCGGGAGCACGTGGGCTGGAGGTGCGGCGGCAGGAGCCCGCGGGACCGCGTGGGCTGTAGGCGCTGCGGGGCCCGGCGAAGCGGCAGTTGAGGACTGCCGGCTTCTTTCCACAAACAGCTCAAGTAGGGCACGACATGCCGGGACTAGTTCTGCCGCAGCCATATCTCGGCGGGAAATTAAAGAGCTTAACTCCAACCCTTTCCCAAAAATCTGCGGTAAAAACTACGGAACGGTCTTTAACTCGTGCTTAGGAAGGTTATGCTGACTAGAACTCAATAAATGCTTTAACTGCTTATACAGAGCTCTCTCGTGAGAGGAATGAGTTTGTCCCATTATTAGCTTTTAACTACTAACCTCGGTTTGCCGCCGGTACAGTGCTAAATTTCCGGGGTTCCACACAAGCGCTGGCCAGGCGTCTTTGCTGGGTGGAAGACACCGTATTTCCGATCCCCTCTCCGAGCACGGCTGTATGCCTCTCTGGGCAACGGCGTAAGGGACTCGGGACTCCCTCCAGCCTGAGCTACAGCTCACGCACCGCCTCGCAGCGTGTGGCTGTGCTCCTGCAGCGGGGAGTGCTGCGGCGGGTCCCTCGGCGAGCTCCAGACGCCTCTAACCGGCAGCAACCGTCCGTGCTCGAGGCTGCCCGAAAGTCCGTGCGGAGCTCGGCTCCCCTGACTCCCACGGCTTTCTCGACAGTAAGAATATTTTAAGAGCTCCAGCCCAATACGTCGCTGAACCAACGCGAAGCTGTGCTCACGGCAAGCAAGGAGAGTAGATAAAAGCAATTTTAATAATTACCGTCCATGAAAAAACGTCCCACAGCCGAAAAGATGAGCAGGTCCTTTAAGGCACGTTGGGCGCCACTCTGCGGGAGTCTGCAGGATACTTTGTATTGGGAAGGACGGTGGCTGGAACAAAACTCAAACGCTCCGTGTAGGCTAAAGGTTCCAGGTGCAGTTTATTATAAAGAGCCTGCTAGGAGTTGCCCGGCGCAGCTCGGAGCAGGGTAAAAGGGTGAGAGAGAGAAGAGAAAGCAAGAAAAGGAGAGAGGAGGCAAGAGAGGATGCAAGAGGAGGGAGAGAGAGTAATGGGATAAAAGAGTATTGAGGTAATAGAGGAGGGAGAGGAGAAGTGGGAGAAGAGAGGGAAAGAAAAGAGAGGAAGCAAGAGAGCGATTTCCTGTTTGCAATACAGTAAAGCATCTTCCATAATGAGTATTCTAATTTTCACTAACCAATGTACCATAAGATAGAAATTCTATAGCATTTCCATAGAGCCTATAGGAATCATGATATTAGCATAGCATGTTGCATTTTAAACTCTAAGATCTCATCTATGGCGGGGGCAAGTGTTTTGTGAGCTTTTGGGTTGCTCTCTGGCCGAGACCATTGTTTAATCAAGAGGGGATTATCTCCAGGGGCTATTCTATTGTTTCATGGTAATTCAGTAACTAAGGCTTTCCTGCCACATCCTCCCCAACAGTCGATGGCAAAAATGGTTCCAATACCACATAGCCTCAAGAATGTTTTTTCCTTTTTCTTCCACAGTTTATTTTTCCCAATGTTCTCCTTCTGCTTTGGGTCACGACAAGCTGCTCTGTCATGTGTCATGGCTGGTACACATGATGGAGAATTTCTCTCCTTGTTTTCCAGATCATTCTTGCTGTTGTCATTCTTTTGCCCACTCTTTGTTCTTTAGAACCTTTCTCTGGATTTTCCCAGTAGCTGTCTTTGGCAGCTCCTGAACAAACTCCACCTGAAAGGCAACAATTCTCCCTTGCAGCCAAACAACTTGTGATTAATTTCCCAGGTGCGACAAAAGATTGTGAAAAGACTTTTAGCGTGGGATAGCAGGGGATAAATAGATGGGAAGCTGCACAACCAGGGCTGGAATGGTGAATTCCTTACTACACCTTGTAACCACTGCACAGACATTACTTGCAGGGAGACCCTGACCTCTAGGAGCTGAGTGCTTCAGCTTTCAGGACAGGGAGTTTCTGGTCTGTCCTAGTGAGAAGAGATGGATTCCAACCCACTGATGCCAGCAGGAATTTCTGTTTTGATTTGGCTGTGTGTCAGAGGAGAGCTCAAGGTAGAACTGGTTAGAATGGAATGCCTTGCCCTTTTGAGCTGCTGTGAAAACCCCGGTAGTCCAGGGAAGAAAGAATGGCTCCTCATGAAGTAAAATTTCATGACCATTGCCTCCCTCTGGGCACTTTCTAGCACACACAGCTAACCCAAGGCTACAGCTGCAACAAACCTTGTAATCTACTTTTATTTTCTCTAACTGTGCTTGGAGTGTTGGTCAGAATGCTGTTGAAAAAGAGATGAGGCAGAACAAAAAATGCTCAGTTTCTGGTACAAGGAGAGAGCCTTTCTTTCTGGGCTGGACTTACCTTCCTTGGATACTTGTAAGGTGCAGTCACCTTCTTGACATGTTGTTGAAGCTCATGAATTAATTTTTCTGGATCATGTGATACAAAAGCAGGAGCTAAAACAATGAAGGCTTTGACCACCTGTGCCACAAGAACGAAGAGATTCCATTAACTTCCAGAGGGAATAAGGGAGTACATTTATTTTGAAAAGTGAGTGTCAAAATTCAGAATGGCAAAAAGTGAGTTTTTTCTTTTATTTCCCTTTTCATTAGGTATTTGTTATCAACTGCTCTGCTATGAAGGACCTATTCTGCAGCAGAGAATGTTTGGCTAGTTTCCATTTTTTCCCTAACTTTATACATTATTAAACTTTCAAGAAGTTCTAGTACAGAAGATAAAGAATACCAGAATCTCATTGCAGTTGCTCAAAGAAATGTTGCAAGGTTGGAAAATATAAAACAAAATTTAAACAGTCTGGATGTCATTGCTACAGTGTACTAAGTGACAAAATGATGAATAATTGAAATTTCATTGCTTGGACAAAAGTATGTCATTATGAGGTTGAAAAGCCAAACTATTTTTACACGTCAAAACCCTGCAAACAAAGAAACAATTCTGATATTTTAAGATCTATTAGGATATGGATTTTTAAAAAATAAGCCCACTTATTTTCAAAAATCTACATCATCTTGAATTCCAAGGAAACCTAGTACATATAGGTAGTGATGTTTAGAATAAAGGGCTTTTCTTTCACAACTTTTGTCTATTCTGTTTTACCTCCCCTCGCACTGGGTCAGGGCTGCTGACAACAGCCACGTCTGACACTGCTGGGTGCTGGATCAAGGCACTCTCCACTTCAAAGGGGCCAATGCGGTACCTGGGGGAGCACAGAGATCAGCCCCACCACTCCATTGGCCTTCCCATTTTCCTTCATGAGGCAAATCTAAAAGGAAACACCTTACCCAGCAGAATTAATGATATCATCAGCTCTTCCCACAAACCAGACATATCCCTCTTCATCCATAGTGCCTCTGTCCCCAGTGAGATAAAAATCTCCACGCACACAGGCAGCAGTTTTCTCTGGATTATCCTGGCAACAATCAAACATTTTAAAAAAAATATCTTATTGTTAGTGAATTTTAATGCATTTACTTTGCAGTGACTGAACTTCTTAAAAAATGAATAATTGTTCTCAAAATGAGTGTGTTCAATGCTGTTTTATATTTTCAACTAAATAAACAGTGCCACTTTAGCAGCTTTGTTGTGGGGACATATGAAATGGACAAAAACACTTTTAAAGTAGATTTCTGTTCTATAGAGAAAAGGTCATGCTTTATCAAAAATGCCCATCCAACAGAGGAAATGACTAAAAGGTGTAACCCACTCTGTTCAGGTAAATGATGTATCATTGCAGGGGGTTGCCAAAATAACTTCCAGATAGAGGAAACGTTTTTCTGTTAACTGTGAAACCAAACACAAATGAGGTGATGTGAAGGAAAAGCATTATCTGACCTTTAGGACCTACATATCCAGTGTAACCTCTTGGTTACACAGGAAAAACACTCTGACAAAAGAAGACATAGTGAAAACCTGAAGTAACAGTATTGAATGTAAAGAAGGCTTTTATGACATAGTGAAAATTGACTTTGTGCAGGTTGTTGTATGAGAATGCAACAAGTATATAAATATTATGGGGGGTTCATAAAAGGATTAAAAACATAGCCATAGCCCCAAAGCCTATTGAATATGTCAGGTCCAATACAGGGGAGAATATCTTTAGGATTGCCTGATTCTACTGTTTTCTTAAGAATGTCCTGCACCTCAGCACCACCACAGATAAACAGTTGCTTAGATGGACCTTTGACCTGAACCAAAATATCTCTTCATCTGATGTGTTTCCTTAACCTGGCTCTGCTTTCAGTGGGTAGAGCATCCCCATTTGAAAAGTGGTGTTTGATTATGTGTGTCACTACTTCAGAGCCATATGATTATCTACATGTGAGGGATTTGCTGTAGTTTGTGGTGGTGCTGTTGATGTTGTGCACATGTTGTGTGTGACAGGCACCTGCACACAGGTTTCTCTGACTGCAGACACTACTGGAATGGGGGTACCTCTGAGTGGAATGAGGGAATAAAATACCTGTGCCTGGGAAATCTTCCCTGAGCTTCTGATGTAAAAGAGAAAAATTTATGTGCATTCAAAGACAGAAATGGAATAGAGGGAAAAGAGGGATTCTCTGAACATGAAGCACAGGACAACTGCCTGGTACATATCCAAAACAAGTACCCCTGGTTTATGTTGCATTTTGAAGCTACACTCTGTCAGTCTGTTCCTGGAACTATGCACTGATCAGGCTCAAAGTCCTCAAGTAACCCAGTGAGACCTTCTGAGGACCCTGCATGGAATTCTGCTGCTGGCAGCACTCTGGCCTGGCTCCCTCCCGAGTCCCTCAGCAGACACAGACCCAGCAGGGCAGCTCAGCTCACCAAGTACTCGGAGAACAGGCAGAAGGGGCGCGAGGGCCGCACCCGCACAGCGATGGTGCCCTCTGCTCCTGCAGGCACAACAGCCCCGTGCTCATCCACGATCTGCAGGGAGGTCACACACAGCAGCAGGGCTCTGATCAGCTCACAGCAGCGTCTGCTGCAGCTCAGAGCAGGGCACAGAGGGGACACGGCCAGCACTGCCTCGCTGTGCCACCCACAGCTGCCACATATCCACGCACCTGCACATCGTAAGGGGGAACAGCTCTTCCCAAAGAGCCAGGTTTAATTTTCGTTCCTTTCATATTGGCACAGATTGTCACCTGCAGAAGAGATTTGTAAAAGATTGCTTAAATTGTTGCAACACCTTGTAAAATCTATAATTGTTTGCAGTAGACAGGACTCTCCTCCTTGTGACTTTGTTGTGACAAGGGCTGAATCAAGACCAAAGCACTGGGTTCTTGGGAACATCAGAGTCTGGGATGTGAGCTGCTTTAATATTTTTAATTAAAACCTCAGACAGGACAAATTGATACTCAGAGCAAATAGTGTCTTTTAGTTCTGCTTTTGAAGTAAAGATGGTGAAGGCTTTTAATAATAAATTAATAGATGTAATTACATTTATTGCAAACGTACTGTTTCGGTCTGGCCATAACCTTCATGGATAACCAGCCCTGTCTGGTTTTTCCACTTCGCCAACACTTCAGGATTGAGTGCTTCCCCTCCAGTTACACAATGTTTCAGACTTGGGAACTCGTAGCTTGAAAGAAACAGCAAATGAAATAATTTTCTTAATTCTTGAAAAGAACCGCAAATAGATTTAACAGAAAAGCCTCCCTCTGCTTTCCAAGGAAGTACAGCTAAAACTTCACAAGCTCCTTTGGAAATGACAATCATCATCCTGGACTAGACTCCTAGATTGCCTGAGTTGCCACTGAAGATGATGTGGTTTATCTCTGTGTCACTAGAAGTAGGGTTTTCTGCTGGAAAATGCATGAGCAAAAGTGTTTCCTTGGGAGAGCTGACATAAAAGGAGAAAACTGAACAAGCACATCAGATGTGTGTGGAAAGCTGAGTTATGTGCTAACATCCAAGATCAGATATAACACAGAGAATTTTCTAGAGCAAAAGGAAAGGATGAAGAGGTACACAGAAGCTGAGCTCTGCTAAGCCTGGGTTGGCTTTTGTCAGGATGAAAGACCCATGTGACAAGAGTGTGACAAAAGATGTGAAAACTCCTTACAAACCAATTCTAACAAACTGGGTATTTTACAGAGTAACAAACTGGTGGGAACAGCTGCCAAATAGTTCTCAGTATGTGAAACTCCTTTAACTGCTCCCTTCATTCTCAAACGTATGAGAACGAAAACTCCATGGTGCACCAGTAATTCCCTGATTCAATGCTGCCTAAAACATTGACTTTAATTGAACTGTGAACCCTAAGTTCAGAGGAAGTGACAAGTTAAAAATTGTCCCACAGAGTTTCCTCTGTGCTGTCTATTCAAAGCCCCAGTCCTGAAGCCCAAGCAGCCCACGGTGTGGCTAATTATTCTCATATTTCCAAACTGAGATCCTTCTTTACAGAGAGCAAGCTGTGCTCCTTAGATTGGCTTGAAGAGAAGAAGAGAATCAAGGAGCCAAAGGCACTGAGCATGCAGAGCTGTCCCAGCAGTGCAGCCCAGGCTCCCTCCCCTCCCTGCTGTACCTGCTCACATCATGTTGGACCAGCATGCGGAAGGCGGTGGGAGCCGTGCAGAAGGTGGTGATGGGGTATCTTGAGAGAGTCTAGAAAAGCAGGAAGTTATTGTGCTGAAAAGAAAGTGTAATGCTGGGTCTGACTTTGGAAATGTACAGGTGATTAACAAAAGAGGCCAATGTTTAGAGGAATTAACTAGCAGATTGGTTAAAAGTGCTTTAGGGGAGGAATAGGAACTCTGGGCAACTCACTGAAAATTCAGGAGTTCAGGTTTATTCCATACTCTGATTACTGGCCCATACTCAGCCTGACCCCAAAACAGCTGCAAGTCCATACCTGAATTGAGGTTTAGGTTCAATATTGGACAACACAGCAGAGATCTCAAGAGCTTTATGTCCTGCATCTTCCTCCAGTTGTCCTCTACACTCAAGCCATGACACTTGGCCTAACCAGGAGGGAAAACACTTGTTCCTTGAGCTTAAGGGGCACCAAATGGAGGGATGATTCCTTGGGAATGTGGGAAGTACTATCCCTGCTGCTACTGAGCAGTGGCACCCATGGACTGGAGCCCAGTTTGTTTCCTTCACTTATGTAAAGTGGAAATAAACATCACAGTATAAAATGTTAAGCTTACCTCTGCAATAACTTCTGATTTAAACTGTGGCATATGGTGTACAAAGACACAGGATCCACAGATCCATGGTGCAAAAACACTGCTCCAAGCTGCTTTTACCCAACCAGTATCAGAGGTATTCCACATTATATCTGAAGGAGTCAAGTTCATCCAATACCTGATGAAAAACAGAGATGAAGGAAATGCTGCAGAGAATGTGATAGACTCATGCAGGAGGCTCCTTTTAGAAGATGTGGTGTCAGCAAGTGGGGCTCTGTAGAATGAGAGAGTTGAAGAGTCTTAAATATTCTCTTCATTCCCTCCTGCTTAATATTTTGAGCATTAATTTTTCTCATGAACAGTGCAAAACATCTTTGTCTTGAGTTGCAGAATCTGGATCTAGAGCAGAACCCAGACAGATCGTCTGGAGTAGGCTTTCCCCACCTGGTGCAGTTGAGGCATCAGCAATGTCACAGCTCATTTCTCTAGGACACTAAACAAGTCACTTCTCTGGACACTTGATCACCAGCTTCCAACTCAGAATGCTTTGGGAAAGCCTTTGACTTTCAATATGAAGATGCAAAATCCTATAATCATGAAACTGCCTACATTTACTGGAATTTTATGGTCACATGTTCAGTTTAACGCTGATCAAGTCACTTAGTCAAGACCCTGGAGGAACTGCAAGAAATAATAATAATACCTGCCAGTGATAATAGTAATAATAACAAAATAATAGTAACCTGCCAGAGACTGCAAATCCAATGCCATAACTGCTGTGGGACTGCATCACCATTTTTGGGAAGCCTGTAGTTCCACTGGTAAAATAGATGAGCATTGGGTCTTGACTCCTCGTCTTGACACATTGATGGTCAGCAGATGCAACCCTTCAGAAGAAATGATATATTCCAGTCACTGCATGCAGTTTTCCACCATGGCAACAGCATTTTTGTTGTTTAGGAGTTCAACAGGAAAGTGTCCCCAAACTGAATAATCTCACCAATTGTTGTGGTTTAATATAGGTTTGCTTTTTGGTTGGGGAGGGAGTCCACCACCTGTGGAACTGGTTCCCTATGGGGACTGGGTGGAAGCAGTCAACTGCCTGGTTTAGAAGATTGATACCCAGCTAAAGCACCCAAAAGAGCTTGTTACGCCTCTGGGGAAAAGCTCATTTAAAGATGAACAAATCCTGGGAAAGTTCTCTTGGCTTCTGGCTTGGAGAAGCCCAGGCCAGACCCTCATATCTGGGTGGGCTCGGCCTGCAGCTCGGCCCGCGGTTCGGCCGGGCTTTGGCCTTGCTGCCGGGCCTGTGCCGCACCACCCAGACTGCTGGGCCGAGGCTGTCATGGCACGGCTCGCACAATGAACTGAGCTTAGCACAATGAACTGGGCTTAGCACAATGAACTTTGTTTAGCACAATGAACTTTGTTAAGCACAATGAACTTTGTTTACTCTGGGACCAGCTCCAGCAGTGGCCCCGTGGCCGGCGCTGGGGCGGCCCTGAGGCCTGGAGCGACCGGGATTGCGCAACCCACACGGGCAGCACCCGCGGCCTGTGTGTCTCAGCAAGACTCCTAATGGACTTTGTTTGCTTGGCCACTTTTAGCCAGCTGTGCTGCAGACAGGGACAAAGGCAGCAGCAGCAGTTTTGTCTTTCCCCAGCACCCCACATGAAGGAGAGGCACGGGCAGCCAGCCGGGCTTGCACAGGGCGCGGGAACCGCGTGGTTGGCACTGAGAGACACGGCGATTCCTCGACTGCAGAGCCTGCATGAGATCAAACTTTTAATGCTGCAGGACTCTATAAAAACTGTTTCAATTGAAAAATCTTGAGATGAGTTTATCCTAATGAATCTACAAACACCAATTCTCTCCCAGGTGAAAGAGCTGGGTACTCACGCAAGGAGTTCTTTGAAGTTTAGCCACCCATCCCTGCTCCCTTGGCCTACAAGGAGTTTACTTTTCAGGAACTGGCTGCCAGGCAGGACAGATTCCAGTGCAGGTGCCAGGGTGTCACTGGTAATGATACACTTGGCCTTTGAAGCCTGGAGTCGGTATGAGATGTCTTTGGCTGTTAATTGGGATGTTCCTGGAATAAGGACAATTCCTGAAAGAAGCAATTGAGAAAACTCAGTATTTCCCAAAAATACTTGGTGGTGTCTCTCTGTTGATGCTGATTTCATCCATCATGGATGTTTAGCAGTTTAGAAGCAGAACAAAATAGATCTATTGAATTATTAATGACTCTAATCAAATAAATTGTTCCATTATGGATGTGGTCAAGTCTGGCCTTAGGCTGCAGCCATTCACCCCTCACTGGCTTCACCTGAGGATGCCATTTGACTGGACCCTGTCTGACCCTGTGGTTCCTGTGTGGCTGCTGCCAATTCCCTTTCTAGGCAGAAGACCAGATGTAGAGGTCCCAACAGAACATTCCTGTTTGCATTTCTTCTCTGTAATCTAAGACATGGCTTGTAGCCGGTGTTTGCTTTCTGTCTGCACCCACCAAGTCAGAGAGTGACTCACCTGCTCGCATGCAGGCCACGTTCAGGAGCCACCACTCAGGAACACGAGGCAGAACTGCAATGACTCTGTCTCCTCTCTGCAAACCACAGGCTCCAGAAAGTACATTGGCTGCCTTCCTGGAGAGAGAGCCCAGCTCCTCAAAGCTCCACTTCACCTCCTCTCCCTCATCATTGACCCACCAAAAAGCTGGATTTGCTGGTTTTCTTCCATCCTACGACACGTGAGAAGATATTAAAATAAGACAAACCCTAAAAGGTTTCACTTCAGTATAAATCACCCTTGGCAACTGCTCTCTTAGGGTGATACCCATCTTTCTGACAAACAGAGTAGAATGGTGTCAATACCCATCAGTAAAACTCTATCATTTGAAATTTGTTCCACTGTGTCTGTGTTTTACCTGGGATAGAGTAAGCACTGCTTAGCAACAACTAAATCAGAACTTTCCAGTTTTTCACACTCAGACAAAAAGGAGGTGCATGAAAAGCTGGGAGAGATCATAGACAGCTGACCTGAACTGTCCAAAGGGATATTCCACAGCACAGAGGGTCCTGCTCAGTTTATACCCTGGTGGGAAGTTGGTTGAGAGGTGCCAGTCACTGTCTGGGGACAGGGAAGATATTGATCATTGGGCAGTGGGAAATTGTGTTGTGCAGCATTTGTATTTTCTGGGTTTTCTTTGTTGCTCTCTCTTTTTGTTATCTCCCTTTTCATCACTGCTACTTCCACTAATACTTCTACAATAGTGATAATTATTGTTATTAATACTCTTCTTCTTATATTTTATATCAATTCTTAAACTGTTCTTTTGTCAACCCACGGATTTTACCTTCTTTTTCTTCTAATTCTCCTCCCCATCCCACTGAGGAGTATGTATATGTCTGTGTGTGTGATCCAGGTCCTCTGTGGTTCTTTGTTGACAGCTGGGGTTAAACTACAACTCAATGTCTATAAAATAAAAGACAAATACTACCTTTTCCAGTCGTGCCCACTCATCTAAGACATCACTTGCAAAATTGAAGTATTCTGGCAGTTCCTTTTTACACTGGTTTATAGATTCATAATAGGAAATAATCTGAGATGTAAGAAGCCTGTTGTTTCCATGGAATGATCTGGAAGGTGACCTGAGAATCCACAAACACTGAGGAATCCAGGATTTAATAAATGTTCTCATGATAAATGATGTTTTATCAGATGGCGAGAGAAAAGAATCAGGTGTACACCGAAGAAATCAGTCACCTGGAATGAAAGAAAATACATTTAAACCTGACCCAGTTATTGGATGCTGTCCCATGTATGATGTTGGATGAATTAATGCAAACCAGCCGGAATAAATAGGTTGTTTGAACACATCCCAATTTCCCTATTATTTTATGATCCTCCTTTTCTTGTAAAGGGATAGTGCAGTGCTTTTCATTAGAACATTTGTCCTCTACTTTGTCGTCTGATCAATGACTCTCGTATCTCATCTCTAAAATTTCACTTGCCAGTCCCTTTCTCAATATCTGTGTCTGGATTCCTGTAAATTTTACATTACTTTGCCTGCTTACAGAAATAAAATGCCACTACTATTGAAGTGTTTTAGGAGACTATCACCTTGACTTAAAACTGTCTCTGTAATTATGTTATGCCTTAAACCTGCACTAGATGGCGAGTCACACTGAATTTATGCACCAATAAAACTGATGAATCTCTGATTTGTTTTCTTATGAGTTCTATTTTCTTTGAAGGAATGGAATAAACACAAAATAGACAGCAGATGAGAAAAGGTGGAGTGCCAAAGACTTCCATTTGCTTTGCACTTCAGCTGAAGTGTGCAGCTTGGAAAAAGATGCATGTTGTAAAATAAGCTTGCAAAGAAAGTGCCAACATTTCTGGTTTTTCCTAGTCTTTCCTACACAACATACAGGTACATGTGGAAGAGACAGAATGGATGATGTCACAGGTATTTATAGCCCAACCCTGAAAGTCAAGAAAACTGGATTTTCACTCACAGGTGCTGAATTATCAGATAAACTTCTTTTGAGTGTAATGAAGTCTTTAAGGATGTACCACTATATCAAAGGAATTCTTTTCCCCAATTCAATGAAATCAGCTTTGCTTTATAAACTTTTTTGTGCCATGATATTTTCCTTATTTAATAGCCAGCAGTACATACTTGTCTCCCAGGAATTTTATGCAGTTACTTTCACCTTTGCATTATTTATTGCAAGTGTAGGTGTAGTGAGAGCTTCCAGTGTTCAGTGCCAATAAATAACAGTCACTCTGAAATCACTGTCTTTGTGAGACAAACCAAAAAAATTGAGACAGGAGCACATATGTGGCACATCTCAATGGCTCTTGACCACATATTTTAAGGGGTGTGAGTGGTAACTAAGCAGAAGTCTCTAGGATATTATTTATCCTGAATCCAATGTTTCCTGCTGGCTGGACTGTGACTTCTGCAGAGGGCAGATTTTCCATAGCTCTCAAACTACAAAGCACAAAAAGGAAGCCAAAACTAACTAGCACTGATGAAGAAATGCACAGAATGTGACTTTATCTGCAAAGAAAACATTGTTCTCCACCAGTTCAGTTTCATCCAAATCTCACTCCTTTCCTCATTGCAAATCTGTCCTGGCACATTGGACTGTTGTATGCCCCTCCTTTTTCTGCAGTTTCCTTTCAGGCCATGGAGGTTGGAAGCCCTTTCCATGATGGAGCCTATTTCCTGCTAGGAGGTTTCCAGGAGGGATTTAAGTTGACAGCTTTTGTTTTAGTGTCAGGGGGAAAACCAGCTCTCTCAGCAAATAGTTTTGTCATCCTACCTTTGTTCTGTGAGCCTTAGGCTGTGTTCTGAGCTTAAACACTGCCTGCTCAGCTCAAACAGGTCTTGTTAGTTTTAGCCTGCAATTCTGAGAGATGCTTTTTAACCTTACTAGCATGTTGGAAAGGAGCCTGTTATGAAGAGAAAGAGACCACAAAGTCAAATGGGAGACTCTTATCTTTCTGCTTCTTTTTCTCCTTTAGTACCTGATTGCTGAATCTGTATTTATGTGTGATCTTATCTTGCAAGCAGCCTGAATACACAGCTCCTGATTTCTACAAGCACTGATTTCTACTCTACAAGCACTAATAGAACACACCTCAAGGTGCATTACAACACAAAGCTTTTGAGACTGATAGAAAAGAGTTTGCTGGAAACTCAGCCCCACTCACAGCAGGCATGCAAACAGACTAAATTGCAGCAATATGACCCCCAAGATCCCTCACCCACAGAAAATGGAGGCTACCACATCAACCCTCATTATGAACATTCCTTCTTTCTAGTGGTGCCCTCCTGGATAAAAAGTCTGCTAAAGGCACGAGATGCAAAGCATCACTTGCTACTCCTCAGGAAGAAGAAAGAATAATTACTGAAGGAATTTCTTCTTGGTTCTACTAATCCAGACTCACCTGTTGTCAAGTCTGCTCTGTCCTTCGTGCCACTGAAACAACCACTAGAATACCCAGTCTCCTCTACCAGCTACAGCTTTGGGGGTAAAGTTCACAAATTTCATCAGAGTTTAAGGGTCAAAGATGTTTCTGCTACAGCTACAGACTGGCAGGTAATTATAGAAGTAATAATTCCTTAGTAAATTGAAGGAATCCTAGAATCTTGATATTTCCGTAAGATATTTTTTTTAATGTTCTGAAAAGACTGTCTAGGGAGGCCTCATAGTTCACAGGTTGATAGCTATCCTAAGGATGAATTGGTACATTTAGTCCCTTCAGTTTATTGCCCAGAAAATTGTGTTTCCACTGAAAACCAATGGCAAAATCTTCTGGTTTAACCCTTGAAGCAGTATCTTACTTGAGCTACAGCTTTCACTTAAGTACAGAGGGGAGCCTCACAGACAATACATGGAAGAGTTACAGACATTAAAATTACCTATGCAAAGAGAGTTTTTCCTTGACTTCAGCACACTCTCAGTCAGATCCACAATTAGTAGAGTGTAAGAGACAAGTGAACATTAGGCAGAGGAGCAGTCTCAAATACTGTCCCAGGGACCTGACCTGCTGCTTTGTGTGCAGCCCTGACAAGAGAAGGGTGCATAATTACACCAGTGCACTCTGAACGCACTGGTGCTTCTGTAGGCAAGTGTTTCCTTCTGCTCTTTCTTCTCCCTGGGTTGTTTACTTACAGAAACAGTAAACCCAACTTCCCCATTAATATTTCCCCACCCCCAAACACTACTAAAGATGAGGAAGTACCTAACTAATTTAATCTTCCCATGGAAAGGTGCAGTTGCTCCACTGGTGGTACACTGTTATCAACCTTATCAGCCTCTTGGTTTGGCTGATACAGCTGCAGACATTTGAGCAGCAAACCCTACAGCTTAATGCTCCTTTCTTTCTCAGTATCTGGATAAAGGCAGGACAAGATGAAGGTGCATCCATTTTTCCTTCTTCTACTGTTGCTTCTCACAGGCTTCTTGGCAGCAGACAGCATAAGCCCAAATGAAGCAAAGCTAAAGAAAACCAAGCTCCCCAAAATAAAAAAGGAGAACCACGTCCTCTTGCTGAAAACGAGCAACTTTGACAGAGCACTGAAGGAAACCAAGTACCTCCTGGTGAAGTTCTGTGAGTATCAATTTCCTCTCCCTTACCCTGGTGGCTCTGCAGAGAATGACTGATTTTGGGGAACCCAGGAATGCTTGTTTTACCATTGCTTTGTCCCCTAGTCCTTGTTTGTTTTGGTTTCCTTCATGTGTCTATTCTAGTTGTAACTACAGTAATTTATTCTTTTTTGGGGTGGTTAAATACCAGTCTGCTGTATAAGACAGTGCTGAGTTGGCATTCTTTGCTTCCACTGCCTAATTTTGCAAGTATGTGTTTCACAGCAATGATGGGTAAAACATATGAAAAAAAACCCCAACCAAACAAAAGTTAATCAGAGAGTGTTTTTCTCCTGCTCACATTTTCATCAGCACTTTGTGTGAGGTTTTTTGGATGGCATCTCTCCTCTGTGAGAATTTGGGTTTCAGGGATTGTTTTTTACAATATTTTGATGTATTTATTTGCATTATATTGCTCTTGTTCCCTGAAAGGAATACTTGATTAGATAGAGGCAAGTTTATTGTCCTTCTTTTAGGTTCATGTTCATTCCTTCTGGGGAGAAAACTGTTGGGGTTTTTGAGTAACTAACTTTGTTATAAGGTCTGGCCATAATATACTATAATATACTATAATATACTATAATATACTATAATATACTATAATATAATATATCACATTATATAAAATAAATATTAATATGTAACTATATGTTCAATATAATATTATAGCAATAAAGAATAAAACTGATAATAACATAAATAAAGAATATAATGAAGACAAGAAAGATAATAAAGATAATAATAAAGAAACATAAACATAAACATAAACATAAACATAAACATAAACATAAACATAAACATGAACATAAAAATAAAATAATAATAATAATGTAGTGTAGGTCAACCTGAAATGAAAACACTTCTATTTCCAACAACAAAACCTAAAATACACTAACAGACTCAGGAAACTAAAAATATGTTTGGATTATACCAAACATTTCATTAATCCTAAAACAAGGTTATAGAACTTCAAGTGTTTTTAAACTTTCAGAATAATCACATTAGAAAGTTATTTAAAACCTGGTGTTTAAAATTTTTAGATACTTCTGAAAGTGTTGAAATTTAGAAAGATTTAGTTTACTGATTGTGAAGGATTTAAAGCTATTTGCCAAATTCAGTCTGCAGTTGTGAACTGTTTTATTTCTCTGAAGATGCACAATTTTAGTGAAAAAAGAACTTATCAGAAAATCCTTAACCATTCTGTATTCTCTTCTTTATAAGAGCTGTTCCTAAAGCACAGGATCTAAATGGCCAGGTCAGAGTAGAGTTTGTGGACAAACTTTCTTAGTACTGGCAGAGATTATCAGCAGTGAGATATTGCAACACACTTCAGGATTGCAACCAAATATGAGTGGAAAACAGACATGAGAAAGTTCATGAAGAGACAGGAGATGGAGAAAGATTGTTCAGAATACAGAGCCCAGGAACTTGGGCACCCAAAGGGTGTGGGAGTCTAAATCAGGCTTCCTTGACCCCTTCTTCAGAGCAGTCACCCCTCTGGCACCACCCTCACACCTGGCTTCTTCAGAAGGGAAGGACAGACTCTTCCATTCCCCACCTCATCTTCCAAAATACAGAGATGCAAACACCCCTGGCTCCCCAAACACTCCTTGCTGCAGTGATCCTCATCACTTTCCCGTCTGCACCAAAGGCCAGCATGTCAGGCTAAGGGCTCACTGAAAACCCTTTCCCCCACAAACCAGAAAGGCATCCACAGTCCCTGGAAAGAATCATGGAATCACTCCCAAGAGTGATGAGCTCCACAGCACAGATCCCTTATCTGGAAATCACTGGCCCCAATCTCTACTGCTCCCTTTGGAGATGTGCCACTAAACAGCCTCTGGGGCAGTGAAAAACTATCCTGCAGTGAGGCACTGCCCTGGGGTGTAGGAAACATGACTCCTCAATGCTGAGCGAACTGATTCATTTGCTGCAATAATTTCATTGCCACAGCACCAGGAGACTAAAGATGGGATCTGTACATAAAAGCCATAAAGTCCTAATCTTTTATATCCTACTTCTTAGAAGTCTGTCTAAATAAACAAACAGTGTTAACAGGGAACTATTAAGGAAACAGATAATGTGAGAGAAAACAATATTGCCCAGATCATCCAGGAAATCTGTGAGGCTGCCAGGAATTAGTTTCAGAAATTCAGAACGAATGTGAGACCTGAGATCTTTTTCTTCCTGACTCATCAGTAATCACAGAGACATAGAGAGTAGGAAGGAATCCTAGGCTTCCCAGAAGATGGGATTTCTTCTGGTGCTGTACCAACACCGCAAAAGTCAGAGCTACAAACTTTGATTTATGACTCTGTCTTAGGCCACCTATCAATTATGAGAAAACCCCAGTGCTTCCCCTGTTGCATAATATTATTTACTTACCAGTCCCACAGTATTTGTCAGGTGAGGTCTGCTTTGATGTTTTCTGCCCAGTGACCCCCAAGTCTTTTTAATACCTGTCAGTTCCACCCTGACAGTGTCCCAGGCGTGCCTTCCTTCAGGAGGGGTTTCTATAAATACATGCTGACTTCCAGCCAGGCAGTGTCAGATCCCTCAGATCCCTCTGGAGCTGGGCAAAGTTCACAGGGCAGGTACTCAGAGTGAAAGCAAAGCATTGACCCGGAAATCCAGAACTCTTCCTCTCTCATCCCAGCTGTTCTGTGCAACAAGTCATGTCTGAAAATGATGCAAGCACCACCCAGCAAAGTGTGAGCCCTGCCCAGCTCCTCATCTCTGCACTCAATTGAAAGTGCTCTTCTGCTGCAGGCTGTGGCATCTCCTTATCCATGTTAAACTGATCTAAATTCCACACAAATGCCTATGAGCACAGGGAATTCAGAGCACTTGTTGCCAGCAGAAGGTAGATCTTAGATCAGAGCTGTCTGCATGGAAGTTTCACTGTTTACACTACAGACTGCCCGAATATAAAGCCCTCTGTTTACTTTCACTGCAGAGAAAAGCAAAGAAGCACCATAGAAGGTCTCAGTCCCTCTAACAAATATGCCTACCACAGAGACAATGAACTTTGTGCACTTGCAAACACAAGCACTGACAGCACTGCTTTCAGGGCACATGCTAGCACCACTTCCTCCAACTTACCAGAAGAATTCATGAAAAGACACAGACCCCAGTGAATGCTTGATTCCACAGGTTTCTGAGAATGCCTGCTGCTGTTCTTTCCAGTGAAAGTTTTTAGATCCCAGATAAACATGGGAATAACCCAAGGACAAGCACACAACTGGTGCAGACATTGTGCTGCTGCTTTGTGTGCTAAGCACACTCTCATCTATGAAAAGGTGATGTTTACCTTTTCTAGCAGAACATTTCTACATCCAGTGAGGCACTGGGTCAGCCACAGTATTCCTGCAACCTCTGACTGACAGCCTGTGCTGAAATAATGACATTTAATAGGCAAGATGAGGGTTACTCTTGAAGACAAACATCTCCTTTTTAAGGCACAAAAGCTGAAGGTGATGCTATTAAGAAGAAACTGCAGTTATCTGCAGCAGAATTACTTACTAGCATGGGGTTCTCATTTAGGTGTCTCTCACACATGCTTATTTCAGTGAATGTTTACAATAATCTAAATGTAGAATAAACCCTGATGTTTACATAGAAGAAAATATCAAATGAACTGCAAATCTCAGTTAAAAAGTAGAGAGGTCAGCACAGGAGGTTATGGCTGTATCTCACTGTAGAATAGAAAGGGAGAATTCAAGGTCACACAAGCAATCTTGCAACTGCAGCAAGATTAACATCCTTCCAGTCTGATATGTTAAACATGAATCTATCCTTCATCTGAAGACTCTTCTACAGAGAAATTTATATACCTGTAGTGCAACTGTAAAAGCAGCCTGCTCAGATGAGAAATGGGACTGCTGAAATGGTTTTGTGGCCATGTCAGAAACTAACAGCCAGGAAATCAGTATCTGGCAGGACAACAGGCACAGTCACAATGACTCCAGCAATCCCTAAACCATCAGTTCAGACAGAATAATGAGATTGGAGGCCACCAGCAATTAGCTATAGGAAAATTAACTCATCGTGCTTCTATGTATACCCACTTCAAGAATTCTTTGGGGCCATTAAACACATTCATGTGTCAGCAAAAGATTTATCTGTCCACATTTCAATATCTTTTAGCTCAGTAAACTTCACCATGAAAAAGAAGTAGCAGCTTACTCAGGTTGTCAATGCACTGAAGAGGTGAGAGTCAAAACACAGGATTTCTGGTTCTCTTCCCACTTTTAATTTTCAAACCCTTAATTTACCCTTGTTTTTATTTACAACACAGCTAAAACTACTGGTAATGGAAACATTCTCCCATGTTAATAGGAGGCTGTTTTTGAGCTGACAGTCTTTGAAGGGCTCTTGCTTCTGGCAGCTGTGGCACAGCACACTGGTTCACACAGGTGTCCCACCTCCCACACATGCCCTCCCTGGTGACCTTGTCACCAGCTCTGCTGCCTCTTATCTGTGTCTGCTCCTGTTTTCTGTGATGCTCCTCGAGTCTGGAGCCTGTGATGCCACATCAGCCCCAGCAGCTGCTTCCTCATCCCAAGGCCTGAAGCGATTGGTGTCAATAAAAATCCAAACCAGGGGAAGCGAAACAAAACTCAAGAAAAGGCTCCAGATAAAAGGAGTGATGATTTCCTGCAACACTCAAACGACTTGAAAAATAAAGCACCTGGGAGGCAAACAGAGAATGAGTGGAATGAAAAGGAATTGATGGAGAGCTGAAGAGGAGTCTAATCACTCAGGAAAGCAGGGGAAAGGTGCATGATGGATGTTTCCACATGATTTCTGGGTAGCCAAGGAAACAGTTTTTATCTGTCTGTTCACTCACTCAACTTGTGTCTCACAGTTAGCAGGTCAATGGTACTTAAAGTTCTCCTGGTCTGACTGCTGGAGTCATTCACTTCTCCCAGCTGCAGCACAGAGCTGCTAAATCTACCAACTCTCATTATCTAAGCATGCTACTTATATCCCTAGTTAGCTGCAACTCTGACTACTCAGGTTTTTTTCAACCAAGTTGTAAAAGGATAAAGCTCCAGGCCTTTATCTCTCACTTGTCTTTGAATGCAGAGCAGTTTGTGTGCCTAGTTTCCTTCCCCTGTCTGTTTTTCATGTTAATATAACCTTACAGCTCCAGGGCCCAGCCTAGGATGGCCCCTCTCCTTCCACCAAGCACACAGCTGCCATTTGAGCTGGAGAAGGGCTGGCACAAAGGACAGCATGAGGAATACACTGCCAGCCTTTAAAACACCACACTCTGCTCCTCTCTTTCCCTCCTCCATATCTCATCTGGAAAAATACTTTCTGCATTACAAAAGCTTGCTTCAGTGAAGTGCTTACAAAAATGGGACCAGAGAGTCCTAATGTGAGCAATATTTAACTCTATCCTTCACCTATCTTAAACTCATACTCAGCATAGTCAGTCAAACTACTTTTTAACTGCTCATCATGTTTTCCCAACAGAAGAATATTAAAATGCTGCTGGTTGTTCACTGTGATTGGCTCAAGGACATAGGGAGAGGTGAAATAGAAATAGCATCAATAGAAAGAAGTAAATATAATCCCTCATTTATTTCTGAGTCACAGAAGACCTTATTCAAACTCTCCAGCTACCACTTGACACAACAACCTCCACTAGAAAGTTTCATGCTGTGGCTTATGTAACCCATTGGCTTTTGATTGGCCTTTTCCAGATGTTACTTTATCTCAGTCTTCTCAGAATTTTTCTGAAGAATTCGCTGAGGCTGCACAACAGCTTAGAAAAGAAGCTCCAAGAATCCAGTTTGGCAAGATGGATGTGACGCACCAACCCGACTTGAGAAAAGAATTTAATATTCAAGCCTTTCCTACTGTGAAATTTTTTGTGAATGGCAGCAGGGAAGATCCCATAGACTGCAAAGGTAAACTGTCTCCTGCACTGATAAGATAATGATATGTAACGACAGGATGTGCCTATCTATTACCCTGCTGAGAAGAAAAATATAGATGCTCAGATAAAAAAATGCACAAGGTGGAAAGCTGGTTTTACCCATGGTGTTGAATGTGCAATGGCCTCTGTATGAATATAGGAACTTCAATCTGAATTCATCTTCCAAGGGCATAACTGGGTATCTTCTCTACACCAAGTTCACACAGCCAAATTAATTACTGGTGTTATTCCACTGAGTACAGCATCACCCCAACAAGACACCTTGTTCCCAATTATTACAATAAACATTAATGAGTTGTGCCAAACAAGAATTGGGTCCCCAAACTGCTCCATTACTCTTCTGGTCACTGCAATTCCCATGGGCAGTGTCCCTACAGAAACAGGCTGGAGCAATGCTACATCTAACAAAGAACTGGGAATTCACAGGGGTTTTTGGCATCCTTAGTTCCTAAGCTAAGGAAAATAATTTTGCCATTTAGCCATCAGAGGGAGCTCATACGTGGCTTAGAATAAAACATGGAATAATTTGAAGTATTTTACAGAAAATTATTAAGCAAAGACAACAACAGACTTGAGCAATTCCAGAAATCCAGAAACGTTATTAAACATTTTTGTTCACTTACAGTATATACACGAAAGGTTTTGTTTTTCATAAAATGAGGAACTTTTAAAGAGGTGATAAAAATTGTATGACTTGGTCAAGAATCTGTTAGTGTACTCTGAGCATATACAGGTGAGTCACAAGTTTAATACAAGGACCAAAAAAAGGAACCCAAAGTTTGCCTCCTGAACCTGTACACAACCTTGTGCTAAGATATCTTGAACTGCTGAGCCCCCTGTGGCTCCTGCTGAAACCTGATCTTCAGTATTTTTAGCAACTTGCTCCTCCTTGCTATTGAATTTCTTACCAAGTTCCCACCATCTAGCCTTGTGCAAACAGCAGCCTCTGCACAAATGCCACTGAAAGCGTGATGTGCCATCCTGAGCTTCTGCTAGAGGTGCTGACACCTGAAAAAAACCCTCCCTTCAGTCTCTGATTAAATCTACAGCATTGACAAGAAAACCTCTCTTAAACTGGTAAAGCTGTGAGATTTTCTGGTGTGAAACAGTGAGTACAGAGAACTGTAGCACACACATAGCTGCCCTGCAGAGAGCTGCTGTTTGAGGCACACTTCCTAGCAAGGTGCAAGAATTAGGGAACTCTGCTGCTCTGTGCTTTGTACCAGGCAGATAGCACCAATTGTTTGGAGGACATGTGCCACCAGCAATGGTTTAAATTACATTTTGTTCACTGGTAAGTGCTAATGTGCAGCACTGAGTAAAACCTCACATACCATGTTTGACTCTTAAAGCACTGAGCATTGGCAATTGGGAATGTGCACTGGCCACACAGTGACTTCTCACACAGGATTGGTACATATTTCATACCACAAAATAAACTGCAGACCTTGCTTAAATCAATTAATTCAACTCTTTATGGAAGATGAAAGTTTTGAATGGTGTCCCTGGCAATGGACATAACATGAAAGCCAAATTCTAGGCTTCATAAAATCATCATTTACAACTGCAAGGTCAGAATTTTGCCAGCACACAGGCTGCTTAAAGGAAGTCAATAGAAATACTAACCACACAGAAAATATGCTTAAGGGCTATAGCACTGACATAAGTGACAAGACCTCAATTCTGCCTTTAGACAGCACAAGTCAAGCACTATATGGCTACTAGATACTGCTCTGTGCTTTGTTCTGCAGCCTATACACTCCAGAGCAGATGACTGTCTGCTTCACTTTTTTAAAAAAGAATTTTAAACTAGTTGCAGTGCTGTCTGCTGCAAAATTGATGGCAATAAATGGTCTGACTCAATTTTGATCTTGTCATACTGCTACAATGCACAGTGCTGGGACTTGCATCTCTGATAATCCACTTGTACTGTACATCTTGACTCTAGCACTTAACTTTTGCTTTTTCATGTATGATTTTAATTAACCCTTACTGTGGTCCAACAAGCCTGTCTGTCATACAGAGATAAAAGGGCTAAGATTTTAATCACCTGAGCTTTAATCTGTTGCCTCAAATTCCTCTGAAAACATGATAGTTTGAAAATGTAATTTTTAAAGAGACTCAATACTATAAAACTTCTGAAGGCTTAGGAGAATTTAGCAGATATTGACTGACTATAATCTCAGTAAAACTGGCAGTAGTAATTTGGAAGCCAAAAGATGGAACAATCCAGAACTAAATGACAACTTTGGCACTTCAGCTTTGTTTCTTATGTCTAAACTGAAGTGATTCTACGGCCCCACAGAGGAATTTTACCATGTCTCTGTGCCTATCAGATCCCTCCTGCAGCATCAAAGGAACAATTTTGACACCTAATGTAATTGAACAAACAGTTCAATAAAATCTGCAATTGGTTTGAAGCCATTCTGGATTAAACCTCAGGTCGATAGCACTTTATAGCTCACTGTGATTTTGGGACACATGAAATCTTGCAGGACAGGTTTTCTACCTGTCTGAAGTTCCTCATCTCTATTCTCCATGTGTGATTAATCATTTAACTGGACATAAAACCTTTTGCAGAAGTCTCAGAAAAAGCTGTACTGATTCACTGTTGATCTTCCAGAGTCACAACAGTTTAAATGGTGACTAGGACCTGAGGTTGAATTTGGACACCTCAACCCCCTCTCAATCAGCTCTGACCTCAGTCCTAAGGAGCCCAAGTCCATTTGTATTTAACATTCCTCTGCACTTCCACTGCCTCTGTCCTGATTGCACAGAAATTTCTGTCGTTCATTTTGACTTTCATTTTAACTCTCTTTTCCTTCCACAGGAGTCAGGAAAGCCTCAACCTTTATTACATGGGTGAAAAGAAGAACAGGACCTAGCACTGTTTTAATCAACTCCACTGATCAGGCTGAAGCCATCATAAAAGCTGATGATTTAGCAGTGATTGGCTTTTTTAGGGTAATTATCTGGAAAGATCAAAAGGCTCATTTCTGTGCCAGCTTTGGGACATACTGCTTGCTATCAACACCAAATCCCACACATTCAAAAGATAAAAAACCCCAAAACCTAGAACTCACCAGAAAAACCCAGGCTCTCATTTTCTCTATATTTGAAGAAAAAAAAAAATTAACTTTCTCTATTTTTTCACCCTTCTAGACAAGCAGCCCAGGCAGAAATAAGAAAATCTTACACCACAGCACATTTCCTTAGTCAGTACCTGGGCACAGAGACCCTGAGAGCTGCTTCTGAGAGCAGGATGCTCCAGCAGAGTTTGCACAGCTCTGGCTGGTCACAGCAGTGTTTTCTGCACCCTCAGAGAAAGAGCTTCTGCCAAACTCTCCCAGTTTTTCCAGGTGTGAAGAATGCCAAATCCACATGGATAGGAAGTCATAAAATATTGGCACTGTATATGATCCAACAATGTGTTGTCTTTTCTCAAGCAAATTCTACCAGTTTCCAGAGCAGAATAAGGTTCTGAGGGTTTGGGCTGAATGCTAATGATCAACAGTCAATAGATATGCTGTCAGAGTGAGAAAATAGGAACAGCTTTTTTCTGATTTTTCAGTGTGTCCTTGAAATCTTTAATATCTGGAAATTAAATCAAGGATTTTCTCCAACTAAAGAGACTTTTATTCTGCTATCTCTCTGCCCAGTTAAAAGCACAATGTCTGGACTCATATCTGAACTGATAATATCCCAATATGTAATAATAATATATAATATGTCCTGTCTACAGTAGATAGTCCAAGTTTGGTGGATATGGAAAACAGGACTCATTACCAAAATGTCCCGTAGCAATGAAGCTGGTGAGCACGTAGAACATAAGAGGACAAATTGTGAAAATGCTCAGTGCCCAGAACTTTGCTTTGCAGCAATCTGCTTGCAGCCATTTAGGAAGAAAGGCAGTTTTCCAGTGCTGGGGGAAATTGAGAAGCTCTTTCTATCACAGGGATGCCAGAGAATTCCCTGAACCACACTGATAGCAGACATTGCCTGCAGATCTGTTTGACTGGACACTGGCTTCACTCAGGGGCTGAAATGACAACAGATGAGCATGAGCTAGGGCATGTCAGAAATTTAATGGGTGGAAGCCAAAAAACAGTGTCCAAGCAAATAAAGAGCCATATTTGGGCTTCTATTACTCACAGATTGCTCAGAAATAGGAGTGCCAGGATGTGTTGGAAGGTCTCAGCATACAAATTACTATTCATCTAGCATGAAATAATCATCTGATTAAATCAAATCTGGAAGTGCTCTTGCCTTTCATCCTTATTTACTATTAGTTTGAGGGTGGACAGCACAGTGAGTATTTGACAGATGCAGGAGTCAAGGTCCTTGCCTTGAAAAGGAAAAGCCTGCTTCACCTGGAGCTCTGACTCCTACACACCTTAGCAGCATGTAGGGCAAAGTTTTACTAAATACTCTTTCTGGGACTAGGAACTTCACAATGACAGTGTGGAAGTTTTCAGTGAGACAGCAAGAGATGTGCCAGAGATGCCTTTTGGGATGACAGCCAGTGAGGACGTCTGTGCTGACTATGGCATCCAAAGGAACTCTCTGGTTGTGTTTAAGAAGGTATGAGTACAAAAGTCAACAGGTAAGGTGCCATGACACCTGTGGGCTATGGAAAGGCAATTGGGAATTTTTCTGGTTATATATAAATTTTATGCCAAACTACATTTTTAACTAAAACTACACAGAGTAGCAGCAATATTTAGAATGGGAAGTAGTCAGACCAATGATTTCCTGAGTGAGCATGTCTCACAGATAGTGTGGATAGGTGTAGGAAAGATCTTTCAGTGTGTCAACATTACTGAACAAATTAAAACTGTCAGCTGTACCTTGAATTTTAGCTGTTATCTTGCTCTTCAATCTAGCTGTGACATTCATTTTACAAGCTATGGAATTTCAGTTGCTGAGGATGATAAAACTCTCACTTTTAAAGCCTGTCATGTTGCTCCCAGAGTTGATAAGGCCACCACCCTCACAAACTTCACTATTTGTCCAGGGAAAACCTGTGCATAATGAAGTGCTTGAAGATGCTGGACAGAACAAGCTGGGCCTGACAAGACTAATCAAAACCTTTACCTTGGATTTAGTCACTGAATATAATATTGAGGTATGTGCCTTTCACTCTTTTAGCAAAAACTACAGGAAAAAGACAGAAATCCATGCAGATTAGCAGCTAGGGAGCTGTTCTGCAGCTGAGGGGGTGGGAGGGTGAAGGTCAGTCCCTAATCCTGGCTCCAAGCATTCCACTCCAACCCAGCAGCAGGGAGCTCTGGGCCAAGGCACAAAGGGAATAAACCTGCAGGAATTGCTGCTTGCTGAGGGACACCCCACTGCCTCTGATTATAGGGTGGCAGGAGAAAAAACTGCTCCTGTGCAGGGAAGGAGATCCCCAGAAGGGAAGGAAATGCCCAGGCAGGTCTTGCCCCCACAGCTGCTGCAGCTGGGCCTCCCTGGGCAATACCATCTTTTACTTTCAGCATTAATTCTTCTCTGTGTGCTACACAGGAGGTCAGATTAGAAGATGACTGTCCCTGCTGACTGTAAAAATCTGTGAATAACTATGAGGTTTTCCCTGGAACTGAAAAAAAACCCCCAAAAACAAACACTCAGCAGCTGCTGATTCTTCTTACTTTATCTGTTTTAAAACAGTGAAACAAAATCCAATGGTTATGGAAATGACTGGGAACTGAGTCTTCAAAAGTAAAATTTGCAATAGCAGAACTTAGGGATACTGATATGCTGAGCCTCTGATTCACTGTTCTGCCTACAAAGAGTGGAACAGATGTTGAATCTTTTGTTTCCCAGACATCTGTGAAGATTTTTGATGTCCCTGTTGAAAATCACATCCTGCTGTTCACCCCAACGAACTCGGAGACATTCAGTGAGATTTATGAAAACTACCAGTCTGCTGCTGCAGAATTCAGAGGAAAGGTTTGTAACACTGAATCCAGATTTGCAAATAGGAATGCCAAAAGACCAGTGGAAAACCACTCACCAATATTACTGGTAAAAATAAACTGCTGACAGTCCATCTTTTAACTCTACCAAACCATTTAAATACAGTTAAATGCATTTAAATACAGTTTCAGTATTATTTGAATTTGTTAAGGACAAGCTGAAACATAAACTTCACTGGGAAATGATTCTTTAAAACACAAAGACCACAAAGAGGAGCACTAATTCCAGCTGCTCCAAATTAACCTGTTTCTGATTTTACAAATACAATTTTCTGGGGGCAACTTCCTGCCAAAGGGAGTTTTAGCAAAATTCTGGAAATTTCTGGCTCTACTTGCAAGTACAACAAGGAACCCAGAATATTGCCTGAAGGAACCAGATACAAAACCTGAGGAATTTCACAAGGTGTGTGCATAGCCTTGTCTGCTGCCTTGTCTTTGCATGCATAGTTATATACAGTTATAGGCAGTCATACACACAAGTATTTTGGTTTTCTGTGGTGCTATTCCTGCTCCAGGTACAGGAGACACTGAATAGTAAATCATCTTGTAATAAAATATCACATACTGGTAAATACATGTGGATTACAGGTGTGTCAGCTCTTCTGTCCTGATAAGATTTATGAAGGAGAGCAATAAGCACTTTGAGGGGTAATTTAGAAGTGTTACTAAAAGATATGATAGCAAACCTGTGAAAGGACAGTATTTCAGTACTTTTGGCTGCTTGACATTTTTTATTAACTAGGATCAAGGTGTAATAATATCCATGGAGCTGCTGGGTTTTGGTCTGAGACCAAAAACAATTCCTGACAGCTCCTTGAATTTAAGGTTGGATCTTCCCCCACTGCCAAGCTCCACATTTCTCCAAAATGGCTAAAACAAAGCTGGGAGACCCAACCAGATGCACGATTCTCTTTCTCATCAGTTGCTGTTTGTTTTGGTGGACACCAACGAGGCAAGGAACGGACGGATCTTTGAGTATTTCCGCATCAGGGACATTGATGTTCCTGCTGTGAGAATCCTCAATCTGACCAGTGATGCCAAGTACAAAATGCCTGCAGATGAGGTGACCGTGGAGAACCTAAAAGAATTTTGCCAGAGCTACCTAAATGGAAAAGCAAAGGTATGTCCATGACTAATGAGACAGCTCTCTACCAGCTAAAACATAACAAATTGGCAGAATAACCCTTTTAAAATTAGAACAGTGTCCTGTTGTGATCACTGGTTTATTAATCTGCTGTCACCCTAATGCATTCATCTACAGTTGCTGACAGAGCATTTCCCTGTATTTAAAAATTAAAGTGAACTACAAAGTTTTCCATTCTTCCAGGCTAAATACTGGATTGATCACCTATGGTCCAATATTTTAACTGATGCCAGCTGTTTTATTTTAGTGGTTTGACAACTCCCCATGTCTCAATTTTTCCAATACTATAATGGAGATATTTCCTTTCCTTCGATGGGGAGAGATGCAAACAATCATTACAACAGATTTCAAGGTTACAGAAAAATCCAGCAAATAGAAAATTACAGTTTCAGAGGGGATTTAACATTTGGAATTTGCTTTAAGCAAGTTTAGCAAAGTGAATTTTCCCAGGGGGATCATTCCCAATGGTAAATACAGCATTTGTTGCCATAATGAGGTATCATCACACTTGAGAAAAATGCATTTCAATTTTTTGCTTATTCAGTGCACCTCAGGGTGATTTACAGGGAGAAAAGATAAAGCAGTCAGTGTGAGAGCAGGCAGAATTTTAGAAATGTGAGCAGGTAGATCCTGCATTCAGTGCTGGAGGGGAGCACAAGGACAGAAGCAGAGGGGATGTGGCCTCTGTCACCAAGATCTGCTTGGGGGGCACAGTCCCACCAAGGACAGATTCCACATGTGCCTTTCTGCTGTGCTGTTAAAGAGGAGAAATTCCCAGCTACTGCACTGTAAATGGCAGAAGTCATGTGAAGGAAGAGATTTAAGCAGCAGTGCACTCTTTCTGGTGTGTTTTACATCACTTTTGAGAGCCCACAATATATAAACTTTTCAATAATCCAGCCTCTGAGCATTGGGCAACAAGAATTCAGGACAAGGAATACAACTGTGTTCCAAAGGATCATTTTCAGCCAGTCTGCCACAGAGTCTGTGTTCAAGTAGTTCTGAGAACCAACAGCCCAGGGGTGTGAGATCCCAGCTCCTGCTGAAGGGAGAGAAGGTGGACCCATGTGTGGCTGACAGGATGTAATGATACAAAAGAGTTATCAGACAGTAGCAGAACCCCTCAGGTAATGTCCCATCAGTCTCACATTAACTTGAGCTGGAGTTGAGTTTCTCCCTGCACTTTCACAGCAATGTTTCTGTTTCTGCTCAGCAACATCTCCCTAGTGAAGAAATTCCACAAGACTGGGACAAGATGCCTGTCAAAGTGCTTGTTGGGAAGAATTTCAACAGTATCATCTTCAATAAGACCATGACTGTATTTGTCATGTTTTGTAAGTGCTGTCACTAAATTCAGATTTTAAGCTGCTTTAACATGATCAATTGGAAGGAAGAAATGAAAGCTCATGCTCATACACCAAACGAATCTTTGCACTTTACAGGATCTGAGCTCACGGAATTTTTATTGTTTGTGGAAAGAATTGAAGAAAAATTTGTGTCATATCTATGGAAACACTGTGATACCTTTGCTGACTTAGTGTTGCACAGAGTAGCACTGTATCCCTTCAGTAAATATTTGTCAAGGCCATATCAAATCTCTGTGTTGAGAGACAACACAGCCCTGGAATGTCATGGTGCATGATGGAAGTGTGTTGTACAGCCTGAGTCAGGCTGCCTTCCGGGGCAGAGGGAGAGTTAAGTGAAACTGTCTGGTTGTAATGCTCTAGGATTAAAACCCAGATAGGAATTGTGGTTTAGGAAATTGCAACTCTTTTTTCCCTCCTCTGTCTGTAAGGGGTGTGGCTTCCTTACATGATTCTTTCCAGCAAGAAACTCTGCCCTATCCTTGTACCAGCCAGCAGGGATTAGTTTGTGTCTTAGTTACTTCAGTAAAGCAAACATGCAGCATCAACAGAAATATAAACAACCACCTGTACTGCCCTGAATTCCAGAAATTCCTAAAGGTGGTACATTCCTGCCACCCTCCTTGCTGGCTGCAGCTCTGTCACTCACACAAGCAATTTTTACATTTCAGTATCATGAACAAACTGAATGATCTAAGCAAGAATTGAACCAAGTCCTCTGGAAATGAAAGGCTGGTTAAGGGAATGCACTGTATTCAGTCAAGTGCTCCTGAAATTTTAATTCTGTGTAACTGAGTGTGAGCATTGTTCTCCTGACTGAAGGAGAACAGTGAACACTGGAACTGTGTTGTGAGCTTTCCAAAGGCACACTGGGCTCTCAGCAACTTGCCTTTCTGGTGACCTGCATCACTGCAGTGCTCAGAGTCAAAGCAGCACCACAACTCAGACTCCTCCTTCTACAGTCAATATAGCATGGCTTATGAACACAGTTAATTTTAGTATGCAGGAAGTATTTTGCAGCTCTGACAAGTATTTCAAGACAGGAATGATGCAAGACTTACACGGGTTGCACTGGATATCTGGCACACCTGTCCAGCAAAGCAGTCCAAGCTTTGTGTTTGTTACAGTCAGAAGGGGCTAAAGAGAGCTAAAGCAGCACTGCTATCCGAAATGTGTTAGTGAATAACTAGTTATCACTATACAGAAACGTGAAACTCATGGAGGGCAGATGGTTTCAAGCAGATACTGGCCACAGCTGGAACCCCAAACCCAGTTAACCTGAAGGGCTGGATAGGTCCCTGTGATTCCACCACCACATGCACTGCTGTGCCCTTCTAATTCTACTTTTAAATTTGCAGATGCCCCTTGGTCCCAGGAGTGCAGAAAGCTCCTGCTGATCTGGGATCAGCTGGGAGAGCAATACCAAAGCCACAAAGACGTGATGATTGCCAAGATTGATGTCACAGCAAACGACCTCCTGTCGGTGGGGCTGGATCGTTATCCCTTCTTCACACTGTTCCCTGCTGGGGCAGAGCACAGGGTGAGCAGCTCCTGGGGAGCACCGGGGCAGGGTCTGTGCTGCACGTGGGTCACAGGGAGGAAGGAGCCCCTTCTCACAAAGCTTTGGTCCTTTTCTGCTCAGCTCTGGCTGCTGGGTGGACATTTCTGAATTAGAGGTGAAACCCTTCTGTGTCTCATCCTCTCCCTGAGGCTGTGGCAGGAGCTCAGGTATCACTCCTCAGGGCCTCACATCCTGCTGTTTAACAATCTCCACTCAGCCTGGTGGGTTCTAGCAACACTTTAAACTAGGAGTGAATTTTCAGTCACCTCCTAATAACCTCAGTGCCTTTTTACTCAAAAACATGACATGTTCTGTCAAAGGGCTGTTTGTGCTAGTTGTTTCCAGATAATTTATAACAATTGTCCCTAAAATGTTGGTACTGCTCCTTTCCCTCCTCATTTTCACAAAACCCAAATCAAAAGCTTTATTCTATACATTTAAGCCAGTAATTTTACTTAATTCTGGTATCCCAACCTCCACTGGTAAGAAATATGTGTTGTCAAGACCAATAATTTTCTCAATATTCTACCTAATGAATCAGATAGGTTACACAAAATTAGAAAATGCTGCTGAAAGTGGAGGCAAAAAATATTAAATAGCTACATTCTCCATCTATGTAGATTATCTAATTAAAAAGAAAATATCACTGAAGTAAAAAAAATAAGATACCACTATAATTAAGGCATTACTAAGCTTTTCATTTTCCTTCTTAGTAGTAAACTTAAATTAAATTCTAAGACATTTTCCCATGTCCTCATTTAATCTTTGAGAGATTTTCCTCTCAGATGTGCATGCACAACTTCTGATGAATTGAACTGCAGTCTTGCACTCTCACACAATATTTAGTCTTCTAGCAGAAAAGCAGAAACCCATTAAATGCTCATAAGAAATGTCAGTTTGCCAAAAAAAAAAAAAAAAAAAAAGGAACAAATAAACAAATAATAAGCAAAAAACCCTCAAACCAGAAAAAGCTTTCATTAACTCTTAAGGGATTTTTTCATACTTAAAAATACTCTGGAATTAAAGGGTATTTGAAATCTCCAGTTCTTCCCTGTGTGCACATCCCCAGTAATGCAGGATTCAGCTGCATCTCTGTTTTTTCAGGTCTTCAGGCTCTGAGAAATTGCTGTTCCAGCCATCACCAGAGTTGATAAAAATCACAACTCATCTGAGAATGTTAATTGCCTCAGGAGAAAGAAAATAATCTTTCTCAACAAACTTAAACTTGCAAACATAAAAAACCATTAAAAAGTAGTTTCAAAGCTGCTACACTTTTGATTAAAATGGAAATACCAAACTTTTAGTGTACCAGAAGTGCACAATTTTAGTGAACTCACCAGTCTGGAGGTGTTTTGTTTACATTTCATTTTTTACAATCAGGTGTAAGAGCAGTAACACAACATATTGACTCAGTGGGAGTGAGCTTAACCCATCTGAGAACAGCATCCACCTATTTCTAAATACACTCAGGAAACAGCAGACAATTCCCAATGTCATGTACATGAACTTCTGCAAATTTTTGCTAAAAAACTCCTGCAAAAGCCTTTTATACTTCTAGAGAGCAAAAGTTTTTTGGGGAGGAATATTTAAAATACAATAGCCACTCAGAAAATTTTAAAGCTCAAAATTGAAACTTCCTCAGAAGAGAATCCTCAGGAAACCCCCAGTTTAAGGTGAAGTATAAGGAAATTAATGTCACTGCTCAGCTTCATCCTGTTCTTTCAAGCTGTACAGTGGATTTCAAGACTATTCCAGAATTTGAATTTCCATCAAATCTTTGAACAGCTTTGAATAGCATAGCTGGACACTTAAAAGACTCTGCTCTTCAGAATAACTTGCCAATGTTTATTGTTAAGCACAAAAAACACCACTGATGTCAGTAGCTGGCAGGATCCCAAACTAGTACCATAAAATAATGGTTGTTTTTTACACAAATCCTTTTCTTCTCAGGAATACACATCTATTTCTTCTTTATACTCAATTTTCAGATGATGTTAGAACCTGCTGTACCTCTGCCCTTGCTTTCTAAACTGAGCACAAAACTAGAGTTTGGTCAGTCTAAAGAACCCAAACCCTCCACCTGATTTCATTATTATTTCCAAAATTTTGTGTACAGTTACATACTCAACTTTAAATTATTTTTTCAGGAAGTGGCCTATACTGGGGAATATACACTGGAGGCATTTTCTGAATTCTTAGAAGAGCAAAGAAAGGTGAAAGCAGGAGCAGGAGAGAAGGTAGGTGTTTGATGCAGACCTGTGTAATGTTCCAGCTCGTGGAGCCATTCCTGAGCCCCTGCTCCTGCCAGTCCTGGGCTGGCTCTTCCCAGTTTGCAGCTGCAGTCCTGTACCCCAGCCTGGCAGGCACACACCCATCCCATCCTTGTTTTTGTCACACAAAACCCTCATCTCACACACCTGAGTCACTCCAGTGAGCACTGCATGGCACAAAGGAGCTGCACCCTGGCAGCTGTGCAGCAGCTCTTGCTCGTGATTTAACTGGGATAAAACAGCCCAGCTGAGTGTCAACTGTAGCTGGAGTTGCTCACATCTCCATTGCCCACCTCATTCTGCTGCTTTCCTGTGAAACAAGGACACAGCTGAGAGCAGATGATGTCCCTTCTCTGAGCAATCTGCTTGTGGTTATTGCCCAGTTCCTCCACCCTTTCTTCTCTCTGAATCAGACCAGAGAAGTGTTTGCTGTCCCACAGCTGCCTGTTATTTAATCACAGACACTTCTCTGCAAAAAGACACATGGCAAGTGAACAATGTGACTGGTCCCCACACAGAGAACTACAAGCAACAGGAAAAATCCTGACATGTAAATGGAGACACCCAGTATAAGAATCTTGGGTCCTTTCTGCCCAGAAGTGAAGTGGAACCACAGGGTAGCAATTGTTATTTACACTCTTTTCAGCTAGAAGGAAAATTGTCTGTGGGTGGAGGAACAGTTCTGAGTTTTCAGACTAATTTCCACCAGAGACTTTGCTTTTTCTCTTGCATTCAGTGCTTCAATATGTAATTACTGATGGAGAAAGATGACTGAACCAGTGCTGGGACACAGAAAGCTGCAGAGCAGGACCAGGCACCCACCTTTGCCCAGCCACAATTCTGCTTTCCAAACCCCAAATCCCACAGAGCAGGACCAGGCACCCACCTTTGCCCAGCCACAATTCTGCTTTCCAAATCCCAAATCCCACAGAGCAGGACCAGGCACCCACCTTTGCCCAGCCACAATTCTGCTTTCCAAACCCCAAATCCCGCAGAGCAGGACCAGCACCCACCTTTGCCCAGCCACAATTCTGCTTTCCAAACCCCAAATCCCACCCCTGATGTCTGCCTCTTGCATGTTCCTTAGTGCTGTGTTTCAAGCAGTTCTGCTGAGTTCTACACACAGTCCTTTACATGCAGTATTTGAGCTCTGTATGTTCTGTTGTCTTTTCTTCATTTCACATAAAAGAATAAGTAAAAATGTCAGCTTAGAAAACTCAAAACCATGCTCTGTGTAGCAAAAGGGGTAAGTAATTGGCATTTTTCTCATCTGCACACTTTTTCCACCCTTACCTGACACCCAGCAAGTTTTCCCAGAAGATTGCAGTTTTAGACCATTTTCAGTACAGTGCTTGATATGAACTCCCCTCTTGAAGTAATTATTCATCCTCACCTCAGGGCATTCACAACACATAAACAAGATAAATAAGGTAGCTTCTTTGGAGATTGCTGAAGAAAGTCTTGTGCCCGTCAGCACACATGGTATTCTAAGTTCATATTAAATCTTCACATAAAGCTTCATCTAAGCTTTGCCATGAACCAGTGAAAAGGTTTGAGAACAAAGTGCATTTCACCAACAGCTGCACTATTTCTGACCTCATTAATAAGACCTCAAGTTCCTTGGTTGAAAAGATGAAAGTCTGCATTTCAACTAATCTTAAATATTTATTTTGTTAAAGAATTACTAGGGTAAGTGTCTTTGTGAGCACTTGTAATAAGCAATTTTCCTTCTGCATTTCCTTTTTCAAAAGGATCCCTCAGGAGGAATCAAAGAGGATTTCAGCCAAAAAGAAACTGTAATAACAGAGAAAGAACTTTAATAGTACAGGGAAAGAGAAACATTCTGAAGATTGTGGGGAATCCTTCCTGGAAGGAGCTCACTGGAAGAATGACTCATCTCAAGAGAACACAGAGCTGAATAATAAAAAAAAGTGAAGAATTCAGTATCCATGGTTTGTTATGTGTGACTTCAATCCAATTTATCCCCTAGTTTTACTGGGATCAGTTCTCATGGGCTCTTAAAGTACTGTCAATTTTATTTAAACAATGCCTTTATTATTAATAAAAAAAGCCCTCTTTTCCAAAGGAGTCTAGCTGCTCCCAGAAAGAAGGGTTTAACACTGCCAAAAACAAACCTGGAGGGATCTTTAGAAGAAGTCATTGCAGCTAGGGGTTGTGCCCAAAGGGGCAGCAAGGCACAGTTCATGGGTTTTTTTAATTATCAAGCAGAAAAAAAAGGCAGAAATAGAGATATATTTTAATTTCATTTAGAAAAATACACATTTGACTTTCATTTAACATTGGGCATTCATTGACGCACAGAAACTTTCATTTGATATCCAGGGAGATCAGATTAAAAAGAGAATGAGACAAACTGAATCCCAAAGAGGGGGAAGTGTCAGTGTGCTTTCCCTTTGCTGCTTGCAACATGATGGAATCTGAGTGGCAAGCAATGCCACCAGTATATTTTGAACAACCATTAAACACAGAAGCTATTATCTTTTAATTAGTTTCCTTCCAGAAAAATAGAGCAAGCAAGGTTCAGCACCAGGCTGTATCTGGCAGATGGGTTTACCATGCAAGATAATGAAAAAAAAAATAATTTTCACTGTGTCTACCCACTGTGTACAAGGCTCAGTGCTGGAACTGCTATCTATCCTATTATGAGGTGCAAGATTACATTTTAATGAAAACATGTGACATCTCAGCAAATGATGTTCTCATTTCTGTTCCAGCCACTCTCAGATGTGGTGTCAAGACAAGGGGCTGAGTGCAGAGCCACATGCCAGGCCCTGACACATGACAAGAGCTGCAAATCCACAAAAGATGTGCTAAAGTCCTGCCTGAATCACATCTCTTCCTTGGTCAAAATTCTGCCTTCTGGCTGTCTGAGATC
This sequence comes from Luscinia megarhynchos, assembly GCA_034336665.1. Classification (NCBI taxonomy): domain Eukaryota; kingdom Metazoa; phylum Chordata; class Aves; order Passeriformes; family Muscicapidae; genus Luscinia; species Luscinia megarhynchos. The sequence goes on along the minus strand of CM067577.1, from coordinate 1,721,130 downwards.
CTCCAAGTCTCCACCAGGGCAGGAGGAGCCCATGGTGCCAGACAAGTGGCCTCATTCTCCCTCTGACCCAAGGCAGCTGCAGAATATATTCCTGCAACAAAAATTTAAAAGTGTCACGAGGAGAATTGAGCCCTAAGTGTGTGAAATGCAATTGCTTCCTCAAGCTTTGCTAAGTCAAACCCTACTTCTTTTATTTTAGTCTAAACATGAAGTGAATTTTCATTTTAAAGTCTACCTCATTAAAACTGTGCTCAGACATTCTAGATATTACTTAAAACCATAAAATTTTTTTAAAATCAATATTTATTAGCCAAACTTGTTGCTGTAAATGAATACCAATATTTTGAATGCCTCACTCACATGAATGATCTCCTCATGCACATAAATAAATCCTATCAATTAAGACAGACAGGACTAAGTAAAGAAATATTAAATGCATATCAGCAATGGAACTGCTTTAATCTACACTGCCAGCTTGATTTGGTTATCAATATGGAGCAGCAGAAGCAACACTCTCAGCTAGGAATCTTATTTATAAAAAGCACCACAAAGTTTAACACAAAAAAGGCATAAACTTGAACCACCCCCAAGAAATGCTGACCTGTGTTTTTTATTCAATGATAGCCTATTCTGCCTTAAAATACAAGCTTTGAGCACCTTGCAGATAAAAATTCATCTCATTAAGTTCTATTCTTAAGTCCTGGAGAAGAAAAATGTTCAAAATTGACAATCATTCATAGATGCTCAAATGAACAGGAAAAAAAAATCAATCTTAATGAGAACCATAATAATTCTTTTCCTCTTTGCAGACTAACCCTAGCTTAATTTCCCTGGAATTACTTTCAGCTGTCATTAGCATAACAACAATACATTAAAAAGGATTAATACAAATACAAAACAAATGCACAGACTGTTCAAAAAAAATCCCCTTGATGTGTGGCAGTGGGATAATTGGTATAAATCAAAAGGTCTGGCTTGGAGGTCAGAAACTCCTGTTGGTAGAAACAGATGGGTGCTATATGTTTGAAGACTGATGGCATAATGAGTGAGGGGTCTAAAGCCAATATTTCAGGTATTTCATTCAGAGAATTTCATTGTCAAACTCACTAGGAAGTTTGACACTTTTGTCTTTCCTTTCTCTCACACTCCTGACAGCAAAGAAAGGAGATTTTGCTTTAAGGCCACAATGATTTAATGCAGCTATGTTAACAAAAAGGAACAACTCACACTTTTGTAAAAATGTGCTCTTGTGTTAAGTGGAGTTGGAGTTGGTGGAAATTACTCAGCTCAGATATTTGAAATCCATGCTTGGTGTAATCAGCTGTGACAGGGGCGAGGAGTCTGTTCATTTGGACTTTTGCTGTGGGAAAAGCTTTGAACCTGTTGGTGCCCTGGGCTCGTGGCCACGCTGCTGTGGCTGTGCTGTCAGTCACCCACTGAAGCCTGTGCCCAGCTCAGAGGATTTCCAGGAGCATCTCATTTCAGACTTGATTCACCACCTCTGGGGAATGACACAACTGAAGGGCCAAGCCACATGCAGCTCTGCCACTGGTTTTGGAGCAGGCAGCTGCTCCTCCTGGGGCAGCTCTGCATCAGCAGGATTACACATTGCCCAATGTGCCCTCAGTTTGCAGCTTCTGAGAATCACCTTGGAAATATTTGCTTTCTGTGAAACATTGACAGAGCTAAAGCTGTGCCAGTGCTGCTGCCTGCTCCTCTTGCTGCTGAACAAACATGCAGTAGCTGCCTTTTCACCAGCTCCTGCATGGGGAATTTACTGCACAGGGACCCTCACTACTCACACACTAGACCTGCACCACCACACAGTGAACACAAACAGCTAAAGAACCATTTTCCCCCTCCTCAGGAGGAAACACCATGCTGTAATTCATTTGAGCTCTCCTGGGCGAATGCATGTTAGCAATAACTGCAACCAGTGAATAATAAATATTAATAAAGCATTTAATTGGAATCCAATTGAAAAGCACTTTCCCAGGCACAGCTGGCAAGAGCCCCCTTGAACAAATGCTGCCTTCTTGCCAAGTACAACATAGGTAGAGTCATAATTAGTCAGCAGAGACTAAGGACATATGTGAACATCATGGCTGAAGACTGAGCTTTTCAAAGCTTGTATTTTATAGACTGAAGTAAGCTGGAATTCTTCCTAAATTTTCCTCCTCTGGCCTTGTCATTTTTGAGAAGATGCTGGTTATTTCTTAGCACCCACACCACGTGCTAACAGAGTCCCGAGCTAAACCAGCATCCTGGGAAAGCATTCCCTCCATCCTCCCCGTGCCAGGGCACATCAGCAATGCCTGCCACAAAAACAGTTCTTTTAGACCAGAAACAGATGGAAGGGTCCATAAAGAGTTAACAATCATTTCCCTTCACTTAATTTGACACTGGGGGATCCTGGTTCCAGAGGAATTCCCTACGAGCCGGGTCCCGATTCCAGAGGGATTCCCAATGAGCCGGGTCCCGATTCCAGAGGAATTCCATATCAGCCGGGTCCCGGTTCCATTGGAATTCCCTGTGAGCCGGGTCCCGGTTCCATTAGAATTCCCTATGAGCCGGGTCCCGGTTCCAGGGGAATTCTCTATGAGCCGGGTCCCGATTCCAGAGGGATTCCCTATGAGCCGGGTCCCGATTCCAGAGGAATTCCCTACGAGCCGGGTCCCGGTTCCAGAGGAATTCCCTATCAGCCGTGTCCCGGTTCCAGGGGAATTCCCTGCGAGCCGGGTCCCGGTTCCATTGGAATTCCCTATGAGCCGTGTCCCGGTTCCAGGGGAATTCTCTATGAGTCGGGTCCCGGTTCCATTGGAATTCCCTGTCAGCCGGGTCCCGGTTCCAGAGTGATTCCCTGTCAGCCGGGTCCCGGTTCCAGAGTGATTCCCTGTGAGCCGGGTCCCGGTTCCAGAGGGATTCCCTATCAGCCGGGTCCCGGTTCCATTGGAATTCCCTGTCAGCCGGTCCCGGTTCCAGAGTGATTCCCTGTCAGCCGGGTCCCGGTTCCAGAGGGATTCCCTATGAGTCGGGTCCCGGTTCCAGAGGAATTCCCTGTGGGTCGGGTCCCGATTCCAGAGGAATTCCCTATCAGCCGTGTCCCGGTTCCAGAGGAATTCCCTGTCAGCCGGGTCCCGATTCCAGAGTGATTCCCTATCAGCCGGGTCCTGGTTCCATTGGAATTCCCTGTCAGCCGGGTCCCGGTTCCATTGGAATTCCCTGTCAGCCGGGTCCCGGTTCCAGAGTGATTCCCTGTCAGCCGGGTCCCGGTTCCAGAAGAGTTCCCTATCAGCCGGGTCCCGGTTCCATTGGAATTCCCTACGAGCCGGGTCCCGGTTCCAGAGTGATTCCCTGTCAGCCGGGTCCCGATTCCAGAGTGATTCCCTATCAGCCGGGTCCCGGTTCCATTGGAATTCCCTATCAGCCGGGTCCCGGTTCCATTGGAATTCCCTGTCAGCCGGGTCCCGGTTCCATTGGAATTCCCTGTGAGCCGGTCCCGGTTCCATTGGAATTCCCTGTGAGCCGGGTCCCGGTTCCAGCGGGATCCCCGCGGCTCCGTCGCCACCTGCCGGGTGTCCGGCACCCCCAGCCCGGGTCGGGACCGGGACCGGGACCCGCCCTGACCCGGGAGCGCCCGGGAGAGAAAACAGCGCCCGGGGCATCCCGAGGGACAGAGCTCCGTGTGCCCTGGGGGGACAGGGAAGGCAGAGAGTGAGAAAGGAGAGGAATGTTTGGTGATGAAGAGATGCCGTGGGTCTGGTGAGGGACCAGGGCACTGACCAAACCCCACGGGAGGGAAACTTGCAGGTGGCAGGCAGGACAGGACAAGTCAGGGTCTTGAGAGGAGACACAAAGTGTGAAGAACCGAAGGAGAAAAGAAAGAAATGGTGTTACAGGAGGGGAGAAGCTCAGCTGCTGGCGACTTCTGCATCCCAGGTGCAGCCCTGTTGTACCTCAGAGCCCTCACACACACAAGGCTGGGCATCAATGCAAGCACCCCTCGACCTTGCTGAGATGATTGCACTATGGAATTATTTTGGCTTGATTTAGAAAGCCTCCACTTTGGGAAAACAGTTTTAGTGCAGTTTTATTGAACCCCAGTAAAGTGACAGACAGCAGAGAACACTTCAGGTAGACCTGAAGTGAAAGCTGTCAATAGGATATAAATCCAGTTCCCTGAGATTTTTCTGATTGGGAAGTTTCCATTAAAATTGTGCAGTGTACACTGTGGAAATGTTACACCAGGCTGTGCTGGGTTATATCCCAGGTACAATTAAGTACAGCATTGTCATGTTGTCAGGATAAACACCAAGTAGAGCTGAGTAGATTATGACACCCCATGGCAGAACCATCCTCGACTCAAGCCATGAGGGGTAAAATGTTCTCTCAGGAATGGCAGAACAGCCCTCATTCTCATTCCAGAAGACACCAACAACTGGGTTTTAGTTAGAAGTACTGTAATTATCCACTTTGCAGTAGCTAATGTTCAGTGTTTCTAATTAAAGGTAGGCAACCGTACAGAACTTTGTAATCATGTGGGATAATCTTTGCATCAAAATAAGACATAGCCCACACTTGATTTGCATGGACCATGAGCATGCCAAAAACATTTCACTTCCAGCCAGCTACACCAAAAGAGAGGTACAGGCCTATATGAAGAAGATCATACCCCTGTAAAATTAATTTCACTCAAGGGACTAGCATGCACACACTAATTTGGGTGGCATAAATAGTACCTACAAGGAAAGTTTGCCAGGCAGATCACCAGATACAAAGTGAAACTTCAACCATACGGGTCCAGCCCATTTCAGTGAAATTACAGGGCACCACTTTGAGGAATAGAGCCTCTGTGAAGTGGCATTTCATGTTAACCCCCTCCACAATTATTTCTACAGCTGAGCTGCTTTTCCTTTAGTTTGGCCAAGTGGTCAATCATAACCCAGGCAGAGAAATCCCAGGAAAGCACTTTCCTAAACAACCCCAAATTTCAGGGACGTGAGTAGAAGCAGCTAATCCCCAGAATGATGTGAAAACCATCAATGTTTAAGTTATGCAATGTATTACTTGATGAGAATCAGAGCTGCACTTTCAAATCAGCAACTTATTCTTCATTTTCTGACTGTCCTGTCCTCAGGGCTAATCACATTGATGGTTTTGTATCCAGAATGAACCTGCCTCTGTGTGCTTAAGGCTGCTCCTTTCTACATATTTTTTCTCCTTGCTTCAGCACAGGGATAGGAAAAGACAATTGCTTTGAGACAGTGGTAGAGCAAGGTAATAGGGAGCAGTGATGAAGGAATGAGGATGGAGGTGTTACCATGGCAACAGGGGGACAGAGAGTTTTCCAGCTTTGGGAAAGCAAGTACATTTTTCATCACTGTTTCTACTCTGAGTTCTGAGCAGCCCTTGTGACTTTTAGGGTGAGGGACAAAAGTGCAAACAGTGTTTGGCCCCAGGGAGCTGTTCCATCATTGCAAAAGTTAAAGGGCAGCTGAGAAAGCCACACAGAAATTCAAACTGGTGTACAGGTCAACACCTTCAGCATAAACTTATGTTACTGAATTGTGTAGCAGATCTATATACCTGTATATTATTGTTCAGAATAACTTCTAACAATGCAATGTAATGTAATCCTACAATTTAACACATGATAGTGCTTGCAGAAGCAGCATTTTTCACTTATAAAATGGCTCCCTGGCAGTTCCTGCTCCTCATAAAGAGCATGCTAATATTCACAGTGGGGTGGGTACTTTCTAAACTAGCAGGTTAATACCATCAGACTTTCCTAAATAAAGAATTCAATCTTTCCTTATTCAAACCTCAGTCCCCAAAGGGATTTTCTGCTACCAGCCTGATACAGTGGTCTGGATCAAAATAATGTGATGACTGCAGCCAGCTGGTCTAGCAGGAAGATTTCAATCAGCATCCCCAGGGGTTTCTGTGGAGGGAGGACTTTCCTCACACATTGCAATCACAGGCTGGAGTGATACTGTGCTGTCTGGATGCATTTTGGGTGGGAGGAGTTCATCAGCTCTAGTGTTGAACCTGAACTCTGTTCCTACTTCCCCACAGGAGGCAACAGTGAATGCAGCAGGAGACTTTGTCCTCCAGGCAGCAACCTGACCAAAGCATTGCCCAGGGCTGCAGGTAGGAGTAGCTGAGACCTGAAGAAACAAAAGGTCTCCAGGTGCTTCAACACCTCTTCACCTGGGATGAAAAGAAAGAACTATTTCTCATTTTCCCAGCCTACCACCAAGCCATGATGATGGATAAATTTCTGTAACTCCTGCCAGGTGTTCCTGTAATAACACAACAGCAAGTCAAAGTAAGATGTCAACTATGGTTGCCCAACTCTTTCTTGCCACTATAATCCTCTGTCTTGCTACAGAAAAAAAGAAGAAACAAATGCTATCATTTCTCTTGGGGAAAAAGAGAAAAAGCAAAGGAACCAAACAGAACAGATGCAAGCAAACTGCCACACATTTCTCAAGACTTTTAAAGTTTAACATGGAAGAAATACTGAAAGCAGAACCACAAGCTGCAAATTTTTGCATTTGCTTCCTATTTCTGTTAAAAATCCTGTCATTCACATCTCAGCAGATAAGCACACTGCTGGCAGTTTCACCTCACCAGAGGCATCACCTCATCCTCAGTCAGCAGACCTGAGCAGGTTTCCTTTTGCACTGCCTTGGAAAATCCTGCAGATCTGGAAAACTGGAGTCCCTGAAGCCATCAGCCAGGTGTCAAACCTGAGCAGAAGTGGGTTAGCTACTCTGAGCTGCTCACACCAACCTGCAGGGCTGCAGGACAGAGCTGTGCCCAAGAGCTGAGATGCCCTGCAGCTTGTTCACAGCACCTGGCCTCTGTGGAGCAGCTCTTTAGAGAGCCCCATCACTTGGGAGGAAAAAACCCTCCAGAAGCTTGGAACAATCTTCCAGTTGCTCCTGCCTTTCCTGCTTCTTCCCCAGGGCACACACCAGCCTGGCTGGCCATCCTTCCTCTCCCACCAGTGAATAAAGCTCCAGGTGTGAAAGCACACAGCTCAGCAGGGCAGCACGCTGGCAGAATTGACTCCTCTCAGCCTCCAAGCTGACCTCCTGACTTTGCTTTATCCACTTAGTGCCCCTGACCATGACAGCACACTACTATGTCTATCTTCTTTTGACCTAGACTTCTCTACACAATGGTGAATTTAGGGGGAAAGAAAAAAAGAACAACAGCAAATAATTTTATTCTTGCAGAACAATCTATTTGCAGGAGAAAAGAGATGGTGAATAGCTGCCACTTTACTGTCTCGTTTGAATAATTTCCTGTAGGAGAATTTTAAATGCCTTGTGCATCAGGAAGGGGCAGCTGCTCCGTTTTCCATATGGGTATTATGGCACGAGGCACTGATGCAATTTGGAAGATGGACTATTGACTGTTGTGAAATGATGCTGAAAATGATGCAATCAATTTAATTCTCTAATGGCCTAAGTAAAGGAGGGGAAACTTTCTGGGCATTGTTTGACCTGCCTCATGAGAGACTGAAAAAATTCTGTTCTGAGTAATCAGAAGATGGATCTAATTTTATACAACTTTTTCTGATTCAGTAGCTGAAGGAGGAAGAAGTGAATCTCAATTTATAATTCTAGTTCCTTCCACTATTACTCAAAATGAATAAAGATGACAGTTTTCATTCCAAAACCCAGAGTGCTTCAAGCCTTTAGATGACCTTCAAGAACAGCAAGGCAGTCTGCAGCCATCAAAAGATTTCTGGTTTAATTGGATCTTGTAGAAGTGTGCTCCTTTATTAAATATTTTGTGGCAATGAATTGGTTTGAGGTTTTCTTTGTTAAAAAAATAAATACAGAGTGAGATGGCTGCATCATAGGATGAAGGGAGGCACCATTTCAGTTCCCTGTTCTGACCAAGCCAGGGATATCTGGGATGGAAAATGACCTGAGTTTGTGAATCTGTGTGTGAGTTAGAGAGCAAGTGAGAGAGCACTCTTGGTGTCCAACAGAAAAATGGAGCTTCATTCTGAAAATACAAATTATGGCAATTCTACATTCAAATTAAAAAAAAAAAAGGATTCATATTGCTCCACATCAGAATTAACGTGTATTTCAGAACATGAAAACTGGATGAAATTAGAATTTCTGCCTTTTCATCAATAAAGTACTGACATCAGAAAAGAGGGAAAATGTCACATCCTTTAGATCAATACATGCTGCTTCAGGGAGTGTGTGTACCACAGAAACCATAATTTCTCTTACATCATTAAGTGCAATGGAAGACAAAGATCATGTTATCATGTTTTTCTGATTTTTTTGTTTTTGTTTTTGTTTTGTTGGGCTTTTTAAAATGAAAAATTTATTTAAACAACCAGAAAAACCACAAAAGCTAGTTTTACCTCACACCTGGTGAGCTGAGATTCCATGGGCACATTCAGAATAGGTACCATTTGGAGAAAACCAGCCCCAAGTTCAGAGCTTTGTCTGCTGAGATCTGAAGATCTCCTGTGCATCTGCAAGGTCCCTCCTGAGCCATTCCCTGGGCCATACTGTAGGGACAGCTTGGTATTTCTCTGTTAGTTTTATCATGAATTATCACTTTGTAATGTTCTTCTGGCCCCAAACACATCGACCTGAGCTGCTCTCAACCACACCAAGGCCCAGGGAGAAATGCTAACCCAAAATTTGTGTGTTTGCATTAGCTTGGTGCTGTCTCTAAAGGAGACTCAGATTCAAGAATTCTGGTTTTAATTCTCAGTTCCACTACAAGTTTTCTGAGCAGGTCATTTAATTTCATAACAGCTGTTTATAACAACCTACTTCAAGCATACACTTGCTGCTTAAATTGTAAATTACCCAAGACAGGGCCACTAACCCTGAGTGCTTGAAACAGCTGGCAGAGAGCAGAGCAGTGCAATATTGCACTAGAAACATTACAGCACTGTCCTCCCAGCCAGTTCACCCCGTTCTCCCATCCTTTCAGGGCGTTCACAGGCTGCACATGCAGTGAGATGCTCTGATAAAAAGTCAGGCTTCCAGCTTTTTGCATGAGGATGTGCAAGGAAAGCATCCAGGACCTTGCTGGTTCAGCCTCCCTGCCCACCACACATTCCCTTTATATGAGTCTTGAAGATAAACAATGCCTGAACGTTTCTGATTAAATGCTTTTCAAGCTCCTAAAGTCCCTAGCAAGCGAGTTACTTTGTGATATTGTATTATACAAGAATGATTGATTGAAACAAACCTTTTCCCCTCTCACGCCGTAGCTATTTCCACAAGTATTTGGAATCTGGCAAGAAATATGACATTATTGATTTTCTCTGCACTGCTTTTTGTGGAGCCTCATCTGCAAACACATTATTCTTTATTGCTTCAATAATTTCCCTGAGTGCACAGAACTCCATTGTATTTTTTTAAACTTAGCATGTAGTGATTCTTTAAATTTTTTATGTGCTCTGAAGCAGAATATCAGCCATTTGCAGAAATGCACTGGAAGGCAACCAGAAATTCAGATGTTTCCATAGACATGTGACTACTACTTGTGCTGGTCCAAAGTTTTCCACAGAGGTTTTGCTTTGTCTGGGACACTGATAGCACACTGCATTTAAGCAAGGCTTCAAGTGAAGAGGAGAAGCAGAAACTGACTTAGAACTCAGGACAGAACCCATTTCTGTGCTCAAAGGGCTCCTGGTCAGAAGTAAAGCAGTGTTTGATGCCTCAGCCAGACCCTCAGCTGGTCTCAGAGCACCTTCATTTTAACCCTTTTCCTTTCCAAAGCCCTCTGCTCATGGTGCTGAATGCACAGCACAGCCTTAAAGTGCATTAAATGCAGAGCCTTAAAAACCCTGCATGATTTGAACACCTGTTCCTTGAGATGTGAACTATAAACCCAACGGGACTGGAAGATCAGTGCTGGGAGAAGGAGCACCTGCAAAGTCAGGCATTCATCCTGGAAACCACCTCTGCACGGAGCAGAGAGCAGACTGGCCCTGGGGCCAGAGATGTGCTGGGGACTCCAGGGAAGGGCAGCTTGTAGCCCACTCAGACCAAGGGAAGCCCAGGAACACACAAATGCAGGCTGGTGTGACCTGAAGGGGCTTTGGTCCCGTGGTTTTGTGCTGGGCTTTTCAGAACCACTGAGTGCTGCTCATTTTCCTTTGCTTCAGCCACCTGCTGTAACCCAGCTCGCAGGCTGAGGACCAAAACAATTACAGTAAGACATAAAACCTCCCACTCTCATTAGAGATGTGAATGAGCTCTGATCTTCACATTTAGAAGCATTTTAAAGTTTCCAGGATACTGCAACACACAGAGTTACTTAGCAGCCTGGAAAGGTCACGTCTGCTCTGCCTCCCACCATTGTTTACAGAGCACAGTAAGCATCAAAAACAATAGATCGTGTACTTGCATGCTAAAGATTGAGGGGGAACAGAAATTAGAATAAAGGGTGTGTTTGCAAAATGACAAAACTGTGAATGGGGCAAGCAGACAGTAAACATGTCACGTGGAAGTCACTTTTCATGGGTCTTAGGAGGAACACAGAGCATTTTCCACATCTGAGGAATCAGATTCAGGCCTTGAATAATGAGCCAAGAATAAATCCACAGACTAAGATTTCATTATAACAACATCTGCCCAGAAGCCATTTTACACCTCAGTCTTTGCTTTATGACCAAAGAAATGAACAGCTTCATGTGAGGTGCTGGGCAGCAAGTCCATAAAAACAAAACCCCAAATTTTCCCTTTGTCCAGCTGCTAACTTGTCTATTTTGAGTGGCAAAGTGTGTTCCAAAATAAAGAGCACTTTTACACCCCAAGATATTGCAATATGACACTTTAAAGATGCATGGTCTTATAACAGATTGTGTGGTAGTCTTCCCATGTAGAAGACATATTTCTTTGAAGGGTATGATTAGAGGAAGGAGAATGCTATAAATTGTGCAATGCTGCAAGCATATACTGAAACTCAAGATATAAAACCTTCTCTCATGTTTTCCCTCTCTCAGAGCAGCTGGGTGATGTGATGCAGCTGACTCATTCCCATTGCCATTAACCCCAGACAGGGTGGAGGCAGGATATCATCCCAATAACCAACCTTGCTTCTGGAAATGCTTCACTAACCATCTCCTTCCCTACTTCAAAAACAAAAGATCTCTTTTCAGCATGGTGGAAGTCATGCTCAAATCCTCACGTAAAGCAGCTCCCCCACAAAAGCACAGACCCTGATGCTGAGCACACAGAGCCAGGACTGCCACTTGAGCTGGCCCTGCAGCACTTTTTGGTGCTCTGTTCCATCACTTGCTGCAGGCACACACATAGAGCTGCTACTCAGAGGGTCAGAGCATTAAAGCACCAACTTCTGGTTTTGTATGAGTGAAAACTGGGTCAGGTCCATTGCAATCAGCAGAGCTGCCCCTATACCAGTGAAGGCTCAAAACTCATTTTATCATATTTTTAAAGCTTGTCTCAGTGATTTTAATCCTATTTCTTTGGTTGTGCGTTTTTTGACCTTATTTAAGAGACTCTTCAGCAGTTCTAATCTGTGCATCTGTTCATTGCAACAACAGGGCAATTAAAAAGGCAATTTCAAAAGTTACTTCTAATATTTAGGACTGACAGATTCTTGCAGGTGGCATCTGTTTTGCCACACTGCCAAGTTCCCAGCAAGCTTTGTATCACACCCAGAACAGCTCCAGGAAAACCACTCACAGGCCACGAGTCTCTGTGGTGGAGTGAAGATTTTGTCAATGGATAAAACATCACCAGTCCTGCCAGGGAGGCTGGGCTCAGCCCCAGCTCTGCCAGCCCTGCAGCACCACCTCCTCTGTGCTCCCTGGGCACAGAAACATCCTCCTTCCTCCAGACCTTCCTGCCACATCTGTGTCTTTGCAGGCACCCCCTTGAAATGGGGGGCTAGGGGGAGATGACATTATTTTTGTCTCGTTTGTACCTTCACAGATTTAGGCTAAACCTTTCAAAACAAGAGGGTACATTGCTGATTTCAGGGAAATCAGAGGCAGTTTAAAAACTCTTGAGCATTTTTCCCCCTTTCAATTAACCCTTATTTTTCTTTTTCCACGTTGAATGCAAACCTTGCTAATAACAACCAGATATTACTTACTGTCCTGCAGGTCAGCCTCGAGCTGGGGGAGGAGGATGGTCCCTGCACAGCTGCAGAACCTGCCACTGATCAGATCACACCAAGAAATCAGGATGTGCTCTTGATCACAGCTGCTCTTCAGTGGCCCATTAGTTCTGCACTGCTTTAAACCCTCTCTTCTGGTTTTAATTCTTAGGGCAGTCACTGTCATTATAGTTAGCAGCTTCCCCATCCCTGCTTATATTATATTGAATTATGTACTTTAAAAACATCTTCCCAACTTTGATCAGTTGATCAAACTTATTTTTGCTGGGTGAGCTCTGGCTTTAATTTTAGTATCAGAAACATGTTGAGTCCTTAGCATGTTGGGAATAAACTAAGTTTACTGAAATATTGTAAGAGGCTCTTCTCTAAGAAGTCAATAGAGCAAATCACTTTCTCTGTAAGTAAACAGATAGACTTCCAATAAAATACTAAATATTTCCTGCTTTCATTACTTCAGTATGAAAATTGTGCTTTTCTTGTTCTAAGCCAACAGGTCAGTTTGAAGGTCTAAATGAAGCTCAGATGTTGTAATGCCCCTGCATCTAATTTAATATTTACCTCTACTTCAAATCTTGTTTGCAGTCATTTTGATTTTGGATTTGTGAGTCAAAGGAACTTACCAGCTCATTGTTTGCAAATTCTTCCACAGAAATAGTTCCTGAGATATTTAATGAAGACTGGAATAAGGAGAGTGAAGTTAGGTGGGAATTTTGCTCCCTCTTTATTGCCACTTTCCTGATGGCATTCCCTGCTTCCCATCCTGAACAGCACCAGCTGCAGATAGCTACATGTCAGGCACATTTCTAGAGGCCTCACAGCTGCCAGTTCCAGAGATCTGACTTCATCTGCTGACTGGAAAATGCTGTAACAAAGAACAACTCCATGGCTAACAGCAGCATCTCTCCAAAATACAACTATAAATTCAGTAGATTTAAAAGCTGCTGTCTGACATACTTATAAAAATCACATAGAGTTCAGAATATACACCTTTTTTGGATATTTCAAGTGCTTTTAAAATGCAGAAAGAAAATAAATGAATTACTAGTGGGGAATTATATAGGGACCTATAAAATAGAGAGACAGAAAATCACCAGAGAATAATACAGCCATGCTCCTCTCTCACACCAGCCAGTCAGTTGACAGAAATATTCCATTTTATAAAATATATATTTCACCTATCCAGGACAAACTGATCAACCCAAAATAAAAACTCCCACTTTGGAATGGTCTCTGTTAAGTGAACAGGAACAGGAGACCCCAAAAGCTGTTCCAGTGCAGCACTGAGCTCTGACTGCAGAGTGCTTTGGGGGCTTGGAGAGATTGCTGCTTCTGCTTGGACTTCAAATTAAGCAAGAGCAACTGAGCCTTGATCAAAGCTCTCACAGACATTTTCACTCACTGATCCCAGAGGAGAGCAGAAGGGACACAGCCCTGCTGGATGGCAGAACTTGGCCCCACAAATACAGGGAGATATTCCAAGATGTCTCCTGCATTAATTTTCTCCAATAAATTTGCATAATGATTTGAAGGAATTGAGGTGTTGTGTTTTTTGTTTTTTTTAAATCTGAGGTCATACCAGAAGATTAACAAGTTTTCTGTCAGTAGTTTATATGTGTTTACTGCCTATCTAACTATTTACTGGATTTAGGTAGTGTTATACCCAGTCTGCCAATATATGATTTTTTGTCTAGACTTGTGAAGGAATATAAATCTGGAGGATGACTACAGACCCTTTCTTCTTTAAAAATCTAATTTTATTTTCAGCTTAGTGCTGATTCGTATAATAAACGATTTTTAAAAATCACATTTTCAGGTATTTTGATCTTACAAGTGTTTTTAAATTCAAGAGCTTCATCCACATTGGGAAACCACTCAGAGAATACATACAGAAAATTAATTAGAGTTCAGTTCCTGACAGAAGCTGAGCATCTGCTGAGTACACAGATCCCATTTCCAGTGGGAGATAAATAAATAAAAATCAAACCCTAAATTAAATCAATTTGTATTACAGGCACTCAGAAGCATTCAGAACTGGGCATTTGTGATCTAACTTTAACATAAAGATGTTCAGAGCTAGCTGGTGCATGCAGCTTTTTCACACCAGTTCTAATATCAGTATAACACCAGCACTAAGGAGTTTGGGACTACTTCAGAGCAAGAAGGAGCTGCTGGATCATGCTCAGTTTTGATTAAAGACTCAGGTATTTTATCACATACTGTGACAGATTAAAGTATGATAATTTTGAAATTAAGGGGCTCTCAGGCAAAGATAGGGGAATTAGGAATAACAGTTCTTTACTAGGAAAATTAAAATAGAAATGCAGTATTACAAAGAACAATCCCAAACCCTGCCAGAGTCAGAATCCAAGCTGACACCCATCAGTCAGTCAGGGTGTTAGCAGCAGTCCCATTCAATGGTGGCTGCATCCTCCTGCAGGGGCAGATGTGGTTCAGCTGCAGCAGTGCTCCTGGAGAAGGTGCAGTTTTCCTCTGAAGCTCCAGGGATGATGTGGAAAGGTCTGGCTTTCCTCTGGAATCCAGTGGAAAGAAGGTTCCTTGGTGTCCAAAATCTCAGTTTTTATCTGGGTAGGAAAGGCTTGGCTCCTGCCCTGGCTGGAGCATCTCCCAGTGGGATGATGTAATTTTATAGTCGTGCCCTGGGACTCAGTGGCCATGAACAGGAGATATCTCCTGGAGGGAGGATGGGCTGTGGGAAGATAAAGATGATTGCCCCAGCTGGTTTTTAACAATGACCCATTAACAGGAGATATTACCACAGAGATAAGGATCACTGCCACACCCGGTGTTTAACAATGGCCAATTAACAGGAGATATTCCCACAGCGATAAGGATCACTGCCACACCCAGTTTTTAACAATGGCCCATTAACAGGAGATATTCCCACAGCGATAAGGATCACTGCCACACCCAGTTTTTAACAATGGCCCATTAACAGGAGATATTCCCACAGAGATAAGGGATCACTGCCACACCCAGTTTTTAACAATGGCCCATTAACGGGAGATATTCCCACAGAGATAAGGGTCACTGCCACACCCAGTTTTTAACAATGTCCCATTAACAGGAGATATTCCCACAGCAATAGGGATCACTGCCACACCCAGTTTTTAACAGTGGCCCGTTAACAGGAGATATCTCCTGGAGGGAGGATGGGCTGTGGAAAGATAAAGATGATTGCCCCAGCTGGTTTAAAGATGGCCCATTAGCAGATAATATGTGCCAGGAGATCAGGGTCACTGCCCCACCTGGTTTAACAGATGGGGACAGAATTTACATTTCTGCCCACATCAACCCAACACACCCTCCCATCCTTCCATCCTCGAGCTGGCTGTGTGTGGAATTGTGTGGAATCATGGAGTGTGTGTGCCTGCCTGATCACCTTCCATCAGAGGAGCTTTTCAGGAAGGCAGCAGCACTTCAGCATCACCTCCTGGTAATTAAACAGGATGGCCAGTTACAGTCCAACCCAAAATCTCATCACTGAAACAGTGCAGGATGGTAATTAATAGCAAATGGCAGCATTATTACAGCACTAATGCAGTGCAGCCATGTGGGAATACTGAAATCCCTGGGATGTGAGAAGAATTTGAAATCCAGCTGATAAGGCTGTAAATCATCACTCAGTCATGGCTGCAGGTATGAATTGGAAAAAAGAGGGTGGCAAAACTCCATCATTCATTTTGTTATATTCTTTCCCCTTCTACGTCTCCCTCCCTCTTCCCAGTTTTGATTTCTAACAAAATTATGACAAAATTCATATCCTTCCATCACTTTGCCTACTCTCTTCTAGCTAGAACTATCATTAGAATGAAAATTGCTTTCTGGCTTTTGCTGCCTTTAATATTACACAAGGCTAATTATTGATGTTGTTACAGATTAATTTTCAGTTAGAATATGATTAAGGTACAGTGCATGCCAGCTTGCCAAAAAGAGAGGGTAGCAGTAAACAGGATGATCAGTTGATATGGCCAGGGACAGGCCCAAAATCTAGAGAAATTTTTATTACCCTTCCATTTTAAACAACTGTGACTACCAATTGATATGTAAAATGGATCCAAGACAGTTTATTACATTATTTTAATTTGGATGCAGTCAGAAGAAAGAAGCTGAATCAATGACTGTTTTGTGAAGTTTAGAAAAATCTCACCTGAGCCACAAAATGAAGATAAAGTACTGAAATGTCAGATGAACTAGGAGTTTCTGTTCTTTGCAAAATTAGATAACTGTAGGCTTCAATGAATTTTTAAGTGACTGAGTTGGGCCTCCTTCAATAGAGTTCTGCCTTTCTAGCTCTCCTGTAATTGTTCCTCTGACTTTGGAGGTGTTTTATGGCATTCTGTAAATAATTATCTGAAAAGTGAGTACTGGCAAAAAGTGCCTAGAATTCTGAAAAGTCTTCTCTTTAAAAGTTGATATGTAAAAAACCCCATAAAACATCTATGCAGAAAACCTGCTCCTGCTGCACACCAAATTGTTTCCACACCCTGTTTGAGTCCCTTTGCTGCCTGACATCTCCTCACTTGTCCAGACCAGCTTCTTTAGAGGTAAAAATTCTTCTTTGCACAAAGTGCCAAGCTCTTTGCCAGTCTTTTCCTCTCTGTTCAGGTTATTCCTTGCCCAAAAGAGCTAAAAGTGTTTTCTTTTTTGTGTCTCAGAAGCACAGTTAACATAGGGCAGGGACCACATCATCACAGGAGATAGCAGCTGTATTATTTACCAAGACTTAACCAGCACCCTGAGAGGGCAATAACCATAAGTCAAGGAAAAACATCATTTTTCAGAAGCCAGGTCATGCCTGGAGAAGTGCCACCTATAAAAAGGTTTTGCACAGGTTGCTGCAAGCTCTGAATAATGTTCTGCACACATACATGGCTTTGTGAAATCAAGACCTGAATCACTTCAGAAATACAGATTGAAACATCCTCTGTACTATTGATGTGTCACACAGTGCTGAGTGCATTTTGGGATATTCTTATTTTCCACCAAGAGTCATATGAAAATACATTTACTATTGGTTATATGAGAGCATAGCAGAATCATGGGTTTATTCAGAAGATTAGTGGCAATGCAGTGTATTACCAAATCCATGTTCCCACCAGATCAAACACACCACATTTTAGATTGGCATTTAATACAGATATTTGTAGCCTGCAGGAATAATAAATGAAACTAATTAAGTTTAATAATTCAAGAGAACTTGGCATGCCTGATTGCTACATAAAGGCTAATTATCTTTCTCCTTTTCTTCCAGATCTCCCCCTCCTCTCACCAGATTAATCTGGAAACTTCATAAAATATGAAAATATTAAGAAAAACATCATAGTGGTAAATCCTTTCAACACACAGAAAATGCCCTGTAACAGATTTACAGCTGATGCAAACTTGACTGAAATCCAACAGATGTTTTAAAGAGCATTGTCTGTTTTTACAAGTAGTCAGCTTAGTCATAAAGGAGATTTCTTATACATCCTCTCACCACAATAACGGGACCCAAAAATTGTCTTAGGCAGAACTTACTAAATCCAAGTCATCAGCAACACTAGCAGAGATCTCAGATATTGCAATCTCTGTGCCAATTATCTCACGTGTTGGCACAGTAACTTTTATTGAAGATATTCATTCAGCAGTGGAGTATTTATAAGCACTAATATTTCTAGAAAATTACTGTTTCTCTTCCCCTATTTACTAGACAGGGTTAATCAAAACACAAGTTAAAATTTACTTTTGAAACCTTAATAGTGTCTTAGGCTGAGAGAAAAACAATTCATCAGTTAAGAGAAGATAAAATTGAGAGAAGGCTTTACCAGAAGCACTGGACTCAAGAGGAGAAGTTTATATGAGAAGAGTTTGCCCTGGATGCAAAAACTCAGTGTGAAGCAGGTACCCACTGAAAGCAACATGCAGGGTGTTCCATTCTCACACAGAATGTATCACCAAATGACAACAAAGCCCAAACTCCAATCCCAGCTGTCTCTATTCATTTTCTTCCAAAACCCACTTCTAGCCAATACTCTTTTTCCAAGGTGAAGAATTAAAGAAAATACTCTTTAACAGGTGATTAATTTCATTCACAGTACAGCGAAAATGTTTAGAGCCAGAGGTTGACTTAGATTACCATGCTAACTAATAAAGAGAGCAGGTTTTAATTAGGCTGCCTAAAGCTCATTCTCCCTTCATTATTTATGATTCTTCCTTTGCACAGTGTAATTATTTCCAGCAATATATATATATATATATAGTTACAAAAAACAACTACACACACACATACATGTACACGGGGAGGACACCATGCCAATAAGAAGCTTCCTCCTCATGCATAATAATTTCTACCAAACAGTGACCATGCAAAGAGAGTCTTGGCACCTGCAAATATCAGTTTTTGCTTCTCAGGTCCTTCTTCTGGGACATCTACAAGATACATCCAGTAGAAGGGCTGGTGGGCAGGGTAACTATAGCCAAGGGGTTTCTTCTCATTGTGTAAATCCATTTGACATTCATTTTGACTCTTCCAGGCAAGGCTGTTCTTTTAGTGCCTAATACAGGGGGCCTTGACCAGCAGTGATGGATTCTCAGCAGCATCATGAAAACCATTTTTGTGTGCAGAATATGTACAACATTTGCCTGTTGGAATAACACTGAACAAGGCTGGCTCCCACAATGATTTTTGAAATTTCAGGAGTGGTGTGTTTCATGTGTACATAGTGTTTATTTACAGTTTTAGCATTGCTCATTGCCTTTGCTGCCCAAGTCCCATGTCTCATTTACTGTCACCATCAGGGAGAATGTGTTCAGCCAGAAAACATCCACCCAGAGCCTGAGCTGGACTCACATCTCACCCAGGGCTGGAAGAACAGCAGCTCTGGGGGAAACTCTGCTGTGACATCTGGGGGAGGTACCAGAGCCAAGCAGCTCCTCTTTAGTGTCCAGCTGCCATTGTTTTCATTGTTTTCAGGCAGAGATGGCTACTGAATACAGGCAAGAGCAATATAAGCCTACACACCACTAGAATTAACTTCCAAGGGTAAAAGGTTTGTTTGCCAAGTCTTCAACTCTTGCAACCACTGCTTAGACCAGCACCTGCAAAGGCTGCCCACCTTCCACAATATTTGGTTTTTTGAGAGTCTTTGGGACAGGCTTTGTTGGATTCTGTATTTTACCTCTGCAGGTTTCTTCATTTTCCTCTGCTGTGCCTGGGAGAGATCATTTGAGGCCAGTAATCACAAACCCACAGGACATCCTCCTGCTACTGTGCTCTATGCTTTCTCAAAGTTTAATAAGCTTCTAAAAAAATGAGCATTCCTTCTCAGTTGCATTGGGGTGTAATAAAGTTGTTTATTTTTTCCCCCAAGGCTTGAATTTATTCACACTAGCACCTTGCTATGCAGATATTTTTTGGGCATGGGGTAAAGAAAGTTTGTGGCATTGTTAATTTGCATTTTAGCAGTCCTAAAAACCCTGTCATTGACCAAGCAATGCTTTTGGATCCTAAGAGACCAGGAAGAGCAATTCCAGTCAATAGGCTCATAATCTAATTTAACAAGGAAATTTTTACTGCTTTTCAATTTCTGGCATGTAAAAAAGAAGGTTTATTCAGCTCAGGGATGAATTTCTGCATGTACTTTGCTTGCACGAATCAAAAAATCTGATGCCAGTCCATTGAAAAAGAAAGACCAGAGAATATAAAATTAACATTAAACCATCAGCACACACACACACAAAAAACCCCAACAAAAATCAAACAAACAAACAAAAACCAAACAAATCCACCACTCAAAAAACAACAAAACAAGAAACCAATAGCAATAAAAAACCCAAACAAGACCAACAACCACACCATAACTGCTTTTTGCTTTCAAGCACATGAAGGGGGTAGTAGAAGACACCCAGGCTTGCTGTTAAAGTAGATTATAAACATATGGCACAGCAGCTTCCCAGCAGAAATGTGGGGAGGTTTTCTGCTCAGACTGGCATGCAAGGTCCTGCTGCAGGAGCAAGGACACTGCCTGGAGCCAATTCTCTGCACCAAGAATGCAGAGAGCAGCTCAGGACAGCCAGCACAGGCACGGCTGCAGTGAAGAACACTTAGCAAATGAAGTGGCAATAACCAAGTGGCTAAAAGCACCAACTCTCCCCAGTACAAACTCTTATATAGGATTTTTCCAACAAGCTCAGACACAAGCTCAGACCACCACTCCTTAACCTGTTAGAATTCCAGTTTCTTAGCACACCAGGTTACCTATAGAACTACACATACAATTTATTTTGTTCTATCTAAGAAATGTAAGCAATATTCTTACCATAGCTCTATTATGTCTAAGCACTGTGTACAGCTGTGGGCCTGGAGCCTCTACTGAAGGTACCAGTGTGTTTGAAGCTTCACTAGAACACTCACTGCTACTGTGGCATTTGAAACCTTTCACTTACTAAAAGCATTACAACTCACTCTAAAACTACTGACTTTCTTCTACTTAAATATCTACTTTATGTGTGAGTGGCTTAATGTACTTCAATCCACCCAAAAGCTCTAATTCAATCCCTGCACTCTGATTTCTCTCTGAAGAATTCAGAGAGACCCCTGACTCACTGACTCCAACAAGTGGCTTTTCTTTTTTCCCTACAATCCATGCCCAAGGAGCCACACACCATTCTCCTGGCTCTGGCTGTCTGGGGGCCACAGGTACAGGAATAAATTAGATCTGTGCCTGCCTTGGTGCAGGGCCCTCCCTTCTGCTCAAATCAGAATATTTCAGTTAACTGTGAACAAAAAGAGAGGTCAGACTGAGATGGTCAGTGCAGGAAATTCAGGGAATTGCTGAAGGTCCCCCTGGTTCACTCAAGAGAGTTTTTCCCCCATTGTGTGTATAGGATTTAAATAACCTAAATCCCCGAATGATTCTTGTTAACTTGTTGCTTGTCTCTGATATAAAGTTTACCTGCTTGCAGTGGGTCAGATCCTCATGCAGATTTTCTGTTCTACAGGGAATTACTCAGCAGAATTTTGGGTTATCAGCAGAATCATGCTACATTCAGACTTTCCCTTGCTGATTCCATAATAACAAGAGCCCTTGCCCTTCTTTTGACAGCTTTGTTCATTTGGCTAGTGAATCCTCAAAAATTTGAATTTTACATTCCAAGAAGTCTGGTATTCATGCATTTAAAATATATCATCTCCCCAGAAAAAAATGGAATGTATTTGTGAGACAGCAACAAGAGCCTTCTCTGCTTAAGCCTGGCAGGCTAAATCACAAATTCTTGTTACACCTGCTTACAACCAGGACTGCTGGCACCCTTCAGAGGAGACATGGGAACAGTTAACACAGAAGTTATTCCACGTTTATTTTCATTTTTTATCACCACGAGCTGGTGATGACCAGTGAGCCTTTCTTGCTCCCTGAGTCACACAGAAATTTGCACGTGTGCACACTCAGCTCTAAAGCAGGGAAGATGAACTGGCACTGCTGAGCTCTGTGGACACTCAGCACAGAATGTTGTTTCCTGCCATGCATTCACTCATGTGCCTGCAGTGCTCCTGGCAGTGCTTATAATTGCCCATAGTTGATTTACATGTCGCATTTTAAGCACCAGAGATGAGTGTAAAGCTGCCTGAAGGTCTGAATCCTTTTGAAAACATTGTACATCATGTTAGGGGAGCTAGATGAACAGTTCTCTGACAACACAGCAGCAGGAAGAAAGCTCCCTCCAGTACTTCTGCAGCATCTATCCCATACATCAATGACTAATTTGGACCAGTATAACTTCACTTAGACTCATACAGTCACAATGAGAAGAAGAATTATGCCACTGGTGTCTGTACCAGGGACTATTCCATGCTTATTGCAAAAATAAGTGCCTTTTAAATATATACATCCTGGCAAATTCAGCTTAGGCATGAGGAATTCTGAGATACTCAGCCAGCCAGCAACAGGACAGGTTCCAATGGCATTACTGATTTGGGTTTGAAGTGTGCACTGCTTGGGGCAGAATCTAGCCCAGAATTAGTGGTTCACCCAGGAAATTTCATGAAGCAGCACCCTTTAAAACCTCAAAGGTATATTCAAAAGTAAATACAAGTGCAGAGTTATAGGTATGATCCTGCCAGATACTGTCAGGAAGGTTTCAGCCTCTATTCTAGTTATATCCTTTGTAATATCTAGGGTAAATTTAAACACATGCTAAAGAAACCAGTGAGAAATAAATGCCAGCCTTTAATTAGATGCTTCTGTCCAGCAGGACCATTGCATCAGAGGTCTATATTTACCAAAATGCATGTTATTACTTATCAACTCACCAGGAAAAAAAAAATTCAATATCTCCCCATGCAAATTTTAATCACTTTTTCAATGTCAAGCCTTTAATTAGCTGTTCCTAGGAAGCAGTGTAACCAGGCCATTAGCAATGCAGCCACAGAACAAAACTCTATTAGGAAAATGACACTTTCACTTCAGCAGACTCAGACATGCACCAGTGCAGTTAATCTAAATCAGATTCTAAGAAAAACAAGAAAATACTGCAGCTGACTGCTCATCAGAACTGTGTTTTGTACATACACGGTGCAGTAAAACTGTGCAGAAATGCCAAAGAGAAAGTCCAAGTTTACTAAAAAGAAAATGTGACACACTATGTCATTTTTGCCACTATTACAAAATTTTTGTCAGAAGCAGCACTTCCTTCATTTGCACCCACCACAGACATTTCTTAATTTTATTTAGGAGAGCACTGGGACAACTTGTGGCACAGTGAACTGGCAGTACTGAAGCACTGAAGGAGCACTGAACCTGATAACAATTGCTTAAATTAATTGCAGAGTTGACAGACAAGAGACTGGACTCCTCCAAAACACACTATTTGTAGGACCTAACACTAAACCTAATATTAGAAATAATGCTGTTCTCTTGGGTATTGGGAGATGCTGCCCTGGTAGTTCTTTCTTCAGACACACTTGTGCATTCTCCAGGGTTCAAGTTGTATTGCAGAGAGTCAAAGCAGAATACACCCTCAAAAAGCAAGAAAGCAAGTGAAGAGAACAGGGAGGAAAAGAAAAAAAAATACCATTATATTCATGTTATAAAAGGGTGAGCAGAAAATAGATTTTTAAGAGTAAGTGGAAAAGCAAGAAGGCTATAGCTAGAGACTAAAAGAGGACAGTGGCTAGACCTTGATGACTTGAAGAGAGTTTCTTTGAAGAGCCTGAATTGAAACAAAAGCTCCTCCATTTGTATTAGTAATGGAACAATAATCAACCCTCTGGGCAAAATATAGGAGCAAGGCACATCAGAGCTCAAGTGCAAGATGTGAAAATTATATGCTCAATCTTAGAAGTGAAATGTTTTTATGTGAGGAGGTTATTGTAAACAGTTTTATTTTAGGAGCTGCCCTTTGAGGAGCTACTACACAAAAATGCACGCAGGAGAAAGCAAGATGCTTTTCTCTATTTGAACTTTGCCTTAACAGAAAAAATGCTGTTTGCTATTTATAAAAATACCCAAGAGCTGGCAGCTCTTAAAGCATGTCCCCATACTTAAATGCTTTTATGGTTTCAAAAATCTCAAATAATCAAGTGATGCTTATATGAAACTCATGAGGAGCTGCTGCATCTCTTACTGTAAAGCTGTAAGTACAGCCAACGAGAGCTCATCTGTACTTTATGCATTTAGAAATATGGATGAGTTCAATTCCAATTTTAACATCCATGGTCAAAGCAGCCTATGAACCTCCCCTGCACCAGAAGAAATTATCTCCATGAATCTCCCATCTCTTCAATAAGCAATAAAATATATCTTAGCTGTTAATGCTTGCCATTTAAAATGGCAATGTGGAAATTGCCAAGTGACAGGAGTGTGGAGACTTTAGACAACAGGGTGCAGTGAACTTTGAGAGATGGCAATTGTCATTTTTAGGAGTATTAAATTTCACAAGCATCAGAGCTGTGCTGTGACTTTGAGTTTGGTGCAATGAACCAGCTCTTGCTAAGGATGGCAACACAAAATAACCACCCAAATTCATCTTAGCTGTTAATGTGACTCCAGTATAGAAGTTGTACACAGCTCTGATACTCAAAAAGCAATCCAAACCTAAAACCCTGGTAGAAGACAAACTCTCCTCATGTAATGATCATTTTTAAACCCAGAAAACAGATTTTGGAGCCCCACTGCCCTCTACTTCCCATGTCTGATAGCAAGTCCCTTAACCTGGTGCTGGGCTCTGGAACATGGGCTCAGGCACAGGCCTGGGGGCAGCTTCCCTAAAGTATCACCTGGAATTATTTTCTTCTTCTGCAGATTATTTAACCAAGCTGAGTTGTATGAAAGCAGAAATCCTATTCATAGATTTTTTTTCCCCACAGTATTTAATAATTGATTCATTTTCCTACCATATAGAACTACAAAAATGCTTCACCAGCAATTTCATACTTCCCCACAAGCTGCTCTAACTCCAGCATCTTGATTTAGTCCAGCTAAGTCCAGGAAATAAAACAGGAGCTAAACAACACTACCTCCATCCATTAACATCCCTGAAAATGCACAATAGAAAATGGAAAAGTTTCAGATTCCACAATGGAAGTGGACACGTGCCACCAGGTCCATGCTGTTCTACCTTGGAAAGTTCTCCTCCAGAAATGTCTCACTTGTTCTGTAGGAGACAACAATAAATTCAGTGATGTACTGAGCATGTACAGGTCCTGGCTGAAGTGTAATTGCACTGACATGCATGAAGTTCCATCAGGATTGATTGACCCCAGTAAGTTAGATTTTAGCTCACTGCCTGTGTCCTGGTTGCCATTCAGAGGTGTGTGTGCTCTCAGCCCACAAGGACAGACTGGACTCAAGCCCCAGAAGATGCTCCCTTGGTCAGGCAGAGCAGGCTCAAAGGTCCAGGTCCACCTGGTGCCTTGGGAGGGTGGAAATATTTTTCAAGGGGGTCAGAACACCACCATGGCCTGCCCAGACAGGCAGGCAAAGCCTCCAGCCTGCCCAGACAGGCAGAGTGCACATTTTGGCTATTCCTGAATGGGAGCTGTAAAGAAACTGCCTCTGGGTCAGAGCTGTAGCTCTTCTATCCTGTGTGTTAGGATTTAGTGATCCAAAGGATTTACAATAATCTGGGGGAATGCTCCCAAAAAATCACTGATTTTAATTTTTTTTTTCTTTAAGTAGTACAAAGACTGTCTTTCCAGAAGTTGTTTTCTTGTTGCTGGTGAGGTTTTGTGTGCCCTTGGCTTCTTGTGATCAGTGGGACATTCAGCAGCAAGCACTCTGAGATCCATCCATATTTTCAAGGGTAGGAGAGAACTTCACTCCTTTCGAGCACCACTCAGACAAAGATGAAAAGCTTGTGAGGGTGCCAATTATATAACCTGGCTGAGCCATCTTGACAGTGAAAAGTTTTGCAGGATTCATTCTGGCTTCACAAGATGGAAATTCAGCTTTTATTCAAGTAGTTTGATTTGATGACTTCACAGTTTAATCCGTGTAGCCACTGTGATCAGTCAGAAGCAGTGACTGGAAAGGAGGTGGCTCCAATTAATTCTACCAGGATTTCTCAGTGTTTACTGCTCTGCATCTCCCTGGCAGCAGGCCAGTGGGACAGGAGTTCAAACAACAGTGGATGTGTTCTGCACTGGAGACAAATATTCTGACACTACATGACAGAGCCTTGAGCTGAGGGGCTGGATGAGCCCCAGGCAGGTTCCCACAGAGCTGTGGGCAGGTCTGGAAGCTGCCAGGCCACACTTGTGCTGAGTTAAATCCAGATCAGTAAAACCTGTCTCCTGGCTGCTTACTGTGGGCAAGGCACCAAGTCATGCAGAGCCAATACTATTTTCCAGTCTGAGCTGGCCTGTGTCACCCAGAGCCAGCATTTCTCCTCTCCCCACTCTGTGCTTATGTGGACTTTAATTATTAAATTAATTATTATTAATTAATTGCCTTGGATTGCCAGGTCTTTTCCTTACAGGTCTGGGTGGTCCTTTCCATCTTCTGTCTCACAAAACACAAAGTGCTCCTGCAGTGGAGTAACAGCAGCTTTTCCTCTTGCAGCAGGAGGACTGAGCAATAAAACTTCTGCTCGTGGTAGAAACTGAGAGAAAAACATCATCCAAATGTATGATGGAAATGAAAGAAAACCGGTGCAGAGCTTATTAGCCAAGTTTCATACAAGCTTAAAAAATGTACCAGCCTAGACCTGGAAATTTATGTTCAAAGCCACGAATTCAGAGTTAATTTATTATGCAGTAGATTTCCAGCTCCACTGAGCTAATGGGATTTGTTACTCTGTTAAATGGGCTTTTCCCTCAGAGCACCTTGTTTCATTAGACCATTTAACAAAGGTTTGGGAGAATGAGGTGTGTAAACACAGCCCAGCCATGCCAGCTGCCTCTTTGTTTGGCACAACAAAGTGCTAATTCCTCTTACAGACTATGGGTGCACGTGTACTGCGCTCTGTGCAGGAGGCATGGGGACTTCACTTACTGAAAGCTAAAGAGAAAGTGCAGAAAATTAGGCAGATTTCTTGAGAGAAAAGGCTTTTTCTGGTGTGTTTAGAGTTAAAAATTGGAACTATTTTCCTTTCACTAACAGTGCTGATGACGGGTTCTCCAGGAGCCAAGTAGAACTTTGTGAAATGGCAGAATTAAAAACCAGAACTATCTATAATTAATAACACTTTAAGTAATAGCAGGACTAAGTGGACCAGACAAAATCAAGCACCTGAGAGTCTCTGTTTCCTGTAAAGTATCAACATAGAAAAGAAAAAAAAATAAAAGGAAGGTGAAAGATCAAGCTCTGTTTCATGGAAATGAAATCAAGTCATGGACAAAGCTCATGAGCCTGGCAACAGCCCCAGGAGTGAGCCTGAGCCCTGCTTGGTCATTCAAAACCCAAATGAAACTCCTTTTCTGAAATTCCTCACAGCATCCTACCCCAGTGTGCCCAAGCTACATGCTGTTCTTCCCAACATCCATAGCTCTGGTGAGAAATGTTTTCACTCCAGGGATAACTGGAACAGTAATTTTTTATCAACTTTAAGCTTTTAAAATGAGAGTTCTTTGCCACTCTGATCAGCAAGTTGAGAGCAAATGCTGTAACCCTTAGTAAAGCAATGCATCCATTAAGGAGACATTCTGCACCTTTCCAGGATGCTCTATACAACTGGCTGACCTCCATAGTCACACTGTTTACAATAATTCAAATTTCAGTTATTTTGATTTTTCCCAAGGAAAACTTAAAAGCAATTCCAGAAGCTATTAGGCATTGTCAGTGAAATTCCATTTATGATGAAAAGAATAAACCTGACAAAACTGTCAGGGAAACCAGGAAAGTCAATGTCTGCATTCCTGACAGCATCAGGAATAACAAATCTATTTTAAAATGGCATGAGTTTTCCCCAGATATCCATTTTGTAACTGGTATAGAATAGAAATCTTGTTGAAAATAAAATTAATGTCCAGAACAAGGACTGAAAAAATTAATAAAAGCTGTGGGACTTGAAAAGAAATGGTTTCTTTCTCTGTCGCTTTTATTTGTGTCTATATTCATGACTGTGTGTAAATCTAAATACATTCCCAAAGCCTGAGGGCAATGTTGATTCAGAAACACAGAATAAAAATTAAAGAACCAATGGCCTGTTGAAATTAATGGCAAAACTCCCTTGGCTTCAGCAGAGACAGAATTTTGCCCCAGATATTTGGGCCAACGTTACCAACAGGCAGGAGGCAGTAAATTGGACTTTTGAAAAACAGTGAATAGGAGAAAGAAAATGGCTTTTGGATTGTCCAGCTGGTCTGCAAAAGAGTGCAGGCTAACTCACAGTGTCCACATCCATGGCACCCTGTCCTTAAGGAGACCAAACCTCAGCTGGGCACCCTGAACTTTCTCACCTGCTGTGCTCAAATGCAGAAAACCACAGTCCCTAATTTCCAGCTGGAGGCACTGAAAAAAAGAGAGGCTGTAAGTCAGCATCCTTCATGTATTTATACTGATTTATACATGTTATTTATGTTATTTATGTTATTGAGGCTGGGGGGGACAGCAATCCCTCGAGCCTGGGCAGGTTCCTCCAGGCACAGTGAGGATGGTGATGGGATGTCACCAGCTGCCCACAGACCCTTGCTCACCCAGGTCTGAGCTGCTGCTGGTGCTCCTCTGGCCCCAGGCTTGCCTCTGGCACCAGCCCCTGCTGCTGCTGAGGATGGCACAGCAAAGCTGCTCCCTCTCTGTGCCAGGGAAAATGAGGTGAGGAAGGCACTGCCTTGTTGCAGAGGCTGCCTGATCTCCCAAATGAACCTTCTCTCCACTGGCATGAGCCCAGCTCTTCTCTCTCCTTGTTACTGGGAGCCAGCAGCCAGGTAGGATTTAACAATGCCATTATAACAACAACAGCCTTCAGGCAGAGAGAGAGCCCTGGCAGAACAAAGCCCAGCTAAAGGTGGAATAATGCATGCCTGGGACAACCCTTACTGCTCCAATTTTTCTTAGGTATTTATGTTTAATTAGCTAGTGATTCAGAATGGCTCTGGGAGTAAATCCCTGCTGGATGAATCCCAAGGTCACTTCCTCTGCTGCAGGATGGAGAAATGCACTGAAGCCTGGCCAGTTGATAATCTTTTGCTTGCTGATACCAATTGAATCCTTTTTTTTCTCTTGGATGAACTTATCTGGGAGCTAGCTAGGCTGTAGGCCCCTGTTAAATAATGATGATTATGCTCTTTTTGCTCACTGTCGACAAAGAATTATAGCCCCTCATTTAGAGCTCATTTCAAAACCATAAGATTCTGTAATTGAAAGTGGCTGAAGCTAATTTGATAACCCAGTTCTGAACACAGCAGAGTAATGACTCTCCCTTTGTCCTTTCAACAGTAATGGCCTTGTCAGGAAAGTCTTCTGTGCTGCTTTAAAGAGACCAATTATGACAAAGGTTAAAAGCTATTGTCCTGTGACAGCGTGCAGTTTCAACATTGCCTTCAGGTTCCCAGGGCATGGCAGGAGGGTCAAACTCCCTCCAGCCAGAGCTGCCCTCTCCAGCACTCAGGAGTGCCTGCACTGCCCAGGACACAGAGCTCCATCAGGAGAGAGAGCTCCTGGCTCTTCCTCTTCTCCATCAGGAGAGAGAGCTCCTGGCTCCTCTCTGCTCCATCCATCAGGAGAGAGACCCCCTGGCTCTTCCCCTGCTCCATCCATCAGGAGAGCCCCTGACCCTTCCTCTTCTCCATCAGGAGAGCCCCTGACCCTTCCTCTTCTCCATCAGGAAAGCCCGTGGCTCTTCCTCTTCTCCATCAGGAGAGAGAGCCCCTGGCTCTTCCCCTGCCCCATGGAGGGCTCTGGGCTCTCCCAGGATGGGAGGGAGAAGTGTCTCAGTGTCTGTGAGCCCTGGACCAGCTGCCCTTGGGACTGAAATCCCACACCAGGACACCCTGGGGGCTCCTTCTCCCTTTCAGCAGCCGGGCTGGCTGCACTGGGGGTGCAGCAGAGACTGAATCCTCCTCCTGTGCTGAGAGATGGGTGAATTCTGACAGCACAGACAGGCAGGAGAGGAGCTCTCCAGTGAACAGCCCCACATGAGCAGGACACCCTGGCCCTAATCCCACACAGCAGAGAATAAAAAACCTAAATGGGATCCCACCCGGTGCTCTGTCTGCTGCCCCTGTCACTTGTGATTGACCCTGACCCCTGAACACATTTCCTGGTACAAGTAGCAGAGCAAAAACCCCTTCTGACCCCAGTTCCCCTCTGCCCCCTGCTCACACCTCACCTGGCATTCAGGGAGTTCAGGAGAGGGGAGCAGCTGTGCCTCAGCTTCCTTTCCAGTGGTCATGGAGGGAACTCACTGATTGCCAGATGGATATTTCTGACATCCTGGTAAATTCTCCTCATGTGTTTTGGATTCTGGGCCTTTCCCCAGGTAAGTGGGGGAAATGTGAATAACATGGCAAACTTTTCTCTAGCCATAGCCTGGAGCTGTGCTCAGAACTGCTCTGGCTCTTGTAGTAATTAGCACAAGCAAATTGCTAAATTGTGTGCTGTGATAGAATGATGGATTACAGCATGGAAGAAATCATTAACTCATTGATTAGCAGCACATGCCTTCAAAACCACTCTCTAAGAAAATTCTGAAGATTGTGGCAGCTTTGTAGATGTTACAACTGCCATCTCCCATAAGCAAGAATCATGAAATATTAATATGTAAGTCACCAAAATTAAATTTTAACTATTAAAATTGGTTCTCAAATGGTTTCTAATAATTATTGCAGCTGTTCATGGGGGTCCCTGTTCTGTGTCTCCCTGTTCTCACAGGGAGAAGGCTGCTCAGAGTCAGCGTGGCTCTCTGGCAGCCTCTGTCTCTAGGTATTCCCTCCTGGTGGCTTTAATAACCAAGCAGCCTGTTATTGCCACATCTAATAGCAGCAGGCTTCACTTCTCACTCAGCACCAGTGCTCAGCAGCTTACAAAGTTACTCATTTGAATGGGCCTCCTTCTGTTAGGATTAGCAGGCCAATCCCATCCCTCCTCCCCACATCTCTCCCCTCCTGTTTTGGGTGAGATGAGACACTCAAATTGAATATTAGTCCGTCATTGTAACAGAACTGTGCCAACAGCTGCTGAGAAGGTGGGACATGGGAGCCCTCCCCAGAGCTCTGTGCCAGCAGGGATCCCACACACAACCCCAGAGGATCCCCAGATTCATCCTCAGGAGAACAGAAAATCAACACCAGGCTGTGATTTCCCCTCTTGGCTTGGGTGCTGCCAAGGGAGGGGTGTCCCTCCAGCCAGTGTGGACACCCACTGATGGTGGGAGGATAAATCCAGTGGCAGGGACACCAAAGGTCAGTCTGAGCTGGAGAAATGTTCAGCTGGGCTCCTCCCCACCCTCAGCACCCCGACCAGTGTGATTATTTCACAGATCCCACAGCCAGGTGGTTGCACCTGTTTCTGAGTCCTCCAGTGGAATGGAAAGGAAGAAAAGAAAGAGATCTGAAAAAATTTGCATCTGTTTTGCCAGAGGTGAACATCAGGGTTTCCTCTGTTTCACTGTCAGATTAAATCATGGACAAGGAAACCAGTGACCAGAGATTTCAGGGTCTGCACCTGTAAATGAAAGAGAGTTTCAATAAGAGGGTAATTTATTTCACTTAATTAAACCTACTGACTGGTGGTATGAATCCATTCAATAAAAATGCCCTTTTAATAAGCAAAAGAGCACCTTTCAGAATTGAAAGACTTGCAGTTGTGATCTTCAGTTCCCACTTCAATTCTCCTGCAAGGCAGTTCTTGGAAATGAGAGACAAAGCATTCCTATCCAGGGAGAGTCCATTTTATGAGTGTCTGGTGGCATTCTTATCTGCTCACTATCTCTCTCCCAAAATCCAGCACCTCATTGGAATTCTTTTTTTTAAAAACTAATTAGGTAATTTTATACATAGTTCCACGAGCACCTCTTAGGACAGCATTAATTTTAATAGCATCTTAAAATGACAAATCCAAGATATGCCACTAGCAGTGAATACATGTAGTTAATAGATTTTCTTCATGCTGCTCTTGCTTGACACTGCATTTGTCATAGCAGCAGTCCTGCTTTGGCACCATTCTCATCCATTCTTTACCCACTGATTTTTCTATCACAACATAATCTTTTACTAGCAGCATAATTTCTGCCACATACTTAACAAACTCTTCATAAACATTTACTTCAGCAGCTGCCTGTTAGACATCAAATGTTCTTTTCTGGAGGAGTCTGCAGTTAAAACTATTATTATGGTAAATCATCTCCCAGAAACAGTCTTAGGAATATCCCTCATGAATGGAAGCATTGTTACCATCCTCAAGCAGCCTTCACCCAACCAGCTGTAGGAAATTGTCCCTGTTTTTGTGATGAGGAATGTGCAGCATTGGAATGGCACAGCAGCCCCCATCACACCCATCTCATGGCACAAGGAAACTCCCTGTTCTCCTGGTTTTAGTAGAATATTCCCTTTTTTGCATTTGCATCAGGACCACCTGATGTTATTTGTTGCTGTTTAAAGAAGTGCTGTTCTGCAGTGGCAGAAAGCAGCATGGTAATGCCAAAATTTGCCTTTCATCTGTTTTTGTTAGGAAGGCTGGTTTGTAAGGCAAGGCTTGTGGGTACTTACTCAAATGGGATTTGCACCTAGAAGCTGTGTTAGAGCAGAAACAAAGTTTGGTGCCATTACAGAATAATGCAGACATGAAAAATCTGAATCAGTTCTATTTTCCAGGTATGTTGGAGTGATTTCATTTGAGTACTTACATCAGTTTTTTGGCACTTCATGCTGGAGGCAGCCAGGACAGCACAAGCCTGAGAGTTGAAGCTGTTTTCCATGCTACAGCACACTGTATTTGGTTATCCCCTAAACCACAACACTTCTGCTCCTTCTAGTGCCATCTCAAATTTGGTCAACTGAAGAAAAGAAAGGCAATGCCAAACTACCTCTGATTTCAATGGAGCAAGTATTTTTCCCATCCCACTGTCTCTCTGATCAGATCTCTGCTCCCTCTGTCACCCATTCTATTTTTCTGAAGCTCTTTCAAACATTTTCAGAGGAAATTAACTGATTTCATCTCTTCTAGTTTTAACATTTCTGCAATATAATTGTATTCTTTGTCCTAAAAGGGAACTCTGGCAGTATATTTTTCTAGTTTTCCATTTTGCACAGTTCATTTCTGTAGGAATCAATAAAGGTCACATTATTTAAAAATGCACAGCCTGAGCAGAGTGCAGAAAAGACCACAGAACTACTCAGTGTTGCCACAGCAATGCATGTATTTTTTTTAAGCAGCAGATGGTAGGGCTGACATCTGCAAAAGCAAAGGGCACAGCTGGGTTACATCTCAGGTTATGGAAAGCAACATCATCTACTATGTGTCACCTGTTTTGACTGCATAATTCATTTTTCTCTGAGAACAAAGAGCTTCCCCTATGCATAGAAAATTACTCTGTGTTTCCTATTTAAAATGATGCCTCTTACTCCAGTGGGGATAAAAAAATCAAGGGCCTAGAGTACTAATAGGACAGTCATAACAAAAGGTAAAGCTAGCAGCCTCCAAGGTGTTTTCTACATTCTGGAATTAAATCCATTTTCATGACAGGTGTTACCCTATGAGCAATAATTGGTATTTTAACAAGAAAGTAAGGCTATTTTCCTGTGGGGCTGTGTTTCAGTACTGCACTGTGTTTTAAAGCAGTGGTGATGCTTTGCTGGGGATGCCAGCTGCTGTGGTTTGGTGTGGCTGGAGCCCTGCAGGGGCAGGAGAGCTGGGGAAAAGGGACACCAGGAAAGCCCCAGGCAGCCCCAAAGAAAGCACACAGCGAGTTTCCAGCCAACTGGTGGATCTGAGATCACACTAATTGCATCTTTCTGGCTGAACTGCCCAGCACTGCTGAAAAGAGCCTTTTATAACTCTGCTGTGATTCAGGCTGTGCCAAGTGCTCCCCAGCACGGGTTGCACCCCAGGTATTTTACTTCTGGGCATTATTGGATGTGCTGACCCAACAACAGCAGCACAGATAGGGAACCTCTGCAGAGAAGGACGTTCCTGAATGCAGAGCAAACAGCTGATGCTGCCAGATGCTCCAGTCCCAGCTGTGAGCATTGACAATGCAGTTTGAGATTCCCTGGGAGCAGGCAGAGGGCATGCACTCTCAGAGGAAGGGATGGCATGGCTGCAAGAGCACCCCAAAGTTCAGTCCCACCCCCTCATTTGTCCTGGATTAAAGATACTCTCTGTGCTTTCTGCCAGGGACTTTGCTGCATGCTGGTGATAATGTTGCCTTGTTCAGAGGGGTCAGCAAGAGCAGTACAGAGTATTTTCCAATGAAATGGTTGGAATTACCAAGCAGAGTCCTTTTCTGTGAGAAAAGAAAAAAAAAAGTTGCTTAATATTTCAGCAAAACAAGATCTCTGGCTTGATTCAGGCTTGCATCTCAAAACAAAAAGGGCAAGAGTGCCAATGGCATCCTGTCCTTGGAGTGGGAAATAAACCCAAAAGTGAGGCTGTGTCACTTCTGCAGCTGCCTCCAGATCTTCACTCCTGAGGTCGGAGCTCAGCACTGAGGTGCTCATACCTCAGGCATCTCTGGTTTTTTGTCTGATGTACACATAGTCTCAGTGGAATAGCATTTCACAACTAAATGGAAACTGTGGGGCTGTGCACAGCCTTTGAGAGGGTCCAGAAAATCATGGATGATGTCTTACAGGGTGGGGTAAGAGCAGGAAGCAAGAACCTGGCTGGCTGAATTAAATATCATTATTAAATATCATTAAAAATAGCATTATTTATTTAAAAGCTCCATTTTGCAGAGCTCCAGACCTTTCATTTTGTGGTTTTTCTAACAGGAACAATCAAAAGCACCTGCAGGGACCACAGAGAAGCTTTCCTCAGCCTTGCCCTCACCCTAAAATGCAGGAATGGGCTCCCCTCTCCAGTGAATGCTGAAAGTTAAAGGCCATTTTCCAGCTGAAATCTGTGAGAGCTGCAACTACTCCTGTTCTCTGCTTCTCCCTAGAATGTCCAATTAATTCTACCCAAGAGCAAAAGTCTGCAGCACTCTCAGATATTTGCCTTCAAAACAGATTTGACTGGGTTTGAGGTGCTCATCATCCTCCCAACTAATCTCCCTGGAAAGGTGCTCCTGTCTGAAAGTGACATCATCACAATAAATGCATTTACTGGAAGAAATTAAACAACAACAGGTGTCCTTTAGAGTCCTCAATGACTGTAAAAGGAGTTTACATTTGTGAATAAACAGCAGCAGAAATTATTTTTCTGACAGCTTCTCATTATTAAAATTAGGGCCCTGCTTAATCCTGCCAACGTCAGAGGGACCCCAGGTGACCTGCTAAGTGCTGGTCACAAAAATCAATGTTGTGTGAGGGAAGTATTAATGGAAACAGCATTTAAAAAAAAAAAAAAAAAAGTATAAAAAGTATTTTGGAGCTCTTTGCGGATGTTGAAGTCAATGGCAAAATCCCAGTTTGCAGAGATTTTAGTCTGCAGCAGCAGTTTTAGGGACTGGGAGAAGTTTGGGAGGTTGTTCTACACAGTCAGAGGTGCTCCATAAAATACCCAAAGCTGAAGCTGCACATCCACTTGCAGAAAATCCCTGATCTGCTCCAGAGCCTTCCTTTAACCTGACAGACCTCTTCACCCTCTGCCTGCAAAATGAGGATGCTGTGGTCACCTGCACCAATAAGCTTTTAAAGTTTAATACACTTGGAAAGTTTCTCCCTGGTGCTGCTATTGAGAAATAAGATGTCCCACAATGCCATAATTTGGAGTGAGAGCTTAAATTCAAACCCTGATCACTCAGCAGAGAGCATATACCACATATGCTTAATGAGGCTTACTGTGAGCAATGGTAAGGCAGATAGGGAAGATTTTATGCTGACTAGCTTTCCTTTTCTTTTTCCCTGGATGTTTTATTGCTACTCAAAATTTAAGGATTGATAGGAAAACCTGCAGCAGATTTGTCAAAAGGTAAAAATATTGATTTTCGAAGAAGCTTGCCCACAATGTAAAAGCAAATCAAAATTAAAATCAATAGGGATAAATTAGAACTTCTCCAGCTATATAAATGTTGCAAAAACAGAGCCTTTAATGCATGAAAATACTGTACATCAGATGACAAAAATAGTTTAAACTTACTTATTACTTAAATTCTATAAGGCAAAGTAAAGCATCCATTACCAAATTTTGAATGGTAGAGAATTTTTTGAGAGATATTATTGCTTGATCAAGTTGTCCCCCTGCATCTCTCCAATTATTTTAAGCTTGTGAGGTCTGGCTGAATTAGGCTAGAGACCATAAAGAGGATTTCCCATGGAGCAGCAGATGTGGCCACTCCTCTGACCCTCCCCACCTTCCTGGTCTGGTAATTTTAAATATCTCCTTGTCTCAGATCACTAAACAAGGGCAGCACTGCCTCCCAAGCACCTTTTGGCACCAGTGTGAATTGTATGAGTGTGAAATTCTCAGGCACCTGAAAACCACTCTGGATTGCTGGGAACTGACCACACAAAGGGTCTGAGAGCTCAGGTGGGGTGGGAGTTTGCAGGAAGAGATGAGACCAAAAAAAAATCATCTTCCAAGTGCTGCCTGTGTTAAACAGCTTTACATCCAGCCAGAGCTGTCCTGAGAGAGGTCAGCAGGATTCCCCAGGAGCTAGAATGGATTGTTTAAATACTCAAGATGGGCTGTCAGAGCACACACTGCTGCAGTTCTGCTGCTCGTGAGAAGTGGCTCAAAGGAGACTTTTCAATTGCTTATGTGGGAGGAAGCATTTGGCAACCAGACAGAGAAAAACAGATTTTATTTTTTTTTAGGAGATGCCTTATCCCCAAAGTACAACTGTTTTGTCACACTTTTCTTTCAGTCTCTCAAGGCTGAAAAGTTTTTGGCAGCAATGACTGTGGGGCTTGCAGAGACGTGGTTTGCAGCCCATGGTGGCAGATCCCTGGTGTCTCTGAGGAGTCCAGCTCCATTTACAGAGGGGCAGGACTGACTCACACCTGATTTACACTGCAGAAGATAAAACCCAATGTGTTTTGAACTTGAGCACAGTTTATTGCTCAAACCTTTGCTTCAGCACTGTGTATGATGCCACTTCCATCAACTGTGGTAATGGAAATTATACCAGTACAACAGTTTTGGTTGGCTTTTCCTTTCTCTGCCTTTTTTTTTTTTTTTTTAAAGCAGTTGTATAATTGCATGTGAATAGATTTCTTTTACAGCTCTGGATATATAATGGCTCTTTAATTATATTTTCATTGCATTTGCTGTAGCAGATGATTAGACCTGAGAAAGGGAAAGCATTTTTACTACACTTTTTTGACTAGGGGCTGGTGAATGTCCTGGTGCCAAAGTGTGCAGAGGTGTGAACACACAGTGAGGGGTGCAGGGCCAAGCTGCAGTCCCTGGTAACACATTTTAGGAAAAGTGGGGTCTGGGGTCTATTCCCCTTATCTGACAGGGCAACCCATTCTCATGGCTTTTTTCTAGAAAAGGCACCATCAGGCCCTGGGTGTTAAGCAGAAATAAATCTATTTTCCATATTTGTAAAACCCAACAGTGTTTAAGCTCTCTAAAGAGTCATTAAGTGCACTTTACACGAAATTTAACTAATTTCTTTATAAAATGCTCCATACAGAGCTTCCCAGAATGTTTACTGGTGCAATAAACCATTACATGGATTGTTTTAAGTCATTTGCCTCCAGACAAAACAGATGTTTTAGAGCATTTTGATTTCTGCTGTCTAATAAATGAAGTGCTACAATTCTAAACTTAATATCTGTCATCACCATTATTTTTCCTTACTTTACATCTTTCCTTGAGGTTCATCATGACACAAAAAGATAAATGGTTGTAATATTTTCTGCACATAGGGCAACATTTATTTTTTCCTCCAAGTTTGTCTTTCAAGACGACTTACAGACTTACTGCCTTTTTTTTATTTTCCAAGTGTATTTAGTTTATAACAGCTTGACCTCTGATTAAAGCCTAATTCACTGGAGCTTAGAAATGTTCTGTAATAATTGAGAATTGTGGATTTTTGGGCAGAATCCCACTGATTTGAATGGACCTTGTCTTTGAAGTGCCTGACACACTTGACATTTCTTCATTTATTGAAAGCATTGATGCTTTTAGATTTGAGCTTTTTTTGTTTTGTTTTTCCCATATTTGTGATTATTCTAAAAGAAAATTTGCCAATGTCTTATACTGTTGTATGTGATGTTTTAATTGATGCAATTGAGAATTTTATGGCAGCTCTTTCCAGACTGGACACTTTGGCAGCTCATCACTATTTTACAATTGACAAAAGGAGCTAAGTTTAAAAAATTTAGACAAAATAAATTTTCTTCCAATCTGAATTTGGAAGGTTTCATCTGTGGTATTCAGCTCTCAGTGATTGAGATAATAAAGAAAAAAAATTTACCAGAACCAAGGTCTAAATTATGTCTAAGACAGAGGAGCACTGACCTTTATTTATTTGGCCTTTGTATTGAAGTGCTATAAGAAATAGAAGGAAATAGATACAGCAGAAATTAACTTGAGCTTGTGTAGTTCATTTTATTCAAGACTTAATTAAGCTCTCTGCTTATACTGTGATACTCTTCTTGTTTCTAGTTTTGTATAATTTTAAAAAATCCTTTCCACTGTCAGTCCTGGAATACAGGAAAAGTATCTCAGCAGAATGCTGAGAAAATGATGCAGTGAAGGATTTGGAGACAGGAATGCCCCTTGATGTGAACAGCTGGGATTAGCCTCAAGTTATGGGATAGGAAAATGCATGCAAATAACAAACTCACTGTCATTTTCTTTTTCTCCCTTTCCTCCTCTCACTGAAAATTCATTAGTAAGGGGATTGCTGGAAAAGTCAACACTGTCCCCAAGAAAGGGAAAACGGAGGTGCCAGGATTGGCCATTTCTATTATCTCTGCTTGGTTAAGCAGATTAAGGGCTGATTGTCCTGCAGGGCACCACAACAGGGCTCCATTTTCTCTCTTTCTGCAGCTAAGAGCTGACATTTCCAGCTGTGGAAGTACAGGGGACAGCTCCCATCTCTGTAAACTGGCACATCACTACACTGCAAAGAACTGGTTTATACAACTGGAGCACTGCTATGAAAGTCAGGGTAGAGCTTGTCAGAATCCCCACCTTTTATTTC
Organism: Luscinia megarhynchos; assembly: GCA_034336665.1. Lineage (NCBI taxonomy): Eukaryota > Metazoa > Chordata > Aves > Passeriformes > Muscicapidae > Luscinia > Luscinia megarhynchos. The sequence goes on along the minus strand of CM067577.1, from coordinate 1,682,292 downwards.
CAAATACTGAGTAGTGATAACTGATCTTGTCATCTTCTCATCAGCACCAGACAGCTTTGTGTAAAGTGTATATGCTCTCATTTTTTTGCTCCTCATGTTTTTCTAGCTTTGAAAGTCTCCCTTAGGGCCAGCAATTTATCATCAAGGTTACCAAATCTCTTTGAAGAGTAGCAGCACTCTTGCTCAGGATTTAGGATTTCAGCAGGTTCAGTCAGACTTCAGTTTAAGAAGCTTAATAGAACAAATATTAGTTATTAATGAGTTTTACCCTTGAGAACTCCACTGCAAATCTGATACAAGTGCCTGGATCATTATCAGGCATCTTCATTTGAACACTGAAAACCACTGCTAGAGTGGAAACAGAAAAAAGAATATGCAGAGCAACACTCCTCACTTTCTGTAATGTTATTTACCAGCCCATTATGACACCAAAACATCATCCAGATGTTATTGCAGCCCTTCCAGATCTCTATACATATGTCTCAAAGCAGAGAAACTCAGGCTGAATATGTAACAGCAATTACAAGAGACAGCTGCAGCACTCCTTACTGCATTTGAAAATTCTTCAGCTATTCTGTCTTGGGTTTCTTCATGTTCTTTAAACATGATTTGGCAAAATAATTACAATCAGGGATCAGAACAAGTCTGTTGGGATGCACTGTCTTTTATTTCTTTGAAAGTATGCATTGCTTCATTGGATTTTTTTCCCTCTGTGTTAGTGTTTGCAGTGTTCATTCAAATCTTTATTTCATCTATCCTTGTTCAGGAATCCCGGGGTCAAGGGATGAGCCATGCTGTGGAGCCAGGAGCCAGCTGTGACATCCCAGAGCTCCAGGGAGCAGCTGGCACTGCTGGAGGGATGCTCCCCTCGTGCTGGGCTTGCAAAGCCAAGTGAAACCCTCTGAGAGAAACAGCACAAACGCCCCCAGCCAGCCAGCTGTGCACTGTGTGTTACTCAATACACTGACACAGTTTGCTGGGGTCAAAGCAGTTATCCAGCAACAGGGGAGAAGGCAGGCGAGTTCAGGACATGGAGAAATTCCCTGATCTGGCATCAAGTACTGAGAAACACAAATTCCTCTTCCTTCCATAGACTACTGCACAGTCTGTTCAATATTCCAAATCAGGGCACAGACTTTTCATCACACCAAGATTTTAATTGACAACAAAAAATATTCCTGAACGAGGTAAAGCCAGACCTGCCTGCCCTGGATGGATGCTGGGAAGAATCTAAAGGCAGAAAATCACAACACAGGCTGTCAGGAGATGCAGACTTCTACACCTGAATTTATTCTGCCCAAGGATTTCAGAGCCATCAGGTAACACTGAGAAGGGGCCTAACCACAATTTAACTTAAGATCAAGAGAGGTGAGTTATGCTGCTTCCATTCTTTGCACTGGAACAAACCAAGTGCCTGCCTTGATGCTGACAGGGAGATCTCTGAGCATCCAGCTCTATAAAGACACACAAACATATCAAAAAACAGGGCCCTCAACCAGGAAATGTCCTAAAACACTCTCTAAGAGACACTCACACATTTTAAGGACAGTAATACCCTCCCTCCTCCTCCAGTCTCTTCATCAGCATTTACCTGTAGCCCTTGCTACCCAGGGCTCAGCTCCACAGATATGCCAGGCTGGGCTTGCCCTCCCTGACATTTTCCCTTTGGAACCTTGGCATTTGACATTTTAGAGGACTGAAAACAGAATTATACAGAATTATACAGAATAACAGCCTGGCCTCAATGCAGCAGTGGAAACAACACAGAACAAGGGACCATGGCTGCTGTGGCCAGTCTAGGTGATGCTGGTCTTTCCAACCCCTGTGCCCTGGCAGTGAGGCTTCAGCCTGGCTTCTGGGTGAGTTCTGGTTGCATCCTCAGCTATGGCAGCTTCTAGATACTCTTCTCCAGCCACCTAAGCTCTCACATTTGCAGGTACAAGCACAAGAACAAAACAAGGCTCAGTCAGAGCAAAGCCTTCCAGAGGAAAAAACTCCTCTCACTGCTGAACTGAGGAAGTGACTGCTCAGCACAACCTGCAAACAGAGCAGCTGGCATCATGAAGAGTCTGGTAGCAAATCTACAGGAAAAACATGCAGTATTAGAGAAGACTCCACAAGCTTTGTAAAGTCTCTAGAAGCTTGCAGTCTAACACAAATACATCCCTGACCCATCATTCTTGATGTCCAGTGGTGAAAATGCTGTCTTTGGGATAGCCCTTGGGGGAAAATAAAAGCTGAAAGGAAATCAATGCCCACCCAAGTATTTCCAAAAGCAGTTTGTTGGTGTTAAAAGCAGCTGCAGGTATTTTCAGGAGCTTTTTGGTGAGTCTGTGGTACTATATGTGAGGCCATTGTGCTGTAAATCACAGAATAAGATTAACTAATTAACTAATATAGAAAGAGATCAGCTAACATATACTTTATTTACAAGCATAAGGCCATGGAAACATGCAGTGTTTCTATGGTCTGATATCCTGCAAAACATCATATCTGTAAGGAGTTACTTGTCCATAAGCATGTAGAATAATTGCTTTGTAGCCAGAATCTCTGATTTAAAAATGATTTCTTCTTCTCTTTTCATCATTCATTTTATGAGGACACACAGTACTTCTTGTCTCAGCAGACAAAGATTTGGATTCACCAGAGATGACCTTCTGGGAGTGACAGCTTGTCTACCTGTTGTACAGGGGGTGGGAACTGGGGAGCCAGAAAATGGCATTTATTATTCAAAAGAGAGTCTTATTATATTTATATTAAACTCTCTTAATAGCACCTAATGGGGAGAATAGAGCAGATATTCTCTGCAGCTGAGCTGATTGCAACCTGCAGTGTGAAGCTGGTACAGAACTGGTGTGACTTGGCTCCCAGGACAAGCAGGAGCACATCTTTATGCTGTGCAGTCATTTTGGCCATAATGACAAGTGAGTGACATTATCTGGTGCTGATCACACTTTCTCCCAGACAAATCTGAGCCCTCCAATGAGCATTAGGCTAATTTGATACTCATTGACTGAGGATGAGGCTGGAGAAGCCATCTAGTTTCTGTGTGCTCCAGCTTCCCATTTGTAAAATGGATATGAGTATTACTTCAGGGGTGATGCAAGGACAAGTGAATTGCAAATCTGCAAAAGTCTTCATAACTGTTACTGATGGGAATAACTCTGATAGAGCTGTGACCTGACCAGGACAGCTTTCCCTGCAACAGCACACCCAGTGCTCTGTGGTATAGGCCATAAATATATAAATAAATATAAAAAACAACTCTTTTTTTATGTATGATTCTCACTGTGTCAATACTGTACATACAGCTATGCCTGAGAATACAGATCCAGGTAACTCCAAAACCCAGGCACCTTTGCTGAATAGCACAAAGTGATCTTGAATTTGATCTCTGGTGCTGCCTTAATCCACCAAATCATCACAGTTCATTTCACACTGGGGTTCTCTGTCTAGATAGATTTTCTGCTTAAAATTAGACTCTATTCCTAGCAGGTTTTAGAAGTATAGATTCATATTTTCAGACTGGTTTACTCATTCTCATGAAGATTTGATTGCAGAATTTATCTCCTGATCTCCTGAAATAATATTTAGCATCCAACTAACATCACCCATCCAACAAAAAAGGTAAATAAATAAAGACATAGACATATAAACACACCTATAAATCTCTGTTATTAAAGTCTCTGTTATTAGAACAGTGCTAGCCTACAGCTATAGAGTATTTTCATAGTAAGACTCTTAACTTACACCTAGATCTCCAAAGAATAAATCAAGAATTAATTCCTACAAACAACTGGGCAACTCTAATGCAGGCATAATTTCAGTGACTTCAGAGGATCTGTCTGTCCTGAGCTGCACCAGCTCACTGCATGTAATTATGGCTGTGAAACTGCTGATAAAAGACTCCAGGGAAAAATGTCCCAGCACACTCCTCAATCATTCCAAAAGTAGCACTGTAAACCAGTGCCTAACTACACTGGGTTTCAGGCAGAGATGATCTTTGGCTTTGTGTTGGTTCATTAATGCAGGGAACAACTAGAGCTAGAAACAATGATAATACCTACAGAATAATCTTTTATTGTTTTTCTTTCATAGCAAAGCAAGCTGGAGCATATGAATATGCACAAGAAGCAATAAAAATAGAGAACAGAATATAGGAGGATCTTAGGAATCAAATTAATAAATTAATGCAAACCTATGCCTACACTGTTATGCTGATATATGCAGATTTTTTGGTTCATGCACAATGCCACCAGGTTACTCACTGGTGCCCACAGCAGGGCATCATCCCCACCAGGCATCCCTGCAGCCTGGCAAACCTGGCTCCAGCCTCCTCTGCCCCAGCTTGGGGCTAGTTCTCTTCCTGGGCCCATCTCAAAATACTGTATTTAGAATTACATAGCCAAATCCATGTCTAATTTAGCCTAACCTCATCAATGATTAAACAATAGAACTTATTATTGCTCTTCTGTGTAATGCAGGAGGCATCATAATGAAATAGCAGGTCTGGGAGAAACACAAACAGCTGAGCAGTTGCAGAGATCCAGAGGAGGGATGAAAGCCCAACCAGGGCATTTAATGAGTGTCTGGGTTATCACTTCAAAGAGTTTCATTCTTCCAAGCTTCCCTGGAAGCACTTCACCTATGGAGGATGCCATCCCCCTTTTTCTGCCAGATTTTCAAGGCATGATGGTTTTTGGTTTTTTTTTGGTATGTCTTTTCTCTCAGGCATTTTGGAGAGTTGGTCATTTGAGGACAAGGAGGAAAAATCAGTAATGTGCTACTTTGGCAAGGCTCTGAAGCTTGCCTTCATTTAAAACCTGCCAATAGCTCAACCAAATACAAGACAGTTTTCATTAAAATATTGCCAGAACACAATTCATTCTTTTAGAATATCATATCCATATTAAAAAGAAAATTGATGCAGAATTGTTAGTCAAATCTTTACATCCCAAACATAAAACTAATATGTCTTTTTCAAATTTTCTAGAAATCTGGAGGAGGTTGAATTAAAATTCCTGGACCAAAATCACTCTCCAAATCTGTTGTTCTGTGTAGCACTCAAAGCACAGATTCTCATCATTAGATGCAGCCCAGGCAACAAGTGTTATTTGTATAGTTGGCATCAACAAAACCTGAACCTTTTTCCTCTGGCTCACAGCTAATCTTTGTAAGGCCACTGCAGAGTGTGAGGCTGCTTCTTTACACATCTGGTTTGTTTTGGTTCATTTTCATCCTATTATTTCCCACAATCACATGGTATAATTAGCTGATCTATAATTTACACTGCTATTCAGAGCAGTATAAATAGTTTACTTTATTGCTGCAGGAGCACAGCATGTCCAGATAACATCAATATTTTATTTATCTCTGTTTCTCTCTGTGTTTGGTTATCTAGGTGCTTATTAAGTACGGAATTATTATAATAGCTGAGAATAAATAGCAGCTGAAAAGAAGCAAAAATAAGACTGGAAACAAAAAGTGTCTGAAACAGTGTCTGCTCTTTCTGTCCCTCTCCTGCCCACCAAGTATCTGAAAAAAAAGCATTTTCAGGGAATTTCCAAAGAGCTAAACCCACCTCCTTGGGAGGGGATGGATAATTCTCATTAGTGGTGTCTCTCACATTTCCAGAAATTATAGTTTCTCTGTCTTAGCTGGCAGGTCTGAATCAAACCACTTGCATTTTCAGGGTTCTTAAAAGCAAATGAAATCCTTCAGGGTGTTGTTTTTAATCACCAATTTGAATTTCATCATCTTGACACTGATATAAAGTGATGCCCAAAATTCAGGCAAGGACTGAGTTGAATGGAACTTCATACAAATAGACTTGTTTACAAGAAATGAAGCAGCTTCCTAATTTGTTAAAAAGTGACTTGGGTAATTAAAGGAAAATTGGAAAATTCGGTGTTGGTTCAATTTTATCTTAATACAGCAAGACTTTAACAGCCCCAGTCTTCTGTCACATTACACAGTGGTGGTGGCTTCTGAAGCATTCAGCTTTTAATGTGGAGTCCAAGTTAAGTGGGCTAAATGCATGCAGAAAGCAGCAGAAAATTTCACAAAGTTTATGAGCCTGATCCTGCTTGTGCATCAAGAGCTTCAGCAGCTCCAATCCCACGTGCTAATCTATTTTATGAATTGTTCACCCACATTTACTTTGGATATATAGATGGGAAAAGAAACATTACTCCCTAATGGGAGAAGGAAGGCAGAACAAGCACCAGCAACTTGCTGTTCAGTGGTTTGGTTGTTGTCTCAACACAAAAAAATTAAAGTATGTGAATAATAATGCAGGCACATGAACATTTGATTATGTAACAACCCTTGCTCAAAAATCACTTACCTCCCCCTTTTCCTGAAACTTAATGACACCCATGTAGAAATAGCAATGGGTGATTTCAACAAAATGCTTTTCCTGCAGCTGTTCAAATTTTGTCAAGTTTTAAGAGAGAATCTACAGGGGGTTTTCACTGTTACAGATAATGAGGAAGTAAGAGAGAAAAAGATGCAGATCCAACACTGGGAGGACAAACTGTAAGGACAAATACCAAACATTTTGGAGTCACCTGCTCAGCCTTTGAGTTGGTTGAAATTCTGAGCAATTAACTTATTTTCAAAAAACTCTAAATAGCCTATAAAGAAATGCAAAACAAATTTCCACTCTTAAAATAGATTTTCCTGATTTTTTTTCCCTTCCACACAATTTTCACAAGCTTCCCCAAACCCAAATCACTTCCCAATCTCTCCAGGTACTGTAAAACATTGTCAGGGCTCTCCTGGGGTGGAACATCATCTTTCATGCCACAATACAGCCACCATAAAGACAGGATCCCATAGTGGGACTGCTGCAATGGTGTGACATAAATAATTATAAGGATTGTTCAGAAAAGAAATTTCAACTCTCACAGTCCCTCACTTTCTCTTCAAGAAATAAAGGTGGTTCTGAAAAAAAAAATAGGCTAATATGATTTATGTACAATGTTATTCATTTGTTTTGGGGTGGGTTTTTTTGCTTTTCACCCATATTTTCTAACATTAAATTGTGGTTTTACTATTGCCTGGGTAATACAAGCTGCTTAAAGAACAAATGAGTACCAAAGGGAGCTGTTTTCTGGGTGTTTTCAGGGACACATCTACAGGCTTGTGCAGGTAGCCCATCATTACCTCAGTCAGCATTACACAGCTCCCATCCCACTAGAATATTCAAGTAATAAGTACTGTAGGCAGCAAAATAGCCATCCTGCCAGCAGGCCATTAGTTAGCTCATGCCAGACACTACATGCATTATTTGTGGCAGGCTTCTGCTTTGAGAATAATGATAAAAAGGTTTGTGATGAGGACCAGCCCCAAATGGTGCTGGATTATACCTGGCTCCAATTGGATAAGACACTGAGGTCTTGAGAAAAATAGTGTGATTTATTTGAAGAAAGGTGATGTTCAGCTTCTATAGCATCAGAAAGCTTCAGAGCAGAGCACCTCTTTGAACCCAAGGCTGAGAGATTTCACCACCAAGAGCTGCCTTCTCTGAGAGTGGGTTAATTCAAAATGCTCTTACCTGAACCTGGAGACACTCAGGAGCCCCAGCCATGAACAAATCCTTCCTTCAACGTCCTACAGAAACACACAGAGAGCAGAGAGAATGAAGTCTGCTCTGCCTGGATTCACTCCAGAAACAGGAATGCTGGTGCAGAACCATCCCAGCAGAAACCAGTAATTTAGTGAAGTTTTGTCTGGTTCCCTCCACATGCCTACACTGTACCCACAGATACACAAGCACGAATTAAAAACCAAAATCTAAAATTGCCAGCACTGAAATGGGGCAGGGAAGTGAGCCACAGGCTCTTAAAGTCATTATGGGGACAGGTTCCTTTACAGAAAAGTGGGAATGTGCAGAAAAGCAAAACCTGAGCTTCTCACTTCCAGGATTTTTCCAGTTGCCCAGGCAGAGCACAAACAATGGTGCTCACACAATTGATGGGCTCCAGAACAAGGAGCTGACCAGTGGATTTGGCATCCCCACAGGCAGAGCCCAAGGATTTATTGCTCTGGAGCAGTGCAGGGCAGGGCTCTTTATCCCACAGCAGATTTAGACATGCTGACGTTGATGGGAAAGGAATAAAGACACATTCTGCTAACGACTCAGCTCTCTGCCTGGCAGCCCAGCAAGCTCTGCTCTCCTCAGGGTCAGGCACCTGGCACTGAGAATGGCCCTACAGAGGAACAGGGCACAGCTGGGCTCTGTGCTGAAGGCTGCTTTAGCCAATGCCAGCTGCATTTCCAAGGAATCTATTCATCTTCTAGAGCTCTAGAGCCCATTAAATGCAGCTCTTCTCCTGCTTCTCGTGACCTAAGTGGTTTATGATGTCTTTTTATATGCCTAAAAGAAGATGGGCTTTCCCCCGTTATTTAGTTTTCTCTGCAGAGAAGTGAGAGTCCTTCCCCTGCTTTACAGTCCTTGTTTCCATAGCATAACCTGGCTCTGCTCTGGCTGTTTGAGCCATTCCCATTACTACCAGGGAGTCACTGCACGTGTTTTCTCAGCTGGGTCACTTGCCAAGTCAGTGGTAGGCACTGACTGCTAGAAGGGAGACCTAAAAACCAAGTAGAATGGAGTAAATAAGCAGCAAACTGTTCTCTCTTCTGTATGTTAAAAAATAAGTGGGAGTTGTGCTTGATAATCTTTCCCTAAGGCCAAGTGTTTCAGCAGGATCACAGAGCCTTCTCCAAAAAATATAATCCCAGTTCCTTCTCCTCCACACCACCCGGCCTGGGGACACACCAGCCTCACTCTGTCCCCTTTGAAACCCCAGGGATTTGTCTGGGAGCAGCTCCCTCACTGCTGAAAATCCCTGGAGAGCCTCAGGACCTGCCTGGACACAGGGACTCTCCTGGGAGGGGCTGCTCTCACCAGCTCATCCGCAAATCCCTGGCTCTGAGGGTGAGCAGCTGCTCACAACTTCTCAGAGGATTTTTAGGTTATTCTGTCCTGATGGAAACCTGTTAGTCCTGCCACTGAGCCAGCCTATCACCCTGTGCCAGGGAGCAGCAAATGCCATCCCAGGCTACGCCAGTTTTACAAAGAGAGAAACCTTGTTCTTTCTTCCATGGACCTTATTGGCTTTGTGTTGTTTCCATTAACTTTTAAGAGTTTAATAAACATGCCCAATTTTAAAAAATAAAGTGTTTTCCCAGCCTTGGAAATTGGATTTTCCATGTTGTCAAAATACAATAGCTGTTGCAAACTGTTCACCAGGAGAAACCAGTGAAACAACACTTCTGAAAATTTTGTTTTATTGCATTGTGAATAACACAGAGATTATTTGGAATTTAGTCTCTAAGTTGATTGTGTTCATTGTTGCATAAACCCAGAGAAAGAGCAAAACCAGCAAAGAACATCTTTATCTATGGGATGACTTGACTTAAAGTCTTTTCTGCTCAGCTGCTCATTGGCTGAATCTTAAACATAGTGACTCCATTCATTAGTGCATTTAATCTCTTTTGTGATGGTAAAAGTCAGACTTAAAAATAGCAGGACTAACACAGTGACCTGATGAGACTCTACATAAAATCAGCTGGAAGTGTTAATGTGCTCCTGTCTCAGAAAGATGTAAATGATGGCAAAGAATATAATATAAAATATAATGTAAGATATAATCCAGCTTCCCTTGGTTTTCCTTCAGAGCTCCCACAGTTACTGGAGCACAGTGGGAGCTCAAAGTCACCTTTGCTAAAGCAGCCAAGCTTCACCCTGTGCCTGTCCCTGCTCTGCACCAACGTCTGGCTGAATTAAAAGAGGTGAGAACCCTTCTGAAAAGCTGAAAGGGCTTTGCAAGGACTAAAAGTGTTACTTGATTGCAAGGTGTCAGCTGAGGAAAAAAAACACTAATTTAGGGATTTCAGGACCCTAAAGGCAGCCCAGCTGTCCAGAGGGCTCTGGCAAGTGAGGTCAGGTACAGCACCTGCCCAATTACTGCCCCTGGGTTAAATGTGGACATGAACATTGGGTCATTATTGAAAAGCAACTCCACTGACTCTCAAAAGATGCAGAAATTAAATAGCAACTTACTAAAAAACTGCATTTCTTTCTGAAAATGCAGTACGTATTTAAAAGCCTTTCCATAATCCCAGAATTACAATTTAGGAATTCCTGGATTTTCATCCAGCCTCTGTGGAATTCTGCTTTATCCAGCCTGTTCCAAAACAAATCCAATCAGTTTACAGCTACTGCAAGCCCCAAGAAAAATAATGTGAGGTCTTAGATAGAAATTGAGCTGCCTTTCCTGATGATTCCCATGTTTCTGCACTGGGGTAAACTGTAATGAAATATGGGCAGTGAAGTGAAGGCCTTCCCCTCTCCTCAGCTCATGTTCAAATTATTATTATAAAAACATTCCAACAAAGCCATATTTATTTGGCCCAGGCTCTAGGGCAAAAATTCTCTATCTGATGTTTAAATAATGACAACCAATTTGCAGGATACTGGTAATCTTAGATCAATTGCCCACAAGCTGTTAAAAAAAAATAAATGAACCCCCTTCACTGCACACTCTTCAGCAGAATGTGAGCAGGCTGCAAAGTGGGAAAGCTGCAGAGCAGGGAGAGAATGGAGAATCAGACCAATAGGCTTTGGGACATTGTGCAACCAGCAGCTGCAATCTGGAAGAAAATGCTATTTAAAAGCCCCCTTCCAATGAAAACCTTTGTCTTCACACCTGTAAGCTAACTCACCTTCTCCCACTATTTTCTTCTATTGTTTTTTTGATCTTCTGGCTGAAATGTTGAGGTGTTGGGTCACCAGGAGCTCAGAAGACTTTTGAGCATCTCTGAGTCTCAGCTGCACCCACTCATGGGTGGGGCACAGGCAGGGAGATGTTCCTATGACCCTCTGAAAGGAATAACTAATCTTCCCTCAGGACTGTAAAGCTTCCCAACAGAGCTCCACCACAGAGACAAAATTCTCTGTAAAAATCTATACAGCATTCAAGTAGTCTCTACAGAGCTGCTCTCTTCAAGTTCATTCCAATTAACAAGCTGGGTGCTTACAGATTAAAAAAAAAAAGCAGCAGTTATTTGGTTTTGCCTCATAAGCAAGAGTTAGTTGCAAAAATACTCGATATTTTTAGTACAATCTGGGATATTGTAACTGGGCTATATAAAATATCTCATTTTCTAATTTCTGTTTCTCAGCATCAAGATTAACTCCATCCCTCACTCTTGCTCTCTGTTTCTGCAGCCTGTGGGCTCTCACTGAAACAACTGCTAACTGCACACTCTGGTTTCTTCTTTCTGACCACTCCTGATTAACTTAAAGCTCTGAATTTCAAAATGCTCCAGCAAGAAACACATCACCCTGCAGTCTGTGGGTGAGGATAAAGCAGGGCTGTACACCCAGTGCCATCCACCACCACACCTGGCTGGCAGCTGCCTTCTGTCATAAAGCCACGTTCAAAAGGCTTGATCAGCCCTCAGCTGCAAGAAGAATTCAAAACAAACCTGCTGATTTCAGTGACTTTTCAGTGACTGGGTGAAAGCAAGATGTGAGTGTGGAGCTGTCTCCCACCAGCAGCACACACAACATGGAACTACACCAAGCAAGGAGATACCTGCAAAGGATTTTTTTATTTCTTGCTGCACCTCCCAGCCAAAGCTGGACCTTTTATTTGGGGAATAGAAGAGTCCTGAGCACAGAGCTGTAGGATTCCCTCCAGCAATAATTCAGCCTCACTGGAGACAACCAACTTAATGCAATCTTAATGTGATAAACTGCTAACTTGATTGGATTCAATGAGATGTAAATTATTAGATTCAATAAGTACACAGAGACCATTTCACCTTACATTCTGCTCAAGAGGGCTCTGCCTTCAGTCTCTTCATCATTCCTCTTAATTATATGCAATGCATCATAAAGATGGGAACAGTTTGGGACTTGTGCTGTCCTCTGTTCCCTTCTGGGGAGAGTGTGTTTTATTTTATGGATAACATTTTTCAGAAGAGCTCCATCACTTACAGACACAAACTGATCTTCAGCATGGTCAAATTTGTTCTAAAAAAACTCTGTTCTGTATTTCTGCAAAATTCCCACGTTTGAGGCAGAGAATGTCTTCCCATGTGGGGTTAAGTTTTAGTAACCAAAAACTTTTGGCAACCAGCAGAGTTTTACAGCTTCTTATTCACTGAAAGATTCTTTAAAATCTATTCTGCTGAGCAAAGAAATCTGAACTACCATTCCAAAAAAGGGGAAAAAATGATGGAATACTAAATATGTACAAAGAGATTCACGAAAATATGAGTCCAAAGCAGTCTCTGGGCTTGTAAAACTCAACTGGGATTTACATTACCCTGTGGTTCATAAACATTTTGAGAAGATTTCTTCTTATAACCTTTTTCAGATTCTGACTCAGGCAAGTGATTTTTAAAATCATACTTAGCTGGTGTATTTCTAATCAAAGAAAAGTCTTTGTGCACTTTGTGCCACTCACCTTCTCCTCACCTATAATTTCCCTGTCTGCCATTTGGAGGGTTTTTTACCAACCAACTCCTCAAACAGTATTTTCAGATGTTTCCAATTTACCAAGATGTTATTCATAATTACAACCCTTTTATGACAATTAACCTTTGCTGTGAGGAAGGCACACTTTCCACTTTACAGATGGTGCTCTTTTGTTGAACAAGGCCCACAGACTTTTCTTCTTCAATATATAGTCCTTCATGTTAAAAGCCTTTGAGAAAATAACACATAATCTTTTGATCCTATTAAGAACACCACAGTGTACCATTTAGCAGAGATATAGGTATTCATTCACTTCAGGCATCTCTGAAAGGAATTCTTTAAATTAAAAAAAACCTCCTACTTGAATTTGTTCAACAGTTTTATATTGAATAAAGCTCTGTCAAAATAAAGACTCTGATTGATGTTCTCAAAGGATTTGTTTAGGAGTGCAAAACCAATCAAAACAGTTCATTTCAGACTCCACACCTCAAGCTGACTTTTTCATTTTGCCTTAGAGGAGTGTCTCAGGGATCCCAAGTGATGTTAAGGCTGTTGCCCTACAGTTCCCCAAATACAGACACTCAGCATCACATTCTTCATATCATCTATGATACTTTCACCATAGTGTCATCTGCAGGGAACCTGTGGAAGTATCTCTAAAGTATTTTTGGTGCTGGACTTGGGAAAAGAGGGCAGAAAAACGAGGAAGAGATTGGGAAATCCATCCAGCTCTCAACCAGGACCTCCACAGCCATCACCTCACCTTGATGGTGAAGGAAAATGTGAACTGCTTGAGGACAGCCTGAACTGAGAGAGAAGCATTTTGGGGTGTGAGGTATCTCAGAGAGAGGTCAGGTCTGAACAAGCCCTGAGCTGGCAGCATTTTACAGGCTCTGCCTCCAGAAAATTACCTGCTGATCCAGAGCTGGGTGTTCCCTGCCCGAGTGCAGGCTGCCATGTGCTGCTCTGAAGGGTCAGACAGAAGCATCAGAGCCTTGTCTTCACACAGGTTGTTAATTCTCAGAAACCCAGAGGAAGGCACAAAGTTCATTCTGCTGGATTAATACAAACAGGGACTTTTATTTCCCATTGACTTATGTGCACTTAGCCATATTATCACCTGGTACTAATGTGTAGCCCAAAGGACAGGATTTGAGCCCAGCTTTAATTAGTTTACTGTAATGAGGTAAACCACATTTCACCTTTCTAAGGAAGTAATTATTTGCAGTCTTCTTGCTTTTCAGTACTTGCACCACCTTCTTCATTTGCAGTGGGGTGAAGCTACTGAATTGATCAGAAATTCAGCAGGACCAGTACAAATACACAGAAAAGACAAGGAAAAGCTCCTGGATTCAGTGTACAGGAATACTTTCCATTTTCTCAATGCAATAACATGCAGGTTCCCCAAGCTGGGGCTCCTCCTCCCCACTTTCCCTTAACTCAGAACACCTACAGGAGTGTAAAAGTAAGCTAAAATAAGAAGCTTAGGCCTTGAAAAAATATTTGGGTGTCAATAAAGTACATTGAAGATAGTTAGGGATGACATCTGCTAAAGGGGAAGCTTTTAGTTTTCACAAAAGAATAGAACAAATAAAGTATTCATTTTTTAAAAGGGGGCATTTTTTCTTTAAAAGTGGTTTAGATCCTGCTTTCACACAAGCCAGCCCCTGCAGGTGCTGAGCAGCTCCTGCCCTCAGGGCAGCAAATGGGCCAGGGCTGCCCTAACAGCAGGGATTGTTGTCTCCATATGAAATAATCACCTGATTTTCAAAAAGTGTTCAGAGGGGCTGTTGCCTAAGTGATTCTGAAAATCCCAGTTGTTAGTCTTGTTCTAAATAAAATTGAGTAAGACCCCCCCTCTGGCTCAGCATACTCTAGCTAAGCTCTTCCTGGAGATTTACTTTTTTTTTTTTTTTTTTTCCCCCAGAAAAGGTATTGCTGCTGCAGAAATTTAACTCAGGTTTTTAAACCACCTCATCTATAAAAAAGGATAATATTAAACATGAGAGACATGAAATAAGAATGATCAAACACTTCCATGCCTTATCATCAATAAGACTGTAGATCTGGCCACGCCAGTTCACTTCAGGGCATCTGCTCACATTTAATTGAATGATTGTTTTAATTTTTCATTGTTTAAAACCACTCAACCACTTATCAAAAGCCAGTTCTGCTCCTAGAGTTGGGCATAAAGACTTCTTGCTCAGCTCCACTGAAAGGTCTCTTTTTTTTCCAGGAATCCTGGACCCTGTGTGAGTCCAGACCATTCTCAAGCAGAATTCTATGTGTGGCACCAGATCCTCTCCTTGGGACTGTTGCTGGCTTTTATCAGAGGAAAGCTGGGTGCTATTTCCTTCCCAAAACTGACAAGAGGCTGTTTCCAGCTTTTTGTTTATTTAGGAATCTCAGGGGCTGAACTTCACATGAAATAATGCAGACAAAGGGTTGGTGTCCTTCTCCAGACAGCTTTAGTGTATGGGTCGTTTTCTGTAGATGTTTGCAGAAACAAGAAAAGAAATGCCCATATAATGGGTGTCTAATTTACAAAATCTAAATGTCTGCACCTTCCAAATGTTTAAAATCATCCCCTATTGCTTTGTTTATTTTCTTTGTTTAATTTACTTACTAAATAACAACTCAATTTTGGAATGTAAACACTGTGTCAAAGCAAAAGCTAGAATGCTTGAGAAAAATGATTCAGCTTATCCAAAGCAAATGTCTCCAGTTTTTCCCCCAAAGTATTTGCTGAATATCATCTGAATTCACTGAAAGCTTCAAATCTGCTGAAAATGCTCTTGTTGGGTTTGGGACTTTGTTAAAACAAAACAACTTTGCATTCACTGAAAGCAGCCTCCCATTATGAGATTGGCTCTATTGTGAGATGGATTCTAAAATCATGAGATGTTAAATAACAAAAGTGAGACTCTTTAGTCCTCTGGCCTGTAAGCCTTGCCTAGTCCCTCAGCTCATCTGTGCAAGCTAATCTTTGCTACTCTGCAGCACAGAAACCTATTTTTTTCTTTTAAATGAAACTGAGAATCTTATGTAATTGAATGACTCCAGCATCAAATATTGTGATACAATCTCAATTTGGGAGACTTGCAACTGCAGATGTCTTAGGGCTAAAACCCATCATTTCCCTGAGCCTGGACTGATTGTGCAGAATTGCTGCAAGCTTCCCTCAGTTCAGCAGATGGTGGAGGCTCAAGGGAATCAGTTCCAGGTGCTAACAGTCCATTGTTTTCCCCTGGAAGGAAAATGCCCCGTTCTCATGCATGGCGCTCAGCTCACTCAGAGAGGACACGAGCACAAGTGCAAGGGCCAGGTTCCCCTGCAGGGGCTCACCCCAGCCTTCCCTGCATCTGCTGGGGCCAACCTGCAAGCAAAACCAGGTGTTGCCCTTCCCCAGTCCCACGTGGCACACTGGAAGCACAGGCACAGCCCAGCTGAGGTGGCACAGGGGCTGAGAGGCACCAAAGCTCCCCAGATGGATGGCAAAAGTGAGGAGAGCTCCACATTCATAGAACTGTGAAACCTCCGGGGCCCACTGCAAGGGTAATTGTCTGCTTTAGGGTTTGAGTGCAATTACCAGCACTAATGGCTACAGGGACAGATTCCAAGCAAGCACTACTTAAAACTCATAACTGGAGGGTTTGGGATAATGCTAAAGCCAAGCAGATAATCTTTATGAAAGAAGAAAACAAAACTGTGATTACACCAGTGCCATGCTTGCCTTGTGTTATAAATTATGTGGAAATTATACCAGGACACACCACACTGAGAAGGAACAATCTGGATTTTTTTTATTTATTTATTTTTTGCAAATGCTGTCGGTGGTTCATATCCAGACATTGGTCATTAGATCTAGTTTTATTGCAGCCATAAAAGAAGTGAGTCAACAGCTTAGTCACATCAGGCAGGATATGCTTCAAGCACAGCCTGAATGAAAGAATGGAGTTAAACACTGAGAAATACAAGGTAATTAGAAAAAAATCCTAATAGTTTCTTCCCTAAACCAGCACGAGGTGATTTGCAGGAGTGACTTCAAGCCAGACTGCACAGCCCCTGTGAGGCAGCAGGGTGTGGATTTAAAGGAAATAAACTGGGTTTATCAGCATCTACATCAGGACAGCAGTTTATTCACCATCACTGCAGGTCTTCTGGCTTTCAAGGGTATCAGGTATTTCATCTTGTAAGAGAAATGCAAAGAAAGATAGGAAATCTGTTTCTTGTCCTACATCTGCTGCCTGTTGACTCCATTTGTGCAGATTATCCAATTACTAAAGGCAGGTTCTGTCAGAGTGGAGGCTATAGAATAAATAAGAGAAAGATCATAAATAAATAAATGGGGTCAGCAGGCCCTGGTAACTTCAACATGCCATGTGAGTATGGAGAGACCTTTCAAGAGTGATCCAGAAGAGAGTCTGATGGATACCTCAGTCCATTATTTTTATTTATTATTATTATTATTATTATTATTATTATTATTATTATTATTATTATTATTATTATTAATATTAATATTAATATTAATATTAATATTAATATTAATATTATTTCTACTACTACTATTACTATTATATTTTATTTATTTATTTATTTATTTTAAACTGAAGCAGTAGCTAAGCACTGTGCTTGCAGGAAGAGAACAGAAGGATAGAGTGAGCAGGACAGGAAGAGAGGAAGGCAGGAAACTTCTGTAGGTAAGTCAAAATTATCATGTCACTGCAGGACTGGAAATAAATCTTTCACAGACAGCATGGCAGATTTACACCACTCTAGGCTTGATTCCTGGGGGCTGGAAAGTTGGAGTGAGTTTTTCAGAGTGTAGTTTTATTTC
This sequence comes from Luscinia megarhynchos, assembly GCA_034336665.1. NCBI lineage: Eukaryota > Metazoa > Chordata > Aves > Passeriformes > Muscicapidae > Luscinia > Luscinia megarhynchos. The sequence goes on along the minus strand of CM067577.1, from coordinate 1,664,959 downwards.
AGTGTGGGTACAAGACAAAATCTCAATGCTGAAGAAGTTTAATGACACTATATTCTCAAGGAAAACATGAAATATGTATAGACATGGTCATGTATGCCTCCTATCTGATGGCAAGGACTGGCACTTTCTATTGCAATAGAAAATGTGAATGGGGTTTTATGAGTGATGCACAGAGCAGGGGACTGTGGATTTACTCCTGAGCCCCTGGGGGCCATCAGAAGGCCAATGTTTCTGCAAGCACTTAACAAGGTCTTTGCACAGCTGGTTTGCAATATGTGCTAAACAGGACATTAACTTCTCCTTTGGGATCCACAGATGCAAAGGGTCTGTGAAGAAGGATCGATATGGGTAAAAGTGAATATGCCCCCAGAGGATGGTGGATGAAATGCTTTGGGTCTGTTTGTAAGAGACAAAGTACAAGGATAAAACCACCAGAACAGCTGAATTTTACACTTACAGACACTTCCTGCCCTGAGTTTGGTGATTCACTGTCAGCTGGATGCTGGAGGGGCATGGTGGGAACCAGAGGAGCTGCGTGGGGACCAAACCTCCTCAGGAAAGTGCCCAGTCAGTGCTGCTGTGCTGGGAACTGCCCATGGCTGAGGCAAGGAACGACCAGGGAGGAGCATTCCCCTGAACACACCCAGAGCCAAAACCTTCCAGCACAGGGGAAGCCTCCTCAGACTCCAGCACACAGCCAGGCACTCCTGGGACACAGCTCAGCCCCACAAGGGCTGCCCTGCCCCAGGTTCTGATCATGCCACTGGGACACTGGGTTGGGTTGATGTGGCCAGAAATGTGAATTCTGTCCCCATCTGCTGCAGCTGGGTGGGGCAGTGTCCTTTATCTCCTGGCACATATTATCTGCTAATGGGCATCTTTAAACCAGCTGGGCAATCGTCTTTATCTTTCCACAGCCCATCTTCCCTCCAGGAGATATCTCCTGTTAACGGGCCATTGTTAAAAACCAGGTGTGGCAGTGATCCTTATCTCTGTGGGAATGTCTCCTGTTAATGGGCCATTGTTAAAAACCAGGTGTGGCAGTGATCCCTATTGCTGTGGGAATATCTCCGGTTAATGGGCCATTGTTAAAAACCAGCTGGGGCAATCATCTTTATCTTTCCACAGCCCATCCTCCCTCCAAGGGATATCTCCTGTTAATGGGCCATTGTTAAAAACCGGGTGTGGCAGAGATCCTTATCTCTGTGGGAATATCTCTTGTTAATGGGCCATTGTTTAAAACTGGGTGTGGCAGTGACCCTTATCTCTTTGTGAATATCTCCTGTCAACGGGCCATTGTTAAAAACTGGGTGTGGCAGTGATCCTTATTACTGTGGGAATATCTCCTGTTAATGGGCCATTGTTAAAAACCAGCTGGTCAATCATCTTTATCTTTCCACAGCCCATACTCCCTCCAGGAGATATCTCCTGTCAATGGCCACTGAGTCCCAGGGCATGACTGATAAAATTACATCATCCCACTGGGAGATGCTCCAGCCAGGGGAGGAGCCAAGCCTTTCCTACCCAGATAAAAGCTGAGATTTTGGACACCAAGGTACCTTCTTTCCACCGGATTCCAGAGGAAAGCCAGACCTTTCCACATCATCCCTGGAGCTTCAGAGGAAACTGCACCTTCTACAGGAGCACTGCTCCAGCTGAACCACATCTGCCACTGCAGGAGGATGCAGCCACCATTGAATGGGACTGCTGCCAACACCCTGAGTGACTGACGGGTGTCAGCTTGGATTCTGACTCTGGCAGGGTTTTGGGATTGTTCTTTGTAATCCTGCATTTCTATTTTAATTTTCCTAGTAAAGAACTGTTATTCCTAATTCCCCATATCTTTGCCTGAGAGCCCCTTAATTTCAAAATTATAATAATTTAGAGGGAGTTTACATTCTCCATTTCAAAGAGAAGCTTCTGCCTTTATTGGCAGACACCTGTCCTCCAAACCAGGACAGACACACACACAGCCACTGCTCCACCTCCACCTTGCTGCCAGAGCGAGGGAATATTCTTCCCATGGACTGGGAGGAGGTGGGGGCAGCTGCTGCAGTTCTGCTGCTTTATTCTGCTTTGTCCTCATTGTGCAATTACCCAAAACACAGAGTCATAAGACACAATTTACAATCCCTGCAGCTTTTTGGCATCCCACTGTATTGGGTTATAGATAGGATTGGGAGTAGGATGCAGCAGATAGAGACAGCACTCTAATTACAGATTTACATTAAGAGGAAGGTTTAAAAGCTAATAGCACATTATTAGAATAATGATCCCTAGATGTTCTCCCAGCTGAACATCTGCCATTACTAATTAAAAACAAATTAAACTCAACCTGTTCAAAGAGAAATCAATATTTACAGAAATTAGATACCACCCTAATGTTAGACATGGTGCTGACCTACAGGTCCCTTCCCACATGCCACACCAAATCAAGGATCTCAAAAAGCACATTGGTTATAAACCAGAGCCTCTGCAAAAGCCACCTTTGTAAAACCAACTCGAAATTTGACTCATGCACAGCCTGTTTGTCTCTTTCATTAGTCAGCTGCCCAACAGCTTTAAATGATTGCCTCATAAAATGATAGGTTACCCACTTTCTCAGGCTGGGGTGTCATTTTTTCCAAAAGCAGGTTAGAAATTGCATTTCGAGTGGCAGATGAAAATAATCTCGCAGCCTCTGTCTCCTCAGTTTGCATCCCTGATTGCTATTGAACAGAGTTTCATTTTGTGAGCAGAATCTGCATCAATCTCACTACATGGCACTGTAAGAGTCAGTCCTGGAAGTGAAGGCATACAGTTACAGACAGAAAACAATTAGGCAGAAAAATTACAAATAGCAAATAGGTTTGAAATCCATTAGCTACCTCAAACTGCAAAACAAGTGCTTCTTGAATTGGTCATTGTGCAGCCGTCACAAAACTACAAATCCCTGAAAATGGGGAAACACTGTCTGATCCAAAATGTATTTCAAGATCTACCACCAATATCGTGCAAGAGCAGTTCAAAAACATGTGGGCTCATGCAAAGACTAGAAGAAGAGCATCCAACCCACAGCTGCAGGGAGCTCCTTGCTAGCACAGCACCCCATCAGGGTTTGCCTGCACAAAAAGTTCACAGAATTAACAGGGAGTCACTTGTATCAGCTGGTCCAGGACACTGGCTGGCACAAAAAAAAAGGAAAGAGTTGAAATCCTCCTAATGATTTGCCTTTCCCTTCTAACATAAACTCAAATCTATTAAAAAATATTAAAGCCAAGTCTGACTCTGGAATTTAATTTTGCCATTGATCTGACAAAGCCCTTGCATATCAACCACGAGGAGCAGATGCACAATGGGGCCTCAGACTGGAGCTGTTGGTCACTGGCAGCTCCCACAGGCAGAGATCAGCAGCCCCTTTGGAAAATGCTGCTCTGTTTGTGTCTGGAAGAAAAGCTCTGTGGTCAGTAAGTGCTCTAGTGTTCCCAGGCCAACAGCTGTGCAAGAGAAGAGTCAATGGCAGAGGAGTCTCTGCTTTTATAGCAGTGCCCAAGTTGGACATCAGGGGCCAATAGCAAGCACTGCATGACCCTGCATTTCTGATTCCACAGGCTGTTATTGGAGACTTCTGTGTTTGCAGTGTGGGAGCAATAAAGAGCAAAGGCAAGAAATAAAGAGCCTCCGGGTGCTGACATAAAATTAAATCCTGACTTCTCTTTCAAGTTCAAGGTAGGAAAATCACAGCTGTATGTCTTTGTCAAAAGTGTGCCCAAGCACTAATATCATCAAGGACAGAAACTTTTACCATGTAATCTTGCCACACACTGTATATCATCCAGAGCCTTTGTGGACTTGGATGTAAAATAAACTACTAACCCTCTTTAAAACATGCCAGCAAGCAGGATTTGGCCCCATTTAAGTAACTTTAGATTACTGGTGCCTGATCCACAGGGAGACCAAAACACCCTTCAGGGCAATATCTGATTAGAGGAGAAACAGTTGTTGGTCTCTAGAAAACTGCAAATAATTTTTTGGTTAAACCCACAGGGGTTTTTGCAAGGCCTGCTGAGCCAATTTAAACAAGGAAAAATATCTGAGAACCCTGCAATAATATTCTCTGCAGTTTTCTAAAGCCCAAATCCTGCTCATCCCACTCAGTGAAGCAATCTCACCCAAGGTAATGAAACCAGTCCCCACCCGGGATCCAGGCTCACTGCAGCTCTGCTGCTGCTCAGAGAATTGCTCCATGGTCTTGAGCCACAGCAGGTTCTTTGCAGTTACATCCCTCTCCCTGCTCATATTGACAAGTTCAATTTTTTTCAGTTTGTTTTCCTCCCCCCAACTTTTTCTTCCCTTCCTTTCTTCAGTGATGTGTTCCAAAATTTTTTTTCCTCCTGCCATAGACAGAGGCAGGTGAACTGCAGAATAAACATAAAGATATCAGAGTGCTGCACCTGCCTGTAAAATGACATGAATTTAATCAAAACCATTTCGTGTCAGGGCTCAGGCACACACCTGGTCTTGTTGCTCTTCCCCTGGGCCACTGCTGGTGGTGCAGGCTTGGACATATGTCTGACATCACAGCAAGCACTAAGTGGAGCTGTAGAGGGATTGGATTATTTGATTTCTGATTATGAAGAGCTTCCTTCCTTTTGTGCTCTCATTGACCTCGTGGATTACAGTAAAGCTGTGGGTAACCCGAGATGGATTCTGCTTATGCCTCACTTATGCCAGAGTAAATCAAGCAAAATCATGGCACAGTCAGTGGAACTGCACAAGAGTAAGGCTGGATACAAAGCTCATTAACATTTTTAATGGCACTGTTTTTTGATTAAGCAGTTACCCTTTCTACCTAGAACAGTAACAACAAAGTTGACCCAGAAGGAGGAAAGTATTTTTCCAATGACAGACAAATTACTCTTGCTGAAAATTCAAAATAAGCTTTTTAAAAAAATATATATCAAGGAAATAAAACCAAATTAATAGTGGCTTTTGTAACCACTCAGAGCATCCACCTGCCAGGATGTATTTTTGCTGTATCTGCTAAGTGTGGTACCTAAAAATACCCACATTACCTAGAAATGTGAGAAAAAACCCAGTCTTTTCTTCTGATCGTTTTATAACAGTTACATCTAATTCAAAGTATATCAGACAAGAAAAGTGCAGTTCAAGGAAGCCAGAACCTTTAATCTCCTTAATTAATAGGGGGGATAGCATGTGAAAGCTTTATGTAAAACGGGAAAGTAATCTCATTCTGCTCAGGCTGGCTGCTCATTTGGTGGATGGGCAGAAGTTACCGAGGGCCTTGCAATTTATTTAATTGGCCACAAAATTGGAGTCTGCATCTTTTCCATGGAGCCTCACTCCTTTTGTGCCTCCCGTTCCTTCCCCCAGAAAATGAAGGTGATGCTGCAGGGCCTTCCTTCATTCCCAGCAGAGGCTCAGCACTGGCACAGCTGCAGCTCTGCAACGGTGAAGGGATGCAGGGATGCAGGAGTGCAGGGATGCAGGGGTACAGGGGTTACAGGGATGCAGGGAATGCAGGGGTGCAGGGAATGCAGGGGTGCAGGGATGCAGGAGTTACAGGAATGCAGAGGAGTTACAGGGATGCAGGGGTTACAGGGATGCAGGGATGCAGGGATGCAGGAGTGCAGGGGATGCAGGGATTCAGGGGTGCAGGGGTTACAGGGATGCAGGGGTTACAGGGATGCAGGGGTTACAGGGATGCAGGGATGTAGGGCTGCAGGACTGCAGGGAATGCAGGGCTGCAGGGGTTACAGGGATGCAGGACTGCAGGGATGCAGGGGTTACAGGGGTGCAGGGATGCAGGAGTGCAGGGAATGCAGGGCTGCAGGGGTGCTGCTGTGCATACCTGTGACAGGCACAGCCGTGCCAGAGCCACCCCTCCTGACAAGACAGTCTCTGCAGGAGCCCTGTCACCTGGCAGTGCCAGCTGTGCCACACAGCAGCCACTGCAGCCCTGGACAGCAGCACTGACGTGCCTGGCACTCCCCGAGCTCCAGTGACACAAAGAACCAACAAGCAACCACGGGCAGGATTGTGTATTTTCTTAAAGAAAAGCTCCAAATCCAAATCATGTAGCTTATTCTGAGACATGCAGAGGGTTTAACCACACCAGCCAAACATGGCATTTGCATAGGAAACCCTAAACTACAGAACAGAGTTCTTAACTTTGTGACTTGATCCTGAAATGAGGAACAATGAGGTTTAGCATGGCACATAGTAACCACTGTAATGTAATAATACCTTGTTTTCAATAATTAGTACAAATTATTGGTACAATGATTTTAAAATAAGAGAGTCTAAACTGTTTTCTCCCCTCTTCTTGGTATTCACAGGCTGGAGCTGATTTCTGCTCAGTAATGGGGTAAGGAAGTGTCACCTCCATTTGTCAGCACTTCCCACTGTGAGGTCTGTGCATGCCACACCTTTTCTACAGTTAAACCATTGGAATTTCCAGCACAAGCAAACTTGAACACTCAAGCACTTTCTTATGCAACTTTTAAAAATCACAGTAGAGGAAATGCAGAGTCTGTGACATGAATCTCATGTGCTTTCTTTTCACCTTGGGGAGAGGATAAAGTAGCTTCCATATTCAGAAGTATTTGTCAAGTAGTTACATTTTAATCTTATTTTATTTGTATCTAAATCCAGCTAAGGGATTTAAGCATGTGCTTATGCTAAAGATATGAATTAGCCCAGTAATTCCATAGTTAAGCACCACACAAATACATCACACAAGTTCCTGATGGACCCTTTTCACTCTCTTGTCTTCCAGAAAGGGTTTGACTTCTGTTTTGTGTGAAACAGATTCATTTTATCTGAAACACCACCTATATGCTGACTATTGCAAAAATAACACTCATTTGTCATAACCACTGCAAACTGGATGGGTCAAATGAGTTTATTTCAGTGCACATTTCTGTCAGATGTTTTCAATGCAACCTGAAAAGAGCACAATGGAAAATCAGGTGTATCATCTACCAATTAAATGCACACAGTTTGTTTTGTAACTCTTCTTTAAAACAACAGGTTAAATCTCATGTTCAGGCATTTATCACATCTGTTTTCTGTTCCCTTGGAAAATGTACTCACAATAGAGCTCAAATTAATTACAATGAGATTTGTCAGTTGAAACCTAAAAGGGAGTTCAGGGAATAAACATTTAATTCTAGAAGGAAATAATTGATGTTTAAAAGCTTTAAACCTGTTTCCAGTAGGTTCACATAGGCAAAGCTCCATTACAGACATTGTTTGAGACCTGCTGTTGCCTTCATGGTGTCTCCAAGGAGACATGAGGCCAGAGGAAGAAGGGATGGAGTCTACAGGGTGCTGCAAGTCCAGGCTTTGGTCCTGCAGAACAAGCTGCAGAAGCCACGAGGCACCCACAGCCTTCCCTGGCAACAAGAAACACTTCTGACCTTAAAAATGAATAAATCTTCCCTATTCTCTTGTAAAACTGGAGCCTGCCAGTGCATATGCACTGAGGAGGATCTAGCAAAGAACTTTCATAATTACTTTTTTTTCCTTAACAGCTTTTATGAGGACATAGAAAGGTCTCCCTCACCTTCCAAGTCTGGAGAGACCTGCAGAATGCTATTGATAAAGACAGTTCTTTAACTCAAAAGGAGGAGAATTTGACTCAATTATCCTGCAAGCTAATAGCACAGAAAGATAAAAATATTGCTTTGAATAAAAGGGTTTCATTGCAGCAAAATTACATACAAGCATCTAATAAGGTACAATCTAAGCCTTGTCATTCCTATAGGAATCATTTTCTCTGCAGCTGAGTTTAATTCCTGCAGCACTATTACACAGCTAAGACAGACCAGGCTCTAAAGTTCTCTTGCCAATGTCCCTGGCCTCTTGAAACTGCTAACACACATTTTTTTGGCCAAATGACACCTGTTCCTTCTTTACCTCCCCACAGCCTCTCCCAAACCCTTCACACTCTCCATCCACTGCCCTCCCAGTTTCCCCTCTGCTATCTTTTACTCACACCAGCACGTTGCAACAACACAACATGTGGTTCTTCCCAGCTCCCTCAGTAAATGGCATTTGTCTCTTGAGGTCACCAGTGCTCTTGTTCCATGACCTGGGTGGATGGGGTGTGTGTGACTAACTTGTCCCTCCATCCTCCTGCCCCCAGGATTGCTGTCTGGCTGTTTTTGGGAAGGCTCATTCCCTCAGAAAAAAAATAAAAGAAGCCTAACCAAGTTCAAGGGCCTCTGGAATTTTGAAGTGAAGTACATGTACCTGTTATTGTTATGGAGCATGCCATGAAAATAAACTGCTCTTTAGGAAAAGAATAAACATTCACTGTCTAAGCATGGGGCTGTTTTGGAGATGAGCTTCAGAGCTGTTGTCCTCAAGGCTCCTAGAGGTGTCTGCCTGTTAATTCAGCAGCAGAGCAGTGGTCTCCTCTCTGTGCCCCTGATGTTACACATAAATGTCATCCCTTTAGAAAATACTGAGAAGCTTAAAAATAAACAGCTATAAGTAGAAGCAAGCATTGTGGTTAGTTTTGAATTGGCTTTATTGACATTTCTGTCTGGGGTTCTGTTACTGCACAATTCAGAGAGGGGAACAACCAAAAGAATTTTATTTAGACCAAAAGTGATTTGAAGTTGTTTGAAGGACAAAAGGCCCTCCAAATACCATTTACACACAGAACACAAGAGCAATTTTCAACTTTACTTTGGGTCCTTAATTGTGATATATTACAAAGTATTTCACTAATCTTACTTCAGTGAAGCAAAAGCAAATCAGATGTGGAACCCAGTTCATTCTGCCTTAGAAGCTCTCGGTGCAGCAAGGCAGAAAAGTTCCTCAAGAAGCTTCAGTTAAGCCAACTGAGGTACAAGGAATAGATTTGCTTTCTGTGGCCTCTCCATTTGCAGGGCACAAGGGAGGGAACTGTTAGTGAATGTGAGCAAATTTCCCAGATTTCCTCCTCTCACAACAGGCACATGTCACAGCATCAGAGCCTCCTGTGAGGCCCTACTGAGAGTTCCAGGTGGGAAGATTGGAAAAGATTCTTAGTGCAATCAGCTCTGCTCAGCACGAGCAGCTACCTGAACTGTGCCCTGGAGACAGCCCCAGCTCCGAGGAAACATCTGCTCCTGTGACAGAAACAGGGCCTCCAGGGGAGCCCCACTGCTCAGGATGTTCTAAACTAGGCCAGTCTTACAAGTGGAAGCAGCACAACAGAAAATAGATGGCAGAGGCTCTTCCTCAGCCTGCAGCTTCTTGTGGCATTTCACTGCTGTTAACTGGAAAGTTGAGACTCACAGTGCTGCAAACTGAATGTGGCACTTTTTAACCACACCTGCTCCACTGCCATCCCCTTCTTCTGTGCTTTGTTTTGCTGATGAGCTTCACTCAGCTTCCAAACAGTGAGTCAGGTTTCCAGCCCTGCTGATGTACTTACTCCCCCCAAGAAAAGGCTCCAGGAACAATCACTTCTCTTTTGGGAGGCAATAAAAGATCTTTTTCCTCCTCAGGAGGCATGACCTCCTGGACACAGCAATGTACTCACAGCCCACTCAGGGGCACAAAGGACAGGGCTCCAGCACCCCAACGTAACAAGCCCAGCTTTAAATCCTTTATTAGTTACACCTGGGGCCCAACTTTAAATCCTGTATTAGTTACACCTGGGACTATGTACTGACGTCGTAAGCCTTAAGGAATGGGTGAAGGTTTTAGAAATTCTGTTTTCCCTGTCCTGAGGGAGCCACTCACGGGGGTGTCCCCGCTGGAGCATGCTGTGTGTCACTGCTGGAGGCTGGCAGTGTCCCCAGTGGAGCAGGGCAGTGTCCCCAATGGAGCAGAGCAGTGTCCCCAGTGTCCCCAGTGGAGCAGGGCAGTGTCCCCAGTGGAGCAGAGCAGTGTCCCCAGTGGAGCAGGGCAGTGTCCCCAGTGGAGCAGAGCAGTGTCCCCAATGGAGCAGGGCAGTGTCCCCAGTGGAGCAGAGCAGTGTCCCCAGTGTCCCCAGCAGTGTCCCCAATGGAGCACAGCAGTGTCCCCAGTGGAGCAGAGCAGTGTCCCCAGTGTCCCCAATGGAGCAGGGCAGTGTCCCCAGTGGAGCAGAGCAGTGTCCCCAGTGGAGCAGGGCAGTGTCCCCAGCAGTGTCCCCAGTGGAGCAGAGCAGTGTCCCCAGTGTCCCCAGCAGTGTCCCCAGTGTCCCCAATGGAGCAGGGCAGTGTCCCCGCTGCCCGGCTCGTCCTTCCCCCCGCAGCACTGCGGGAGGAGAGAGGGACAGTGCAGTACCACCCGGCTCTGTGCTTTGATGCCGCAGACACAAGCGCCCATCGCTGGGCGATCCTCTGCCTCCCCAGCGTCTCTAAAGCGCATCCCAGGGCTGCATCCCTCGCCTCTGCTCCTCTCCTATGGACTCCTGTGCCAGCTCGAGGAAATCCCGGCGCTGGCAGTGCGAGCCCCGCCGGGCTGCGGGGGCGGCCCGAGCCCGGCCCGGTCCCGCCCCGCCCCGCCCGGTCCCGCCCGGTCCCGCCCGGTCCGCCCGGTGCCGCTGCCGCCCGGGGCCGCGCCATGTGCCGCCGCCCGCCGCGGGGCCGCGCCGCGCTCCCGCCGCCAGCGGGGACAGCGGGGACGGCGGGGACGGCGGGGACGGCGGGTCCATGGAGCACAACCACCTCCACCTGCACAACGGCTCGCTGCTGCCGCACCACCGCTATGGCTGCGGCTTGGGGTACGCGCCTGTGGTGTACTACAGCCTGCTGCTGTGCCTCGGGCTGCCCGGTGAGTGCCGCGGGACGGGCCAGCGGCGGCCCCGAGCGCTGTGCGGGGCGGGGGCAGCGCCCGCGGGGCCATCGCGGTGCCCCGGGATCCGTGTGCCCGGCGGGGCAGGACGGCAGCGTGTCAGGGACAGCAGCGTGTCAGGGAGAGCAGAATGTCAGGGACAGCAGCGTGTCAGGGAGAGCAGAATGTCAGGGACAGCAGCGTGTCCGGGAGAGCAGCGTGTCAGGGAGAGCAGCATCTCCCAGAGAGCAGAATGTCAGGGACAGCAGCGTGTCCGGGAGAGCAGTGTGTCACGGACAGCGGAATGTCCGGGAGAGCAGCGTGTCAGGGAGAGCAGCATCTCCCAGAGAGCAGAATGTCAGGGACGGCAGCGTGTCCGGGAGAGCAGCGTGTCAGGGACAGCAGAATGTCAGGGACAGCAGCGTGTCCGGGAGAGCAGCGTGTCAGGGACAGCAGCATCTCCGGGACAGCAGCATCTCCGGGACAGCAGCATCTCCCGAACAGCATCATGTCCAGGACAGCAGCATCTCCCAGAGAGCAGAATGTCAGGGACAGCAGCGTGTCCGGGAGAGCATCATCTCCCGGAGAGCAGCATCTCCCGGAGAGCAGCGTGTCAGGAACAGCAGCATCTCCGGGACAGCAGCGTGTCCCGGACAGCAGCATCTCCCGGGCAGCATCACGTCTGGGACAGCAGCGTGTCCCGGACAGCAGCATCTCCCAGAGAGCAGCATGTCAGGGACAGCAGCGTGTCAGGGACAGCATCATGTCCAGGACAGCAGCATCTCCCAGAGAGCAGAATGTCAGGGACAGCAGCATCTCCCGGGCAGCAGCATTCCCCGCCCGGCGCGCTGCCGTCCCGGCGCTCCTTCCTCGCCCGGGTCTGTCCCTGCCTGCCCTCGCCCTCTCACCCGGCTTCGGGCACCCTGACTTTGAACTTGACACACACAGTCTGCCTGTGGTGAAGTTTCTGCCGTTGTCACTTTGGCCGTGTGGGCACCAGAGCGGTTCCCAGAGCAGTGAGCACAAGTCGCTCCCGAGTTTTTCTGCTGTGAATTCCCCCCCGACCCCGCGGGCTGGGCTGGCTTTAGGGAGCGGCTCGCCGCCGCTGCGGGGGAAGCAGCGCTCTGTCGGGAGCTCAGCAGACAGTTGTCACACTCGTGAGCCTGTCCCTGTGCTGGTGGAGCGGCACGGGAGATACAAAGTCCAGTCTTGAGGTCAGTGCAGTGCAAAGGCAATGGGAACGCTGACACTGAGACCCCTGAATGCAGATACAGGCTTGGAAGAAAGTGCCCACTGACAGGCATCAGTCTCCAGAGTCTATAATCCTGAGCAAAACTCCCTACTTAAAAAGGGGGCAAAGACTTTATAGAGATGCTTGGAACAAGAGAAGCTAGAGACAGCACAAATAAGGAAGGAAAGGATGTCCCAAGCTCGGGTGTGACCACCTGTGAGGCACCACTGGCAGCACACAGCTCCAAAGGTGCAGATGCCACACGAGCATCACTGGCAGCAGTGTCTCAGCCCAGACAGGGACCCAGCAGCTGCTTCCTCCTGGAGGGGGCTGCTGTGCTGCCACTGAGATGCCTCAGCATGCAGGAGCTGCTGTGGTTACAGTGGGCAGAGCACACCCAGCACAGCCTGGCTTGCTCACTGGCTTAACACCTCCAGCCTGAGAGTGGCTTGGAGTGATGCCAAGGACAGGTAGAATGGGTTGGGAAAAAGTTCTGATGCCCCAAGGTGAATTGGTATTTTCAGGGTGTGATGAAAGAGAGCTTGGTTGTGTCTGTGTAGAGCTACACATTTTGAGTGCTGTGTGGAATGGCAAGCAGCAGTGATAGGTAACAGTCTACAGTTTCTAAATACTTGTTCACCTTAATTCCTTCTTCAAGCAATTATTTCATAGAAAATTTTTTAATCAGACATGAAGAGAAGTCTGCCTCTGAGCTGCATGCATGCAATTACCACTCTCTGTACGAATTGATGTGCTTTGTGTTGGTTTGGTTTGGGGTTTTTTTCACAATTTCTGGTTTATAATTAAAATTTGCTGATTGGCTAATAGTTCAGAGAGCTGGAAAGTTAAGTTGTGTATTTACCCACGGAGAATGCAGAGCACAGCAAGTATCTGTGTTCCAAAACATTGATGAGTCTCAGTCCTGACCTGAAGAGACCCAACCAGCAGGGATAGGAGGTAGTTTCCCCTTCATTAATTCCTTAAGGGCTGCTCACATGTCCATAATAATAACAGGTTCTGATTTCAGCACCAGTCCCCAAGGAACTGAGCAAGACCCTCTCAGGATTATCAGGTGAAGAATTCATGAAGCCCTCTGTGGCTAAGCTTGCCTTTGTATGTCTCTGAAATGGGGGAAAGTCCTGCCTGCACAGACGAGAAGAATCATTTAATGAACACTCTGCACATGCTTGCACCAGCTCCCTGAGAATACTGCATTGTAATTACAGACCTAACGTGGCCATTCTAAGAACAGGGTTAAAATCAGGTGTGGTACAAATTAACAGTGTCTCAGGGGATCAGAGCAGTGGCACCAGTGCCAGTGCTTATCAGAACTGGCCAAAGCAGGTGGGGGTCCAGCACCACTGAGTTCATTGGGCTTACAGCAGGTGTGGATGTGCCCAGGGCACATTGTCTGAGGACAGCATTGGCACTGGCACCTGCACTCCCTGCACAGGTACAGTGTGCTGAGTAAATGCACAGCATGCTGAGTGCATGGGAAGTTCATGAGGCTGCACAGGGGCAGAGAACAAGCTGGGTGGGCTTAGGGGAGGACTCACACAGCCAGGCTTCACTGAGGATGGGGTACAGGGTGCCAGCAGTGGTAAAAAGAGCTTTTCATTTTTTAATTTGAAGCTGCTCTTCAGTTTTTTAACACTAGAGATTTATAAAGTTAGCAGACTATTGGCTGTTAGAAAAAGAATCCTGAACTATGTGGGATCATATTTAGTTCTGTGTGGTGCCAGGAATTTAACAGAAACCCTGTCTAGAATCTGTCCTCAAATACAGCACTAGTGCAGTGTTTTGCTGAAATGGAAAGAGTTAACTCCTTGCCACAAATCTTGGAGACAGGACTGAGGAGAAGAGAAGCCAGTTAACTGTTTCTGCCTCTGCTGTTGTACTGTCTGAAGGAAGTTTCACTAACTCAACAACTCCACGTTGAGGCCAAGCAGTGCCAGGCCTGGCTGTGTGTGCAGCAGGAGCATCCTCTGCCTCCTGCCCTGGATAACCCAAAACCTCAGCAGACCCTCAGCTGAGGCACTGGAAGGTTTCTCATTTATGGAGCTGTTCTGCAGCCCACACTCTGTTAACCCTGTACTCCCCTTGTCTTCAGAGGGAACCTGTGAAGCACCTGCAGTTAGCTGGGAGGCAGGAGAAGGGCTGGAAAGTCTTAATACGAGTGTTTCTTGCTTTAGTGAGAGAAGATGCTAGAGAAGGGATGGTGTTGGATGTGGAGGAGGGAATAAATTCTCTGATTCAGTCCAAGAGGAGGCTGGTAAAGGTGAGAATGCAAAGAGCAACAGGTACCACTCTGAGTCTGTCCCTTCATCAGTGAGAGCTGCACAAAGCAGCTGCACCAAAGAGCTCCTTCTGTGCTGGGGCCACTGAACCCACCCAAGGTCAGGCACAGAGGCAGCACTGCTTGCTGCAGATGCCTGGCTTTGACCTTGGTTCCTGCTGCATTAGGAGGAGCAGCAGCAATGGGGCTGCCTTGCAGACAGTCACTTTCCCCATCAGCAGCAGAGTGTATTGCTGCTGAAAGGACAGAGCATCAGCATTTCCTGGCCCAAGTTCCCAGGGCTCATCTCCTGACAGTGTGAGAGGCTGAGTGAAATCTGCCTTTCTTAGCCAGTCCCAGTGGGATTGCTGGTTCCATTTTGCTCCCCAGTCAGCTGCCTGCCTGGGATGCACCTTGGCTCTGGGGATCATTGCATCCCAGTGACACAAAGCACCTTGCAGCATCTCCAGGAGGGAACAGACTCACAGCAATACCCCAGGGAAGGACACTCCAGACTTCAGGAGCCTGGTCCACAACTATTTCTTTTATCTGTGCTTTAGGCTTTTGCATTAAACCAGTCACACTGATCTAAATGTAGATTCAGGACTTCACAAGCTTGGTGAAGCAGCCTGGATATGCTTGGATGCTCCCAGCTGGAAGGTGCAGACAGGTGGTGCCCATGTCAGCCCTGCTGCTGAAGGAGGTGACGTGGAGCTGGGGACAGCCAGGGTCATGCAAAGCCCAGCCAAGCACAGAGTGCATTCACAGGGCTCCATGTGGAGGCAGAGAAGCTCAGTCCTGACCTGGAGGAACGTGTCAGCTCAGCAGGGGTGCCTAGCTGGTTTAACACTGTGAAGAGACAGGTGCATGTTCTGGACCTGACAGGTTGGCTGTCCTTGCACAGCAAGGCAGAGCCTCCTGGGGTGTTGAGTTGGCACACGGGCGCCCTGTGCCCCTGCAAACCACAGTACAGCCACAGGCAGGCTGGAAGGATGCAGACCTGACCCTTCTGGAGCCTTCTCCCTGTACAAGTTTGGGATGGGGAGGCTCTCTGGGTCATCATCCTGGCCAGGCAGGTGGTGTTGGTGGGCTGGGCAGCCCTGACCAAGGGACCACCACCAGCTGTGCTCCCTCCACGCCTCTGCTGACCTGGGAGAGCATTGCCATCAGTGCTGTGCTCACAGCTGTCACCCAGCTGGAGCCACAGGCAGCCAGGGGGACAGTAGCAGTGTTTGTTGGTGTTGGTGGCATGTAGTGGCAGTAAATACCAAAGCAGGCAGAGGTAGGTGTGCTAAGGGCACACAGCACTGTGGAAGTGTCTGACTCGGTTTGGATTCCTGCCATCTGCTGCCTAGTATATTCTTCTGCAATCACAGTACAGGCTTCTGATTAAAGAGACCATTTCCAGCACCTGAATTAACAGCCTTTCTCAGAGCAGCATGCCTGAAAAATAGAAGTGCCAAGGAAGATCCGACAATAAGAGTGGGAGAGGTGTTACAATGTACAGCTATGACCCTGAAAAGCAGCACTCTTCTGCTGCTGCTCATTAGTGGTAAGAACCAAACCCTCCTGAGACCTCATTCAACCACCCTTTTTACTCAAAGGCCATCTATTCTCTGACTCAAAATCTGAATTGGACACAAGGCCAGTACATTGCATCCTACTAAAGAGGGGACAGATGGATTGCCAGAACTTTAGCTTGGCTATTGGAGCAACTGAAGGGCACTACAGCTCATTTACAGTAGCAGTACTGGACAGAGGGGAACAAAACTGCTGCTAACATGCTTAAAATGAGTCATTTCCTATTGTAAAATGTATGCTTGTTCTTTAGGAGAGAAGAGCCATTATGAAAAATAATAGATTCATTCTGTTCCTGCCCAGAACTGGTGGCAGCAAGGTGTGCAGATGGGAGTGATTTAGTTCACTCAGTACATCTGGAGCCTGTAGCCACTAAAATCCTGCAACCTGAAAGACAGCATGTGGCTGAGTCCATGCTAATGCATGCATTGTGGAGAAGTTGATTGTGCATTTCTGGATAGCACCAGGCAGAGTGCAAATGCTAACTTTGGATTTCTTCTGCCACGTCAGGAGCAAGCAGCACTGCCAGGGCTGTGATGATAATGAGGTGCCATATTTGGGAGGCTCAGCAGACTATGAAGTGCACAACCTTGCATGGCAGGCTGCTAGAATGGATTGGAGAGGAAAAACTCCAAAGTACATTTTTCCTTGAAATGACAACGACACAAGAGAGAGAGCACAGCCAGTTTTCACGGTAGGTGGGTAATGCAGAGCCCCCAGTTGTTAAGAAGTCAAAACATTCAGAAGCACCAGGCAGTCTAATACCCTGCTGTTCTTCATCCACCCTTTCACTTAGTTCTCTCCTCCTCATCCTCCTTCTGCTCCCTCCCATAAAAAGGGGGTGAATCAGCAGGAAGAAGGCAGCAGAAGCCTTTAACCAGTCACGTCACAATTCAGTGCAGGCAAACAAACAGCACAGAGATGTCCTGATGGGGTGTGTGCTCTGCAAAGCAATCCCTGCCCACAAAAGCTTCCCCCTTCTGTTTCAGATGCTCTTTTTGAGCACATGATCTCTTTACTCATTAGCTTTGAGACACCAGAAAAGGAAACAAAGCCAAAGTTAACTGCATGAGCAGAGGAGGCCGTGCACACAAATCAGTTTTCATTTTGCAGAGTATGGGTATGTACTTACAGATGCTAAAACCTGATGTCTGGAGTGCCCTTGGTGCTGTTCTTGGGGTGACTTCATGGCAGGAGATGGTATTGGGCTGCCCCTCAGGCCCCCAGTGTGGTTATGCAGAGAGAATGAAGTGCAGGC
Source organism: Luscinia megarhynchos (assembly GCA_034336665.1). Taxonomy (NCBI): domain Eukaryota; kingdom Metazoa; phylum Chordata; class Aves; order Passeriformes; family Muscicapidae; genus Luscinia; species Luscinia megarhynchos. Next base: position 1,647,859 of record CM067577.1, on the reverse strand, counting down.
AGCCAAGCAGGACCAGAATTAGCAGTACAGAAGATGACCAAAAAGAATTTTATCCCTTTATCTGTGGGAGAAAAGAGAAGCTTGCCTGTTGTAACAGTGAAATTCTTCCCTTCTACCACCTGAAAGAGTCTCTGCAATGTCCTTAATTCTCTCCATCTTTTCCATCATGTGGAGTATTGCCTGCATGGACAGGTGCTCTAGAGGTTGCTTTTGGTCTCAAGACAAATCACCTGTCAGTCAGGTACATCAGACTAGGATATTTCTCACATATTTGTTCACTCCAAGTGTGTTTTCTTCAATGCCCTGACAGCACACTGAAGAGTGATATATCTGGTGGGGCTGCAGTATATTCTCTGTGGGGGAATAAAGCCAAGCTGCAATGGTTTTACAAAGTCTGTAATTTCCTGCATACTGTGTAAAATTGGCATAGTCTCTGAGAAAGCTTGGCCATGGGGTTTGCAAGCATGAGCTTCTATTGCATTACCTAATGCTTTAGGAAGACATAAAGACTGGTTTATTTTAGCAAAACCACAATCAAAGGTAAAATCCTCTTAATTATTCATGTTCAGAAAAGAATTCATGGCAGTGCCCTTATGAAATCACATCCTCTCTCCATCCCAGTCATCCCATGAAACACCTTTGGCACCTGCCTCAGTACTTTGGCATTTGGTACCAAAAGGGTAGAATGGTTTTGTCACCCTGGAGCTCCAGTTACTCAGCTTGAAACCCCTTTACACTGCACTGACAGCCACAGACACCTGCCAAATAAGACACCCAAATTGCCTTGAAATCCCTGTCTGTCCAGATATGTTGAATGAATAACCAAATTCCTTTCATGATTTCTGCATCATTTTGCAGATCACTTTTTCTGTTCCCAGCACCAGTTTCTATTAGAAAGCTGTACTGCTCTGGTGGCAAGATGCAAGGCTGGACTTTGAGATGTGCATTTCACAGATTTTATCCATGTGTGAGTACCTCTAAATAAGGCTTTGGATTGGCAGGAGGAGTGTCTGAGTTTCATTAGAGACTTTCTGCTCTGTAGATCCATCTCAGGAAAGGATGGCAAGAGGAGAATCAGATCCCAGCCACGTTTACACACATGACATCCCAGCCCAGTGTTCCTTCTGGACCATTCTTACACTGCAGAAATAACCCTATTTTATACAGACTACTCCAAAAACTCTGCAAAAAGCCAAAAGCAGCACAGTGAAATTGCACCTTCCTGCCAGACAAGCTGCTGCACTCAGCCCCAGGGGCTGGCAGGGCTCAGAGGGAGAGTCTGGCATGTGCATCCGTGTGCTGTGCCCTGAGCAGTGAGGAATGCTGGTGTGGATTGCAGTGCCCCTCTGGCCTCTGTGACCCTCGCTGGGGGCTGATGCCAGCTGCAGAGCAGAGTGCCTCGTTCACTGCTCCCCTCCCCGGAGCCAGCTCAGCTGACAGATGCTGTCAGTGGGAAAACGGCCCCAGAGGGCAGATTGCACTGCCAGGAGCTGCCCTCTGGCACTGCCTGCCTCCTGCACTGTGACTGGTGAGTGCTGGCATCTCCCTGGCAGGAACCAGGCTGGCTCCTGCACACAGGAGGGAGTTTGGGCACCCTCTACCCCCAGCTTCTCTTTCACCCCCAGAACTGGCATGGTCTGACCCTGCACATGGCATTTTCTAAGCACAAGATGTGAAATCTCTTCCAGTAGCAATCTTATGATGCTCTTTTTATTTTTTTTATTTTTTTTTTTGCATATATCCCTCTCCATTCTCTGGGAGATGATGTAGGCACTAGCAGAAGGGGCTGACAGCTCTTCCCTCCTGGGGGTGCCTTGCTGTGTGCTGTTTGACAGCACTCAGACAGCTGAACAACAAATAAATCCATTTATTTTCAAAAAATCAATCCTCACAGGAACTCCCTGGGAAGACAAAACTTGTATTGCACTAATTATGTTCTATAAAGTATCTTTTTATGCTTCACAACAGTTTAAGGAAGGAACTCAGGATCTGATAATAAAAGAGAGGAACAAGCTGAAGCACTGTTCAGTCTGTCCCCATCTGCTCTAGTGCTGAGTTTGATCTATATCATCTGTAGGATGAAAATATGGACCTACCCTATCTTCTTTAAGGGCAAGCAGCATCCAGAGTCATTTTAAAAGATCACATAACCAGCTATAGCCAACATAAATAGTTATAATCTATTTACATGGCCACTGTATTCCTGGTTGGGTTTTTTTGTTATTAATTTCTGTTATGTAGCACCTTTGTCAGAAATCACCCGTTGTCACAGCTCCACACACAGTGAGGGCTGAGTGCCATCCTCCTCTCCAGCCTGGTAACTGTGGGTGAGCAGCTGTGCAGGAGCTGGGTCAGATCTGCCTGCTGGACACAGTGCCTGCTTCCATTTGAATATTCCCTCCTGGCTTAGAGGAAATCACCTATTCCCATCAAGCCAGAACATCCCTTTTCCTCACTGCTCATTTTTAGCATGTTGTACTTACATTCTCAGAGTTCTTAAATCTGAGAAGGAGGTGTTACTAACTTTTATTTTTTTCCTGAGGCAGCTTAAGATTTCCCATTTTTTAGCTGTCTCTCTGTGCCAGTCAGGTGCCTACTGCTAAGCCTGCAGAGAAGTTTCACACACTACACAATAATTTGTGGCCATCCTAGCAACAACTGTGTTGGGTAGAAGGTGTCCATTATATTCCATGACCTCATGTTTGTCACGCTCAGGGAGCAGCACTCGTGGCTACTTCATTTAAGTGGTTTATAAAGCTGAACTGCTGAACTACAGAGCCAGCCTTGTTCCCAATGCAGGAGCTGCTGCTTGTCTTGTAAAGGCCATTTGAGTGCACAGGCTGCTGTGTACGTGCAAAGTGCTCTCAATTAAAAAAAATAAAAATCAGCAAGCCACAAATAAAGCCCAGAACTATGCCTATTTCTTCTTCAGACAGATATAACCCTCCTGCTTAAGCTCATGTGCAGTGAAAAGAGTCACTGAAAGCTCTTCAAATCCCCTGCAAAGGCTGTTGTTGGACACTATTTGAGTGATGACTGTAATCCATGAGAGGCTGAGGGGCAAAACTGTGGCTTAGGGGCCAGGACAGCACAGACAGAAGTGCCCAGTCTGCAGCCTGGCAGAGCTTTGGTGTGGGAAATAAGCCCAAACCCACACAGGAGCCAGAGTCACTCCTTGAAGGAAGGTCCCTCTCAGACACAAAACCCTCCCACAGTGTGAGGTTTGCACTCAGAAGCTGGTAAAGGCAGAGGAGGTGTCAGAGGAGGGGTGTGAGTGTCCTGTGATGGAGCCTGGCTCAGTTAGAAGGTTGCCCTGTTGTGGGCAGCCTGGAACAAAGCTGTTTGGGTGTCAGAGACCTTTGGGTGCCCAAATGTCTCCTGTCTCCTGCCTGGAGGGAAAGGAGTGAGACTCCCATTTTGCACAGTTGCTTCTAATCATCTGCCAGTAGCACCTCAAGGCTTCAGCTAGTCCCCAATCAAGCCCTGGTTCTCAAACAGATATTTATAAATTCAGAATGCTGCACTGCAGCAATTCCCTGGCATAAATTCCCATCTGTCATCCCCTAATCATCTCCCAGCACAGTGATCAATCTCTTTCAAATTCAAATGATCTTAACCACTTAGTATCTAGAAAGTACTCTGCAAGAAATGGGCACTGTACCAACCAGGACAATTTGGGGGTGCTGACCTTTGCAGCAGCTGTGTGTAGCTCCACCTCCATTGCAGCAGAGACAGATATTTTTATATTTCCATCATCATCATCATCATCTCTGGCATAGTTCTCATCACAGACTACTGAGCTAGTGCAAGAATAAGTGTCAGCAAGGTTAAAACATGGTCACAAATACTCTTCTATCACCTTTCACCCCAGGAATTTTTGCCCACAGGAGAGCAGGACACTGGGGAGGCACTCAGGAGTTAGAGACTGGCACAAGGACACAGTTGGTCACACAGAGTGTGTGCCCACCACTTCCCATTTTACTGGGCTTTAGGTACTTTTTTTTTGTTTGAGACACACCAAGGACCAACTTAACACTGGCTATGAAATGGATGAAGAACTGAGGCATCCATAGCTCATCTACACTTTACCTAAACAGTGTGCAGCAGGAAAAGCACTCAGACCCTGTGCTAAGACACTGGCATATTGGCAACTTCCTGCTGCATCCCTGCATGTATCTGCACCACCAAGTAAGTGGTGTTGCTATATTCCATATCATCCAGCAGGAGAAAAGCTGAAATGTGATCCCAGGGAAAGCATTTCCAATACAAGATACAGAAACCCTTGCAGGAAAAAAAAAATGGGTAGAGCTGGTGTGTACTTTGTCAGATCAGTTTTCTAATCTGGCTCACCAAGCAAGGCTGGCTGGCCTTAGATAAATAACTTGCATTTTAGCACATGCTGTTACTGCTGTGGCTGGGAACCCTGAGAGAGCAAAGGGTGCAAGGGGCTGCTCATAAATCTGCTCTGTAAAACTGAGTGGAGCTGGAACTGAGCAGCAGGACCCCTGCAGCTGGAGTCACTGAGCCAGGGGTCTCTCTGAAGAATTCAGAGAGAAATCAGAGTGCAGGGATTGAATTAAAGCCTTTGGATGGATTGAAGTACATTAAGCCACTCACACATAAAGTAGACATTTAAAGTAGAAGAAAGTCAGTAGTTTTAGGGTGAGTTCTAATGCTTTTAGTAAGTGAAAGGTTTCAAATGCCACAGTAGCAGTGAGTGTTCTAGTGAAGCTTCAAACACACTGGTACCTTCAGTAGAGGCTCCAGGCCCACAGCTGTAGACAGTGCTTAGCCATAATAGAGCTATGGTAAGAATATTGCTTACATTTCTTAGATAGAACAAAATAAATTGTATGTGTAGTTCTATAGGTAACCTGGTGTGCTAAGAAACTGGAATTCTAACAGGTTAAGAAGTGGTGGTCTGAGCTTGTGTCTTAGCTTGTTGGAAAAATCCTATATAAGAGTTTGTATTGGGGAGAGTTGGTGCTTTTAGCCTTTGGCTTTTAGCCATTTCTCTTATTGCCACTGCTTTTGCCATTGCTTTGCCATTGCCTTTTGAGAATGATGTGCTTTGTAACAAGATGTGCTTTGTAATAAATAACCTTTTTAACTATTAGCTGCTTTGCTTATTTAAGATAACCCAACAAAGTAGGAGCCAAGAGCTCTAAGAAGGGGAGTTCTGTGCCCTAGAGCACCAGAGGTCAGAGAACCTCACACCCTGCAGTAGATGGAGAGTGTGAGGAGCAGGCAGCTGTGGCTGAGCACAGCAGGGCTGAGCACCCTGCAGGAGCTGCTCTGGCAGGCCAGAGCCACCAGCAGGGACCAGTGCCTTCAGACACCCCCGTGCTGCTCACTGGCCCCAGCTGCTGCTGCTGGACCAGTCAGAGCCAGAGGGTTTGAAGAGAAGATGCACCCCGTGGGTCACATCCAGTATCTGGGAGGCTGAGCCAGTCAGCCTGGCTGCCAAACCAGCAGTGGCTGCAGAGCCATGATAAACTCTCCAGCTCGAGGATTTCCTTGACAGTGCATCACTCACTGCACCTCCAGGGCTCACAGCAGCCTCAGCAGGGGCATTGCTCAGCAAGCAAAGTGAAAAATGACACAGCAGTTCTGGCTGCATCACCTCTTGTCTCCCACGTCTGCTCTGAGCTGAAATCAATGCAGTTGAATTCTTGTTAATGGAGGACAGAATTGGGAAAATTCTCCTGAAGGCAATTTGAGACAGTATCATTGGAAAATTGTGCTGCTGCTCCTTCTTCTTCTTTTTTTTTAATATAGGGAAAGTGTCAGTTGATTGTCACGTTTGGTTTAGTTTATTTTCCAAGGTACAAAATGAATACATTCAGTTAACACAAAAATAGGTGAGGGCTGTTAGTCAAGATCATTCACTCTGCTGCAGTTCAAAAAATCTGCTCCCAGACAGCAGGCTTTGAAGGCATCCATGAAAGGAGGAAGTTTGTTCAGTGCCAAGTAAAACAGTTTTTAAAAAAACAAGCATTTTCAGTTGTAGGACATGTCCTAGGCCATCATTACCTTTGTGTTACCAACTTCCTTTTTCTCTGGTGTAAAGGAATCTTTACAATTATTGTTGGTTTGTTTTGGGAAAGCTGTCAAAGCTGGCAGAAATGTTTGAAGCACTGAATGCACAGAAGAGGTAATTTACAGAACATTTGGAAAGTATCAACTACAAACATTTGGCAGTCACTTGTACAGTAAACCAGGTCTCTGATTTTTAAGCATTTCTTCAGGTATTCTAGCCAAGTGATAGCAGCCTCTGATGGGAACAATCTTGTCTCATTCTAGCCAAACTGATAGTAGGAGTACTAAGAATTTATTTTTTTCCAATTCAAGTCTGCACAGTAAGTTCTAGTAAACAAGAGGAAGCAGTTAAAATTTGGCTACACCTTAGTGCTCCAGCAAACCTCTCAAGTACTACAAGAGCTGTTTATATTCACTCCCCTTCTTATTCATCCCTTGTTGTATGAAAAAGTGAAAAAAAGCAAGGTGAGAAAAGTGGTTTTTTTCTCCTGCCACCATTCCCTTTGTGGCACAGACAGGGGTCCCAGCACCTCCTGCTCCCAGCTGAGAGCAGGGTCATTGCAGCAGCTCCTCTGAGGGACCTGCCTGGGCTGTTTCCTTCTGGTTTCGTGAACTTTAATAAAGTTGCCAAGTCGAAAAACTCCAAGCGCTCAGGAAAGTTAATGTCACATCTTAACAGCCTGACTCTGTGTTTGTTTCTCCACAGCAAACATCCTGACAGTCATCATCCTGTCCCAGCTCGTGGCTCGCAGGCAGAAATCCTCCTACAACTACCTGCTAGCTCTGGCTGCTGCCGACATCCTGGTTCTCTTCTTCATCGTCTTCGTCGACTTCCTCATGGAAGACTTCATCCTGAACCAGCAGATGCCTCAGGTGCTGGACAAGGTGATCGAGGTGCTGGAGTTCTCCTCCATCCACACGTCCATCTGGATCACGGTGCCGCTGACCGTGGACCGCTACATCGCCGTGTGCCACCCGCTGCGCCACCACGCCGTGTCCTACCCCGCGCGCACCCGCAGGGTCATCCTGGCCGTCTACGCCACCTGCCTCCTCACCAGCACCCCCTACTACTGGTGGCCCAACATCTGGAGGGAGGACTACACCAGCACGTCCCTGCACCACGTGCTGGTCTGGGTGCACTGCTTCACCGTCTACCTGGTGCCCTGCTCCATCTTCTTCGTGCTCAACTCCGCCATCGTGCACAAGCTGCGGCGCAAGAGCAGCTTCCGCCTGCGCGGGTACTCCACGGGGAAAACCACGGCCATCCTCTTCACCATCACCTCCATCTTTGCCATCCTGTGGGCCCCCAGGATCATCATGATTCTCTACCACCTCTACGTGTCTCCCATCAGCAACAGCTGGCTGGTGCACATCGTGTCGGACATCGCCAACATGCTGGCGCTGCTGAACACTGCCATTAATTTCTTCCTCTACTGTTTTATTAGCAAAAGGTTTCGCACGATGGCAGCTGCCACCTTGAAAGCCTTCTTTAAGTGTCAGAAGCAACCTGTGCAATTCTATACAAACCATAACTTTTCCATAACGAGCAGCCCTTGGATTTCCCCAGCCAACTCTCACTGCATCAAAATGCTGGTTTACCAGTATGATAAGAATGGAAAGCCTATAAAAATATCACCATGAAAAGGCCAATAGTTGGAGTTTCCGGGTGCAAGTTCTTTTCAAGTGGTTACATCTTCAGGATGTAATTTTCTGAAATGGCTGGTTTGAAGAGAAGTCATTTGATTTCATTTCCCTGGGTGGCCAGGGGCAGATCAGACTGTCGGGAGGAAACAGGAGCACTTGATTTTAGGAGCAAAAGTGAGAAGGCAAACACCTCCATCTCCTATACAGCATTTTGAATATGCTTCAGAGTTCAAGTCTTAGTGTTCAGTCACACTCAAATGTTTTGCATCCCAACACCAGTGCAATCCAAAATCATCTGAAGGGCGAAGCAGTGTTTAATCACAACCTTTTAAAACACAACAAAACCTTACTTGACCATCAGTTTGCTATCTAGAAAGTAAATGGATGCTCTTGTGTACCCTGGGAGGTGCCGTTTCTGGAGCATGCACTGGCCAAAAGTTCTGTGTTGATTCTGGCATGGGATGCCAGCACACACAGTTGTGCTGTCAGGACCTCCTTGCAGGAGACAGGAATGGTGACAAGCCTGGCTTGGGCTCGTTTGAGCAAGGCTCAAGGACCATTACAGTACCTGCTGCAGCCTTGGCATGGAGAGCAATCCTGCAAGCTGCCAACATTTGTGTGTTTTAAGTTGCTCTTTAAGAATGTGACTGAGATGGGAGCTCGAGGGAGGGAGGGAGGGATGTTTCTTGAGCCAAGAACAAAAGCAGCATCTTTCCCCAACTATTTCAGTCATGGTGTCTAAGGACTTTCAAGGGTGAAACCAAGGCCTGCCTAAAGCAGAGCTCTCACCAAAGCTGCTCCTGTGAGCAGTGATCAGAGCCTTCAAGTTCCTTCTTAAGCAGTACAGATTCTCAGTTATCCCCTATGTTCAGGCCTTTAGGGATTAACATAAAAAACCTCAACTTAAGATTTTCTCCTGGTGGATGATGCCATCCTATTGCAGATTTGCCATTTAGTTGTTTAAAAAACCCAAACAAACTGTGAAAGAAATTAATTAAATACCCAACAGCAGCAAAAACAGTAAAGCCTTAGTTTAAGCTGATCTAAGTATTTCACTTATTTAAAGGAGGTTAGCTTCTCTTCCTTCACACTCGAAAACCAGCATCCCATCAATGCTGAGTGTAGAAAATAAGAGATTTACAGGAAGGCTAAAAATGCATTTCTTCTGATTTCTTTGCCTTTCAGATTTTGGCATGTGGTCTCTTGGAGCCACATGCCCCAAGCTCTTTATTCTACACTGGGCACTCAGTGGTGTGAGGGCAGGGAAGGGGTGGTGAACAGGAGCCCAGCGTGGTCAGGGCACACAGCAGCTCCTCAGCAGCTGCACATCAGGGCTGGCTTGGTGCTAATGCTGTGCCTGTGCCCATCTGCAGTGCCAGCAGGGAGCCAGCACAGAGCTCCTCTGAGCAGGGATGCACTCACTCCTGTCAGAGGGCTGCAAACATCTCCCTAAAACATGAGGATGGCTCAGCTTGGGTGCAAACCCCCTAAGAAATGCCAAGGGAAGTCCTGCTGAGGAGAAGAGCCTGGCTCCCTTCTGTTGTGTTTGCTCAGTGCCTGGGACCCACATCCTGAGCCAGCCCCAAACCCAGCTCACCTTCCAGCAGGGGGGACACAAAAACCAGGCAAAGGCACGGAGAGGTGTTCCCAAGAGAGATGCAGGAGCAGAGAGGGGGTGCCCAGGGCCCAGCCAGAGGCAGAACTGCTCAGCAATTCTCTGGGGCACCCCAGGGACCACCCGGGCCAGAGCAAGGGCAGGAGAATCTGGGGAAATGGGGGCTGAGAGCAAACCTGCCCTTCCCACCCTCAGCCACCAAAGGGATGGGACCCAGTTAAAAGTCCCAAAAAGAAAAGAGGAGCTTCTCAGTCTGTTCATCCTTGTGATCTCAAAGCTTCACCCTTGCAATAATGAAGTGTAAAAGGGATGCTCAGCCTTGCTGCCTCTGTCATGACAAGGTTAAAATTATTGCTCCCTTCACAGAAAATCAGTTTTGTGGTCATCCCCCCTGCCCTTCTCTAAAGAACCTCCCTTTGGTCTTGGTCAGTTGGTAGTAACCAAAGTCACCTTATGGAAAAGGTACTGTATGTTTCATTTTGGAAAAAACACTGTATTTATAACTTATTTTTATTCTGCATTTGTTATGAGGAATGCCTGTCTGAGTTTAATGTGAATGAGTCTGAAGTGCAATATCTGTATAGATAAGTGGTTCATTTTTGAGAATGTATCTATTGAAAAAATACCTATTTATACAGGAAGTTCACTATTCTACTTAATATCATAGTAACCTTAAAAAATAGTGAATGTTTAGGGCTTTTATTTATTAAAAAAATTCAATTAAGTGCATGGCATATGCTGCCATTCACATGCTGTGACTTACTAATTTTTGTAACATAATGTTTATCCTGCAGACTATCAGTGTCATCTGATTTTCTCTGTTCTCATAATGTATTTTTGTAAATTATCATATTTAAAAAAACAAAAAAAATCTGTGTATTTTTTTCCCCCTATGAAAAATAAGGCATTAAATTCTTGTAACTTATTTAGAAAACCTCACCATTGTTTTCCATATCCTTTTAGAAATGACAAGGTGCAATTTTCATGTACAGTGGGTTGATCATTTCACTTCTGATAATTCAGGGCTTTACAAGCTTGCTTCCAAAGCCCTTTGAAGTCAAAGGGGAGGTTGCTAGTGGGTTTGTGGCTGGTTTTCCCAATCCCCATCATTTTAGGAGGGCTTTGGATCAAGCCATATCTTGTTGGCAGACATTCAAAGCCTTCTGAGAGTCCAGTTTGGATAATAGAGCCTTGACTTTTTAGTCTGCCATAGGGAGCTGCTGTTGATAATACTTGCCTTATTTTTGGTTGTGTGAAGCATCTTGCAATGACTGTTGCTAACTAGCCATTGTCCTGCTGTATTATTTGTACCTCCTAATTTTCCAATAGTAAAAACTTAACCAAGCACATATAGTGTCATTATTTAGGGAAAAAGTATCCTGGAGACAAAACCATCTTTGTTGTGGAGATGGTCTTCTGTACTCTAGTTTGTATTTCAAATATCTACAATTAGAAAAAAATAAGCTGTGAATGGACAGTTTTACAATTACTTATAGGTATATGTTCTTGAAGACCACAGCTAGGAACAAAATACTTTTTAGATGAGTTGCTGGTATATAAAATTATGGGAACTATCACCTATTTAAATTGTGAATATTGATATTTTCATAAGTAGACAATATATTGTGTTTGACAAACTTGTTTGTATTATAATAAATTATGGTGCATAACTTACTAGTGTGTTTGGAGCTATTGCTTGATTTATGGATTCTTATGATGTACTTCTGATTTATGGATACTTATGATACACTACAAATAAGAGACAGAAAGTGGATGCAGAACCTCAGGAGGCTGCTCGTGGCAGAAGCCAAATATTTCTTGAAATGAAAATTACTAACACTGCAGGCAAATAGAAAACTATCTGAGATCAAGTTCCTAATTTCTCTGGAGGAATAAAAGGACATGAAAAGGACAAAAAGTACTAAAACTAAGCAGAGACTAGAGAAGGATCTGCCCAGAAAAGTCCAGTTTCCCAGGCACTGTGGGGTTAAGCACACACCATGCCTGACCTGCTGGTCAGATTCCCCTGCTGTAAAAGGCTTGGGAGCAGATTTTAAATTACAGCTTCAGAGAGACAAACGAGGGGAAAGGGGCACTGTCAGATGATGGAGCTTATCAGAGTTGTTCCTCAAGGAAGGAGCCTGGTTCCTGCCTGTCTGGATACTTCCATTAACAGCTGTGGCATGAGAAGTACTGATGAAGTGTCCAGGTTATAAAAATGGAATTATGCTGCTGGCAGAGGACTGATGGACAGGTATTTCATGTGAGAATCAGATGACCTTGCAGATTGCAGTGATAAAAAGTGGGATGAATTCAATAGGAATAAACACAAAGTTCTCCACTTGTCTGCCTGTAACATTTGCTATGAAACCTCAGCAGCCAGAAACGACCAAGAACCCCATTGTGCCAGCTGGGCTTGAATGACAATGAGTCACCAACAGAAAGCAGCTGAGAAAAATCCCAGAATGTAATCACAGACACTCCTAGCAAGGCAGCACAGTATTAATTGCATTTTATAAGACTTCATGTGCTGTATGCATATGCATATAAAAGGGATAAACAGCAGTGCAGAAAATCTTGATGAAACTGAGCTGGAACAAAAATGAGCAGTTATGAATTTTCCTCAGGTAAATTTGTCCTGGAAGTTAGAAGAGATTCTGACTGCCAAAGCAGGGAGGCTCAGCCAAAGCCTTGCTAGCAGCCCAGATCTCCCCACTGGTTTTAATTGAAGCCTGGTGGGTTCACATAGAGAATTATGAGATGAGGCAGTGGCAAAACACATGGGGACTGTGCTTCCTTGGAGCTGGCAGCCCCTAACCCAGCCTCAAAGGACAGCAGAGGTGTCCATCCATCCCATCTCATGCTGAGGGGCAGCTGGGAACCATGAGAGCAATTCCTGCAGTAATCCACAATTCCCTCAGCAGCTCTCACTGTGGGACCACTGCAACACATCCCCACTGAACTTGCACCAACTTCTGCCTCAGATTTCAGTTTTTTAAACACCTCTTTAAGCCCACCAAGAAGAGTAGAATTTTAAAAAGCAGCCTCATCTAGTCCTGAACAATTAAATAATAATCCCACTCTTAGCAGGCTGGGGCTGGATTTGCAGGATCTGCATTTCTGACAACATGAAATTATTTCCCAGGAGTTGCCAGACACACCAAGGGGGTTGAAAGGCATCAGAACTGAAATTACTATTAGCCTCCTACAGGGAACCAAATACACATATATAGTTATGACAATTATAAAATTCTGTCCAAAACTATCAAAGGGTCGTGTTTTCCTGCCTTACCAACAGGCTAAAATGCTACTTCACTTATTTCTGCCCACTCTGCACCTTCTGCAAAGCTCCCCACACCACTGGTGAGGACAGTGAGTGTGCACTGATGGTGCAACGTGCCCAAAAAGTCCCAACAGGCACAACTACAAGTCATCCAAAGCATCTTTGGAAGCTGCATCCCAGAGGATCTCCAGCAGACATCTGGCCACAGCTGGCTGCTTAATCAGCTGCCTGCAGGAAGAGCCACGTGCAGAATAAACCCATTTCCATTTGAGCCGTGTTGCACTGGTGTGACCCTTTCCTGGAGTGGGTTTGGGTGAGCTCCAGCAGCACTGCAGGGAGGCTGGGACAGTGCAGCCCCGGGTGCAGGGGGAGCAGAGCAGCCCCTGTGCTGCTCTGTGTGCTGGGTGTTCGTGTCTCTGTGAGCACTGGGGGGAGATGAGGCTGCACATCTGCAGGCTGGCTGGGGGTGCTGCTTGGCATGCAAAGCCACCACACAGAACGTGAGCTGCTGCAGCAGTGACTCAGAGGGGAGAATGAGCAGGGAAGGGAGGAAATGTGCAGTTCAATTAAACTACTCGAGGATTATCAAAGTGGGGAAAACAGAGGAGCAGCACAGGGGAATCCAGGGGCAGAGGGCAGTGGCTGTCTCCTCACAGGAGCACATTAAATAAAAGTGTAAATAAAAGGAATCCAAATCAAGAAGATCAGTGTGTCTCTGGAGGGAGGGAATACAGGAGGCACCAAGACAAGGGTTAGCCCATTACAGAATCATAGAATCACTCAGGTTGGGAAAGACCCTGAATCTCCTGGATTCAGCTGCAGCAGAAAGCAGCAAAAGGCAGGAGTTCCTCTGGCCACCAGCTCAGAGGGGCTGTGCCAGGTCCCTGCAGGGGCTGTGGGTGCTGCAGACCCAGGAGAAGCTCTCCTTCCAGGCTGCCCCCATAACCCACTCATCATTAACCCATAAATAAGCCTTGGCTTAATTAGGGCCAGAGGGAGTAAGACAGGAACACTGCAGAGGAAAGTGCTGCTTCCACGTTATGTTGGTTTTGAGTGGCAACAGCTTTTAAATTCTTGCAGACCTTGTCCTTCAGAGCAGGTTTGTGCTCCCAGGGCTCCCACCTTTCCCTGGAGGCACACCTGCAGCAAACAGCTCTGCTGTGTGTGGCTCCAGCGGGCTCTGGGAGCTCGGCAGCCCCTGGCACAGCTCCCACATCATGGGGAGCAGGTGGAGGAGTGGGTGTTGCTGAGGGTTCTCAGGCTGGAGTACACCGGGCTCCTGATGGGTGGGAGTGCCACCACCCCCACCTCTCCTCCTGGCAGAGGCATTTCCTGCACCTGCAGAGCCCCAGCTCCTCAGGCAGCACCTGCACATTCCCAGAGGCCACAGGATGCTCACTGGGGAGGTTTGTGACAGCTCAGACAGGGCTTGGAAATGGGAGCTGCTCATGACCAGTGAGCTCCCAGCCAAGCACATCAGAAAAATGATATTTCAGAAACAGCTCATCTGGATAAACCTTTTAAATCACATTGTCCTCACCAAGACATCTCAATTTTACACTCCTAAACACAGCCTCTCCTTGATGTAAGTAAACAAGAGCTGAAGGCTGAGCTAGTGCAGAGTCAGACAAAGGACACTCCAGCACCTGCAGGCACACGAGCACTTTGTGATCCAGTTTATTATGAGCTGGGCACACAGTTAAGGTTTGGCTGGCCAGGCTGGTCTCTCATCAGTACAGAGATTTGCTTCCTGACCTGGGGGTAAGAGAGACAGCTGCTCTCCAGGATGTGGGGATCACTGCCTGCATTTGTTTTTAAATAAGCATTTTGTTTTGAGAACTTCATTGATGCAGAAATATGCTGGAAGGATTGCTACAAATAGATGATCCTACATTAAAGAGCCACTTTAAAACCAATCTATGATTTGCAGGAGACCCCTGCCTCCCTCAGGAAACCCCAATGTGCACCCTGCAAGCAGGGACAGCTGCACAGCCACTCTGACAGAGCTGTGACAAGCTCCATCAATAACACCAAATGCTGTCAGTGCCACTTCTGGTCACTTGGGACCAGTTCCTGTTGCAAAGACACTTCACAGCTTCATTGTAGAGCAAAAGCTGAAGTTTTTTTCAGTGATTTAAGGATTCAGGAAGAAGAAACTCTGCATATTTCCAGGGAACACATACCAACATCCAGGTCAGCAGTTTAGGTCATGCTGAGGACTCCTGCTCTGAGACAAGCAGCCAGCTCCAGAGGACAGGGCCCCAACACACCAAACCAGGTCACTGACAGGGGCAGGGCAAGAGCTCCATGTTGCACTTTTTGTGCTGAATGCACTTGCAGGACTAACATGAAACACTAAGAGAAGTCACAAATGGACAGAAGGCTACAAACTGTGGGAAATCCAGGAGACCAGAGCAAGTGTACTTTCCACAATGGCTCTTAATGCATTTTAGCCCCTTTCTACCATCCTGAAATCCCTGGGGGATGATGGGGGAGAAGCACCTGCAGGTTCTGAGCAAGAATAACACTGAAGTGCAGAGGATGGGCTGTGCAGGCATGTCCTGCAGCCAGCACAAGGTGGGAGATGCACCAGAGGCAGGGGCCATCTCAGCCCCCAGCAGCAGAGCTGAAGTGACATCAGTGGCACTGGTGGCAGCTCTCACCTGGACAGTGTCCCAGCCCTAGCACCTCACTCAGCTCTTGGGACACAGGCCACAGATAATTAGCCAGACATTGTGATAACTTCACTGTCCTGGGATAGCCACAGTGAGAGCAGACAACCCCCCACAGCTGCATTCCCACCTGCCCACAGCTGGCAGTGCAGCTCACCACTGTGCTTCTGTGCATTTGTGCTGCCAGGGGCCCTGGCAGTGACCCTGCACTGGTGAAGTCCAGTGAGACAGCCAGGCTGCAGATCTGCTCCTGCTGGAGCTCCAGATGCCACTCCTGGCACTGCTTTGTTGTGTCTGCAGGGACACCCCAGAAAACAGTATGCAGGCATTGAGTTAATGAAACTAGCTCCAGGCACAAAGGGTTAACAGTTCATCTAGAAAGATTAATTTATGCCCAAACCCTTTCTGTTGTCACTTACTGAGAGAAAAAAGTTCAGCACTGTAAAATGGGCAGCAATAATTGCATTTCCTTAAGGAGGTGTCTGGCAGGAGATGCTATCTGCTCCACCAAGTACGTGACCATGGGACTGTCATTTTGACAGAATCAATGGATGTAGTCATTAATCTTACAAATTAAAAACCCATAAATCTCTGTTAACCCCACTGTCATTGATTAGGAATTGCATTACCACAATACACAGAAGCCTTTTAATTTTGTTTTTCCTCCAAAATGAATAAACAGGGCTGTTCAGTTTATCTTCTCCCATGCTGGAGTGATAAAGGGCAAAGCCATTTCATGGCTATGCATCATGGTTTTGGAGCAAAATCATACCTGAGAAGCTTGGGAAAGGGGGGATTGAAGAAGAAAAACAATTTTCCAGGGATGTCATTTAGCCCAGCTATTATTACTTCTCAGGAGTACCAAACACTGAGGCAGAATTTATCAAACCTTAAACTTTGTAAATTTGGTTGATACACAACCTGTGAATAATCCAGGAGGTCTCCTCATGAAAAAGATAATGACATCTGTTCTGTTGGATTTTTACCTACTTGCCTGCTTTTTTTTAATGCTCCTAGCCATTGGAAATAGTCCAGTTTGATCAGTTATCCAACGAATTGACCTTCCAAGGCAACAGATAATTACTTCTCATTACAGTAATGACTCAATAATTCACATAAATGACTAGGAAATCCACTGCCTTCTGAATTTTGACATCTGGGTGTTGCTCTAAAATGCAAAAGCAGACATGAACTTCAGAATAGAGGCAATTCAATTAGAGACAGGGATGGATGTTCTGATAGCTCAACTCACAAATGCTCTACTAGACCAGCCTGACTCCATCCTCACTACAAACCCTGCAGTCTGGTGTGGTTAGGTCACCACTCATTCAAGTGTTTGGGAAGCAAAGTAAGGTCTTTCTGATAATTAGTTATAAAACTGGGACCTACTGCTCAGACTTAGCCATCTGTCAGTTTTACTGCTGGGAGGATACAGGTAAAAGAAGATTTCTGAGAATAAAGACTCAGATGAGAACTTTCTGGAGGATGTTTCTGAGAAGAGCTGTTGAGCAGAGGAAGGGAGAGTGAGCACCCATGGACAGAGACCCAAGGCAGGAGCAGCAGCCCAGGATTCCAGGAAATCCAGCAGGAAACAGAAATGGCTCAAGGACTAAAACTTGTTCAACTCTTCTACCCCCTTCACTCACCTTTTCTCACAATGCCCATCCCCTGCAACTACCCCTGACTTCAAACCAGGGGAAAAGAAACTCTCCAAGCTGCCAGAGTTGGGATGCAAGCACCTCAATGGAGGATAATTAAATATAGCATATGTTCTCTTTTAGTACTTGTTTACAGCTGGAAGATCAAATGGTTTTCTCAGACTTTGATCTTGATGCTTCTGCTTGAAAAAACACACAGACAAGTTCAGTGGACCCTAGCTGCAACTTTTTTAGGGATGATGTTGATTGGATTCAGTGCCCCTCAGCAGAGCTGCACACCTTCAGGGTGGGGAAACAGGCAGTTTTTCCAGTCTGTAAGGGGAACACACCCATAAATTAAACTGAAAAGGTGAGGCAGTTCAGGGTGCAAACCCCAAATCTGCACCTTAGGAACAGAAGCTAAAGAAGCAGCCACCCAGTCTCCTCCAAACCTCAGGGCTGCTCTCGTGGCTCTGTCCCATTCCTGCTCTGAGGGGTTGGCTGGCTTAGGACACACTTATCAATACAGCTGCACCAAGGCAGGAGCCCTTTTTTAACAGAAAAGGACATGTATTTTGTGTAAAAAATCTTCTATTAGCACAAACAGGTCTTATGCAAGAATTTTGCAATATTTTCCATACTGTTATCAGGAAATTTCCCTGATTTTCTGGGTAAGCTGCTGCTCTAAGGGCACAAGGAAAGTTGTATAATTTAAATAGTCCCCAAGACCAAGCCCAGCCAGAGGAAGCTATGGCACACTGACAAAAGTCACCAATTTAATTTGCCTGAGGGTTAAAAAGTCAGAGAGTGGTACAAGATCCACTGAACACCAAGTAGCCCTAACAAATACCCCCCTTGAGAAACCCTGCAGCTGAATCCTGCCTTTCACTGCACCACACAGACAACAGGAGCCACTTAGGAGCTGCCAGTTCTCAAACCAACCCAACTGGAATAGGAATAGAAACGTTTGCCAGAGTGAAGCAAACCACACAAGATCAATAATATAGATCCTGGGACAAGGAAAAATTACTGTGTCTGAAGAAGGAAACAAATGAGAGAAAAATCCCAAATCAATTTTTGCCAGGATCTGGGGGAAAATGAGATAGAATGTGGAATAGCAAAATGGCATTTCTCTGTGTGAAATGAGTGGATATGGGGCAAAATACATATTTACTTTTTACACACAAAAGCCAACTCCCACTCCACACTCACACAACTCCTTCCATGGCTGCATGCAGCTGTGGAGAATGCACTAAAAAGGGAAAACAGGGAAAACCATGGAAAAGATGGAAGGTTAGCTCCTGCAGATGCACCTTTCCAAAGGGCACAGAGTGAGTAATGCCTGAGCAGCCCCCACAAGGCTTTGAGGAGAAACATTACATCCATTTGCTGAGTCTACTTTGAGTGCTAAATACAGCATTTGATAACTCATTCTTGCAAAAACAGCCAGGTAACAAAAGCAGGAGCTAATGACTTTATCACCTGCCAGCCAGTGACAGGAGGAGGTTGCCAAAAGGACTTTTGGTATGGTTCAATACAGTAACCTCTACAATAAATAAAAATTGCAACTCCACCATTATCCAGGCAGATTTTCAGGGATATACTCACACATAATCAGATAATCTCTTAATCACTCAGCTGTGTTTTACAGCACTTAAGGTGGTATCTGTTGTCATGGACTTGAGTCTACAGGATTGAATTTCAATATTTTGCCTTTTAAACCAACTAATGATGACCTATCTTGGATATCAGAGGAGACAGTGGAAGGAATTCCATTTTAAACATTGTTCAGTTTAGACAGCAAAATAATTATGAATTTTATGGCTTATTGCAGTGAAGTCAGAACTTTTTCTGTCTGTATCATCTGGGAAAGACCTGCCCTTCCAGTCATAGCAAGACAGAAGAGGTCATTTGCCCTGTGTGCTTGAGCTAAATTTACAAAGGCAAGGAGTGTACAAAAGATTGCAATATGGTTTGAAATATTAATGTTTTGCCAGTGAGCAAAACCAGGAGTTTTTTCTGTTCATGAATTAGTCAGCTGCTAAAGTTAATTCCTCTATGATATTTAGATTGCCATAGCCTGTAAGTCACCAGACTTGCTATTTCCTATAGCCAGATTTCTAATGAGTCCAGCTTCAAGAAATCCTGGGAGCAGTCTCATCCTGTTTAGGCAATTCCATATCATCCTTCTGCCAAATCCAAGTCTTTGCAGCCTTGCTGACATGGGGCAGAGATGGCAAGGCAGCAGCTCTGAGCTGGCACAGCCAGTGCTCTCCCATCCCTTGCACAAGGTCGCTGAGGGGCTGAATGGATGTTTCCCACACCAAACATGAGTCCCGTGCACAAGGCACACGTTCACACATTTCTGGTGAGGAGTGTTTGCCCTCACAGCAGGTCAGTGCAGAGACAGGAGTCCTGCTCCCAGCACACTTTCCTGGAGCCATCCCAGCACCAGCAGCACTGCCTGGCTTTGTCCAGTCACCTGCTGAGTCCATCATTTCAGGGCCAGGGAGGAAGCCAGTGCCCAAATCAAGACTTCTAAACCAGAATCAGCCTTCTTCCCACCCCACACAAAGTGAGAGAGACATGCAGGGACAAACTTGCAGGTTACTGCATTGTCTGTGGTGACATGGATGCAATTTGAAACAAAACCTTTTTGTGTATCTCAACCCCCCTCCAAATACTAACCCCAAAATCCTTAATCCTTCTCCACCCCATCTTGGGAGTCTCTGACCCAGCACAGCTTTTACAATGACATGCTGCTTCCCTTAATCCTGACTTAGGCTAATGTTGCTCTGGAATTGATTACTAGGGTAAACTGCTTAGTGGTGTCTCTCCAAATCAATATTTCACTGCTCTCAAACCCCTCAGTTGTCCTCCCCAGAGCAAAAGCCCATGTGAAGTGCCCAGTAACTCCAGCAGAATTTAGTGAAGGCCAGCAGTGCAGCTGATCAATCTTTATGGATTTCAGTGGAGCTGCACTGATCTGCACTGCTGCTGCCTTGGACCAGCATCATTACCCAGCAGGAGCCTAAGGAAGTTTTCAGACCTTTTCACATCACCTGTAAAGCAAGGCCTGGTAACACCTGCACTGGGCAGATCTGCAGCAGCTCCTTGTGAGCAGCCAACAGCTCAGCCAGCAGCAAACCACCAGTGATGCCAGAACCACCTCCAGAGCTGCACTCACAGTGAAACTTCAGCCATCCCCACATGACCACGCCTGAAAATCCCTCCCCACCTCCCCTGCAAGGCTCTCTTTGGGAGCAGAAGCAGTGCTCCTCATTTCAGGGTGCTGGGCACACAGGCAGGGCAGGAGAGCATGTCCCAGCTCCACTCTGGGTTTGGAGGTGCAAAAAGCTGCACTGTGGGAAGAAAAAAAAGCTGCACTGTGGGAAAGAAAAAAAAAGCTGCACTGTGGGTTTGTAGCTATTTCCACTCACAGCAGTGTCTGGAAGGGACAGGATGTATTCCCTTTTCCAGTTTAGGTCATGATGAAGAAGGTGATTCACAGACCTAAATGCAAATGAATTTTGTGCAAGGACCTGTCCTAACCCACATACAAAGAAGGTGCCAAGGTGTGGGTCCTACAGCAACTTGAATTCTCCCTCATAAAATCTATCTGGGCCTGAAGCCAAATACTTCAGTGCTTGTTTCACGCTACATTTAGATCAGAAGCAAAATTTAATAAAACAGATTCAAATTTCATCTGGATTTTTAGTCTTTATTGTGATTTGCCTTAAAAGAAGACTGGTTCTCAGAATGTCTCGGGCAACTGAGTAAAAATTGAGGCATTTGCAGTCAAAAAAAGGGAGAGGAAAGCCTTAAGCACTGCTGAGCCCTGGTCTGGTAAAAGAGGAAATTATTCCCAGCTCCCAAGCTGTAAAGAATTTGGGTAGAGTTCCTGATTTTGTAAATATGAATTTATTTTAATTTAAATAATTTGGTGTTATTTCAGCACTGTTTAAATTATTTTGGCCAAACTAGTAAATCTCATAATTCAGGACTGAATATAACCAATTAGATTTACTGCATGATACACCATAATCTGATCAAGCAGTCTCAAAGGATTTGACTTGTTAGCATTTCAAAAGCATAGGAGGTTTTTGAATAATTTATTACATTTCTTTCAAGCTCATCTTTGTTAATTCATTATGGAAAGATAAGGCAGATGTTTTACAGAGACCATATCTGTGCCATATCTATTTTAACTTGTTTTAGGTACTTTAACCTGTTGCTGAAGACACCTCCTTTTGACTGACAGCTCTGTGACAGTAACAGGTACTGAAAAAGTTTTAGGAGCAGTTGAGGGTTGTGGCTTTCAAAATTCAGTTTCAGAGATAAGGGAATTTCTCACAAACCCCTCCACCCTTTCTGAGAAAGACATTTTGTTCATTTACTCCTCCCTGGTTTTCCTGTCTCCAGCCCCTCTGTCTCACTCTAGTTTTAACACATCCACTCATCCTTCTGCTAGGAGCTGCAACATGCCTTGCATCAAAACCTCTGGGAACAGAATCCTTATCTGGGTTAACAAACCCACAGCACCTCAGCTCAGCCTGCTGGAGGTTATTTTTCCCCACTAACAAGGCTGTGAGCTGGCATTTGCTCACCCAGCTCAGCACCAGCATCACCCCCTGGGAATTCCTGTGCACAAACTTTGCTGGGCTCATTTGGAAAAGGGCACACACTCATTGCTTGCTCTCTTTTCCAGGAGCTCAGGGCAGCAGAACTCTCCAGGGCCCCTTCTGCATGTAAATGCCAAATAGTGACCAGCTCTGCTCACCTGCAAACCTACAGTGGAAAAATCATCTCACCTCCTAAGTGGCAAATGGTTTTCACACAAGCAGCTGCAATTCAGACACTTCTCTTGGAATATGATGGATCAGGAGCTGTTTCTCCCTACTGGATATAGGAGTGCAGACAGCTACCCTAAACTCAGCAGATTTCTAAACCTAGGATGAGAGAAAACCCAGTGTTTCAGCTAGAAGAGGCACTAAAATTGTGCACTTTGAGGCTGCCATGTGAAAAACAGCACTGCTGATGTGTGCAAGCAAGATTATGGTGTAACCATGGGAAAGAAGAAATGACTCCAAGATTTCCTAGAAAGTCAGGTCAAAAGCTTTAGGCAACTTGAAAGGAAGTTTGCTGGAACTGAAGGCCACCTGAAAGCAGAATTGTGTTAACAAAAGCTACAGACATGTAGATGAGAATCCTGTAACCCAGGAGCAGAGTTCATGAATAAACATTGCTGAGGGCTGGGAGTTCCTGCTGCATCCAGCTCAGAATTGGGAAACAGCCGTGGAAGTGTCCTGTGAAGCAAGGCTGGCAGTGCTTGCTGTCCCAGCCAGACTTCTCCAGTGTAAATTCAAGAAGAAAAAAGCTGTGCATGCAAGCACACATAAAATGGCTTTTAAACTCACACCTGTGATGGTGCTCTGTGCAATACTGAGCTAAAAAAGAAATCAGGCAATAGAGTTGGAATAATCCCAACATCTAATAATCTTCCTTAGCAATTCAGATTTTTTTTTTTAAACAATAATGAGCTTTGAATTATATCATTAGCTAGAATGCAAATTCTGATCCAGGAAGTTGTATTTTATCTTGATTCCATTTTCAAAACCATCTGGACATAAACCACACAGATGAAGTAGCATCAAAAATACATGGCTATTACTAATTATGGTATGCTGGGCCATTTCTCCCACCACCTGCTAGCAATGACACAACATTACTCAAGAATCAAGCTTGATAAGCTCGATGAATAATTTTAATATTATTTTATTCAGCTTACAAATTATCTCTGAGCAGATTTTTTCTCCCCCCACCCCTCCCCATATCTATCTTGTTATTTAAAGTTAGTCACAATGGTTTCAGTGACTAATTTCTGATCTGACACTTGTTTATGAGAACTGTGTTGCAAGCGTTTGAGATTTGAAATTCAAAATTTGGTGTAGTTTAGATTTGACATGTGATTCAATAGTGGTTCACTCCCTGACTAGATAACAAGCCAGGGTGAATATTTGTGTATGAGGACCCAAATCTCACTTTTCACCAGTGTGTGGTGGCTCCTTACAGTTTGCTGCCCCTTCACAGAACATTCTAAGAATGCAGCAACAGTGAAAATATATAAGGAAGCTTGAGGGTTGAAGAAAAGGAAGATGTAAGGAATTGCCTGAGATTTTCCAGTTTTAAAAGATTGGCTTC
The DNA here is from genome assembly GCA_034336665.1 of Luscinia megarhynchos. Classification (NCBI taxonomy): domain Eukaryota; kingdom Metazoa; phylum Chordata; class Aves; order Passeriformes; family Muscicapidae; genus Luscinia; species Luscinia megarhynchos. Next base: position 1,624,768 of record CM067577.1, on the reverse strand, counting down.
AAAATTAGAAGTAGAGTCAGTCAGCTGTTCCAAACACTACTTCCAAATATGTTCACCACACTTTCCAGTGAAAAGTTCTTCTATGCTTCAGCTCAGGAAAGTTATTTCAGCTGTGTGATCCTGATTTACAGCTCTGCCCCAGGGAGATGAAATGACAGTCAAGTTCCTTACAGGTTTAATTGAGTCAGACAGGATCACTTTGATAGAAGATTTGACTGAGAAAGAGAGAGAAACCTCCTCAAAGCTGGATTAACACTCCAGGGGTTGCTTCAGATTAGCTCACATGTTCTGCCTGTTTATCAACCACACAAAACATGTTTGCAGTTTCTTGGGAATAAAAAAACTCCTGGAAGTTTTTCGTGCTGGGTGAAATGCTCAGGTTCCCCTCTGCACAGGGGTGTTTCCCAAGTGCACAAGGTCTTTGGCTATCTGTCAGGGTGACTCACACATTCACTCTGGCTCCTGTTTGATGTTACTCCCCAGGAAAACCAAGTTTTTGCCTTCCTTCCTATGACTTCTTTATCCCCAGATCATAATTTATTGTGTCCTCCTTACTAAGGAGAATTTTATTTAATGGAGAAGAAACCAAACTAGGTTTCAGAATAATTTTGCTGAAAATAAAATGCTTTGTCTGGCACAGCTGGGCATGGACAGTGCAAGTTATTGGCAGCAGCAAGTGGCTAAAGCAAGGAAAACAAACATGAAAGGGTAAAATCCAAGAAGTGGGGGAAGGATAAATTCCTGCTGCAGCAGGGCACAGCCACAGCCCTGACCCCATGCAGGGCTGGGGGAGCAGAGCTCAGCACAGGGCATCAGCTGGATGGCTCTGGGCTTTCCCAAAAACTGCAAACTGCTGTAAAAGGGCCTGTAGGGGGAAGGAAAGGAGGAGAAACTTCATCTGATTTTCAGACCTCCACCACAGCTGCCTAACTCCAGCTGGCTTGGGAAATGACTGTGCAGCTCCCCAGCAGCCAGGGACATCTCTCCCCCTCAGTGCCACCAGAGAGCTCAGGAAGAATGTCAGGGGTCTCAGACACACTGGGATCACCTGGGTGTTAAGACTATAAAAACAGGATTTTTTTCCTCAAAAACACCTGCTCAGAAACAACCTGAAGTGTCTCATTTCAAAACTAAATGAGTAGCAAACGTTAAATATGAACCTGGGCTGCACACCCAGCAGGTTTCTGGAGAGCCTGAAAGTCACCCAGAGGATTTGCTCTTGGGGAGCCCAGCCCTGGCACCCCAGGAGCACCCAGGTTTCATTAGCACAGCTCCTGAGCACTTCAGAGCACCACAGAGCACCAATCCATAAACCACACAGCCATGCTCCAAGGACAGCAACAAAGCTTGTGCTGCTGACAAGCCACAAACATTAAATTGTAGGTATTGTTTATTTAAAAGCATCACAAGGTTCTCATTTGTGTGATTAACAACCTGCTCAGTGCTATAATCAAATGAAAAGCCCGGATCTTTGCTGACTCCAAAACACTTAAAACAACCAGAACAGCTATATAAGAACTATCCCCCACTTTACTTTCCCATTTTACCTTTCCATAGAGGTTTCTCCTCCACAGCAAGATGACATCAGTCCTTCCAGGTCCTTAAAAGCATTCCCACAGACCTATTTTTAAGCCTGCTAAAGTCACCTTGTTAATTGTGTCTTCTCAGCTTCCTCACTGACCACTGCCAAGGGTGACTTTTTAGGGAGGAATTTGGCTGTTTATGTGGATATTCACACAGCACAAACTTTAGCAGAGCAAACATCTGAGCTGGATCCTGATCTGCCACACAAGGGTTAACACCAGCAAGGCTGTATTTTGTATTTTGGGGTTCAGGTGAGCACCTGTGTGGATATGAATGTTAAACAGCACTGTGCTCAAGGGGATGGTGTCTTAACCCCTTCACTCAAGAGCCAGGGCAATGCTGGGCATGGCTCAGGTGCAGGAGGCAGGCAGAGCACCTGAGCTAATGTTAAACTACCTGCAGCTGGAATTAATAGAACCACAGGAGAGAGCCTGGCTGGCCCAGTCCAAAAAGTCACAAGTCTGCTCTCTATTTCCAATATGCATTAACAGGAAACAATGCTCAGCACCTGACCTTTCAAAATACATTGCTCTCATGTGAATGTACTGTAAACCTCCTACATGGCTGCATTCACCCTCAACTGTCTAAACCACCTTTACTCCCACTCAGTACCAGCTGATGAAAGAGCATCTCCTAAGCATTCCTGACTCTGAGATATTTAGGGAAAAATAGATCTCATTTAAAGAGCCATCCTAATAAGCATCAAGATCTATGTTCCATGGATATTTAATGTTTTTAAATAGTTTTTAAAAAATGGCTGAGAAGATTAAAGATTTTTCAAAGGTTTAAAGTTGAAGTTGGCACAAGTTCAAAGATGCTGTAGTCTGTTAAAAGGCAAGAAGTAGGAAGAATTTTAGTTAGAGAGGTTTATTAGTCCATCCCTAATTAGCAACATGATGGAGTTTACACTACAGCAGGGTGTTTTTGGGTAGAGAAAATACAGTATTAGTAGCAAATAGGTATTTATATTGTATTTGTATTTACACTTGGGCTCAGAATTGCAAGCACACCCAGAAAATACAAAGATATGAATGGATGAAATAATCATCCATGATCCAGCAGTTTTGCACTCCCTATTTTGTCCTTTTTCCCTGTAATGTAGCCCAGGCCCCTCTGATGCAGCATCACAACCCATGTGCTCCACACCTCCCTGGGCTTCCAGAAAAGGACCTGGAGCTCAGCCTGGGGTCTGTGTGTGCTCCTTCCCAGTGGCAGCCCCAGGCATGCAAACCCTCTCTGCATTCACACTGAACTCCCTCCTGGAATGAAAATCAAGCCAGCCACACTAACTAGCAACAGCCAAAGTCCTCCCAGCCCTTTTTGGCAGGCAAGAATGGGGAGGCAGAAACCAGCTGCTCAACCAAATCTCCATCCTGTAATGACCTGCCATGCCCTGCCCATATTGAGGACAGTGGGGTGGCCTTGATCCCTTTAAAGATATTGGCTCTCAGAAGGATGAGCATCTGCAATTAGCAGCACTCGCTGCTTTCATCCCTCTCCAGTGCCCGGGGGAGCCGACCCTCAGAATGGCTCCAGCTGCTTAATAAAGCTCAGACCTGCTGTCTAAAGGTTAGACCCTTTCTAAACCACAGCAAACACTTCAGGTGGCCTGGCTTTGTGGGCCACTTGCACAAAGCACTCTGCATCCCTTGTCCTTCTGTGATTTAATGGCATCAAGTGAATAGAGCAAGGGGCAGAACTGAGATGGTCCCACACCCGCAGAGGGGGGGCAGGGAGCAGCACTGCCAGAGCCTGGGGCACACAAAGGACTGACAGCACACAGAGGCAGCTCAGGGGCTGCAGGGGGAGGTGGAGACCAGGACATAAACTGCAGGCAGCAGCAAGAGCTGCTCAACACCTCCAGGAGCCTCTGCAGAGGGGCCAAGGCTGCAGCTCATCCTGATCTGACGATGGACTGTGCAGCACAAAAACACGCAGCAAGCTGTGTGCAGTGTAATAATGGAAAAGCTAATAATGAGAAACCTCACCATGTCAGGTTGGAAAGGGATGGGGGTGATGCCGAGCCTGAGAGCAGAATGGTGGGCAGCCTCTCAGGAGGTGCCATCCTCCCAAAACAGACAGCCCATCTCCCGTGGCAGGCATGGAGCATCCATCCCCCTCAGGTCAGGCTCTCCCTGCAGGCATTCACACTTGTCAGGATCTCCTCACCCATTTCCCATCTTTCTGGTGTGAAAATAGATACTATTCAAAAGCAAGTAGGGAAAAATCCAGAGAATGGGGAACATTTGCATAAAATGAGATAGGAGAGGTTTTCAGCCACAGTTTTTGGGTAGATCAGGGTGGCTGCTGAACTATCAATTTCAGTACCTCAGAATCTAAGTGGAGCAGCACTGTATGTTTTTGAGACAGTGGCCTTGACACAACCATTATTTCTTTTTCCTTTACTCTGAAGTTTCCTTCCTGCTGTGCAACATCCTGCTGAGGCCAATGCAGCTGCCAGACACCAGCACCAGCACTCTGTGGGGAAGCTGAGCCATTTGTGCTCTCCTTGGAGCCTCCATTGCCTTGGACAAGCAGCTTGTGCTCTGCATGGTTTTGGCAAAGTTCCACCTGCTGTCAAACCCTTGAGCAAGTCCCCAGAGACCTCAGGACCAGCTCATTTCACTCAAGACCACTGCAGGGCACCTTTGCAGCAGCACAAACCAGTGTCCCCACTGCACCCTGGCCTTTTAAAGAGTGATGTTCAAGAGCAGTACCCTTCTCTGTGCCTCATCAAGTTAAAAAAAACAAAAATTCTCTTCTCACTGCTTGATGAAGGCTGAGATGGGAGACAAGTTTCCTTGGCCAATAGAATTGGGAGAAACTTTTCTTTCACAGAATCCAGGCTTTCCTGGACTCTGCCTCTGTTAATAAAAGATTATATATTAAGAATCAATTGCAACTTAACATCACCAAACATTCACTGTCCATGCTTCTGATGAGCAGATGAAGAGAAACTGGTCCATGTCTGGAAGGCTCAGAAATCAAAGACACAGCCTGTGTACCTGCACACAGGAAGACAAGCTACAGGATCAGCCTCTGGTAAGCTCACCCTGCTTCTCAGAAAACACAGAAACAAGGAAATATTCCCAGCATTTTACCCTTGGTCTCATTTGGAGACTGTTTTTGTTAAAGCTGGGGTTCCAGCCCAGCAATGAATTTATTTAAGTGCACAGCAGACAGCAGAGCTGAGGACAGCTGGAACAAGGAGGCAACACCCAGCAGGCTGAAATTCCCCTGGAAAGAAGCAGCTACAGCCTGGCCAGGCAGTGCCACTGACACCAGAGCCAAACACTGCCTGTGCAAACAGTGACTCAGTGTCTCTGCACCTCCAGGAGAAACAACCTCTGCTGGAAGGATGGGACTGTCTAATCAACCAGAGGTTAGGCAAAGAGCAAAATGGGAAGAAAGGATGAACATACAGTGCCAATTATTTGTTTATCCTCATTTTGGAGTCTCTCCACCTCCACCTGAGTCTCTGTCCCTCACAGCCTCTAGTTTTTTCCCCTCCAACATCACTTTTATCACTCCTGCTGTTTGGTTTCTTAAGTCTGCCTCATCTAATCATAAAAACTTTATCTGTCTCTCCCCAAAACAAATTTTCAAGGAACTATTTTGGAAGAGATGCCAAGAGCATATCTTTGTGCTGACAGACAAAGTCTGAGAAACTGCCTAATCATGGTCCTGATACCCTGTGTGACAGTCAATTCAATGCATTAACTGATACTTTATGGCATTAAAGAGATAATACCAGTTTTTTTAAAGCTCCTGATGCCTAATCTCCAGCGACATCTTTAACTCTGACTGCCAAAACTTGTGCTTACTCATCCATTGTTATTCCCTGTCCCATGTTTTTCTGAATGGGAAGTCAAAAAGCTGAACACATTTGAACCTAAATAAGTATTCACTGACATCAACAGCAGCAACAGCTATACATCACTGACATGCTTTATATTTTGTGGGGAAATGAGCTTTCTTGCTCTGTATTTCAGCTGTTGTCCTTCCCAGGGAGAGGAACCAGGATGGGAGTCAGGCAGGGCTGGGGTCAGTGCTGGGTTAGATTGTGAAGGCAGATTGTGAAGAAAGAGCTCAAAGTGATTTTTCCATGGAGGGAAAAGCTTGAACCAAAGGTAGAAAAGCTAACCTAAGCATATAATGACATATTATTAGTCTATAGTTACAGTATTACAGTGGGTAATAGGATAATGCATTTCTAGAATAAATATAATAACCACCTAAGCTTTAAGTAATACATTTGCAGTAAGTACAGGAATTTCACACTGCATTCTCTGAGTCAGCCCAAGGTCCTCCCTGGGCTGCTCTGGGCTGGTGCTGCTCCAAACGAGGATGTCCAGGAATGCAGAGCTCACCCTGCCCCACTGCAGGCTGGCTGCCATTCCCACAGGAGCCACCACCAACCCCACACCCCAAACACCAGCCCCACTCACCGGGTTTGCTCCTGATCATCAAGGAGTGGAGATGGGAATAATCAGGCAACAGTCATTTTTCCTGCAACAAAAGGACATTTTACATCTGTTTCTCATAACACCATAGCAAATTTTAATCGGTCATTATACAGTTACAGCAACTTATTTTATTTAGTTATGATAATTAGTCTCATTTTTCTGCATGCAGTCTATTATCCCTTCTATCCCAGCACTATTTTTCCTTTACTTTACACTTGGGTTGTACTGTGGAAGTGGGACACGAAATATTTACAACCACAATACCCCCAGAAAGCATTGCTTTCCAAATTCAAAACCTAGATACACTAGGTCCACTGAGGGCTTTGATTAATACTATATTTTAACAAAACACAGATATGCTGAGCAGGAGGGATGCACCCTCAGCATAGGGGAAGGCTGAAGCTGCGGCAGAGGATTCCCCACTGGAGACACCCCGAGCAGTGTCCCCACCCCTGGGACAAAGCTGCTGGCTCCCGAGCCCTGTGGGAGCCCAGGGTGCTCCCCTGGCCTCCTTGGGGGTCTCAAAACCCCCTGGTGAGGGTCTCAAAGACCCCTGAGTGAGACCCTGGTGTCTCAGGCACTGAATCCAAACCCCTGGGGAAAATTACCAACACAGAGGGAATGGAAACAAGCCACCAAAATCAGTAAAGTGTAAATGAGGTTGTTAGAACGTAGATAAACAGACTTTTGGGGATGTTTGTGATAAGGGACACGTGGCCAAGATGGAGAATTTGGGGTGTGGATACCTCTTCCTCCTTCTTCTCCCTGCCATCCATGCTGGGTGACATGCTGGCACTTTAGATTGGATGGGGTCAGAGCTGGACTGTTTAACAAAGTTGTATTGCATTGGAAAATAATTGTAAATCACCTAGTAGGTAATTTAGACTATATAAGACAAGTCCTGCCTTTCTTAGGCAGATTCTGCCCTGGACGTCTGGCGAGCAGAGCTGTGAGCTGGACAGAGCAATCCTGAGATAAAGAAGAATAAACAGCCATGAAAGTCTCTGAAAACAGTCTCCTGCAGTCTCTCTTCGGCGGCATCGGGGAAAAAACAGGATGTAAACCACCTTTATGTCCTCGTGAGGTGATCTCAAGGCTAAGGAGACACCTCGGGACGTGACCAGCCCGATCCTTTCCTAATTCAATGGTGCCACCTAGTGCCGCCAGCCCAGCCCTCCCCGGGGATGCTCCCCTGCATCCCCTGGGCAGAGTGGTCCAGCAGGGCCGGATCTCTGCAGACACACACGAGTACAATAACCCATCAGCACCCCCGGGGCTCTCCCTCCAGGGCAGCACCTCAGCCCAAGAAATCAACAGAAATTTGTTTGAAGGGATACAGTATTGGAAATCTTTATTTTTCTGAAATCAATAAGACTGCATCCACTGGAAAAACATTCATGTGAGAATAGAGCCGAAATTCTGTCACTGTTCCAAAGCACAGCCATGCATACACCAAAGGTAATTTCAACTACATTAGGGTGAATTGATATCAGCATCATTTCCTCTGTGTGGAGGTGGGGATCAAAGGTAACTGTCAGCATTAATTAGGAGAACTAGTCACTTGATTGTGCATGTACTCAAGGGTTCCCCTGGGTTTCTGGAAAATCAGCCCAGTCTGTGCTTTTCAGGGATGCACATGACCCGAAAAGGAATCACTTAATTTCACGGCCTGTAGATACAAAAGGGCAAGTTCAGTTTTTGGCAAGAGAATGAAGCTGGATCTGAAAGATGGGGTGCTCATTTAGCAAAGCCCTGGACAGCCAGCACAGTGCTGCCAGCTCACAGATCAATGCCCAAGCTGCTTTTTGAGTCTCAAGAGCTGGAGTTGGTGGATGCTTTGGGAGGCTGCTGATGGCTCACCCATCTCAGTGATGCTCCCTGGGCAGCCACATAATGAACTCCTGTAAAGTCAGTTTGAATGCTCAGCTCTTTGAATGCATTTCCCCAGCTTTCCCTGTTGCCTTCCTTAAGCACTGTTACTGTTCAGCAGCAGTAAATCCATCACGTGCAGGCAGACTGCAAGGCAGGGAGCACCAGGAAGGCGTGTGAGCAGGTTTGAGGGTTTGTGCAGCTCTGCACAAACACCAACCTGAGCAAGGCAGAAAACATCCCAGTGCTGCTGCTCCCAGCACCACCCCTCAACACCCTGCACAGCTGCTGCCTCTGCCTGGCCTCCTCTCCAGGGTTAATGCCACCATAACTCACTCCACAGCCACACCAGGATCCTCCCAACACCTGTTTGGGGATGGGGGGAAGGAACAGATCTGTCTGTTGGAGTCAGTGAGTCAGGGGAGAAATCAGAGTGCAGGGATTGAATTAAAGCCTTTGGATGGATTGAAGTATATTAAGCCACTCACACATAAAATAGATATTTAAGTAGAAGTAAGTCAGTGGTTTTAGTGTGAGCTCTAATGCTTTTAGTAAGTGAAAGGTTTTCACAGTAGCAGTGAGTGTTCTAGTGAAGCTTCAAACACACTGGTACCTTCAGTAGAGGCTCCAGGACACAGTTCTAGACAGGACTTAGACATAATTGAGCTATGGTAAGAATATTGCTTACATTTCTTAGACAGAACAAGATAAATTGTATGTGTAGTTCTATAGGTAACCTGGTGTGCTAAGAAACTGGAATTCTAACAGGTTAGGAGTGGTGGTCTGAGCTTGTGTCTGAGCTTGTTGGAAAAATCCTATATAAGAGTTTGTATTGGGGAGAGTTGGTACTTTTAGCCTTTGGCTTTTAGCCATTCTCTTATTGCCACTGCTTTTGCCATTGCTTTGCCATTGCCTTTTGAGACTGATGTGCTTTGTAACAAGATGTGCTTTGTAATAAATAACCTTTTTAACTATTAGCTGCTTGCTTATTTCAGATAACCCAACAAAGTAGGAGCCAAGAGCTCCAGAGCTGGTGCCCTAGAGCACTGGAGGTTGAGAACACAGCACCCACTGTCCTTCCTGCTGGGGCTCAGTGGCTGTGCAGGCAGAGGCCAAAATCCCCAAAAGCAGGAGGCAGAGGGGAACTACAGCCTCACCTTGAGCAGAGCCATGGCCAGGTGATGCTGCTGTAAGGGCAGGATGGATACTGAAGCCAGGTAAAGTCTGTGCAGGTTGCTGTGGGGAAAACAAACGCTGCAATTCCATGTGAGGGGAAGTGCAGGGAGCAGGGAATCTCCCTGGAGCCCCTGCTCCACACCTGCAGCTTTCAGTGGCCTTGCAGCACTCTCTGTTGGGAAGCAGGGGAGCCAGCCAGGCTGCTCCTGGGACAGGCCCCGAGCCCAGAGCAGCCCCTGGGTCACCCCTGTGGTGAATGTGTGCCTCCCCCTCAGAAACAGCCCTTTAAAACCCTATCAAATCTGGCATCCACCCCACTCCGGGCACTCCCTCCTGGATGTTCCAGCCTGGTGACCCTCCTCGTGCTTCATTCCAGCACCTGCAGTGGCACAGGCTCCAGAATCCTCCCCTGCACTCCTGCTCTGCCTTCCTCCCTGCATTGATGTAATTGCCCATGTCAAAAGAGCCCTTACATAACCACAGCCACCCCAGGCACGTCTCCAAACACATGCATGCCTCCCCTCCCTGTCAGCTGTGATCTTTTGCACATGGATGGATTCAGCCCTTATCCAGGAACCACTAAAAATAGAGAAACCACACTGGCAAACATCAGGGACCCACAGAGCTTGGCATAGCAGTTTTCATGTCTCTCACAGACAGTGTCTCTACACTGGAACACAAAGACCTGGGCACAGCACATGCCAGTGGGGAAAAAATAACCTGCTTTACTGAGTCACCTTCCCTGCATTCAAGCACAGCAAGTTTTCTTAATGAAAATGTTCTTTTTTAATCTTTGCAAGTGGACAGATCTGTGTGCAAGCCATCCACACAGACCAGGGACCTGTACAGAGGCTGAAAACACTTTGGACAAAGTTATTTTAATCATCTAAGTGATTCCATTGATTTTCCTGGGCTACTTGCATATCTGAATTAACCTGAACATTTGCATAACTTTTGCCCAAAAGTTTACTGTCTAAAAGCATTGGCACAGGTCCCCGTGAGATCAGCTCCATCCCTGGCACAGGGAACCACGCTGGCTGCTCACACAGATGGTTTGCAGGGGCAGAGTATCACTCACAGGTGAAACAAGCTGGAGCCTCGTGCAGGGGGGAGCCCCAGGGGCACTTTGGCACTTGAGGGAAAGCCAGATCAGGGTCTAGATAAGCACAGCCATGACTTTGTTTGCAAAGCCAGGCGAGGCTCACTCCACCTGAGCAGGCACTGCAGCCTCACTTGTCTCACAGCATGACTTTGTAATTTATTTTTCTGTTCATCTCCTTGCTCTGCTGCCACGTCCCTTGTGTCCCCACCCCTGCCATCAGTAACTGCAAAGCTGTTAACTCCATGCTGAAAGGAGATGGGATCTGCTCACCTCTGTTAAAATTATTTTGGACTCATACAACTTCCAGAATGCTGAAGGCAAACAGTTGTTTGCTCCTTTTTATATTCAGCATTTCATTTTACAAGGCTCATTGCAGCAGCCCTTCAACACCCACTCAGACTAAAATAAGGGCCTGAAAAATCTTCCTAATTTATGAGATGATACCAAAGCCTTGGACTTGGGAGGCTGTGCTGACATCAGCCCATCTAATGATGGTCTCTTTGGAAGGATCACAGCTTGTGTTAGAGTTATTGATGGTGCTGGAGTCACCACACAGGGGCCAATCAGTCACTAACCATTTACTTACATGAATGACTTTTCCAGGCCAGCAATTCAGCTGGCACAGAAATTACAGTGGCTTTCTCCTGCTTGGATTTGGGTCGAGCTGGGCTTTGTCCAGACCTGGACATCAGCTCACTGTCAGTCCCTGGGCAGGACTCCCTCTCTAAGATTCCCAGCAGCAAGGCTGCCACTTTTACTGTGGCATTTTAAATCTGCACTTGCAAATTTTATTTTACCATCTTTATTTCCCACCTTCCCTTCCTTTCTCATGTAACTGATACCATAGATCAAAACACTGTGATGCTTCACAAAGCTGCTGTGAAACCAAAAGCCCTCTGGCTTAGGAGTTTTCCCCAGCAATCTTTGTCAGCTCCCCCAAAGCTGGGTCGAGTCAGCAGCACAGCTTGTGACAGCACAAAGCATCCATCTCTGGGGATAAACAAGTTATTTGCATGCTTTTCCTCTCTTCACCATCCTGCTTTCCAGCCACTGTAAACAGTAAAACAAAGCCACACTTCATCCAGCTGGCCAGAGGCCTCCATCTTCTGAGGGTGCAATGCAAACAACAGGCAACTCAATTCTCTCCCAAATATAAACAGAACAATTATTCAACCCAGTTGTTGTTGTTTTTTCCACATGGGTGTACAAATTAACCTGGCAGATTAGGAAAGCATAAACCCTGTGTGTGCATGGACTGTGTTTGCAGGAGCTGGAGCTCCCCACTGGCCAGGGCAGAGCTGGAAAACACTCACAGTGCCACCCCACCTGAGGGACTTGCTAACAAACCCAGAGCTGCTTCCATCCACGTTTGGGAAATCAAACACCTTGAGTGCACTTCCAGGCTCCCATCCCCACCTGTGGCAGCCCAGCTCCTGCCCAGGCACAGCCCTGTCCTGCTGCCAGCAAGTGCTGCCCTTCCAGGGCTGCTGCAGAGACTGTGCACACAGCCCATCCAAACTCAGACTTTCTGGGCAGCACCTGCTTGGATATTGCTCCTTAAGGCCAAGAGTTCATGAAATTCAACCATTAATATTTCTAAAATGAAGTTTATGCTTTTCTGTCTGTTCAGTTCCTTCATTTTAGATCCTGAAGATAGAAAGAGCCTTTTATTCTCCCCTACTCAACATTAACCCCAAGAAAGAGCAGGAGCCAGAAGGAGCCTGGAGGAACATGACCCATGGCTTCAGAAACATCAAATATCCTCCAAAGCCCCTTTCAATACCAGCCAGATTTACAGTCTGAACCTGAACAGAACAAAATCCCTTTGTACCATGTAGAGGAGCATCAGCTGGCCAAAGGGAGGGGCAGGGAACTGGCCACATTTCTGCAGCTGTGCTTGCTAGGTAGCTTTGCTAATCATAATTTAATCCACAGCCCCACTGGTCTGGTGGCACTGAGTGCCCCTCAAAAGCTGCTGTCTCACTGTGAGCCTCAGACTCTCCAGTTTTTCAGGTGGCTGCAGTGAGGACAAGCTGCCCTTCCATAGCTCCAGAGAGGAGGGAGAACACTTGGGCTGCCTCTTGTCAGCAGGGCATAAAAGCATCCTGACAAGGGAGTGTCTCTGGCCTTTCACTGCCTCAGTGTGACTGCAGGGACATCCTGCACCAGAGAGAGGGGCTGAAAGGTGCAGACCTTTGAATTGGGAACACCTAAACCTCTCCCTCATGGGGACTCCATGAAGATGAAAAGGCTTCTGGCCTCAAACAGCCAGGCATCACCTGAAAGAGAAAAAAAAGAGACACTCAACTTTCTAAACAAATTCAAAGTCAAACTGCTGATGGCAGAACATGCTGCTCTCTGCCTACCCTACTTCAGGGCTTGGCTGAGAGTCAGTGAGTTTGAGCTGCAGCCAGCTGTGCCTGAGGATCCCTGGGGAGCAGCCCCAAGCCTGGCTGCTGCCCACCCTCTGCAGTGTCCTGCCTCTGTCAGCAGCCTGGCTGCTGTGCACACTGCAGGGCACGGCTCAGTCTCCCCAAAAAGCAGCACCTCCTGCCAGGCTGCCCAGCTCAGCCTGGGCTCCCCTCTCCCTTCCCAGGGCCAGCTGCCAAGGAGCCTCCTGCACCCACAGCACCATCCCAACACCCAGACACAGGACCAGTCTGCAGTCCCTGGTAACTCTGGGGCTGTTTCTGAGGGAAGGCACAGAGCAGGATGGGCTCATCTCACTGACTGCCCTGTCACCAGGAGCATCACCGAGCCCAGACAAGCTCCAGGTGATGAAAACTGAAATGCAGCACAAGGACTTTCTTTTTGACCTTCAATCCTCCCTCTTGCTGAGATCAAACCTTCTCACAGCTTGAGCAGTCCCTTTGCTGGATCCATTTGGGACGTGTGATGTCTTTGCCCAAACTCCATTTCCTTCCTTGCAGAGCACTAAGATTTGCTAATGACTCAGCCTTAATAAAACACACAGCAAGGACCATCAAAATGAATGTACAATGCAGGGATAAAATTCACAGGCTGCATTCTTTAGGCTAGAATCTCCACTACCCTTTATCTTCCTTCAAAAAGAATATTAACTCACACTAGGTCTCAGTGCAGAGTAAAAAACCAGCAAAAGAGAAGTTTTAAAGGGAATCTGTGTCCATGTAATAAATAAAGTGATAGTGCAGAGGCTGTGATGGCCTGAACAGGACTTGGAGCAGCAGTGCTCCCCAGCCATCCTCTGCCTGAACAGAGATCCCAGCAGCTCCCAGGAATCACTGCAGAGTGTGGGTGGAAGGCAGAGAAGGAAGCCACGGGGATTTTTTTCTAGTTTAGCATTCACAAATTTGAAGAGAGCATTTCAGGCAAAGCCTCATTTATTCTGAATGAAGATGGAGAGGCTGTGGTGTCTCCCAGCTGGTGTTTGAGAACTGGCCCCAGGGTCTGCCTGGTTGTGAACCAGAGCTCTTCAAGTCCTCCTGGCACAAAATGGCCTTGGAGTGCTTTGGTTTTTCCAACAGGGCACGAGCAGGGAGCAGGGAGGGGCCTCTGGGGCAGGGAAATGGCATTATCTGTCCTGTACAGGGGTGGGGAATGAGCCTCAGCATCCTCTATTCATCCACCAGTTCCAAAAGTTTGTCATGATATGCATTTGAAATCTGATCCTCAATTCTTTGAAGTTATGCTTTTCACTGGATTTAGTGGAATTTCACACAGTCTCTAATCTCTCTGCTTCTTTTTTTTTAAGCAGCCACTTGCTTTCATAAGACAGACATCCAGGCACCCAGTGTTCTCTAACAACAATAAAGCTTGCAAGTGTCCAAGCACAATACAGAGTGAAGGGAAATAAAGGTAAATTATAAACCCCAAAAAACAACAATAAAAAAAAACCCCAAAACCACCTACCAAACAAATAATTCTAATTTCTAATAAGAAATAAAAATATGGCCACTTTGCATAAATTCAGTGCCAGGGAATTGACTCCAGAGGCAGTCCAAAAGTATCTTTAAAGTGCATGAAATCTATTTTTTTACAGATGTGAACTAAGAGGCTTATGGAAAAACAGCCATAAAAAGATTCTTCTTTAAAGTTTCAGTGTGACATGAGGACACTGAACTTGAGGGTTACTTTAGACATGCTTTCAGCAGCAATACCCTTGTGTAACAGCAAGTGAGCTGAGGATAATTGTAATGAAACAGCCTCTGTGGCACCAGCTTTCCTTTCCTATCAGCTATCCTGCAGGATGCTGGTAACACAGCTCAGTTATGTAAGAAAAAACCAGATTTTTGGAATGAACTCTAGAGAGTGGTGCTCCCACTGGAAAAACAGGTGCAGCTCAGCACCTGTTGTGCAGCTCAGAACTCATTCCTGTGTCTGAAACAGGAAACCACAACTGAGCAATGCAGCCCAGGTGCTGCAGTGACCTGCTGTCAGGTGTGGGGGCACAGGGAAGCACTTCCCAGAGAGGAGAATAAACCACCCTGCAAACCCTCATTCCAGCTGTGAATTCAGACTTGCTCAGATTCACACCAGCTGAGATTCTGGCCCAAGGACTGGCAGAAAATGAGCTACCAGTGGCAGCAGATGGAGGGGCAGGGCTGAAAGAGCTTTTCAGAGCAGTTCTTTTCCCTTCCTGTAAAAGCTGCAGTGTAGATCTTCAGTAAAGGTCCTTTGATTCCTGTTCAGCTCTGCTGGTCAATACAAAGATGTGACCCTTCCTTAAGGCTGTTTTGTATCCCTGGTCTAATGTGACAAAAATCTGCCAGAGGCAGGATAACCAGTCTTTTGTTTCCTTTTTTTTTCCTTTCCTTTGCTTATTGGTTATTGCCATAGTTAAGCTTAGTCAAATTCACTCAACCAGCATTTTACCCCTCATGTTCACTGTGATGAGAACCTTGTTTGCTTTGCATTAAAACTCCGTGAAATTTAGATGTTTTGTAAATGAGGAAGCTTTCCTGCTCTACCTCCATTTACAGAATTACCATCCTCTTTAGAGTTAGGCAAACCAGGAACATCTCGATGTGTAATTTCCAAAGGCAAGCCCGATGTTGAGTCCATGGGTTTCTGAGGCTGCTCCCGAGATCCTGGCGAGTTCCTCCGTGGCCAGCAGGTGACAGTGTCAGCAACAGAAACCCTGAGCACATCACAGGAGGAGATTTTCAATCATCTGCCAGGATACAAACGCTATTTTTTCGGTTTTAGATACATAGACGCTCCACAACAGGGGGTAATATTTTTCATCAAACATGCCAGGAAAGAGAAAGGCCAGAAAAAATTCCGGGTGCGATTCCCCTGAGGAGATATTACAGATAAGGGCATTGATGACACTGCAGTCAAAAGGCACCACAGCATTCCTAGCAGCACTCAGAAAAAACCCTTACACCTCAGTGTAGGTGTGAAAGCAGAAGATGCAAATAAAACTCTTACAAATCAAGCCCATTTGAAGCATCACTGCATTCAAGGGTGGCACTGGCTGGTATTTTCACTGTGTTGAGGAGGGAACAGGACAAAGAGAATTCTATGTGCATTGTAGGTGACAGTCACAATTCCCTGCAGCCAGCACCACCCACAGCTGCACACCAGGGGAAGTTCAAGGTTCTCCAGCAGAAGTTGCTGCTCTTGGCCATAGTCACCATCTCCCCAGCACATTCAGTTTTAAGGAAGTTTTCTCATGCTCAGAACACAAAGCCACAAATTCATTTGCTTGATCTAATTTTTTTTAATACAAGTGTGACTTTGCCTGTGTAAAGGTCAAGTATAAACATTTTAAATCTAACTGGTTTGGCCAGTTTGAGGTTTATCTAGTCAGAGCCTCAGAGAGGCTATAGCAATAACTCAATATACCAGAGATATGCTGATTTAAATACCTGTCTCTGGTGGTTTTCCTTATGAAATGAGGGTTTGAAGGTGTGCAAATTCCCAATCATAAGGATTTTAATCAGTGTCACAGACCATCTTGATTCAAATTGTGCTTTAGCTGAGTTTTACCAGCTGCATTAAATCAGAAAACTTGTCCATGTTTCTCTACAGTTTAAAGAAAGCATTTATGGATTACTAGTGTGATAAAGGAATGTGTTGAGAAAACAAACAAGTATCATATTGTCTGCACTGTAAATCTCACCTGCATCACTGCTCCCTTGTGCTGGTGCTCAGAGGCTGCCAATGGAGGAGACTCCTGCCTTCCCATACAGTGTCCAAACAAGGGATGGGGTGAGCCACAGGACACTTTGTGTTTATTACCAAACAGAAAAGGAATTGTTAGTAGGTGCACAGTTGTAACAGGGTTTGTTTAACCCAAGCTGACAAAACAGGCACAATTTGGGTTTGAATGTGGATGTGACATCCAATTCTGTGGCCATTTACCCACACTCTCAGTCCTGAGAGCACCTTCTTTTGTGCCATGGATAGAAGTTTTTCCAGATTATGTTTCTCCATAATGTTTCAATAATTCTTTCTTTCTCTGTCCTCCAAGCATCCATCTCCTTCCTGACACCCATCTTGTTCTTCATAGTGATTTCAAGATTCTCCTTCTTTCATTTCCCCTTCTCCCCTTTTCCTCACTAGCCCTGTGCCAGGAGTGACTGTGCCACCCTCTGCAGTAGCACAGAAACCATCTCAGGGTGGTCACACAAATCTCACTGTCTCCTTGCTGCTGCCAACCAATGGGAGCACCAGGATTTGTATCCTGCCCTGGGAAAAAGCAGGGCAAGCATTAGGCAAACTAATCACGCTGCAGGGATTTGTGCCGTGGAAAGTACCTCTGCTCCAGGGTGAGAAATGCTGTGAATCAACCACACACCACTGCCAGGGGCAAATTCACCTGGTATCTCCTTATTCTCTCTGTCAAACTCATTATTGTGCCATCTCAACCCCTAGGAACAGCTCCCAGAGCCTGGCCAGCCCGTGGTTGAGGCTCAGGGTCTGTCCCAGGGCAATCTGAAGTGATTTCACAGTGATTTCCCCCTGTGCTGTCAGCCCTGTCTGTGCCTGGGGCTCTGCACACTCCCTAATGCAAACAGAGTAATGCACACTTAATGATTGCTGTCATTTCCATGTGCCTACTGCTGATCTCCTAATGAAATATTCCACTTAAATGGCACTGGCACAAGCACAGGTCCGTGCTGGCAGGAGCTGCAAAACCAGAGCACCCAGTGAAAAGGTTCTGCAGTACAAAGGAGAGCTGCTAGTGAAACACTGCTCCTGCAATAAACACACCTGCCAGCCTTTCTGAAGGGTAAGGAGAGAACAGGGGATGGAAATTGCTTTTGTCTCTGGTTGGGGTATGGGAAAACCAGCTGAAATGAGGGTGGGGATATAGGTTTGGCATTCATGGATGGGTGAGTGGTGTCCACTCAGTGCTGCTCTAACAGCCTTGCTCCCTCCTGTCAAATCCTGCTGCTGCAGGAGAGGAACATGGGGAACATGCAGCATGCATAGACTCTTTGTTTACCAATTGTCACAAGCAGTAAACCAAATATTGGTGGATAGAAAGATAAAAAAATCTGTTCAATGACCAAATGTGTGTTGTAGGAAATAGGAGGAGTAAAATTACTGAAAAGCAGTGGGGTTTTTACAAGTTGACTGTACTGTACACTGAGCCCAAAATAAAGACAAATAAATACCATACACGTTCTTCACTATTCCAGAGATGAACAAAAGCATTGAGCTTACCTTTCTTTAGGCCATCAGCTCTTGCAGAATTGCAGGGCATAAGTGGAGGTCTCTAAGTTTTGCCTCTACTTTGGCCTTGCACAGCTCACCCCTTCCCCAGTCTCTTCCAAGCACTGATCACATGCAAGCAGCTGCTGGCTACAGGCACTGCAGAGCCCAGGAACTGATGTAGGAGCAGAGAGCCCCATCTGAAATCAGGGAATTCACACAGTCTGCTTGGGTCACAGCACCCACTGCGTCCTTCTACCTGCTCTCTCACACTGAGGAAATGCTGAAGCTGCTGCTGAGTTTGTGGTTGACTGATAGAAATACTTTTCCCTCAAATAAAAGCCTACTTTAAGAGCATATTTTTCAAAGCTAACTAGGTGGAAAGTAACACAACAGGAGCTGTGATTTAGTCCAGCTACTCTACCAAGTCCTCCTATAATTTCCTGGATGATTTGGAGTCCTGTCCTACACTTTTTCATGGTGGCTAACACTAAAAACTGCTTCAGCAGGAGAGAAATCAGTCCTATTCAATACTGATCCACTAGTAATGGTTGAGAGGGGCATTATCTCCCCTGTTCTATCAGTACAAGGCAAACAGGGGAGGCTGTTTCCTTCAGGGAACCAGGGCTGTGTCAGAGACACAGGAAGAAGGGAACAATGCCCGAGATTTGCATTTGCTGAAGGGCTCAGCACATTGCTCCCTTGTGAGCTGGCCAAGAGCGACAGCACATGAATCCTTGTGATTCATCCTTCCCCTGCTCTACCTCTCTGCATCCAGCACGGCACAGAGAGCTCTGTGTGCTTATTTATACACAAAAACGGTCTTTACTTGGTACTGTAATATTTGGGTGCTTGGCTCACGCTCCCAAGATGGAGCAGGGGCACAGACTGATCTGTTCAACCAGTATTTTCCACTTTTCTGCCAGACTGCTCGGTGACCTTGGGCAACTTCACCTCTCACCACCTCAGCTTCTGTAATATTATCCTGCTTAATTTTGAATGGAGTGTAGCTGTCAACTGATGCAAGGGCAGGGTATGTTGTTTATATGTGACTCAAATAAAATCAGTGCCTAAAACCCTGAAAGCAGCAAGAGAAATTGAGAAAGAAAAGAGCAAAAATGTGAAATTGTTCTTCTGCCTCAGCTTTTCTCTGCTTGCTGCCCTTGCTAAAAACAGGCAATTACACTCAACCCCACCATCCAATTTACTCCATGTCAACCATGCTAAGTTCAGGCTACCCCCCAAGGCATCATAAATGGCAGGTAAATAAGCCCACACACGTCAGGAAGAGTCTCTTTAAAGGTTACAGCTCTGCTGTGCTGAAGAACACACATTTCAGGGCAGGTATTTCCCTTTGGAAGGCTCTGGATATGGAAACCTGGCAAGAAGGGCAGGTGTTCAGGAAGGACACGTTCCAGGCACTCCCTGCTGCTGATGCTGTGTCAGCTGTGCCTGCCCAGATTGTCACTAGTGGTTTAAGGGGAAGCATGGCATGACCCAGGGATGCATAACCCAGGGATGCAGGAGTGCATAAACCAGGGATGCATAACCCAGAGATGTAAGGGTGCATAACCCAGGGATGCAGGAGTGCATGACCCAGGGATGCATAACATGGTGAAGCTGCCAGTCATGGACAAGCCAGGCAGATGAACTCTGTTGTTTAAAAGGCTCATGAGTTTCTGCTGCTCAAGAACATCATATACAGAAGCTGTATTTTCCTCCTACAAATAACTCTCCTGGAGTTTGTAGGAAGCCCTGTCTAAGGGCTGTGACTGTCTCAGGGTTGAACTGTGGAGAAGCTGAAAAGCAGGACAGCAGCTGCCCATCGGGGGTAGGAGGGGACACGGAGCAGTGCCCAGCACCAGGGGCTGATCCTGCGTGCCAAATGTCACTTGCCCCGCACAGGCTACCAGCGTTTTCCCTTCCAAGTGCTGGTTTAGCTGCTGTCTCGGGCTGTGGCAGGTCGGAAGCTGCATCTGGACGAGGTTTGAACGTATCCAGCCCCTTTCAAAATCCCCCGTGGTCAGAGGGCTGAAAAGCCGCACACCTGGCCGTAGGTGTGTGCATGGCCAGCCAGCCTGCCGGGAAGGGGTTCCCAAGCCTTGCTCCCGCACTCATTCCGGGCCAGGGGAGCAGCAGGAGCGCCGCTCCGTGCGCCCGCTCCGCCCCGCGCTGTGTCCTGGCTCCCTGGCACCGGAGCACCGGGTGCGGCCGTGCCCGTGTCCCCTGTGCCGTGCGGGGTGAGAGCGCGGGGATGTGCGGTGCGTCTGAGGGTGAGCGTGTGTGAGCGTGTGTGGTGTGAGCGTGTGTCTGAGGGTGAGCGTGAGTGTGTGTGAGTGTGTGTGAGTCTGAGGGTGGGTGCGTGAGTGTGTGTGAGTGTGTGTGAGTGTGTGTGAGCGCGTGTGTCTGAGGGTGAGTGCGTGTGTCTGAGGGGTGAGCGTGGAGTGAGCGTGTGTGAGTGTGTGTGTGAGTGCGTGAGTGCGTGCGTGTGTGTCTGAGGGTGAGTGTGTGAGTGCGTGTGTTTGAGGGTGACTGTGTGAGTGCGTGTGTCTGAGGGTGAGTGTGTGAGTCTGGGTCTGAGGGTGAGTGTGTGAGTGCGTGAGTGTGTTTGAGGGTGGGTGTGTGAGTGTGTATTTGAGGGTGAGTGCGTGAATGTGTGAGTGTGTTTGAGGATGAGCGTGTGAGTGTGTGAATGTGTGTTTGAGGGTGTGAGTGTGTGTCTGAGGGTGAGCGTGTGACTGTGTGTGTGTCTGAGGGTGAGTGCGTGTATGTGTGTGTGTGTTTGAGGGTGAGCGTGTGGCTGTGTGTGTCTGAGGGTGAGTGCATGAGTGCCTGTAAGTGCGCGCACACCTCACCGTGCCCCGTCCCCTGGGTACCCCCAGCCGTGGGCGCCCCGCGCTGTCCCCGGGGCACCCTGCGCCGCCGTGCCGAGCCGGGCCGGGCCGTGCCGAGCGGGGCGGGGCGGTGGGAGGGGGCTGGCGGCGGGGCCGGAGCGGCGGAGCGGCGGGCGCAGAGCGCGGCGGACTCCGCTCCGCTCCGCAGGGCGCACGGGGCGGGCGCTCCGGGAGCCGCCGCGGGGGCGGCCGGCGCTGCGCTGCGCTCGCTCCCCGCTCGGAGCCGGGATGTGACTTGCGGAGGGCTGGCGGACAGAGCTGCCCCGCCGCCCTCGGCCGCAGCGGACAGCGGGTGAGCAGCGGAGGGGGGACAGCGGCCCCGAACCGGCCCCGGGGCGCGCACGGGGAAGGGCTGCGGGCCAGGGGGACGGAGCGGAGCCGCTCGCCCGGCTCTGCGCCCTGCCTGCCCGCAGAATTAGCCCGGTGGCCGCCAGCAGACAACAGGCTGGATATAGGAATCCTGGGGGGGATTAGACGGGATACAGGGCAGGACGGGGGGGCTCGGAGCAGGGGGTGCGCTGCGGGGAGCGGGGCTGGCGAGGAGGGCAGGGGAGTTCGGAGAGGATGGGGAAGAAGAGCGGGGACAGGCGGGGGAGGAAGAGACGGGAAAAAGAAACCGAAGAGAGAAATGAGCGAAGGGACAAAAGAGCGGAGGCCGAAGCGGGATAGGCATTGTCCGGAGGAGGAGGTGCGGGCGGGTCGCGGCGCGCACGGAGGGGTCGCTCGGCTCGCACCGCGCTCGTACGCGGGGCAGCGCGGCCAGCCCGGCCCCTCACCGCATCCCCGGGAGCTCAAGGGCAGCGGCAGGGAAGAGCCGAGGGGGAAGCGCCTTTTGTTGGCCCCCGGTCCGGTGCGAGGCTGGCGGAGCTCCGGCCGGCTGCGGTGCGCAGCGGTTTTCTCTCTAGTTAATAAAAGCCCTGGCTCTGTGTTACCTCCGCAGAGGCCACGCAGAGGGGATTTAGCACTTATGTGAACCCTTTGTTTACACCTGCACCTAATGTTTATCCGAAGGCTAACAGGATTTCCTGCGTGCTGAACCCGAACACCCAGCTTGGCGATCAGCGCCAGTACCGAGCAGCTGTTTAACGGGGATACCCGCGCTGCTTACCTGCAGGGAATATCAGGGTTGTCTCGCTACATCAGGAGAAATCAATTGACAGAACCCATCTGCTAGAATGCTGTGGCATTAATAGAAACAGTGTAAGAATTAGCAAAGAAAAGAAAAACGTTGATTACTGTCATTGATTGCTATCAGTTGTGAATTCAACACCAAGCACTTGGTCAGAAGTACCTCGGCACACATGATACACAGATTATGACCAAAGGGAATTGAGCTCCTAGAAAATTAGAGAGATAATTTTATAGGGTATTCAGTGTCACAAAGTATTTCTGAACGAAAGCAATCCTTTTTGTACCTGTCCTTTTTGGAGTGAGATCTTGCCTTCTGTAACAGCACGGTGTGTATCCAATGCAGGGCTGTCAAAATCTCTGCTGTATTTTTGCCTACAAAACACAATTGCACTATTAATTATTATTCTGGAAATACACACATCTCTTGAGTAGTCTGATCTCAGCTTGGCTGTTGCTGCTTTGTTATCAGTCCTGGAGCTCATTCCTCAGTTCTGATCAAAAGCAGCTGGCAGAGATCCTGTGTTGTGATTAATTCCTCACTCACATCTCTCCACAACACTTCGTGGTGGGGGTGGTTTTCTTTTGGAAACAGCACAGTGTTTTCTGCCTGTATGGCAGAGCAGCTTACTACTTGTGCTACTATTGCTTATATTTACTAGATTGTTTCTCTTCTCTGTCACTGAATGCATCTCCCTGTGTCAGCTGACAAACATTTGAACTTCAGGTACAGATACAGGAGCAGATAATGCATCCAACCATGGAGAACCTAACCTTAAATCTTTGCACAATTACACTTTTATTTCATATATATATTCTGTAGCAGCATACAGCTGTGCCTTTTGATCCCTTTGCAAGCTTTGGTCAGAAGACTTTAGCTACAGAAAGCCTCATTGATTTTTAGCCATGACAACTTTTTGATGACAACGGTGAGATTTTTCTGTTTCTGCTTAGTTGCTTGTACTTGTAGTTTGTACCCACTGGGGCAGCTTTGTGCCTGCAATTTCTGTAGTGACTCTATGCCAGATAATGTAATGAAGGGGACACAACATTTTCTCTGTAGAAAACAGTGGAGTTATTACAGCTGTCATTAAGAGCCGATTTTGAGCCAAAAATTGAGTACTGAATTTGAAACTGTCCTGCTAATTGTTTGCTGCCTTTGCCTAAAAATGTGTAAGGCTTATTGATTAGAATATTGATTGTAAGTCTTCCTGATTGCTCTGGTTTCAGGTATGTTGCCTTAATGGCTTTACTGAAATAAAATTTTGGAGAGGAATCTGGGGGGAAAGAAAAAAAAAATCTCAGGTTGCTTTTCTTCCCTGTGAGCAGTTGGTTGAGCTTGTGGGGGTGTGTGGGTGCCACTGGCTGTGCTGGAATGTTTCCGTGGCATTCCCGTGTTTCTGTGGCTCTCTGGCAGCAGAAGTGAAGCACCAGCCCAATAGAGCTCTATTGTTACCACTGGGAGGTTGCATAACTTCAGTGATAGCTAATCTAGACATAAAGAGGTAAAAATACTCTTCCTTTACAAATACTGATTTCAGTAACAACCAGCAAGCATGTGCTGTAAAATTTTACTATAAAATCTCAAGAGGCACAGAACTCTGCCATCCCTGCACAGGCTCGAGGAAGATGCTATTTTAATAAAACTCCCATCATGAGGTTGTTGGGGGTTTTTTGGTTTTGGTTTTGGTTTTTTGTTTGTTTGTTTTTGTTTTTGGTTTTTTCCCCAAAAACAACTTTTCTGGAAAAAAACCTTCACAGTTTTGCCTTAAAATGATTGAACCTGTGGTTTTAGCTAAAGTTTGGTGTTCACTTGCCAAACATGTGTGATGTAATGCAGTGTTTTCCCTTGTTTTTACAACTGTCTGTGCTCAGTGCTGAATATCAGCATGAGGAGGAGGATTTTTTTGGCTGGTAATGTCTCAAGGGGTAGATTATTAATATTGCCTGTTTTTACCCAGTCAGAAATTAATACTAAACAGGTTGGAAACAAACTGCTTTGTTGACAGCAGTTAGGAGGAGAAGATTCCTCTGTTGGAAACTTCAAGCCTTGCCTGCCACCTTTGGTCTGGGCAGGATCTGTTTAGTGAGACTCACTGACATTGGGTAGGAAATTATTTCACACCAGGAATAATTGCCAGCAGTCCTAGAGATTTCTTGTTCAGCATTGTGGCTGTCTAGGATGTTTCTAGGAGGAGCACAGATTATGTCCCATCAGCTTTCCCAAAAGTAGGAAGTAACTTGGGAAAATTCCTCTTGAGTTGAATACCTCTGTATTTCAGAATATGTATTTTGAATTCTGAATATATTTTGTGGCAGCTTAATTCCCCCTTTCCGAAAGTAACCACATCTTCATGGAGGGGGAAATACCCAAATTCGTTAACCCTCCCTTCCCCCTCCCAAACACTTCCAAATAGGAAGAGGAAACAAATGATGGCCTGACAATATGACTGCTTACCCATGCAGCACAATCTCCATGGAAACAGACTGTCCTAGAATAGCTCAATCACATGAGGGTTACATGACATGAATAAAGTAACCAGAAAACTGGAAAATATCTTAGAACTGAGGATACTCACACTTAATTCATTACCCCCCAGGTCTTTGGAGAGTAGCTAATAAACAAAGCTACTATTGAAAGCAATTTAGTCCATGCTTATCATAATTTGTAAGTGATGGGACAGTGGGAAATTAACATGACCCTCACTTCAGGGCTGGTTGTTCTTTCTAGTTTGGGTGACATTTAGAATGAATTTTGAGTCATTTTCCACATGACCTCCTACTTCTTGAAATGGTACCACTGGTTTGGAGCATTGCCTTAGTAAACCCCAGTGGATTTCTCCCCTTTGTGCCAGCAGGCACTGACCATTTCACACTTTTTAGGATGTTTCAAACACTCTAAAGAGGAAATTCAGTAGTTGCAGTGGGAATTGACTGCACATGAAAGGAATTGGAGAACTATCTTCGGAATGTTTTCTTCTAGTTAATTATGTACTCAAAGGGCAAGGAGATTTATTGAGCATATATTCAATGCAAAAATGAATGTATTTCACTGATGATTAGTTTTCTGTCTGTAAAGTCAGTGTTTTTAACGTGGGTGTTGCAACAGAGTAATTGAAGAACCTGTTACATAAATCAGATACAAACAAGTGTATATTCTACCAATCCACCATCGAGTAAATTACAGATAGGTAGAAAAAACAAATCATTTGTCCTTAGCAGGTCATTGCATCATTAGAACATTGCAGCCCTTCCAATAGTGCAAAGATTAATTTATGTGGGCTGGCAGAGGTTGCCCATTACCCATTTCCTGTTTGCCCAAGCCCAGATCACATTATTTGTCCCAGCTTCCACTTCTGAGATGAAGGTTTGTAATAGGATGTTCTGTATCCTGTGTGAGTGAAGACCATAGAGTCATTACATGTTTATACTGGCATGTCTGCTGTCCTGGTGCCCCTAATAGGAAACATCAGAAGCTTCATCTGTCTCCTGACTGAGGCTGAAAATGGCCATTGGTCATTGCAGGGAAATGCTGGTTTGAAGATTCACATCCTCAGGATTTAACTTTGGTCGTTACAGAACTGTAAAGCACAGGATTGTAATGCAAGAGCAAATCCATAGTTCTCATCTCTTGGAGCTGTACAGTTTCTGACAGTCTGTAAATAGTTTTTGTGTTGGTTATGACTGATTGTGCTCAATGCAATCACTACTCCAAATCATTTTCGACCCTCATTAAAGTTTTCAAAGTTTTGATTAAAAGCAGTTCTAGTCTACAAGGTCTCTTTGGACAGGTAACCATTCAGGGCTGTTGTATGGCTTACAAAAGAGCTCCTGATAGTTTCTCTGCTTTTCACTTTGCATCCTAAACTTGTCCCAGGAGCTGTGTGACTCACATTGACTAACATTACTGCCTGCTTCTGTGGTGCTTTTGCTTTTCTTCCTCATGGTCATGCAGGACAAGTGGGAGTCTGAAACGTTCCTCACATCAGTGAGGAAAATCCTGCTGGAACCTGCAGCACTAAGTGCTAGTGAAGGTTAACAGGGTCAGGTTTCATATCTGCACCACGCAGTGTTCACTGCAGGCTGCCCTTACAGGGAGACTTCGCGAGTTAAAGGTTACATTTTTTAACAATCTCCTTTGCTCTGCTTTGCTAAATAAAAGCAAATGCTGTAATGTTATTTTTAAAGCTCGTAACTCATGTTCTTCCTAAAACTGAGTTGGGATTTGTCTGGGCTTTTAGTCCTGATGGTCAAGTGGAATGTGTTTTGTTCCTGGAGAGTTTACCACTGTCCAGTCTCTGGATCCAAGAAAGTGATGCTCTGGTTTTGTTACTTGTTTTCTTTGAATGGCTTTGGGCTGGCTAAGAAGCACAATGAGGCATTCATTTTTGATTAGTTGATTGATGACACTGCATGTGTGCACCATTGTCACAGAATATGGGATTTTTCTAGACTACCCTTCCCATTTCCAAATGAAATCTAATAGCTGGGCTTTGGAAGAAGATGAAACGAAGTGAATATGATAACAATGCCTATTGACCAAGCATGATAACAAGATTTTTCTTTTTTCAAGTATTTACAATGTTTATTTTCCTAGGATTGCTTCATCCTTTAAAAAGTAATAGTTTAAAAGTGGTTTTGAGTCTGCCTTTGTTCCAGTAAGAGGAGCAAGGCTGTGGGACAGTCTAATTGTGATACTGCTTACACCTGCATCAGGCCCAGTGCAACTTAAACACGTTTTAAACACCTTGATTTGAGAGGTATTACATTTGAACAGGTACTAAGTGTTTAAGCATTGCAGATAATGTAACATTTGCAACAGGATACATAATTTTTTCTGGCTGTGTTTTAGCCAATTGCAGGGTCAGAGTTTGGAAATGTTGTTTTCAGTCCGTGCAAACAGAGCAATGAGTCATTTTGCATTCTGAGTACAAGAGGCAAAAGCAGCTTTTGGGAGGGCAGTGAAGGGGGCTGGGGGAGGCTGTGCCAGAGCTGTAAACACGGGCCACTGAAACAAGCTGGGCTGCAGTGCCTCTGAAACCCTCCAAACTCAGCTCTAGCTAAACAAATATTTTGTTGTCTCAGACAGAAAAATGAAAACCTACCCAGCCATTGGTTTCTTCCTCTTCTTCGTGGTCAGCTATGGCTCCTCGGAGAACTCGAGTACTCCTCAGGGGTGCGGGCTGGATCTGCTCCCGCAGTACGTTTACCTGTGTGACCTGGACGCCATCTGGGGCATCGTTGTGGAGGCGGTGGCGGGCGCGGGCGCGCTGACCACGCTGCTGCTGATGCTGGTCCTGCTGGTGAGGCTGCCCTTCATCAAGGACAAGGAGAAGAAGAGCCCCCTGGGGATGCACTTCCTCTTTCTCCTGGGCACTCTGGGGCTCTTCGGGCTGACCTTCGCCTTCATCATCCGGGAGGACGAGCTGGTGTGCTCGGCGCGGAGGTTCCTGTGGGGCGTCGCCTTCGCGCTGTGCTTCTCGTGCCTGCTGGCGCAGGGCTGGCGGCTGCGCCGGCTGGTCCGCCACGGCAAGAGCCCGTCGGGCTGGCAGCTGGCCGGGCTGGCCGTGTGCCTGGCGCTGGTGCAGGTCATCATCGCCAGCGAGTGGCTCATCCTCACCGTGGCCAGGGACGGGCGGCGCGCCTGCGGCTACGAGCCCATGGACTTCGCCATGGCCTCCATCTATGTCATGCTGCTGCTGCTGCTCGCCGCGGGGCTCTCCTTCTGCACGCTCTGCGGCAAGTTCAAGAAGTGGAAGAAGAACGGCGTGTGCCTCATTATAACGCTCCTTTTCTCCGTTCTCATCTGGGTGGCCTGGATGACTATGTACCTGTTCGGGAACGCCGAGCTGCAGAGGAGGGACAAATGGAGTGATCCCACTCTGGCCATCGCGCTGGTGTCCAGTGGTTGGGTGTTTGTCATTTTTCACGCCATCCCAGAGGTCCACTGTACCATCCTTCCGTCGCAGCAGGAAAACACACCCAATTATTTTGATACTTCGCAGCCAAGGATGCGTGAAACTGCTTTTGAGGAAGATATACAGCTTCCCCGGAGCTACATGGAAAATAAAGCCTTTTCAATGGATGAACATAATGCAGGTAAAAATTGGCTATAAAGGACCATATTTTTTGGTAGTGTCAAGAAAACTCTCTGTATGAGAAATTTTTCAGGTCATGATAAATGCAATCATTTTCACACTACATCTTTTTTCCTTTCACAATTTTCACTAAGATATCTAGTGAGGGAGAAAAATGAAAAAAACGCAGACAATACATGGGTTAAAATTATTCTTCTGCATGTTGATTATTCTTTGAAAAACGAAACAATTTCAAATGCAAGGTCAACACCAAAATAATAAAAAAAATAATTGCGGAAAAAATAACCTTTCTTTTAAATAATTTAAGTGACATTCTTTGTAATTAGCAGCTACCAACATTTAATACAAAATTATTTTCTCAAAACCTCAGGAAAAATTAAAATGGTCTATGTTACAAATTGCTCAGCCACTTGAGCAACAAAATAATTATTGTTAATTATACTTCCATTAAAATGGATTTAGTGCCACTTTGTGTCCCTGTGGGGGAAAATGCTCAGTGGTTTATGGACAGTTCAAAGACAGCCTTTGTTCTGAAGGCTTGAATGTCTGAGGTTTCATAGAGGCTTGGAGGTAATTTGCCTTCCTTGTGGTAGAACAATGTGTGATGGCATCACTAAAATTTGCAGTGGAAATGTTTTTGAGTAATTGCTGGAAGGTCCAGCAAGAGCTGGGTGCTTGAACCTTGCTGGAGGTTAGAGCCGTGTCAGAAATGCCAGGGAAGCTCTGTGGGCAGCAGGGGGGAGCCCCAGGTGCTCTCAGGGGGTTCCACACCTGCATAAAGGAGTTGTTCCAAGTCACACTGATTTATTTTTCACTCTGATTGAGAAGAATACTGGCCTGGTGTCCCAGGCAGGAGTTGCCACATTGCTCTGGCAGCCCTTGAAAGAAAGCTTAGGGCAGGTGGTCCGGGCACTTCACCTTCTATTCATTTCTGTGTCTTTGATTTCCTCGGGGTTTGATGTTTCCCAGACATGGAGGAAAAGAGTACTTTTGTTTGGCACAGTGTTGGGTCAGGAAAGCATTTTTTCCTTTAAGTTTTTTAGCAGGAAATTTAAAGTTCTAGTAGGGAAGTTTTTTCTCTGAGTAGATACCATACAGGCAGTGGCAAAACAAAAAATAAATCGCATGAATAAAAGAATGGTTGTTATTATTAATGCTCCAAAGCAAGAGGCAGTTGCACTATGGACTGTTAAAAGCACTCTTTTTTTCCTGTGGTGGTTTGTTTTTTTTTACTGTCCTCCATCCCCCATTAAATTAATTTCATAGTAAAGTAACTGCAGTGGTTTCAGTGAAGCTATTTCTGGCTAAGGCAGATCTAAGAACAAAATTGGATCTTTCACTCTGTATCATTCCTATTCATGGATGCATTTTAAAAAAAGAACTGGAAGCTCCTTTTTGATCTAATCATTCAGTAATTAAGTTTTTTTGAGAAATTAATAGATGTATGATATCTATAAAATCATTATACTATTTTAGTGCAATTTATGTTCTGTTTTAATCTATCTGAATTATAGTACAATACAAAATAGATTTCCTTATCTGATGCCCTTATTAATGTATACTATAATAAATGCCTGTCATTCCTATTCCCATGGCATATAGAATTTTTAATATATCAAAACAGATTAAATATTCCTTTGCAGCAGTTCTTTAAGGACTGGCTTGGGACAGCAGGGTTTGGAAACAAAACTTAGTAGCATGGTGGATACTTAAAGTAAATACTTTAATAGTAACCAAGTCACTAAGTCAGATCCCTGTGCTGATGGTTGTCAGTGGCAAAGCACCTGGAGCTGTGAGCAATTGGCTCTGCAGATGTGTGGAGAATGTTCCCTTCTTTCATCCATTTAATCAGACTCAATTTGAGAATTCATCATCAAGAGTTTAGAAATTATTGGAAGGATACTTTCTTCAATTTCTTTATATTTAAGGATGATGTTTAAGAATAGAAGATCCACTAGCTGTAAAGTTTGGAAGACATGATAAGCAGAAAATAGATTCCTGACTGTAATACTTGTTTCAGTAAACAGTTAGCTTTAAATAGAGAACATGCCTGGACAAACATATTTTCCATTAATTCTTGTTATTTCCACTAGTACTTGTACAAAACAATTTCATAACTTTGCTGTTTTTTGAGATTTTAAGCAGCACTTTAAGAATCTGAACAGCCTTCAGGTTCAAACAAGCATATGTCCTCCTTGATTCCTTCTTAGCAAAAATGTAGCTGCAAGTTATGCATTGCTACAAGAGCTGCTCTATTCCAGGAACAAAATTAAGCATTAATAAAGCAAACCTATTTTAAAGTCAGCAACTTTAACATCATTTAAACAGCATACTGACCTGGGATTTTGATATTTATACAATAGGCTGAAATATCTCTTTAGAAGAGTTATTTTCATAGGTCTGCCTTCTAAAATTATGTTAAGGTATTTAGAAAGCCTGGAAAAAAAAGAGAAGTTGAGTGAGTTTTCAGTGCTTTGTGGAAGTGCAGTGCACACTAATAGGGCAACCTCTGTAGACAGAGAGAATTTGCCTTAAACAAGAGAAATCTGGATTTGAAATGTAGAATGCTACAGCTGTCAGGAAACACAAGCCCAAGCAGCTCTGGTATCATTAAATTTCATTTAATAACCTCTAGTACTAGAGTCACCATCACAGCCAATGCCTACAAGCAAAGTGAACAAAATTTAAAATGTGTTAAAAAGAGGCTTTTAGGCATTTGCTCAAATATCCTCATTACTGCTTGCTTTTTACCTACACCCTATGCAAGTGGATTTATTTCATAGTAATGTAAAAAGTACAAGGAAAAATGGTAAAATTTGTGTGAGAAAAATATCCAAAATGAGTACTTTGGTCTACAAGTTTTGTCACAGATTCTCATGTTAAAATAAGTGTAACTGTTTGCAATAATAGGGAAAGAAAATTTAGCAATATGAAATTGAATTTACTGGCTCTTTGAGATAGCTTTGAAATGACTGTGTATATTTTGTGTAAATATTCTGTATAAATATTTGAATGATGGTGTGCATGATAAAGATATTTTTGTGTCTGTGTGTACTAGCAAATACCAGTGCAGTCATGTGTGTTTATCACACAAGAAGTAGGCAAATAGCAAAAAAAAAAAAAAGTTATCAACCTTGAGATGGTTAATAAGATAAGAAATACTAATAATATACTAATACTAATTTCTAATAAGAAATACCTAGTTTTTTTCTCCCAGTGTTCTGCACAAATACATAATTTTCAAATAGAGAGCAAGTGAGGGTCTGTATGTATCTGAAGTCGACAGCTGAGCATTTGCAGGGTGGAATTTCTAAATTTCCATGCTAAATCAGTGCTGTTTTTCATCTTGGAGCACAATTCCCAAAGAGAGGAGCACCAGTGGATAGAGGACAGCACATGGCAGTAGGATCCATTTACATCTACACAGAGCAACTACATTGGAGATAAATCCTGGCTTCATTCAAGTCTGTGCTGAAATTCTCATAAACTTCAGCTCATTCCCGATTTCAGGCAGGGACTGTCGAATTGTCATTTGAATTAAATCTAGGAGTTCCTGCCCCAGGTGCCTGAACTGGGCACGTTTCAGTTGAGCAGCTGCCAGATGAGCGCTGCCCGCCGTGACCCCGCGCATCGTGTGGATGGATGAGCTCTGCTCCCTGGCCACGGCTCAGGGCAGAAAAGTCATTATTTACCCTCAAAATTAAAGAGGGAGTTTGTATGTGCCAATCTCCAGGCTGCTTTAGAGAGAGCAGCATGTTTCTCATACGCATATCTCATTCAGAATTTACATCTTGAACCCAAACTTGCACTGAAATGAACGTGGGGAGCTGATTTATTCCTGGTATAAACACCCAAAGTGACTGTCAGTATCTTCTCTTTGCCATGTTTGAGCTATTCGAAAGCAATATTTACTCCATCTTTCTAGTTTCTCAGAGTAAATATAATCTGAAACATCTGGGAAAATCCTGCTAGTCATGCTGAAGTAATGCTCAGGGGGCTGTGAGCAAGGCTTTGGATCCCTGTCCACTGAGTTTGATAGAAAGCAAAATGTAACACGTTTGACTTAACCCCACAGTATCCAGACCAACCCAGGGAGCACTTTGCAAAACACACTGTGCAAGACACATCACAAGTTTGGTGACTAAAGACAGTGAGCTCCCACTGAAATGAGATTAAGCAAGCTCCAAAAAATTGGTTCCTTTTCCCCCCTCCCTAGCAAACAGTTCATTTAATGTAAATCAGATTCCCCCCGAGGTCTGCTCCTAATATGTAAGAGAAACAGCTCTGTTCCAAAGCAACGTGGAGGTTAAAATCAGTGGCAAAGTTCCCAGTAACTAAACTGGAGGGAAGATCCCCTGTGATTGCCCAGCTCTGATTGTTCTAAGAGTGATCTCTCTTTTCCACCCAGCGCTCAGAACGGCAGGATTTCGAAACGGCAGCTTGGGAAGCCGGCCCAGTGCTCCTTTTAGAAGCAATGTTTATCAGCCAACTGAGATGGCAGTTGTGCTAAATGGTGGGACTGTAAGTATCAAAATGTGATGATTTAAGAAATCTTTGAAATGCAGTGATATACACAACCATTACTAATTGAAAAACCTGCTTTAGCTTATTCACAGCAGGGAGAGAGCTGTAAATGAAAATATAAGGCAGCAAGAATGCATGTAATGCTTCCCTTCCCTCTAGAAAATATGTAATTAACAAGTATTTTGCATTTGTTGACTTAGCTATTCACATTTTGCAGTGCAGCTTCAGTGAACCAAGTTTTTTCACATTCAACGACCCTTTCAAATTAAATTTGTGTTAAGGTATTTAACATAACTATTAAGTGACACCATTTCTAATCTGATTTTTTTCAAGATGGTGTGAGTCACACAGATGTTTTCAGGCAATACATTACTTTAAATAATTGTTGCAGATAATGGTGATCTCTCACATATTTTTACATTTTCCTGTAAAATACATGTAATTCTTTGTAACTTACAGGCTTGTACATATTTTGAAAAGGGATTCATAAAAGAGGAATATAGAATATTTTAATGTTAATAGCATTAGTTTTTCTTCCTTAGACAATGGTTTGGCATGTCATTCTTTGATAGACCTGTATTTTTGCAGCCTGGTTATTGTGAGATTGGTTTAGTGATGCCAAACAGACTTCACAAATGTTTTTCACATTATATCTAATTTTCACTTAAAACATTTCATATAGCAGGCATACTGTTGCAAAAGAAGACTTTTCATCCCCACATTTTTCATGCATATCTACATGCTTCTTAAAAATCTCCTCATGAGCCAGTTTGTACTCATGTGAGTTGGGTTTTCTTTCTTTTGAATCATGAGCTGATTCCATAACTCAACCTCTACATTTAAAACCAAATAACATGAACTGATTGCAGGTCTGGTTTTGTTTTTAAATAAGTAAAGTTTTGGCTGATTTTAGTGAACAAGAGGGACTAGATAGAAGAATTCTCCTGTGTGGGTAAGATGTCAACTTGAGTAAAATGGAAAGGCTTGGCTTTGCTGTCAGTAATGGATTGCATCCTTCTGATGTTCTAATTCATCTCTGCCTGGTTGCTGATACTGGAATGTGCAGCTCAGGGAGAAGGCAGTTAAAGGATAAGAAGCTTGAGAATTTGGGGTTTTTTTGTTTGTTTTGCTTGATTCTGAGTTAGATACAAAGCTCCTGTATATATAGCCACAGTTTTACAGAGAGATAAATGCACTGTATGGATGGAAGATGAATTTCTTTGCAACACTTTGCTCTAGAACTACCATCTGGAAAGCTGTCATGTACATGTAGTGTGGTAAGACTGATTTTTGAACAGTCTAGATCTCTCAGTTATGGGTTTATTATCCTTATTTCCAGATACCAACTGCTCCGCCAAGTTACACTGGACGACACCTCTGGTGAAAGGCTGTAGGCTGTAGAGAATGAGAATCCTTGTTGCAGATGTTGTTCCCTGGCAGTGTGTCTTTGAGGGAAGGAATCCATAACTGTACCAGAACAAAGCAACAAAAGCATCCAGGATCTTTCTAAATCCTACAGAGGATTTTGCCTAAATGTGAACACCATTGAATGGAGAATTGCAAAAACAAAATTGTAAAATTGAAGCTGAATCTAATTTAAAAGAGAAGTAGGCACACCTTAAATTGGCAGAGGGGATATTGTATTCTGAAGTGTAAGATATTCTCTTGTCTGTAACTTGTGTGCCAGGCAAGCCTGGTTTTGGTTGCTTGCAAAATACCCTCCTCTCACCTAAACTTAATTCATGTTGCCACAAGAGATTGCCACTATAGTGTGAAAACACGCAGGATTTCTTTCCATTTTCCTCCTTTTCCTGTCATTCCCAAGGCCGTGAGAAGCCCCTGTTTGTCACTGCCCGCTGCTGGCGGTGATGCTCTGCCCTCCCCAGCTGCTCTAGAGGCGGGGAGGAGCGGCGCAGCCCCATGCATCCATCCACCCATCCATGCATCCATCCATGCATCCATCCATGCATCCATGCATCCATGCATCCATCCATGCATCCATCCATGCGTTCTGGAGCGGCAGAGCCCGCACTCGCGCCTGGGGGGATGTGCGTGGCTGTGTGGCAGCATCGCTGCTGCTGGAGGGAAGGGAGGCGATGCTGAGCCGGCTGGGCTGGGCTGGGCTGGGCTGGGCTGGGCTGGGCTGGGCTGGGCTGGGCTGGGCGCCCCGAGCCCGTTCGTGCTGCAGGTGTTCGTGCATTTCAACGTGCTGGTGCATTTTAGTGCCTAGAGAGTAGAATCTCTGTGCTGCAGGTGGTTTGGTGTTGTTTTTGT
The DNA here is from genome assembly GCA_034336665.1 of Luscinia megarhynchos. NCBI lineage: Eukaryota > Metazoa > Chordata > Aves > Passeriformes > Muscicapidae > Luscinia > Luscinia megarhynchos. The sequence goes on along the minus strand of CM067577.1, from coordinate 1,590,009 downwards.
TTATTTAAGGTGGTTTCTTCCCTACTGCTCCCTTCCCCATCCATTTTCTTGAGTTGATACGAGGCAGACTTTTCAAAGCTTTCCATCCTTGTTCTCTCCGGGTTATTTGAACGGTTCCCATTGCCCATTTGTTGTGCCATGTTTTTTCATTATGTTCGAGCAATCATTCCTTTCTTTAACATTTAATACATATCGGACATTGAAAACATCACTGTATCCTCTGTTTGGCCAATGTTAATCTTAGCTTTCCTCAATACTAAAAGCTAATTGTTTTTACTTGAAGGCATAGGAAACATATTACAATTAAACTTTGCATATGCTGTAATAAAAATATATATTTTCAAACTAAAAATAAAATAAAATGTACAAATAACTGAAAAGCTTAGTAGCTTCACAGAGAGAAGTTACTTGCTGTATACTGCAGAAGAAAGACAAGCTTTTTATTTTTCAAGAGTCTTCCTGATTCCTCATGTACCTCCATTTCTACTGAATTAGGAACCTAGTCCTGCAGACTTGTACTCCCATCGACACCAGTAGGTCTCATACAGGTACAGAGGCTGCAAGACCAGTCCCTAAGTGTTGCACACAGATATATGTATATATATATATGGAAAAATATATATTGCCATTCTTGCCATGATCATCTTATGGGGTTTTATTTCAAAGCCCTTCTCCTCCAGAAGCAATGTTTTTCTGTCATGCATGAGTGAAGGAGTGTGTCAGCTCCCCCCTGCCCTCCCCTCCTCGAGGCAAAGGAAGCATGTGCTTGTTTTAGGGATCCTTTATTTCATTTTGTATGTAACTAGATGGCCTTAGTAACCAAGTAGGGTAGGGGTGGATATTGCATGCTATCCAGTGACTTAGAAACACATTTTGCTTGTTATGAGCAGAGCTTTGATCAAATAAGATAATATTTAAGATACTGATAGCCACCCAGAAGACAAGTAATTTGGAACAATAAAAAAACCTATTACCACCACTTGCCTGCAGAATTTTGCTTTTAAAAACCAGTTATAAAAAAATCCCTCATAAAACTCTCATCATAAAAACATATAAGATGACCATGGCATAAATGGTAGGACAGCTTTCTTTTAAAAAGTTTATCATGCTACAACCAAGACTTATGAATTATAATACACATTTTCCAGACCTTTGACAAAACCTATACAAGACATAGTTATCTTAAGAAACTTGCTTTTTCTAGATGTGACTGAATTGATAAATAGAGTTCCCAATCCTGCTTCTGATGTAGTTGTTTGGAATTTCAGGGCTTATGCAAAGATATGGCCAGATCTTACAAACTGCTATTCACATGACTAGTCTCACTGGGTTAGTCATGTGGACTATTCACTGAATTAAAAATTAGCAGGATTGGATTTAATGTGTGGTGGTGAAAGTGTGGCAATAGATTTAGGAGGGTCTTTATTTTCCAACTTTATACAATTGGTAATGAGCAACTTTTTTTTTTTTATTTTGTATGTCACTAGTCTGTGATGTAAAATGCCCCAAAATAAAACTGTAATTGAAGAAAGGCACCTTTATGTTAACTTATATTTTTGTTAATAGTGTTTACTTTTGCCTTTTTTGAAAGCTTTCTAGAATGTAGAGCATCTGTGAACAACATGAATAAGTAAGTAAGCACAAGCCTTTCACAGTTCTCCTAACTATAATTAGCTTTTATACTATAAAAGCTACCATGTTGTCCCTTGATGGTTATGTGATCATGGTGTTTCCATGCAGAAAACGAAGTCACAAAGCACGTGACAAAAGCATCTATTACCAAAACAAGATTTATCGTGACTGGTTTTTGATCAATGGCAGGAAAAGAGTTCAGAGTCATACAGATCCTGTTTGCTTTCAGATGGGTTGAGGGTGTTTGACACTTACCAGAAAATATGTAGCATCTTTAGAGGAACACTCTCAATACATCCAGCTGTTTCTATAAACAAGGCACATGAAACACTCTAGAATTAGCTGTTTGTGCTTTTAGTCTAAACACAGGCATCTTGGTTGGCTTTGTTTGAGCCTGATGCCTTGGGTCTCACTAAAGGCCATACAAAAGGGAGCATTGTAGCTTTTATAATAAAACAATTGGATTATTCTACCAACTTACAGGACTACAAAGCAGGTGCTTTTTATTAATTGATGAGAGCTAAAGCTCATTTTTGATAGATAATATATATTTATTAATGTATTAATGTGTGTTTTATAATGTACCCTTTTTGTTGCATACTGGTATCTTATTAAGGACATCTTTAAAGGATTTTCAAGACAATCAATGTGTACCATGATGACTGTACATAAGTATACAAAACTACAAAGGTTGTAAAGCATGGGCAAATGTTTTATTTTCAAAATGCTGTTCTTAACGAGAATAAAGGCTTTACTATTTACTTACAATGTTTGTGTCCACTTGGTTTGAAAATCCACTCAGATATTTTCCATTGCAGTGAGCAGTGCTGCAGGGAGAATTGCCCCTTGGTGCAGTTCCTCAATGTAAGCAAAGTTAAACTGAGGCAAAGCACATTCCTCCACCTTTGGCCACATTCCCACACTCACCCTTGGCTCTGGCACCTATCAAACCCTCATGAGCCAGTCAAGGAGCTCAGCAGCCAAACTCTAACACAAAAGGGATATTTTTTTTTCCCCTGTTGGTTCAGCAGTTTCCTGTTCTGGTTCAATTGCTTGTGCTTGTGAAAAGGAGAGGACAGGAGAATACAGCTGGGCTTGAAGAGTGCAGGAGAGTTTTTTCTTGAAATGGTTTGATTTTCCAGAACTGGTGTAAGAACCATCATCATCAGGAAAAAACCCAAGGGGTGGGTACTGGTGTAACAGTGAAGACAAACTCTGTGCAAGTGATGAAAGAAATCCATGTGGAACCACAGCAGGTGCTAGAGACCACCTGTGTTTTATTAGGTGCTCAGAAAAAACAACTGCACCTTTGACTTCATGGAATCATTTGTAGTTCTGCTACTATCATCTCTAATTGTGAAATTATAAAATCATAAATAGGATTGTGCTTGAAAGGGCTGAGTTAAAAAAAAATAATAAAGGTTCCTTAGCAAGGGGCCCAATCTGATTTTTACTGTGCTTGGACCTGATATAAGTAAGTAGCCTGCATAAGATTGCTGAAAATGCTGACACTGGGATCTTAATTCTACACTTTCTCAGCACATGTGCTAAGGGGTAACAAAAGGGCCTTTGCCTTTTCTCCCCTGCAGAAATGCAGAGCAGCCCCAGCTCTCCTTGCCTTCCATTGGAAAGTTAGAGTGCTCTGAACAGAGCCTGGGTTTGTGTCAATTGTCACAGCTCTGCCCAGCCAGAGGAGTCCAGCTGATGATAAGTGAAGATACAACACTTGCCTACATGTGGGTAGAACCCCATTTAATTTCAGCCAGTTTTGTTCCTCTCAGAAAATATTTTAATTGAGCATTCAGGAACACAAGATAAACACAGATTCAACATTTTTGGCTAGATATGCACTAGTCCATCTGTTTTAACAGAATTGTGCTCACTTGACTAAAACTGACTTCTTGTTTTGGCATGCTGGGTCCTTACATAACCTGCCTTTGATTTACAATACCTCACATGTAAAGCTTTAATGCTAAGAGCATTTCTCAATCAGTATCACAAAGTCCATGAGCTCTGTGCTTTGGAATTTCAGTGAGGAAACTAAAATTGAGATGTTGAAGGATTTTGTGTATGTTAGTCCATCTCTTCTGATTTGCTTCCCACTGCAATCATACAAAAAAAAAATTAACAGGCACAGTAACAAAAACCATCCATACTTCCACAGCAAATACTCTGTTGTTCAATAAATAAATAAAAATCCCCTGCCCAACCCAAAAAGTGTGTGTATTTCTTCTTTGCATGGCTTTTTTTTTCATGTTTTGACACAGATTCAGCACTCAGATTCTTGCACACAGTTCTCTGTGCCAGCTGTGGGAATTGTGTATGTGTAGCTGAGGGAAGAATTGTTTGCTAGTAAGAAATCACTGAATTGTTAAAAAAAAATTGAAAGCAGCTCTTTGAGGTTTTTGCTTTAAGGAATTTTCAATTAATAGTCAGTGATGAAATCATACAGTTCACCTAGAATATATTTTTGTCATTTAGGACAACAAGCAAGGCCAATAAAGAATAGTTTTTCTATGTCTCAGTGGAAAGAAGAATGTTATCCATGTGATTGCAAAGGGTCTGCCAAATGGGAAAAATCAGTCAAACAAAGAGCACAGGGTTGCTTGCTGGAGTAAACAGTTCTAAATGAACAAAAGCTGTACATAAAAGTAAAAATGTTCCACCCCCTAGTGAAAGCTGTTTTCAAAGCTCTGTATTCTTTCTGAATGTTGTAATACAGATTAACCTAATGTTTTTCTTCTGCTGATACAAGAGTCTGGTTCCTCATTCTATTTGTGTGATTTCAGCTATCTTATTCCCATTTTGATATTTTAAAATTGTACAAACTGCTTTTCAACTTTAAAAAAAATCTGCTTTTCTATTTCACTTCAGAAGATGTGTCTGTACTACACCTTTTACATGCAGCAAATTTGTTGGGAGATTTATATATAAAATCTATGCTAGAGGCAAAGAAAGCCAAATAAACCCCCAAAAAAATCCTTTTTTGAACACACAGTTTCAGGAGAGCTTCCAAGGCATGCAACTGAAAACCAGCAAACCAAATCCTCTGGGTACATACCAGGAATACTGGAATATGCACCAGGGCTCTGTGCTAATTTAAGGTGCTCAATGTGCTCCCAACCTGGAGAATTTCAGCTCATAGAAAAGATACAGGAAAAGTGCTGTATGAGGAGGGACACAGCAACCCCAAAATGAGACTGCAGCAGCAGGATAAACCTGGTTTACAATGGTCAAGGCAATACAAGGTCTCAATGGCACAAACCTTTCTGGATTTTAGGGCTTTTGTTTATGCAGCTGTTAAGGAGAAAAACTGAGAGTGGATTTAATGTCCCATATGACTATCAATGTCCTGTATACAAAATACTTTCTACTGCATTGAATTTTGTCTAATATTCCTCGATGTGATGAAGCAAATATTTAATAAAAATTTAATAAAAATTGCAACATTCAGAAACCTCAGGCTCACACACTTTCACATTAAAATGAGCAGGTATTTTAGGTATCTGCTAGCAGTGCTTTCAGTCAGTAGTGTCCTTGTCTTATCACAACCTGTGTTACTTAAGCATAACAATTTCCAATCACATCATACCAAGAAGGAAGCACGGGCTGTCAGCATAAATCTGGATTTCAGGCAGTTATTTAAATAGTTTTTGACATATACTTGCTTCCTATGCAGATAGAAAAGTAAGACGTCCTCAGGATTCGGATAAGCTGGAAGGAGGGAGAAAGAGGCTGCCTGGCTACGTTTTTTTGCTAGAAATTTCCATTGGAGAAATGTGTTTTCCAGGCTGTGACACCTCAAACTGAACTAACTTGCTTAAAATATTTTGAAATGTCTAAGGAAGATGTTTAGAACAACTTACACCACCTGATAATCCAGCCCATTTCTTTCAGAGAACACATATCTAAAGCAATGAACAGTGTAAATGTCAACATGAACAATCTGCCTTGCAGCTGTTTCAGTCTCTTTTCTGTATTTTTCAGTCTTTTTATTCCTTATTCATGTTTTCATAGTGAGAAAACCTGATTAAACTATGCTTTAGTCACTGTAGCCATCCCTGCAATAATAAGCACTAGTGGGGACTGATTTATTTCTTTGGAGGTGAGCTGGGGGGGTTCTGGAGGAGCACAGCTGCTAACTGCTATTTTTGACCTGCTACTCCTACTACAATAAAGTCATCTGCTCCTTGGTCTGCCACGTTCCTGGGAATGCTCATTGGACAGAGTTTATCATGTCTGTGCTGCAATGCTGAGGCACAGGTGATGGCTAAAGGAAGGACTGGAATGTATCTGCATTTACTGCCCATTAGCTCCTGGGAAGGGAAAATTCAAAAATCTGCAAAACTTGGAGCTTTTGGCCTGTTTATATAAGCATTAAGTTCAAACATCCTTATCATCTAATTTGGATGGCAGACATGGTTTTCCCTCATCTTAATGTACAGGATGATGTTCTGGTTTGACACTTGGTTGTTTCAGCATAACAGTGAATAAACTATGACCTACTTTGTGCACTACTGTATAACACAACTGGCTTGTGACAGTAGCTTAGGAAAGGTTTATGCTCCCACACTCTAATTTATAGAGTGCACTTCTTCATGGAACTCTATGAACTAGAATTTAGTAATCTAAACTGTTGAAAACAGTAATGAAAAATACTATGGACTCAGACTATAAGAAGATGAAAATCCATTAAAGAAAATCTATTGGAATAATTTATTAGCAGGGGCTTAGATTAAAATATATATATAGAAAGGAGTTTCACCCTAGCCTCCCAATGAAATGCTAAAGAAGCCTGAAATGAAATTGGAGCCACCAGCAATCTTGCTGAAATAAGACCTGACTTTTAAAGAGACAGTTTTTTTATAAAGTGTTTATAATTTTAGCCTCTTACTATTGGAAATCTGCCTGTATACAATTATTAGTGAAAACTTTCACTCCAGGAAATATTCAGTCACTAGTGACAGGAAAATGATCTATTGAATACTGATATGTTAACCAGACAAATGATAAAATGGAAATTATACCAACCCATAGACACTTCTGCAAGTCATGAATCTGAAATGCAACCATTAGAGGATCACTCAGCAGAAGAGGCTTCTGCAAAGTGGATTTTTTAAAGTGACAGGACAAACCTAATTCTCCAAATCAGGAGCAGAGTTTGTCAAGTGCTTAGTCTTGCTTTCATGACTGTAGAGGATAAAAAGTTTCAGGGCATTTTTAAATTCACTTAGGATCAGATTAGCAAAGCAAGAGCTGACATACAGGAGGCTTCCAAACACCAACATTCAGTGATGCATATGGGAAATAAGGAGTGAAAGGTCTCTTGCAGAATTTGTTTGTGCAGTGCACCATTGTTTTCTTCATACTTTGACAGGAAGACTCAGAATTCATTAGAATATATTTGAATGGCATTTTTACAATTCAAGGTGTACAAAAAGAAGAGAAAAATGGGAAGATGTAAGTATTAGAGTAGATGAACAACTGACATGAACACTTGAGTTAGGAGAGAAAAAACTACAGAGAATTAGATATTTTGGAGACTATTGCTTACAATTATCCAAGTGTCCTCCAAATCATACAATGACTTGAGATTTATGTAGAGGCAGCCACAGAAACACAACAGTTTGTGGAACACAACCCTGGACTGAGAAGCAAATCCAGAAAGAAGGCAACCAGTGCATTTCCAGAGCATCTGATTAATGCAGTATCTTTCAATTTAATTAGTCAAGATAGAAAAAGAGAAAGATGAAAACAGAAAGAACTGACCAGAAATAGAAATCTTTCCAGGGTGGCAGGTCCTCAGCTAAAAGCATTTGGGGATTTACAGGCAGCAACTAACATGGGCAGAAACCCAGAATTCCAGATTTTCTGGGCAGCTTCATGAAAATTGCATTTATACCCATTAGCCAATCTTATTCCTGACATGACTCCAACTTGCAAAATATGATAGGTTCTGTGAAGACACCAAGTTTAAACGCTTGCTCAGACTAAAAGCATCAGGTAAGAAAGGAGAGTGTTACATCAGAGGAGAGTCTGGGAGGCTGATGCCACAGGGAGGGTGTCAGGGGAGTCAGGGCAAGCAGCTCCTGTCTCTGCAGTGTCACCCATTCTTTGTATTCTCTGAGTTGTATTTGAACACCCACTAACAGCTCCTGCCTTTCCTTCCCTGCTCCACTTCCCCCCTTCTTTGTATTAACCAAGAGTCTCAAGTCTGGTTTTGTTGCAGGACTATTGGAGGCTTTATTTTTCAGCCTTTTCTGCAGGCTTCTAACACATTCCTTAGTTATAAATAGAAATTTGGGGTTTGCTTATCGAAATGGCTTACAAAAAACACCAGCAGCATTTTCTATGAAAATGCTCCAGTGTTTTTCACTTTTAAAGGTTGAAAGGAGAACAAGGAAACAAAGAAGATTGCAGAACCCATGAAGAATTTTTCCTCTCCTTAAAAAAAAAAAAAAAAAGAAAAAAAAAGAAAACCACAAAAAACAGATGTTTATATATCATCACAGAAAAATCACCAAATTGCAATTGGCCTTTTTTTCCATTACAAATGATTATTAACAACTGCAGAGTGATGAGTGGAGATAGAGCTTTGGTACTGGGGGATTAGTTCAGACTTGTGCTCTCAGACCCACTGCTGAGCCTGTGTCAGCACAGTTCAGAAGATCACATGCTGTAATTTATCTAGATGATCATCTTCCTTTTTTATTTTTTTCAAACATTCCCAACGTAGTTTCAGAAATTAAATGTTACTATAATCTTTATAAATTTTCAAAGATGTCTGAGTCAAGGGTGTGGACCAATAAATTGGATTCTGTATCATGAGTCTTATGACTTTTATCACTACATTCTCAGCTGTTAGTGCCAAGATTAAACTTTCAGAAACATCTCAAGCATTTTGAATTAGGCTTGATGAAAACCACTAGCACATACTCAGCCTTCAGTTCTGCTTTGTTCTTTGATTTTATTTTTTTTCCTTTAAAAAAAAAGAAATTTTAAGGTCTTCTTCTGTGTAAATTTAATTTTATACATGTGCTTTTAAATCAAAAGCTATCATATATATTTCCCCATTTTAAATCATTTTGACTGCAGCACTTTTGCTTTAAGAAAGAAAAAAACAAATACCTGTAAATGTAGTAATGTTTAAAAAAAGGAGAGTGAAATTCTCTTAAGTGCAGTGTACTAGTGACAGCAAGCAGTCTTCCACTTTTAACCTGTTTATAAAGCTTAGTGAAACCAAACTATTAGAAAAAATACATTCAATATATGACCATAATATATATGTGTGTATATAAATCTGTTATATAATGTAACAGATTAAAAGTGTAAAACCATAGAATATGAGGAGGTCATCACTTACAAGAATTCCATTATGAGATTAATTTAAAGAATTACAGCTGCACTAGAAGGAGGGCAAATGAAATTAGAAACAAATTATTTTGTTTAAAATCTTTCTGAATTATTTCAACCACCCTTGGTGAAAGTGGAGAGGGGAAAAAAGAAACTCTCACATAAAGCTGATTAATTCCTTACATTTTACAGGGCTGAATTTTCATAAATAAACCACAGAGACACAGTCTGTAAGAAATCTGTTAGCTATTCAGACTATGCCTTTTCCTAATCCAACATTATTACCTGCAGTAATTTTAAATATTTTCTTAAGCCTAGTGTAAGATTTCCCATTTATAAATATATCCTCCTTCCAATATTTTCTTTGGAAATGACTCAGTCCTACAAACATGCATGTGGTTGTAACTTCATTTATGGCCCAATAATAAGGATGTTTATGGAATGAATTTAAAGAAATTTCACAGTGTAGCCATTTTTTTCCTGGCTTCTGAATTTAACATTTTTCTCTTCTCCAATTAATTCTGCTTGGATGTGATATGATTGCATACAGGCATCCTTCAAAAGGATGCAGACTGGACTTCCCCTGCTCAGCTTAACTTGATATTAAGTTTTTGAATCCTTCTTCATGGTTCAGGTGGAGACACCACAAGAGTGACTGCATTTCTCTGCATCTGTTCCTGCTCTAGCACCATAAATATGCAATTTATAATGTTCTCCCTTGTAGCTCATTCATATTTGCAAGGATTTTCCAGAATGCCTCCATTTGGAGTTCTTCAGAGTATTGCTGGATGCATCTTCCCAAGAGAAAAGATTACTGCCATGAAAGAAGTGTTTTTAGTCTCTCCAGATAGGTAAGTAATAACCTCTAGTGCCAAAGGAAAAACACAGCTTGAAAATTGAATGGAATGTAAAAGAATATTCTCTCCTGTATCTGGAAATCACCCCCCTCACCTGCTGTGAAGATAACTTTCTGTCTTATTTTGATTTAGCTACATTTTCCACACACTGTGCCTTGCAAAGCCCAGGTTGATTTATAAGACCTGCCAGCTAATAGGGTCACAATTGGTATTACCAAAAACCCAGGAATATTTATTTCTTTTACTATTTTCCCTAAGAATACAAATTTTTAAAACTAAAATTTTACAAATTTTATGCGGATAAGAAGAAGAGGAAAAAAATTCCCTTAGGACATACCATAGCTGAAAGAACTGTTTGTGTAGCAGCAGCAATGATCTTTCCAACAGCAGAGAAGCAACCATTGCAACAGAGTCAGCACAGTGCTTTGGTCATGTAAGTGATGAATGAAGATTTCAGTATTTTGATTTAAAAGTTTAAATGTTTTTCAAATTCCTTTCACTGTAGGACAGACACATTTCACTTCCAGTGCTGTCCCAGCAGTACTAAATCTGCACAAAACAGTGCTCAGAACCACAATTGGCTCTTCACTCACATTCTCTGGAGGCTGAGTTTTAATTATCTTTTCTGTAGAAAGCAAACAATTTTTTGAATTCTGTAAAAAATTCTGGAACAAATGTATCCCATTAGCTGTGCCATATTAGAGAAAATTCTTTCTCCCTTCAAGTCTAAAGCTGTGAGCCACTAAACTGAGTCCTCAGTGGTATGCTTATCTCTACATTTTCAGTCTGAAATTGTTCAGAGTAAGGACTGTCATACCTTAAATACAGATCATTTTGTGGAATGTAATTTTACACAGCAGTGCAGCAGTATAGCAAATAAAATGTCAGCCAAGAATGCTGTAGCTTTATGATCCTGGATATGTGCTGAGAGAAACACACTTTTTCTTTGCACTCAGAAAGAATTTTTGCCAGCATATGCATTAAAAGAGGTCAACAGTCCTGCAAGGTGCTATTAATGCATAAAGTAATTTTCATGCAGTTTTCACACTCTCTATCCTACAGCACTTTGCAAACCTGAACTCCCTGAGAGTTTTGAACTTTCTGTGCTTTCTGACACTGACCCCCAAAAGAACACTGCTTTTGACCTGAGGTTGGAGAAGGTTTCCAAAATTGAGTGGTGGAGTTAGAATCACTGGTGTGTAGTTTAAATGGAAGTGTGTAATATCACATAGTGAAGGGTTTGGAGTTTTGGGGTTTAGAATACAGTAAAAAGAAAAGATGGAGGTTCTTGGGCATTGACTTTTCTTCCTTCCTCTTGGTTTTAGCTAGTGGGTTTTGGTTGGATAGAAAGTACTGCAGTGCAGGTCACAGGTGCTTGGTCATTGAGTCAAAAGTATAAATAATATATATTTTAATTGGATAGTTAAGTCTTGTAACCAGCAAGAGAAACCAACATTTTCTCACTTTTAGCTTGTTGGTTAGGAGTACTGAAGAACTCACTGTAATATAAATAAGAATTAATAAACAACTAAGTCCAAACATGAAAATCCATCTCTCGTGCTTTCAATCCCAACTCTGACTAAAAGTATTCTAATGAATACTCAGCTGTTTGTTTCAAAATTAATGGACATGTTTTAACACACTTTCTGAAACCCAAAAAATAAATGAAGAATTACTTTGGATTTGTTCATTACAATCAGTTTACATTTCTAATGTCTTCTTACTATCTTTTCTTTAAGTATCATACACAAACACATTTTCATAAAATGTTTTTACCTAGAACATACCCTTGCAAAGATTCATTGTGCTGAAAATCCCAGCAAAGCAGACTCTGCCTGTTAGCTCACATCAACTGAGTCTTTGGCTGATATTTCCATGGGAGGTATGCTGATCTTTCTAGTAGTGTCAATAGAATCACATTACTGCTCGAGTCATCATTTTCTAAAAGCTGTTTGGCAGCTCACCATTCATCCCCTACAGTTAGATTCAACACTGTTTACAGCATCTAATAAACACAGTTAGTTATATACAAATTAAAGAGCTCCTTCATTATTTTTCCTAATGTGGTTAATTTCATAATAAAATGCTGTATCTACTTTAAAATGTTACTTTTTTTTCCCTTTGACCATGAATCTTAATGCTTTATTTGTGCTATCTGAGTTTTTAGTAACAATAAATGCTTTGTCTGCTTGATGCAAAGAGTTCAGTGGTTTAATTAAAGGGGATTAATTGAATTTATTGAACTAATGAATCCAGTTAAACCAAATGCTTAGAAAGACAAGGTTAAAAAGTAGTTGTGCTCTGCTATTCCTTACTGTGGGAGTGTTCACAATCCACTTCAGCACAAAGTCAGCTGGGTTGATGGAATCACTGGTAAAAGCAGTTAAACTAACCTTGCTGACTTTACAATGAAATAGGGTTTAACAACACTAATAAACAGCAGGACAACAAGAGCAGACAAAAGAGCAGCTGGAGCACTAACAAAATGAATGATGGCATCACAGCTGAGATGGATAATGAAAACCCCTGGACAGTAACCTCTCAAACTAGTACAGCTGTTTCCAAACAGCCATCTGTCTGCACCCCAAGGCTGTTTGGTGTGTGGAAACTCCTAGCAGAGCTCAGTTCAGAAATTACAGAAACAGGGTGATAGTATTGAAAGCTGATGGGATATAAGCAATAGAAACTCATACTGGTTTAAGGAAAAAAAAAAAAAAAAAAAGAAAAAGGGGCAATTTTGCAATCCTTGTTTGAAGTGGTGAAACAGCTGTGTGTTGTAGAGTCCTAAAAAAATGATTTGATGACAGAAAAACTCTGTGAGAGTGGTTAAAAGAAAATTTGTTTTTACTTTGGAAACAATTGGCAAAGGAAGTCTTATCACTACATAAGTCTCCAAAACAACTTAAGTATAGTTTATAGAAAGATTAAATTTCTTCAGACACAGGAGTTTTTAATCAATTCAACTGACAAATGACACAGTCCACACTTAGCCTCTATTTTTCTTCATTGCAGAATTTTGATAATGGGTTCACCTTGTCCTCTGAAAATAAACTTCATTTTCACCTTTAGGATTTTACCTGCATGAAGACTGCAAACTATGACTGTGTCATCACCTAGTATCATATTCACCCTTTTTCACATTGGTATGTTGTGAATATATAGGTTTGTTTATTAGAAGTGGGAAACATGCATCTCTAACTTTTACTGGTAGGATGGACAATGGAATGTGTGAAAACACATGCCTTGATGAGATGATAAAAATATTAACAAATTGGAAACTGAGTCCAAACCATAAACATTAAATTGCAATCACTTAAAAGGCATTAGCAAGCCTGCAAGCTCAACCTCTATCATTATCTCCAGGAATGCAATTTTCCCAACAATTAACACTGACAGAATTAACCATGTATTAGAAAGAGAAAATTAATCTTTTATGTTTAAAATTTATAATGAGAATAATTTTATTATAGATAATTTGAATTCACTGTTTTCAGACACTTAAACCCAGATATATCAGTGTTTTCTTTTAAATAGAAAAGGTGCCTACATTTTTTTACAAAATCAACTCATAGTAAATCATAGTAGAGAGGCTATGAAAACCCTCTTGAAGAAAATTTTGGTTGCTCTGCCAAAATTTTCTTTATATGTCAGTCAAGTCTGCTGGGAGACAATTTAATGTCTCACTGATTTTATCTTTTCATCATTTTTGTGCACTGTTACTACATGATTTAATCTTCTATGTCTAAGCTACTAAAACCAAGAATTCTACTTCCCTTACTGCATAAGAACACCCCATGTATACACAGACACATATAAACACAGTTTTCCCCTGTCATGATGAATGATTTCATTCCTCAGAATTAATTATTTTCAGCTATAAAATACCCCTTGGGCAATTTCAAGGATGGGTAAATAAATCCTGATATTTCATAGATTAAAGCTGCAATATAATTATAAATAAATGTTTGGAGAATCTACACAGCCCTTGTAACAAACTCCTATTACCAAAAATTATCACTCTCCTGTAGTTCAGGGGCAAAGATTGGCTTGTTTGGGTTTGTTTTGGTTTTTTCTTAAAAACTGTACAGGCCAAGTTCTGCTGTAAATAACTGTAGGGAAATACCAATAGAATATTTACCCGATAGAAATCTCACTGTTCAGAAAAATTGTACTACAACCCATCTGGAAAAAATCAGCTTTATATGATGAGTAGCTGGTAGGTGTCTAATCTGCCCTAGAAAAAACTATGCCAGCAAATTGTCACAGCTTTCTGGAATTATTGAATTTAGGCCCTATATTGTATTTCTCATTGCCACCTTCAGCTGCACAGGCAACTCAAGTAGAATAAATTTTGACTGCAAAGAAACAGCTGAGCATTTCCACAGATATTACCTTCTCTCTCAGGATTAGTGTCCCACTGTGTGGCCTATTTTTTAATACAACTCAAAAGTAGAAAAATTCAACACAATGTAAAAACAAACAAACCAATAAAAAAACAAACAAACAAACAAAAAACAACCAAAAAAAACCCTAACCAAACAAAAACCACCACAATTTAATTCGCTTACCTTTGGCTTCCTGTTTAGTCCAGAATTTTTTCACTACCTCAGTGATGTGCCTCTCCTCTCTCAGCTTCTTTTGCCACTGACGTAGCTCTTGTATTTCACTATCACAACGAACCTGGGAAAGGAGAATCAGGAAAGAAAATTATAATTATATACCTTTGTGTTACCCAGGATAAGGATACAATTTTTTTCACAAGGCTGTGGCTGGGCAAATATGTGACAGCCATCCTCTGCTGGGCCTGAGGTAAAAGCAAAATCCCAGAGGTTTACAGTTTTCAGCTTACACAGAAATAAAATCCACATAATTGACAAATCCAATTGAAAAAATAAACTTGTCTATTAGGGGATCACTTTGATTACTAAGGACTCCTGAGAATGAGATTGCAGTGAGATGATTCTTTTGAGTTAATTAAAATTTAAAGCCTTATGCTGAAGGGTATTAGTGCTTTTAGAAAGGCATAACCCCATGAAACCAACCCATTGACCAAAATAACAGAGCAGAGGTGGAGCATGAAGGGTCAGACAGAAGCAAATTTATTCCTTTGATTCCACCTGATTCACACCTGCCTCAGCTGCAAATAGACTGACTGGCAATCCCACCCACACAATTTTCACCAACAGGAGAAGCATTAATCTGATATTTAAAGTAATTGGACTGCATTACATGATATCTATTCTTGTCAGTCAATTGCCTCGTGAAAGGCATAATTCTGCTTCCACAAAAAATTACAATAAAGGCCTTGATTTCGTTTAGATGTAAGTTGAATTTTTCTAGTATTGTTTTTATACTGATGTAGTTCCTGCTAACATAGAAGTGAACCAGCTCTGCCTCAACAGCTTTTGCCACTCTGCTACTTACACTTGTAAGCAGGATTTGATTAATTAGCAGTGTGTTGCCCACTGCTGGCATTCACACAATTACTACCTCCAGTGCACTAAATACTCTCCTGAGCAGCAGTGGAGAGGGACATGCCAGTATTACCTTAGACACTGGCAATTACTCTCTTGAACTCTATTCTGTGCTCTTCTCCATTACACTCTGCTTTTCTCCCACTTTGCTGAGACACATACAGGGCAAAAGAGCATGACTTAGTTTTCCACTAGTCATAAAAAACTCCAAACCATAAAGAAAACAGTATAAATTATTTATCAAAAGTATTCTTTCCTCTCAGGATGTCTCCCCTGTGCTGCAGCTAAGAATGCAATAAACAGTAGGTGAACTCCCACAGCACTTTTCAATCCACCCAGGAGAAGATAACTTGCTATGTTTCAGACAGTGCACTGGCACAGCAGAAATACTATACAAGGTAGTCAATCAATAAAAACAACCAAGACTTTTGCTCAGTGACTTGAGATCAGATACATCTCAGACTTCCAATCATATTCCATTATACTTATATAGTTCTGTAGTATCTTCTATAAAAGTTATAAGGACTTCTTACAAGGCTGCTATGAAATTTTAAAAATTAAAGAAGTTATGACTACTAGTGACATCTTCAGCTGTACAAAAAATAAGATAATTTTCTATTAAATCCATCAAATACTATTTGCAAAAATAAAATATAGTCCAAACACAGGTTAATTTATTTTGGCTTGCAAAACACATTTTTCTTTTATGCTGCCATGTATGCTTTTATAAGCCAAATAATTCCTTATGACATGAAGTCAGTTTGTCTGCACAGGAAAGGGTTAAGGAAAGGCTTATGGGTCACAAACATATAAATGACAGAAGTGCAAGAGGCATGGAGATAGAGAAATTACTACCTCTATATCTAAACATAAAATTCCTGAAAACATGATGTGTCCATTTACAACTTCAGCTGTGTAAGACTTGTATTTTGGCCCATGACAGGGCCACAGTCTTTCTGAATATTGAAAATAAAGACAATAATTCTTAACTGTTAAAAGATAAAAGGCAAGTATAGTAGATTCTGTATAGACTCCCAAAGCAAATAAAACAGTAGCAGTACAATGGAATACACAGTGAAATGCAGAGTTCTGAGATAAAGGCAGAGTCAGATACTCAAATACTCCAAAGTCAGCATTAAATCTAAACAGTAAAATGAGCTCCTAGAACAAAGTGTCTTTTTAGAAAAGTGACCCAGAAATGGAAAAAAGAACAAGATATGCCACCTGCAATAAAACAGGTGACAGGAATCTAACAAAAACACATTAAAAAGTTCCAAATAAGCTTAATAGACTCTAATTCGAGCATAGTTATAATATAGTTTAGGATACTGATAATTCCTTAGAAAGTTCTGTTTTGAAGCCAGAGTGCAATGGCAGCAGGATGAAAAAGCTGTGACTGAGCAGCAAAATCTCCAGGCAAATAAAGAGAGAGTCAAGAACCTTGTCCAAACAACTGCCATGCCTCTCCTGCAGGGCAGCCCTGGTGAAGCCCTGGAGGGGTTTGAGCTTTGAAGGGAGAGTTCACTCCTACACTTGCTGAAAATAACAGGAAATATTTGTGTGGCCTTCTAGGTTTGAGCCTTTGCTGGTAGTCACAGCTTGCTGGAAAGCAAGATAAACTGTGATAGCAAAAGCACAACTACACTTTGCAAAATACAAAGCAAAATTGAAGCATTTTTATCTTCAACTTTTGCTGAAGAGACATGTATAAAATAGCAGTGAATATTTACATAATGCTGTCCAATTTCAACTCTAAGATATTACAAGATTTAATCAAAACCCCAATGCTTTCAGTGCTAGGTGAGAAACATGTAGCACAACAGATAAGGATAACACTACAGGTTCACCCACAGGCATCAGAGGAAATTCTATTAATGAAAAATTTCTGTTGGTCTAGAATAGTTATGCAAATTTTAAAGATTAAAAAGATCCCATTAAAAAAAAATGGCACTAAGCACAGATTCTGCAGTAGAGGGGTGAAGGAATATATAATCTTTTGTTGGAAAAGTGCCTAGAAAATTGACACCTAGCTGAATACTGCCTTGGCCCGTGCCAGATGAATGGAACCTCAATAAAAAAGGATGGTGGGAAGGGAAAAGGAAGAATTCTGATGACAGAGCTGTCTCAAGTCTTACTTGAGTGCTCCTCCTGGCCCTCAAAGAGCCCTCTCCAGATAATGCATTCCTTTCTCTGATCTCCTCAGCAGTTGTATTTCCCACTGCTATTTGTTCTGGAATTTGGTTCTTGATTAAACTTGAAATAATTATCAGAGTGCCCATCAATATCTTTGTATCAAAGACTGTAGTAAGGACTTGGTTGATGGAAGACATTAATTATTATTACAACAATTAAAGAAGTGTTTTTCTGAACTATGCTGCAGGTGAGGATGAATTTACTGTTTTGATCATGCTTTACTATCAGAGTTCTCAAGATTTTGTACCTATAGCTTTTTCCCCCCCTTTACATAGAAAAATCTTTACTGCCTGATCCATTTTTGCATTTTTTGCCATTTGTTTTTGATCCTGGCATGCTCAGACAGCTGGAAGTAGCAGGAACAAGTGAAGTATCAAGAGAAGACATGACATTCAGTCAGTTATATAACTAGATAAACTCTACTGCCTAAATCAATATGATCAGCAAAATACCTCAAAAAATGTCTGAGTCCAGAGAAGATGTGTCTTAGAAGAGCAAGGTTGAAGTACCCTGTCTCAGTATTATCAGCCTCTGTAATTTTTTATTTCAAAAGCTGTATTTCAAAGTTCTAAATCATCTGAATTATAAAACAAGGTTTAATGAAAAATAGTTTAGAATTTTGACACAATAATATCTTTAGAAAGCAAACCAGCATTATTTGTAAGTATTCAGTTATTATCCACTATTAGCATTCAATCAGGATTAGCTGACTGAGCTATTTATTTTAAAAGCAAATAATCTGAATTCTTTGGTAATTTTTCATAACATCATTAATGTGATGAAATCCCATTTAAGCTTAGTGTTCTCTTAATCTGCAACCCCAAGGATAACACATTGCCCTATGTAGAAATTTGTCACTAATGATTTTTATTTTATATTCTGATTGCAATTTTCAATTTTTAAAACCCCATGTTCTTTCACCTCGAATAAGGTAAAACATTAATAGCTAATTTTATAGCCTGCATTATTTTTTATGTCTCCTATTTTTTATAGCTAGATTTTGCTCTCTCATTTCTGGGAATTGGTTTAGGATGATAAATATCCATGTGAAAATCCTGAGGTTGATCTATGCAAGGAAGGATTGTGCCCTTCACAAGCTTTCAGAGAAGCAGAAGATATCTGAGCAACCTTGCAGTGTTCAGCAAACATAACTGTTATTGGGTAATGGTTGCCTCCACTGTAAGGATGCCTGCAGGGATCCTGTCAGTGCTAATTAATGTTAGTGTCAATGCTGTCTCTGTTTAAAAAAAGAAAAAGAAAGGAAAACGAACAAGCAGAAAGAGTCACAAAAATCCATCAGTCAAGAAGAACATTTCAAGGTATTTCATTGTCTTTGGCTGCACAGCACATTATAGGAGACACTTATATATTCATGTTTGTTAAAAATAGTAGAGAGTGTTTTATACTGATTGGTATTTAAAGAACACCTGGCATCCAGAGATGTCTCACTGTCCATCACAACAAAATTACTGCTATATCTGGAGGCTACTTACAAGCTTAAGTTTTGATAAAGGAAATCAAAGATATTTCTTCATCACCAAAGTCACCTGAAATTTCAAGTAATTTCTCCTGGAGGTGTGAAGGTTAGAGCTTTTAAAAATATATTTGACAGAACTTGTTCAGGATTTTCAAAATAATTTATTTAGTGTCCTAGGATTAGCATGGCTGTTACCCTCCAAAATAATGGCACTGGGCAATTTTCTTTGCATTTATTTCATGCACCTTGCTTTCCCCCTTAAACTGGGAATGGCACTAGTGCTGTGTTACCAGTATGCCTTACAACATCTGCCTGTCATTTGGTTTCCCTTTCCTTGAATAACAGCCCTCATGCCTCTCATACATCTCCTGTCTCAGTCCTGGTCTCAATTCCTTGTCCTTTCTTTCTGTATGCTGTTATTGCTCAACAGACCTCACCAATCCTCCTCATGCATCTCCACACGCACTCACATATCCCTGCATGAAGCAAAACAACACTCCATCCTTGAGAACTACCCAAAGCAACTTGCAACCAAAGAAAGAAAATTGTTCTGTGTTAATTATACCTTGGAAAATCTAATTTCTGTGGATTTTTTGTTGTTGAGGAAAACAGTGTGATTACATCAGCATAAATGCCTGTGAAAAAAATTGTAGTCACTAAGCATAAGGCAGAGCAACATCCAAAGCCAATGAACCATAGGGGTCTCAGCAGCTATTTATAGAATCCCCTACTTAAAATTTATGTAAGGATTTTCCCCAGGGCCTTCACAGTCCTACAGTTTTCAACATCAAGCAAAATAATTATAGATTACTCCTACCCGATAACCTCTCCAGAAGGACTGAATTAGTATGCTTGCTTCTTCTTCTGATAGAAGCAGAGATAGAGGAATTGGTGGTCTAGGACTTAAAAAAAAAAAAAAAAAATTTATAAACAGCCAGTCTATAAATGTAAAACACTTTCTTCCCTAACACATTTGATCAAAAAGAGAAATGTTGTTCAGAAGCCTGAAAAACACAATTTCTTATTGCTCTGTAAACAAAATGCACAAACAATATGTCCTTCACAACACATTGTTATATACACTACAACAATTCCTTTTTAAAACAATAATACACAAATGGCACAGCAGGCACAGTCATATTTCTCATCTTTCTACATGTATTTCCAACTGCCCCTATTGTGGTAAGCTTTGAGGTGGTAGTGGGAGGTGGGCAAGTAAAGCAGTCTGCCATTTGTAAAGCAGGGAAGGTTCTGGAGTGTGTGCAACAATGAACAGACTCAATGTAAACGTTTATTACATGAAATACACAATATAGAAACATATCTTAGTACATTCATTTACATTATGGTGTCACTTTAAATTTAAACATGCTAAAAAACAAAGATTATCATATCTGCATAACATGAATACACCCTTAGAAACGTCTAAACAAGTTCTTAAAATGCTGCAATTTTATTTTTGATACCATATACACTTTGTTTTGTTGATAAAAGAATGTAAAATATTTGTGAACTCAACCATTTTCAGCCAAAATATACTCGTAGTTTGGAAGAATATTTGGTGATTCTCTTGCTACCAATTTTACTGGGAACAAGCTAGCAATTAAATGCAGCCATCTAGTAAAATCTCAAATGACTACATCAAACCTTGGTTCCCAAAAGCCATTTTCTATGGGTGTTGATTTATTGCTCAGACATGATGATTTAAAAAAAATCATCCATTGGAAAGCACAAAACAAAATTTGTTTGTGTACTGTCTTTTACAAGAAATGTAATTTGCAGCCAAAGAACTATAGGGCAATAACACTGCAACTCCTGAAAATGCCAATCTGTAGAGAAGCCTTGGCACAGCATTAGTATGGCTGCCAAGAGCCACCCTCCCTGCATGGGGAACAGACTGAACACAGCCTTGACTTGGAAGAACATGACTTGGAAGAACACAACATGATGAATTTGGATGCAGCACCCACAGGCAGCCCATGCAGGAACATGATCTATAGTGTTTCTGTTATAAAGAATACATACACTGCAAAGCCCATCAATAACCAGCTATTTATTTAGGCAGTCTCACATTTTCTGGCTAAAATGCTGCAATATCTTTTGGAAATGTATTTATGGCATATTATAGCCCAAGCCAGGAGGCTTGACAGCTTACATTTTCCTTTCACTTAATTTCATTCCTATTAGTCTCTGCCCTAGTAAGCTTCCTATGCTCTCTGACATCTTTCTCTTAGGGCTTGTCTTCACTGCAGGAGCATTTCAGCTGAGAGCACAGCCTTACCTCTTATCTAATGCTACCCTGACTCCACTGTTTCAGCCTGTGTACTCAGCCAAATTGGTCTCATCGTCATGTCAGCTGAGTTTTGGCCTACATTTATTTTAATGTGAAGTAAAACCTTGGTCTGTTTGGAAAAGTCTCTCCATTAAGCTAAACCACCCTCAGTTCTGTGTACATTAATTAGCATTTCTCCTGCTCAGGGGAAATCATAAGTGCTGGACAAGCAAGGCTGCCTAAGATAACAGCTTCTCCTAATCAGACTTAAAAATCTGAAGTTGGCTGTGCTGGTTTCCCTGATAGGCTTTCATCCTCTGTTCTATTTTAGATCTTTTTGAGAACCAAAACTTAGGGAAAATCACAGGAAGACCTGCATATTTTACAGCAGTTATATCAAAGACACTGAACTTCCTCTAAGAGTAAGTACATCTCCAAAGAACAACTTGAGATTTCTCCTAGCCTGCAAGGTCAGCTCTAGCATTTCTTTGCTCTCATTTTCAAATTATAAAAATTCCTATCCTATAATCCAACACTAAAACTGAGAAAGCAATATTAAAAATAAAACAAGAACAGGATTTAATTTTTAGTGTGACAACCACTGGCAGATATCAATCCTTTCAATGGCACAGCTTTAAAGTGCAGATGTCATGCCAGGTCCAGTTTGGTCTAAGGGAATAAATGGAGAATATACACAATTGTCTGTAGGTCAAATAAAAATAGAATCTGAGCAGAGGAGATCACCCCTCAGCAG
Organism: Luscinia megarhynchos; assembly: GCA_034336665.1. Taxonomy (NCBI): domain Eukaryota; kingdom Metazoa; phylum Chordata; class Aves; order Passeriformes; family Muscicapidae; genus Luscinia; species Luscinia megarhynchos. Next base: position 1,567,997 of record CM067577.1, on the reverse strand, counting down.
GGAATGAGGGAAAGAGGAGTCTGTCATTTGTGGCAGAAGACAGCTGGATGCCTCCAAGATGCAAACTGACTGTACCATGTACACTAACCACACTCTACTTTAGTCCTGGATTATGCACAATCTTAAAAGCCCACACATGAAACAGTGATATCTATTTAGATATACATATATTGTTTAACATAAGTTGCAACTGTAAAAAAGCATCAGAAAAAAATATTTTTCTTAAGTATTTTATTTTACTAAATCTGCATAAAGCAGACACTGACCAAAGTTAGATTCCAGAAACACATTTCTTGCTTTCTGAGCAAACTTGTGCAGAACTTGATTCTGTGAGTTATTCACTACTTATGTGACATTATGCAAGGAATTTCACACCCAGAAAATACAAAACAGACTTTCATTAAATAAATGAAGGAGGCATTGAAAAAGGTTCTTAATGAAGACATGTATCTGATTTCAGAAGATGGTATTCTCAATGAATTCTGAAAAAGGGAGGAAAAGAGTCCCTCCATTATCTTGTCTCCAAAACAGACAAAATAATCTCTGGGGGTTCATAGTCACACTGGCACTGAATTCAGGCAGTTTTTCCACACAGTAATGCCCAGAAATTCTGATTGTCTTCACATTCCCAATCTTTCTTACAAATAAGCCTGATTCCTTCCTTGGAAAAAAAAATATAAGAAAAAATGTGATCAAGAAAATGTTCAGTATATAGAATTCAGGGTTTTGTAATGGCTCTTGCTGTTCCAATCTGTTCCCTAACAGCAGCAGACAACCCTCACACTGAAGCAGCAGCCTTGGGGCCAGGAGCCTGCAGGGCTCAGGGTGTGCAGGGTGAGAGTGCAGCCTCCAGGCCTGGGCTTCTCTCTGCTGTTAGAAAACTCTTCTCTAGAAATATTGAAGCAACCCTAATGAAAAGGATGAAGCCTCATAATTCAATACAATGGCCACAGCCATATTCACTTCACTTTGACTGTGATGATTATTGTTCTTGAATATTTAGATCATGTACACAGGCAATGACAGAGTCACTGAAAAGATCATAATCTAAAAGAACAGACCACAGAATTGGGGTAAATATCAGACATGCAAGTAAATGACCATGGGGATCTGCATAACTCTAAAAAAGGATTCTGAGAAAGTCTTTGTTTTGGGAAATACTCAAAAAAATCACATGCTGGTCTGAACAATGAAAAAATCTCTGCTGGAAATTTCTCAAAGTAGTTGTCTTTCATATTTGCAGTGTTTCTTATTCCTAATGACAGACTCTAGAAACACTACAGTAACAGCTGCCTTCTTTAGGTCTTCCTTCTCACATGCCTATCCAGATCTCCAAAAGTGTGCAATTAATGAAAAAGTATTGTTTTGATTTAAAATAATTGTCTCAAAAATCTCTGCTTATAAATGCTACTGAGGTCATTTAGCCAAAAAGCAGGGAAATGGTGGTTCATAAGCAATCAGACACTGAAGAACTGATTCATCTGACCTGGTATTTAAAATCAATTACATATATTGATCAAATATTGCACAGGCACTGTATGAGCCTCTCAGGTTTCCTGGGAAATATTCCCTCAGACACTTGAGAAAAACACCCTGGAACATTTTCACAGGTCAAACAGAGTGTGAACTGAGACCTTTCTTTGTCACATTTTCAGTATTAGCATAACTCTTCCATAGTCAAAAATAAATTGCTAATCACTAGTTTTCTTTTGCAACAATCTAAATGCAGTAGAATAAGATTATTAGTATTTGAGAAAAAAAAATCCTTACAAGAAAACATTTTAGCCCATTATATAGAGAGAACATTTTTGAAGTATTGTAATTGGGGGCAATAACCAAATTTAAATTTTTTTAAAAGAGGAACTGCATGCAACCAAGTAGACAAAGTATGACTAGTTAGCAGGAGTCTAAACTCCTCTATCATCTTGTCCAAATAAAAACTCCTTTTTACTGTCAATAGTGAATTGAATTTAAAAATTATAAATACATTTGAGAGTCTTATCAAAGTGACCATTGTGATAATATGAATTCGAACTCTTAAACATACCAACTATTTATATACTTGCTTATCTATTTATATGCTTGCTTATCTATTTATAATGAAGAAAAGACATGATAAAAAGACAAGACAGTGTGGAACTAACATAAGAAAGTTGTTATGTGGGGAGGCAGAGTCATGTAACCAACAGCAGACTGGGGAAGAACAGGTGATTTGTAGCAGGAATGTCAGAGGTATTAGAGGAAGCACAGCAAGAAGTCTTTGTAATGAGAACATGCCAAAAAATAGCAGAGCAAGAATATTTGTCTTCAGTTCTGTCTGAAAATTGCAGTGGATTTCTTGCCTCACCCACACTCTGCCTGGGAGGACGTGCCCATTTCAGTGCTCAGCTCAGCTCTCTGTGCCTGCATGCTGCTACACATTTTGGAAGTCACAAAGCATTACTTCAGCTTTCCCTCTCCTAGGACCAATATTTATGTAGTCTGTGAGAGTGTTTGTGGGCCTGGACTGAAGGAAACCAAACATGGACCTATTCCAAAGGCCACTCATGTCAATGGGAAAATTTCCATCTCTGTTTGTGTACTTTAGGTCAGACTTTGTGTGCTGAAAACATGAAAAACTCCCCTCAGTGCTCCAACAGCAACATTAGGAAGATGTCACAAAGCACTAATAAGTTTTCAGTTTTCTCAATGCCATTTTGACAACCTTTACAAAAATTAAAGCATTTTTAATGCATCAGATAAAATCTTCAACCTCATAAAGCACCATTACAAGATATAAATATTTTACACAGAAAATTTCTGCAGTCTTTCAACACACGGTTTTTAAATTAAAAATAAAATTCTCCTTTGTTAAATTGAATTCTGCCACTTTTCTTGAATGGCAATTTTGTACTTGGAAACACACAGAATAACATTCATGGAGATGTATTTGTTGGGCTTTCCATTATTACAATAAAATGTTATTTAAATCTCAAATTATTGAAGAAAATTAAAGAAGAAAATATAAAGCAAACCAAGCATACTGGTTTAGGCACAAACCAATGAAATATGGCAGTGTGCAGAAAGCACAGCCTGTAGAAACTGGGCATATTATAGGGAGAAAAAAAATCAGTCACCCGTGCAAAATTACCCCTACTGGCCATCTGAGAGCTGACAATGAAGTCAACTGTAAAGGCAGCTGAGACCAGCAGACTTCACCCAATTAAAATATCTGGGGGAGGGAGAAATAAAATAATCAATGTGTATATATGTGTATACAGATATTTGGCAAAAAGCCACTATTCAAAATTTAGTAATCATTTATATTGTAGCTGCCCACTTCAGTAAAGCCATTTTCTCTGTGCCTGTACATTTGTTTTGGTACATACAGACAGATTAAACCAGGAAATGTGTCCTTCTGAACTAGGTAGCAAGTAAATACCTCCAATAAAAGAGGAAATGCAGATTAAAAAAAATCTTGTGAATTATTTTTTATCTGAATTTCAAAAGCCAGGAAATACTTATGCTTGTTGCTAAGATGGGTGCACACACCATACACCACTCTCTCTCACTGGATGTAAGGTCAAGGGCTGTGTTGAACAATGCTGTCATACTGTTAAATTTACATGACAGACTTCCATGATATCACAGTTTTTCAGGAGTAGGGGAACAGTGTTTTATCAGTTTCTTCATATTTCTTTCATTACTATGCTAAAGAAGGTTGGGAAATTATGCTGCCATGCTACTTAGACTACCTATGCCAGAAAAGTGACACTTCAGAGGGAGCAGAGCATAATCAGAGCTCACTGACTTCCCTGGCCCTGATTCAGTGCACTGAGCTTGGTTACTTGAACTGAGCTCAGTGCTGTTCAACCAGAAACACCCCTGGAAATGCTGACAAAAGGCAACTGTGGTGCTCATCAGCATATTTATAGGATTACAGAACAGTCACAGCTCTAATTCTGTTTCCTTTCCTTGGTTCTCTGAAATGGAGAACAGGTAGGTCAGTTTGTATTGCAGCAAGTGCCCAACTAAAGTGCTGCTTTTGTGCTCCAACTCCACTTCCCTGCCCTCTGAAAGGTGCAGCTGTCCTTTCAGGCAACAGAAATGTCTGGCATGTGATATGGAGCTTACCAGTCAGCATTGAAGCTGCTCCTTCCACTGCCTTTGAAATCTGCTTGGGGAATTGAAGATCCCCAAGGGATGGAATATTTTGTCAGGGCTACTGGTAACATACAGAACTCAGTGCAAGACTAAGATGTCACAGCAATTCTTACACTAAAGGCAGAAACAAATCCAAATTTTACAAGATCCTTCACCTACAATAACTAGGTTTTGAAGGTGCAAGGTTTGAATTTAAAATTCTGAAAAGTGATGCAGCATTTAGGTCTCCTTATGAGGGAAAAGTAGGCTGCAAGAGCTCATTTTAGAAATGCATTGCACAGAAAGTGAAGCTCATAAGACTGTGGCTTTGACTATTCTTAAAAAAAAAAATCCAGCTTCAAAGAAGAAACTGGAGGCACTGGAGGAGAGCCAAAAAAGTCATACTCAAGTATGGAATATATTAAAAAGAGCTGAATCTCGGATAGAAAAAAAATTAATATTCCTCTGGGGTTTTTTTTTGTTTTGGTGATTTTTGTTGGGTTTTTTTTAAGCATTAAGATTGCTTGGCACTGATAGACCCATCTGAACAGTTGAGATAAGAGTGTTTTCCATCAAAATTTGACCAGCACTTTTTAGTATATTGTCTCTTATATATTCTTAGTCCTGTTAAAAAAATGAAAACTCCTTTAAAAATAGAAATGGAAATGACAATAAAAAGCGTAGAATCAATTACATTTTAAGTGTGATAGCTGGAAGGAGATAATAATAAACTATTTATGACATATCCAGGACATAATAATAAATTTTCTTATTTTTATTCTAATTTAATATTGCAGCATTCACTTTGCTCCAATAATTTTTACTTCAGAAGCAGCATTTTTAAATCTGTAATTTTAGGATAAGCTCATTAAAAGTAGTTTTTAAATAATAATTTTAATAATTAATATTTTAAGGGCCTACTTGTTTAGAGGATTTAAGATGAAGTGTATCAACTGGGACTCTGACACTTCAGTGTCCTTGTGGAGCTGTCTCTGTTATTTAGGAGCACCACCACTAGCAGAAGCTATGAGTCATTCAGGCTGTGATTCCATAGTGTATTTCTCCTGTTGGCAAAGCTGACTTAAGCAGTTCCTACCACCACCTCTCTGTCTTAGCAGCTCATTTATTTTACTCACCTTGCCCTGAGCCCTTCATTTTAATCCTTTGTTTGTGCCAATGCACAGGTTTGCCACTCTCCAAGGTGAAGGAGAAATTATCTGTTTTAAATAGCTGTACAAACCCTCCTCACACATTTTGGCAGAGATATTCCTAACTCAGAGCAGCCCTGATCAGAACAATCAAGCATCCTACTGATCAGGGTATTAGGGTGCCTACAAGCAGCTTGGGGTGAAGAACAGGGAATGTTTTTGTTCAGCTTTCCCTCCAAGAGAACCACTTGTAAAACTGTGATCTTAGAGATTTTATCTTTGATACAAACATCCCTTCCTCACAATCCTGTGGTGTCAAAACTGCCTTACTGGCCAAGGGCTCTTCTGTGTGCTTCAGAAATGGCTGCAACAAGCAGGCTGCAGCTCGTGCTCACTTTACAAAGGGCTAAACCCCAGCCTTACATGGGCACTTGTTGGCAAGAACTGTGCTTGGCAGAACAGAGCAGCTGTGTCCCACCAGAGGCAGGACAGCAGGATGGCTGAAGGTATCACAGTTGAGATGAAATGGGTCATTCTCCAAATGTACTGCAGAAATGTCCTACACAACTCTGAGCACATGACCACCTCTCAGGGAATCAAAGTTAACCCTTCTGACACTGTCACCAGGTTACCCACAAAGACCTGTGATAAGGAACTTTCCTCTTGCTCCACTGGTGTCCTCAGGCTCCAAGTGTCACATGTCAAGAATTCAAAAAAGCTCCATTTCCACTTACATTGTGTAAGAAAGTAAATGTATCTACAAAGATTCCATTCAAGTTTTCAAATTGAAAAATTTCTTTAAAATCTGACCTCTGTTAGTTTCTTATTCCCTCACTGTGGATTAATCCTTTGCTTTTCTCACACAGCAGCTGTATTTTAAAGGAAATGCAGTCTCAAGGACAGTAGCATTTTTTTCAAAACTATCATGCTGCTTGGTTCTACAAAAATACCAAGGAATAGATGATTGAGGTTGCCAAAAACAAGTCGTAAATGTGCACAGAAATGCATCCTGACACAAGGATTGTTACAGGTATTTCAAAAGCACCTGCTTGCAGTTAGACAAGAATTTCTTGGCTATACCCTCAAAGAGATTTCCATAGGAGGAAGCAGCACTGAAAACGTTGCTTTACTCCTTAGTACAAAGATATTCATAACACTACCAGACTATTCAAATGTCCTGCATTCTACAATTAAAACGTTTAGGAATTTGAAATTAATTTATCTGTGAACAATTCTGGTACAAAATACCTTATAAGAAATACACTAGCCAGTTAGAAACTATCCCATAGTTCTTTGTTGCACACAATAAAGAGCAATTTCAGGGCACAGTTGCAACACATTGAGGCTCAACCACTTTTTTGGGACAGCAAGGGCAAAGAGTAAAATGAGAAAAGATTATTCTGAGCACTGCAATATCTTACCGATCCTTTAGCCAGTCCTTAACAAAAGGAATGGAAAACAATTCTGTGAATGACTCATCTTTCCTCTTCGGATTCTTGCTAAAGAAAAAGGAAAACAACTCATATTAATTTAAATTTCAGCTCTTCAATTTGCAAATTAGTGCCTTGGAATCACTGAACATACTTAGTAGCAAAAACCATGATTAACTTACTTGTATAACCACTCAGTTAGGAAATCAGAGGGAATAAATTTGGTTCTTTTCCCTAAAGATAGAAGATAGTTTCAAATTATTTATTATCTTTGGATTGGTCATATGTTTAAGCTAGAATTGATTGTTTTTATTAAATAAAATATACAGTACATTACTCTGTCTACTCTTTATTGCTACTGCCAAAATTTTAGAAATTTTGTGCAATGATTTCAAGACAAACTATGAATGAGAAAATTCTACATATATTATCTTGATATTTGCTGCAGTATATCTAAAACAAAGATCTATGAATGGTGTTCTAAGTGGCAATGTCATTGTGAAGAAATTAACAGAACTCATTCATACATGAAAATATGTTTGTAAATTCCTTGCCATTTTGTTTAAAGTTCTATTATCATACTCAAAATACTTCACTTCTTCCAAAACACAAAAGGAACATTGATTGGATGTTGTTTCCTCCTGCATGGAACCATGTGTGAATACACACAGGCAGAGTATTGAACAGCTGCTCTGGCCAAATCATCTGCTGGGTGGTCCAGAAAGGAAGGCAAAACCAAAGGAAGGCTTTTGTCTGCCCACAGCCACAGAAACCATGGGCATTACAGAGAACCAAGCAAGAAGTTCAAAACTGGAGCTTCACAGCAAAACATTTGTGCCCTCTGCTCCCAGTTCTCAGCAAAGAGAATTTTGCAAAATGTTTTGCAGCAGGTCACCCTTAGGGGCTTGTACAGCCAGTACCACAGCCAGCCATTCAGAACCCGAATTTTGATAAGGCCAGAATGGATTAGGAAATCCCCTTTTTTTAAGGACTTCCTCTCCACATTCCATCTTGACAGACTGATGTATAAATGAGTACAGGTGCTATCACAAACTGCAGTAACCATAATGTGGAGAACAGAACATGGAGCTCTGGTTGGAATAACAGAAGAGCTGCAGTACCTGCAGAATCCCTCTGAGATGTTCTGGAGGCACACAGCCACAGTGAACCCCAAAAGACATTGAGCCCCTGCAGCCTTTGAGCTAAAAGCAGCTGGGCTCCCATCCCAACACTTACCCTGTCAAGCAGGAGATTCAGCTCTAATAATTGCTTCTTAGGAAAACAATTCTCACTGGTAAACTGCTCAATATCACACAAGAGGCTGAAGTCTTGATTAAACTGTGAGAAGTTAACATACTACTACCACTTGCTAAGGAAAATACAATAAACACTTAATTGAAAATCTAATGCATGAAAAATGACTTTATTCTATGCATTATCCTCAGATGTGAACAGAGAGGCAGGAAAAAGTCTTCTACATGGCATCATTCTTTCAGTTTATGGTATATGTCATCATTTGGGGTCAGCCACAGGTGAAGTGGAAGAGGAGCATGGTGTGAGGTGCTGACTGCCCAGGGAAGAACACAGGGCACTCGGAGCTGGGGGCTGACAAGTGAGAAGTTTAGTGCTGGACTGCAGGGCAGTCCTACAGGACACCCAGGAAAGCTTTCATTTTCTAAGAGAATCTTACCCTTGGTAGAAATACAGTCTGACTCCAAACACACACACACACACAAAAAAAAAAAAAAAAAAAGGCAGAAGAACAGAAGACGAGATCATCATAAAAGAATTATTAATCCTGAGCCATATGTGCCTTTATGATCTATTTTGTGACAACCAGAGCTTTGGGGTTCAGGAAGGGCTGCATGAGTGCTTGGCTGGGAAGAAACACAGCTCCTCATGCAGTTTTCACACTTATGCAAATCCCAAATGCTGTTCCAGGAAGCCAAACACCTAAACTTCAAGAGACCACTGCCTTCACTGCAGAGCTTGCTATGAGTCACTTCAGATGGTAAATGGACAAATCTTGGCATGCACAGAATCCTAAGCAAACAGCAGAGTCTGATCATCACTGTACAGCTACTCTCAACCACGGGATGAAAACAGGTCCCATTACTCAGGGAATTGTTTCAGAGAATAAATTCTACACTTTGACAATAAAATTCAATTTAATCTAGTTGCAATTTAATCTGTTTTAAGTAAATTGCTTTTCCTTTGCAATGGAAAAAAATGATCAGAACAGGGTTGTCAAAACAGCCATCACCAAAGGAATCAAGTTCATCTTGTTTTATCCTTGTTAGAGGCAGTGAACTTAGCAGACAGGAATTCAATCAAGCTGAATATTTTTTACTTCATTTTCTTTGCCAGGAAACAGTTTATTTTGCTAGTGAATTAAATCATTAGTTGCACAGCAGTCAACATGTATAAAGGGAAAAAGTTACATAAATTGACCTGCCTTTGACACATTCCTCCTATGCTGCATGAATCCAGATAAAAAACAGGAAATATCTGTACAATATGCATTGTTAACCTGCAGATGTGTTTATAAACTGTTTATATTCAGATTTAATTTTCCATTTTTCTGTTTAAATATGATGTGCTTGGTAATAACCATGAAAACATACTGGTGATCAGAAGATGGCAAAGTCCTTAGAAAAGCTTCTTCCATTCCCTTTCCCTGATCTATCATAATTTTAAATATAATATATTCCATTACAGAGCCTGATACAGCTTCCTCCTTCTGTGATAGTTGACTAAAAAGAAAAGTCAGTTATTCTAATAAAAACATTTATACATTGTTCAGTTTAATGTTGAAAAATGAATGCATTAGTCAGTTCTCATGAAAGAAAAGATTTAAGAAAATAGTCTTCCCCCTGTAGGCATTTGACAGCAGATGGGATAAAACACAGGAGAACTTATGGCAGGGAAAAAAAATCAGTGAGGGAATACACTGGGCAACCTAATAGGTTTCTTTCATCTCTAATTTAAAAATGAAGCTTCTGCAGACTGTTCTCATATTCATGTCAGTTTGAAGTCTGCAGCTGGTTTTTCTGGGCTTTAGCTCTTCAGATTTTTTGACTGCATCACATAATGCAAGAGAGCCTATTTTAAATTAAATGTGTAAATGAGTATGTTTCTTTATCACCTTTCAAGAAAGATCTTTCCTACACAAGTTTCTGTTTCCAGCATAACCATTTCCCTTTCCTGACTTTCCCAGGAGATTCTTCCTCTCCAGATATGGATGCACCTTCTCTGGTCTGTGCCTTGAATTCCTCTGTTGGCCCCAGGATCTGATCTTCCTTAACACAATTTCAATTGCTAAAAAACTCTCCTATTTAACTTTTCCTTCTCATTCATCTTAATTTCCCTTCAAAACATGAACCCTTCAGTCCCTCTCATCAAAATCCCACTCTTCACTGTCTCTCCCCACACCCTCTCTCCTCTCCTGGGCTCATTCACCATGGATATTCAGTTTGGATATTCCTCCTTCCTTCCAGTGCTTTTTCCATTTATCTTCCACTGCTTTATTCTACACAGCTGCCCTTTACAGGTTTAATGGCTCATGTCTAGCCAGAATTCAAACCCAGTATTCTTTTCCCATCATCCTTGATTCCAGTTAACTTAATCATAATTAATCTTCTTCATGTCCTGTTATCTTATAAATTCCATAAATCTTTTGAGTCTCTGTTGTCCTCTTATTTTTGGAAGCTGGATTCCAATATGTTTATCACAAGATCCTTTCTCCCTGTTCCCACTTTGGGTTTCTAAGGACTCTGCTTTTGATCCTAAAATTCAGTTCAAGTTATTTCATTAGCCATTTTAACACAAATTATAGCAAGTTGGGGATTTTTCCCTCCAAATCCATAGGGAACAACACATTTCTTACCAAACTAAAGGGTAACTAAAAATCATATATTTATGTCAGATAAGGAAACAGAATGTGCAAGTGCAAGCACCTGGACAGCAATGGAAAAGAACACAAATATTCAATTACATGGCAAGCACAAAGAGCTATTGTTTTCCTAGTTATTATTCAAAAGGAGGAAGAAATGAGGTCAAAGTGAAAAACTAGCACCTGACATCAGCTTGCTTTCCTAAGCTTGGCTCCCCAGTAGCAGGGCAGCTCTTCACATAAGTGTTTCCTATCAGCTGAACTCATTTTTATCAGGTTTCTATACATTAGAAAATAATTACTTTTAGTAGTTTTCTATATCCATACAAAATCCAATTTCAGCACACACACTTACTAATATATACACCACAAAAGATCTGCAAAATTTCTTAGATTAAAAATAGACAAAGTAACCTTAGATTTGTTCTGAGTTTGAAACAGAAATATTTCTAAGAATTTTAATATTTAAAAAATATTTTTGTATTTAAGTTTTGTTGCTTTCTGAAATAGCTAACATCTATCAAAGACTGTATTTTAAACCATTTGTAGGACATGCCTTTCTCCTAAAGGATACAAGCTTCCCAAAAAAAAATCAATATAACTTTTATTAAAAGTGATGAATAATATCTATGTTCAATCTGTTCTTGGCTAGGTAATGTAAATGTGATGGCAGGATGTAATGCCAATAAACCTATTTTCCTATTTCACCTGTATTCATCACAGCTTATAGATATACATACATACCTGTAAATCCATCAGTTTATAGACACACACAAATTTTGTGAAGACAGAAAAATTTCAAATAACTGGTATTAAATATACAGGTTTGGGTCTGAAATTCTAGTGGATTTTTAAGCATTCCCTATAGACTATGAGGAATGTCTCTCCACACATACACTGAAAACAAATTTATAAAAACACATGTAGCAAGCAATTACTTTTAAATCTGCATTTTATAAGCTCATTCATGCTGGATACCCTGTCTTCCAGTTAAATAGAATTTACAGAGAAAAACAAGCTAAAATATAAAATTTATCTCTATTGCAGTGTCAAACCAGCAAAAAAAATTGAGTCATAAAGTAAAATTCAAGTTCTGTACATCACCCTCAAATGAGGGAAATGAATTAATCTGAAAGGAAGTCTGTTCCTCTACCACACAACACTATTTAGGGTAGGCACAATCAGATTTTTAAGGAGGATTTGTAGAGAGCTAGAGGTTCTCATAATGATCAAGTTCATGTAGAATGTAATCTGTTCTGAATTACTGGAGAAAATAACATTTAAAACCAGATCCAAAACAACCCATGATGTGTTATATCATATTATTGTGGTTGGTTTTCTTGCAAAAGACCAAATTTTAAAAAACCCATGTGAAATAAAAGGCTGTAGCTTCCTGCCAGTGATTTGAAATGAGAACTATAAACTAACCTCAAAACACTTCTCCTTCTCTGCTTCATGCAGAAGTGCAGCCAGGCCAGGTAGGAGCACTGGGAATATGTAAAACTCCAAGTATTCTCGAGGAGAACCTGAGCAAAACAGGACAGCCTTCACTTACAGCTCTTGGATTTCACACAAACACAACCTTAGATATCACAAAGCCAGTACCAGTCATTTTGTCAACACCACCACAGCTTGGGCAAAGCAGATTCATTCCCTGCAGGTACAGCCCCTGCTCTGCACTTCTCAGCCAACACAACACAAACTTGAGGAAATTTCAAACTAAAGGTGCACCAACACTGCAAACTCAGTGTGCCTCAGAGATGTCAGATTGAGTTTTAAGTGAATACACTCAGACACCAGAAGCAGTTTGGTCACAGAAGTGAAAAGCTCTGTGAATTAATTTACCCTGACAGGGAGAAATTAGCCTGTGCTGAACTCAGGGCTGTTGCAGTTAGGCCACTTTGGTATCTCATGCCCTTACAATCTGCATTAGCAGAATTTCTAGACAGAGGAAAAACAAAGGTTGTATTTTAGTGGTGCTGTGATTTCTTTGTCACAATTGCTTCATACTTGCAGATCCTTCAGAGATTTTAACATGACTCCATATATGCAGCTTCCCCTCTCAGAGAGATCTGGGTTGGCACCTCTCTCCATTCAGGTTTTGGTGTGATCAGCAAAGATTAAGACATAAGAGTGTTCTCTTCTGGCAACACAGCTGAAACACTGAATTTATTCTCAGCTTTAGACCTTTACTTGGCTCACATACTGCCAGAAAATGCTCATAATGGGAAGGACACTATTTCTATAAAAGCCAAGGGTAACACTGCTTCTGACTTGCACAGGAACTCCTAATGAGCAAGAATTAATGGAAGAGAAGACAAAATGAAGGGCTACACGTTGCTGCTTGGTAAATTTATTATAAAGCATAGGAATTGATAAAAGGGGAAGAACAAAACTTCAGAGCTGCTTCCATTCTAATCTGTAATTAGATGGTAAAGACAGTATTTTGACAGCAGTTTTTAAATTCAATTGTCAATTTAGCCTATTGATCCTAGTTTTGGATATACTTACATTTCTTTGGATCAGGGGGTTCTCCAGAGGGGGTTTCCCCAAGTATGGGAAGCACATACTGGTCTGCAGAGGCAGAAAAATGTTGTTCTATAGGTAATGGCTGCATCATTGCTGCTTCCAAAGGCTCCTGTGCAAAATAAATTTATTCTGTCTAAATACCCCAACAGACTAGACAAAAATATACAAAGCAATTCAAAAGAAAAAAATTCATAAGGTCAGCTAAAAATTATGAAATTATAATTTATAATTCAAATATTGTACTATTTATGTATTTTCTAAATACTTGAAAATCTATAATTACACTTTAAGAACTTCTGCAGCTTCCAGCACAGTAAAATCATCCAAACTTAACAGAAGGTATATGACTCTTTTTAACAGAATATGATGAGATATCACAATTGTAAAAATATTTTATGCATTGTTAGAAATAGTAAATATTTGGAAATTTATACTAGTAGCATTTTTTGAATAAGTATTTTCCACTCAGAAGCTTGAACATCTCTTTCCTCTAGTTCAGAAGTTCTGACCTTCACCTTTGAAAGAAAATAAACTTTTCCTATTATCATTACCCAAGCTGCTTAAAATACAAGCAATTATTTGGAATATTACATTTGTTGGTTCAAAGAAGTCATTTGAAAAATAATCATTTTGTTTTCATCTTATGATAGATTCTACCCTGTGGGTGCCTAATTGTCACATTTAGTTGTCTAAAATATATTAAATCCATCTCTATGCAGATTTTTTACTTGAACTGTACTCACTGATCCTTGTTTTGATTCAGGATCTTGTTTTGATTCAGGATCTTGTTTTGATTCAGGTACATTTGAAAACTGAGGTTGTTCTGCTTCAAGCTCTAAAAGTAAAAAATAAAAAAGCACATTTACTAGGAGACCCTAAAAAATTATTTTCCTCCAAAACCAACATTCTTTTTAGAGGTTATTTATTTAGGTTTGAAAGAACAAAAGTCAGTATGCAGTAAATATTTGTTTAACATGAAATCTAACGTTTTAAAACAAGCAAGAACTTTAGAGACTCTTGTCATGTCCTCTCTTGAGCTTTAAGTGCAAGGCTCTCATTGACCAAAAGAACTCTTTCTTGGGAAAAGGGTTTTTAACCAAAATAATAATTCAAAATATTTCAACACAAGTAAAATGCACATGCTTGCACAGAATTAACCATTGTTTTTACTAGCAGACAAGAGTGCTTTTCAGAGCGGGTTCCTTTATAAGGGATTAAATCCCACAGACAAGTATTACTGTCTCCACTTTAAAAAAACAAACCTACACAACCAAACAAAAACCACACAACGAACTAAAAGCTGGACATGACCCTCAAGGATTACTGAGTGACCCAGGCTAAGGAAAATAAAGGAGCAGGAGATATGAGGAAAGCAAAGACCGCACACTACAGAGCCTGAGCAAAGGCAGGCGCGGTCCCGGCTCTGCAGCCAGGGTCAATGGCATCGCCACAGAGCGCTGCAGCTGCTGAGCTGGAATAACCAACCTTCCTCCCAGGCTGAAAATGCCCATTTTAATGCAAAATGCCTACTCTAGGCATGGGAAGCACCGAATGAAGAGAGCCCCACCGAAGAGCTGCAGGGGGGTCTCGCAGCTCTCCCATCTCAGGCTCTGGGAGAGTCACGGGCTCTGCGGGGTGTTGGTGTTCGTGTGACTTCTGAACCCGCAATGGCACAGCGCCTCTGCGCTTTTGAAACGCTCATCTTAGAAAATTAGGATTTTAGTTACCTTGCTGAAAATAATTAAAAAGTTAGAAGTTAAAAGGGAGTAGTTATCTGAAACTTAAATAATTGATTGTCGGTCATTTCATGTTTGCTCAGCTATGCTTACAATGGGAAAAGAAACTAGTGAGGGGACCCAAAGGAACAGAGACAATGCAACCAGAAACCTATTCTTTGGAAAACTGGACTATCCCCAGAAATCATTTGTATTGTCAGTGATAGAAAAGGTCAAGAGTTCAGGGTGAGGAAGACTCACCTTACTTCCTCCTTTTAAGACCCCTCCCCACGAAAACGAACCCAGATTTAATTTAAGTCAATCAATGCTTAATAGCCATTCAAGCTCATTACCATAGGAAGGGAGGATGGGAGGGGCTGTTATTATGAATATGGATTTGTTTGAATCCTTTGCCAGTAAATAGACTCTGTGATCTCCTGTGATTTTGCAGTGTGTATCAGAAGATTACCTCACACATAAACACACACTTTGTAACTTTAAATTGCTAGAGAGTCTTTTGTCCGTGGCAGCTGAGTATCGGTATTGGACAATACTCTTGTTTTGGTAAATCACTTTCGCAAGGCGGTGTCTAACCCCGGCACAGAGCACCAGGGGCACAGCCAGGCAAAACTCCCACAGCAGAAACACGCCGAGAACGTGTCTGTGGGGAATTACCGCAATAAAAACAACGCAACGCGCAGAGCAGAAACGCCGGCGGCCTTGGTGCCGGTGCGGAGCGGGGCGGCTTTGGGCTGAGGGAGAGGGCGAGCGGGGACCGAGCGGGGAGGGGCGGCCTGAGGGGCGGCGAGGGCTCGGGGAGGGACCCGTTCCCGGGTGGGCTCAGGGCCGGGCCGGGCCGGGCAGAGCAGAGCAGGGCAGGGCAGGGCAGAACCGGGCCCGGGGCCGGCCCGGGGCTCCCACCTGCGCCGTCCCCGCCCCGCGGCCCGCCCGCCGCCATGGCCGCGTCGCGCGCGTTGCCGCGGTAACGGCTCCGGCAGTGCCCGCGCGGGGCGGGGCGCGCGCGATCGCTTCCGGGGCGGCGGCGCGCGCTGCACGTGGGCGCGGGAGGTGAGCGCGGCACGGCCGGGCCCGGCCCGGTTCGGTTCGGTTCGGTTCGGTTCGGTTCCGCTCGGTTCGGCTCGGCTCGGCTCGGCCCGCCCCGCCCCGCACGGGATGCGCTGCTGCGGGGCCGGGCCGGGCGGGACTCGGGCCGCCGCCCCCGCCCGGTGTGCGGCCCGTGGGTGGGCGCGGTGAGCCCGGGCTGGGCTGGACTTGCTGTTCTGACAGGATCCCTGACTGACATTTTGTGTATTTATTTATTACAAACCGAGTAGGAATTGCTAAGTTTCTCAGCAAGCGAGTGCTAAAGGCTTCTCTGTTGTAACCAATTCGTTGGCATAAGTGTTCTGAGAAAAGATAAATCACAGAAGAAGCAAATCTAAGGTGATAATTAAGGTGCGTTGCAAGGATGCTGTAATGCTGAGTGGGATGTAGAGTGCTGTGAAGTTCAGTGTTAAGTGAAAAGTCACGTCCTAATTGTATTTGTTTATATACACACGGGTGTGTTTTGCTGTTGCAGGTATTTCTGTGAAAATGTTATTTTCTGCTGTGAAACACAAAGAGAACCTTGCAAACTAACTAGGACAAGGTACACTAAACAGCATGATAAAATGAATGGGTCCAGTAAATGTATTTCAGTATATTCTGGTTCCCCATCATAGAAACCAGACTGAAATTAGAAAGTGTCAGTCAAGGACAATGGGAGATAAGGAATGGTTTCAGAATAAAGGAAGGCCAAGTAGATTAAGATTTACATCATCTCTTTGAAGCAGTTCACTAACATCTTCATTTCCTTTTTTAGAATGACAATAAAGAAAAAGAGAAAAGAATTTCATGAGGAGCCTGTACAGAAAAAGGTGAAGACTATCATTAAAATTAAGGAAGATGTCCAAACTGTCATTAAAACTGAGAACAATGGCCATCTCAAGAAAAAGAAAAGGAAAAAGGAAAATTTAAAAGATGAATGTTTACACAAATTGCAACCAAAGAATAGTAAGAAAAACAAGAAGAAGAAGGTTGACTGTGAATTACTCAGAGAAGCTCATTTAGAAAGCTTTGTGAATATGAAAGGTCATTTGGATTTACAACTTCAAGAAGAATCAGAGGAACAAATTAAAATACTCAAAAAGAAGAAAAAAAAAGTCCAGTGTAGTTTCTCCTTGGAGAATGAGAGTAGTGACATGGAGCTTTCAAATCATGATGGGACTAAGAAAAAGGAATTGTCTTTAAAAAGAAAGAGAAAGAATACTGCTTTGGATATGGAATTGGATGGTGAGGTAAAAAAGAAAAAAAAGAAGAAAGGCAGTTTTTCATTAGAGGACATTCAGGACAGTGAACAAAAGCAACCTGCAAAAGTTTGTAAAGACACCCACAAATACATTTCACAAGAAGCAGTTTTTATGGGTAAAAACTATGACACAGGTAATGCCAAGAATGGTGGGGAGAGCTGTGGGAGAAGAAAGAAGAAGAAGAAAAAGAAAGAGAAGTCTGACTGCTTTTTACCACTGGCAGATAATGAGGATAACATACATCAAGTTCCTGGTAGCCCCACTGCATTAAGTGACTTCAGAAAAAGGAAAAAAGATAATTCCTGGGAATTTACATGGACAAGCAGAGAGGAAGAGGACAAAATTAAGAACTTTGGGAATACCAAAGAGAGGAAGAAGAAGAAGAAGAAAAGAAAAGAAATTTCTCCCTCAATCTGTGAAGAAGATATGCCAGACTGCAGTCACAGCATTCCTGATAAGCATCTCCCAGCACAGCAAGGAGCTGAGCTTGAGGAAGAGCTGTCTGGAAAAAAAGAAAGGAAGAATTTCAAGGATAATAATGAAGTCAGTAAGAAGAAAAAGAAGAAGATAAAGAAGGAGGATGAAACAGCATATTCAGGAGTTCCTTTAAACAATGACAGTTCCTCTAAAAGCCAAAAAATACTTCTAGAAAGCAATGAAAAGAGCAAAGACAGGGGGCTGGAGCGAGCTCAGCGTGTTACAGGGGATGCTGTAACATTGTCCCATAGCAATCCTGTGCTGTGTGACAGAAAAAGGAAAAAAAGACAAAAAGTACCACCACAGGACTTGGCTGAAGAACCAGATCCAAAAGCAGATACAAGCAAGATCAAGACAGAATCACCGTGGAACGAGGTACAGGTAAGTTGTGGAGAGCAGGGCAGCTTTGCCCCTCCTGCTGAGGAGCTGGAAACCTTTTGGGCAGTCTCCTGCTTGGCAGGCTGCTCTGCCTGCTTGTAACACTGAGGTCAGTGGGTGCTGGGGAGCAGGATCAGCTGATCTACTTCAGCATGTCGTAGTTCACAGCACTGCAGAATATTCTGAGCTGGAGGGGACCCACAAGGATCAAGTCCAGCTGTTAAATGCAGGGGTCAAACCTGTGCTCCAGCTGAGCTGATGCTGGGACACGTGGGGAAGCACTGATACCTGCTGCTGCACTCATGGAGTGTTTCAGCTGTGAAAATGTAAATATTGGCCCAAAAAGAAAGTGGGTTTGTACAGTCATGTGTGTTCAGTTGCTTTTAGCCAAAGTGGCAACACTCTTCATAAAACAGGAATATAATACCATGTCATTTTCCCTGAGCAGGTGGTAACTGGCAGCAGGAGTTCATCTAACTGTTTATTAGACTTTCCTCAAGCTTTGCTGCTGTCAGTACTGGAATTATGTAATTTTAGAAACAAAGGGGAAAGTTAGCCAAAACCTGTTGACTAATTCCAACAAAACTTCCAAAGAAAATCCTAGGAATCCTAGTGTAGACTGGGCCAAGAGCATTGAAAGGCACATTCTGATAGAAAAATACTAAAGACATAAACACAGTGTTAATTAAAACACCAAATCTATGCAAGAAAATAAATAGAAAATAAATAAAAACAAAGAAAATAATAGAACATGGTAAGAACTATGTGAATTGTAACTGAAGGTAACAGAGATTATATCCTGACTGGCTGGTACAGGAAATCCCATCCCAGAGTCTTGCAGTACTTGCCACTTGTGAGGTAAAATGAACATGGGGAGGAGCTGATGAAATACTTGAAATGCAGAAGTTTTTTCTTTATCTGATCAAAGTCATGTTTTAAAGCTAAGGGTGCCAAAAATTAATACCCACATGCCCAACTTCTTATCTTTGGGTGCTAAGCTGTGAGATGCTCAGAAAATCAATGTATTTTAGCTGCTTAAACTAAACTTTGAAAACAGCACGTTGCAAGTCACTAGGAGGTTGTTTTTATTTCTGTAGGTATTGGGAAGCTGCACTCCAGTTGCTTTCTATCAAGAATTTTGAATGCTTGGCTTATTTAAATGTCAAGCACTAGTGAGGAAGGTATCACTGAAGATTTTTGTAAGCTAAGGGTCCAGCAGACCAGAGTGTGAGCTACTTCTCAAGCTTTTGCTTTGTCATGCACTCAAATGCATTTTCCACAAGTTCTATGGAAATCTGGCAGCTGCCTGGTGTCTAGTGCTAATAATTAAATGCAGGTTCATGTGGAGACCCAGATAAGGCTTTTTTCACAGGGGTTTGTGAGGGCAGTGGGTATGCTTATCAGTCATGAGGTGAGCAGATTTTTGGGGCTTTCAAGTTGGATTTCTCCTTTTGACCTTTCAAAAGGACAAGGTGGTTTTATTGCTGGATATATTTTCTAATTGAATTGACGTTGCCTTTTTGAGGTTGTTGGACATTATTTGGATTTTGCAGCTGCTTACATTGTGTAGAGGCAAGATAAGCTCTCCAATGACATGTAAACTTTCATGACTGGTTAATATGGAAACCACAGCAAATACCTTGTTGGAGTAGGGTGATGCATGTTTTCTTCTTCTTTCTCATAGGCAGCTCCTTTAATAATAAAAAATTACTCAAAATCTGAAGATTGAGAAGTCTGGGTTAGTCAGTTCTAGCTAGTTCTAGTTCCTGACAGGCCAAAAGGCACTGCAGTAATAAATGGCTGAAACTGTGCCATAGTCCTGAAATGTTTTAATCTACAGCATGTCACACACTCTGCATGTCCTGAGAAATCCTGTTGGGCTTGCCCTGCAAGCAAAGGAGCAAATTTCAAAGGTAGTGTGGAGTGATAGCCACTTTCTACTCAGTGGTTGGTTTTTCCTCATTGGATGGCACTGCAGCCAGCTTGGGCAGAGTGAGGCTCAGTTGACTGCTTTGGTGTTTGCCAGCAGACAGCACAGCCCTGCCACATGTGAACTGCTCCTTTTCCATGCAGGTGGGGCAGCTTGGCTCACCTCCATGGGGCAGCTTTTTCCACTCAGCAGTCAGCACTGTGCTGGGAATTAGCAGGGATGGGGGAGCTCCCTCCTTCTGGCTAAAAAGAAAAAAAGATGCTGCAGCTGTTTGCAGAATCTATCAGGATGGTTTACCTGCTTGTTCTAATAGATCTGAAAAGACAGTACCAGGCCATCTAGAAGTAAATTGAGGGTTGTTTTTGGTTTCTTCTTTGTATCCAAGAGCATGAGCTCTCCTTCCTGCAGACAGTGTTCTCACATTTTTAACAGTGCATGCACTTGTGTGTGTGACAGCAGTGTATAAAGGGTAGCTTTGGAAAAGGAGGTAAATCATTGATGGCTTTTAATATAACTAAAGCCTCCAAAAAGTAACAGCAGGTTCTGCTGACAGAAGTACGTTGCAAATCTTTTCCTTGTCATTTCCTTGGCTGTTTCATGCATGGTTTATTCTGTTAGCTGTATCAATAGATCTTCCCTTTGGCCACTTTTTCCAGGCTGGTCTAAAGCTTATGGCTCTTATTTACCACCATCCTGGACTTACTACTTACCCTGTTATACTGGATGCCCAAAAAGCTTCTCCAAAATACAAATTTGGAAGAGAAAGGCTGGGGGCAGTGGTTTAGGCACGCCCTAAAACCTCTCTGTGAGGTTTATTCCACAGGAAAACACAGATTTAACTGGCATTTTCCTCTTAGATCTGACTATTTCTCCTTGCCCTAGAACAGTACTACTGATTGCTTAGTGTTTTAACTACTTTTGTGGTAAGAGCTGTGTAAATTCTAATTAAGCAGAATGGATAAAAATAATCATACAAGCTTTTTCCTGTCTTACAGGAACATCTAGATGGTGTAATTCTTGTGCGGGAAAAGAAAGGAAACTGTGATGAAATTAGCATAGACAAGGTATGCTTGGGTAAGATCTAAAGCAAGTCAGCATTTAACATGTGCATAGGAATTGATACAAAAAACCTGCTTTGTTGTTTATCTATGCCTAGATTTTCCCCAAATAAAGCTCTGTTTAAAATCTGCTTTATGCCTGAATGTACAGCTCCAGTCAATGTCAGAACTAAGTAACTTATTAAGTTAAATACACAATTTTTTTTGCCTCTCATCAATGTTGCCTGCAGTTAGAAAAAATTAGACTTACCTGATAAGCAGAACACTCATTTAACATACACTAAAAGATTGCAGTTCTCATGTGTGTCAAAGAATCCCATGCAACTTTTAATTATCCTTGCAAAATTCTGAAGATAACTAATTATTTTTCTCTTACTATTTCATTGTGAATTGTCATTTAACACACAGGACACGAGTCTTATGCTGCATGTGTAATTTTTCTGCACACTAGGTGAGGCGACAGGCCCTGCAGGAAGAAATTGATAGAGAATCTGGCAAAACCAAGGCTCTCAGTTCCAGAGTGGGACAGGTAATGTATGAGTTTAGACCTCAGCCTGATGGAAATACTGTGTCCCAGGGCAAGTTCCTGTAAAAAACACAGTGTTCTTTTCTGTATGTGGCTCAGGCACCAGAGTGTTCCTTCTGACTGCAGATTTCAGGTCATGCTGTGAACAAGCTGGTGCAATGCCAAGAGCCTGAGAGCTGAGCAGGGAACTCCTTGGCATTGTACAGTGCTCTAATTCCCATCATCAGTCCTCAAAAGCAACATTTCCTCTGGTTCCTCTGGAGAATGAGCCATCAGAAATTGCTACAGAAGCATTACTGTGAAATACAAGTGATTTTTGGGCTGTGGATGCAGCAGTCACTGAAGTGTGTCTGATTTCTCACACACAGTCAGCAGCAGGGACCCACATGGAAAGGTAAAGTGGGTGGCAAAATATCATGTGTGTAATATTTAGAGTCAGTCCTCATGGCTTCTGCATCTTTCCTCCACCTCTTTGGAAGATTATTTTTGATTCTTTGCTTTTGCATCCTACTCAGCCTGGCTCCTGATAGATTCACAGTAAGGCAGTGGAACCTTGCAGTAGTGCTAGGGGTGAGAAGATTGAGGTGGAGAGAAAGCTGTGCTAGTAGCTCAGGCTTCTGTTGTTCTGCAGGAGTGCCAGAATGCCTAGAAAGCTGGAATATGCCTCAAACAAATGCCAGCAACAACTTCTGTGGACCTAACATAGTGGGAGGGAGTCTCTGTAGCTCTGGAACTACAACTGTCTAATATTCTCTGAAGTCATTGAGAAAAATTACATCCTTGGCAGGAGATCTCAGTTCTTTGGCACTGATCTGTCTCTGTTTAGTAGTATGCAGAAGAATAGAAGCTGTGAAAATTAATTCATCACCTCCACAAAGAGTGAGCTGGAAATGCTTCAGCAAAAGCTGTGTGTAGTGCCTGCCAGCAGCTCACTTAAAAACAGAGTTTTGACAAGCCATAATTATATTTGCATCTGTGCAGATTTCTTCCATTGCAAAGGGAGGACTTGTATTTATTTATCTGTGTCTTGTGTGCATCTGTGTCACAGACTGGGCTTAGTTACCTTTGTGCTAGGTCAAAAGGCTGAAGTATTTATTATGGGCAGCTTTCTTTCACTACCAGGTGTTCTGGTCTGTGATAGTGAATGATAATCCAGTCTTGCTTTTTTTTTTACCTTAAAACCCCTGCTGTAGCTTGCCTGCAGTTGTGTAGCATGCTGTCTGTTGGCTGTCTGCTGGAGAATGACTGTTTCATGCTAGCTGCAACTGTTCTGTTGGAAGGATTTCAGGCTGACCTAAACATACCACTGAATTCACTTTTTTTTCCTTTGATGTAGCCAGCTTAGGCTATTTAATTAATATTTTAATTAATGTTCTGCCATTTAGTATCCTGCCAAATTTTAAAGAAACAATTCTGAGTAGAAATCCTGCCAAAAATACTTATAAATGACTGCATAGCTATAGCTCAATAGTCAAATATACCTTTTAATAATGAAGCCTGTTCTTAGGTAAGCCAAAAGTTCATGAACTTTGTAAATGCTGTGGTGTTTCTGGGGTTTTCCACAAATAGCTGAATTCTCTTTTTAGCTGGACATTGCCTTCTCAGAAAGGAGTCTGAATCTGCAGACAGAAGAAAAATCCTGAAGGGGTGATCTGGTTCAGAGAGTACAGTTAAATACAAATACAGTAATACAAAGAACACAGCAAACTATGGGAGTTTGCCCCCAAATTCAGGGGAGACAAGGCTTTAAGAGCACTAGACTTAGTCCTGGTGGACAGGGGAGGCCTCTGGTTTTGCACCCTTGCAATATTAGTTGTAATTAGTGGGTGAGAAGGCAAAAAAGCTTATAAGCCAGATGGAACAGTGTCCACAAGTAACAAAACCCTGCTGAAAACAGCAGCTCCCTAACTAGGCAGTGGGAAAATGAAAAGATAACCCTACACAGTGACAGACAAAGAGGATTCAGTCTGACAGCTTTCTTAGAGTAAGAGATGCTGTCTGGCTCTTGGAGCTGGGTAGAGAGGGAGCAGAAAGCCAGGATTCCCTAGGACAGGGGGAAAGGAGGTTCTCAAAGCACATTAACCCCTGGCTCAGGTTAAATGCCTGAAATGCTGATGAAGCTGCACTCAGGTCAGATTTTACCACATCCCCTGAGAGCTTCTGCCCATGGAATAACAGCTTCTGTCACCCTGCCAGGCTTTGGTAGCTGCCTGTGTTCTCATGCTACACAGCCAGAAATTGTCTTCCTTGCTCTTGGTATTTCTCAGTGTTAACTTTGTTTTGCCTCACAGGATATGAAGCTGGGACAGTGGAGTACAGCTACTTTTAAAAGTTCTGCAGAGCAAATGAAGTTTTTTAGACTGATGGGTGGCTTTAAAGAGGGTCCTGTGCCTATCCAAAATCCCTCAGCATCTACAAACAAACCCAACATGGCTCTGAACATGGAAGGGGAGGAGAAGTTACAGCAGGCTCTGAAGATGGAGTTTGATAAAGCAATGAGCTTGAAGCAACATAGAGGAATTGGTCTTGGATTTCAGCCTACTGCCAACAGAAAAGGATACATAGACAAATACACATCTAGATCTATAAAATTTGAAGATTAAAACTCAGAAGTAATAAAAAGTGTAATTTCTTTTTACCTTCCACATCTTTTTACTTGAAATAAAATACCAAAAGGCTGAAGAAACTTCCATTTATGAGGTACTTAAAGTACAAGTTTTCAACTGTATCTACCAGTGGAACTGGGTCCTCACTTCATCCAGGCAGTTCACTTCTTGAAACCTTTACCATGTTTTTTCTGCAAGGCAAGAGAGAGCCTCCTTCAAAGACTGAAGATGTGTGCCATGCCTGCAATTAACTGAAATCCAGAATTTTTTTTAAAATGTTGATTTAATAAACTTACCTATATCTTATGTGATTTGAAAGGATTTTACTGTTCTGTAAAACACTCAGTGGTACAAAATGATGGTGCTTTACTTTGAAGACATGCTAGTCTCAAGTTTGATGTGGGCAGACTTTTAACTCAGAAAGTACTTAAAAATCTAACATCTTTATAATATTGGATAGCACTGAACATCCTCTATATCTGAACCATGCTCTGGCAGCTGGATTTTCAACCAGCAGCTGTTACCTACAGATGAAAGTGTAAGAATTTTGGAGAGTAGCACAACAGAACTTCTTTACATTTTTTACATTTCTTTATCTTTTAAGACTGTCTCACTTTCCACAATAGTCCTCTGCTCTACCTGAAAACATCTGCCTCCAGCAGAAAACACACTTAACAAAACAGAACTTGGTCCTGATGCATTTTGGGCAACTCTGGAGAGGAAGTGAAAATTGTGCTGAGACTCCCTCTAAGGAGTTGCCATGAATCCATTCCCATATCTGGGAAGAGGGAAGATGCTCTTCCTGCAGGGTCTAAACTTGTCTTTGAGAAAACCATCTCCTTTAAATTGTCATCTAGAACCACCACTACCTGACCAAGAGGCTGTTTTGCTCTCAGTGTTCAGCACCAGCTTCCACCAGCCCTTCAAGGTTTTGGCTCTTGTTTACTAAAATTCAGGTAGTTGAGGTTCTGTTTTCTCATCTGGTTTGAAATAAATGCTGAATTCAAGCCCTCAGCTACTTGCCTGCAAGAAAAAAAAAACAAACCACTAAGCAAAAGTAGCAATAGATAAAGGCCTCAACATGGTTCCTTACCATGATGCAGAAATGGTGGAAGTAAAATTTTATTAGAAATAATAACCATACAAGTAACTAAATTCCACAAGGGTAAGTGATAGATTTGGATACACAAAGAAAGAAAGCTCTCAGAACACAGAGATGAACTGCAAATTGCTTTATTTAGTGATAGCATACTTTGCAAATATAGAGGACTTTGCATAATTTCCATTTTCCTTTGCAACATTTCAAGATTCCTTCCATTTTACAAAACACCACTGGACTAAAATGAAAACTTGTCTGTGAAAATGTATTGTAGAAGTTAGAACAGTAACACCTCAGCCATTTTTCTCTGCTACTAGAACCTGCCAGACAAATGCTGGCAGCATCCCAAAGCACAGACAACTTTGTCTGACTATTATATTGAAATGCTGCTTTCTGCAGAGGAGAAAGGTTATTCTGCAAGAGGGATGAAGTTTTGAGGCTGTGAACTCAGTTGTACAGATTATCTTCATTTTTTGTTAAGATTACAACAGATTAGATCTCAGAAGGCTTTTGCAGCCATAGGGGTTCAGAATACTGTGTACTGAATGTAAATCAGCATTTAAAATAACCACACTGGTAAAACTGGATACAGAAACTCAGTTAAATTATTGCACTCAGAACAGTTTTACCTTTACTGTGCCCAAGTAAACGTGTATCACTGAGGAAAGTAAAAATACACTGAAGTCCTTCACCCAGAATGCAGATCAGTGATTCCTGGCCTTGGTTCCATGCTGCCCTGTGCAGGTGGCTCCCTGGAAGAGGCACTCATCAGGTCCTGGACTGCAGGGGAAGCCGAAGGGCCAGGTCTGTGAAATGACTCATTTCAGGCTGCTTGCTCTGCCTCTTGATGTATTCCAGGGTTTTCACCTAGATTTGGAAAGAAAGGTGTTTGGAGATTTTCAGTGTCTTATTTCATAGCCATCAGTTTATCTCTGTGAAGGTGTTTTAACCAGTCTCAGGATTTTCCCTAAATTTCACTGGCTTTGTGAGCACTTGGCATTGCTTACTCCAGAGCTCATTATCATGTGTATGTTTTTAAAGGCCACTTTACAAGCTTTCACCAGGCAGCTCCACACAATAAAAATGCAGTATTTCTCTTATACTGAACAAAAAGAACAACCAACTCTTTCATGTTCCTTAATGCTTATTAAAATCCTAGAAAGATACATACCACTTGAAGTAAGAGAAGCTGCTTTTTTATTAAGAAGCATTTAGAAAAATAAGTTGCTGGGGTTTTAAAATAATGTGATTATTTTAAGACAGCAGCTTGTAAACAGATGAGGTTTATTCAGATCAAGTAAATGTTACCTTTTCCCAAATAAAGAGTGGAAAAAATACTAAGAACTGAAGTCTCTCTGCATTCTGTGTCTCCCTCCCTTACCATAGTCTTGGTGTCAGCAAAGCCATGCTTCTGAGCAAGATTCCAGAGATTGACTGACAGCTGGTTCAGCCTGTTGTTCCTTAGGTCCCCATGGGCCAGAATGGTGTTAAAGAAATAGTGTGCCAGCTGGCTCTGCCTCTTCAGGGTCTGCCATGGAAACAAAAATATTCCATCTTACTGTACACTCATCCCAAAACACCCAGCTTAACCTCACCACTCCTCTGAACTCTCAGAAGTTCAAAAGAACACACAACAATAGTTACAGACACAGGAACACAGTCATGGTTTTCATATTCTATTCAAAATGCAACAAACACAAGTAGTTGTATACCAACATAAGCTGCAGTAAAGAAAATAATTACACAAGACTCCTGCATCTCACACCACTTTGGCACAGCACAGCATGTGGGTCTGACACATTTACAGCTCCAGACTCCCTACAACTGCACAGAAATCACTCCCACCAACCAACCTTGCACTCACAGCACCCTAGCTGTAAATTTTTAGAGATTACTATCATCAATCTAAATTAATGCAACTTCAGGCTTTTTTCCCCCCCAGCCTATTCTACTTTTATTTATTTAACCAAAGACATTTCTTCTTTGCTATTCTTTCACTGAAACTCTGTTGACAGGAACATATTTGCACCATATTTGTAGCTAGTTCCTCTAAAACTGGTGAGAAGGGCCCTTAAGGAGCATAAGGGCAGTGTTCCCCACACAGAAAGCAAGAGAGGATTCATTCTACACGTTCTCTTGACCAGAAACAGCTTGAACTTTACAGAACTGTCCAGAACTAAAAATTTCTATTCCAGCATTGTCACATAAATGAAGCATTCTCTAACACTGTGAAAAGACCACACTGTGTTAACAATAAGATGCATTGTTCTCTTCCAAATTGTCATTTTGGTGAAAGGATTTTATTGTGAGAAAAATTTATTTTCCTTTATAGCTTTTAAAGGAAATGAACCAATAAAAGCACAAAATCATTAGAGCCTTGTTCATTTAAGTGAGCAGCCAAGAAGATGAATAATAAAAGGTCACTAACACTGAAGCAATCCAAACACCACAGTGATTTTATGACCAGCTTTACTTTGACAATATTCTCATCACTTCTATTTCCTCAGCAACAACAGCTTCCTCAAACCATTCATTCTTACAAAGCAGTTTTTATCTAAATGTCTCAATGACTTTCACTCAACAAAGAACAACAAATGGTCCCTCTTTGTAAATAAGGATGGACAGAGGGGCAAATGTAAGGCTGCAGAGGCCAAGGAAGGATCTCTGTGCTGCTTAAAATCCAGTTTTCTCTGCAACAACGGCCTCAGTGAACTAACACAGGATCTCCTTACTCAAAGCATGCTTGAAAGGGGAAAACAAAAGCCTTTCAGAAACCATGGATTTCAAGCCCTACAAACATTCCTACCCACAAATTCCATACAGGAGTCAGATTAAAAAAAATATCCCTAATCTACAACCCACAGTCCTGAAAACTCTGTTTAAATTTCCTTCCAAGCCCTGGTTGGACATTCTTAGCTATACTAGAATGGTTGTTTCTGCTGCTACTCTTCTGAAAAAGAAATCCCTGTGGTGATTTGCACAATGATTAGAGGATTTGAGCAAAGGATATTTTCGTTTTACATCCCTGCCATTGTTCAAGGAAGGACAAACAGGATAGCAAAAGCAGAGGAAATGCTAAACTTAGCACAGTGTTCTCCCAATATGTATCACTTAACACATTCTGTATTGGCAAACACTCTGGGCTACAGGGCAAAGAGCCCATCTAAAAAATTCCATCAGATCAATCCCACCCTGCCTCCCATTGCAGGCCACAGATTTCTATCAACAGCAGCCATCCAGGAAGGGCTGCCTGGGAGGCTGTGGAGGGTCCATTCTCAGAAACAAGTACATGAAGAGAACAGTGAGTTCTCATTATTTCAGTAAACATCAGTCACCTGCCTTTCACATACAATCCATTAAGCTAGATTTGATCCCTCAGAGCCTCTCAATTCCAATCACAAAATCCAATAAGCTGCCTAGAGTTTTCTTTATGTTATATTGAACAAATACACTAAAGTCAGAGTAAAGACAAAACAACTATTTCCTCCCTCCTGATATCATCTTAGCACCTGGGATCTGAAACTTTTATAATTATAGGTGGCTTTCATTGTATTTCCCCAGTAATAGACTAACTGAATTCTCACTTTGCTCATCACAGAACTGGACATCCTTGGGAGTCTCCACCACAGGCCTGCATATGTGATGGTTTCATTTTCTAAACAAGCAAAAATACCCAATTTCCTTTTGTTATGAGGTTCCTGAAGCTTTCAAAAAAAACCAACTCCTGGTCAAAGGTGATCTGTTTCTTCAACTCCAAATGACTTTTGGTTTTGTATAGAATCAAGCTGAGTAAGAACATACCTCCTCCTTCCCCAGGGTTTTCAGATGATCCAGGATCTGGGATACCACTGTTTCACTCAGTTTATTAATTTCAGCCAGGAACTTGGAGTCTCCACCATACAGAGTATCATTGGAATCAACTGCAGAGATGAATTCAAGCTTAGTTCTGGCTAAAGAGCTGTACATTTATTGAAAACATCATATATTGATAGAAGACCACATTTGGAATTACAAAATGACCCTTCTCCATCAAGCACAAACAGAACTATGTTTTTTAAGTGCCTACTACTTGGCTGCCTATTATGTCCTTTTGGTTTTAGGAACAAAACACTGAGAAGAATCTTTGAGCTTAAAGCCAGTCTTGTATTCTTGGATGCAGCCAGGCTCACAAATATCTCCTAGACTTAAGATTAAGCAACATATCATGTCAATTTTCAAGTTTTCCACAGAGATAGATTCCTGCTCCCTTCACTTTAGAAGAGTATGCCATCATTTTCAATGGCAGCAGCACTGAGCCAAACATTTTGTTTTATTTAGTGAAAATTTAGTTTCTTTTCAAAAGAAACTGCATTTTAATTTTTTTTTCTTTAAAATGGATAGAAATTCAAAAAGTGTATTTTCATTTTCAGAGACCTTAAAGGATTCTTGGGAGAGAGCTCTTCAAGTTTTACAGCTTATAATTGTGATTTTAAACATGTCTTTTGCCCTAATTTATTTATGTTTGATTTAAAAGTAGGGTAAAAGAAATTTTTAGGTTTAAATGTATTCTAGGTAAATCAGAAAGCACAAAATATAAAAGATAATCCCCTGTTCCCAAGTAAACTTCATTTTAAGAAGCTAAGGTACAAGGTCCACATAGAAAAAAACCCCATTGCCCTACTACAGGGGAAAAATCACTAATTTATATTTCCATGCTTGTCTCCATTAAAATCTAATTCATTTAGATTTCTCACCTTGGCATTATGCAGCTATTTTGGTCATATAAAAAATGAAGTGAAAGGAAAGGCTAAAGCCTATTTCCTTACAGAATTTGAACAGCAGATTTACTACACAGGAGCACTTCCACTGGCAGCTACTTTCTGTGCTGCTAACTGCAAGAGGGATTTTGTCATGGGTGGTAAATCTGACACACTATTCACCAGAAGAACTGCAGAACACATTCCAACCTGCCCCTCTGTCAAAGCCCTGTGCAACTGAAAGAAAAAGTCAAACCATCTTGGCCTCTCTTATTCATTAATCTTCTAGGATGCTTTCAAAGATGTTTATTTATTACTCTACTTTAATTTAGTAATTTATAATCAGAAAGCAAATATTCAAGTTTTAGAGAATATCAAAACATTCCAAAAATTATTACAAAAAAGATGACAGCTGTTTTACAAAATGTAAAATCTTCAGAACTTTCCAGCTATTCTGAATATTTCTGTAAATTACTGCAATTTCCAAAACTGAAAGCCTGCCTTCAAAGCAGCAAAGACATCATTTAAATAATGAAGACTAGGCTTTACATTCTGAAATCTGGAGTTGTTAGTAAGTGTGGATGAAACACCAATATAAATATAAATCAGGTTGATCCTTTAGACTTAAATAAAATCCTTCATATGCATAATCTTTACTTGAAGAGTTCACATTTATAAGCACTTACAGCAGCACCACCAGAAGCAAACTAACCCACTCTACATGGATTCAGTTTAAAGAACTGACAGGCACTGTGCAGAAGGCAGCTCCTGGGATTATTCTAAGTCACAATACCTGGAACTGGATAGAAGAATAATCCATTCTGTGAGACTGATTTTACCACTGTTCTTCATTAATGGGCTCCAGTGATAAAACAATATTACAAATGTCCTGGTGGAATGCAAGGAGCCAGAGCCCCCCCAGGTATTACCTTTATCTACATGGTAGATAAATGAATCTTGAGTCATTGCAGACAGCAGATGCAAAACATTAGTGTAAATCCTGACTTTGTCATCACTGTTATCCTCCCAGGTATAATCCTGGATCACATTTAGTAATCCTCGCACAAGAAACAACACCCCTTGCTCTGGATGGTCCTACAGAGAGGAAAAAAGACAGGTCAAACCAACACCACAACCCTGGAACAAAATAGGATTATTTGCAGTCATTCAGTGGTGTAGAGTCACAGTTTGAGCTCTAAAAAAGCAGAATTACAATATAATTAAAGCTGACAGCTACTTTTCTTAAGTGTGCTTCCTGCAAATCCTTTAAATTTTTTTTCCAGTTTCCATCTAAAATGCCCATTTGACCCATAATCAGAACATGATCCAGGCAGCCTGCACAAACTTTGACATGCTTTGTTTTGTAGTCATGGGGGAGCAGTACAAAAATTAATTGTCAGCTTCTTAACAGCTAAGCCTCTAAAATTAAACATGGGGTAGATTTCATTATTAAAATCGTATCAGTAAGCTGTAGTGCATCACTCATATCATATTGAGTTCCAGAAGAACATCCACACTGAGAAGTCAGCTACAGACCATCAACAATCTTTTCACATGAAATGAAAATAAAGAACAAATGAATATACTTCAAACTTCTTTTTCTGTTCCTCCAGGTTAATTTACAATTTCCCCTCATCTTTTAGATAAAACTGAACATATTTGAGGGAAGATTACATCTCTCTCTAACATTGACAGTCAGTTAAAAACTGGAAGGGTGTAGAATGGTAGTACTCTGAAATATTCATCAGAAGAGGAAGGTTATGCCAAAACACATCTTCTAATTATTGTTTTCACTCAAATGATTAAGCAACCTATACCAAAGTAACTGAAACAAATAGCAACTAGAGCTCTTTATTTTTTCCCTCCTCATGAACTAGAGTTTTTTGACTACTTAGCTAATAAACCAGTAAATTATATTTACACAATTAAATTATGGTGAGATTTACTCTACCTCAAATCCACTTCTAGTGAGAGGTGTCACTGGGAGTGGCAATGCTGCCCCTCCCCACGACTGCTCTGTGTCCCCATTCTGCACTGGGGTGAGTGATTCTGCAGCCAATGAGAACAGCAGCTCAGCCTTTCACAGAAAACTAATCCCTGCATCTCCCTCTCCAGAAGCCCAGTCCACTCCAAATTTTCTAACAGGGAAGTCAAAGTAGTGTGTACTTGTAGCTGGTTTTTGGGCTGGGTGCTTTCCAGCCCCGGGTTGCTGCCTTGAGTCCAGCTAGCTCAGAGCTCAGCTGCAGAGCCCCAGCTACTCACCAGCGAAGAACAAAGGTGAGACCGTGTTGCAAAAGTTCCAAAGATAACTTTATTCTCTCCAAAGGGAATTGCAACAACGGTCTAATTACATCAGACAACAAAGGGTTTATATAGTTTTCTAGAGGATTGAACTTCTAACCAATAAAAACCACAAATTACAAATTAACCAATTACCTTAAAATTCGAAGTAAGAAAATAACCAATTAACTTGTAACTTTAAGAACCAATAGAAATCTTAAGAGATAACAGGAGTTTTGATAAGGGAGAGGGGTCCTGTTTCAAGGAATTCCTTTGTTTCAGGGGGTAGAATCCCAGGGGCACATTTTGGGGGAAGTAACATTTTCTACATGTACTAACCTACGTGCTACTCGTGCACACTCAACTCACCGGAACAACTAATAACGTGGAAAAAAAGTTACAAAGGAATTCCAGGAGGAAGGCATCAGAAGGTCGCATCTTTCCATCCACACTGATCATTTTTGGCACTTCAGGAACAAGGCTCACTGCAGCTTTGAAAAAAGCATCAGCTACAAAATAAAAATAGAGTTGCTGTTATATCACTCCAGCTGTGATGGCAGCCACGCCTGTGACCCAGTGGTTGCTTTGAATTTGTTTCAAATAGATTCCAGAAAATGAATGTGCAAAGAAACTGCAAAGAAACCCAAGACTCAGCAGTGGTCTGATTCTAGAGAAATCTGTTAATTCAAATGAAAGGAAGTTGCCACATCCCTCAATACTTCTGAAATAATAACTCTTCTCCTTTGCATAACAAGGAGACACCATCATTTCATATATATTGCATGTATAATGAGAAATTAGCACAGCACACAAAACTGAATTATCAAAGAAATGCTTCTCCTAGGAGAATGGGGAATCCAAAGGGGGGAAAAAGGTTCATGCTGTCTTGTTCACCAATTCATTCAAAAAAGGCTGGTAAAGTTCTAAGGAATTACCAACAACTTCATATTCCTAATTATTTATAATCTCTAAAAGTAAAATATTAATGTAGTACCAGAACTTGGGGTATTGCTGGTTACCTAAATAAAATAATTTTTTCCAAGAATCACAATACAGCAATTAGAGAAACCATCCATCATTATACCTTGGCAAAATAGCTATCAAGAGGTTTTTCATAACTCTTTATTATGTCTCTAATCTTACATAAACTCCAAACACTAGGACATCTATTCCTCACTTTATTAATATTCACAAATTAAAAGCAACAACATTTTTCCCTCTTACTAGAAGCCCTCCCAGATATTCTGAGTTCACAAAAAAATTTCTGACAGCAACATTGTTTTGCACTTTCTTGGCAACATTTCAGATTATCCAAGTATCCACATCCCACTCAAGTTGTAGAGCCACATACTTCAAAGTGTCCTTCAGAATTCATATCGTATCTTTATTTTACAGGGACAGAGAGCCAGGCCATGTAATCAGCTTTTATCAAAGGCAAAAGGAGAATTCTTGGGGAAAGCCAAGAGGTGTTACATGCCTGGGATGGAGATGCCACTGACAGGAAGGCATGGGCATTTCCAGGAGCACAGCTTGCTCTGGAAAAATTCATTTGAGACTCCAAGCAAATTTGCTAAATATAGTACCAACTGATATCTAATTTAAGCTTATGAGGAATACCAGAGAAACATGTGCTTTGGAAAAACTGTAGTTCTTTTCACTCTTGTTTTTTCAGCACGTAAGTGCTCAAGCACTTCTGGACTTTTTAGTGCTTAGAATGCAGACCCCCTTCCATCACACACTGTCCTTCTTTTGAGGTGAAAGAATGTTTATTTCAAACAACTTCTAAGTTTAGGTAGGCAACCCAAAGGAAGGTAAGTAATCCTTCTCTGAGCTTTACTTGAGGAAGGAAGGCAGCAGCAGATGTTCATTCTAGCACAAGTAAATGAATCGCTGTCACTTCCACAGTTGTCTCATGTGAAAAAAAATAAAAATGCACGTCCCACATCACCATACAACGAAAACATGTGACCAGACAAATGAAAAAATGTGCCTCAGAGAACAGTCTGCATACCAAAGTACCCATGTCTGTGCAAGGAATGCTCCTGTCTTCTGCAGTTATTTCATAACAGGATGAGAATGACCTGGGCAGGAATCAGCATCCACAGGGAACCTCATCCTCATGCACTGCCTGCTCTCCCAGCAATCACAATCCTTCACATTCTCCTCTAAACTTCTGCCATAGTGCAAACCCAAAACCTCTTATCTTCAATTGAAAACCTGAAATTTGATTCAGTTTGCTCTTCTTGCTGCTGCTGTTGCTGTGAATGTGAGCAGCCCCAGAGCCAGGAGCTGCCACCCAGCAAACCCCACTGCTGCCACTGCCCAGCACAGTGGGGACACTCAGGCTCTGACCCCACACTTTTAATCCTTGTTCCTTGCCTTTCCCCCACTCAATGCAGCAAGACAAGCCAAAAATGCAATACAGCACAGAACAGTTGTATTTCACTTTGGAACACCCAGAAGAACTGGCAAAGGAGAGTATGTTCATTTTGCAGTAAGTCCTGCCAATCTGTGCTAACCATGAAATGGTTTTATGCTGGAACACTAAAAGCACATTTATCCAAGATCTATGTGCTTCATAAGAAGCAAAAATAAATGCATATCAATGCAAAGGTTTTTATTACAGACTGCAGAAAATGACCTGCCCTCTAAACATTACCATCCTGGCAGAGAGGTGTCAGAGTATACACGACATGCTCTGAGTTTGGAGAAAAGGCTCACTGAAAAGGATGTCACAGACATGCTGTTTTTTCAAGCATGAAATGAACATCACTGTTTAATTCTGAATTACATTAGTTATGAGGTTATGCAATGATGGTTTCTCTGTATGTTTAAAAGTCAATCTTTAAAACTATTACCTAGAGATGTTTCAAAACAAAACCACACATCACTTTTCCTGGCTTCCCAAAGATGTAAGGAACCACTTAAAAAGCACTGAAAACCACAACAATCTTATGTTCTTGATTAAAAAACCAAAAAGAAAATAAAAAAGGCTCTTTCTGATGAAGGATGCTGTTTTCTTATCTGCCTGAAGTACAATACTGCTTCCTAAGTGAAGCACTGTTAAACTGGCTAAGGGGAGAGCAGCCTGTGCATCACAGCAAATCACCACGATGGAGCCTTCCCCCACTGCTGTTAATATCTTGTGCACTGCTCCCAGTGTAACACACTTCATGCTTCACTAAATTCATCCTTTCACAGCAGCTCCTTCATTTTGGTTGACCATAATCCTATAAATCTTTCCCCCAAGCATACATGCTGACCTTCAGGCTACAAAAACTAACAGTCTTAGATATCCAAGCCAGCAGTTCCAGAGATAGCCTCCTACTGAAGAAAAAACAAGAGAAATTGGTGTTGGATGTTCTGCTATTGACAATATTCACCATGGCACATGTAACACATGTTTAATTGTACCTACACACAACTACATGTATCTCCACATATTTCTATGTATCAGTCTCTATACAAAAATTCAGCTTGCATTGTATTTTCTGTACCTCTGACAGCCAATTAAACCATACAAATGTAAGATTTCAGGCAGGCCAAAAATAGGGAGGAACAAAATCAGAGATGGGAAAACAATTAAACTCCTCAAGTCCACCTTCAAAGAGCAAAAGGGAGTGAGTTTAACATACCTACCCAAAGTATTTTTAGTCACAGCTACAATTACACCAGGCTAAGTCCACCCAAAGGACAAAACCAGGGACTGTGCACATCTTCTGCATTCCACACCACTTTTCTGTCTTGCAACACTGTCAAACCTCATTTAATACTCTGAAGATTTTGCTTTCACATCCAACAGATGTTGGAAATTTAATGAAGCTTGTACTCCAGTGCAAAAAATTATTGAGAAGCAAGCATGGGGGTTTTGTTGCTCTATTTTTTCTGTTAAATAAATTAATCCATTAGTGTTTTGACAACCAAGCATTGTGAACATTTGAATGTCCTTCTTCTCACATTGGTCAGGTCACTGCAAGAGTTTTGCCACATTGTTGAAATGTGGTTTTCCCTTGAATTGCTGCAAATTGTTCTCCATCTTAAATATCTCTACACATCACTTCCAATCCAGAAACAACCAGGAATTCTTTGAAGGAAGAAACTTGAAATTAGAAAATGAATGCACTGCTGCTTGGTGAGCTGGAATGTACTATGTTAATTCATACTATGAATTAGCTGCAGATAAAAAGGTAATTATGTGGATGAAGCTTGGTAGAGCCAGGTTTAGGCATAGCTTGATTTAAAATTGTTACAAGGCATTACTGCTTAGAGACAAAGGCATACAGAGGCATAAGTGGAAGATTTGTACAGAGCCAACAGACAGTCTAAGCCAGGACACTGGACACAAGATATTTAATTCTTAAGGTGTAATCAGTAAATACAGAGCACATCCCACCCCACTGCATCCCCTCCCACCTAGAAAAAAAACCAACCCAAAAACCAACCACAAATTACAGCCTGCCTCTCTAAATTCTATGTAATCCCTAAAGACTGTGAGGTACCACAGCAGCAGCAGTCTGCAAAGAAAGCTCCACCAGTAACACTGACATTTTTGAAATAATAAATGCTGCAGTTAAATACTATCATTTCTGCTGTTATTATGAGGAAAAAATCAAATGAGCAGACATACAAAAAAATATGATTGGAAAGTCTGTAAGCTTTTTGCAGAGAGAAATCATTCCCCAAAAGTCTCTCAAGTCTTCCAAAGAACCAGTGATATTGTTTAAAAGTAATTTGTTAATGAATACCTAGATTTTAGAAAAACTTCTAGAATTTATCCTCATAGAAATGGCATTTTAAACAACTAAGCTGAAAGAAGATAAGGAAAAACGTCCTCATGAGGGTACATAACTTAAAAAAGAATGGGGAGGATGGGGAAAGGAGAGGCAATAAAAAGTTTTCACAGTGGAGCAAAATAACTCCTGCATTCCTTAAGGTTTTGCAGAGACATGTCCTTAGGATGAGCTGGGAGGTGCCAATGTCTGCAGACTGGTCTGGAACGTGACTGCAAAGCATTGCAGATGGATCCCATAATTCTGAGCAATAAAGCAGCAGATGAACTCTAATATTAGTATGGCATGTGGGGAAAGAAGCAGCCCTTGCTATAACTGCAGAAAGAGAAGCTCTAAACAGGCTGTTTACACTCATGAAAGACTTTGGGGTTATTATAGATGGTTTCCTGAAAACTACATCCTAAACAGCTGTGGAAAAGGCAAAGCAATTATAAAAATCACTAGGAGAGTAATGGAAAACTGAGGTGTCATTGTATCACTTATATTGCTGTTGGGCATTTATACCTGGAAAAATCTAATCTGGTCCTAATCTCCTCATTTCCAAAAGCACAAAAAGATAAAAAAGGTGCTAGGGCATGGAACTGTTTCCTTATTAGAAAAGTCAATAGTGAGAAGAAATTCTTCAGGAGCTTACCAACTGCATTATCTCATAGACAGCAAGAAGAAAATTAATCAGGAGTGCCTGAATTCTGCTCCAGCAGATCAGCTGTGTGCTCTGAGCCACTCACCTAACATTTAACATAAATGAATCCCTAAACATCAGGCTTCCAAGCAGCAGGTAACTGTGGAACTTACTACCATATGAAGTTACAAAGCCCAAAAAGTAAAAATTGATTAAAAATATTAAATTCCCATGGGCTGGTCTATTTTATTAAATGCCATAGTTTGGTCCATCCACAAGCTTTGTTGAAGGCTTTATTAAATCACCTGCACCTGAAGCCCAGAAGCATCATTCCACATGATTGTTTCCTGAGTAGATGCTACAAGACACTTTCAAAAACAGGTCATGGGCTAGAGAGACTTGAAGAACTGACAAACTGATAAAAAGTACTAGTCTGAAAAGCTTACAGAGACAGAGATGTCACCTCTCACATCATAAAAAGTGATTGGCTGAGATAAAAGAGAGGAACAAGAAAAAGGGAATGAGAGAAGTCTGCAGCTGTGGAAGTCCCAGGTAACAGGAGAGGTCACAGCTCTGTCCAAATGAAGCCAGACTTAGCATTGCTAGTAAGGAAAACAGTATGAAATCATTCTTTTCCCAAAGCTCTTTTGTTGCCTTCAAGGAAAGCAGTATTTTTTTAAAAGGTAACAGAGCCACCATATACCACTGTCACCAGAGAAACATGAGCCAAGAAGTCCCAGTATCTGTAATTAGGAAAATCTCTTCATGTTCCTATTTCTCTAAATTCTTTACCTCAAATTCTCTCTATTTTTATATTCTTCAGACCTATAAATATTTCAGGAGATTAAAAATTGTTATCTAACAGTAAACCATTATTACACTATGATTTAAAATTCCTTACTAGATATTCCACACCATACTTTCTCTAGAGTGTGACTGAAGCATTGTGAAGTGTGAAGAACACTCATGGATAAATAACATTTTCTGCAGTAGAAATGAAATTATTTTTGCAATCTACTAGGTGTAACTGTGTTTTAGCCACAACTGGAAAACAAAAGAAATACCTAGAAGTGCATTAAGCACTGTATGCTTCAGAATTAAAATCTGCATGTGCTAAGCAAAAAGTTCTGCAGCAATTGATCTGAGAGACAGGCTCTCCATTTTTATGAAGTTTAATAGTTGACAATATCCCAGTGAAATTAGTCAGACAGAAGCAGCTGAATTACCTTATTCACTCAGCATGTTATTTCTCCAGTGAGGCAAAGATTTCACAGCCTTTAAAACAAAAATGCTGCTTAGCACACATTACCAGGAAGTTATGTCATTTCTACCCACCTGCTGAATGCTGTGCCCAAACATTAAAAACTCATGCTCTTTTTTGACAGACAAAAGTAGCATTTCCACAGGGAGGAAATGTGTGCAATGAAAATCAAACCTGTATCTCAGAAGTCCAGAAGAATGCCACAATGGAGCATGCATTTAATCTCAATTTAGTCCAAGCACCCCTATGACAGAAAGCATGATCAATGAGAATTTATTATTCTCTGTTGGCAGCATGCAGTGCTCAGTGGCTCAGTTAAGAAAAAGTGAAAAGCTCATCTCTGTAAAATCCAGCACTTTCCTTTCAAAGGTGGGCTCTTAATAGGCTCTCCAGAGGTACAAACTATGCATCCAGGGCAAATTCACCTAAAACATTTTAAACATAACTACAGATTTATTTCATTGAAAGTATGTCTTGGGATCTGGAGATGAAAGAGCCAACAGTCTTTTTTAATACATCCTGAACATTCCCAGACACACACCTGCCAGTGTATTAATACTGGCATTTCATGAGCCTAAAAATTCACAGTTCTGACCCAAC
This sequence comes from Luscinia megarhynchos, assembly GCA_034336665.1. Classification (NCBI taxonomy): domain Eukaryota; kingdom Metazoa; phylum Chordata; class Aves; order Passeriformes; family Muscicapidae; genus Luscinia; species Luscinia megarhynchos. The sequence goes on along the minus strand of CM067577.1, from coordinate 1,528,450 downwards.
TCCATTGTCTTAAAGAAAATCTGTTCCACAAAAAATTACAATTTTCTAATACTGAAGTATTTGGATGAGTTCAATCATTTCATTTGATTAAAATTGTGGCAAATCCAAGCAAGCAAGGCTGGGACAGAGGAACTGGGAGCAGTGAGACACAAGGACTGATGGTTACTACTGCTGCCCTTTGAAATTGGGAATGAGGAAAAACCCAAGTTTTCCAGCTATAAGCAGATTAGCTGTGGCTCTCCAATTGCTGATACTTTATCAGTGCAATCCCCAGACTGATAAATTTATTTATTGTTATAACCTGCACATCCTCCTTTTTCAAGATAGACACATTGGCAATTTAGAGAAATCTTCCTATTGCCAACAGAAGTTGTGGAACTCAATTTTGTTATGTATTTAAGTGAAAAGTCAACTCATTGAAACAGCTGGACTCCCCACAGAAACTTGAAATTGAGAAAAATCCAAGACTTTCTCTTGCTACAAACACCAGCTGGAATCTTCAAGGAAGAAGTGCATGCACAAAACTCATGCATGCACCTCTGCTGACTGAGCTATTGGATCAGGTACATTACCTTTCAGCTTTATTTCTCTTCACAATTTTAAACCAATTAAGCTAATTCAAATCAGCATGAAATAAAGGTTACAGACAAGGCACAGTCTCCCTCCCTGGCCTAATGCTATCATTAATGGCACACTCTTAAATCTTCACTTCATGCTGCATTGGTTTTAGTAGATCAGTGTCTAATTGGCACAGTTAACTCAGTTAACTGACTGGAGTGAAATTTGCTGTTATGAATTAATCAGTACTTCTTACTTCTTACTCATTCAGTTGAGATACAAATTAAACTGCCTGAAAAGTAACTTTCAAGGACACATTATGTGACTTCAGTGCATCAACATATGGAAAGACAGTTCACAAGAAATGTCCCAAGATAGTGCCTGCTGAACACATGCTAAATTACTCATGCAAGTGCCATGTCTCTGAGTACAAATTATATCCAAAATAGCTTTGCTGGGGGAGCAAATAAGTGAATAACTATAAAATCCTGGTAAATGAAGTGAGATACTGAACATCAGTTTTGCTCTTGCTTCATTTTAACAAAAGCAGAGATGGACCAACTGCTGCTCTCACTAGCTTGTGGGTCTAAAATTCAGAAGTGTGGTTAATAAGCCTCATTTTAGAGACTGAGTTCATAATACTTTGCATGTATCTGCTACCTTAAAAGATTTCAGGATGGGGATCCTGTTAATTGTTTAGTGAGTGCACTGTACTCATGTGACATGCAACAGATGTGCACATTTGTAAACCCTCACACCGAAAAGTCTGGCCAATTGTTGGGGCCCAGGAGTCTCACTCAGAGGAGAACTGGACCACAAAAATTGTGGAAAAGCAATTTATAAGTTGAAAGATATTAAATCACAGAGTGGGTCCCAACATGGTCAGGGAATAATTCTCAAAGACCAAATATTACAGAAAAACTGCTTTGATAAGAGAAGCTCTGCAACACAGCAACAATAACAAAAATTGACATACAAGATAAGGTAAGCTGGTCAATTAAATAAAACACCATAGGGAGAAAAAGTGAGTCCATTTTATATAAACTCTGAAAGAAACTGCACAATACTAATTGCACAACAACAGACTTTGCAGATCTTTTATTTGCACAACAAACTTGGACACAACAGTCAGCTTTACTCTAAATCCCTCAGCTTTGCTGTATGGGCAACATCAGATTCAAAACAAAGAAATACAACAGTCACCCTGCACTAAAAAGTCTTAATCAGCATCCTAAGTCAGCTTGTTTGTGCAGCTGGAACTTGCTGGTAAATGCAGAGCTTGGAAAACAAGCTCTCGTGAAGAAGCACAGAACTAACACAAAGAATTAACAGCCACAACAAAAGATGTTGCAAAGTAATCCAATTTATTACTCTCACAGCTCCACTGGAACCATGTAAAGGAAAAGCATTTACTATTGGACAGCAGACATTTAAAGTCAGGATTAAAATTGCAAAACAAAGTAGAATGAGATCACTTTAAAAAGGAAAAGAAAAATACTGCAAGCAATTAAAAGTATGTGAAGACTTTTGGAATAGATAACTGACCTCCATTTGGAACATGAATGAGATCACATTAAATGTGAGACAGACCTAGCACTCATTCTGATGCCAGAATAGCTCCCATTTTCCCCCCAAATTGCTTTTAGTCAGAATATACTGCTACTTAACACTGAACTAACAGGATGGCTGAAAATGTGCTCAGGCACATTTCAATCAATAATTCAGATCCAAAAAAAGAAAATTTATTTTCCAGTCTTGATATGGTCTGATATCATGCCATTGTTTCACTCTGCTATAGTGGCACATTTTCTTGGCTAAGCATTTATCATGCAGGTGCTTTTGACAAGTTTCTGCTGTCACTGACCTAACCTGGAATTCTTTTCCAGCTCACTGGTGAATTTTGTCATTCTGTGAACTACTACACAGATGCTTTTATTTCTTTTCTCAGTTTCAATAAAGCACATTATTTGTGATTAGAGTGCTTGCATAATTATGCAGGGGAAAAAATTTCCATGCTTTCCATAATTCCTAAGTAATTTAAGACAACTTACCTCATGGCCAGGACTATGTCAACTACAGTCAGCTGTCCTGGGTATTGAGATCATATTGAAGAGTTGCTTTAATATGACAAATTATTATAATATATATATGTATATATATAAAATGACATAGTTATATGTCATTTAATATGACAATAAAGTTTTTGCTTTAACAGTGTGTGAAACAGAGCTGTATTTTAATTGCATCATAAATACACATATGACTTAGGATATCAGCCAAGTTACTATTCACAGTTAGAAATATTTCTGAAATAAGAGAACCTTGAAGTAGATAAATTCATGCCTTACCTTGTGAAAGGCACTGATTTGCCAGAGCAACCTGTCCAGAGTGTAGATACAGATTAAGACGAGTGAAGATACTGCTCAGAGATGGAATTGTAATGAAGCAGAAGGCAACACAAGCCTAAAAGAAATTTTAAAAAATTGAATAAAATTTCTATTTCAGAGTTACAAGAATCTTTACTGATTTAATACACAATTAGGAATCAAAATCTGTAAATCAGTTTTGGGAAAGATTTTCAATACAAAGTAAATACTATGTGAAGTCCAAAATCAGCAATTTAAAATTTCTAATGAGTATTTCAATAATTACAATTTTTAAAAATGGTTTCTATTACTAGATAAGCTCAAAACTGCCTCTCTGTGACTGCAGCTCAGAGTTCCTGTCTCCTCAGGAGCTCAAGACCAAAAGCTAACTAGAAAAGCAGATTAGTCCTCAGGGAGAAACCAGGTGCCCAGGGGGTGAGACAGGTGCCTCGTGTGCAGCCCAGGTGCTGCAGCTGCAGACTGTGGGCACAGCCCAAAGCCCTGGGGGGAGGCAGGAGCCCCCAGGCACAGAGCAGCTGCCCAGTGCCAGCCCAGGCCATCCCACAGTGCCATCAGCTGAGCCCACTGCACACACAAACACTTCCCACATGGGATGGACACAGCTTGGCTGCCACATTTCAGGTTAGAAGGGAACACAAGCAACCTGGACACCCTGTGATGGCTGTGCACAGCTCAAAGCACATTTGACCATTTCTATACAGACTCAGAGGCACTAAAGCTGAAAGCAGCACCTTACTTGAAATTCAAATCCTGATTCAGCATATCAGCACTGATGTTATGAGACACAAGTTTGAATATATTTTATACCCCATCTCCCATTCTCTCTGTGACTGAGTCACATAGAAATTTGGTATTTTATTTCAAATATAATTCAAAAAGTTGAGCTTTCCAAAATTCACACAAACACCTCTCTGGTGAACCTTCCTTTGGAGAGGGAGTCAATCTTGCTGTTCTTTTTCAACACAAAGCTGCTATTAGATGGTTTGGGTCTTTTTTTCTTAAACAGCAACATTTGCTTTAGAGAGGAAAGACTGCTCATAACAAAAGAAAATGGGACCACAAACAATGTCAAAAAATACTAACATACTGGTTTTGCAAAAACTGTAAACTTAGGTGGCAGAAGACAGTATTACCTGCAAAGAAAACAGGTACAGAGTTTATTAGTCAGACCTACCCTGACAAATGCAGCAGTCTTTCTGGAATGATTTCCTTTCATCACCCTTCTGGTTTCCATTGCTAGTTGGTTCACAGACTACACACACAAAACAACAGCAAACCATTAAGAAAAATGCACAGCCTCAGTGGCAAATAACAACCTGCATGTTTTACTGCAAGTATTTAGAGAACAGCCAGTGTCCAAAGGAACCCTGATACAGTGTGTCCCCACTGCACTTTTTACTTCTTACTGGGAGAATTTTAGTGACTGTTTCTTAAAGCAAATATGACTCAATTTGTGAAAGTAGACTTGTTTTATTCAAGCCTTTAGCTTATCCTTTCCTTCCCAGCTACAGTGCTGTCATCTCCTTGCTAGTGTAACAATTATGATTTCTAGCTAACATAAATTTAAAAAAACATAAACCAAAATAATAAAAGGATTTAAGGGAAGATTCAGCATTGCAAAGGAATCAGATGCTCACCTGTGACTCAATACAGAAAAGAGATTAACCTTCCCAATCAGCAGGACTCTGCCTGGATCTGCAGCCAGACACAGTCTAATCTTTCCTAGATGGAGGATTATAGAAGAGGCAACCCAAATTCTGAATGCACAAAAGTGCCATTTATTTTATTATACATGGAATCTCTTGCAAGATAGCCCATTTTCTTTGTTGCAATGATACCATGCATGCCTGCCAAGCAAGAACTTCAGAGTGTTTAGGGGGATAAAACCAGAGATGAGATCAAAGTTCACTTTATAAACACCTGATTAAAATACTTCAGACTTGTTTTGCCACAGACCAATAATCTGAGCAAGGGAATGGGAGAACTGCAAATATATCCCATTTTTAAAGGAAATGTAGATAAACTGTGGCTTACATGAATCAGCTGGACTAGAACAGGCTCCAGATTGCAAAACATTGACCTGGCTTCAACATAGAAACTCAGCTGTTGCTCAAAGTCACGGCCAAATGAAACCTATAAAAGAAAAAAGGCCCCCAGACTTTACCACTGTATGCCTTAAATAAATGTAAAACTGCATGCAGATAAACCACAGATACTCAAAAGTCAAAATCCCCATATATTGTAAGGAGAAAACCCAGCAGTAACAACAGAGAATCTCTGTTCCTTTAACTGTCTGCAATACTGAGCTTCAGGGAAACATGAAAGTTTTAGTGTTTTGGTTCTTGGGGGACTTTTTTGTCTATACTCTACATGATGGTCTACTTTACAGATCAAGTATTTTTCAAGAAAACAAAATTTAAATCCTAGGTTTGTGAAGTGTTTTCAAAACTAGCAGAACTCTTCATTCTTTACAGAAGAGACAAAGGTTTGGTTTTGATCATACTTTGAAAGCAAGACAAAAAATCCCAGAAAAACAGAAACAGACCTGTGAATCTGTATTCAGATACCTCCTCTAATTTCTACTTGATAAAGGGCTTGAAACAGAAAATAGCATTTTTCCTAATTAGATAAATGAGTAAGAAAAGCAGGATTTCCTTGAGTTTGGTTAATAAATACATGCTTATATAGTATGGCAAAAGTTTGTAACCTTGTATTCTAGAAGTCAGAAAACAACCTTTGTGTGAGAACAAACCTCTTCCACCCCTGTAGATTTAAAAAAACCCAAGTGCTGTCAGCTGGAGTGTCTCAGCTGTCAATTAAAAGCAGAGCATGAGGAACAGTCTCCAGGCAGTCTACATTTATGTATTCTATTGCAATTTTTTTTCTAATAGAAGGTTGCATTATTTAGTTCTCAACATTATGCAAAAGAATTTTTTACAAAATTAGAATAAAATTTACATTTAATCCATACAGTGAAAGATCAAAGAAAACATTACTTCTCACATTACAGACAACTGTCCTTGCTTTTCCTCTATTTGTACAACTGCTGATTCTTGAGTCCTAGTCTCAAGAAAACTTACCCAAAAATATAAATTTTTCCACCAAAAAGACTGACTGTAAGGATGACTATAACAATTGCTTTTCCCTTCACATCTTAATGTGTGCTGATGTAAATTCATAACTAGTCATTTTGCTGCTATGGGAATTTTTTTCCCATAAACCAGGAGGGAGACACATCAAATTTTATTCAGTACATGAAATCCTCCTAAAGGAAATTATACTATATTATGCTGTAAAGCTTAAAAAAGCAAAACTATATTAGGACATTAATTAGCAAATTATTACAGCTGAAGAAAAAACAACAATCTAATCCACAGAGTAAATCCACAGAACTGCAACAAAGAACAAAGGGGACAAGTAGACACAGAGCCTGTCAGATTTATGTGAAAGAAAAAACAGGCATTGAGAGGATGTGGTTAGAGAACACAAAAAGCTTGAGACAGGCTCCCCAAAACACCTGAGATCTCAAAACTAACAGGGATCAACAGAAGATTTATTGGAATAAGAGTGAGGGATGAGTTAAAGGCTAATTTCAAGATAAAACATCTGGGATTCTCCTGGGACTACTAATTTAATGATACAAATTAGCTTATTTCTAAATTAAGATAAAAAGAAAATGAATAACAAAAAAGTGACACTTATTTTGTATTTTTGAAAGCTGGTATTGGTTCCGTTTAGAGCTTCACATAAACCAGTGACCTCTGATGCTCCAGTTGCTGTTTAACTTTTAAATACATGCTCTCTTTTACAGGAGATTTACAAAGCTAGCAGAAAATGCAATTAAATAAACAAGATGTGTACTTTAAACTTTCATCTTGCACAGTATCAGCTCCAGCACTGTGTGACACTCCTTTAAACACAGACACTTATTTCACTGAAATGCACTGCCTGGGGTTTTCAGTGGTCTTAAGAAAGTCAGAGACTGAGCTCTGATTCAGCACCTGCTCCCCTGGGAATGCCACAAAAATCCCAAGGTGCACCCAGATGCACACAATTGTCACTCACCATTTTTATGAATCCATTTATCAGAGCTGCTAACATTCTTTTCTCATCCTCAAGTGTTAGTGCACTAGGAAAAAAATTATTTGGTACATTTTAGAATATTGTTTATCCTATTTATCTATAGCTGTTCAAATGATATATAATATTTTGTATTTTTTGTATATAAAATTAATTTTAATGTGAATATCACCAAGTCAGCCATGAACCAAACTAAATTCCAGATTTAGCAAAAATTAAAAATTGCTGAGTGGTTTTAGATCCTCTAAAAACTCAGATTTTGGCATGAGAAGGATCTACACTAATGCTTTTTTATTGTAGCAAACAAATGGCTTCAGTCCTGTGTTGCAATATGAGAACTTGAGTAAGAACTAAGTCTAAAAACCTAAAGAAATTAGTAAATCTATTCTTAGAAGAATATTATCCAATTAAAGGAGTAAAGCTTTTGAAATACCCTTTAAATATCATACACTGTATAACATCAGTTTATTGTTTGGGGTTTGTTTTGTTTAAGGTTATTTTATTATTAAAAACCTTGCCTCAAAATTTAAAAAAACAATTAACTTCACCTTGCTACAGTGCTGGTTTTCTTCATGTTTTAGTAAGAACTGAACTAAACTTATACCTAAAAAGGAGTTTCTTTTCAAAACTATCACAGATCCCAATTCTACAGCAAGAGTCCAAAATCTGATTTTAAATAAATTTCCATCACATAAAAATCCAGTCAGTCAAACCTGTTCCACTGAAAAAGGATGAACTAAACATTAAATTACAATTAACCAATACAGTTTAACCCCTTTACCATTATATGCTTGGCTCCAGCTTTGACCTTTAATCTATCAGTTACCAATTTCCAACTCAGCCACCAGATGGGAAGAGAACAATAGTTTTACTCTACAAATTCAGTAAGGGAGGAAAGAAAATCTCAGCATGATGAGCTCATTAGTGCATTGCCAATCAAAAGAGTAAATTGCTGGGCTCTGAAAGGCCCAGAGGGCTTGTGATGAGCTGCAGGTCAGCACCAGGTGTCCAGTTCAATTGTGACTCAGACCCTGCCAGTCTAAGGCTCTTATCCCCCAACAGCTGCTGCAGGGGTCAGTGAGCCCCACACGATGGGCTGGGAGTTTCCTGAGCCAGGATGCAAAAACAGATGCAGGAGTTACTTCAGAATTGTCACTGCCTGAGGAGTCTCCTTAGAGCTGAGATCACCTCAGGAGGACATGCAGTGCTTTAAATCCTGATTTTTCCCAAAGCTGCCAATGAGAGATTGCAGGAGACAGTTTTTCAAAGGCTCCAAGGGTTGTTGATTGTTCCTTGCCTCAGGAATGGAATCTGCCTGCTGAGGGCAGGGCTGATCTCATACAGTCTGAATTACCTGCTAAATGTTTATAACACCTTTCCAATACAATCCAGTCTTGTTAAACAGCCCAGCTCTGACCCATCCAATCTAAAGTGCCAGCATGTCACCCAGCATGGATGGCACGGAGAAGAAGGAGGAAGAGGTATCCACACCCCAAATTCTCCATCTTGGCCACGTGTCCCTTATCACAAACATTCCCAAAAGTCTATTTATCTACGTTCTAACAACCTAATTTACACTTTACTAATTTTGGTGGCTTGTTTCCATTCCCTCTGTGTTGGTAATTTCCCCCAGGGGTTTGAATTCAGTGCCTGAGACACCAGGGTCTCACTCAGGGGTCTTTGAGACCCTTGCCAGGGGGGTTTTGAGACCCCCAAGGAGGCCAGAGGACTGCTCTGGGCTCCCACACAAAGTAACTGGAATTTAGGATGATTCACCAAGAGATTGTAACCATCTTAGCTCAAGGAACTTTAAAGGATTTTAAAGGTCCCAGTAAACTATCAAATTGTTTTGGCAAAGCATCAGAGGAAGCACCAAATATGGACTGCTATAAATTGCTTTTTTTTTTTTAATAAGCTCCTTTAAGTTTAATATATTGTTCTATTTAAAGGCTGAAGTGGCTTTTAGTGCAACATACAGCCAAATAAGGTATTCTAACCCAAAATAAAGCACTCTAGCTGGTATAAATTTGAATTACATGCTAAATCTGACCTCTTTATTGACAATAAATTTTGCATTTATGGCCTGTCAAGGATGAGAAAGTTTTAAGTTCCTTTGCAGCATCTGCCATACTAAGAGGCTCTGGGCTCAGAGTGGCAAAAGAGACTGTGCCCTTAAAATTCAACCCAAACCAGAAGGAATAAAAGAAGGTTTGTCCTCTTGAGAGCTGGAATTTGCAGCACTGTGATCCTGGCTCTGTTTTCAATCAGACACAAATTTCAGTGTGATTTCTGCCAGTCACCTACAAACCACAATGCTTTCCACACTGCATAGCTGCTACTCAAACAGTGAGGGTGCAACAGGGCACAGGGGATCCCAAACAACCTCAGATCTCACAGCAAGAGCAAAATAGAAGAGGAGGAGTTAGGGGAAAGATATAGATGGTTCAACAGCTTCCTCTATTAAAGTTTCTAGAAATCTTCCAGCTATGCTTTTAAAGATTGCACACCCCTATGGAATGGCTGAAAACAGTGACCCACAAAAAGGTGCAATTGAGTATGGTAATCTGTGCTTTAGTAGCTACACATTCACTTGCATCTCAGAAACAGCTTATTATTCACTGCAACTCAAAGTTACATTGGTTTCACTCTCAAAGTGTTTTGAAGATTGGATTATAAAATGTCTCTGCTTCACTGGAAAACTACAAAACTGCTGCTACTTCCCTTTTAAAATTCTGCTTCAGTACTCAAAACACAGCAGTAATTAAAGAGCAAATGGTACGTGCTGCCACTTCACTGCACAGCTCCTCCCTCAGCACTAATTGGATTCATGTCTTAATCCACCTTGAAACAAACAGCCTCAGAAACATGAACCCCATCAGGCAGCCCAACTTGGCATCAAGGAGAGTTGTCAGCAGAAGTTGAGCTTACTTCACAGAATCGTGCATCGTCTTACAGATGTGCAGGAGAGCGTTGAGGATGACAGGATCCTTTGTGGACTCCTGCTGATGCCTAGAAAGTGTGTTAGAAAAGTGATGAAAAATCCTGCTCTGTCAAAATGGAAAACAGTGGCTAGAATAACAACCATTTAATGCATCATTTCAATCACCAGCACTCTGTGACACTGCACAAGTTTTAAATTCATTTGTGAACCAATGAACACAAATGATCACATGGTTAGTATGTGCACAATTCCAATAAACCCAGCCAAGAAATACTATTTGAATATACACAGCTCATTGCCAAGCCCCAGACTCTGACTCCTTAAGGGACACACTAAGGTGGACATGTGATATATTGAGGCTATCTAAGAACATCAAAACAAAACAATCCTGGATTCACCAGGATATAATTTCTCAGCTACTCAGGGACAAACAGGAAGGATCAGTGTCAGGTTTAGGCACAGAGGCACATGTGCAGTGCAGCTCCACTAAGATGATTAAGGGGTCACAGCATCACTCATGTGAGCAAAGCCAAGAGAGCTGGTCCTGTGTGCCCTAGGGGACAGAAGGCTTGGGGGGCTCAGCAGTGAAGATAAATACCTCAAGGGAAGGTGAAAATGAGAAAAATGTTTCAAGAAATCTGTTAATTACTTGGAAAGAAAAGGTCTGCTTGACTTTTAGAACAGTTGAATATATTTTTGTTTGATAAGTTCATTTTCAACTGTAGCAATATTCTATTCTGTGCTGTCACAGCAACTGGAATGTGAAATAAATTTCATAAACCAACAAAGGCAATGCAAACAAAAAAAAGCTCAGAGAAAACTATTCTGTTACCCACAGCAAGTCAGCATCAATCTAATTACTTAACTCAGCTTTCTTTGTGAACAGTCAGACACTCCACCAACAGATTAACAAAACTGACACATTCCCTTTCTTCTTTCCCACAGCCTGGAACACCTTCACAAACTAAACAGCCAATAAACTGACTCCTCTCCCCTAGCCACCTTTCAGTGAGTTTCTCAGAGCCTCCAGAGTACATTTCACTTCAACAGTCTCCACTTACTTAATAAAAGATTCCATGATGCACTTGCAAACTTCCACTCTCACACTTTCCTTCTGGAACATATCCAGAAATGGCAAGAATTTCTCCTGAAATACAAATACAGAAACAAATAATATTAGGTATGTTACAAACAACACACTAAAACAATAAATATTTTGGATAAGTTTTGTAAGCACAGCTATTTAGGTAAAACTATTTTCATCTTTTTTGAAAACATTAATTCATTTCAAAGGATGAAAAAGTGGAACTAATGGATGGCTGAAAGATGTATCAATTTATTGACTGCAGAGATCCAGGAGGGAACACAAAACACAGAACTGTTTGAATCAAATGTTGCACTTTATTTTTAAAAGCAATCACATGCTTCAAACAGCTTAAGATCATGACAAATTCAGACATCTATGGGGTGAAAAAAGGTAAGACATTATAAACAGTTAAAATAGTCTACACATCATCAACAATTTCACATCTATCCAGAACAAGCTAAGAAGGTCCAAGACATTCAAATTTCCTTCAAAAAACAAGGGTCTAGGTTGTTTAACATAACAAAACACTTAGTTTCTCTATCATCTCAAGACTGTAGTGACTGTTAGTTTCAGTTTTTCAGAATTATCCCAGCAATTTGTGAACAAGACTTGGCCCCAAATCCACAGCATCAGTCTTGATTTTCACTCTTCAAATGGTTTCTGTACTTCAACACACAGCCTGCTGTCTTTGTTCTGTTTTTCTACCTCATATACAATCTCTGACCTCTCTGAGTTCCACTTTGTTTCAATGCCAAGTGTAAGTGCTGTGAGAAGGTATGCTAAGTTTGTAATGCAATTACATTAACACACACACAAATAAATGGCATTTCATCTTCCATTGATTGCCACTTATGCCACAGTAACAAACAAACTGAGAGAATTTAACAGCCTAATGTAACAAGTACAGAAAACTGGAATTGGAATAATAAGTACTTAACTAGTAAGCAGCAGAAAGCTCACAAAATATTTCTGCACTTAACAAAATATTTATGCTGCTTGACAAAAAGTCCTTGAATTCTATGAACTTATAAACATTCTAAACATCCCAGTCAAGGTAAATTCTCTTGCAGAAAAGCTGCCAAACAGTTGTTCTTAAAAATTTATTACACAGAATATCACTTACCACTGAAAAAAGCAGAGCAAAGTCATAGATATAGGTAATAACTTTCTGAATAATTGACTGCAGCTAAGGAGGAGAAAAAGAAAAAGTTAAAAAAGGGGGAGAATTATTGTAATACAAGTTAAATTAAGACTATCCATACCAGAGATCATTATTCTTTAGCTATTCATAGAAAACTCTTTGGAAAGATGCTTCAAGTGTTTATCAACATAATTTTTTTCCCAAAGCAGGACAAGTTATAACTATGCTGTTCCTACACACTTTTCCCACATACCCTTCAGACATACTGAACAGAGCCTGGCCAGCCTGTCCAGGTTTTATTTGCTTTTCATTTCCATAATTAGACAGAGTTCTTCAATTTAAAGTCTGTGTCCTCCAGCTCTCTGCACTAAAAAACTCAGCCCAATAAACAAAGGAAAAAACCCCAAACCAGTTTGTTGAATCCTCTTTTGCAGGCACTTTTTCTACCCTCCAAGTAACCACAAAAACCTTCTCAACTAATCCATATTTCATTTGGCATTCAGTCTCAAGAACCAGACACAATAATTCACTGAAGCCTTAACAATGACAGGTAGAGATAGACAATTTTATGGTTTACTTCTGTTTAAACAGCCTACCATGATTGCTAATTTCCTTCAGCAAACACCACTGTTGATGTAGGAGTTAAATACTGCTACTCCTAAATACATCATTCAGGTTTAGCACTTCTCACAATTAAAAGATTGATGTGCATGGAAAAAAAAGGAGGATTAAATCACAGCATTACAGTGTTCCAAGAGGCTTCTTTGTTGTAAGAGTTATCAGTAATGTTTAAGAATTAATTCCATTTAAGAAAATGCACATCAGATTTTTACAGATTTGGCAAAATAAACTCTTTACCTGGGGGTAAGCATCTTCAAATGCTCGATCAGGAGTCATGTGTTTGATAACATCAGCCAGAACTGTATTGACCTCTCGTTTCTGTGTAGCAAAAAACAAGGTTACAAAATGATATTGGTACATAATTCACTAAACACCACTTGAGAAGGATAATTTATTTCTATTTGCTAAAGCATCAGCTTTTCATGGAGCTCTAGTTAAGCCAGGAACTTTAACCATAGTTCCAGTAAATCCTTACTTAAACTGATCCACCTGCCATTAAAATAAAAAGATAAGAAACTTTCAGTGCTGTGGAGTAGGAAAGCTTCAAAGCTGCATCTTTTGCCCCCATTCATCTCCCATAAAACACATTATTTCATTCCTACACATTTATACTGAATACTCAAAGCTTTTCTATCTTTAATACCAGACTGCTAACACAGGCACTTAGCCTGGATCAGAAAAATTCCAAGGAAACAAAGTAATCTTCACCTACCGTAAAGTGTCTGCAGGTGTACTCCACCCACACTTCAGCACAGTTGATATAATCCTAGAAATACACACGTCTTATGATTACCAATATTTGCAGGAGACTGTGAGAAATACACTTACAAAATTACACTTAAAAGAATCAATTCCTGAAGTATGATTCATGCAGACCTAAAGATTTAGAACTCAAAAGCTGCATTTGTGTAATAGTGTTATGTAAAATTAAGTAAAGCTTTAGCAGATCTAAGAGAAGCAGGGATGATTCAAAGATATTACAGCCAGGTTTATTTTTGGCAGTTATGTGTCCTTAGAAAAGGTAAATAATGTCATGCTAAGCACATGCTTATTGAACTGGCTAAAACTTTGCCATAAACACAGAACTAGTAGTGAAACAGAACAGACAGTAACTCACCTGTGGGTTCTTCAGCTTTGTTATAACCTTCCAGGCCTCATTTAATATTTGAAGACGATCACTTTCAGGAGGATCAGCCAATGCCAAGTTTAATCCCAGCGAGCGAAAGAGGAGATGCTGAAAGTTAATGAGAATTTTTTAATTAAAAGCAGACAATGCATGTCCATCCAAGACAGGTACAGTCTGCAGAAAGATTTTCAGGTCAAACCACTTGAATAATTTTATTCAAGTGATACACAAGTTATGTAGGCAATGAGGAGCATAAAGACCTCTGTCAAAGGAAAGGAATTGCTACAGATTAGATAGAAAATGTTACCTTTGGGAATCCAGACTCATCACACTCTTTAATCATGGCAATGAAGTCCATTGATCTGGCAGCAATAAACTCTGCTCTGAAGGCTGACATCACTGAATTCAGCAGCAAAGCACTGCAATGAACACAGCACAGATCAATACAGCTCAGCAAAAACTCAACATGTGGTATTTACATTAATCTGAATTTCTCAGACTAACAACTGTCCAGCATCTATCATAAATGTTTTAAAAAGAAAGAGACTAAGGAAAAAAAAGACTTTCACACAAACTGAGTTTGCTTTGATGAGGATTAATAATGCATAAGCAAAACAAGAAAACATTAAGCCAACAGATAAGGAAAAGGTAATCCAGTGTGTAAAATACTTCTTCCCCACAGATGTTTTTGAAGCCATCATTTTAGCAGGAATTGACTGGAACTATCAAGCTAACCAGGAGTAGCTGACATTTAGAAACTTACTCTCTGTTTAACTACAGTACAGAAGAGTACTTAGGGAGGGCAAATTCCTACTGACATTTTTCTTAATTAATTATATTATATGTGCATTATAAAAGCCACAATTCAAGCAGCTGCATTACCAGGATTAAAATAAATCCAAAGCCATGGTCATGTGATAACTGGCAATGACATATTTAGGCATTTCTGATTAACCATTCAGGTGTTTGGTTACTATCAAGCCAAAGCCACAATGGAAGAGTGAACTCCCTGCATCACTGTAACATCCAGTTTACTCAAGCATGAGTTAGCTCAAGAAGCTGCCTCATAAAACACTGGGCTCTTCACCAATCTGAAACAGACAGTTGGAATACAGGGCAGTTTACCTTGAGGGAAATTCTATGGAGTACTTAAAATAACCAGTAGCTTCTGTGGTTCTGCCTGGGCCTTAGTGGTCCCATCACAACCTGCCTGGAATTTGCATTGTATTATTAGACATGAGTTTCCAGTTCACTAGGTCTGTGTTTTGCAATACAGGCTGTCACTTTTCACTTAGATGGCTGCAAAGGAGCTCATGGAACATATTGAGATTATTTAAAGACTGATGCCTCTTGCTTTGTACTATCTGGAGAGTCATGAGAAGACACAAAAACACAGAGCTCCACTCTGAAAGAAGACTACTGTTTTAAACTGGATAATTCAACTTCCCAATAAAAAAAGACATGGGCCAAAGACATTTCTTTCCAAAAAACCCTCATTATACTCAACATTTCATCCTTCCTTCAAAGAGCAACAGGAACAAAGAGAAGGAACCTAGCCCATCTCTACAATGAGAAGTGCTGGAAGTTGATCTGAAAGTAAGATCCACAAAACAAATCAACACTTATACAAAACAATTTGTACATCAGAGGATGTGAATTACTTTTATCTGTTCTATACACTCTTGACACACTACTATTTTAACAGCACATTTTTTAAATCATGCTTTCCCCACACACCTTAGCTCAGTCACAGAACACTGGCATTCCTCAGCTAAGTGATTAACACATTTTAGTTCCTCAGCTGCTGCAGAATTGGACTGTGCAAAGCACATCAGAGAAAAAAACACCTGAAAACTTTCACAGAACTCAGCCAAGCTACCCAATCAAATGAACAGAGAGGAGCCCATCAACAGCCAGACTGCATTCACAAAAGTCAGCAAGTACATCCAACTTTCAGGCCAGACCATCTTCCTGACACAACCACCCTGCACAAAGACCTCTAGGAGACATTTGACAGACTAACTTTAACGTTGAAAAAAGCAAATCCCTAAGTATTACCACCCTCCAAAGCTTGCCAGCAGCTTTACAACTTCCCTTGCTGAATGCAAGTATGGCCTGACAGTAACCAGTGGAGGATAGGGGAAAGGAAGGGGAGGAAAACCCAGAAAACTGAAGCAAAACCAGGAATCCAAGACACAGCTGATGGCAAACACATTACATGTCCTGAAGTTTGGCTTAGGAGCCAAAAAGCAGCAACCTAGTTAAACTAATTAACTTTGGCTTGACAAGTAATCTACCATATTTTCCAATTCATCTCTGGAAAACAGATGTTCATAATCATGATTTAGTGAGCTATTGGGAGAAAGAAAGCCTCACTATGCCTCCAAACTGTTTCCAAAAGAGAAGACAGAACATTATTCCAGGGACTCAGGGGTACTCATTGCAGACTCCTGTCTTCTACACTCTGCAACACTTACTTGTTCCCCAACTTTTTGCATCTCTCCATCATCTCAGTAAGCAGAACCTGGAAAATTATATATTAAAATTAGTGAATAGAGACTTTGCAAATATATTCAGCTTTAATTACTGTACTGAAATCTACTAAAAGCTGTTTTAATTACCTCTCCAATACATCCCAATTGTCCTGTTTTACCCTGTATTTACAGCACAAGAAAACAATGGTGCACCTAAACATAAAACACATCTCCTGGAATAGGTATAGTAGCATTTCAATCAAAACCACCATTTCATGGAAGTCAAATCTAAAATCCTTCATCCATGCCATTACCCCAGGTAATCACTACTGGCCAGCCAGGTCAGTTATCTGGCAGGAGAGGTGAAAACTCTGCCAGACTGACAGAGGTTAAAAGAGCCTGTTAACCATGTTAAGCTACAGTTTAGTTGAATCATTTGTATATCTGTATGACAGAAGAAAAAGATGAATTCAGGAAATAAAGATTAAACTAGCTAAAGGACAGCAAGAAACAAAGAGGAATACAGCCTATGAACTTGAAGGGGAGCTTTGTGAAAGCAAACATTCTTCCTGTACAGAAGAGAGCATCACACAGTCCTAAGTAGGCTCTTTTCACTTGCTTTCACACTCATGTAAAAACTGACTTGAGAGCTGGTTTTTAATAGGCAAAATTAACTCTTCACCACAACACTTCCTGTTGTATAGAGCATCAACACATTCACTTACATCTGGAGCATGGTATGCAATACACTGCAAAATCCAGTCTATAGCAGGAGAATACAGGGTCAAATACAAAGGGATCTCCACACACTGCACCACCAGCTGGTTCTGAACTGTATCCCCATGTATCTGTTGAAATAAGAGACAAAAACATGTTGCTGTGAAAAGGAATTTAATGGGAGATATCATAGACTGGTCAATGCTTGTATATGAATGGAAGTGACAACAGATGGTCTCACAGAGGTACAGATATCCTGAAGCATTCCTTGCAAGCTGGGGAAAAAATACCAAGCTCCTAACATATATCATTCAAGTCTGGAAACATGTTGAATAGAGCAGTCTCAACTTATCAGAATGTATGTAAAATTTCTCATACTGTATCTGGATACAGGAACACCCTTAAATCTAGATTTGAGAACTTCTAAGATTTTTTTTTAAGTATGTGGAAGTTTGATTAAAGAGTGTATTTATCTGATCTTGCAAATAAAACACTAATTTGCTTACTTGTTTAAATGTTAGGAGAAAGTCAAAAAAATTTTTGTTCAGGCTTTCTTTGAGTTGTGGTGCCACTTCCATCCCAACCTGTATTAAAAAATACAAACTTCATCAGCTCTATCAATCCTCCTTCAGAGTGAGATCAAAGTGCATTTGCTGAAGGAATACTCAAGTCACACACATCAAACCAACAAACAGCATTGAATCACATGCTTTTGACTGATTATTTCCTTGCTTACTACTACAGTCATGTCCACTAACAGCTACACTGAGGCAGTTACAGCTGGTTTTAAACACAACCCAAACATCAGCTCCAAGTATCTGTAAGCACTGAGGAAATCAGTACCTACTCCAGTGCACTGCAACAGGCCTCAGCAGCACATAAAATTATTCTTACTTATTACAAACACTTAAAGAGAGATTCCCCATTTGTAAAAGAGAAGAGAAATATTTTTTTTGTTTGTTTGTTGAAAGAGACAGGCTGCTGAGTGCTTGAGACAAAAGCAGCAGTTGCTGGAAGCAATGGCAGTACTGCCTGCAGTAAACCCTTGATACAGATGAGAGGAGGTGAATGACAGCCTACCCTGCAGAGGTATGCTCTGGCATAGACTGCAACCAGTGGATCTCCAATTCCTCTGATCATGGCTGTTAACCGTGGCAGACACTCTGAAATGCCCCTGGTTTTATCAGAAATGAAAATGAGCTTCAGCAGTTAGTACCACAATTACATCACCTACAGAGAACTTCACTAGCTGCCTTGTAGACTAACAACTGAGCATGAGTTATAGGAATATCTATAAAAGAAAAAGCACAGAAACCTATTTAATAAGTAAAATTTTCTGTGTACAGTAATACATATCCTATATTCAAATTGCACTATTTGCTATTAGAGCAAAACAAAACTAAAGAACTCTTCTAGCTTGGCAAACAGCAGAGCTATGGAAAAGCTGTAACTCAATGCAAGGAAAGCAGATGCTTAAAGCAGAACTGGCAGAACTCCTTCCATGTCTCATTTTCTCACAGGTCCTCTCTGACAGAGCTGTACTAGTGCCTGGATATGAGGCCCACTAATTCCAGGAAAATAACTGCTTTTAGGGATGATAAAGTTGTCACTAGAGTAGCAATTTGGCTTCCAACACTCATTTCAAAATATAACTGAAGAAGGACAATTAGAAGGGAAGGAACATTTTCTGCTCAGCAGCTGGCACTGTTTGGCAACACATTAAACTTACATCAAAGTTTTCAACAGATAGCAGTTTATTGCTCCTAAATTATTTCTCCTACTCTGTCTCTCCCAGTATGACATCAATATTTTCCTTTCAGTTTTCTATCTTTTTTCCCACTCCTCACATCACCAATTTTCCTTCCCCTCCACCACCAGAAGTCACTGGTTTTCAATCTGCACTGAGATTTGTGATATCTGATATCACATTTGTACATACACTTGAAAACTGAGACCACTATTGTACTTCAAAGCATATCACAGTTCACCTTTAATTTTTTCATGGTATTCTCATTAAAATTCTCTCTGTACTGCTTCTTCTCAGTTCTGCTAAGACCCTACCTACCATTAATCACAGACTTCTCATAATTAATTCATTGAATTAGTTCCTGAGTCTGCCCATTCACTTCCTTCCCACACTTAACACAATTCTTACGTTTTGGATAGGAACTTATTGCACTTCAGTATTGCTGCTTCCACATAACTGAATTGAAGCCAAGTTAAGGAACAAAAGATTTCACACCATTGAAAAACCTGAAGCAAACATACAGCAAATGGATATTGACCAAACTATTTTAAGGCCTTCTGTAATTAATGTCACTGCACTTTGCTGATTTTTACAATTTATCTACAAGATTTTGTTTCAAAATTTTTCATACATCATCTCTACTTTGTCATTGCCAAACTGCTCAGAGGCAATAATTAAGCATTCAGTTTGCTATGAAACATTACTTAAAAGTACATTCAAAACATACAGCCTGAAACAAACAAAACAAAGCTATTATAAACATCAGATCCTGTGGATTTTATTGAAAAAAAACCATGTTCATTTTTGGAAAAAATCTGCAGAAAACCTGCAGACACACTCGGAAGGTCTCATTTGACAAGGATACAATCTGGGAATGAGTTCTCTGATTGAAGCAATCTTGAAAAACCAGTTTAAGCAAGTTTCTTTAGCAGTATCGTTAACACTCTCTGGAGAAAAGTTATCTGGGGAAAAAACCAACCCAGAAATAGTTACATTCTTTCTGGAAACAAGGTACTTTTCATGTTAGGTTTAAAACTGTATTCTCTTCCCATTCATTACGAAATTAAGTGCACAATAACAAACTCCTCAGCTCTCTTCAGCAGCAGTCAGAGCTGAGTACATAACAAGGAAAGGTAAGCAAAAAACATTTCAGAACCTGAATTCAAGCACTTGGAGCTCATCTCAGAGCTGCTACTGAGAAATCCAACCTCTGCCTCTGCTTTTACAAAATCAGAAATTGTAAAAAAAGAAAGCACAGAGAATCTGTAACAAACACATGTATATAAATCTATAATGACTAGAGAACATACAAAAGAGATTTAAGCACTCAAATTGTTTATTTTAAAAGGCTAATCCAAATTTTAAATAATGCTATTGCAAGAAGTAGGAAAAACTGAGCTGGAAATGGACAGAAATATTGTTTCTGTACATTGAACATCAAACACACCCTCTTACAAACTCCTTCAAAACACCAGAGCTCCCCCACTCCTGCCTCCAGAAGGTGAAAGCTCCACAAAAAAGTTCCAACTTCCAGCAGGAGAGAAGCCACATGTCAGAACCTCCTGCACTCAGTATCTTTCTCATCTAGGAGCTCAGTTCTCACAGAACTTGGTTTCACTTGGTTCCCAAGGGACAAGCTCAGAGGTTGGCCTGAAATCCCCAAAAGTTCACAGGCACAGTCAGCACAGCACAGATTTTCCTCCTCCCTCCCACTTTTAGAGCTGCTTGGGAAGTTCCCACCAGCAATGCCCCTGGCAGCTGTACAGCAGCAGGAGCTCAGCTCTCCAGAACTGAGGTAACTGCCCAGAAACTGGGATGTGCTGTGGGAACTGCCTGCCGTCCTCAATGTTTGTAAGAGCAGTTCGTCAGATCTGCAACAAACAAGTTTATCTTCACTATTTTCTCTAGGTTAATTTCAGATGTAAGTATTCCTTGGTTTCAAGTTTACAGCTCCAATCCTATGGATTTCACTAATGGTACTGCCAAATACAGAATATTTCATCTTGCAAGGATATGCATTTGATGCACTCCAAATTGCAAGGAAATGCCTGTGTTTTCCATGGAATGTTTCAATGTCTTGCTAAAGAGGTTCTTTCACCTGCAATGTCAAATTAGATTTTTACATTGTGTTGGAACCTCAACTGAAAAAATCAAAAGGGCTCAAATCAGAAAGATTATGCAAGGAGCAGCCTGCTGCTACTTCCAAAACTCTTCTTTTATTACAGCAAAACCATCAAGCTTTCAGTGTAACAACAAAAACATCTATTTACCAAAAACTGAGACTCTCAGCTTAGTTGCTTTTCTAGCACTAACTTTAAGCTACTAAAGTGTAGTACTTTCAGAAGAGAGCACAGGCTAAGACAAGAAAGGAAAAAAAAGTTTGCCTTCATCTTATTTGGCCATTCCTGTTTAATTCTCCCTCTCCCTAATAAACTCTGTATTAGAGAATTTACACCATTCTTTGTGATTTCAAGCCTCAGTAAGACCCAGTTTACATTTAGCAACAGCAGAGCCACACTTAATTATATCTTGGATATATCCTTCACAATTAAATCCTGCATGAACAATGAATAGTGGAAGCTGAAAGCAATGGATTTTACTCTGTTAAAAACTAAAAGCTACTAGATTCAAATCAGAACCTTTTCTGGAGGAGAGAGAGAAGCAATGGCCTTGTTTAACCTTCCTCAAGGTTGGACATGATTTTTTCCTGGAGCACAGCAGAAACAAGCACAAAGTTACCTGGCAGAGGGACTCTGTTATCCACACACATTGACAGGATTCTTTCATACACCAGTTTCCCTGGTTAAAAAAAAAAAAAGAAAAAGTATTCTTAAAAAAATCAAAACAAATTAACAAACTGTAAACCACAAAGTGTTGGTGCAAAGGCTCCTTTTCCAACATACAGTGAAATTAGATGGAAAAAACTTCCCAGAACACTGATATTTTGCTGCCCTCTAGTGAGGCTGAAATGCTCACTGTGATTTAGCATTTCTCACACTACAAAAACATTCTGTGGCTCCTTTAAGTGCAGAGGTAACACAGGTCAGATTTCTCCTAGGCCAGGAAAGGACAGCTGGTGTCCTGACTTTGCTGACTTTGGACATTATCTTATCTCCAGCAGCTTTCAGCAAGTAGGAAGGAGCACAGTGAGGAAGCATGACCTTGGAAAACAATTGGATCTCTGTCACAGCATATCCTGCAACTCTGAATTCCACTGGAAATCTTTTCCATAACATGGCAGAAAAATAAAAGAGCCACATGAAGTGGATGATAATGTCACTGACAAGTTTATAAAATGTATTAAAAAAACCCCAAACATTCTGATCATTTCATAGTCCCTATTCATCCAAAGAAAACTTTGACTTCTATTCTTCAAATACAAAAATAATGAAATATAGAGTCAAAAGGCTGCCAAAATCCAAAACATTTTTATAATGACAGTGTATTTCAAATTTCAAATTGCAGAGATCATGATTTTTCCTAACATTTTCTTCTAGATACTCACTAATACATAAAGCACAGAACCACAAAATGAAATATTTTTATCTTGGGGACTTTGCTTTTAGGAGATTTTTTACAATTATATACCATGTTTACCATTGGTGTCCAAACATTTATGTTGGAAATATTCCATGTTAAAACTAAAAGTAATTTTAGCCCTTTTTGGATAATTTTGATACTTTCTAACATTACAAAAAAAAAAAATCTTATTAACAACTGTGTAGTAAGTCTGGCACAGTAGATACTTACCAAAAGTATCAAGGATATCTGTAATTAAAACAAATTTACTTGGATAAAACTGGATTACTGTTGTGTCTGAAAGAAGCTTAGAACACTAGGAGAAAAAAAACAGAACAAAGAAACATTTTTAGAGGTCAACAAAAGTTTGTGTTTTACTCGAGAAAAACTGGAATGGATGAATATCCACGGATGGAAAGGGCCAATATGAACTGTGAAGCCAAAAGCACAAACATAACAGACCATGGTGCTTGTTGTGATTTTCAGGTTCATCATTTCCAGACCTGCTTTTCCTTTATACAGAGTCATCTACAATGAGTTTCAGAGCAGAGCATCTACAGCAGAGTTTCAGCTGACCATGAAGAACTGTGCATTTGTTCAGACAAGACAAATTCTCTCCCAGATAAAGCATTAAAAGGCATTTCTCTAAAATCACTTTTTTTTAAAGATGCTATTCAGTTTTTCACCATCTCTCTAAGCATCCATATCAAACACAAAATGTAATATAGATTAAATTATTAAACAATTTTAGAAGTGTAGTTAATGAGCTTTCCAATGCATTTTTGCAGCTCACATAACTAGTTCAAACATTCTGAAAACAGACTGAGCCTCAGTCAGCTCCAGGGAGGACTCTGTAATCAATCTCCACCCACTGGGACACAACCTGATCATGGCATTTGGATACAGGGATGGCTGGTACAAAGTCACATTTGAAAATGTATCACCCACTTAGCTCTACTCTCATTGATGCTCAGGCCAGGAAGGAACATGTCCATTGACTGTATGAATTCAAAATACACACTCAGGAATGAAGATATTTATAAGGGGTTTAATTAAGCTAGACTTCGTTTTCCAAGATTAAACTTGAGTCAAAAACTTTGGCAGAAGGTTACTCACAAAAAAACACCCAACAAAAACAGCTTCCAACAAAAGAAAACAGGTGAGTGACTGACTAGGGAGTCATCTTTTCCTTGCCTAAGCCAGATGTGGCTTTTGGCCCCGAGTCTCCTCTGGTCTCTAAGACTGATAATATTTTCTGTGAGCTCCATCCTTTCTCTCTCCTTCCCCAGGAGACAGTTCTGCAACCTCAGTGGATAAATAAAGTTTAAGCTTTTGTTACATTTCAAAAATCCAGGAAGCAATCCAATACCTCACAAGACTGCTCTGTTTAAAGAAGGAAATCATAACCAGAAGCAAATTTAGTTTTTTTGTTTTGTTCATCAGCGTAACTTGAAGAGTGCACCAGAAAGACAGGTGAGAGCATTCTCATCCTACACAAAGCAGAATCTTCCCTGCTGTGTGGACAGTCAGTCACCTCAAAGGAAGATCATTCAGTAGCTGTTTAGGACCTACACACAGCACAAACACTTAATTACCATTTTTCTTAGAGCTCACACACATAATCAACTTACTTCAGCTTACCCTAAGCAGCTTAGCATACTCCATCTTGACAAGTAAAGTATCTTGCAAAAAGGCACTTGAGGAATCATAGAATTGCTTAGGCTGGAAAAGACCTTCAAGACTGTTGAGTCCAACCTTTAATCCATCACTGCCAAGATCACCAATAAAAAATATCCCCAGTGACATATCTACACATCTTTTAAATACCTCCAAGGATGGTGATGGCACCACTGCCCAAGGCAAACTGGTCCAGTGACTGAGAACCCTGCTTGTGAAGAAATTTTCCTAACTAGAAGCCAAACTCACTCTTCCTACTGCATACCAACCAGTCAGTGAGAATAATGACAAACTGCACATAACCACAGCCTGAGCCAAGAGAACTGCTCAGTTCTTTCAGAGCATACAGCACTCTGCAGGAAGAAGCTTAACAAATAAAGTTATATAAACTATATAATTATAGAATTATTATCCTTTATGAAACTTCTAAATTCATTAATTACACAAGTACCTATTTCATTCTTAGCCAATCTTTCAATTAGTGATAAGCATCTGCAGCATTAAGTGCTAAGTGAACAACACTTTAGCAGAGATAAACACATTCAACTTTGGTATCACTTTCCCAAAAGGAAGCACTGGATTCCATGTCAGAAACTGTATTATTTCAAAATAGTTTGTGAACCATGAAAGTACCAATGCATAGACTATCACTGCATTATCACACACACACATATACATATATATTTATACATAAAGCACAGTAAGTAGAGTACAGCTCTGCTGCTTTTCTTCTCATCCAAAGACTATATTCACACTTCCCAATCCTATATATGGATTTTTTTTTAAAATAACAATAATAGTGCTGATTTCATTGTATTACAACAGTACATTAGTCACCTTAGGTCACATATAATTGCTTGATCTCACTTCATTAATGTTTCATTTCCTTCTTTGTCTTTACCACAATTTAAGATGAAATTACTTCAAGCAGTTTTCACAAGAGTATCCAGAACAACCAAAAAAAATCCTGACTTTATATAACCCCACTGGATGACTGTGAGCATTACATCAGTTTTACAGTTTTAAGGATGGCATTATCTCATCTGTCCTCTGCTGCACTCTGCCTCTGGCCTTTTTTAAAGGCCAAGCCAAACAGAAGCATTTAACTGTCCTATTTCCCCATGCCCTCCTCAAAGCACATCACCCCAAATGACCCAGAGGAAGACTGTGGACAAGTTCTCAAACAAACAAACAAAACCAAACCTCATACACACAATTTTTAAAATCTGGAGCTGTTTTGGTAGCTTGCTAGGGTCCTAGATCCCTTTATTTAATTGCCCTACTAAGTCTGGATGGGTAAAATGCTGATGTTCAAAAAAGCCATTCTGGTATTATTTGCAGAGAGCAAGAGGCTGAAGGGGAAGAGGAGAGGAAAGGAAATAACATGTTCTACAAAGAGCTGATTATTGCTGCATGCTATTTGTTTTGTCCTTAAGCAGGTAAAATTTCCACATCTGTCATTTGGTGACTCATTGAGAATTCCATCCCACATAACCTAGTCAAAACCAATAAGTAACAAAAAAGCTGAAAATCCAACTGTTGTCAGAAGCCATAAAACTCTGGAAGAAACATGTTTCAGAGAAGAACTGAAAATAATAGAAGAACAGCAGAAATCCTTTTTTTCCCAAGAAGGAAACTGGACAAGTTATATCACCAAACTCTGTTCTGCATACAGAAAAAGCCATAAAACTGACCTGGATGACAATTTTCAGGGCTTTTACTTTCTGATCAGAGGACCATGCATCTTTTAAAGACTGGTTCAGTTCTTCAATTCGGTTCATATAATCCTGCTGAGTCAAATTCAACAGCTCTTTCTGTGATCCCTGGCAAGAAAACACAAACCCATTTAAGAAGAGCAGGGAGGGAAGGAAGGAGAGTGTTGTTATTATAGACTCAAATCACTGTGCTGTGGGGAGAATACTGTAAAATTTACTACAACTTCCCTTCAGGTCTTTGGAAAGTAGGTTATGAAAGATCTCACCTCTGCACAGTAAAATACTGCAGCTTGAGAAATAAATTCAGTACTCAGTATTTCTATCAAGCTCATAATTGGAGCTTAAATTAAACTCAGGTAGACACATGCAGTTTCTGCAACAGGGCCAACCAGAATTAGCAGATGTTAAGACTATGGGGCTCCACAAAGTTTTACAGCAGTAAGAAGGTAAATCAGCAGCAATAGATCAGGTAAATTTTCAAATCACAATTTCTAGTGATACAAAAATATGATTCTGCCCAAATCCTGTAGCAATGAGGATTAAAATTACTAAAGAATTCCCACAGAAAGTACATATTTATCTAAATACTGTACTTGCAGAATCAGGACCTTTTAAAAAGGTTTCACACAAGATTTTTATTTCATAAATTCCTTTCACTGTTATAATGATGCTGTAATTTCACCAGAAAACTTTCTCACCTCTTCCAGATCATCCAGTTCTTCTAACCTTGTCCTGACTTTTTCAGAAACTGCTGAACCAGTAGTTGTGGCTTTTCCTACAAAGAAATACAGATTAAAGTTTATTTAACATTTAAACACTGGGACTTCTGAAGAAAAACAAACCTGAAGGAGCCTGGCATGGACCAGTCAGCTTCAGTGCATTCACTCTGAACAAAGGCAATGACAAGCAAGCAAAATTGAATATAAGGGGACTTTCCTGCAAGTTTTACTGGTAAGAAAATAATCACCAGATAAAACCAAAGGATAATTAAGGACAGAAAAGCTCTGTGGACGTCTGTGTCCAACTATCCTCCTCAAAGCAAGTCCAGTTCTGAAGTTATAACAGTTGCACAGAGTTATACCCAGTCCATTTAACAATATCTAAGGATATAGATGTCACACTCTGCCTGAACATCCAGTTTCAATGTTTAACCATTCTCATTGCAAAAAAGTATTTTGTATTTTTGTAGATGCTGAAGTGCTGCACATTTATTCATATATAAAAATCCTGATTTACTATGCTATGATTACTTAGCCCAAATTCTCTTTGCTAGAAAACATGATAAAATATTTAAGATTTGGTTCTTTTTTTAACACCCAGCATACAGCTGAAATCACTTCACTTTCATGTAAAGAGAATAACTGAACAAGTTCCCAAAGGACTTGTTTGCTTTCCTTCCAGCTAGCAGAAGAGTTGATAAACATGATCCTCAAACCATCATTGCTCAGTTTAAACAGAAGAAAGTTTCAAGCTACAGTGGAAGGCAGTGCAGTGAAATAATCATAAATTCATTAGCCCACAGGAATAAAAGGCAAGGTGGTTGGGTGGCTCTTTTTCAATAATTATTTTAAACTAACATCCAGATGTCTTATCCACAAAAAATCAATGACCATGATGTCAGAATGGGGGAAGCAGGAAAACACATTTTAACTATTCCTGACCACAAACCTGTCACTGCACCCAGCCTCAAGCAAACTCTGTTACTGGCAAAAAAAGTGCTCACCTTTTTCAGATCCCATGTACAGATTCTGAGAGGAAGCAGAAAAAGCAGACTGTTAGAAAACATGTACTCACTAGCATTCCAAGAATGCATAAGGTCATTACACTGCTAATTAACCCTCCAATCATTTGTAAGTAGTCACAAGATCCAAAGTTATTTGCATTGTTACAAAAAGATAAAATATCAAAAATATCAAAATACTTGGACTCAGCTCTAAAACAATCTTTACAAGTGAGAGCTTGTGATTCAGTTTTCTACAACATTAAAACTGACATTTAGAGGACCAGCATGAAAGAATTATAAAATAGCAACATCAAGATCCATGAAAGTCTAGTACAAATAAAAAAAACACTGTGGCAGCCACCACTTACAATAGAAAGCTTCTCTGTGGTTGTGTATCTGGCAAGGATTTCACCACGTTTGCTTGACCATGGTTCAAAGTCACCTCCCACTGCTGAGCTCTCATCTTTATCCCGTTTCCTTCGTGCACCATCCTGGGGCAGGAGTACAAGTGCAAAAGTTAAACACAGATCTGGGAGAAGAAGAGAAGGCTAATAAAGGTTAACTTAATGTTTCAAGGGCTAGTTGATCCTTTCAAAAGCTACAATAATTTTTAAAAATCCTTATTTAAATAAATATGTCAACACATACAAGATAAGACTAGGTAAATAAAAAAGAATATTCTACTAATATGGCATATTTCTCATATTAACCTCTTCACTGCTGAGACACATTCTATCCAGGGTTGGCTTTATGGTTTTATTTTACTTAGTTGGGATAACTGGCCCTAGAGTTACCGTGGGAGGAGCAGTAGTCACAGGATCTGCAGCTGCTGCAAACAATGACAAGGGATCAGTGCCATCCAACACACTGCTCAGAGGGTCCATCATGGAACTAGAGGAAGAGGAGGAGGTAGAAGAAGTACTTCCCTTCCGAGTCATCTTCTTTGTCTTGGATTCAGTAACCTACAGAAAAAGTTCAGAACTGTTAAACAAAAAGACTTTCTCTTCCCTCACTTCTCTTTAACAGATCATCAAAATACATGCTAGATAAATTGTGCTGTTGCAATGCAAGCAAGGAGACATCAAACAAACTCTTTGGAGTGAGCATCAGCATTTAAACTGAAGCCCCTCCTTTGCCCTGAATCTGGAGGCACTCACTCTTCAGTAGTATTTCCACTGCTTTTTTTCCTTTCTTCCTTCCAATTCTAGGTCCACAAAATTATAAGAACAACCACTCTGAATATCTTTCTAGTATTCCTCCTCCTTTTATTAGGTCTGTCCCTGTCCTCCAAACTCTTTCTTGCTATTTAATGCCAGTTTCATCTTTACTTTTCTCGTACAACACCCAAGGCTGGAACATCAAATCCATACCTCAGGTCACTGTCTTCTCTCCCCACCAACCTGCCTGAGCAGAAGCTGCTGCCCATTTATCATTCAGTAGTGGATAACTCATCTCTTTCAAGCTGGATTTTTTTCTGTACATCTTTAAAAGCCTCTTATACATCAAAGAAATTATGAATGTTTTAAAGTACTCAGCTGACTGGAAGCTCACCCAAAACCAAACCTTACATCAAGCAATTATGC
This sequence comes from Luscinia megarhynchos, assembly GCA_034336665.1. Lineage (NCBI taxonomy): Eukaryota > Metazoa > Chordata > Aves > Passeriformes > Muscicapidae > Luscinia > Luscinia megarhynchos. Next base: position 1,499,354 of record CM067577.1, on the reverse strand, counting down.
AGGTCATTTGTAATGCAACAATTTGATTTTAAATTTATCCATTATTCAGCACTTAATGCAACCAAGAAAGCCTATAAGTTGGAGGTGCTGTATTTGTCAGGATATTGCTTCTGACACATAACAGCACCAGCAAACTTCTTTAAAGGGCAAAAAGAATAAACCTTGATGCCTCTAAAACAGGCCACCAGCACAGAAAGCAATTTCACAAGTACCATCACCAACCTCAAAGCCTTTTAATTTTAAAGGAACAAATGCAAAAATAGGAGCACAGTCTGAATTCAAATTCATTTTCCAAAAGCACAAAAAACTCACTGTAATGGGTTTCAGTGGATGGTAATCACCAAAATCCAAGGGTACAGATTCCAGCTTGCACACTTCAGATTCTGACACATAGTTCCTCACTCTTGCATGCCTTAAAAAGTAAGAGTGAAGGGAAAGTATATATACATATAAATAACCACACACTAAGAGAGAAGCATAGCCTATGTCTGTACAGATGCACAAAGGAGCCAGGCATATAAATGGAAGGGTCCCTTTACAACACTACACACATATTGGTATTGGTAATACAATGAGGCACATCCCATAATGCCTGTACTGATCATTATCTGGGTATTAAACATAAAAACAGACCAATTTCTCGAGATATTTATGCACAGCTGTTACAAAAATTTATTGTAGCTCTATGTTTTAAATAATTTTACGTACTTTCTACTACTCTAACTCATTTAATTTTTTAAAATTTGCTTCATTTGAACATCATGTTAATACAACTCTTCAGCACCAACAGGTGCTATTTTTTTCCTCATATGCAGACTGATGACTATGCAGACAATAAAACTGCAAAACAACTTTTTAGCATTAATACTGCTCAAAAATAGCTGGGATTCTACTAAAGCCCATAGCATATGGAGTATCTTCCACGTTAGAGAATAGCACGATGGAAACGCCTTACTCTGGTAAAGGTCAGGTTATTTCCCCATGGCCACTCCTACATCAGCGTTACCAGACCTATTTATTAGGCTGTGACCTCATTGTTGTACTATATAAAAATCAACTTTTCAGGATGTGTGCTGCTCTGCTTTGTGCTGCTTTTGTCTGTTACAGAAAGAGTGCCTCGTTTATCCTTTCTGTACCGAACACCAGACCGAGTAATTCCATGCCCCGCACAGTGCACATCTGCCTGCAACGCGCGTTGCTAGAAGCTGACTGTGCCTGTGAGCCCTGCCTACTCCCACGGAGCCTGTGGGAGACAACTAACAGAGGCGACACAGTGACAGCAAACACCCAGCGCGACACCTTCACCCGCGTGAGCCCGGCCGGCCCTTCGCCCCGAGCGGGACACGGGCCGTGGCAACACCGGGGGCGGCAGAGTGCTCGGGAACTCTGGTTTCTGGGGAAATAACGGGAGACCAGCGGGCAGCAGAGGTGCTCTGATTTCTGGGGTAAATGACGGGAGGCCAGCGGGCAGCAGAGCGCTCGGGAACTCTGGTTTCAGGGGAAATGACGGGAGGCCAGCGGGCAGCAGAGCGCTCGGGGAACTCTGGTTTCAGGGGAAATGACGGGAGGCCAGCGGGCAGCAGAGTGCTCGGGGAACTCTGGTTTCAGGGGAAATGACTGGAAGCCAGCGGGCAGCAGAGCGCTCGGGAACTCTGGTTTCAGGGGAAATAACGGGAGGCCAGCGGGCAGCAGAGCGCTCGGGAACTCTGGTTTCAGGGGAAATGACGGGAGGCCAGCGGGCAGCAGAGTGCTCGGGAACTCTGGTTTCAGGGGAAATGACGGGAGGCCAGCGGGCAGCAGAGGTGCTCGGGGAACTCTGGTTTCAGGGGAAATGACGGGAGGCCAGCGGGCAGCAGAGCGCTCGGGGAACTCTGTTTCTGGGGAAATAACAGGAGGCCAGCGGGCAGCAGAGGTGCCGCCGGCGCGGCCCCGGTAGCGCAGTGTAACGCCGGGTGTTATCACTGTCATGGACCCTCGGGTTTCTGCCACAGCACCCAGCCCCCTCAGGCCGAACTGCCCCGAGCCCCGCGGGCGGACAGGCCCCGCACTTCCCCGTCTGGCACATCCGTGGCTGCCCCCGCCTTAGCCCCCGCCGAGCATGAGCAGCCCTCGCCCAGCCGCGGGGACCCGCCGCCCCCAGCGCTCCGCCCGCCGCCCCTCAGGGGGAACGCGCGGCTCCCGCCGCCGCCTCACCAGGGGAACGCCGCCATCTTGCGCCCCGTCACATGACCGCGCCTTCCGCCCGGCGCGGGAAACGCCTGAGGGCGCGCGCGGACAGAGAGGCGCCGCTCGGGAAAGAGTTCAAGAGTTTATTGTGCACAATGCTGTAAGTAAAAAGCCAGACCGGTGAAAATGAAACAAAGTACAAAAATAAATAGGCTTTTGTAATGGTATCACAATTCCACACAAAATTAAAAGATAAATATGTATAAATACAAAACAGCAAGTACAAAACCAAATTCTGGCACTTGGCAAGAGAAAGGCCTCATGAGAGTTAAAAATAAAAAAAACAACCCTTGTGCTATAATGCTTTATTACACACTGGAAACATGCTTGAAGAGCAAGAGGTTTAGATGTGAAACCCTAAGAGAAGGGAAACATTCATTTCTACTACCACACTAAACCTATCTGTGCATCAACATATTGCCTATGCTAATAATAAATACAGCACATTAAAAACATTAAAAACATCAATCGTTAGTGCTGCCATATCAACAGCACCTTTTGTCATCTTTTACACAGGTGACCCTTGTCACTGTAAATTCTTCCCCTCACGAGATGTTTTCCCCTCCTAAGGAAAGCTGGGAACTAGAACACAGCTTTGATACCCACCAGGTGAGCAAGAAACTTGCCCCGGGCATTTTCTGTATTATAAGTGAGATTTTAAAGCACCACAGTATTTTCATGAGGGAGGCAGGTCTTCCACTGGTGTAAACTCTTATGTTTACACCATCAGGGCCCCTGGCCCCAGCTTTCCAACAAACCTAGCAGTGTCATTCTTCAATTCTTGGGCAGTGTTTTTTGCCCTTTTCCAAGCATGCAGTTTGTAACTTAGTGCCTGGTATAACACACCTGTTCTGAACAGCACCACGAGCTGCAGAGCACAGGCTTGGTGACAGATAAAAGCCACAGGCTGGTGCCACAGTCAAGCCAATCCACTCAGCACTGCCCATGCACTGTCCCCATCCCATCATTAATGTTCCTCTTTCATGCTATTTACCTCCATGAAATTTTCAGTTAGTCTTTTTTCTCTTACATTCATGTCAACACATCACAATTTTACATTCTGGCAGTCATTATGCAAATCTGCAAAGATTATACAGCTGAACTTTTCTCCCTAGAACTCTATTCATTTCATACCTCAAATTCATTAAAAGGAGGAGAAATATGCTCTCCTCAAGTTGAAGGACAATATCCACGTTGGAAGACTAAGGTAAAACATGACCATGATCTTTTAATGCTAAATATTCATAAATATGAAAGTGTTGGGATTTAGTAGGTATTCCCCACCTCCAGGAATCATGACTTGTACAAGTCATGGCCTGTACAAGTACAGAAGATAAACTGCAAGTGTCATCAATTAAATGTAACATATCTGAATTACTATAACAGACTGAAATAACTATATAAGTCTGAAATGGTAAAACAGTTAAAATCTTACCTTCTGAAGGTTTTGCAGACCATACCTATCTCTATATTGGACAGATGTTGTTTCCATAGAAAAATGCAGTAGATAGCAAGGCAATAAAATCCCAGGGCTCTTTCAGTAGAGTGATTTGATCTACCACACAGATAAATGCACATTTTTGGTTTGGTCAGTGTAAGGATGTCCATCAGCCCAGCACTGAATCTGGACCACGTCTGTTCAGTTCAGCAGAAATGCAAAACATCTGGTAAAAGGCCTTGAGTACAGAAACTGAGCTAATCTCATTCCTCCAGAAAGTACATTCAAAACAGCTACTGACAAATTCACTGACTTGAAAGCTCACCTCTGTTTAAATGAAGTTTGGAGGTTTTTTCACATTTAGCTGCTTTAACTTCATGGTATGAAAGGAAATACATACCCATGACTTACTTATGGTGGCAGTCATACACAGAAATTGCAATTTAGGTAATGCAAAAAGCATAGGTCAGACACTAGAATTAGAAAGTGTGAAAAAGTCACAAATTACCTTCATGTTGCCCTGTGGTAATCTTTAAATAAAGAAGATTATGAACCTTTTATATATTAAGACTAGTCTGTACACAAGTTCTAACATGCAATTTTCCCACAAGCATTAGAGCTTCAAAGCAACTTCAATATGATTGTGTTAATGTGTCATCTGAAAATGACTAAGGTTTATAATGTCTAAATATACATATAGTGTAAAGAAGATGCAATATTAAAAATCAGTGCTGAGAATGCCATCATTAAAACACAGCCATTTTATCCCAGTGAATGCTGTCTTCTTAAATTGTCACAACATTTGGCTTCTTTCTTTGGGTTCTTCCTGCATATGCTCCTAAAAATAAACAGAAACCATATTACAATTAATGGGTTTTGAAACAGGATTATCCAATAAAAATAGCTGAAAAAAATTAGGAGAATTTTTTTAAAGCAGTAATATGCATTCAGTGACTACTTTTAAATGACAGTTTCATAATGCTACAGCCCAAAAGCCTTATGAAAACTACCTCTAAAAGTAATGACAAGTATTGCCTTACTTGATAACTATTCTGTCTTCTTTTCTGCTACTCTAAAACAACTACAACCTCAATTCACAAATTTTTAAAAGAACTATTGTATAACCAAGATAGATGAAATGGCTGATAAGTTTAACTATGCCAGGTATTACTTTTAAACAAATTATCAATTAAAAATACTATACAAGTTGAATACTTAAGATAACTCTTTCCTTTTGTCAGATTAATTTTAAAAAGAGACAGCTGTAGGCTCCAATATGTCAATAAAACAACCAGAATTAGAAGTGCAGTATGAAAATCATCAGGCAGAGCCCTTATAAAAGGAAGGATGCTTAAGTACAAAACTAATAAATAAACAAGTCTTTCCAGAGGGAACAAGTATATACATACAAATATTTAAAAATCCATATTCTACTATGCATGACACAAGTATCCTCCAGCACTGCAGGCTGCTAAGGAGTAGCACAACTCAGCATTCCTTAGGTTCAAGCAATTATCAAGAAAGTGCAGCAGTGTGAGCAAACATTTACATAAAGCAGTGAAAATCATATCACAGGGAGCAGAGCAGTGGGAATGGAGGACAGCCATGGGAGAGAAATGAGTAGCAGGCAGAGGATGAAGGTGACAAAGTAGTGCCAGTCCTTTTTAGGCTCTTTGGTCACTGTTGGTCAGAGCTGTGGTTACTCACAGGTGTGAGGGCTCTGACCAGCACAGGCAAAGCAGCTTTGGGAATGCTCTGAGCCCTCACATCCCAACAGGCTCCCACTACACAAAAGCCATTCTCACTGGCCCAGTGCTGTGCCCTTCAATCACCTGGGATCTCACAGGACAGACAGCCAGGCTGACAGACATGGTGCTTTTCTAGAGATTAACACCCCTTAACTCACCTCAAGTGTCCTCCAAGTTATATACAAGTAACAGGACATTACAGTAATAGCATGAGTGTGAAAAATCCCACAGCAATCCAGACTAAGGAATTGCAGAAGGCAAATTTGTATAAAACCAGTGACAGTTCTGAAAACAATTATCCCCCATCCTTTTCCAGTGGCAAGGGATGATCACGTGAGGCCTCTCTCCTGGGACAAAGGACAGAGCTGCTACTCACACACAGCAGCTGAGGCTTCCTGGAGTGTGGCCTGAAAGCCAAGACACTCCAGAGCCCCCATCTCACATGGGCTAGCTGTGCCCTTGGCTTGGCCAAATGCTGCCCCCACCACATATTCTGTCTGCCTCCTGCCCTGTATTTCTTCTCCACAGGAAAGGCAACTGGGCAGAGGAGACAAACAAGTCTGTTGTAGGAGCAACCTGATCTCAACCACCTTCTGTCTAACACAATCAGACCAGCCTGGCCCCACCTGGAACATCTCAGTCTGATTTAAACTCATTTATCTTAAGAAAAAAAACTGTTTATGACTCTGTACTTTTCTCTTAAGCACAGAACTTTGGGTTGAAGGAGTAAACACCAACAAAAACTAAGTTTAGGATTGCCATTTGATTCCTAAACAAAATGTCTTCTTGCCAGAAAAAGGCAACAATTGGTCTGAGTGGTATTAAAGCTACAAAGCACTTTGTAGACAGAATTTAAAACTACAATCAGAAGAACAAAAGAAAAAAAGTTGGACAAGTATGTTATAATTTTCTTCTGAGGGTTTTTCTCATATCAAAGTTGAATGTGTTTATAATAACTGTATCTTACTAGCTGTCCTTCCCTTTTTGACCCTCTAATAAGCACAATTTAATAGGTAGTCAGGAATGAACAAGGACAAGAAATTACATCAACACTCTATTTAACATATTGCCATTTAACATATGTGGCCACTTCTTCTGACTTCACAAAGCAGCATCTGGGAAAACATCCCATATAAACAGTGTAAAACACACTGTGCTCAAACTCACAGATACTCCCTGCCAGCACTGCTCTGGGGCAGCAATAAATAAGCATTTCCCTTCTAGGAAAGGTTTGATCCTTAATACATACAGATTATTTAAAACATTATGGAAAACAGTTGAAATCTTACTACATTACACATTTCCCTTATCAAGCCCCAAAATTCCCTACTTTTACACTTGACTTGTGGAACTCTTCTTTGAGAACAAAATGTAATTCAGGTCTTAAATAGTTTTAAAAACCTATCAACCACTTTACCTTTTGATAAATCTAGGTTTATCACTTAAGAGATTTAAAATCTAATTTAAAAAAAATATAAATTGTGCAAGACCATTCATAGTGATTTACTAGAGGTTCAGCACTATTATCAAACCTTTTATATAAAAGGTAATCCATCAGTAATCTCTGTATGGTAGCACAGAAATACTCCACTTTCAAACTTAGGTCATTAAGACTCAAACATGCTGTAAGATGCTACAGGAATATATATATATATATATACACATACACACACACATATATATGTAATTTTAGGACTGTATGATGTATGAACACCCACTGAGGAGTCTGAAACTGTCCTTCCTGTCTTTTCAATATGCTCCACTGCTGAAGATGTGTGTACAGAACTAAGAACCAAATGACATGAAGATTCTAATCCAAGTCTATTTTGAATACTATCAATTTCTCAACAGTTCCAGTGAATATATCTGGTGATTTTTTTTGTGACTGGGCATCTGGTAAGTGAAAGCAAATGAGCTGTGCAGCACATTCTGTATACTGTGTTTATAGCATTTGGAGTGGATGGTGCAGTCACCAGCACAGGTTGTTTGAAGAGATAGGTTAGACTTAAGGCATAGCAAAGCAGGTGCACAAGGGAAGAAAAACAAAATATTGCCCATTTATTGTTTCTAGATACTAGTAACTTATTTACTATAAGATCCAAGCACCAATTTTCTACACACCTGAAACAGCCTTGTAAGACACTCTGCTCCCTGAGGCCTTCCTTCTATTTTGCTCAACCCCATTCACTGAGGTCTTAGGGGTTCTAATTAAATATAAAAGAGTTAATGAGTCACTTGCAACAAAGTTGAAAGGCTGTATACAAAAATATAAATGCTATCAAAATGTGTTTGGCATGAAAACATTTTTACAATGTCCCACAGAGCCTCTTCCTGAGCACCTGTACAGTTCCTACTGATATCATTATGGCTTACATAGATACATAAAGTAGGAGAACATGTCCCCACTAACAGATTGAACAACTCTATTCAAGAAACTGATTTAGTGGCATTATAGTCTACATATAAAAATACACATATTTCATTAAGTGGACACAAAGCTTCATGGAATGAATGTTACAAATAGAAATGCTGGAACAGTGTAAATGAAGACAATACACAGGAGTATGACAGCAACAAATATTTTCCTGCAGTATAAGGTGAAATAAAGCTTCATCACTCTCTCAAGATACTGAGAGAAGTAATTATTTTTATTCTGAACAACCAGTTGTACTATTATGTGCAAATATTATCCATCAATCACTGTTCTTGCACTTTGCATTTAGTTTCATCTTTAGGCTAGAAACATGCTGTGCTCTTACCCTTGTCTGCAAAGCAGCCTATGAACAGGGGCATTCTGTCCTTGGTTTGGTTGAAGTATGCTGTTAAAACACAAACTTTTATTAGTGCTTTTTCCCTTTTAAAAAAAAAAGTCTCTCAAGAAATACTAAATTATGCATCATGCTTTGCATAACAAATTCAGAAAGGCTGACAGGCTTTGTAATGCAAATGGACATGTAGGCAAAGTGGCTGGAATTAAAATTCCAGAATAGGATTACTACTTCCACTATTTAAAACAAAGAAATAAGAAAGCACACACATAGCTGTCCCTCAGCAGTGCCTTGGGTTCCCAGTCACTGATGAGAACATGGAGGAAAAAGGGCTGAATTGCTTAGAGTAGTCCTTGAAGGCTGAACTGTATGAGTAGAGAGCATGTCTTCAAAGCTCCTGGGTAACCATGGGATAAAATCTGTTTTTAAGAGATGCCAGGTATTTGACTTTTAATATGAGATAAATGTGCAGACAGGCCTCATAAGAGAGCAGCTGTTGTCTGCCTGAACATGTACTGAACACTGGAACTTCTGTGATCTGAGCAAACAATCTCTCAGTCAAGGAACAAAACTTTCCTCACAATAGAAAGCCACTTCTCTTCTGACAGCTTGCTAAAGATAAGCATTATCAATAATTCCACTGCAAAGTAAAGGATATTAGGGAAAGTAGTAGTGCCAAACTGAAGCTTAGTAGTGGATCTCAGAGAAAAACCTTAACCTGGGCACCAAGACTTAAAGCTATAATAAATAACTTCTGAAGATAAAATTTCAGAAGTGACTCTGAAGGAAACATATCTTTCCTAACCTACAATGAGCTAATAAACCCTTTCCTCGGGCCATGGTAAATCAGATTTCATTAATTTTCATGAAAATAGTAGCAGGAATTGAGCTCATCAATGGCAAACCAACAGTACATCACAGAATCCATCACTGTAAGAAAGTTTCTTAAAAGCATTTTAATTCAAGTAACCATCACCCACCGGTTTTCAGGAGTTTTTTGTTTTAGAATTATTTTTTTACTTGGTATTCCCATTTCTGTAGCCCTAGAGAAACAAAAGTATTGAAACATATTTCAATTAGCAAATCATCATCCAGGTCTTGAACAGAAACATTCAGAGAAAGCCTCCAAGAGGAATTACAGCTACCCACTACACTACACCTACTGCCAGAGCAGTCCTACAGATTATCACTTCTTTACTCAGGAGCAAGTGCAACAACTGCCCACCCTGTTGCAAGGTAATGCCTGCTACCATTCCCCAGAAAAACTCTGCCAGAGATACTCTATCAAATGTCTCTATTGCGAGGCACTTTAGATAGATAAAATCACTTGGGGCACTTTTTGCAGTTTGCAAAATCAACCATAAACTAAGCATCCACCACTGCATTATAGTGTAAATGCATAACTTAGAACAAACATTTTTCTCCTGACAAACAAAAACATCTCTCAGAAGTTAGAGCACATACAATTAGCAAGACATCACACACCTGGAAAGCTTTTTACTCATTCTTCCTAGCAGAGATGTCAGTTTGCAAAGAAACTGTTATTCCATAAACTTCTCCTCACTATTTCCTATGTCTCCTACTCCTTCTCTTGAACTCCTTCCACCAACCCTCCCCACCCAAGGGAGGGCTGCACATACTTCATGTACTTTTTCCTGTCCAGAGATTTCTGTGTAGCTGTTGAAAGTGTCACGCGCTCTCTTGGGCTCTTTACTTTATCCTACAAAGAAAAACAGGATACAGAAGAAAGTTACTTACAAAACCATAATTAAAAATTTACATTTAAAAAACATTGTACAGGGTGAGGAAAAATCTCTTAAATGCAAAAGTACTGAAAGCCCTGAAACAGTTTACACACCATTTGCCTGAGCATCTTCTCTTTACGAACTTCGCGGTCGTGACGCAGAATGTTCATTCTCTCCGAGGGCTCCATGGTGAAAAAGATGTCATGGATGTCATACAGAGCAGCTCGCAGCTGGAAACAATCATCTCAATGTTAATGACATCTTCAATCAAGCTTGTGTGCCCATGGTTTTGAACATCATAATTTTTTGCTTTCAATCTAAACAAAACACTTCATAATTCTGAAAACCGTTTCTTGAAATCAAATGATTTTGTGTCAAGCAAAAACTGGAATCTTCTCTTCTTTAAATGTTTTGCTCTAAACAAAGTCCACTCTCAGTGTTTTATGTATTTATGTTACAAAAGCAGAATAGCTAGGAAAGACAAAAAAAAATGTTTAAATTGTGTCACCTGAGCCATTACTCTTTCATGAAGGGATGCATCTTGTGCTGACACACTTCCTCTTTTCAATGGGGCTTCAGACTGAAAATTTTTTATGAACTCCATAGTATCCTGGGAAAGATGGGAAAATAAGAATAAGCACCAGGTGTAACACGTCATAACAAAGCAATCATTGCAAACAGTACACAAAGCAAACAGATTCTTTGACTTGGACCTTATGACACTAAATTTTCATGTGCAGCCCCAAAATCTTCTGAGAGCAGAAAATGCAAGATGCCATCTGTCAATGGAAGACAGGAACAAAAACAAACAGGAGAAAAAGCTGCCTATTACTAAAAAGCTGATCTTACTTTTACAGTTTGCTTAAGATGTTTCAGTTTTTCTGTCTGCAGGAGTCTACGGGTGAGAAATCCCTTTGCCACTGCAGTGATCTTGTCAAACTTCATTTGTATCTCTGGACTGAATACCTTAAAAAAGATTCAAAACTTTTTATAAAAAAACAAGAATTATGAATTATTTATCAAATAACATCCACCAAGTGATGCTTTCAAATATTCAAGTAAGAAAAAAAAGTGTTGATAAAGCTTTGACTGAGCCCAAAGTACCCACCTTAATTTGGCAGAAGCAATATATTGCTGTATGATTATTTTGTGTATATGAATAAGAAAAATAACCTACACAGGTCCCTTATGTAATCAAAGTTAACACAGGAATGGATACTAAAATTTTCTGTTACCAGTGCCTTACAAAAACATGAGGGTCTTTTAAGATAAAATCTTTTTTTCCCCCTTACCTGAGTCCACCTAGTTTTGATCCTATTACTTGGCCTGCATACTGAGGTTTTTATAACTCCACTACCTGATGGTCCCCAGAGATAGAATGAAGTTTCACTTGTTGAAGAAAAGGTGCTGGGTGTTGTATGAGCAAAACCTGCACAGAAAGCAGAACACACAGCTCAAGACACACTTCTGCCAATAAAGTAATGCCTGTGTCTGTGGATACACTCAGCTCGGGGGCCACAGCTTTGTCTACAAGGTCAGTTACAGACAAGAAGCAAGCTGAATGTTTCTGATTGATTTCCATGCAAAATTTGCTAAACAGAAGACAGAACAAAACATTTCACAATGTTCTGGAACAGGTGAGAGGTACTGCCTTGCAGTTAGGAACCCCTGGCAGAGCCCCTCAAAACCTCCTACACAAGTGTGACCACCTGGCCCAGTGCTGTGCAGCTACTTGGCACGAGGATAATCCTTCTGGGACACGATGCAAACCCACATCCTCATCCTTGATCAAAGGAGGTTATTCTTAGCTTGTTTTCCTTGGGTGTGCCCTAAAACAGTTATGTAACAACCACAGTCCAGGGAAGTGTTCAAGGATGGCTGAACTGTGCTAAATGCCAGTGACACAAAGATGCAGCAGGCTGTTCCACAAGTGCTGTCCCAGCTGAGGGCAGCAGCCCCTGTGTGCCCCAGGGCAGGAACACTGCACTTATCCACACGTGGGGCAGCTGCTCCAGGCAGGCACTGCAGAACAAACTGCTACCACAACACTTCATCTACGTTCCTCCCTCCCAGTTTTACCAATGCTGGTGGAGTTTGTGTTATGGACTGTCTCCAGCTGAGACTGCACACTTTCCAGCAAGCCACTTTCACTTTTTTTCCTCCACTCCAACTCCATCCTACTGTTAATATTCACTTTGGAAATTTCTATTTCCGTTGTAGTAACCTTCTTTCCTTTCATCTTTCTCTCCTGCTCTTCCAGTTCCTACAAAAGGAAGATTCAGCCATGAGACTATTTTTCTAACTCTGCAAAGCAACAGAATATACATTCAAACCCAACTGCTTCCTGACAAGTTTCCATACAACACAAAACCTTTGATTAGAATTTTTCCTGTTGACCTTACCTTCTGCAATTTCTCCTGTTCCCTCTCTTGTTCAGCTATCAGAATTGACAGTTGTTGTGCATGCTGCTCTTCAAGTCTCTTTCTCATTTCTTCAAAGGCCAGCATTTTAGTTTTTAAAATATCTTCTGAGAAAATACATAACAAAGAATCAAGTATTAAATATCTTCTATATGATCTTTGCCAGAGACATCCATCCTTTATCAGAGGTAATTTGCATCATCAGTAAAAATTTAAAAAGATGTCTTTGATATCAGGTTTCCTTGATATCAAGCTTCCATTATGTATTGCACAGAACCCCATCATTTACTAGTCCTTCAAAATATTTGCATGTTTATATTTGTGAACTAAACTTGTGAATGGAACAGCAGTAACACCAAAAGCCTATATTAAAACAGGAACATGGAAAATACAGCTCTAAGCATTGTTACACTTGCTGGACTGAATTAACATTATTTATGCCACTTCAGCCTCATTTAGTAGAGACACATGCAGAAGTAACAGAGTCTTGAATTTAAAGAAAATACCTATATACTTTTTTTTAATTTACATGGCCTATTTTTTCTTTAAGCAGTCTTTTTAAACTGCATGGCATAGACAATTTTCTTAGTAAAACTAAATTCCAACTTCTAGATTGAAATGGGAAACCAGTATTTGTGAAGCCAAATTAGAGAAATGAAACTTCTGAAAAGAAACACCAATGACTAATGATCATTGGGGCTCTTTCTAAAAGATTTATAAACTGAGAAGTAACCCCCAAGCACAGGAAATCTTTTACCTTTTGCCATGTTTTCAAGGACTGCATTCTTGGTAATGTAAACTGATCCCACTGGATATTTCTGTTCTTGCAACCACTGCTGCTCTTGTTCTTGTTCCATTCCAACTCCTATAACACAGGAACTGTTTTCTTTTTGGCAGTTGTCAGTGTCCAAATCAAGTCTACGTTTTACCTTTTCAAAATTTTCTGGGAACTGCTCATTTGCTGAGGAAACACTTGGAGTATTATCCGTCTGCTGTCGTATATTCTTGCTCTGCATTAGTAAGGGGAGATGGATTTTCCACATCATAAGATTTATTGAGTTCCATTGGAGAATTATATTTAGTGTTTTCTGGCAAAGTAGCTGGTTTCATTTCACTGCCAGCCAGGATCTTCTGTGTCCCTGCAGACTGACTGATGGCAAAGGGCTCATTCACTTTTGGAGGTGCCATGCTGCTCTCCACTTTGTATGGCCCTCTGCTATGGTCCATCAGCACCTGCCCTTCCACCGTGGCTGCCACAGCTGCTCTGCTTTCAAAGAGCCCCAAGGAATGGCGCTTGGGTCTGCCAGCCCCCAGCCCATCGCAGGGGCCTGAGGAATTCCTGCTGACACCAGGAACTCTGCCAGGGCAAACTGTGCTCAAGTCCACCACGAACTTTGGCACCGATTCAGACACGTTGTTTTTATCTGCAATATCTTGCATGATTAAATCCATTGCTCTACCCTTGCCTTTAGGGCTTAACTCATAAGCATTGACAGGGTTGTTTATAATGATGTGTCCCATGGATAAAGGTCTGGGGCGCCGTCGGTGCATTTTTGGGCTCATGCTTGGCTCTGGGCTTGGCAGTTTGGCATAAGAGCTTGTGAGGCTCCTGACAATGCTACTGTCCCGCTCAAACACAGAGTTCTTTTTCAGTTCCTCATCTGAATCTGAATCCACCAAAGGGGGTGTTCCAACTCTCATAGGTATGTCTACTTTAGAAAAACTGGATAAAGTGGATATACTTGTGTTACCTGTATGAATAGAGGTGCCTTGGAGAAGGGTATTTGATTTATTAAGACTGGGTTTATCAAGTGTCTGAGCAGTGGAACTTCTGCCCATAAACTTTGCCCTCTCTTTCAGAGAGTCGCTCGTTTTAGCAGCATCATTTTCTTTATCCGAATGACTCTCGCTCGTGCTCCTCTTTGAACTGCTCTTCGAGGCACGCTTGCTCTGCTCTCTCTCTATGTACTCCCTGGACTTCTTAATCAGGTTCTGAAGACTCATTACACACGGATCTTGGACATCCTCATCGGATGGTGACCCCACTCGTCCCTCCTGCTTCTGCAGAGCATGAGAAGGGAGCTTGTGCCACACCTGGTCCGGAGACGCAGCCCCGGGACACGGCGCGTCCTCCGAGCAGCAGCTCCCACGGGGCTTGGAAGAAACATCTGCTGCTGCTGCTTTAACTGCTTCTGTCACACCTGATGCCATTTGCCCTGCAGTGTCTGATGGTCTAAGTTCTGGTGTCTTCTCCAGGCCCATGGAACCATGTCTTTCAGGAGAATATGCTGAATTGATATCTGATAGAGCTGTGAAGTCAGTCAAAGCCTTGGGATCCAAATCAGGGCAAGAACTCTCAGTCTCCAATGTGTTCATGTCACTCATGCTAGGTCCTTTCTTCATCTGCAAATTAAAATTTTTTAAAATGACAGATTTTCAATGAAATCTCAGAATCTCAAATTCCTGCAAACTTCACTTGAACTTAGAAAAAAATTTAAAAACCAACTTTATTTAAGTGAGAATTATGTGTTACTTCTAGCCAGCGTTTATTTAAAAGGATTTTCATACTACAGTTATCCTACATCCTGTGTCTCAGTTATTAAAAGGACTCATTTGGAAAAAAAAAAAAACAAACCAAACTTACATTATTTTTGTCTTGAACATACTTTCCTGGTCTGCTGACTGTTGCCACACAAACTCAGTAAACAATGCAAACTGCAAAGAGTTGTTTGCCACCTTGGTAACTCAACAAACTCAGTATTAACTGTTTAAGCAACAGTTTAATCTAAAGGCTGTATTACAGCTGTTCCAAAGGCTTACAATAACTCCTTGATTAGATCTGTTTAGTATTTTTTTAAATTTAAACCTCTACTAAATTCATCACTGAAGCAGCAAAGAAAAATAATAGTTGTAGTACAATTTTAAAGCACACAGCAGAATTTCAAGTTGTTGTGAAGGTAATTTTAATTCTATAATCATTAAGTTGAATATAGATTATTTTATGATTAAGCTATAAGTTTCAAATAAAGCAGCTCCAGCATACAGGAGTTGTTCACTTGCTTTAACAACCTAGTTGTTTCCAACACTCTTACAAAAGAAGCAGTGAGCTCTGTCTTTTGCATATAACAAAAGAAGCAGTGAAAAGCAAGTCCCATGCACCACAGCAAGTATCAGTAAATAATCAATTATCAGGACACATAGCACGAAATACTAGGAAATGCTGGTTCTGGAGAATTAGCTGCAATTAATTTCATGTTTAATATTGGGGAATACTTAAACCCCTAAGCAGTGATTTTCTGTCAATCTATGAGGCAGCTTTGGACTAACACTACCTGGACATTTTCCACAATCTCCTGAACACGATTCAATAAAGCTTTTTTCTGGGATTTCCGTTTCCTGGTCTCTAGCTCCAGTGCTTTCTCCTTATACTGCTGTATTTCCTTTTTCCTCTCAAGAGTAAGCTGCAAAACAGAGTGTAAGAAACATGGTTTATATCATTAAATGCAAATTTCAATACAGAATACAGAAATAAATTCAAAAGAAAAACAACAGAACAAAACAATTAGAAGAACAGAAAGCACCTGAGATTTTGTGCACCTGTTAAATGCCAACTTCTCAACCAAATTTTAAGGGAAGGTGTATGAAATGCCTTCTTGGCACACATGCAAATGAACATGAATTTAAAACACCATTTATAAAATTTGAACATTACATGCTATGATATCAATCTGACACAGGATTCAGCCTTTTTTCAAAAAACCCTTGCAATACCCATGCTTTTGTAAATGAAGAATAAGACAATATATCCACAATTTATATTTGTATCGTGATTTTTGGACATTGTTGTTAGAGACTCTCTCCCATTTCTTCCCATCACTGAAACAAGGAAGTCAGCTGCAGAATTGCAGGACTATCAACAATCTTCAGCTTAGCTCTGTTTGCATTAGCACACAATGACTAAACATAATTGATGAGCCTGTGGAATACATTAGAGGAAAATGCAAACACATGCAAAAAAAATTTCTGTAAAAGCTTTTTAACTATCTTGGTATTTCTTATGCACAGTTTTTTACACCATTAAACTAACTCACGTGTTGAGTATTTGAAATGTCAATATGATTTTACATGAAGCCCAGCAGTAATGTTACTGAAAACTATCAACGTTTGTGCTCCCTTTAGGAAGACAACTTCTGAAAAATTAAAGGAAATGTAGTCAGTGTGATGGGGAAAAGGCCTTACCAGAGGGGAAAGCACAGGGACTCCATAGAATTGAATGAGAGACACATTTTTCTTCTGAGCGGTCAAAGAGGTTTCTCCTTTTATTGCCTCTTCTTGGATTCTGGAAAGATGCTTCCTACAGAATATTTCATAGTCCTCCATCTTCATCTTACCTACACTGCAAAGAATAATAACATTATTGTCTCAGGTCCTTCCAACACCTTGAAGGGAAAACATCACCACTAATTCTGTGTCACTGTGTTTTAGGAAAGCGAATTCTACATTAGAAACTGAATTACGTTTTTCTTCCTATCATTAACAAAGCATGCAAAACTCTTCTTTATTTCCACTATGAAAGGAGAATCTGCACATATGAGTGAAAATGATGATCACAAGTACACAGGGAAGAAAGCAAGCATTGAGATAATCAAGATTTACAAAATTTCCATCGAAGACGAAACCTTTGAGATCTTCCACGAGACAGATCCTATCAACTATTAAAAAAAAACAAACCTAAAAACCAGCTCAAACAAAATTGCAGCCCAACTGGATTTTTTTAAAAAAGCCTTTACATGTTTAGGGGGCTGAGAGGAATTTGTGTCATGCTCCCGTGAGCTTTCGTCTCGATACATCCCTGTATGACAGATGCCAATACTTACATGACAAAAAAATAAATTAAAAAATAAATTTAAAAAACCCGCAGCCTCTTCTCCTTAAAAGCACACAAATATCTGAAATATCTGTCACTGCCGGCCCCCACCGCACCGCCTGGCAAGGCCTGGCCACGCTTTGTTCCCTCGCAAGCCGCTTCGGCCGCTTCCTGCCCGCCCGCTGCGGGGCAGCGAGCCCGCCCCAGGCCGGGGCCAAGGCATCGCCCCGCGGGGTCCCGGCGCCCCCCGGTACCGGCCCGGCCCCGGGCCCGGGCCCGTCCGGCGTCCCGGTACCTGCGCGGGGCGCGGGGCTCGGGGCTCGGAGCGGCGCTGCCCCAGCGCTCCCGGCAACCGCCAACACAACGGCCGGGCCGCCGCACTACGGGCCCCAGCGCGCCCCGCGCCGCTCCGCCCCCGCGCCGTTCGCCCCGCTTCTCCCGCTCCGCCCCGCCCCGCCCCGCGCCGCTCGTCCCGCTCCGCGCCGCCCCAGCTCCGCCCCGCGCCGCCCCAGCTCCGCCCCCGCGCCGCCCCAGCTCCGCCCCGCGCCGCCCCAGCTCCGCCCCGCGCAGCTCCCGCTCCGCCCCGCCCCGCCCCGCCCCGCGCCGCTCGTCCCGCTCCTCCCGTCCCGCCCCGCTCCGCCCCGCGCCGCTCGTCCTGCTCCTCCCGCTCCGCCCCGCTCCGCCCCGCCCCAGCTCCGCCCGTCCCGCCCCGCCCCAGCTCCGCCCGTCCCGCCCCGCTCCGCCCCGCGCCGCGCCCGCTCCGCCCCGCGCCGCTCCCCAGGAGCACACTCGTATCGGTTTCAGCGGGCACGCCGCGATCAGGGAGATAAGGCGCGCACCCGTTCCCGTGCCGTGTGGGACCGCACCCGAGAGGGCATCACCGCAGACACCCCGTCCCTCCCGCCCGAGGCAGCTGCTCCGCTCCAGCCGGCCCGGCAGCAGGTAGCACTCACCTGTCAGGCAGCTCAGGCGGAAGGAAATGCACACTTGTTTGCCAGCACCTGGCCCAGGCATAATTAATTTAAGTATATGGATGCATCTAATTCCCAGTATTTAGAGCTGTTAAAGCTGTCATTCCTGTTTCAACAAACAACTTCGTCATCTCTTACCTCTTCAACGATCATTGAGGGTTTTTTTAAAATTAAATCTTCATCTTTAATTTTAACAAATGCTGTTGTTTATCAAAAGATTTTTTAAAATATGTTAGACAAATGCCCAGCATATGTTAGACAAATTAGACAGTTTGTTGTTCATCTGCATATATATCTCTGATTTCTCTTCAGCTACACCTGACAGAAACACAAAACCACTGACAGAGTATCTGAGACGCTCAGAACCAGCTGGGACACTGTGTGACAAGTATTTATTTCGGCAATTAAAGAAAGAACAACCAAAAAAACAAAACACCCCAACAGTTGAGAAGATTACCTGTGGTACCTTTAGCTGGTCAGAGCTCCTCTCTGGAAAGTCATTTGCTTCACATCCTCCCACGGCTCCGGGGGTCCCGGGCCTGCCCGCACAGTCAGCTACATAAAACATACGGTATAGAACGCTGTATATAATAAATCCAGCAGTTAGGTGGAAAAATACTCGCTATGCATGTTATGTTTTTAATTAGCCAGCTGGCGTAGCTGCGGACAGCCCCCACTCAGCACTCTCCATACACACGGGTGTTCCGCGCCGCCCTGGGCAGCGCTACCTGCGCTTCCACCAGCGCCTTTTATTTTATCCTGTTCCATCAGGAGCGGCCCTTTCCCTCAGCGCCGCATGTTTGAACAGGAACAGCCCCTGTTTCCCTCAGCGCCGCATGTTCTATCGGTAACATCCCATTCCCTTCAGTGCCCCATATTCTATGGGGAACAGCCCCTCTTTCCCTCAGTGCCGCATGTTTTAACAGGAACAGCCCCTATTTCCTTCTGTGCCCCTTGTTCTATCGGTAACACGCCCTTGTTTCCCTCAGTGCCCCATGTTCTGTCGGGAACATCCCCTGCTTCCCTCAGTAACTAATGTTCTATCGGTAACACGCCCTGTTTCCCTCAGTACCCCATGTTCTATCGGTAACAGCCCCCGTTCCCCTCAGCGCCCTCCCGGCGTTACCTGAGGGGGTACTCGGGGCCCGGGCCCGCCCTCAGCGCTGCCGGGGGGGCCGGGCGGACGCTGCAGGCGCTGATTGGTTGTGCGGCTGACAGCCGGGTGTTGATTGGCTGTGCCGCTGACAGCCGGGTGCTGATTGGCTGTGCGGCTGACAGCCGGGTGCTGATTGGCTGTGTGGTGACAGCCGGGTGCTGATTGGCTGTGCGGCTGACAGCCGGTGCTGATTGGCTGTGCCGCTGACAGCCGGGTGCTGATTGGCTGTGCGGCTGACAGCCGGTGCTGATTGGCTGTGCGGCTGACAGCCGGGTGCTGATTGGCTGCGGCTCACAGCCGGTGCTGACTGGCTGGCTGCGGCGCCGCCGTCGCTCGCGGCCTGAGGCGAGGCGGCGGCCCGTGCCCGTGCCCGTGCCCGTGCCCGGCCATGCTGTGCCACGGGGAGGGCCTGCTGGGCTGGCTGGCGGCGCTGCTGGCGCTGGCGCTGAGCCGCAGCCCGGCGCTGGCCTGCCTGCTGCCCGCCGGGCTGTTCCTGGCGCTGCACCTGCTCAGCCTGGAGCCCGCGGCGCCCCCGAGCGCGCAGCGCGTCCTGCGGCCCCGCGGCGCCGCCGCCCGCATCGCGCACCGCGGCGGCGCGCACGACGCGCCCGAGAACACGCTGGCGGCCATCCGGCAGGTCAGCGCGGCCCGGGCCGGGGTTGTGGGTGACAGGCGGCCGCGAGCCCTCCTGCCGTGAGTAGCTCCGGCTGGGAGGTGTGTGAGTAGCTGATCCTTCATCCCAAAGGGAACTTCAGGTCAGCCCCGAATCCTGCTGGAGCTGGTATAGCCTTGGTGCTGATGGGCATTTACAGTGCAGCCATCATGAGATGTTTTGGTTTAGCACACAGCGAGCGGACAGCAGCTCAGTCACAGGTTGTTTGTTTGTTTAAACCTTGAAGATCTGGGATGAGAATCCAAAGTTCGGGGGAAATGTGGCAGCAGAATTCAGTGTGTGCAGCCCTGCCATGAATTGCTGCTGCCCCATGTGCAAAGCACCAGGGCACAGCCGGGGATCCCAGGCTCTCTCTGAGAATCATTGCAAATGGTGATGATCCGTCTGTGTTTCTGTGAGGTTGAGATGTTGCTGTTCTGAGGATCTCTTACCTTTACGTGAGACAGGACTCGTAGTCCTGATGAATTCTGAAGCTGCACAATCTTTACATAGCAGACACCTCTCGTGCATCCCCGGTTTTTGTCTTTCTGGTTTGTTTGCATTGTCCCTTGTCCCAGGAGGGCATTTGTCCTTCAGAGCAATTGGTGGTTTGCACTTCACTCGAGTGTTTTTCTGAAGAGTTCTTGGGAAGGATCCAGGGCAGGAGGAGGGTGTATGAAATGTTCTGAGGCAGCCTGGCAGCTTCTTGCTCTCTGATAAAGCCGCTCCTCAGAGAGGAGCAGGGATTTGTCTGCATCATCTGCTTGGTACACACGTGGTGAGCAGAGTTGCCTAAGTGCTGAAGTGATGATGTGAACTGTAGGCATTTGCTTCTCTCGTCTTTTAGAAAATGATGTGACTTAAGGACTCCAGGATTATTGCATCAGAAGGAGAGAGCAGGATTATTTTCTGCGTTTTTTCCTGAGACTGAGGTAGAATCATTATGGTTTCAGCTGTAAAATAAATTAGATGGTTCAGTTGATCTGTGAATGCTCTAACAATGACTTAGGTGGAACCTGCTTTGTTCTGCAGATGAAGACTACTGAAAAGTACTTTTTTTTCTTAACCAAAATACAAGCTAATTGTAGCTGTACCTGTGTCTCTTCTGCTGTGTATGTGATTTTTAAGATTGTTTTTTAAGGCAGCTGAGAATGGAGCAACGGGTGTGGAGCTGGATCTGGAGTTCAGTGCAGATGGTGTCCCCATTCTCATGCACGATGACACAGTGGAAAGGACAACTGATGGGGCTGGGAGACTGCAGGACCTGACTTTTGAGGAAATCAGGAAGCTCAATCCATCTGCAAAACACAGGCTACGGTGAATGGACTATTCTGAAATTATGCTTTCAACAGTGGGAAAATAATTCTTGATGAACAAAATTACTGATTTGATCTGTCAATCTATTTTGATTGATTTTTTTAAATTTAAAACTTAGTTCTATATGCTACTTCCTACTTCTAATTTGATTTTAGAGGCATGTGAGACTATATCTCCTTACCCATCAGTACCTTAGGAGCAGTGAAACAGAGTCGAGATAAACTGCCTTCCAAGGACAAAATCCAGGCATCTAATGTGAAACAGGTCAATCTATACATAAGCTTGTCTAAATTGACTGCAGGACACTAAAGGTGCTGGGATCTTCATGGTATATCAGAACTGGCTAGAGGAATTACTTCTAAGATTAATTTTATTCACATGTATTTCTTGACTGATTGTGTTTTGGGGATTCTACACATCAGGTTTGTACTATTGAAGAGGAGCTGTACAGATTTTGAGTGGTCTCACTGTGATCCTAGTGGGGAAGGATTTCCCTAGGGGAAAATATTTTTATACATTAGTAAGAATTTGATAACAATGCAACTTCTGCAGTATCATGAGTGAGTCCATTTGAGAGGAAGAACTCATAATGTGTGCTCCTGAGACACTGCAGTAGGGAATTCCAGAGCTGCAAACGTGCCACCTGTGAGTGTGACAGGAGTACCCTCCCTGTCTCACTGGGAAGGTGATCACCTGGCCACACGGTGGGAATTCCCACAGGCAGTGACTGCTGAGCAGCTGCTGTTCACTGTCAGGAATGAATGAACTGGCACATCAGGAATGGTGTATTGATGGCTGAAGCTGCTGCTGTGAATCCTCAGCTTGTCTTGCCTGTTGTGCCAGGATCTGCATTTCTGGCTCAGGGCTGGGAGTGCAGTAGGAGCAGGAGCAAGGCAGCAGTTGGCACTGAAAGCTTGTGGGAGTTGGGGAAGGAAGTGAAGAGCTGGGGTTGGTGTTTTGGGATCCCACCTCCAGTACCAGTGCAGCAGCACTGGGTTTGAGTCAGCCCTGTGTGCTTGGCACTGTGCAGGCCCATGGCTGCATTCCATGAGTTCTCTATTCCCACAGGAGCCAATTCCAAGATGAAAAGGTGCCAACTCTGAGAGAAGCTGTTGTGGAGTCAATGCATCACAATCTTACAATCTATTTTGATGTCAAAGGCCATGCAAATCAGGTACTGCTCACTGCAGCATGAACCTCCCCTCACCCCTCCTGTGGGTTTCTCACCTGCTCTTGTGTTGGTCTCAAACTGGTCCCTGTGGTACATTTTATAGAAATTAATTTTTTTCTTCAGCCTAGCAAAATGTAGGAATAAATAATTTTCCTCTTGAACTAAAGCCTAGGTAGTACTAAAAAATTATATCCACAACATATTTAGGGGAATTCAAGCACTGAGCATCCTACTCGTTGTAAATAGAGTAATGAACAGAAATTGTTTTGCAAAAAACCAAAATGTCATTTCTGTGTTAGTGCTATAAACAAGATGCTGATTTTCTTCTTCTACCTTTCATTTCAATCTTGCAACACAACAGGGAAGTGTTTTTAAGATTGTTCTAAAATGACTTTGCAGTGTAAATGAAATATGAGTGTATGTATAACATTTCTGTGTGTCTCCAATTGCAGGCAGTTGATGCCCTGAAACAACTCTACCAAGAATTTCCACAGCTGTATAACAGCAGCATAGTCTGTTCTTTCATGCCAGATGTTGTTTATAAGGTGATGTTTCCTAAAAGTTTATTTTTTATTTTTTTAGTCCTGTCTGGAATTTCAGGTGGTGTTAAATTCCCAGTCCCAGGTTACTTTTGGGCTGTTCAAATTCCTAAGGCTTTTAAAAACAAATGAAGCATAATGCATAATCTTATTAGATTACTCCACTCATTAAATGCAAGTAGGGATCTTCAGCAATTCCCTCCCTTCTGAAAGCAGTGCAGACAAATGTGCATTGCTCTTCTGGTTGGTGTCTGGCCAGGTATCTGTGTGCAAGGTACCTGCTAAATAAACCTCTTATTCTAGATGACCCCTAAAACTCTTTCCTCATTCTTATTTGCAAGTCTACTTACTTTTTTTCCCCATTATATAATTGCTATGTAATTCCTTTAACATAATAGCTGGTGCTTATTCAGTATGATTTGAATAAAAAACAACTATAATTTATCATAAACATCTTTCTAAAAGAGTTACAAAGGATCTGGAGGGGAAGGGCAGAAGGATTCTGGCAGAGTTGTAATGCAAGCCAGGACTTTGTAATCTCTCAAACATTGTATTTGATGCAGCTGTGCTTTAGGATGAATTACAGTCTTTTCTCCTTGGCCCTCAGATGAGACAGGCTGACAGAAATGTTGTGACAGCTCTGACACACAGGCCCTGGCAGCTGAGTCACCTGGGGGATGGGACACCCCGGTTCAAATCCTTCTGGAAGCATTTCCTGTACTTGGTGCTGGATGTCATTCTGGACTGGAGCCTGCACAGCTTCTTGTGGAGGCTGTGTGGGGTTTCAGCTTTCATCATACAGAAGAATTTTGTTTCTCAGTAAGTGTTCGAGTTTGCTCATATCAGGAGATACTTTCTTCTGTTAATATATAAGGTGGAGTTAACAGAGTATGGGCTGATCAAAATTTCCCATTTATTCTTGGATAAGGTGTCTTGATCATTTCTTTACTCTGCAGTTTTATGATTTTAAGCCTCTACCTTTTCTATCTGAATTTTTACCTTCTGTTAGAGGTTTAATTGTTTAATCTCAGAAAGTCTTTGTTCTTTTTGCCTGTTTACAATAAAAAAACACAGATGATGTTGCAGAAGGCAACACACTATTGTTCCTGGATGTGATGCTGATGGAGGACCAAAACTCAGCTGCAGCCTCAGCACTGTCTGCCTTGGCTCTGAGTAGTGTCAGGCTCCTCTCAGGGTGTCTCTGTTCCTTGCAGGGACTATCTGAGGCACTGGTCTTCCAGAGGAGTCCAGGTGGTTGCCTGGACAGTGAACACGTTTGCAGAGAAGAGCTACTATGAGAGTGTCCTGGACTGCAGCTACATGACCGACAGCCTGCTGGAGGACTGCGACCCCCACTACTGAGGCAGCCCCGCCCTGCCCTCAGGGCAGCTTGGGCACGGGAGAGCTCTGGCAAGCACAGAGCACTTGGCTTCTGCCTGTGGCCACATCTCAAATGCAGGAGCCCTCTGGTGAGCTGGCCACAGCTCTGATGCAGCCACACACAGTCTCAGGAAATCAGATCTGATAACCCACTTGGGCCATACTTTGTGCAGGTGGCTTTATAATTCTCTGGCTATTCCTTGGCTTTGTTTAAATTTTGGTTCTAAATTTATGTCAGCAATTTTGGTGTCAAAATTTCAAATCATTACTTGACATTAGTAATTTTAACAGCATGTTCTACAAGTGTATACTAATTTGAAGTTGATTTTTGCACCTTAAAATCGTTTACATTAATGTTCTTAAAACAGAAACTGGAAATAATAGTATAATGGTGCCAAAATAGAAGATGAGTATATTTCCCTGCCCTGCATAGAAAGATGGCTGTGCTGAATCCTGATGAGGAAGAAGAAGCCAACTTTCCATGTGTGATGTGAAGGTTATGAGAATTAACAAATGAAACTTGAGTAGTTTCTTATCTTCCAGACCTTTGAAGAGAACCAAGGGAGGATAAGAAATTGTTTCTTCTAATGGAGAAGTTACACAGCACATGAATGTATTTATTTTTAAGAGAAAGCTACATATTGCATGGAGCTGGAATGCCTTTTTAGTTTGCTTTTGGTTGTGTGACTGGAGGGCACTCAGAGGGAGATGGAAACTGTAATCCAGATTTAACTTGAACTCCAAAGAGTCTGCAGTTACAATAAACAAATCTCTGAGAATTCATGGGGAAGTGTTCTTTATCAGCTGTGCAGAAGCATTGATGTAAAATATCCCAGTTAGGGTAAATCCAAACTTCTGGAAAAGCACAGATCCATGCTATGACCTGCTGCTGGGGATGGATTTTTTGTTTGCATCCTGAGTTCCATCCAGGCACAAGGAGGAGCTGTTCCCCGGCAGGATGGCAAGAGCCCCTTCCCCCTGCTCACTCACGCCCCTGCACTGCAGAAGCAGCAATCTCAGCCTCCTGCTGCACATCCTGGAGCACGTGTGGGTTTGGATCCAGGTCCTGTCCTGCCCCTTCCTGGCACCTGTGGCCTCTGCTGCTACTGCTGAGCCCAGAGGGGCTCCCACGAGGCCACTGAAGGGCAAGTGACTCTTCACGGCAAAGGGCACTGCTCCAAAGGTCCAACTTGCTGTGCTCGAGTTTCTGGCACTGCTGAGTCACCATCCTCAGGGCAAACACCAGTCCCTGCCCCGTGCCCACAGCCAGCTCCACAGCACTGTGTGTGCAGGGAGACAGTAAAACTGAAACTCTGCTCTTGCATTGTGTGCAAAGTCTGTCCTTTTATCTGTGCCTGTGGTGGCTGGGTTGGGGTTGTCTTTAGCCTAAATTAAAGATGTGCCTCTTGCCAGAGCAACAAGGGAAGAAAAAAACAGACACCAGTAGAAAATGAGCTAAACAAAACAAAAAAATTATGGTGGTGGCAAAGTTGTGGCCTTGAACAAAAGAAGAGGCTGCATCAAATCTCAAAGTCATGTATGGTAAAAAAAAAATCTTGATTGTGTTTGTTCCAATCAGTCCTTTATAGGAAAGGACATCTAAACTTTCAGTTGACAAGCAATAGTTTTACACAGATGAGAATCTGATTAGTCACTCTTAGTTCTGATGGTTTCATCAAAGCTGCTTTAAAGTGACTTTAAAGTTTTATAAACAGTAAAAATGGCTCAGAAAAATGAACCCAGTTCACACAAGCTATTTCACAGCCATTAAATGTCTCAGTCATTAAAAACAACTGCACTTTAATATACTTCTATCTATTTGACCAGTACTTCAGGTTTGGTTTAGATCAGACAAAAGCTCTTTTAAAAAAAATATCTGTTAGAAAAATATTTTTAATGAGAACTTTTATTTGCAGTTAGGCACAAGTTTCCTTACAGTTAGTCACTAGCACGGAGGGAGCCTGACTGGAGGGAGCCTGACTGCTGCCACCAAATCCCTGCTGCAAACCAGCCCCGGCACATTCTGCCGTCCGTTCTTGGTTCTAGCAGGAGAGCGAGGTGCTGCCTGCGGTGCTGCCCGGGCGCTCAGGGCTGGGGTCCCCGCTGTCCCCGCTGTCCCCGCTGCTCAGGGCCGGGGTTCCCCGCTGTCCCCGCTGTCCCGGGCGCTCAGGGCCGGGTCCCCCGTTGTCCCCGCTGCTCAGGGCTGGGGTCCCCGCTGTCCCGGGCGCTCAGGGCTGGGTCCCCCGCTGTCCCCGCTGTCCTCGCTGTCCCGGGCGCTCAGGGCTGGGTCCCCCGCTGTCCCCGCTGCTCAGGGCTGGGTCCCCCGCTGTCCCCGCTGTCCTCGCTGTCCCGGGCGCTCAGGGCCGGGTCCCCCGCTGTCCCCGCTGTCCCGGGCGCTCAGGGCTGGGTCCCCCGCTGTCCCCGCTGTCCCCGCTGTCCCGGGCGCTCAGAGCTGGGGTCCCCGCTGTCCCCGCTGTCCCGGGCGCTCAGGGTTGGGTCCCCCGCTGTCCCCGCTGCTCAGAGCGGTGGTCCCCCGCTGTCCCCGCTGTCCCCGCCGTGCTCCCGCAGCGCCGCGTCCCGGGCGCGCAGGGCGAGCGCCAGGGCGCGGGCGGCGCCGGGGCCGCGGGCGGGCGGGGCGCGCTCCCGGCCTGGCGGGGGAAGCGGCGTCAGGGGCGGCGGCACGGCCGCCCCGCCCCGGGCATCCCTCTGCCCGCTTGGGGCCGGGTTACCTGCATTTCAAACTACCGCGCCAGATGCCACGGCTTTGTTTTCTTCTGTGATGGTGTTCTAGACTGAACAGCATTAGCGACCTCTTAGGTGTGGAGTCTGTTTCTAAAGTGATTTAAAGTTCTTGCCTGGCTTTTGGGGGCTCCCGTAAGACAGAACGGCTCGTTTACCCAGGAATTTTCCTCTACTGCACAGAAGCTGGTGGTCAGGCTTTAGAAGTCACCACCAGCACCAGAACGAATGTACCAGAAGTACATTTGCCAGTTTTTTTCCAGCTCTCAGGAAATTAACATTTCCTATCTTGTCTCCCAGGACAGAGACAGCACCTATTTCCTGCTGGGCCTTGGGAAAATGAACAGCAAAGCCCAGTTTAACACTACACTTACCAGCACAGTGTCTGATTCTCTCATGTGCAGTGGTAGAGTTACAATTCCCTCTGCAGCATTCACTAGTGAGGGAGAGCTACCAAAATGAGCTACCAAAAAGCACAACCTATGGAAAATATTCACCCCACAAGCCCAGTCATTTTTTCTCTTTGCACAAGATGCTAAAATGCATGCAGCTGTCACATGCTATGTCTGTATATCAAAACATTTTTATGTGTGTATATCAAACATTTTCACTGAGCTGAATTTTTAAGAGCTTCCTGTGTTTCATCTTAGTTGCTTACCTGGTAGATAGTCACTGCTGCTTGAGATCCCAGCAGAAAAGGGATGCTGAAAACAAAATTCACAAGCAGGTTTAGGTCACAGGGTTTTTCCCTTTCCCATGTGTGTTATCTTGTATTTGAAAAAGATACCAGTTATCTGTAGTAAAACCATACTGTCCAAGTCTTGAGCAGGTTTGTGATTATGAGTGTTCAGTAGCTATTCTGATCACATTTTTATATCTGTTCAAGTTAATCTTTAAAGTTATTTCCATGCACACAGGACTTTGCTACACACACACACCCATCACCTGTGTCATGCCCCAGATTCTACATTTTGACCATCTCACCTCATTGTAGGATGTATTTTGGTTTCTGTCAAATGCCCTTTCTAGGTAGTCTGGCACCTCCTGGGCAGGCTGCCTGGATGAAGAGGAGCTTCTCTGAAAAACAGTATTTGACATCAGTGTCTGTGCTCTGGCTTCCAGCTGTGACTGCATGGTCAGCACTGCTCATCTCCCTTGTCTCAGGGAGATGGCCTTTCTACTAAATCCACAAGGAGATCATTCTGGCATCTCCTTCTGAAAGCTGACCTTAACAACCACAAGAACATCCACACTTGGTGGGTGACCAAATCTCCCTCTCAGGAGTCCCACTCGTGACACTCAACATGGGCACAGCAGTTTGAAAATCCCCAGCACAGAGAAAATGCCCATTCATATTCACCTTACCTCTTTACTGTCAATATTTATTTGGATTATCATACATATATTTATAGTTAACAACAGACCAATATTAGTTATTATTCATATTTGGTTTTTAAAGGTTATGTAATCATTTTAATGATAGTCAGTCATACTGGGGAATTTGATTTTTTGGGAGGAAGGAGTGGACCTTACCAAACACTTTTTCTCTATCAGTACATAGGTCAAGCAGTTTTTACTCAACCCAAATAAAAACACCAGACAACACTTACATGTCCACATTTTGACACTAATTTGATGGACAGCAAACTGCAGGCAGGACTGCCTTGAAGCATGAATTCAAGTTTAGGACTGTAGATGTCTATCTCTTGTTGTATGGGATTTAAAATGGGGTTAGGTCAAAGCACTCAGTTTTACCTCAGCTGAAAATAACCACAAATCATAACCCCCTTAGGAAATCCATAGCCAGGAGAGGAAGGCAGCCTCCTTCTTAGCCTAGGCAAGGTTCAAACCCTTTGGTGACCATCACTGCACATGAACATTAGGAATGTTTTCTTGAAGTTTCACAACCATAAATTATGTCTGGTGAGGGTAAGGACTTTTCTTTATCTTTATCAGGTTGAATTCCAGCCTGGAACAAATAGTTAGGGAACTTTCACAGCATCCTTTTGCTGTCTGGAGTTAAGTAGTAAACATTTAGATGAAGTTTGAAGTACAGGCTTTTCCCAAAGCAGCGTTTGCACAGCTGGAGGAGCCCCATGGAACTGTACCAAGTAATTAAAGAGCAGAAGCTGAGCAGCCAGACTGACCTGCTGGCCTCTTCCTCCCAGTGCAGAGGAGCTTCGACCTGCCCTTTGCTGTACCCGCAGCTTTTTGAGCAGAAACATCTTATCTTTCCCTGCCTGTAAAGACATTTAGATCGTTAGCTGAAATGCACTAATTACCCTTGAGAAGCTCAAGGCCTGTAAGTAATCAGTGACCAAAAGAATTCCTTCTACTCTAAAATAATCTGTCTACAGGGGGAGCTGCAGCAGCACATCTTGAAGATAAAATTCTTTTGCTACAACTCTGAGAGTTAAATTTCCCTGCAAATCCCATGGGGAAGGGCTCCCACCCTCCTTTGCACAGTTACAGGGAATGAGACAAGCAACATAGAAGCCAAATTATACAAAGATACAGCTGAAAGCCAAACTTACATTATTAATTTGCTGACGTAAGAGTTTGGTCATGGTTTTTCTTCCTTGTATTATTTCCCAGTAAAGATAAGTAACAATTCTAAATAAAACAAAACAAAAAGGTCCAACATATGAGCATTTTATTCTAGTCAATGTCTAGATAGAAACGTATCTTGTTCATTTTAACCCCTTAAAAGACATACATACACACATGCACACATACACAGAATAGATCCAATTACACAAGGAATGGCAAACACATGGATTTGCTTATAACATGGCAAATGCATGAAATTGCTTAAAACGTGCTCTTGGAAAAGACCCATAAATGTATGGGCTTGTATTCAAGATGAGAGGTACATTTAAGTGAGTCAACAATACAAGATACATTTCCAGAAAACAAAGTAACATAGAACGACTCAGTCCTTGCCAGTTTTTTCCACTAAAGGCTTTTTTCTGGTTCTTTGCATTAGCAGATACTTACAGTACAAAACTAGAGAGGATGAAGAAGAAAAGTTCACTTGTAATTAAGTTTTGGTAGATCCACACAACCCATTTTGAGACAGTGTAATTTTCCAGTACTTGTATCCACTCAGCAACTGCAGCATACATGGAAGACAAACCTCTGAAAGGACCACATCCTTCTGAAGGCTTTAACCTGAGAGTGTGAAAAAACAGCCACTTAAACCTTTGTATGCTAACAGTGAATTCATTAATATTGTGATTTTGTACATCAAGATGCTCCTCAGTTTTCCAGAGCCCTCTACTGTCTTTGGGCTCCCAGGGTACTTCCATGTTCTGTGTTTCATTTTTAACTCGTGTCCCTCTGCAGCCATTAAATGCCCACCCCAGACTAAGCAGTGAGTCCTTGCTGCAATGGATCAGTACCAAGCTCTGCAAGCACAATCTTGACATAAATATCACATGTCAGTCACTGTAGCACATGCTACAGGAAATTGAAAAACTGGATTTTTTTTAACATTTCACAAAAGGAACCTTTATTTCACCTTGCCTTCAGGGACAGGAGTCACTGCAGATCTTCAGTAACAACAGAATGTGGTAAAATAAGGCAGGCCACTATAAGAATTAACATTTTCAGGTAGACTGAAATAGGAAAGTGTTTGCTTTGAAATTGGACCACCCCAGACAGTCTGAAATTCCCACTTGCCATCTGGAAATGATAGCTCTGAGAGCTTTCATCCCACCTGGTTTCATGTGTGATCACCTGTCTCTCTAAATACCAAAATCTTGTTGCTGAGTATTGTCAAGAGAAAAGTGTATCCATGCTGCCCTCCTTGCTGGGACCAGAGCATTATGGCAAACATTATGGCACACACATTGTGGCAAACCCACAGAGCAAGCCTTGTTTTCAGAGCACAGAACATCCCATGAACACCTGAACCCCTCCACCAGCAATTAGCACAACTTCTCTTACAGAGAAATGCAGACTCCTCTGCCTGGTCTCAGCTCACTCAGCAGAATTTAGCAGAATTTACCTCCAGACAGTGACTCCAATGACAGACAGGACTCCAAGGAAGGAAGGACAGAACAGGAGGAAGATGAAGGATGTCATCATCTGAGAAGTTCTCCAGACCTTGCGAGGGGGCTGGCAATTCCTCATCAGACTGACCTGGAGAGAGATGAAGGAACTTTGGAATGCTGTTACCTGCCACTTCAACTTGCCTTAAGTCAATCCCACTGAAATTGCTGAAATAGCATCTATCAAAAGTTTCCAAGAACAACTTCTATGTAAATTTGATGGATATAGTGTGGTTTATAGTAAGAGGCTAAATGAAGTTCTGATGGGTTCCTCAGAAGTCTGTGGGGTAGAATTTGCTTTTGTAGCATACACAAACTCATGGTTCAGGGAAATTTAAATCCATCCTTCTACCTACAGCTTTGTTCTTCAACACTACAGACTGCTTCATGACCCAACAAACAACTTATCATCTGGTCATAGCACTGAGACACAGAATTCTGAAAAGAAGACATTTCTGCCATGATGTTTAGCTGAGTCACCCTGCTTACACCTAGATAACTTCACAGGTGGGAGCTGCTGGGGAGTAACTGGGGGGCCAAAGCCACAGCCACAGGCTGAGTGTCTATACTGACATATGCACTCGTCCACTGTTAGTTCTCCAGCCTGTACTTTTACTACTTTATTATTTATGACAAATACATATTAATAACAAATACATACCTTTTTCACAAAAAATACTATAAAAAATGCTATCATCTGGATGCCAGGCAACAGAGGTGAGAACAGGATACCAATCCTACAAGAAAGGATTTGTAGGAGAAAAAAGTTACATCTTCACTATTCACTGCTCAGTTCTCAGTGCACTGAAAGCAGAAAAATACCACAACAACATCATATACAGATAGTGTGGGATTTATTTGGAAATGTGATTTTGTTACCCTTGCATCCTCTAGCAATAAATCCACCTTGGAAAAGATGCAATTTCAAACACACACATCTATGTACAGATCTGCAGAACCCTCTTTTAATTGCAGTAACATACTCATTCTTGGAAATAAGCATCTTTTCCAGCACTTTAATGCTGAGACTATTTCAACACAAATATCATCCCAGTGGGGAAGTAAACAAAACTCCAGGATATTCCTGCAGGAACCTATCAGGTTTCTCCCAGACCAGATGGCCACCGGGTAAACTACTGACTGAAGTTATTGTTCCTGCCCACACAATTACTTTGGCAAGTCACAATCCTTCCAAAGGCACTGAACAGCTCAACTCCCAGCCATTTATCCTGTTCTTTCTGGGAAGCACCCACAAACATCAAAATAAGAATTTTCCCACCATAGGTCTACATGCAAATAAAGTTTTGGCTGCAAATTTAACACTTACCAGGTCAAAGTCTGTGCATAGATCAAATCTAAAACATTTCGTCCAATATCAAATTCTGGCAGCCCCAGGTTCAGGCAGACTGTAGTTCCAATAATTCTGGGGGGGGGGGAGGAAACCAAAAACTATAGCACAATAGCATTGGCTGAATGATAAAGTCCTCTATAGAAATCCCTGTAAATGACCTTCTGAATACAAGCATCAGTGATAAATTATTTAGAGGCTGCATTAGTGTCATGCAAAGCAGCCACAGCTCATTCATTACACAGCACAACAAAAATGAAACAATTTGGCAAAAAAAAAAAAAATCCCATAAAACAAAGCAGAGTGGAAGTAAGACCTAGTATATATTTCACACAATGGAACAGAAAACCAGCAAGGATTTCTTACTCTATCAGTACATATCTATACCATAGTAACTACTTGTTATTTTAAGCAGGAGCATCCTTGTGCTTAAGCAGCTGAAATGTCAAGGGGCTTCACTACAAAACTGTAACAGGTTTTTCAGGTCCTGAGAATTTTCAGCCTCAATAAAAAAAGAATTTTTTTATATTCTTAACTGATACTCTTAATGTATCCTCAAATACATCCCACTTCAAACTCACTGAGGTTGCAAGGAGCTGAAACAGACAGGTAAGTACTGACAGAATTCCTACTGAGGAACAGCAGCTCCTTTTAGTGACCTCGTTTTTCCTGAGCTGGGGAGACTCAGTTTTTTGCTTGTTGTAGTGAGAGCAATAAAGATTTTGGTAACTATCACGTCTTGATACCACCTTATCAACTGCATCATCAACAGAGCTGGGCTTTCAGGAGGTTATCTGAGCACAAAATATTAAATACAAGCAATTGTGCTTTTAACCTTTCCCACATCTACGTCAGGTGCTTTTGCCCAGCTTAGGGGAGGCCAATTATCACAGCTGACACTGCAGTTTTAGCTCTGTGACCTTTTGCTGGGAGGTAGCTCCCTACTGAGCACAACAAGAGCAGGAGGATTAAAGTACACTGGCAAGAGCCATGGAGGAAAAGTCTTCAAGAGCTTCTCAACATTGTTTTTTATTAATTTAGCAAAAAGCTAACAAAGCCCTACCTCTTTAAACCAGTCTTGTTCAAATCATGGTCAGAGAGCAAACAATAGATCTCTTAGACAAAAGTTTGGCCAGGGATCTAAATGTTCTCTAGAGCTGGCAAGCACTTAAACACTGCCCAAGCCATGAGCAATGTTTGGCACTAGGAAGGTTCACACAGCAGAGGTCAGAAGTAAATCACTTCTTCCTTACATACAGAGCAATATTGACATCTAGTCACAGTACTTTCTCATTTATCCTACTGCAGACCTCTTCACTGGGGAGACTCATTATATGCTTAATAAAACTGATAAAATCAGATTTTAAACTTGTGGACACTATGGTGACATAACTAAGAGAGGAAAAAAAATCACAGTGGGGTACACCAGGGAAAGGCAGCAGTGTGCCCATGCTTATGCAGCAAAGGTGGGTTTGTGCTTGAGATAATTGTCACCTGACTCTCAGGAAATCCATGGGAGTAGAATGTGGCTTGCTCCCTGCATGTGTTTCCATGTCCAAAGGGAAAAAGGACACACTGACCTCCTTCTAGGGAGGAACAGCAAAATACACAGGGCATGTACACAGAGATTCTGCCTGGTAGGGAAAATCAAGGGAGCTTCAGTGGTGCCACAGCCATGCTTCTGCTGGACTTTTCTCACATGCAGAAAACAGATCATATCCTTGGTTAGTGGATGAAAACACGTTTAGGACAGCAGCACTCACCTCCGTAAAAACTCTCCAAAGAAGGAGCCAAGCAAACAGAAGATGAAGTCAACTAGAACAAGACGATACAGATCTTGGCCAATCAAAGTTTCCCAGCACTTTAAGAAACAGAACGGAAAAAAAAATACTAGAAGTTAAATATGATGTAATTGAAACATTGTTCCCAAATCTTGGAAATCTGAAATTTGATCAAAGATCTGAAATCTTGATCAAACTATATTCTAGCAGCCTGGCAAATCATAGTTGGCTTCTCAGTGAGCAATGCTGCCATCCAGCTGAGACTGGAGCTGGGCCATTCACTTTTTTCTACAGCTGATTCTCTCCAGCTCCTAATAAAAACTGTTAGGGTAGGAAACTCAGCTTCCCAAGACACCACATGTGCTTCTCTTTGCTGAAGCAAGCCTCTTATCCAAGTGGTTCCTTAACCTGGCACTGTAAATCAGAGATTAGTGTTCTTGAAATTTTACCTGTGATTCTGAGGCAGCCACGATGTTAAGCCAGTAGTAGCACAGTATTCCCACAATTGACATTTTCAGGATGATATTTCTAAAAAGAAGAAGTAACAGTAACTGCACCAAGAGCTGGTGCATACCTGGAGGGACTGATGGCAGGATGACCACTGTTCCACAGTTTTACCTCCTCTTGGCACTGCAGAGTGCCAGGACTAACAGGAGCTCTCCTGGGAGGTCAGGTGGGGCATTGTTCTATTGTCCTGGCAGAAGGGCAGCTGGGCAGGACAACTTTGGCACAAAATCTGCTTAACAGGCTGCTGGCTGGGCTTGGGGGCTCCTCAGGGGAGGGAGGGCTGAGGGACACCAGGGGTTAGGCAGGGGAAATTCCAGGCATCTGTTTTTAAGGGAGATGACCTCACTCCTCTCTCTAATTCCCTTCCTTTCCTGGGGAGGGACCAATGGCCCAGGGGCACCAAGGAATGCTACAAGCCCTGTGTCACAGTGCACCCAGCTGGGAGGGAAACCATTCCCCATCCTCATGCAGAGCTGTAACACCCCAAAAGCTCATGAAGACAAGAGTGTTCAGAAGCCTTTGGAGAAGACGAGTTCTCCTCCATAGCTCCCTATTCCCCAGACACAGCTTTGTATCAAAAAGAACTCAGACAACTTCAGGCCAAAAGCTCCAAGAGGTGGCAGCAAGAAATACCTGGTAATAGTGACATATATGTGCTGTCCAGGAGTCTGAAACTTCTCCAGGTGCCCAAGCCAGGAGAAGAAGAATGGGATCAATGTGTTGAGGAGAGATACAATCACAGGGAGCACCAACATGGCAGCTTGGCTCTCTAGGTCATTTCTATACCCTCTCATAAACAGCTTAGAGAGGAAAAAAACATAATCAAACAACTCAAACTTGGAGCCTTAAGGAAAATGCTGCCTCAATGTGTGTCCACACATTGTCAGGCCTCACCTCGAGGTTATTAATGGAGAGGAAGTAAACACCAGCACAAGCAGCTACTGCTGTTCCCAGGGAAGCAGCCCAGGCAAGAAGATGAACACCAACACGAGTAGCTCTCTCCATTGCAGAAAAATTTAGAACTTCTTTGTTTACTTCAGTGAGGCCTTCCTGCAAAGAGACAATTCCTAATGAAGAAGTTCTTAGTCAACAGCATAAGGCAAGAGTTTTTCAAGGAACTACATGAGAAACTGAATGAAAGCTTATTACTCTAGAAGATGGGCACAGTAATGTCCTAGGAACATTTACTGGGCAACTTTGTGTTCCTATCCTAGAAGTCAAGTTTCACAGATAGTATTTCCAGCCTGCCTTTTGTTTATAAAATATTTAAATAGCAGGAAGGAGAGAAATCAAAATAAATGCTGTGTATAGAAAATATTTAATAGTCACAGAGCCTCAGTCAATAGAACAGAAGCATACAAATATTTATATGTAGCTTAAAGAGAAAAGGAAAACCAAGCAGCCAAGCCAATGCCAGGAGCTCAGACCAAATTAAACTCAGGAAGCCAGGAAGATTAAATCTCTTAGGCACAGGACTAGCACACTTGAGTCACTCTGCTAGAGACTTGTATGTGCACACACAAATTTGTATGCACAGCTAAGTCTCTGACCAATGAATCACTCACAGCAGTTTTGAGCTCTGAGCTCTGTACCTTTATTTGTGTGCAGAGATTCTTCTGTTTCAGCTTCACAGCTTTGTCATTGGTTATATTGAAGTCCCAAGTGCAGAGCAGCTTGCTGGCATTCACAGAGACTTCCTGAGGGTTAATGAAGTTCCTGGAGAAGAATTTTGCCATGCTGCAATGAAAATTAAATTGGTCAGATGTGTGACAGAGAAATTTGTCAAGTCTGCACAGCAGGGCAAGGAGGGAGATTTGTCAGCTTTTCCATCCCATCACAACTTCCTTGGACCTATGTCAGAGCATGTCACATA
This sequence comes from Luscinia megarhynchos, assembly GCA_034336665.1. Lineage (NCBI taxonomy): Eukaryota > Metazoa > Chordata > Aves > Passeriformes > Muscicapidae > Luscinia > Luscinia megarhynchos. The sequence goes on along the minus strand of CM067577.1, from coordinate 1,462,656 downwards.
CAACAATGTGGAAAATAAACTTAAATGTAAGAAACTCTAGAATTTCCATCTCAATATTGTTGCTGACAATCTTGACCTCTGGAAGGCTACATCAATAAGAAACAATGTTAGGAGCAACAACTTACAAAAGGGGATCATAACATCCCCAGTTTGAAGTGGGATTCTCTGTCTGTCCCTTTCTATTTTGCAGTTATTTTTAACTTCTGTAATAAAGGTTTGATTCCTGGAGACTGCCTTTTGAGCAGGAATTTCTACTTGAACTCTACACCTGTAAATAAGGACCTACAGATAAATACTCAAATAATTATTACTTCTAACTGTTGACAGGATGGGTTTTTTATTGTGTGGCTATTTTTGAATTAATATAAGAGAAATAGGAATTCACAGTAAATTTACCTGAACAACAAGATAAGAAAACAGATGACAAAATATATTCCAACAGTAAAAATATAGGCCAGCTGCATGTTGTAAGATGGACCATTCTCTATTTTACTGATTGTAGCATTGGTGTAAAAGCCATAGTAGAGCACTGTTTGTTGAAAATAACCCTGAAAAGATAAGGACATAATTCAGAATATTTCCTGTCACTTCCGTGGTGGAAAGCATCATCATCTGAAGACCAATTACTGGAGGGGGAGGTGTCCTATTCCTCCTCATGAAATCACAGGTGTGATAAAATACTCACAGCTCCAGTGAACAGCTCCAGGCCCGTGAATGAAAGGTTATTTGGTTCTGCTGCAAGAAACTGAGGAATTGTGATGAAACTGAAGTTTATGAGGAAGGAGAAGATGTTAAAATTCAGCAGCCACGTCAAGAAAACGAAGTAAGAAAGGACACTGGTTCCAAACTCAGCCCCAATGATCTTCAGAGTCTTGTGCCAAACCCTCAGCTGGTGGAAATGTTCTGAAAGGGTGTTCCCAAATCGTCGAAATGACTGAGGGAAAAAGAGGAGACAGATGAATCTCAGCAAGCAAAGCAGACTCCATTTCACATAATGAAACTTCAGATTTTGATGTCACAGTTTCATTTCTTGGTGAAGAATGGATTTGCCCCACTCCATGCACTGCAAGATGGTTAAGTGTGCTCCTGAGTGCAGCTGCAGTGCAAGTCATTATTAATGAACACTGCAGCAATTAACTGGATCTTTGGTGAGCAATATGAAGCAAGACACCAGATTCCACTGGAGACAGGGATAATGCTGCAGATGGAGTGGTTTGCTCTGTGGTGACTGACAGAAGTTTCTGGCACTTACCACTGCTGCTCCTTGCAGACACTGTGCAAAGCAGGAAGGTCGATGGTTTGCTTTTTTGGTTATTTCTTTAAGAACTTTATTTCTGTGGAAGAGGAGGGCAGGGGTGACAAACATTATGAGCTGTAATTGAATCAAAAAGCCAAAGAAGATGCTGCAAATACAGTTTCACCCCTGTGCACATGAACAGAATTAGTACAACATGGAGATGTCCTTACTGGTTCATTTTATATTAGCTGATACCTTGGCTCCTGTCCCTGCTATGACAGCATGTTCTAACCCCTCCACTAACTCACACTGGCAGCAGAATTTAAATGTATTTTGTGAGAAGACAAAAGGATGGTTGAGATCATGTGGTGTCTTCTCCATTTTCACTGACTAACATTCAAGTTTCCTTTGAAAATAAACCTCAGGTCATCATTTATAACCAACTGTCAGGACCTTGATATTCTGTTTTATATTACCATGAGAGATTCTTCTTATCTCTATCATTAAATTATTTTCTCATATAAGACACTAACTCTTTAAAAGTGCATTAAAAATTACTTATCATAAAGTGACAAACCAAAGTTCAGCAAATGGCAACCCCCCATAATTGATAGCTAGATGTTGCTAGAAGTAAGTGTCTTTTAAAACTAAACAGATAAACTTTTATTTTTACCTGATCTCTCTCTTTTTTCTCATGGTCTCTGGCATCTTCTGGATTGCTTTAATCCTTTCTTTGGTGGACATACTTACAAGACTTCCAATTAAATCTTCCTCTGCATCAGACCCATGCAAAAAACAAAATTGGGGGTAAAAATGCAGTAATTTTTATATTCAACCTGAAATGGAATAACAAACCCCCCATTTACACTGCTACAAAGATGTGCAACCTGAGACTTAATAATATTGCCCAGATTATCTTCAGCTGCCTCAGAACTCTAAATCAGATTCAAGTAGTCCAATAATGTTCATAGAAGGAGCTGCAATATAAAGGAAAATAAAATACTGACAAGAGCCCAAGATTCTGGTCCTTTACTTGATCACTGTTTGACAGTTACACTTCTATGATGCTACATATTGTCTTGAAAGCTGAACTTTTGCTTTATTCCTTCTGTAATTTTAGTTGATGTTAGTGCCCATGCTTAGCACTGGCCATGCCACAGACACACCTCTGTGACCTGACAATCAGGCTGCTGCTGCAGAGCTGGAATTTGATGCTAATTCCAGCACAGTGGCTGAAAGCAATCTATTAGTTGGTCAAACAAAATTCCAGTAAAGAGCTAGCATTTCTTTCTACAATTTCACCCCTTCCTACTGCACGGCATTTCATTTATCATGGGACTTGAGTGTGTTAGGAGAGCATGAAAGATTAACCACTACCACAGCACAAACCTAAGCTGTCCCCATAACCACCAAAGAGCTGTACATGCAATTCTGGTGAGAAACTGAGAGCAGCATCAACCACTCCATCCTTGCACAAGACACTGTCAGATCTGGCACCACTTATCCAAACCCCTACCTTCACTGCCCAGGGGACCTGGTTCGAGCGTGCTGGAGGAAGCCACGAAGATCTCGTCGGGGGGTCTGCGGTTGCGTCTCCGAATGAAGCTGTCTGAACAACAGACATGCTTTAGGGAGTCCTGAGAGTTCTGACTATTTGACTCCAGAAATTCAAATTTCACAAGAACAAATTAAAAGTCTACCCTTCAATCTCACTAACTTCATGCAAACACACTCCCCCATCACTTCTTTCCTGGTTGTCTTTGACAACTGCAAGCACTTTTTCAGATAAATTCTGGAAAAGAGGAAGTGAGCCCAGTCTTCAGCTGTCATGGAGAACTCCATCTAACCCATTCACAAATGCATACATTCATTATTCAAGACTTTCTTCCTAGAAGACAAGGTCCTTCTTTAAAAATCCTTTCCCTGCCTTCAAGGGGGATCATTTTAGAGTCACAGTCCATCATGCTAAGTAAGTTATATGTGCCAAACTGCCATTTCCCTGGTGCCAAAATGCAGCTGCTCCCTCCACCTCCTTCCATCCACTTATCCAAACTCAGGTGACTACACTCCTTAAAAGCACCTGCCTTCCAACCTTGACACAGATGAGTTTAGCCAATAAACTAAAGCCAATCTCAGTGCCACATCCCAGGGTGGAGCTCATCTCTCTGGTGTGGAAGGACCTTGTTTATGACTCCTTGTATTATGTGAAGATATTCATACCTGAACAAGAATGCTTTAAAATATTTATTGGCATTATTTTATGGAGGCTGAGATTGACATGCAATATTGTGATGCACCACAATCCTTACCTTCTGATCCACTGGAAGTTCCATGAGTGTAGGGATAATCCAGCAGATGGAAGGTAGAATGTGGGGTGTAAGTCAGCTCTGGCTCAGGCTCAAAGGAAAGGCTGTCTGTTGAAGGGAATCAGAGTTACACAAAGTTACAAACTGCTATGGGCCATTTACAGACACAGAGTGCCAACCCTATGACAAAAGACAGATCTACTGCAACACAGCAACCTATTCCCTCAACAAAACTCCCATATTCCACTCCACTCAACAACTTACTCAGTCCAAACAAGAAAATATTTATGGATCTGTTAATGTGACAGACATTCCCTAATAAAACACCTGAACTGCGAAAGAAAAAGAAAGAGAGGGAGAAAGAGAGGGAGAAAGAGAGGGAGAAAGAGAGAGAGAAAGAGAGAAAGAGAGAAAGAGAGAAAGAGAGAAAGAGAGAAAGAGAGAAAGAGAGAAAGAGAGAAAGAGAGAAAGAGAGAAAGAGAGAAAGAGAGAAAGAGAGAAAGAGAGAAAGAGAGAAAGAGAGAAAGAGAGAAAGAGAGAAAGAGAGAAAGAGAGAAAGAGAGAAAGAGAGAAAGAGAGAAAGAGAGAAAGAGAGAAAGAGAGAAAGAGAGAAAGAGAGAAAGAGAGAAAGAGAGAAAGAGAGAAAGAGAGGAAAAAAAAAAAAGGAAAAGCTAAAAATATTTACAGAGTTGAGCTTTGCAGAGCTGCAGGACTCTCTTGGGACAGAGCCAGCTGTTATTGGTTCTGAGGATTCTCTAAGTTAGTCACACCTGCAGCTACATACCTGTGACATTTCCATATGGGCTCGTGCTGGGTAAATCCTGGTAGTCAGAGCCAGGTCCCAGGGAGGCCATGGGGATGGCCACAGGGTAGTTCTGCTCCCTCCCTCTGTGTTCTCCATAGGAATCATGCAGAGATGAATCATAAGGACTTTGGTGAGAGAATGGATTCCTTTGAGAACTCCCCCTGTGTAAGTAAGAAAAAAAAAATCCTGACTGTCATAAAAACCCTAGGTATTCTGAATAATTTGCTGTCTACTATCATCAAATTTGAGTATGTTATAAAACAAACTGTGATACTGAGAGGTATTTTGTATTTAGAACTTCAACACCATAATTCTTATTTTGTCATCAAATGAATTAGGAAGGCTAAAATTTTCTCCACCTGAAGATAAGACTAGTTAGACTCTAACTAAACAGGAACACCTGCTCAGAAAACAAAGATATCCAAGGTTATAGCCCATTGTGGAAATTACTGGAACTAAAAAAATATTTACAACATTATGCCATAAATACATTTAACTGAAATTCATCCAACATGTAAAAAGTAAACACACCATTTCCCTTGAATGCTGCCTTCCTGGTAACACTTTTTAAAATTTGTCTGAGAATGAAAGCATAAAGGAGAGATTGAAATAAATCCACAAATTAAAACTCCAAAGAAGAAATATCTTCTGCATATAAATGTCTTTATTTCTTATGGCACAGTCACACTGTAAAATTAAATAAACTCACCTTCTATCAATTTCCAGTGTCTCTGAGAAGTGGTAGTCTGGATTTTCAAAGGCTTCATTGTGATAGTAAGACATGACAAATCCTTAGTTTGAAGGATGAACTCTTCCTTATTTTTTTCTCTACTGCTTCATTAATATGTTAATGGGAAGACTGTTCAGAGACCTTGTTACAAAAGAGATGAAAGTACATAAAAATTAAAAGGAAGGAGCTCCATTTTATCAACTTAGAAGATTCTGCTATTCTACTAACAAATAAAATGAAACTATAAAGTCAGCAGTGGTTGTAACTTCATCACCATTGGGAAATTGGGGTCCACCAGAAGTTGCAGGTCAAACAGGAACTCATATTTCTCTATAGTTAGGGCTCTCCAAACCCACAGTGGCACAGAAGTTTTCCCAGCACTAATGAGGCCAGGCTTTAGAAGCATGTCAAAACATTAAGAAAAAAATAAAGCTCTCTCTCCCTTCCTTAAACAGAAAAAGCCAAATGCACAAATTTTCTCAAAAAAAATCCCTACATTTCCAAAACTGAAGAGGAGGTGAAGCCTGCCCTGGTCCTTGTTAACTCTAAGAACTCTAAGCCTTAGTTGTGAATGAGGGGGACCATGGCTTTGTACAGAGCTGACAGTACCTGGAGACTCACTCTTAATGAGGCTCTTTGAATGCTTTAATGCCTCAATCCTTTAAATAGGCCTGGTTTTAGATTTCTCACAGAGTGCTCCGTTTTAATCTTAAACAAGCCAGACTTAGTCAGAATGCATTGAATGGTAATCCTCATGAGTCAGTAAAAAGGGAATGTTACACAAGAAAAACAGAATCCAAATTAAACAGGCAGTTCTTGCAATTAATCAAAAATCATGCTCAAAATAACAAAAGGAAACAATTTTTAGCATTTGTTCTTAAAGGCACCATGCAAGTTTCCTAAACTGGCAAGCTTTTCCACAGCAGGGAAGGGAAAAAATAAATGATAAAGGGCACAGCTGGTAAAACCCATTGGACCCTATTTTTATTTCAGCTCATTCCTAGAAAAGCAGAGCTGAATCTCATTTAACAGTGGAGTCTCATCAAACTTTTTCATTTGCAGTGGATTTATTTGTGATTGTTACTGCAGCAAAGGAAGTATTATACGAAAAGTATCTTCAAAATGGATTATTATACAGTGTCTAGTTTCTGAGGGCTTTTCAAAATTTTGTTCTGCCAAAGGCTCTCAAATTACTATTGTGTCATCTACGTGCCTTAAGAGCTTGGAACACAGTCTAAGATCTTGCAGTGTGACATAGCTGTAAAACACTGCCCAGGTTTTGCACCCTGACTTGGAGTCAGGCTTATAAGCACGAGGGATGGATTGCATTCCAAGTCCTGCATTTTAAGCAGGACGCTGAGTACACTTTGCTCACAGCAGAAGAAGGGTGCCCTGAGGCCCAGGGACTCAGCACGGCCAGTGAAAGCACACCAGGCAATGGGGACACAGTGCATCAGCCCTGCTTTGCACAGAACAGGTGTGGCTGCTGCCAGAAACCAACCACAAACACTCTCCTAAGTGACACCTGTGCCTCTTCAGGCAACAATTTCACACCTAGAGACAGAGTGACATTCTCAGGAAAGCAGAAGAGTAATTAGCAGAGCCCTCTTTCCTCACCTCCAAAAAACCGTATAAATGCCCTGTGAATCCAAGGTTCTTACATAAAAGGAATTCAAGGCTTTTACTTAAAAGTAGAGAGGCTTAAATCTCCTGAAGAGGTAGATTTCCTTTGACAGGAACCACTTAGCTCTTGGTGATCTTTTGAGACCTAGCTCAGAATATATCTGAACTTCTGTACAAACCCTTCAGGAATTAGTACATTCTGTCCCTATACCCTATTTTAAAAACATGGAAATTATTATTGAAAAATATTATAATGGTCTTCTGCAAAGACTTGCTTGGAAAACTAAACATCCCCTATAAATGTGGTTTATCTTTCAAACTGCAATGAAAAGCTAAAGAGGGAAAAATTTCTTTCTCAGGGGAAGAAAAATTCTAAGACAATTCTCTTTGAAGTGTGTGCGAAATTACATTTTTCTATTTTTTTAAAACTGGTTTCCCAGGAGCCCAACTCTCTTGTACTCAGCTATCCAAAAAGCTGGGAAGCTTGCCAGCAAGGCAGCTGGAAAGCTGAGCACTGATCTAAACAGTTTGCCAACTTGCCTGGGCTTCATTGGAGCTGCAGAGAGCACAGACATTTCGATGGAAGTGGTTGTGCACACTCAGCAGCATCCAGAAGCAAACTGGCAGAAAGTATCAGCCATCCACATCAACCAGCCAGAAGAAACAGATCAGCCTGGGTGGAAAATACATCAGTATTCCTTTTCTCTTACTCACTAGAGAGACCTCAAGGCTTATCCACAAAGGCTTCCTCAGAAACTCAAAAAAGCCCAGGATAGATTCTCTGCTGGCTCTGTCATAATCCACTTCATTTTCTTTGAGCCTTATGAGGCACTGCATGTCAGGATCACTATGAAAATCCACAGGGACAGTCTAACACTGGACCCAGCATCTGAAAATATTGTTTCTTCTCCACTCATGGAGTTTTAAGGACTTGAAATAAATTTTCCATGTATGCTGAGGCAAATTCAAATCTGGCAGGTTTTTTTTTTTGACCAGTCATAGCTCACTGGAAAGAGCCCAAAGCAGGTGATGCTCAACTAAACCATCTCTTTCCTCTTTTCAACCTATGATGGAATACAGCAAACCATAGCTCCAGGAAAAGATAGGACATTTAGACTTAGTTATCTCTTTAAAAAATTATTTAGAAGGAAAAAAATTGCAGGAGGGTAGAGGTTATTTGTGAAAGACAGAAAGTGGGATCTTGACAAATCTTCCCTTTGCAGAGTGGAGCCCACTTGTGGATTATGGTTTTGTATTGCAGCAAGCAATTTATTGAAAGAAACAAGTGCACCCTCTCTGGAGTACAGAAGTGGTTTAAGATCAGTGGGTTTAATGATCATTGATATGTAAATAAGTCTGTGGAGACTGGGTGATTTCTGCTTAAACCATTCAACCCTGTCATGGTACAGACCAGGAAACTCCAAGCAGTGCAGACTCAGACTTCTGGATCATTTCCCAGAAAAATAACTGCCTTCAAGTAACAGATCAACAGCCTTGACAAAATATTGAAGGTTAGTTTCACCCCTTCCTGTGCAGGTACTGTTCTGCTATAGACATTAATCTGCACGTAGAATATAATAAAACAAACATGAATGTCTTGCCAAAATAGCACTTTGTCCTGTATCAAGTTTCAGGAAAGCAACTTAGACCTTCAAGCTCCTTACCTGCAATCCCTTAGTAAAAAAGGTTTCATGAAGTAAATCCTATTTGCACATATCAGGGAATTCCAGAACCACATCATAGATAACTTAATAATGTTGAATGAAGGAATAGAACTCATGGAAGAAGTGAGACAGAAAACTAAGTGTGCTCTATTGCCATAAAGATAGTTTAGTTTTGCAGGATATGACTACACAGGGCTTCACTGTTACACAAGTTTTATTAGTGAATCCCTGTCCTGTTTAATGTGTTCCACACATCTTCACAATGAAAAAAAAAGCAGACTGATTTCTGGAAGCCAAACATGAATTTGAGAGAAAAGCCAGAGTTTTACACTCTGCATCAGCAGTTGGATTCCAGTATTGATCACTACTCTTCCACTGTCTCAGTCTCAACAGCTTCAACACTTTTGCAACAGACCAGGAAAGCCTCTCAGAAAATCTAAAGGGCCTGTGAATTGACACAAATCAAACACTACACTGGAGAAAATCTCATCTCTCACTGACGTGTTAGCAATGGAACCAGCATGAATCACACATGGCAGCAAAAGCCACTTATCTTTAGTGCAACTTGCCAAAGTGCCCAACCAGCACCCACAAACACCCCCTCTTCCAGGCCTCCCACTGTGTTTTTATTGATGTCAGCAGGGCCAATTACAGGAACCAACATCAACTCTGCTATTTTTGACCTTGAATTCAATTAAGCAATCTAAACTGTGCCTCTGCTACACGGGATTTTCCCAGGGACAGGTAACACCCAGCAGCACTGAAGACTCATTCGCTTATGACTGCACTGGGAGAGATAAAAAACTGGGAAGGGAGAGCAGCAGCATCCCCCTCACAGGCCCCATGCTGCTGCCTCTCCCAACAGCTTCTTGGCTCTGGAGCCCAGATGGATTCACTTGCTACTCCTATAGTGCAAGGGCACCCACCACTGTCCCTATCCCTCAGCTCCTCCTGGTGAGAGTGGGGCCCGAGAGCAGCCAGGCAGAAGGAAGCAGGAAACTCTCTGTTTGCCTCCAGCTGCTCTTCAGTATCATGAGCTCTGCTCCTTATTTACTCTTTATCCATTTTTTAGCACCTACTTCCTTTTTTGCCTTATCCCTTCCATTTAACATTCCTCTGGTAATTCCCCATCAATACAGTAAGACTACAGTATCTTTATCACATTCACTTTCTTCACAAGTTAAATCCTTTGCATCACCTGTGGTTGATTAGATAAGGTTTTTTGGGGAAGGCATGTCAGCTGCTTTGTGTTTGCAATGTCTCAGACAGGTTTCTACTTCTTCATCTGAGTTTAGAAACCTGCATTATAAACAGAAACATCTAAAAAATTGTTGCAATATGTAGTTAAATTTTAGTGTCTAGTCAAATGTTATTAAGTGGAGGCACATACAGTTTTTGCATAGAAGGAGTGGGTGAAAGTTCAGATACTTCATTAATTCTGTGAAATTCATAGCACTCTCCCTAATCTAGCACACACATCCCTGCTTCTCCACCCAAAAGGCCCCACAGATCCAATTCCTGTGGCCTGAAGTACACATGACAATGACTTTGAATGATCTAATCCTGAAGGCTCCTTTGAGAGCAACTCTCTGTATTTGCTGCTTTGCTGCTTTTATTCTCCCAACTCTACCACAAGGGCAAACTTAACTCATTGGGAAAATCAAAAGCACTGAGATCTATAACTACTGAAATTAGAAAGAGGGAACTGAAGAGTAAGAACAGAATACCTGCCAGAGAGAGGTGAGGTTAGCCAGAATAAGAAATAGAACTCTACATTCCTTTAACCCTTGAAAAACATTACCTAGCTCATCGTCTGACCCTTATAGGGAAAAAAGGTCTGAAGCCAGAATCGTTTCATATCAGTGCAAGTCAGTCTTGTGACTAAATTTCCAAACTGAAGACTGTCATGTTCTCTGCATTTAGCAGGACTAAATCTTGCTTTGCAAGACAAGTTTTTTAAGTCTATTAACCAACATTACCTGCTACTCGTATTCGAAGGAAATAACTGCCTATAAAAAAACCAGAAGTGAGTACCTGGTTGGAATTTCCTGCTTTCAGTGGAAAGCCAGCCAACACACCTGGTCTACTAGAAGTTACTGCTTACTAGAACAGTTCTGACTTAAAAGAAAGCTCTGTTTGTTCTGCCCTTGCAATGGATATCTCTCCATTTGCAACCTGTAAATTGTACTTTAATGAGCACTATCAGTTACAGGAGTATCATTCACCAGCTCAAGTGGAAAAGTTTATGAAGCCTACAGATATCCCTTGGATCATTTTGGGTAATAAACAGGGATTTACATACACTCGAGGATCTTGGACTGGAAAAGGGCATTGTTCTGTTTGTAATTTCTAGCTTAACTTCCTGTTAAGGATATTGTTGTCCTGTTACTATTTGCACAAGCAGCATTTAACAGTACCCTGAGGGAAAACAAAAAGTTTATCTGTCAGAATACTGGGAATACCAAAAAACTAGAACATTGCTAGGAGGAACCAGTCAAAAGAAGAGAACTGGTTTTGTCAAAATCCTTAGATGCAGTTTTCAAATTGTTTGACAAATAATTCAATTAAAATCCAATGTAGCCTATTAGCAAGTTAAGGGTCTATTCTACAATGAACACACAAAACCTATGGACTATACAGGTGGCAATTAGAGACTTTTTCACCAATACATGAAGAGGACACCACTGTAAAGTTCCAGTTCCTCTCATACCTGCCCGTACAGCCATGCCACACCACCTCTGCACTTTATCACTTTCCCAGGGTAAAAGTCCTTAGGGCAAACTTACTTTGGGGGGGAGAAAAAACAACCAACAAAACAAAAAAAGCACTAAAAAACTAAACCCAAAACAAACAAACAAACAAACAAAAAACCAAAAAAACCCAAAACTGAAAAAAGAGCGGGCTGTGAGCAGCTGCTCCTGCCGCCCGGAGCGGGACCAGGCGGCCGCGGGTCGGAGCGCTGGCAGAGGACACAGCTCACACTCAGGCTGGGGACGTACAGTAAGTATTCTGCATGGAAACGTTTCAGCCTTTGCAGGTTAAATAGTCTGAGTGTAATACTGAAGCCCGAGATTTTCCCCACCTATTTAATACTCCCATTACCTATTGTAACACAAAAAAGTCACAGCAGGCTACTTGGAAAAGACAGTGCCACATCCATTCACTAGCTAGCAGACACCACCATGCAACCCACACCAAAGGGAAATGTCACGCTCCAGGCTGTGATCCCGGCCGGGCTGGTGCCACACCTCAAAGGGAGGAGTGACACTGGCTGAAGACCTCAGGGAAGTGTGGCTGGTTCTCCCGTGGGACCTGCGTTTCCAGCTGAAGGCAGAGGAAGCTCGGATGCGGCTAAAGGGACAATAAAGCTGTGAGGTGCCGTTTGTGCAGCAGGGCTGACACCGAGCTCTGGGCTCCCGCTGGGTGGTTATTCACCTTTCAGCGAGCAGAAGCCGAGCACATCCCTGCCATGCCCGACGGTTCCATCACCCTAAACGAGCAGCAGCACCGGGAAGCGGCAGCACCTGTCGGGGCTGCGGTGGTTCCAATCAATCCAATCCAATCCAATCCAATCCAATCCAACCCGATCCGCCCTGCAGCCCCGCCGCCCCCGCCCGGACCCTGGCCAGCCCCGCAGAGCCCCGAGCTGCCCGCCGCAGCTTACCTCGCTCCCCACCTGGCCGCCAGGAGAGGCTGCCCGGCCCCGTGTCCCGCTCCAGGTGCCGGGAGCCGCCGCCCCGCCCCGCCGGCCGCTCCTCCCGCCCGGGGCCGCCTCCGATCGCGGTGCCGGGGGACCCGCTGTGACCGCCGGCTTGGCTTCCCTTCCCTTCCCTTCCCTTCCATTCCCTTCCCTTCCCTTCCCTTCCCTTCCCCCCGAACGCACTATACTCGGAAACGCTCCGCCGTACAGCTCGAGAGAGAAAAACAACCCCGCCAAGTTCTTTGCTGTTACCTGTCCTGAGACACCTTGCTGTCTTTCTGTTTGAGTTCCAAGACATTCACTCTCCTTCTCCCACGAATTTAAACATGCTTTCTTTCGGCCTGGGAATAGCAACAACACCACAATTAAAGGACAGAGAGAAACAGTTCTCAGACACAGGATGCGTTACCTTTATCCCTGGATTAATCATCTGGGGAGCTGACATAAGGAACTATCTTCCCTCACGTATTTTTACTTGACTTAAAGGAAGGCACTTCTAAGGGTGAAAAGTTGGTCCGCTCTAGTACAAAATTCACAGTTCCTGGACAGGGAGTTTAATACCAGCCCTTCCTGTACTCTGCATGGACCAGAAGGAACTTCTCCATTAGTCTGGAACAGAGATTCTGATTTTTCTTGCTTTTCTCCTTTCCCTTCTTCTTCCCATTTAATGAGGTATGAAAAACTAAAAAAGCTCCAACTGGACAAAGCTCCAGCAGAGCACCAGGCAGGGTGCAACACAGAGAAGCCAACAAAGTGTTGGGGTGGTGCCTCTGACATAAATTTCTGTCCCAAAGCAGCTTAGCAGGGATGCCTTGCTCACCTTCACTCCACTGCTGGATTCAGGGATACCCCAGCATGCCCAGTCCCTGTCAGGGTGTTCCCAGGACCCTTCCCAAAAGCCAATGCTCTCCTCTGGACCAGGAGCATCTTCATATTGGGCAAGAGGCCAAACAGCCACCACTGGGGTGGGCACAGGCAAAGCAGGGACAGGGTAAGGAAAAGACTGGCTCTGCTGTCCCAGACCTGTGGCCTGTCCATTGCCTTTTCCTTTTTTGCTGATACTGTAGAGATTATAGACCCCCAGCTGCTTTTGTGTTGATACATCTTGTTAGGCCATTTTGGCATATTTTGCTCCCCCCAGAAAACCCCACATCTCAAAACTTCTACCAGCTACTCCTAAGTAACTTCTCTGGTCAGCAAGACTAAAAATACAAGCAAATGAAAAATACTCATCAGCCTTTGGATTAATGCCAGCAGGGAACTGGTAATAAATCAATCTGCTCTGTGTTCAGAAGCTGTAGTGGTGTAACTGCTGACTTTTACCAAAACTTTAGTGCTTTTCCAGCTCCTGAACTCAGTAAAACGTGTTTATCCTGTACCAGACACATTCTACATAGACTTTAAGTGAAGTTTTCTAATGCTACTTTTCAGATTACATTTTGCCCAAAGCAACATTCCTGGCATGGCTGCAGAGGAGCTGTCTGCAGATCTCTGTACTGACCCAGAGCTGCACGATGCACAAAGCACAGCACAAGGTACTGGGCTAGTCAAACATGAGATCCTCCCAAAATTAAAACAATCACTCAGAACTTCCCTGAATGCTTAGAAGCATTTTTGAGCTGTGGCATTAGGAAGAGGAGCCATACAATAGAAAAATTGTCCTGGAAATAGATGGCACTGGCTTCCATGCTCAGCACAGACTGAGAGCTGCTGCTTTTGAGGATTAGGAACACTGGACAAATGATACACAAGTGGAACTTACTGCATTCCCTGCATGTGACTGTTGTGCTCTGGTAGAATCATCTATTCTCTCCTCCCCAGCATATCTGTCTTCCTGTTTTTCCACCTGGGATTGCTGTGTTCCATAAAATTCATTGAAACATTTCCAAGTGTCTTAAAAGCTTTCTCAACTGAAAAAAGAAATTAGATAATGTTCTCACAAAATTCCTGGGGAAGTCAATCTTGTTTCAATTCCTCCAGTCTTTATTTAAATTTGTTCTCATGGGATCATTAACACAATACTTCTCTAGAACACGGAGTTTCAGAAGGAGTCTGATTAACCTCAACTGTTTTATTCACCTTTCCTCTTTGTATTCTTTGTGGTAAAAAATGAAACATAAATAAAAAGTAAAACATCCCAGAGCAGCTTTACTCCATAAATATTCCTATTTAGGGCCACACAAAGATGGGCCATGCTTGGGTGGCTTCAAGGCACCAGTAACAGTGGGTACAAATGCACATTCTTATCCAGCACGAGTCACACATTCAGCATGAATGCTCAACAACTGAATGATTTTTCAGGAATGCTGCTGAGGGATTTTATTTTCCATCCCCTGAGTTTTTCAGAATGATCAGCTGGGAGCTGTTCAAATGAATCCCATGAAATGTGCCACTCAACCAAGGAACCACAATCACCTGTGCAGATGTGTATCACTGAGGTGTCCAGCTCTGTTACCAGCTGACCCTCTCACAGCATTAGCCTTTGCTATCCAAAATATCACACCTGGCAAAAATCATCCTGGAGATCTGTGAAAAGGAGAAGGGGAAAAAGTTAATAGGCCTCCAGAGTGACTTATGGAAGGATGAAGGCAAGTTATAGCCTGTTCTCATCAAAAATAGATAAAAATCCATATTAGTTATAGAATCATGGAACCATCAAGGCTGGAAGGAACCTTTGAGATCATCAGGTCCAACTGTCAAAGACAAACCTGCCAGCACGAAGGCAAGTGTGTTTCTTCATTTGATTTTTTAGGTCGTTCAGTGCAATAAGGAAGTTGTTGTGCTTTAATTCCATGTCTGTGTATTTCACAACAATTCGCCTTAAGATACACCTTTCACCTCTGCTGGTAACACAGATTACAAATGTGTACATCTAAATTACATTGAGAACTTTTCTTTTATCAACAACATTTTATGGTTTTATTATGAAAGCAGATTACCCACATAGATTCTTACTGCTAGCAAATCAATTTGAAAATAACATACCTGAGCTGATGACACATAGCTAACAGAAGAAACATGCTGATTTTTGTCTGATTCAGCATTCTAATAATGACTCATTTTTAAAACTACTGCAGGAAGGACATGAAGAATGTTTAGAAAAATCTGGTTGTCTTTTAACCATCAGTAGAATAAAATAAGAAAGGCTAGAAATTTTTTTTTCCCCCACAACCTAAGGCTTTTGAGACTTTTGGAGGTTTCATTTCCTTATTTGCGACACATGCTGTTATTTTCACACTGAAGGCAAGAAATGTTACAAGAAATAAGTCTTCTGAGTCGCTCTCAGATGGGAAAAATAGATTCAGCATCTACTGACTTTACTCGCTCCAGTTCACACCAAGTTTTCACATGCAAGAGTAAAGCTGTGTTGTTTGCGCTGCAGCCTGCGCTGCTGGAGCCAGCCGCAGAACAAGCTGGGAGTTCGGGCTTGTGACCTAATGAGAGTTGACCGAGTTTCGGAGTTTGTTTTTACAGCACGAGCATTGAAACAAAACTTATTCCCCAGCCAAATGCTGGCGAGAGATGCTCAGAACACACCTGGGGTGCGTGAGCCCCTTCTAGCGGAGAGGGCAAGAGCCTTTACACCCCGCCGCGTATCTTCACGGAAAGTTTAAAACAAGCATGGGGTAAGAGGAACAGAAAGACTCCGCTGTCCCAAACGCGATCCTGTCGGCTGCGGGCGCCCCGGCGGGCGGGGGCCGGGGGAAGGCGGCCCCGGGGCAGCCTCTCCCCGCTCCGCAGCCGCCGCCCCACGGCGCCCGGAAACACCGGCAGCAGCAGCGGCGGCGGCGGCGGCTTCCCCGCAGCCATGAGCGGGCTGGGGGCCGCGGCGGGGCCGGGCTGGCAGCCGGGCAGAGGCGGTGAGGGCGCGGGCAGCGCGGCGCAGGTGGCGGGGATGGAGGGGCGGCAGCGGCGCTGCGGGGTCCCGGCTGCCCCCGACCCGCAGCCCCTGTCTCTCTCTCTCTCTCCCTCCCTGCAGGACTCTCTCTCCTTGCCGAGGAGCCGCACGGCGCCGCACCTGTGGATTTCCTGCAGGAGCTGCCCAGCATCCAGTCGGCGCGGAGGCGCCGCGGGGGCTCCCAGGAGCGGCGGCCGGCCCTGCCCAGCGCCGCCCGCAGCGCCGGGACCGCGGGCTGGGCGCTGCCGCCCGAGAGAGGCGAAGCGACCGGCCGCCCTGCCAGAGAGCACCCCAAGTGCATGGCGGAGAAGAGGAGAATAAGGTTAACCTTCACGCGTTTCTTCCTCGGTTTGGTTTTTCTTAAAATGACTGTTTCCTAAGTACAACCCAGGTGCGCTGGGAGGCTGTAGCAGAGCTGAGTTAGGCTGTTGCAGAGCTGAGTTAGGCTGTAGCAGAACTGAGTTAGGCTGTAGCAGAACTGAGTTTGGCTGTATTTGTTTCATCCTGTGGCATGTGATTCTGACAAGAAGGTGCCCGAGTGCTCTTGCCCGGCACAAGGGAGTCGCTGACTAGGGGCAGAAGTAGGTTGAATTGGAAGAAATTAATCAAAACTGGCAATTACCTGTAGCAAACAAACGCATTTCTCCGTTTTGGTTTTTTGTTACCTTTTTTTCCCTCCAGGGTTTTGTGCTTTCAAGGGTCACTGGGAGTTATCTGCATGAGCACACCGCCCCCACCCCACCCCCCGCTGCTATGCGAGTGCTGCTGCTCTTGACTCTGCTAACAGCTCCTACACATTGTGCTGTGCTCTCTCTGCTGCGGCTCGGAACAGTCGATAGGAAGCTTCCCAGGACCTTTGCTTTTTTTTTTTTATCTCCTCCCCCGCCCCATTCCTTTTTAAGTGACTCTTTCCTGTGCGCTGTCTCTGCCCCCCGGTGATAACCCCCCGGCGGGAGGCATTGCAGACCTTACTCTGCCCCGCCTGAGTTTCAGCGCTTGTTATCTCATGTCTCACTGCTGGGCTGAACACACAGAGGATACAGGATGTGGTTTTGTCGATAGAGAACCTTTAAATCAGGTACAGGTACATTGTAGTTCTAGTTATGAACCACGAGAGAGGTGGAAGTAAAATTAATGTCTGGTACTCCAGAGAGAGCAAGAGCTGCTCTCTTGTGAGAGCAGTGCAAACAGCCTGAGCCTGGAGTTTAACTCTATAGCCTGTACACAAGAAACAGTACAAGTTCTAGGTCACAGTAAAGAAAAGTGCTCAATACCTTGAATTTTTATCTGAACTTGGGTATCTAAAGTTCAGTTCTTCAAGAAAAAGGGAACTACAGGAGGAGTGGAGTTGCAATGTCCCAGGCTTGTTTACACATGTTAGCACAGAGAGATTCTGGTGGGGCTTCTTGGCACTTCTACAGATCCACGATCTGCATTTGTGCAGCAGCTGCCAGCACAAAGTGCTTGGCATGAGCTGAGAGCTGAACACTCAACTTCTGTAACTCAGATGAATATGCAGCCCACGCTTCTATTTAAAATGCAAACTGAACACGGGCCAGACAGTTCTGCAGAATTTAAAACACTGCAAACTGCAGCCTGTAGTTTCCACAGAATGAAATCTCCTGAGAGGAGCTGTATTTGCTCTTAAAGCTGAGGTCATCTGCTGCCTGTTCGATTGTTTGTATAGGTTTCATTTGACTTCCTGCCAAAATGCTGGCAGGATGAGGAAACAGGCAACACAGAGCATGCATGGCAGTGCATCCCTTGGGCACATGAGTAGGGTTGAGTACAAGTCTTTTAAAACTGAAACCTTGGTACCCCAGCACCATGTTCTCATGGGCACTTACTTAATTTCTGCCCTTTTTCGGTGGCATCAGAGACTGGAACAGAATTTGTTACATACACGTCCATTTTCAAGCTATGTTTCTGTAAAGTTTTGTCTGGTTTTAAGGTTTCTTAAAGAAACAACAAAATGAAAACTCTGAGCCACTCAGAATTCTCCTTGATGCTGTTACTGACCAGGCATCAATTTTTAAAATGCAAATGTATTCATATAGCATGAAAATCCATAAGTGAGTGGTTAAAAGTTACAGATAGTGGCACATTCTCAGTTTGTTTGCAGCTAGTTATTAGAACAGTGCATCCCCAGAGGTGTTGGCAAAAAAATATTTTCTCAAATTCATTGAATTGGCACTTTCCAGCAAATTTTTCAATTGTTGTCAATTGTTGGGGGTTTTTTCCTCCAAGAGAGGTGAGTATTTTTCATGAGAGAGCTTGCCCTATCTGAATTAAGTTGATGTTGCCATTATCAGCAGGATCAGATGGGGAGAGTTTGTGTTTGTTACTTTAGCTGAAGGCTGCAGGCAGGCTCCATTCTGTTAAACTGTTACACGGAGTGAAAAAGTATTTCTTGTGCTCAGTAACTATTTCTGGATTCTTAGGGACTCTCAGCAGGCTGAAACAGAACATTTATCTAGATGGAAGAAGTGGAGAAGAACTAGCAATAAATCACTGAAAAAAGCACTCAGTGAAATCAAAGGCTTGTCGTCTTACCTGGTGCTTTGGCGACATGATATTCACAGCATAGAAGGTATTTCTTGTCTGGTGTCCATTTCTCCTCTGGAAAGTTGCTTCTGTTATTGGCAGTTTTACCTGTGTGAGCATAGTTTCAGATATAACTACGTGTGATTAAGAAGTTACTTTCTTCCATATTATTGCTGAATGTGAAATCCATGATATGGTAGAAGGAAATATATTTGAAAAAATTATTAATATGTTCACCCTGCATTTCAGTTATCTTGCTGAAAGTCCACAGTACTTAAAACTAGCTTTAACAATGTTTCTTCAGTTCAGTGAAACTGATTTTATTAATCTGCTCTCTCTGTATTTTCAATGGTTTTATCATCTTAATTATTGGCACATGTTTCTTTTATTCCCAGGGAAATTTGGTACTGGTATCCAGTCCTACTTCTCCTTCCTGCGCTTTCTGGTCCTGCTGAACTTTATAATTTTTATCCTGATGTTCAGTTTTGTTACTCTTCCCACCATAATTTCTAAATATGGAATATTCAACAGCACCGTTGCTTACATTTCTCCAAAGAACATAGGTAAACATCTTCTCTGTGTACAGCTGTTGTAAGATTCCCCCTTTCCATCAGCTTCTTTTCCACCTCCCAGGAAAAAAAAACCAAAGCCTTTTTATAAGTGTGACATGTTTGGATTAACGTGATCTTGCAGTTCAATGTGCATTGAGTGACTTTTCATGCCTTTCTTTTGACAGAGGATGTCTGCACAGTTTATGAACCTAGTGGTAATAAGGGACTTGTTTACTTCTATACTTACCTCAAAGATTTGCTCAGTGGCACTGTAAGTAATTTTTTTTTAATTGTCTCACATAGCATTTAAAATGGAAAAAAAAATTGTGGAATGAAGCTTTGCTAATTTTGAAAAATAGTAAGACATGACATACCCCAGTGATGCATATCTCTGAGAAGGGCAGTTTTCAAAGTGACTTTTACTGAGTGACCACAAGGCCTGGCTGCTCATGTGCCAGCCTGTGCCTCTCCTCCCCAGCTGCTATCCCTCATTATTCTGGAGCACACTGCCTATTGTGCTCTCTGTGTAGGGTCCCAGTGGCTGTGTCCTACAGCTCTTTGATTGGAGAGGGGAGGGGTTTTAAGCACACAGTGCCTGCATTACAGTTTGGTAGAGGCAATGGCAGTGTTTAGAAGCTACAGACTTGTAGCTTGCTGGGGGCTCTAATTTTAAATTTACAAAATGATTGCTTAATGCCAGGTTGGATTTAATGAGACAGTTGTTGCTGCTGTTACAAATTCTATTTCAACTTCATTTTCACAGGGATTCCTTGAATTGACAAGTTTGTTTTATGGCTATTACTCACTAGATGCTGTATGGATCAGCAGCATGAGGTACAACTTGCCACTGGCATACCTGCTGGCTACATTTGCCTATCTTGCCTTAAGCTTCCTCTGGATAATAAAGAGGTAAAAATGATGGTGTTGTTTTTTTACTGTTATTTGTTGCACAGTTTACACTGTATTCCTGCTTGAAGGGAGCATACCCTGTTCTAGAGCTGTTCATGTGGAAGTGGGGAGTCTTTTGCTTAAGGATGCAGTGTCACAGTAGCCTTTGGGAAAAACAATTTGAATTATCAGTTTTTCATATGTATGCATACCTATAAGCAAAAGCCCCTCAACTATACTGAATTTGTTGGAGGATTTTCTTTAGGGTTTTTTGGTTGAGTTTTATTTGTACCATCTCAGTTTCCTCTGCTGTGTCTGGGTGAGGTGAGAATGTGTGACTGTGATGAAGTGCAGGTGGGAATAACCTGTATCAGTCAGGGTCAGCTGCTGCAGAATCTCACACTGACAGTGTCCTAGGCACTGGCTTGGACTAAGCAAAGGTGACAGTTTGCTCATAGGGGCAGTAATTTCGTCTTTGATCAGCCAGATTTCTTGTGTGTGTTTTTCCTGTGTATAAAATCCATCTCATTAATTTTTCTCTAGGTCTGTGGAAGGCTTTAAGCACAATTTAGTGCACGATGCAGACCCATTTCAGAGTTACTGTAACAAAGTCTTTGCGGGCTGGGACTTCTGCATCACAGATCCAAGTGCAGCCCGGCTGAAATACCGCAGCTTGCAATACGAGCTCCAGGTGAGGGACTTCTGTCTGTTTGTGACTATGGCTTCAGACAGCTTAGATGGCTAAAAAAAGAGATGTGTGTAATTTTGCAGATAAGGGAATAAAGTTAAGAAGGATAGAAATACCTTGTTTTGGGGTGCAGCCCACATCCTCTTGCATGCTTTCTAGGTAGCTGGAGGTGGTGCAACACGAGAAGAGTTGGCACGGATGTTGTTGGCCCTTCCCCAGCCACTGGGGACCCATGCCAGCCTGTTAGCTGCTTGTCTTATCTGCCTCCTCCTCACACTCCAGTTCTGCTTCCTGTGTTAGTTCTGCATAGTCCAACAGGAAAAGCTGTCCCAGCTGTAGGCAAAACCCTGCAGGGATTAGTTTGAGTGTCCTGGGGTTGAAGCATGCAGTGCAGTAAGCAGTAGTTTGGGGAGAAATAAAATCCAGATGGTGCTCTTTGCACTGTTTGAGATTGTTGTTGTAGTAAGAAGATACAGAAAGATTTTCTCTAGGTGTCTTTGGCACACATGCACATACAAAATGCTGATGCAGCTATAAATTTCCCAAACCATAAAGCTCTGAAAAGAATCTGAAAGGCTCTTTTGGTAAAACAAGGAGCTTCTTTTTGCTCTCTGGAAGCAGAGATTTGTGTAGTAAAAAAAAATTACCTTTGAGAACATGCTTCCACTTCAAACCACAAAGCAGTAATTATGGATTTCATAAATTACAGTGAGTTGCCTTCTGCACTAGTGAAGTTCAGAGCCATCTTTTTTCACCATAGAATCAGAATCCTCTTTGTGTGCTACACTTTTGCCTTCAGAACACACATCTTAGAAGAACTAGCCCCTTAATATTGTTTGATGGACATAAATCCTCAGAAAATACACTCATATGGGTGTTTTGTGAGTTTGCCCAGGTTAAATTGTCTTCACTGTATTTTTATGTCAGTTAAGGTGAAATGCACCAAGTTTACATGACAAGCTGCTCAAGACTCTATTTCCTTCTTTCAGTGCCATCCCTGAGTAGAAGGAATTTTGAGCCATAGTGACAAGGGCCAGTTACTTACCTGCAGAAGTAATGAGAGGAGTGACTGGTTTACCCATTTCAGTTTAGTATCGAGCTGATACAGTCTCTCCCAACAAACTGTCTGTCCTCAAGGAAATGTGTTACTGATACAGTAGAGATAAGAGGATTGCAGGATTGTCTTTGGCTACAGAGCCTTCAGCTTGAGGAGGCTGAGCACACAGGGGCTTCCATTCCTGCATGGACCTGATTTGTCAAAGAAAAGACAGTTCTGTGTGCTTGGGTGGGAGCTGGAGTGACTCTCCTAGAATAGGCTACACATTTGCACTTCTCAGGGGTAGAAGACATGGTGTTAAATGTTGTATGCTGCACCAAAAAACTTCATCTCTTTTTCCTTTTCTTTGTAGACAGACTTGCAGGAAGAAAAACTGAAACAAAAAATAGCTGAGAGGACAATGGAACAAAAGCTACGCATCTACTCTCTGAGAATATTTATAAATATAATTGTCATTGCCATTTTATCAGGATGTTTTTACTCTATTTATAGAGTAACTGTCTTCTCTCAAGAAAACTCCAATGTGAGTATAAGAAATGACACTAGGACAGATTTGGTGAAAGCTGGTGATTACAGCAAGGGGAACTATTGTGAAAGAGTCAAGTATCTTAATATAGCAGACATCTGAAAATGCTTTCTACAGACTTAAAATTTTTTTAGTAGATGAGAGCAGGAAAGATTAAGAATCATGTGCCAAAAAAGCCTCCTCAGTAATGTCTTCCATTGCTGCAGAGGCTTCAGTGTTGATGGCCTTGGAGCTGACGAGGAGCAGCCTCACTAGCCTTCCCTTGTAACTGTGCTCACCTCACTGTGATCTGCTGGGTCCGGGCATGCACTGGCTGGAGAGCTGAGCTGGTTAATTCAAACTTCATCATGATCAGTTTCACGTGATCTGGTTCCTGTCAAGAATGCAAAAATGCACTTCAGGGGAAGGCAGAGTGAAGATTATGATCTGTCTTGTGGCTTGAGTTACCTCTGTGTGGGGAAACAGGAAGGCTTTGAACAGAGCAGTTTTCAGAAGCAAAGGTTCTTGTGTCACTAGCAGAAACAGATTGGGTGGGTTCCACCTCCAGCAGGACCAGCAAATGGAAAGAGTGGTTCAGCAGCAGAACAAAGCAGACAAGATTTTGGTTGTGGCACCTTCACAAAAGTAATTGACTTTTAATCTGGTAGAAATGGGAACCACAATTTTTCTCTCCCCTGTGTAAGTTGCCGACGGACTTAGCTGCTCACAAGGAAAGTTGTGCTCATGGTGGAGCTAACTGAACTTCTGTAAACAGCCAGGATTGCACAGACAGAAGCAGGACATGGAGACTGAATGAGTTTATGTGTCAGAAGTATTGTTTGAGGGCAGAGAAAAGGACCACACAACACTGAATAACACTGAATAAGGGTTGATATCTTGACCTTGGCTTAATGAGCAGTTAGAGGAGCTAGTCAGGGGGGTAGGAAAGTCAGGGAAGCTGCTTGGCACCAGTAAGAATAAACTGAAGTGTCTCTGCTTGGAATAGTTGTAAAACCTGGTAGCCTTGGTGCTGGTTAGCAACAGTCAGACACAAACTTGGTGAGTTGAACCTCTTTAAACAGAAGCTTTGAGGAAGCACAGAAATACTCTTACCTGGAAGGGGAGGGAGTTCCTGGTGAAAAGAGCAGGAGAAAGCAAGGGTGTGTAGCAGCAAACTGCAGGGAGAGCAGTGATCAGGCTTGTATAAAGAATAGAGATTTGTATTCTGTGAAACTTGCTTGTCTAGAGGTATTCAGAATCAGCCCTGGGTCTGCCATTCATGTTATACCTGGTGTTGATTCCTGGTGCAAATGTCAGTGGAGGATGAAGACAGAGAAAAAGGTGCTGCCTGAGTCCTGGACAAGGCAGGCTGCTGTGTAGCTGGAGACAGCATGCTCAGGAAGGTGTGTTTCTCTAGGCATTATGTTTCTCTCATCTCTTCTGCAGGACGTTGACAATGCAAACTCCCAGGTTAATCTCTTAGTGCAGTATTTGCCTTCCATGGTGATCACACTGGCCAACTTCATTGGTCCTCTGATCTTCTCATTTCTGATCACATTTGAAGACTATACACCAGCCTTTGAAATCAAGATGACACTCTTGAGGTAAAGATATTTTTATTGTGGCCTTGGATGTCTCAACAACTTGTTCTTGATAGGCTGTATATGTATTGTAAACATTGAAACATCAAGAAGCAGAGAGGTTGGCACTGGAAAAAAAGGAGGCATTGCTTGGCCAATGTTTAGTTGGAAACTTTAAATCTGGGAACAATCTGTTTTGATGACAGTGCAGTGCAATCATCTCAGTGTTCAAGTTTTTCTCTTGATCCCATTTAGCTGTGTGGTCTGGACATCTTCAACTTGAATAGTCAGTAGAGAACTTGTGGCTGCAGAGCTGTGGATTCCCTGCTTTGCATGCAGCAGTTCCCTGAATGAGCAACAGTGTGTGTACAGCAGTGACTGAAGCACAGCTTTGCTCAAGGCAGAAGTTAAAAGTTTTGAGGTAAAAGATACTCAGTGTAAGAGCTGGTATTTGGCAGCTTAAGGCAGTAAGATCTGGATTGAAACACCTGAACTCTGCAAGTCCATGCTTTGTATTTCTGATTTGGCCAAGTGCCTCAGAAGGCCTGCAGCTACATGAAATAGAAATGCTGCACACAGAACTGTGCCTTAGGGAATTGCAACCCATTGCAGCATCAAAATCTGCAGCTGAAGTGACTAATCTAGAAACGCTCCTGAGAAAAGAAACAAGGGACTGTAGCCTAAAGCCGGGAAGGTGAAAAGCAATTTTAACTTACTAATAAGGAAAGAAATGTGTTTATTACCTGGCTGGCTGGCTTGTTAAAGGTCTGCATGACCCTTTTTTGTTTTAAGGCTTCTTTGGACTCCTGTACAAGGTGAGCCAAAGGTTAACATGGCTATTTTTTGGCATGTTTGGAGTTAGGTTTTGCCTTTCTTCCAGGTGTGTCTTCGTGCGCTTGGCCAATATTGGCGTTCTCCTGTTCTCGCTGTGGAGTCAGATCTCCGACTGTGCTGGTGACAAGTGTAAACCCTGTGGGTACAATTACAAACTCTATCCTGTAAGTAGATTTATCTTGGTCTTTGATCATCTGAGCTTGTGAGCAGAGATTTGTTTTCCATGAGAGTTGCATGTCTGGAGGTGTTCAGTATCAGCCCTGGGGTTGCCATTTGTGCTGTCCCTGGTGTGTGTTCCCACTGCTCAGTGCAACACATATATCCTTTGTTAGTGTAAAACTCTGGTTAGAATTGATCCAGTGGCAGATGATTCCTTAGCACAGATTTTCTGTCCACCATGAGGATTGTCTGAGCTAGCTGTGTTTTGGAGACATTGTGCTACTGCCTTTTGTGGTGTTAAGGCAAATGGGTTTTCCTCAAATGGAAAAAAAAACACAAACCAAAAACCCCCAACCACCAAAACCAAACCAAACACACCCAGCTACCCCCCACCCCACTTCACAGAAAAACCCCAAAATCAAAACAAAACAAAAAAAAAAAAAGTGAAAAGCTTGGCATGGGAACTTTGAAACACTTGAATACTTTAGAAATTTGAGTTAATAGCATTTGAACTTCATGGTGTTAACTGAGACAGTTATTGCTTTAGTGATAGACAGATTTTTCACTTGTTTATTTAGACTGCTAATCTTGTTTTTCCTGACTTGTTTTTATAGTGCTGGGAATCTGATGTTGGGCAGGAAATGTACAAACTGATGATATTTGATTTTATTGTAATTCTTGCTGTGGCCCTGTTTGTGGACTTCCCCAGAAAGTATGTATCTCTGCTTTTTAAACATATTTTTACAAATGACATATGAAACACGATTTTCTTTTTCCTGCTTTGAATTTCCCATATTTCTAACCAAATTACTAGTTTTAAAATAAAGCATAAGCATATTTCTGGTGGTTCAAGTACCTGTTTGCTATTCAGATGGATGTATATGTTTTGATATTTGAGACCTTTTTTCTTCAGACATTTTCTGTTATGTTGTCTAATGCTTAAATGCTAAGTTTGGTGTGTTTCAAATGTGTTAGAATGCATCTAATCTCTACAACTTCAATTTAGGACTAACAGTGTTCTTTGGTTTCAGGTTGTTAGTTACTCATTGCTCCTGCAAGCTGGTTCAATGGTTTGGACATAAGGAATTTGAAATTTCTGACAATGTCCTGGAGATCATTTATGGGCAGACTATTTGCTGGATTGGAACTTTCTTTTCACCACTTCTCCCTGCAATAGCAACTATAAAATACTTCATCATCTTCTATGTTAAAAAGGTAATGAAGGCATGTGGTTGATAAAGAACTGAGCACATCACTATGGTTTTTGTAATGCAGGCATATAGATATGCAGGGGATCTAAAACCAACAAAAAATCTAAAACCAGCTGTGGATACAGTGGATGGAACAAGCCAATGATATTCCTTTTTCAATAAGGCTTTGTGCTTTTAACAGAAGGTAGAATTTTGCTTTGAAATCAAGCAGTGTCACATTTCAATTATTACTTCTCAAATTATTTGTCTTTTTTTAAAGAGAAGAATTTTGTGTAACAAAGCTAGTTTATGACGCTTTCCTGCAGTAATCTATATGCTAGCAACACAGCTTAGAATTGGACAAAACAGTGCAAAACTGCTAAAAATTTGGGAGCAAAATGGAAAATCCAAGCTGGGTTGGATGCTTGTGTGATTTCTCACTTTCAGAAGTTTTGCCCAGTGACCACACAGCTCCTTCTGTGCAGCCAATTCTTGCTAATACTTTAGGTCTTGCAAGAGGGGATGTGTCCAGTGAAGAGGTGGCAGGACAAAGCCAACAGCAGTGCCATGGATCACACACCAAATGGCTCTGGGCAAGTGTGTGAGGTCTTCTGGATCAAATTCTTACCCAAATTAGGAGACATTGACTTACATCAAAATGTGAGGCAATCCTGTCTTAGCCCTTCTCAGCCCATGCACATCAGAGGAGGTGGTTGTGTGGTAGCTGATGGCACGTTTGGGAATGGAAAATCAGTGGCTGGGGGAAGTGTATTTGGATGTATATCTCTGTAGATGTGCTGATAACAGTTTTCCTCACCTTCCCTCTTCAGATTGTTTTGATACACACACGCAAACCTGCAGCCAGGCCTATAAGGGCATCAAGTTCCAACTTTTTCTTCCTGGTGGTGCTGTTGATTGGGCTCCTCTTGGCTTTTGTGCCTCTGGGAGTCAGTATAGCACAGTAAGTGACAATTTTGAGTTCTGTGAAGTTGACACTTGTTCTAAGGTTGTCAGTTCTGTAAAAGCAGACACACAGCTTTAGAATGATTAATGGAATAAAATATATAGGGTGTAACACATAAACTTATAGCTTAGTTCACATAAACAAAAATTACAGTCTTATAGACATATAGGGCACTTTTACTGCATCACCAAACTGGTGCTTGGCTTGTGCTGGATTATTTTTTCTTTACATTGTGGTGAAATATCTTTCTATTGCTTCTTTGACAGTATCCCCTCTTCCAAGGCATGTGGCCTGTTCAAGAACTTTAGCACTTCATGGGAAGTAATTCCAGATACAATACTTCAGTTTCCAACAGGTCTGCAGCAGGTCCTTTTTGGCATGGCATCAGAAGCCTTTGCAGTGCCTTTTTTTGTGATCCTTTGGTGAGTACTGTGGAGACTTGATTCACTTATGCAGCTCCATTTCCTTGCTTACTGAACTCATACCAAGCATCTATTAAACCAGATTTTCCATTTGCAGTCAGAAGCATCAAAACCCAAGGCTGAATCCTCAGCCCTTATGTCTTTGCCCATGTGTTCACACTCATCAGCTTTATTCCATTTCCTCTTGCACATCCCATATTCAAGTGTCCTTCTCAAAAATGCTAACTGTGAATCCTCTGCAAATTAGTGCTGTAAGCCTTGTGATCACAATTCCTATCCACAAACCCTAGTCTGAACTCCCCAAACAGTCATCCTGTAGGAAGAAATTCAATCATAGACTTGTTAAGATTGGATGCCACCTGTAGAGAGAATCTAACCCAACTCTCCTATTCAAAACAGGGTCAAGTAGAGGAGGAACTATACTCAGTTAGATTTTGAATATCTCCAAAGATACAGAGACTCCAAAACACTGTTCCAGTGCCTGGTCAGTCTTCCAATAAAAAGGGTTTTTTTTCCTTAAGTTTAAATGGAGTTTTTTGCATTTCAGTTTAACTAAACTGTTAGCAAATTTTGGAGCCTTATTACTTGATATTTTCTAAAACCTCTGTGCTTGAAAAACCATGTGGCTTGTTTTACACTCCACTCAGCCCTTCATTTTGTAGCTCTTCCTTTTTTTTATGTGTTGTCCTGAACCTTCTTGTTATGTACATTGGAAATCTCAAGTCTTCCCCTTTTGTCTGTTTACAGCATCATTATGTTCTATGTTATTGCCTTGGCCCGAGCCCACAAACGAGTGGTTGAACAGCTGAGAGAACAACTGGTTTTGGTAAGATCTGACCCAACACTTCACTGGCACAATAAAGAGAACTTTAGGGGTACAGAAATGAGGCTTGCAGAGGAATATTGGTTTTCTTAGTCTCCTGGATATCTGGTGTTTGCAGTGAAGAATGTTTTACAAATTACCCAGGAAAAATAACCAAAGCATTGTGGTATTTCTCAGTGGAGTTGATTTTCTTGGGTACCAGCTGCAGCTGCAACAAGGTCTGGTTGTATCAGGCAACACACATACAGGAGATACTCCCCTGAGAAGCTGTGTCCCTCTTTTTCATCTGTTGCCTTGTTTAAATCTACTTCTCTGCATGTTTTTTTTTCTGCCAAAGAAGAACCTGAATCCTGTGTTTCCTGTCTCCTCC
This sequence comes from Luscinia megarhynchos, assembly GCA_034336665.1. Lineage (NCBI taxonomy): Eukaryota > Metazoa > Chordata > Aves > Passeriformes > Muscicapidae > Luscinia > Luscinia megarhynchos. The sequence goes on along the minus strand of CM067577.1, from coordinate 1,434,118 downwards.
ACCATCTTGCACAACCTCCACATTTGTTTCCTTCTCTGCCCTCACAAACGGGCACCCAACTTTCTACCCTTCTTTCCAGGCTTGTATTTCTACTGCATCTTTTCTGGTCTTGTTCTTGAGTGTAGGCCCAGAGCAGCTTGAGCAGCTACTGCAAGTGGAACAACTCACACTAATCAGCCTTTTGGAGAAGGGTGCCAGTGCAGAAATGCTGCTTTGTGGCATCAAAAGCCACTTCCAGGTTTGGCAGCATTTGTGTGCTGTGATCTGACAAACTGCTGGAGTCAGAACTCAGCCTCGCTAGCAAGACTTCTCACTTTCTTATTAAATAGACCATTTATTGATTTGTGCTTCTTTTAGATATGGCATTTAACAACCTATCTGCAGAAAAACACTACTGGGGGAGATTTTTTTAGGAGTGAGGAATTTAGTAACAAAAGCCTTCCTGCTTTTCCTTCCATGCTTACTTTTGTTTGCTTGCTCCTGTTCAACTTCCTGGAAACATGGGTTTAAATTTTATACATGTGAGATGTTTTTACTAGGCTCAATGCAGAACTGTTAATGTGTGACATGAGGTGAGATAAATGAAATCAAGGCCATTATAAACTTGAAATTGTTCAGGCAGTTGAGAGTGTGAGCACAATGTGGTGAGTGCACCTATTTAATGAAGAAATGAGCTGTTGTAGATGACTTGTATTAACACTGTTCATGTGGAGTGTACTTGTTATTCTGTCTTTCCAGGAGAGTCGTGACAAGATGTTCCTAATCAGAAAGATAGCAGAAGCTCAGAGGTATCCTTGAAAACCACACAAGCCAAAAGAACTTGACTTCCTGAAACTCCCAGAAGAACAAGATAACAGCAGAAGCATTTGCAGCTTCTAAAAACTGAGAAGCTGACTGGCACGCTGGGACTGTGGCCTAAGTAATAGGTGCTTGTGGTCTGAGTCTTTCTTGATTAAGCTGGTGGTGCTTAAAGTTTCCAAAACTTGGAAATTCAGCTGATTTATACTGTGTTAGAGCTGTTCAAAAAAGGACACTTTAACTCTGATACACCTTCAGGGTTGTTGGGATTTGTTACATCCCTGTTTTTTCAGGGATGTTTGGGCTAAAATGTGATCAGAACTGAAGGTCTTTTGTTCTGTTTTTACAAATTATGCTGTAAGAATCACGAGAGAGGGGAAAGGTATGGTTTTACATGTTTTCAATGCCTTTCATTTGCTTTGATTTTTAAAAAAAGGATGTATTGAAGTATTTTGAAAAGAAAATACAGAATTAGTTTGAAATCAGTTTTCTAAATATTTTTAGAGATGAGGGTTTGCTAGTTCAAGAGCAGTTGAACACTGGATAACTGGTCACAAAATGGTTCAGAGAAAACAAGCTGATGAAGAAGAGCTCTGAATAAACACTGGGAGCAGGAAGAAGCCAGCAGGGACAGCACTGCTGGGGCACCAGCCCTGCTGCTCGGGAGAGCCCTTTCTTGTTTTTCTTTTATCGTTTTAAGTCATTATTATTTGTGTTTTATCCTTGTATGAACATCTTGACTACTGTTCTATGTGTTCTGGAATGTGAATATTTCAGTTAAATTATTGGTTGGCAATCCTGTGTGTTTTAATTTCACTTTTCTCTCTTTCCTGACCCGCTGGGCCCATGTGTCTCAGAGAGCCGTGTGTCCCTGTGGGCTGCTAACTCAGTCCTTTATTTAAAGATTGTGGTTAAGGATTTTCTGTACAAAACCACGTTGATGGTTTGAAATGTGCATCAGTCTGCTCTTTGTTAATGTGAGACACTATCCTTTTTATATAATGTTGTGGAATGTTTTCTGTGCTCATTTGAAAGAAATGACCATTCAATAAACGGTATTTTTTTACCACCTCGCCTCACGCCGCCCGCTCGCTGTGGCTGAGGAACAAAAGCCGTCCTGCTTTTTGAAGGGTTCACAAATCACCTGCCAATCCTTAAAATCCTTCCATGCTTACTTTTGTTTGCTTGCTCCCGTTCAACTTCCTGGAAAAACGGTTTTAAATTTTATGCGTGTGAGACGTTATTACTAGGCTCAGTGCAGAGCTGTTACTGTGTGACGGGAAGTGAGATAAATGAAATCAAGGCCATTGAAATTGTTCAGGCGCTTGACAGTGCGCTGCCCCCCTCAGGAGTTCCCGCCCTCGGGAGTTCCCGCCCTCAGGAGTTCCCGCCCCCGTTCCCAAGGCAACCAGGACGCTGGCTTTGATTGACAGCTGCGTGACCAATGGGGTGGCGGCTTGGGGCCAATCGGGATGGTGATAGGGCGGGAGCGCGTCGCGCGGTGATGACGTTAACGAGCGCGATGGCGGCGGCCGCGGGTTCGGCCGTGCGGTGCTCGCTGTGGCAGCGCCGGTCCCTCCGCTGCGGGCCGGGTACGGGCTCGGCTCCGCTCCTCTCCCGCCCCTCAGGCCGTTCGGCCCCGCGGGTGGGAGCGTGCACCTCGCGTCACCTTTGTGTCTCCGCAGCTCCGCGGCCCGTGCCCGGCGGGGGCGCTCCCCTCAGGCGGAGCAGCACGCGGGGGGCGCAGGACATCAACAAGCCCGTCATAGACCGCATCATCCGCGTGGACCATGCGGGGGAGTTCGGGGCCAACCGCATCTATGCGGGGCAGATGGCCGTGCTGGGCAGGTCCAGCGTGGGGCCCGTCATCCAGGTGAGCGCGCCCAGCAGCGATCCCCGTCCTTCTGCTTAATTTCAGTTTGATTTACAGCGGCCGGGTGGCGCTGAAACCTCGTAGCGTTCATGGCAGAATTATTGTCCAGTTTTTTCTAAGCATTTCCGAACGTGCGGGTTTATAGAGTATGGGAGTTCTTGGTAAGCGAGTTACCGATTCTACAGCTACTGTAGAATTGTCCTATTTTTAACTTATCCTTCTTATAACTATCCTCATCTCTCCTTTTTATAACGATCTGCACCTTTCTGCACCATTTCTGCTCTGTGGTGTTACAGTATTGCCTCAGCTATCACATCACATGTGGCCTGAGCTCTTCTGGTTTTTATTAGTTTTATTAGAAGTGTTTACCTCTTGTGGTTTTATGCTTCTCTGTGATCTGGCTCTTTGGCAGCAAATGTGGAATCAAGAAAAAGACCACCTGAAAAAGTTCAATGAGCTCATGGTTGCATATAGAGTTCGACCTACTGTTCTGTTGCCGTTCTGGAATGTAGCAGGTTTTGTTTTAGGTGAGTTCATATATTACTATTGTTGTTTTGTGGGGTTTTCAGTTGTGTTAAATTATTTGTTTTCGTTGTATTCATGTATCTGGTACCCCAATGCCAGGGGCTGGAAGTGCTTTGCTTGGAAAGAAGGGTGCAATGGCTTGCACAGTGGCTGTGGAAGAGAGTATATCAGAGCACTACAACAACCAGATCCGGACTCTGATAGAGGAGGATCCAGAAAAGTACAAAGAACTATTGCAGGTATTTAACCATGACTTAAAAGTAGTTTTAACAAATTAACTGAATTATTCAAAGTGATTTAGTCTTTTAAAAATAATGTGCTTTTAGAATTTACAGTGGATCTTTTTGTTCTGTCACTTAGAATGCTGAAGTCGACAGCAACTATTAAAATAAAGGGATGCTTTTTCCTTCAGCAGCACTAAATTGATCAAACACCAAAATGAATACATATGATGGATTATCTTCAGCATGCTTTCAGTAAAGCAGTGTTTCCTTTTCAAGTGGGAGAATTATGCTTTCAAGTTTGATTAATTTTAATTCAAAGGAAGGATCTAGGGGGGAAACAAAAGAGGGATAATATTGATTGCAAAGTAGCTGTGTTGCCCTTCTCTGAAGGCATTCAACAGCCTTCACTTGTAGGGCCCAGAGCTGCACACAGTGCTCAGGGTGAGCTCAGGGTGACCCCTTCTCCTCATGCCCATTCTGTTTGGTACACCCAGGGTGAGTTTGCCCTCCTGGCACTGCTGCCAGCCAGCACCCTGTTCAGGTGCTAGTCCTGGGTGCTCTCAGAGTGTCTAAGGAGCTGATGTTTGTCAGCTCTATGACAAAATAGTTTCCCAAGCATTTTAGCTATCAGATTGAGACACGTTCCTGTGAGGTGGTTGTGGGAGAGTGAGCTGTTTCCACCTGCAGCATGTGAAACTGGTTCATTTCGAGCCTTGCTGGCTGCCAGTGTGTTCGGTTGTACATAGTGCAACATGTAGCAAAATCTGATTATTCCAATGTATCCTATTGTTACAGAAATTGTATGTGAAGTAACCAGGGTTGTGCTGAGATGCACCCAGGAAATATCCTGAAGATAGAGATGGCAGAAAATAAAGAGAAAAAATCCAGGCAGTGAGTTTATTCATAGTGCCATTATTAAGGAGAGCTAGCAAGGACACCAAAAGCAATGCAAACCTGTTGGGCAGGGACACTGCCCAGGTGTCTCTGAATGCTGAGCTCTTCATTAAGCAAGGAGAAAATCCTCTAAACCTTTTGGTCCTAGCTGAAAAATTAGAAGACAGTTGTTCTTTGAAGAGCCTGGTTAGCTTACAGGGGAGCACCCCTACTGATTGGCAAGGCAGGGACCTTAATTCCTGTATTCAAATTGTCTGAATAATGTGGGGGTGTGAAACTAGTCAGTGTTAAAAGTTACTATGACTATAGATTTTTTTGAAACAGTGAAAAAGGTAGTGATATATTAATTAAACAAGAGCTTGAACTCAAAGACTTCTTTGGAGACCACTAGAAGAACTTCAGGATAGGGGAATGCTGTAAATAATTCCCTTCTTGCTGAATTGGAAGTTCAAATCTTTGAGAAGTATTTGAGAGACCCTGGCTTGCTGTGGTGCAAGAACAACATCTGGTTTTTGTGTGCTGGCTGCCTTGGTTTCTCTGCAAGGTGGGCTCAGTAAGTGCTGTTTCTAAAGGTAATAAAGCAATTCCGGGATGAGGAGCAGGAGCACCACGACATTGGGCTCGAGCACGATGCAGAAGCTGTGAGTAAAATGTTGACTGGTTGATGGCAGTGAGCATGTGGATGTGCTGCTCTTCCTTCCTTGGACATTGGGGTGTGGTTCTTTGAGAAGCAGAAAATAAGGCTCCTGATACTCTTTCCCAAAGATACTTATAAGAATGTCCTTCATGTTATAACTTTCATTTTTCTAGAAGAGAACTGAATCGGTTGAAATTAATGTCAAGTGTTAGATGTTTTGATTTTTTTTCCTAAGAAATGTTTTCTTTTAATTTCAGTTATTAAATATTTTTGAAATTAGGCTAATAAATACTATCCCTACATATATTCCCAGTGCTGGGAACTGGAGGCATCATCTTATTAGGAAGTGTGAGATACTGAACTAAATTCTGTGCTCCCTTGGCTACTCTATGGAATGTGTGACTTCTCTCCTATTTTTTTCTCTTGACTTACATTTGTGGAGGAATGAAAATATTCTGAAAAGTTGATAAATTTTAATTTAGTTTTCCCTAGGATAGATTAGACTGCAACTACAGATGGGGTTTTCTTGTCATGCATGTGCTTTTACTTTGGTTTTTTTTAAATTGTGCTTACTATTCCTTATCACAATGTGGCTCAAGCAGAACACTTCAGTAGATGTATTAATCTTTTATTCTTTTTTACAGACACCAGCTTATTCTGTTTTGAAGACAGCCATACAACTTGGATGCAAAGCTGCAATATTTTTATCAGAAAGAATATAGTTATATTTTCTATAATAATCGTGGCAATAAATTGTGACATAAAAGCATAAAGAAATTGGGGAGGACTCAGCTATTTTGTTCAGCCTTTTAAATTTTTCTGCACTAAGCACTTAATTCAGCAATCCTTTGTCACATTGAGTCCCCATTTAAAAAGTATCTCTAATTAAAGTCAGTTGAGCTAAATGTGAATAAAGGTGGCAGAATTGAGTCTGTGTGAACCAGAACTCCCTATTCAAAGACTGTTCACAAGGTGGCAGCAAAATATGTATGTACATGGTTTGTTTGTACAATATTTGTGTATGGATGCACACACAGAAATGATAACTACATTCTCTGTTGCCTTCAAATTTATGTGACTTGAAATAAGCTGGAGCAGCTCATTTTAAAATAGTACTGACAAAGAAGAATATTTTTTCTGTTTTTAGGGTGAGTCAAGTAATAGTGAGTATTTATTTTTGTCCATCTTGAATAAAAATTGTTACTATAAGACCAGTTTTACTTAAGGACTTCTTTGTGTTTTGGGGTGGATTTTTTTTCAGGCACAGTTCCAAATTCTTTAAGTAGAATTTTACTTACTATGGTTTGGGTTTTTTTGTTGATTTGGTTTTTTTTTTTGGTGGTGGGGATGTTTTTGTTGTTGTTTGGTATTTTCTTGTGTTTGTTTGGTTTGCATTTTCTTTTACCTGAGCATGTAAGGAATTGATCCCTGCCATAAAGCAGGGAGCACTGTGGAATTGCATTCAATATTCTGTTAAAGGTTTCAAGCTTATCTTTCTTTGCTTCAGACAGCATTTAATCCAGGCACATCTGAGCTTGCCTTTTTTAGTAGCTCTGTTAGTGTTTGTAGGTACTGATTGTTGTGCAATTTGACATTAAAGGCTTCTTAAAGAGGATTATTTACCCTTTTTTGGGTGAAGGAGCTTAGGCAGAAGGTTAAATCTTAATACAGAGAAATTCCTATTCTGTGTGATTTTGTTATGACTGTCACTTTGTATGTTCTTTAAAATTAATGTCTCTCAAACTGTTGCAAGTTTAGACTTGTTAGACTCAAACTACTCATGTTATTTACTTTGTTCAATCAAAGTAGCATTTGGTTCTTTGTGACTGCTTTGCACACCCACTGGAATAATTTGACTGGAGGAACTCAAAGCTAAATCACAGATTCTCAGGGACTGCATAATCAGAGATAACTCAAAGGGAGTCTCACTTGACTTGCCTGAGCTCCATGCAGTTGTGAGCAGTGGGCATGAAAACTCAGGTTTAGTGAAGGTCCATCTTATGGCACTAATGCAGTATCTTCCCTAATTTGACCAATTCTCTGAACAAAACTTATATTTAGCAGATTTCTTGCCTTAATGTCTCTAAAATATTCAATATGCATGTGGAAAATTCCCAGGTAATTTTGGAGGAAAGAGGAATCAGCACAAAAGAATGATTAAAGGGGTTAGAGGGGTAACAAGTGGTGCTGGAAGCCTGTGCAGTGCAGTTGTGTAAGTCACAGGCTTTGGTAATTGAATAAAAGAAATGATGCATAGTCCATTGGAAGGCCTTTCATACCAGGGGCAGCATGGGAATAAGTGCATTATTGCAGGGCAGGGAGGGCAGGGCATGGTGGTTTTGACTCAGAGCTGCACACTGCATGCCCACAGATAAAATGGTCTTGTGACAAAACTGGAAACTGAACCAGACAGTTGCTGGTCTTTCAGCATTACATCAGGGTTGAAAGCTGGACAAGGCATCTGTGGGGGTTTCCTAGAGAGCTGGTACTCAGCTGAAGCCTTGTGTTCTCCAGGGCTGTGGTTGCTGAGGTTCTCTGGGGATGTCTGCAGTGCTGCTCAGCAGTGGCAGGATTGGCTGGTGACAGAGAGACATGCTCATGTGATTGTCCAGGATGTGGGTGCCCCTGAAACCATCACACACTGCTCACTTGGGGCAACAGCTTTTGAGAGACAAATCTCATGTTAAACGTATTTTGTTTGGCCAAGGGCTGGCAACATCAAATACCAGAAAGTGCCATGTGAGCCTGTGTTTGGCCATATCTGCTGTCATTGAAAGTGCTCATAGAGAGTTCTTTGTCCTCAGCAGCTGAGCACATCCTGCACATTTGAGAAGGATATCAGACAGTAACACTGCCTCCAGCTGCAAGCATGAAATGTGAACTGAGAGATCAGATCTGCTTTATGCTCCTGAGCAGGATTTGTTAGTTCTCTAATGGAGCAGATTTCTACCTGTCCATTCAAGTGTGGGTGGGCTGTTCTGCCACTTCTAAAGCTTGTGCATTTTCCTGCTCACTGGCAGTTTACTTTTTTTTGTTGTTGTTTTACATAGAAAATGGAGTTGCTTTTCATTTTTCTCATGGAAAAGGGAGGTTTTTAAATTTAAAAACCTGTTTCAGATTTTGGAAGGCTAAAAAAGTGGTAAAAGGTTACAAAAGAACAAGAGGTGCTTAGTGCTGTACAATTCTCTTGTACAGCTGCTGCAAGGCTGTAGTTACTTTTTTGTGTTGAGGCAGAACTGAGCTGAGTAATACCAGCTATCCCAGCAGGCAGAGGCCAAAGTATTTAGCTTATACAAGTCTGTTATCCTAGTGATCCTCAATGAACCCTGCTTGTGTTGACAGAGGAAGGGGAGCTTGGATCAGAGGCTGTGAAGTGCTGCATTTTCAGAACAGGGAGTGGGGAAGATGACAGGGTCTTCACTGTGGCTTCCTTGTAAATGATAAAATACACACATAATTTGGGTTTTAAAATATGCAGTGGGATTAAATCCTTCCCCTCATAGTAAGGAGGTCTTTTAGCTCTTGTGATAATCCAGGGCTTGATCCTAATTTTCTCCTGCAGAAGCAGTTGTGTTCCTCAGTGAGGAGGAGCAGCAGGTGCCCATCTGTGTGTGTGCAGGGCTGTAGGGCTGTTACCTGCTCTTTGAACAGCATCTCACCTCTTGCTGGTTTCTTCTGCAGTCAGTGCTGGGGGTGACCTGGCCCCTGTTCTCCAAAGCTGCTCTGAGCCAGAGATGAAGGTAATGGTGCTGGGAAGGGAGTGACAGGTGGTGCAGTGCCTGTGCTGAGCACTGGGCTGGTTCTGGAGCAGATCTCTGCCCTGTGTCTGCAGAAGGCACGTGGGATGCCTCAGCCATGCAGCTCTGGCTGTGCCAGGACACGTTTCAGCAGCAGCCAGGCAGAAATCAAAGCCCCGTGGCTGGGATTAATGAGGTGATGCTGACACAAGCTGAATGGACTTTTGTCAAGGGTGTGCAGTGATAGGACAAGGGTTTATGGCTTTATGTTGATAGAGGGCAGGTTTAGATTAGATAAAGAAAGAAATTCTTGGCTGTGAGGGTGGTGAGGCCCTGGCACAGGTTTCCAGAGCAGCTGTGGCTGCCCCATCTCTGGGAGTGTCCAAGGCCAGGATGCACAGGGTAGCAGAAGGTGTCCATGCCCATGGCAGAGGGCTGTGAAATGAGAAGAACTTTGTCTCTTCCAACCCAACCCACTCCATGATTCTGTGATTTATGATGCAGATTATGCAAAATGAGACTCATAGGATTGTTTGGCAGAGAGCTAAATTGTTGTCTGGGTTTGGCTTCATTTTTGTCTGGAGTAAATCTGTGTGGCCCACTTAAACACACAGAGCCAGGCTTGTGGTCAGCTGAGGATGTGCCATACAGTCCCTGTGCTGGGGATGACATGGATTGTACATCTCTGTTTGTTCTTAGATTAAATAACTCCTGTAATACTATGTGCATCTGCCTTGTAACTTGACTTTAGGGAAGGCATAATTTCAAATGGCAGTCATTTTTTTTTGTCACTAGCTTCAAAGTTGTGGCATGTCACATTGAATTCTGCACTTAATTTTTTAGCTTGGGAGGCTTAAAGGGCTAAGGCAAAAATACTGGCCAGTTTAAAAGGGGCATCTGTCTCATAAGGGAGGAGATTTTTTTAAAGGTACTACCATTTTTTTTATTTGTTACTTCAGTTTTCGTTGTGTCTGACATGAAGAATCTGAATGGATTTAGGAGAATGACAGCAGCTTTGCAGTTTTACTTCCATAGTGGCAGAACTTAGCTTGTGTTGGAGAATGCTTTCTGATACTCTTTTTTGGAGTTGTGGGGCTAATCTAAAGTTGAGTAAATGAATTAATAGTTCAGGTTCAGTGGGTAATGTATTTCTAAAAGCTCTTCTGTGCTAGAATGAAAATTCCAGTTGCTGTTAGGTGCTTTCAATAAATGCAGCCTCCTGCTCACTTGAGGTGTTTTGAGAAGTACCACCTTATGCTGCAGTTTTGCAGGGCAGGGGGTGGTACCTCTGTGTCCAGAAATTCAGCTTATGGCAGCAGCAGTGTTTCATTGTGTTAGGATGCAGATTAATACACCTATGCTGATATTTTTAAAATGGGATTTTTTTGGTTCTGAAGGTTTTTGTCTCACAAACTCTGGCCATGGCACTGCCTTTACTTGTGCTTGTTCTTAGCTGGAAGTAAATGATGTTCTGATGGAAGCCCAGGAGTCATGCAGTGTTACTTGGAAAGGAGCTCTGGAGGTCATCTTGTCCAGCCTCCTGCTAGAAGCAGGATTGCAGCCAGCACTAAAACAGGTCAGCCATGATTTTTTCCAGACAGGTGATGAAAACCTCCAAGGACAGAAATTTCACAGCCTCTATGGGCAGCCCAGTCTGCTCCTGCATTACCCTACCAGTGGCACTTTTTTTTCTGATATCTATCCTGAACCTTCCAAGACTGTTACTGCTGCTGCTTATGTCATGTAGCATCATGGAGAAGAGTTTGCCTCCACTATCTTGGTAAATACTCTTGGAGTAGTTTCAGGCAACTATTAGATCATTCAGATTAGCTGTCCTTGCAATGCCTGGTTCAACTGGCCCAGAGGGAAGGAAGGGATGCATCTAATGACCACCCTGACAGTCTCATTGTCTGTTTAAGACTTGAGGCTTCATATGTCTTCTTTCCTTGCAGGTATTTTCCACCCAACTGTTTGTTTGTGATTTGTTTTTCAGTGTTACTTGTGCCAGATGAGGTACAAGGGGATGGATGGATTGATTTTATGGTACAGGTGGACATGTGTAGCCCAAGATATTAATGAAAGCAAGTCATACATACATTGGGTGGTTTTTATATTTAAAATACCTTTTCTGGACTGTAACAAAAAGATTATTTCTGGCACTAAAACTGCTTTTCTGTTTTCTCTGTGGCTACTGGCCAGCCACCTGCCTGGGCTGTCCAGGTCAGAGCAGAGACAGCAGTGGGTGAGGGGGATTTGAATTTTCCTGCAGTTCATTTTGAAGACAAGTTCTGCCAGCAGTGTTTTAGCAGGCTGTCAAGAATTTTATGCCCAATCATGTGGCTTGAGGGCACCTGTATAGTCAGAGGCTGCTAACTGTATGTAAGTGGATAAAAGGTTTAGTGGAGTGAAAAGCCTTTGCTTATAGGTGCAGACAGACATGCAGTGTCAAGGCAGATGACTCAGTCCTGTTGATCTTTGTTGCTATCTCTGCATTAAAGTGAGCTTCCTTTTTAAGCAGTAGCCTATGCCTAATTTAGGGCTGTGTCTCATCTTGCTGATGATAGATTGTTTCCTCCCTCCTGTGGGGCATAGCCATGCTCCTCTGTGGCAGAAACACACTGGAAATACCGTTTGAGAGGAGCTAAATCTCCCTTGTGGCTGAATTATTGTCCTAACCAGACAGCACTCCTGGTATGTGAAAATGTGCTGACCTTGCTTCTCTTAAGTTGGGTTTTATCCAGCAAAAGAACAGCAGCAGGATTTAAAATCACTGGTGAGATAATTCTGCAAGTGTAGCTTAATGGGTTGATTCCAGCCCTGACCTGGAGAGGTAACTGCTAGTGGCAGATGAGGAGCTGTCTTCCACATCTCATCTTGTCAGCTCTCATTGTTCTGGCTTTGGCAGGAAAAATGCTGTTTACTTAGAAGGTGGTTGAAAGAAGACTTTGGGCATGGTTGAAATGTGATTTTTTTAATTAATAACTGTCCACTTTTCAATTCCTCCCACCCAAATATCGCAGCAGTACTTGCTAATGAGAGATGATTATGTCTCAATTTTAAGTGACACAAGTGCTATTGTTTACACAAAATGTGAGAATCTTGTAAGACATGGGGCATATGCTTAGAGGGATAATGCATGAGAATCAGTGCTGCCTTCTCAGGGAGCCAAGCCTTGCAGAGGAAGATGACAGATACATGTGTTTATATACAGACTGGAGCTGCCTGTGTTTGCTTATCATTTGTCAGAACTGCAGAGACTTGCAGCACAGAGAACATATGGTGCTCTCCAGCAGATGTGACACGAATTCCAGCAGTCACTGGATGTTTCAGGCTGATGACCAGCAACGAGGATTTATCCTGGTAACCTGCTATGAGTATTCTTGAAGCTTTCCTGTGGATTGCTGCTCCATTTGGGATTTTTCCATGGAAAGGGCAGAAAAAGCACAGCCTGGTTTCCACCATGTATTGCTGGCAGTTCACAGCTGCTGAAGCAGCTACCTGGACTCATCTGATACATTGCTTGGATATGATGTTGCAAACTCCTGGGATAAAAATCCTTACATGAAGCTACTGCTTTGGAGTGACCTTATAGCTCATTCTTTCTTTCCTACTGACTCATCATTCTCCACAGGCTTGGTATTCAAACAGAAATAACTCACCAGGCCCGGTGGTGAAAGCTCTGTGTGTTGTTTTCCATGGCTTTCCAACTAACAAGAAAATTCATGGTTATATTCTTCCCTCTTTTAATCTCCCTATGCTTACCAAAGTACATGTGATACTGCTACAGCCTTTGCTGTATGTGTTATGACACACCCTCCATCTGTCATCTCGTACTGACCTGCAGTGAGTCAGGAATAATCAGCAGAACTCTTAACACATTTGTCTGCTTTACTAAAAATCCTCAAAAAACCTAACCCCAAACAGCCTTATTATCACAGCCAAGAGAGACTAATGGAACAAACTGCACACATGACCTGCATGTGATATGAAAACTGCAAAAAACCAAGAGAAGTTTGCAGAGGAGATTTTCTACAGAATATTCATCCATGTTGTAAAACCAATGATAAATTTTCCTGCATCTGGCAATTATTATGGCATACTCTGCTCTTAGTCAATGTTTCACCCTGTTCATCTTAGGCAGCACTTACTCATTCCTGAGTTCTCTCACATACCAAGATATTAGCCAGCTTCTCATACAAACAGTCAGTGATCTGAAATTGCTGCAGCACACCAGCATGGACTTGATTCAGTATCTGTTTTTATTTGCTTTCTTTTGTTTGTTGTTAGGGAGAAAGAATCCTAAGTGGATCAAAGTCCACTTGGTCTCTGGAGCTGCCCCTACTCACCACCCCTGTGCTTGGACTTGCATGCTCTGAGGTTTCAGAAGTCATAGCCCCTCCCCATCTGTATTTACCTTAAATCAAACAACTTCTTAAATGAATTTTAGGTGTTTCATTTTTCCTTGCATTCTTGGACATAACTTGGGTCTGATTTTTCTGTGGGCTTTGCTTTCCTTGGCTTCTAAAATAATTTTATAAGGTGTTGCTTATTTGAATCATGTGGTGGTTGGCAAGTCCAGCTGTGCCCCTTAACCAGCAATGCCTTGCTTCAGGGAGCTACACACACAATCCAAGTCTGCTCCAAAGGTAACAAATTACCAGTGGAAGCATTATCATGACAATTGACTGTCATTATTGATGGGTTGGTAGAAGTATCTGTGCAAATACATATCAGTGTGTGCTTCTTACCATACAGCTCTGCTGACTCAAGGTGTGGGTGGATGTGCAAATGTTATTCACATTTCTACTCCCTGTCTTTGATCAGGGGAGAGGTTGTAAATGGATTTGTTGCCTGGCTGTTTTGGGACATACCTATTTTTTGTAATATTCATCTACTTGGCAAGATAAATCAAGAGAAATAAATTCAATGAAGCCCTCAATCATCATGAATAATTCATTGTTCTCTAAGATATTTAGGAGTGATATTTAAAATGTATTTACTTGGCTTATAATTCATAAACCTGTCAAAAAAATTCATCTAGAAAGAGTTTATTATTTATTCTAGAGCCAAAGGCTAAAGTGCTGAAATTATGTGAACTGAAATCTTTTAGCAAGTTCAGATGCAACCCTTAGTACCTCATACTGCTTAAATCACTAAAAAATATTCCCACAGAGATGAGCTGTTAAAGCTCCCTTAGAGCAGATCCCAGAAAAGCTGTAACCACAGCAGAGCACAAAGGTATGGACATTTCAAATGCATAACTTCCAATATCAAAGTGCCCTCAGAGCTTGAAATTCCTGCAGCCTGAGGCAGCTCTCCCCAAGTCCCTGTCATCTGTCATGCTGTCACAGCAGGCAGAGCAGAGAGATGGAGGGAAAAGCACATTAATATGAGGATAGTGTTGTGTCATTTAGAGATGCAATCTGAGCAGAAGCTTGGGTTTGGGTGGGTTCAGCTCTTTGCTTTTCAATCCATGCTCTTCATTCTTTGCCCACCACAGACACCCCTTTTCTGTGCTTCTGGGGATCCGAAGATTAGTGCAGGGGTGGCTGGCATGTCTGTGCTCTGCAGCACCACATCCACAGTCCCTAAAGAGGATGCTGCAATGGCTTCAAGTCTTTTGCTGCTCCACACTTGCTTTAACGTTTGTGTCCTCCTTGCAAGCATATTGTTTTCCATTCAGCTATAAAGATCCCTTGGGTACTGGGGACCCTCTGGCCAGGGTTGGGGCTGGTTCTGGGCACTGAGCATGAACCCAAGGCTGATGAGATGTTTGTGAAGCCCCCAGTGAGGGATCCAGTCCCTTGCACTGGTAGGACTTCAGCCAGGTCATGGATGGGTCTGTTCACACAAATGCTGAGATGGGGAAAGTGAACCTTTTGCATTCACCATTCTCTTTTCCTGTTTGCAGGTACCACTTTAGGGATAGCAAAGGAACAGAAGACAGAATATGTTCTGGAAGTAAAGAAGTAACATTCAAACATGAACCAGTTTGTTGTAAGGGCAGTTTGTTCTTGACCTCAGTCTCCCTTAGGGGAGCCTGGGCCATTCCTGTTGTTTCAGTGGCTTTGCTTTGCATTTGTATCTATGTGAGAAACTTGTATTTTACAGTTCCAGGAAGTAAATTTAATGCCTTCTGGATCATAAATTTTAAATAAAAGAGATTTAAATTGAATTAGGTAGAACATGAAAGATGCTCCCACCTCTGTTTAAGTGGTTGATGCTGTAATAATGAAACCTATGACACCAGATGTAAAAATAGCTCTCATTAAATGAGCTCATCTGAATGGCCTTAACGATAGAAATATGCTGCCCTTGCTGCCTTGCAAATGAAGTAATTGTGTTGCTTTGCATTGATCTGTGGAAAGTTTAATCTTAGTTAAAGTGATGCAGCCTGAGAAATCACTGTGGAGAGATGCTTGGAAGAGATCAAATTTAGCCCTCCTGGTGAGATTTCAGGTTCCATCATTGTAATGCTCATTCCCTCACAGGGCAGCCAAACAGGTAAAGAATTTACTTTGAACCAGAAAAATTACATGACTGAGGCTGATTTTTGGACCATGATTTCAACAATTCCACGTGCAGACATCTCCTAGCCCAGGCACTGTGCTGCAAGGTTTTAATTTAAACTGATGCTGAGCAGTGCTTGCAGCATCCCCCCAGCATCTTTCCATTCAAACTGGGTGGGCCAGAGCAGTGCACAGGACACTGCCCTGTGTGAGCTGCTGTCACTGGGGTGATGTTTCCTATGGAGATAATCCAGCTGGGGATTGCTGCCAGGCTCTGTGTGGGTTTGGGTGTGGTGTGAAACCTCCCTGAGCCCAAGCATCTCTGCTCCTGTCCCTCTGCAGTGAGGGAATTCAGTGAGAAACAGTGCTGGCTTGGTCCTTTGACAGTTTGGGGTTGCTTTGCCTTCTCTGCAGGTCACTCCTTTCGAGCCATTAGCTTTTCCCCTCTCTGTCCTTGGCAGGATGAGGTGAGGGTCAAGGACAAGGCTTCCTAGAGCTACCAGTGCTCTCCAGCCCTGCAGAACAGGTGCTGTGAGCCAGAGCATCGGCTTTTCCCACCCTGATTGCTGACTGCTGATAAGCCAGTTTCCCCAGACAGATCCTCCCTCACTCAGGTTTCCTCCCACGCTGTATTTTCCTTCCTTTTCCCTGGTGGGTGATCCAGCTCAAGCTCATCAGGAGAGTGTCAGCTGAGCCAGGATCATCTCATTTGGGGCTGTAAGCTGATAACAGAGCTTGTTCCCTGTTGTGTGCTTTGCTTTGATTCTGTGAGCTGTATCTCATCACTTTGTGCCTAAACTTCATATTTGTAGCTCGCTGCTCCTGCAGTAGAGTGTGCAGCTCTGGTTCAGCAGGGCAGATACCTGGGATAGCTGGGAGGAAATCTCAGGCTTGTGTCTCAGGTAGATCATAAAAGCATCAGACAGATCTCATCACCTGTTTGTGCCTCCTGTCTTTCTACCACTTCCTTCTATCTCCTCAGGTGGTGTGTTTTTCCTACATCTCTGATAGTGGCCTGTGTAGTGTAGCATGAACAAATCAGTCACACAGATGTATGAAATACTGCCAGCTGTGGAGAAACTTCATGGATGCTCTGACCCACTGCTTTCTTTTGCCTCTGCAAATCTTCTCCAGAGCTATCATGAGCTATTTTTAGCTCAACTGGTTTAAGAATAACATTATTCCTTATTTAGTGAGCAGGATATCCTGTACATGGGACATTCTGGAGTGAGTGTTTAGATAACATCCATTTAAACAATAGTAGTAAAAATTGATGTTATGAATTCTCTCTGGTCACAATTTTGAGGTCATGTTTATTAGTGTACCTATTATTTTTCTTGAGTATGCAATTGCTGTGGAAAATTGCTATTGTGCCAGCTCCTGCAGATGTAGCTGTCTGTCTCCTGAGCGTGGCTGTGCAGCTAATCAAATCAACCCTGCGTGAAAAGAGAGCAGCCTGTCTTGAAAAATCAGTGTGCCTGGAGCAAGGCCTGAAGGCATGTGAAACATGCTGGGCTTGAGGGTGAAAAAACATCCACAGGCTAGTAAAAATGGAATGTATGAGCCAAGAGTTCAGAGTTCAACAATACTTTCCAATAAAACATCCTGAAGGATCGGTATAATAGCAGGACAGCTGTGTTATTTAAACAGTTTGGAGTTTTGGGGATGCAGGACAAAGCAAAGTGATAGGTCACAGGCAATAAGCAGAACAATGAATGTTTTTGTCCCCTCATTCAGCCTTGTGAAGAAACACAGGAAAACACGAAATAATGAGTGAGAAAGAAAGATGCTTTTCACTTCCTGGGTTTTCTTTGCAAGATATGGCTGTTGTGGGATAATATTTCTGAGTAGCAAGGCTATGGACTTAGCTGACTGGAGCTGTCAGAAAATGTGCTTCCAGTTTGTAGGGCATGGAATATCTTACTGGCTGAGATGTTATAGAATTGTGTGCAGTTTCTTGCCTTTACATCTGCTTTATTTTTAATTTTAAAAATCCTCAATCTCCTGATTGTAGCTCCAGCAGTCAGAGTTGGAGTGATCAGGACTTGTCTTTGTACCTCTCAAGTGTACTCTTAACTCTAGCCCTAGTTTGGTTTCCCATGAATCAATTCAGGCTGCTTGACCTTGGTTACCTGGTTTGACTTTGTGTGCAGCATCTTGGCTATGCAACATCTGCTACTTCCTGTAGGTATGATTTTAATGTAACCTAAAGTCATATTTTGTTTAATATAAACACAAATTACATAACCAAACATTTGTGTGGCATGTCTCATGATTCTCTGACCCATTCCTTGTTACAGCATTTGCAGCCTGTTTAGACTCTTGTGTCCAAGCACTGGTTTCACCTTCGTGGAGCCACCCATGCCACCGTGCAGATACTTACATAGATGGTCCTTAAACTTCAGCAAACAACTTCAAAACTCTGTAAATATTTATTAGGCAAACAGAAGCTGAGAATGATGACCCTGTCCTCATCAATATTGGAGACAGTTGAACATATTCCCAGCAAACTGTGTTTAAAATTTATCTCGAGTATCTGTGTAGATTTAACCCCCGGGTTACTTCTTCCTGCTTAATTTGTTAATAATTGGGGTACAAGGTAAAAAGCCCAAGGCTTTTGAATGATTCTGTGACTTCAGGCAGCTGTTAGAACGGCAGCAGCCCGTACACACCCTGGTGCCCTGGCACTGATGGCTTTGCTGCTCCTTTGGCACCGAGACCCGCAGGTAGAGCTGGGAACGGGCGGGACAGGCCTGTAATACTTGACTGAGGGAAAAACGTGCAAGGTGGAGCCTGTGCCACGGCACCGCATCCCGGGCGGGACTGCTCCCCATGGCACAGCCCGTGGGGGCACACAAACCCGCAGCTGTACACCAAACCGGCAGGGCGCCGTTCGGCGATGGGGGCACGGACCCCGACTCTCGCTCCTCCTTCGGGCGGCGCGGGCAGGGCTGGGGCGGCTCTGCCCCGCGGGGCGGGAAGGCGGGAAAGCGGCAGATGGCGGGACCGGGATCGCGCTCCCCGCCCCGGGCCGGCCCCCGGCCGACAACGCCCCCGGCCCCGGGCCGCCGCCCGCGGCATTTCCTCTGAGCTCAGCCGGCGCCTGACGCGGGGCCGCGGCCGTCGGAAGCGGAGGCCGGCAGCGCAGCGCAGCGGGGCAGGCAGGGCGCGGCGCGCTCGGGGCAGCGGCGCTGGGGGCGGCCGGGGCGGCGGAGGAGGGGGCCGGCGGGGGCGGGCGCTCCCCGCCCGCGGGGCTGGGCGGCGGCGGCGGCTCCCCCCGCGGCCCGAGCCCCCGCCGCGCCCTGCTCGTGTCCCCCCTCCGCGCGCGGGGCTTCTGGCCGCTGCTCACCGCGCTCTGCACCGCGCTCCTCTGCTTCTACCAGGCGCTGCGCGGCAGCGCGGCCGGCGAGGGCGCGGGGGGCGCGGAGGCGGCGGGGTCCGGGGTGCCGCTGCTGCAGGGCTCGGCGCTGCTGCTGCTGCTCGGCTGCCTGCTCGCTCGCTGCCGCGGCGGGGCCGGGCGCGGCGGGGCCGGGGCGCGGCGCGGGGCGCTGGAGCGGTTCCACGCGCGGCAGCTGCGGGTGTCGCCGCACGTGCTGGGGCACAGCAAGGCGCACGTGGGGCGGGTGGTGGCCGAGCTGGTGCGCGCCGCCAAGGCGCAGGGGCTGCAGCCCGGCCCGCTGGCGCTCAGCCTGCGCGGCGACTTCGTGCGCATCGGCAGCGCCTACGAGCAGCACAAGGTGCGCAGCCCCGACTGCTTCGACATCCTGGTGCCGCTGCGGCTGCCGCCGCACCTGGAGCCGCAGCCGCGCCGTGCCGACGGGCCGGGGCCGTGCGGCGCCTTCGTCTGCGGCCTGCGGGCGAGGAACGGCTGGACGCGACGCTGCCGGCCCTTTGCCGAGGGCTTCTGCGTGGAGCTGCAGGGCCGCAGCCACCTCTCGTCGGGGCTGGTGCTGCGCTGGTTCCAGGGCCATCTGCAGCGCTGCCTGCCCGCCGTGCGCTACCGGCTGCAGGAGCGCTGCCGCGTCAGCCTCTCGGCGTGCCCCGGGCAGCCGCCCACGCTGCACATCCTGCCCTGCTCCGACTACGTCTGCTGCCACATCTCCATGGCCGTGCGCCTCATCCCCGCCATCCCTCTCGGTGACGCGCTCTACCTCACGGCCCTGCCGGCCCAGGGCCCGCACGGCTCCCCGGGCCCCGAGGCGCTCTGGGGCCTCAACGCCTCGCGGCAGGAGCAGCGGCTGCTGGGCTGGCTCAAGGAGCAGGCCCCGGGCGCCTCCTGCCACCTCAAGTGCCTGCAGATCCTCAAGGGGCTGCGGGACCTCCGCGGGCACGGCCTGGAGGAGCCGCTGTGCTCGCAGTGGGGCCGGGTGCTCTCCTCCTACGTGCTCAAGACAGCGCTCTTCTCGCTGCTGCTGCGGGGGCCGCTGGAGGCCTGGGACGAGCGGTTCCTGGTGGAGCGGCTGGAGGAGCTGGTGCTGTACCTCAGGGACTGCCTGCGCAAGCAGCTGCTGATGGATTTCTTCCTGGGCAACGCCAGCATCCCCGAGGCCGTGGCGCTGCCGCGGTTCCTCAAGGAAGCGGCGCCCGTGAACTTGCTGTCCGCCTTCGACAGGCCCACGCTGGATCTGGTGGCCCTGCAGCTGGTCAGCACCTGGCTGCAGGCGCCGCAGCTGATCCGCATGCACGGCGGCCCGCGCTGCCCGCGGCCCGTGCCCGGCCCGTGCCGCCGCTCGGCCCGGCAGCCGCCGGCGGAGTGAGCCCGGTACCGGAGCGCCGCCAGCCCGGCCCGGCCCCTGCAGCGTGCTCCTGACTTCTTGTTTGACCTAAAAACCCGGCCGAGACTTTCTGAAACTGGGATTCTCATTCTCGTTGGTTGTACGTGGGGAAATTTTGACTTTTCACCTCAGCAGTCAAGCGTTGCCTTCAGTTGACAGTTTGCAAACTAAAAGGCTCAAACTGACGTTTTTAGAAATCCGTGTTAACTTTTTGTCTTAGTGGCAAAATAGAGGTTTTTTTTCTCTGAGATTTTCTTTTTATGATGCAAAATCCATGTCGGATTTAAAAATCTTCGAAGTGCAAACAGCCCCCCTCCCCCAATTCATCAATGTACCAAGATGTTCTTAAAATGTGATAAGCACTAGAGCATGTTTAAAAATCACAGTTTAAAATGCTCAATGGCAAGCTTTAAATTTCCTGGGTATTGGGCTAAATAGAAATGGAACACATGTTAATGTAAACTTGAGGGAATGCTGTGGTAACAGGATAAAGAATCCAGTTTCACATTTGTGTTCAAGTGATGGTTATACTGAAGGATTGAAATGCAGATAGAAGGAAACAAATAGCACTTTATTTTCACAAAGGCCTTATTTTTAGGATAATTTGGTGCACTAAATATTGCTATTGAGGAGGCATTAGTATTTTGTTAAAGGAGTGGTGTTTGAATTATCCCAAGGAAGACCTTTTAAAGAAATTCTCTGAGGTTCATTTGTTTGTGGGTTCTAGTTGAGTTTTATTATTTGTTTCTGTATTCAAGTATTATTTTGTTAGAATATGCTTTACCTCAAGACCAACAACAAAATAAGAAATTCTGTATTATGTTTTGGAACAAACCTTAAACCAGTCCAAATCTCAGTGCCATAAACTTACTGTGGCACCATCCTGCTCCCTGGTAGGAGTTTGGTGGGATTTTTGGATGACTGCCTAACCAGTTACCTGATTGTGTCAGTGTTTGAACCAAATAACCTTGATGGGATTTTCTAGTGCTGTACTACAGCAAATTGCTATTTTGTTATGGGGAGAAGGAAGTAAAATATTTCAGGGTACTTCAGAATTATTTAGCACTGATTTGTGGTACAGTGGCAGTCTCGGTGTCCTATGAGTATAAATATCAGGCAGGTAATTGCCACTTTTTGTCTGGTTGTGTTGCTGGGATAACCTGTTGAGTTGTGATGCAGACAGGTTTGCAGGTGTCCTTGGCTAGCACTGCAGGTGTGCCAGGGTGTTAGAAAATTCAGAATTTCAAATCCTTGCTTTATTTGGTTACCTGCTCAAGTAGTTGATGTATTAAGCCCCAAAATGTGTTGCTGAATTGCTGGTGCTCAGGAAGTTGAGTATGTGCCTTATTCCCTGCAATGCTGTGTCCTGAGTGATCACTCTCAAATTGTGAAGGACCAAGTGTAACTTCAGAGGAGCTTTAGGATAGTCTGAAGTTACTAACCTGCTCTTCCTCTCTCTGCTGTATTGGTATGCCTTACTCACAGTTCTGTGCATCAGAATGTGAAACAAACCTTTTCAAAATCCATTAAGCTTTATAAAAACCAATTTTTCTAAGTGGAAGCACTCCCTAGGCAGATGTTTGCCTGCTTCTGTCTATTTCTTTAACTGCTCTTGCAGTCATATTTTCAGGTAATTATGGCATAGGTCACACCCACAAGCTGGGTTATTTTTGTATTCGAAGCACTGTGCTTCTTTCTACAAATACAAATTGTATATTTATAGGTAGTATTGATGGAATGTTCTTTGCACATGGTATTTAAGACTAAATCAGCTACATTGGTGTTTCTGGGTTTTTTTGTAGCAGACCATGATATGTACTATTTTTGCAGGCTTGTGTTTCTTGGTATTTAAAATAAGATGCAGTTCTGCAATCAAAGCCATTGCATCTTTTGCCCAAAGAAGAACTAGATGGCCCAGCCCAGGGTATTGTGGCTGCCTGAACTCTTGACATGAAAACCCTTGAGCTGTTAATTCTGGCATCATGATCACTTCAGTCAGCTGTCTGTCTGTTTATATCCCTGCATCCCTGTCTCTGAAAAGGGATCTTTTCTCTGGAAAGGGGTTTGCACTTTTGTTTAGTGTTGCCACAATACATGGAAACCTGCAATGGGCTTAAGGACTTCCTCACTAAAATGTAATAAGGTCAGGAGAAGAGAGTTGCATTGGAAAATATATGACAAGAAGGGATGGTGGAGAATGTAAATAGTTTAGAAAATGAAAGTTGGGCTGAGGGGTGTGACAGTGATGGTAAATTCTCAGTGAAGATGCACTGCAAAGAAGCCAAAGGACATGGGGTAAAATTGGAGAACTATTGAAAGCAAGTGGATTTGGAGTGTAAAGAGATATAAGTGGGTTTTGTTTTGACAACATTTCCAAAGCATTTGAGTCCATCAGGGTAAAAAGTGAGGCAAGCCCTCAGTTCATTAGCTGTGCAGGTAGATCTTCAGTGCAAGTTTTTGCTCATCAAGGCATGTTTTGAGTTCAGGGTGAGAAAATGCATGTGTTGTTTCACCTTAAGCTTGGTGAGGGTTCTTGAAGTGAGGGGCATCCTGCCATGAGGCAGTGTGTGTGACCTCAGTGTACAGCTGAGATATTAAATGTATTCTCCTTATCTGCTCTACAGCATGCATTCATGAATATGATTGATGAAAGGAGCTGAGAGAAGTGGGCTTTTTGTTACAGCATTCATCTTATTGCACAGAAACCATGACAGCTCTGGTGCCTGCTGTGTGCTGGAGCTGTTACAGGCCTTATCTGCAGGGAGGAGTACAGAGAGCTTGACCCACATCAGTAATCCTGTGGCCCTTTTGCCTTCTTCCCCCTCTCCCAGCCCATGGATACACAGCAAGGTTGTGAATACCTGTTTGCTAAGGCTGTACCTGTTAAATTGTGCCATGGATTCAGCTGCGTTGCCTGTGTGTGTGTAAACAGAAACACAAACACAAAAAAGAGCATGTTACTTAGCACTAACATGGGCTCTTGGGTCTCTTCCCTGCAACCTAATTTTTCAAAGACTGTGCAAATGAAGTTGTTTTTATTGAACATTGTTTGAGGAGTCACACGTGCAAGAGAATAAGTTAATTTACAGTACCAAAATTCATGTATGTAATTTTGTTTTGTATTGAAAAATGCTGTCTGTTTCTCAAAGGCATTATATTTTATCTGACCAAATATCATGCAAACATTCCTCTTTTGATGTTGAATCTCTGTGGAGTTATGTAAATTTTAAGTATCTATTTGTAATGGACATGCCTGGTACAACTATTTTTTGCTGGTTAATCATAAGACCAAAGATAAAACTGAAGTGTTCAGCTGCTATTGTTTTGGTTTTATAAAAGTGTTTGTAGGTTCAAAGTGTCAGCCCATTTTAATGAAACGTTTGTAAAATTCATTTCTATTTAATTCCAAAATACACTTGCACTTTTATTGTTTCCATAAAAAGTTGGTGGTTTTGTTTGAATATTTCACTGTAATAATAAACAACTGTCTTAAAGCATCTGTGCCTCAAGATTTAAATTCCTTTTTGCCTTTTTTTTTTCACTTAAAGCTACCTGCAGCCACAGGAATGTAATTGGCAGGTTTATGTGCTCTTTAGGAAGAGACTACTGAAGTGGCAGAATGATGGAAAAGCAGCAAGTCCACACCTTGGGAGTTGTGCAGAGGAATGGGGAGGAGAAGAGAGAGTGGGGCACTGTCTGGTGGTGCTGATTCTGAAATGGAGCCCGTTGGGGTTTGTGGTTGGCTTGCTTAGATTTCTTGTTTCCTTGGCTCCAGTGTTGGGTTGCTGCAAATCTGCTCTTTCTGGTGCTCAATGAAAAGCTTGATTTCATTTCACAGTGATCCTTCAGCATGGCATGTCCAGGCAGGTCTCTGCTCCAAACCGTGGGGGCCATGCTTTTATTAAATATGGGCAAAGTCCTGGTGAAGCCAGAGGAGTTTTGTGGGTGGGCCAGCAAATTACCTGTCCCTTGTTAGTCTTTGATAAGATGCAAGAACTACACACATGGCTTGTGCTGGTGTTCCCTATTAATGAAATTACAGCAGAGACCCTTAGCTTTTAAATCATTGAAAAGCCAGGCTGGAAGTGGCTTTCTCCAGGACTTTGTGTGCCTGCCTTTACCTTGCAGGAGCTGCTTTGGAGAGGGGCAGCAGTTGCTGGCACAGTGTGGCTAACAGGCTTCTTGCTGGCAAAGTCTGGAAAAATGTCAATATTTAGTGTCAACACTCAGCCACCCCAGTCAGCATGGTGAAAATGTATTTAGAACTTCATCTCTAATAACATTATCTCCTATTAATGGCTTCCTTAAAAGCAATAGCCATCCTCTGGTCTCCATTCAATCCTTGCTCTGAAGATATTTGTCTGTTTGAAGCCAGAGTTCCTATTAAACAGGAAAGAAACACAGTACTTGCCTTTTGTGATAAATCTGTTAACAAAAAATTAACTGGCCTAAGGACTTGCATGCTTGGTGTTTAAAGAAAAGCCTGTTTGCATCCAACTCATTGGATAAGTTGTTTAAAATCTTTCTATCCTTGTGCAAATACTTCCTTGTAATGCAGCCAAGGTCAGCAGTGATCTGCTGGTTAAATACTGCTAATGCAAGTTAAAGCTGTCTGGAATGGAGTTTTATTTGTGCATCCCATTTTCCTAAGGCTGCAGAAGATTTCAGACACGGGAAATTTCCTGTTCTAGGCTGGTTTATTTCTTGTCATTTCTTTAAGTGTCTGCCTGGTGAGTCTTCCCTGAGGTAAGTGACATAATTTTGGTAGCTGGCACAAGAGCAGCCAGTCCCACTTTTCTTGGGCTGACAGCACTGGGAAGCTGGTGGTTGAGGAAGGAGCAAGGGCTGGCACCCTTAAAGCACAAGAATTCTCCTTCAGTGCTTGCTGATGCTTTGGAGCACAGTGCTGTGCTTGCTGGAGAGGCTGGAGTAGCTTCCAGCTCTAGAACAAGCAGGATTTGGAGGGCTGACCATGGATAGATCTGTCTGGGTTTCTCAAACACGTGAGGTGGCTAATTAGGAGACTGCTCTTGTGCATGTGCCCTGAGTGTCCTATTTTAAATAAGTAACCAAGAACTGGCATATTTGCAACTCTGCATGAGAGATCAGCAGCAGAGCTGTAGAGGTAATGTGTGTTCTGTGTCTGTAAACAGCCTGTGGATTCAAGTAACTATTTATATGCAAAACACTTAAAGGTTGTTTCCAACGTGTGTGCATCAAATGTCACCATGTACCAGGCTCTGTGTTAAGCCTTGTTTTTTTTTCTTTTTAAAGGATAACAGTGGTGATTCAGAGATTTGGAAGAATTCGGTGTACTCCAGTGATAAGCTGCTTTCCTTGACACCCCTGGGAGTTCCTCCCCCACCCCAAACCCCCCCCAAAAAAGCCCCACCACCAAACCATTGGAAAAATGTGACCAGAGCTGCATAGAGAATACTCATCTCTCTGGGCTGGATGTGACAAGGGTTTGTTAGTGATTTCATGATACTTGTGATTGTCTATTGCCACAGAGTCCCCGTGATAGTCTGGGTGAGGGGGAGGGGAAAAGAGGATGTAAGGAAATGAGCAGACAGGCTTGATGGAGATGGTGCTGCAAAGATTACCAGCTATCAAATTAAAGAAGAAAAAGTTACCAAAAATTTATGATGGATTCCTAGGGGAAAAAGTGAGAGTTGCTTTGAGAAGCAGCTGTACTGACTGAAAACAAGTCCAGCCAATAACCCACTTCTCCTCAGCAGTTTCAGTCCACTCCTTTTAGTTTCAAGCAGAGGAGAAGAGAAACTTGGAGCTGAATTCACTGGCAAATCCACTTGTGTATTGCTTCAGGAGAGGGCAACTCTTGGCTCTCTCTTTCAGGGGTTAATGCTGTGCAGAATTAAAATGCTGAAATACAAAACTCCCATGGAGAGAGGGAGGGTTCGGTGCTGTTTGCCAGTCTGTCTCCTGTGCTCCACCAGATGACAATCAGGGATCACTGGTTTGGAAGGCAAGTCAAAATTCAGGTAGGTTTACACATGCTGGAAACTGCTCTTGAGTTTCCCAGTTCCTCCTGACGTGCACAGGGAGCTGCTCCACTGCTGTGCAAGTGAAATGCCAGAGCAGCCACTACAGAGGAAATGAGTCATTCCTCTATTTCTGTTGCAAAAGACTTCTCTGTGCTGTGCAATGCATTTAGGAATATATTCCTACTGCTGCTTGGAAGTTCTCCTAGGACCACATTTAGGCATAAAAACAAATGAACAGGCACATTACAGACTTTTTCTTCATTTAAATTGGCCCTGCAGGCTTGGCTTCTACAGGAGGGGTTTTAAGGAACCCTGAATTTCATGCAGTTCCCACCTCTAGGTCTGTTTGCTGGTGAAGGGGCTGCTGCCCAAGAGGTGATTGTATAGGGGTATGAGTGTGTCTTCTCTCTTTGTCATGCCCTGTTGGAAGCTTGTTGAAGTGTGCTTCAAAAAAGAGAAACTTGCTAGTCACAGGGATTGTGAATCATGGGCACTTCTCCAAAAAATATTTCTGCTCAGAGCAGAAACTCAGAGTAAGTTTTCCCCAGAAGCCTTGAGCTCAGCAATCATTCAGGCCCTACCAAAAATAATAACATCTCCTGAATAGTAAAAAAATAAGGGGAGTGAGGAGGAGAACAGCAGCATCAGACTGTGAGAAGGCAGCAGGCCCATTCCTCCCCTTTTGTTTCAGTGTGGTGATGTTTTCCAGGGCAGACACTGAGCTCCCTGCTGCACAGTGTGCATGGGGCAGTACCTGAGAAGCATCAGGCCTCTCTGTCTCCTCCCTAAATAAAGTGAACTGGCACTCACTTGTAGCTTCTGCTGTGGGAACCCTGGAGATCTTGATAAGCATTTGGCAAATTGTTCCATTTTCAAATCTCTCAGGAGTCTGACTTGTTCAGGAATGAAGGAAGTCTTGGCTGAAGCTTTGTATGTGCCTAAGGATGAGTTTTGTCTGACAGTCTGTTTATCTCTTGGCTCTTTGAGTGCTGTCTGCCTTGAAATGCAGACTCTTCATGATGTGCTGCACCTGGCTGGGGCAGCTCCAGCAGAGCAGCAGCAATGCAGCTCTACTGTGACATCACCCCTTGCATTTTACAGGTGCTTCTTAAAATGTTCCCACTTTCAGTTACAGTAGTAAAACACACTAATTTCTGAGGTTTGCTCCTTGAAAATGCTGCTAGTGCTCCAGGAAACCATATAAATCTTGTGTGCACAGCAGCGATTTAAATTTGCCTCTTGAAATAATTGTCATTACCCAAAGGGTGTATAGGGGCACATAACGAGCTTTTAACACTCAATTCCTCAAGGAAGAATTGTTATGGCCTTCCAAAACGATCCCTGTGTTAAGTGGCAATTAAGAGCTAATTATAATAAGATGCTGCTGGATGAGATTAGTATCTAACTTAGAATAGCAACAGAAATATCCCCACAGAAAAGCTGGAGGGGAGATGGTGGGAGAAAGGGAGAGGTAGGGAAGGCAGCAGGGACTGCAAGGAGGGACAGGAGATCACCCTGGGGAGCCTGGTCACTACCTGAGTGGTCATCAGAAAAGTGTTTCTGAGGCAGGACCATGGGATTTGCATGAACCTCTTCAGCCAAAGCTGTCAGGGCTTGGAACTGCTGTGGGAGGAGATGTGGTGTGAGCCCTGCTTCCTGCCTTCTGACGTGTCACCTGCTCAAAGTGCTGCTCACCTGTCTCTAGCAGCTGTGAGAAAGGGCCCTTTCACTGCTGAAATTTATCTCTTCAGACCTTCATAATGAGGCTCTCATTTCAAAGGGCTCTGGCAGTGCAGCAGTTTGAGTATCTGTTTGCCTGGCTGCCACTGGAGTGGCTGTATCTGAAGTGCACAGGTATTTTATTTGTATAAAACTGCTCACTCTCAGAGGTCAGCAAACACAGCTACCCCAGAAACACTCAAGCTGCAGAGCAGAAGGTTAATTTTGGATGAATAAGTTGCTTCTCAGATTGAACACAGGCCCCTGCACACACCAGAGTACTCTGTCCTGGCTGCTCTGGCACATCCTTGCCCCTCCAGAGCAGCCAGGGCTTGTTTTCAGCAGATCTCCCTGGCCCAGGCTCACAGAGGCAGCAAGCCCTTGCAGTGAAGGGAGCAGTGGATGCCTCCTTTCTCCATCCTGCACAGTATTTTCATAACCTTTCAATGGCATCCCTGCAGAATGGGGACAGGATGGAGTCACGTGCTGGCTCTTCCAGTGGGGGAGGAACCAGGATGAGATCACATTTACTTTTGTCCCTTTTCTGCTTGGAAACTTATTTGTGTTGCTAACGAGGTCCCCAGTCCAACACTGTAAAAGAGATGCTGCAGGGAGGAGGAGAAGTTAACTTCCTCCCTTGGGACAGGGCCAAAGCAATAAAAAAAACAAAAACAAACAACCCAACCTCAGAGAAACTGCTCTGCTGGGCCAGTGGAAATAGTTTGTCACCATCGTGGCAGGTGGCACAGACTGAGCTCTTGGCACAGTGGGATGAGGTGCAGGGTGGGGCTGGACCCACACCAGGACATTGCTCAGAGCAGGGACATCTTCCCTGACAGCATTTCTGGATCAAAATAGAAGTTCCTGGAAGTTATGGGGGAGGAACACCCTGTGCTGCTACCTGTGTGCTACAAGGAGCAGCCCCAGCATCAAAAGTGTTCCCATCTGATCTGTAAGAGCAGGGTTTTCAGTCAGACACCCAGGGGAAGCTCCCAGCAGCAAGGAAGAATGTTATCACCTGGGTTTTAGCAGACTTTGCACACAGCCTGGTTCAGGCTTGCCTTCCAAGCCCTGCTCTGTGTGTGCTGCTCTGTGTGCAGTGATTTTGGTTTCCCTCAATGTCCAAAGAAGAGATTCCTTGTGAGAAGGAAATTTCTATTTGGAAATGACTCAGTTCCTTTATATTGATTGAATTTTAGCTGGGTTTGCAGCCTCCCTTCTCAGCAGAGCTGTGTCCCACTGAAACCACTGCAAGGTAAATAGAATGGAGAGGATGGAAAGAATTCAACAACAGAAACAGGTGAAACTGGGGTCCTTTCAAGGCAGAAATATTCAGGAATTCCATTTATTTCCCAGCTACAGCACTGCAGTGCTTTAGAATGCAAAATGCCCCTTTAGCCCACCAAGTTTAGCTCTACTGCACAGTACAGTATTTTACACATCTGCTTAATGAGATGTGCAAAATGGGAAAACCAGATGTAATGGTCTCTGCTACTGTGAAGAGATGACTGGAAACACAACCCTTTGTCATGAAAACAGTCATGCCCTTCTGAACCTGTTGAATTCTGGAGCTGTTTGAGCATATTTTTGCAAATCAAGATTTGGTATTTGTATTTGAATGACCTGAACATGTTCTTGTAGCTGTTCTTTGCAGCTCAGAAGTGGGTTTTGCTGCTGTTGATATTGGTTTTTTCCAAAAGCAATCTCTATTTTTGTTATGTTAATTTGTTCCATAGTTTAAAAGCTTTTCTCTTATGAGCTATATTTAAATGGTTTTGGATAACTTTTCCTGTATTTCACAGCTGCATGGCCCAGGGCTCAGTTATAAAGCCTTGCTGTTTTAGTTGAAGAAAGTGTGCTTGACCACATCTGTTTCTGTGATAATTTGCATCTTTAACCCACTGCCGGAAAGAAGAAACCTGTAAATTCTAATTCCCTCCCTGTCCACTTTCTAGATTTTATTAGTTTTTGATGCTCCTATGAATATAAATTGTGACTTGCCAAATTAGTGTGAATTAAATGGGAAGAGTCATAGCACAGTTATTCAAACAACTTCCAGGGGATGAGACTAAAATAAGTCATCCATGAGCCTGTAACACAACCAAAACTCTCAGCTCAAAGCATTTATTTTACAACTCTGTCCCTGAGTCTCATAGAGATGATGTTGAGACAGAGTTTGCTTTATTCTATAAAATTCCATGCTCTGGCATTTTAGAAGATATTATTTTACTTTTTAAGGTGGGCACTGAAAGTATCTTGAGTACCTTTATCTCTAAAGGTGTCTCACCCTGACGCTGAGCTTCTGTCCCCATTTGCTCAGCCCCTTCACCAGGATCACACTCAATCCCCCAGGGATGGGGAGCCACATCTGCAGCTCCCACCCAGCCCCTCTTGGTGGAAGTGACTCCCATTCCACTCAGTTTGTCTTCCTGAGAAATGGGGACACTGCTTGGCTTCAGACTGATGTTCCTTGTTTCTCAGTCATTAAATTGAAAACAAATATGAAGTAGAAATTTACTTCTAAAATAGAGCTCTCTTCCTTAGGAATTTGCATCAGTGGGGACTGTGAGATATTCTCTCTGTAATGATTTATATTACAAAAATAGCTCTGTCCTATGTCTGCAAAGAGAAATGTGAGCCTGGAACAGAAATCTAGCAGCTAACTCAGCCCTACAGCTTGAAAAAACCAGTCATAAACAGAAGGAATTACAAAAGCAACTGAAGAACTAAACTTCCCTATAAATACAACGTTCTCTCCTCGGAGGTCTGAAAATACTCTGGGCTTTTTAGCCTGCCCCAAAGCCTGCTGTATCCAAGCTTTTCTGGCTGGGTGCAGGGAGTGAGTTCCAGAGCAGCAGAGTCTGTGCCTCCCCCAGGCTCTGTCCCCCTGCTGGGGCTGGGCTGGGTCAGGCAGGGAACACCCTGTGAGGTCCCATTTTATTGCAAAACGAGAGAGAACACGACCTCAAATGTGTATTTATACAAATCTGACCCAGCACGTTCTGCTGGTGGCACTCAGCTCACACAGTGACACTGTGCAGCCACCCAGGGCTCTGCTGGGCCTGATGTGGGGGTGGTTGTTGGACAGTCACTGGACAGACCCAGGAACTCACTATTTTTTGTTCTTTAGGATTGTATTTTATTATAAGGTGTGAGTGTAAGAGAGAGGTGATAAGAGAGCTTAGAGAGAGATTAGAGATCAGAGGTAAGAGAGGGCAAGAGGCAGGAGAGCGATTTTCCATTTACAATCCAATAAGTATTTTTCCATGATGAATATTCTAATCTCCAATAACCAATCTAATACAATATACTTATTTCCTAATATTTGCATGCAACCTATAGGAATCACTAAATTCCCATGTTTTATGGCTTTCTTATCTGTAACCCTTATCTTCAGACCTTTCCTGCCAGGCTTGGGACAGGATGTCTGTTGGTTCTTTGCTATTTGTTGCATTTGGTATCATCTAAACAAAGGAAGAGGCATCAAACCTTCACATAACTATTTTCAGCATATATGTCAAGGACTGCTGACATCTCTATTTCATCTGTTGTTCCAGAACTACTTGCTGGGCACTCATAAGATTTTGCCATTGCCTCCCCAACACCAGAGCAGTGCTGTGTCTGTGCTGGAATGGAGCATGACCTCGCTGGGCATGTCCCTCTGGGGGCAGCTTTCCTCTGAGCAGGAGCTCAGACTGGAGTGCTTGGTACAATAACACACAGTGCTTGCTTCCTCTGAGCCTGCATGCCCTTTGGCTGTGGTTTTATCTCTGTTTACTATAGAAAAAGCTTTAGCAGATTATGCTGTGTCATTCAGCTCCCTGCCAGAGTGTATGTTAAAGAGAAACTAGAAAGTGTGTGAGTGCAAAAAAAAGTAGCTGTAATTTTTTGTGGTACAGGCAAGGTCATTACAAATTACATAAGGCAAGGAGGATGTGAGGATCTTAGATCAAATTTAACTGCTTTATCTGGAGACTTGAGAGAAAAATGTGCTTTTACTGATATTGCCAATTAGGGAGCCGCCAGGTGGCCAGTTAATAACCCAGAGGTGCTGCAAGATGCAGAATCAGCAGAGGTTGCTTGTGAAGTGAAGCAGAGGAGAGTTTTCCAGGGCACAGCACCAGCCAGATCCTCCTGGGTCTGGGAGATGTGACAAGAGGGAGAGCCTGGAGTAGGTAATGCCAATCCATAAAAGGATAAAATCTGAGGAAAATTGGAGAGAGGAAGGAGGGAAATGCACTGAAATCTAAAGAGCATTGACCACTGGCCAGGCAGAAGCCTGGAAATGGTGCTGAGGCTCCACCTCAGCAGATGCAGCTGTCCCTGGTGTTGATGGGCTGATTTAGAGACAGCTGAGACCCAGGGCTGGGTGAGTCATGGAAATGGGTTGTAGCACCTTCCCTTTTTGTCAATAGCTGGAATCTGTGTCTGCCACGCTGATGTCAGCCCAGCTCCTGCTGGAAACTGCATCATCACTGGCACAAGATCAGTTTGCTGTGACTCTCTCATGCCTCAAGGGACCAGAGCCTGAGACACAGATGCTGCAGCCCAGGCTTCTTGCTGATCCCTGAAGTACACCAGGAGTGATGTAGAAGAAGGGGTAACCTCTCTCTACTCCAAACTGAGCTGTCTGGGCATGATGCCCAGTGGGAATTTGGGAGAAAGGATGGAAGGGAACAGCACGTGAGCCTGGGAGGCAGCTGGCAGGGATGAGCTTGCAGCTCTGCCATCAGCTGGAAGCAGAGCTCAGCTCAGCTCAGCTCAGCTCAGGCATTCCCTGCCACTGCCCCTGCCACTGAGTCAGGCACAGAGCTGGAATAAATACAGGTCCCTATGGCAAAGTCAAAGCTGATCCTTCCTGCTGAAGGACTGGGGGCTGCTCTTCTGGGGACAGGTTGTAGGAAACAGTTCTGCTCCTGGCTGCCCAGAATAAACCTCCTGGACTTGCCTCTTCAGGGTACAAACCCAAGGCAGAAAAAAGCCTGAAAATCACACAGGGAAAGAAACTGCATTTCCACAAAGCCTGTAAAGAGACAAACATTGCTAGAGATGGTTCTGAAGAGTTAATTGCAGATACCTTTATCAGAGGGATGCTGCTGTGAGGAACTGAAAGCAATTCTGTAATGACAAGAGAAGCTGGACCTTTACCAGCTGCCAACAGCAGTGGGGAAGCACCAGCTACAGTGGCTTGTCATTTATAAAAACATCTGGAGATAAGAAGCTTGTTTTTAGGCAGAGTGGTAGCAGTCAATTCCAGCAGGCCCAAGTGTTGATAATAAGTATTTGGCAAAAGAGCAGCAGAGGAAGACACCTCACCTTGTACAGCCTCTGCTCTTCTTGCTTCCCCCTTGCAGCACAAAGCACTGTCAACTGCCTTGGTAGGATTCCAATGAAAATGCTCTGCAATAGCCATCAGACTGCCTGCCTTTGCTTTCTTTACTTTTTTCAGAGTGGTGCACTTTTCTCTTAACTTCAAGGCACAAGGAGACTGAAAGTCTTTGGGTAGGTTTGAGCATGGCATGGCATTTTGAATACCAGCATGCCTGGTCTGGTTTGTCTGAGAGGCTGCTGAGCTGATTTGCTGTGCTGGAGGTAGGTTTTGCTGCTTGCTGGGCTGGTGGTAGTGATTTGAGTGCATGCTTTGGATGTAGCTGATGTTATTCCCAGTGTGTATTAGCAAGAATAGAAATCTGCCATAAAACCACATTCTGCAAAAGCAGTACTCATTTCCTCATTTTCTGCTCAAAAATCCAGCATTTGCAAGCCTCTCCATCTGCATCACAGCCATTGCATGTGGGAAGTATGGAATGTGTCTTATCACACACAGCCTGCACAGCAAAGGACATCCAAAGGTTATGTTGTCATCATGTCAAATGGATCTGTTTATTCTGAGTGCTGGAGAAGCAGAGCTTAATCAGAGCATCAGCCATATGCAGATTTGAAATTAGATTTTACAATAACCACCTGTCTGCTGTTTTGAATCCTTGTCATATTCCTTGGGTTAGAGCTGTGCTTGCTTTGTGAATGTGTGTGCTGGGAGAAAATCATCTAAAAGCCTTCAGGCCATGATGTAAAAAGCATTTAATGCATGTATATGGATGAGTGTGCAAGGGGAGCACATGCTTCCTATGGCTTTGTGCTACAAGCTGCTACCAAGGCACATGAAAGGGGAAAGAGGGCTTGCCTTTCATGGAAAAATCAATAGTATTGGCAACTCCCCATATCAACTTCTTTTGCTCTTCTTTTTCTGGCTCATAATTTTTGTGTGTGTGTGTCAGCCAAAAAAGTCACTGTGAATTGATGCAGCATTTGATCTTTTTCTTCTGTAAAAGTTTTTAAAGGAATAAGTGCAAACATGCACATAATGTTTGTGTAGTGCCTGCCACAGTTTTGTGACTCACAGCATTCTGCCTTTAAGGAGTCAGAAAAAAAAATCTGTCAGAAAACTTAAGCCTCTCTCCTCATTATGTTGCAACACGAAAAAAAAGAAAAGAAAATCTGTGTTTGGTTATTGCAAGCTGCATTAAGGCGCTGGGGAAAAGAGCAACAGTATTCAAAGTAAAGGTTGACATTTTAAACACTGGCACTTGGAAAGAAGTGTAATTAAAGAGAATTGCAGAGCAAAAATTGACAAATAACTTATACCACCACTTAATCACATGCTCAAAACTGCCTGAAACAAGTAAGCACTACAGGCTTTTTCTTGCTTATCTCCACTGTGATAATTATTCTTCTAGAGCAGTAGCTGCTCTCCCTGGGGGAAAAAGAGAGTTCATTTTTTAAAAAATTCAGAGTATGGCCCTTCCCACGGAAGTCAAGGCAGTTTTTCATTGAATCCAATGAGAACTTAAATGGGCCATTAAAGGAGATCAGTAATGCACGAGCTTTCCAAAGACATCCTGGCCCAGATGCTCCCTCCTTACCACAGGGAGCAGCAGTCACCAGTGCTCTCAGGCTGGCCAGTGTCTGAAGCTGTAGTGTCCCTTTCTCCAGAGCAGATGTTCCCACCACTCACCCCAGGAAACTGGAATGTGGTGAGTCAGAGCTGTGGTGAGTCAGGAGCTGCCCTGACCGTGCAGCTCGGCTGAGCTGAAAGCTGCTGCCCCTCTGCCTCTGTCCAGGGTTCAGTGTGACTCAATGTCCCAGGAAGGTGCCAGAAGTGCAGCCCGAGAGCTTCCTGCAGAACCGAGGGCAGGAGACTCTGTTTACACCGGGATGCTGGGAAGCCTCCAATTCGTGTGGCACCACGGTAGTGACCCAGAGAAAAAAAGCTCCACTTTTCCCGTGCTTTCCCTTCCAAGAGCTTGACCTCAGGAGTGTTTTGCTACTCGAGCTCTCCAGTTCCAACCACCCCCGTGGTGGGATTTGCCCACTGCTGGACCACGTTCCCTCCCGCCCTGCCTGCGGCCGGACCCAGCGCAGGGACAGGATGCTCGCTGTGCTCTGGGGCTACCGGCTCGCTCCTCGCTCCAGCTCGGCTCAGCTGGGGAAGGTGTTAGTTTGGACGTTCTGACGTTGTCCATCCAAGCCCACAAAACAGCCGCATCTGTCTCGAAGCTCAGGTGTGTCTCATCCGGCGAACCCTCCGCGGGAAGGCGCTGCGGTGAGATCGCTTCATCAGGCACCTCGCACCTGCCCGCCGCCCCTGGCCGCGTCCCGAGGGCCAGGAGGGGCTCGCCTCCCTGAATTTCCGCGGCGGGCCCTCTGGAGGTCAGTGTTCGCCCGCGCTGCGGACCTGTTGCGGGCCCGCGGAGGCTCCGCGGGCAGGGCCGGGCCGGGGGGAGCCGCCCGCCCGCTCCGAGCCCGGCCCCGCCGCCCCACCGCCCGCGGAGCCGGTGCCGGTGCTGGTGCCGGTGCCCGCGGAGCCGCCCCCGTCCCCCCGCCCGGGGCGGTGCCGCGCTGCGCTGCGGCGGGCGCGGCCGGGGCGGCGGCGGGAGGTGCCCGCGGAGCCCCGCGGAGCCCCGCGGAGCCATGGCGTACATCCAGGTGCGTGCGGGGCGCGGCGGGCCGGGGCAGCCCCGCGGGAGGGAGGGGGCGCGCCGGGATGGGTGCGGAGCCCCCCGTGCTCCGCGCCGGGGGCGGGTGCGCAACTTCGGGTTAACTTCTGGGGAGGAGTTGCCGGCGGCGACAGCAGCCCCCGGCGAGGGCCGGGCGGGGCCGGCAGCTGCTGCCAGCGAGACCCCGGGGCAGGGGAGCATCCCCGCGGGGCTGGCGAGCAGCCCCCGGGCCTCTCCTTGCCGGGAGAGCGGGATGGCCCCGGGGACGTGGAGGCGCGTCCCGATCCCGCTCAGGACTGGCTGCAGGAGGAGGATGCTGAAGCCCGCGGGCAGGCTGGGATGCGGGCACGCTCCGGCGGGCGGGGGGCACGGGCGCCCCGGGCTGCGCCGTGCCCGATGGGCTCTCCCAGCACCGTGCGGCTGAATTTTTGTCGGGCTGATTCAGAGCCGGAGCGACCTCCGAGCCCTTCCCAGCCATTGCTCCGAGCGC
Source organism: Luscinia megarhynchos (assembly GCA_034336665.1). Taxonomy (NCBI): domain Eukaryota; kingdom Metazoa; phylum Chordata; class Aves; order Passeriformes; family Muscicapidae; genus Luscinia; species Luscinia megarhynchos. The sequence continues at coordinate 1,397,935 of CM067577.1, read as the reverse complement.
GGAACCCGAGCGCGGGGAGCATCTCCAGACCCCGCCAGCGATGCCACCCGTCCCGCGGGGCCGTGTCCCCCCGCCGTGTCCCCGCCGTGCCCGAGCCGCGGATGGGAGCGGGGATGCTGCGGGAGCTGCCCCGGGTGTCCTGCGGGGCTCGGGGGTCTCCAGTGGGGCCGGGCCTTCGGCAGCCCGGCCGTCGGGGTACAAGGTGCGGGTACGCGGGTGCGGAGCAGGACATCAGCACCCCGCTATCCCCGCTCCGGCATCTCAGTCATGGTGGGAGGGTGGGGGATGTGAGGCTGAGCGTGTCCGCTGCCCATGGAGCTTGTGAGCCTTTCCTGGAGTGGAACTGCGGGGGCAGAACGGTGTGTGCCCAGCGGGGACCCCACCCTGTCGCAGCATCCCTGGGGTACCGCCAGTCCGTTTGCTGTCGCTGCTGTGAGCAGCTGGCCGGGAGCGGCGGCTCTGCTGACTCGGAGCAGCTCTCCCCCTCCCGGGCTCCCTGCAGCAGGTTGTGGCGATGGAGCCCTGCCCCAGCCTCGCCCTTGCTGAGGGCTCACGCCTGGCTGGAGGCTCCCATCTGCCTTCTTCTGTGCTCGGGATGACGTGGCAGAGCAGGATGCTGCCTCCCTGACCCGGGGGGCTGAGCCCTTGTCCGGGGGGTGCTGAGCACATGGCAGCCTCTGTGCCCCGGGATCCCCACCGTGCAGCCTTCCCTAAAGCCCTGCCCTTCCCTAAAAACCTTCCTTAAAGCCCTGCTCTTCCCTAAAACCCTGCCCTGGTGCCCTGCCCTTCTCTAAAACCCTTCCCTAAAACCCTGTCCTGCTGCCCTTCCCTAAAACCCTGCCCTGGTGCCCTGCCCTTCCCTAAAACCCTGCCCCTGGTGCCCTTCCCTTCCCTAAAACCCTGCCCTGGTGCCCTGCCTTTCCCTAAAACCCAGCCCAGCCCTGCCCCTGGTGCCCCTGTGAGCGAGGCGGGCGGACAGGTGCTCGTGTTTGCTTTCCTTTCATGTGCCCCGCATTCAGCCCTGACCGGGGCTGGTGACCTGTTTGCCTCCGCAGCACTCCGATCCGGGCTGGCTCTGTCGCCGTGGGGCTGGTGGCACTCGGGTGGCTGTGACCGATGGTGGCAGGAGCGCTGCCGTGTGTCCCCGCGCTGCTTTGGAAAAGCCCTCTCGCTGTGCCTGACGTGCTCCAGCCTCCCATGGCGTGGCACCGATCCAGCCGCCTCCTTTCAGAGCAATTTAAATCCCCTCCTTGCCGCTCTGCTAAACCGCCGGAGCTTTGGCTGCAACTTTGTATTAATAAGGAGAGATAAAGCCCTTTTAACCGTTTAGCATTTTCTTAAACAGTTGGCCCATGGGTATCTGTAATCACTGTCTTGTCTCATTGCACCGCAGCTCTTCTGGTTTTTTAACTGCTCCTAATAAGTGGGAGCTTTTTTGACAAGCACTGGCTTCCAAGAAGTTTGAAAGGAAGGCTTGCACCAAATTGTGGTCCATAGGAGAGCTCTTGGAACTAAAGGCAACTTTTGCATCCCAGCTTCTTTAGAAAAGGCTGCTGGTATCATGTCATGAACATGAATCTGGAACCCATTTCTACATTTGGAAGAGTAGGATGGATTTTTTTTTGTACTATTTTGTTCTGTGGTTTTGTATTGGTTTGGGTTTAAGAGATTTCCCATATACAAAGGCAGCCAGGACAAATAAAGGAAACTTTCAGACATAATCAAGGGAATGCAATAGGTAAGACATTTCAGCAGGTATCAGAAGTGCTAGTGAGTCTCCAAAGGAAATGGGTAAATTAATTCTATCTATCTATCTATCTATCTATCTATCTATCTATCTATCTATCTATCTATCTATCTATCTATCTATCTATATCTATTGTTCCAAGGGTGGCTTTGTGAATAAAGAACAGGTTTGTGATGCTTTCTTCCTTTGCTGTAGATTTTCTCTATGGCTTGGGGGAGGTGGCTGCAGTGCAGATTTCTGCATGGGAGAACGGAACTCAAGCCTTTAACCTCTATCCTTTGTGCTCTTCAGGTCACATCTGAGGAAGAGGCTGAAGGTGCCCAGAGATGTGGGTTTAATGGAGAGTATTCAGTCTGTACCCTTCCTAGAAATGTTGCTTTGATGAGTTGCCATTGGAACCACATTGATATGGGCTGAATGTGGAGAAAAGCCTTTTTTTCCACTGAAAACTTTGGATATGGTTTACTGTCAGCAGCAAGTATTTGCTGCAATTAGAGGCAGGTTACTAAAGAAAAACTAAATAAGTGGTTGTATATGATGCCCATTAGCAAGGAGCAATGAGCAGGATTTTCATGCTTCAGGATGGGTTTGGGAGTTTTGCTTGTGGGAAAGGAGGAGTAGAAGGAGCTTTGTAGGGAAGGAGTGGAAATGGCAAATGCCTGGTCAGACTTCTCCCTCCTCCAACATCTGCAGGTACTGTCCTACCAGAACTTCAAACTCATCCCAGGCTGGGACATGTCATGGCAGAAAACTTAAAGTTGTTTGAGCATTGCTAACGTTTTTTTGTCTTTTTCATTTTGTTCCCCTTTGCTTCATCCTGAATGTCTAAAAGGACAGTTGGAACCAATAAATGAGGTGAGTTAATCTGATGATTCACTCCTGTTCTGTCTCCTTGCTCCATCCTGAGGGGATTGTCTCGTGTTTTCTGTCTCTTTACTGATGTCCTAGAGATAAGTAATGTACTGCATTTTGGGCTGGTAATTTTTTGGTTTGCAGTGCCCAGATTTTGTTTATGGAAAAAAAATGTGTGTTTTACTGTAGCAAAAAGCCATGTTCCAATGTCTTCTCTGCAGATCAGTTTCCTCTGAGCATGATCCACACATGAATACTGCAAATGTCTCAAGTATTTTGGGGAAATTACTGTGGAGAATCTCTCAAATACTTTATTTCTTCAGTTTCTCAGGAGCATTTCAAAGTCACACACGGTTGTGAAGCAGTGTGACCTGGGTGCAGGTGCTGTGCCCTTGGGGTTCTGTGTCTCCCACCATGTCTTAATGAGCCCTCCCACGAAGGGCAGGGGTTGGGGCTGGTGGGGGTGGGAGATGAGCTGGGGTTTGGCTCTCTGCTCCTCTCAAAGCAGAGCTTTGAGTGGGGGGAAGGCTGTGGGCATGGTGTGGAAGTGGGACCATGGGGTGCTGGCACAGCACTGGTACCAGTGGTGCTCCCAGAGTACCACTTTTCCCATGGAAACCTGAGAAATGGAGGACTTTTCTGGGTCAACTATTCTAAAAAACTATCATTGAAGGTTCTTCAATTAATTAATCATGGTAGCAGAAGCATGAGGATAGTGTGCTCTGGCTAATCCATTTTAGTAGGAGTTTGTTGGGCTGTAAATGCTCCATGGGTATGGATGGTACAAACACTGCTGGTGCATCCACAGGGATGAAGTGTGCTCACACAGCTGTGTCAGCTAAACAGATCCTTGCTGGATTAAATTGAAGCTTTCACTTACCTTCTGTTTCTAATTCCTTCTGTTGTATGTTTGCTGATCTATTAGATTGTGGATGTGTGTGGAGGAATATGCATGTTCCCACTCCAGCATATTGTTGTGCCATAGTGCTTTGCAAATCACCCTCCTGCCAACCTACATAATAATACATTGCTACTAGAAGGGAAAACACCTGCAGAGAATGTTTATTTTCCTGCCTTGTTATGGCATCAGTGGGGTTGGGCTGGTAACTGCATGGCACTTGTCTGTTGGTATAGATGAAATAAATACAGTTCTTAATGTTCTGTTGCAGAAACACAAATGCAGCTGAGTGGTTTCTCTCAGTAGCTATTGATGGGCTGTAATCCTGTGCTCTGGTTTGCAATGCTCCAGGGTCTGCTCGCCCGCATCTCGGATCTCCTGCTGTGCCGGTGGACTTGCAGGAATTGTTGTCAGAAGTGTTTTGACTGTAGCTGTTGTCAAACAAATGAAGATGAAGTTGAAATCCTGGGACCGTTTCCTGCTCAAACTCCAGCCTGGCTGTAAGTTTGGGTGCACGGTTTCCTGGCCTTAACCAAGGGGTGGGAGTGCTCAGCTGGGATGAGAGTGCTGATGTGAATTGCAGTGGGACGTGCAGAGGATGAATTGCAGAGCATTCCTGAGGGTGGGAATGCAGACTGCTCCTGGCATGGTGAAAAAGGGCAGCTCTGTTAAATACCAAGGTTAGTCTTTGCAAAAACCTTTTCTGGTGGGTAAGGCAGAAGTTGTTCTGTAAGCTGGCATAGCAAGCTGATAACTGGTTTAGTTGTGCCCCCTTCTCTAAAGATGCCTTTCCTCCTCAGTCCTATTTCCTCTTGAAATGGACCAACCCTTTGGAGCACTTCACCTTGGCTGCAGTGCTGATGAGGTTGTTTTAACTCTTATCCTAGTGGGAAGGTGGTTATCATACAGGCAGACGAAAGGCACAGCTCCTACGTGTTCTGAAGGGGAAATTCACTGAAAGTTTCATTTAGCAGAACTTGATCTCCTGCATCACCACAGTACTCTTCAGAGTTTCTTCTCAAATCTTGAAAGAACCACAGCACCAGGTCTTATCTGGAGCTTTGATTGGTGTGTTTGCAAATCCACTACGAAGGAAGTCAGCCAAGCCTTCCCTCTTTACTGCCCTCTCAGCCAGGAGCCTGCAGCAGAGGTGACCCTGAGGAGGCAGCAGTGAAACCCAGGAGGGACAGAGCTCCCTGGTGGTTCAGTGGCTGCCTTGGCAGCTGGGCAGGGCTGGCTTTGTGGGACAGACCACTGGATGGACACAGCCTCGGTGTGTCCAGGGCCTGTTCAGTGCATCTTGTGATGCTCAGACTCTGGGACCTGGGCACTGAGGCACTCAGGTTATTTTATCTGCTCCTGTGAGTATGTGCTGTTATTCTCTGTCAGCTCTGTCAGTCTTGGTGCTGCATGAAATAAATCTTTTTATGTTTAAACCACAGTCTTGTCCATGCAGTCTTTTGAATTCAGGTAGAGCAGGATGGTAATGAATGCTGAAGCAATAAAAATGGAGCTGTTCAAGATGTGTTAGAGTGGTTTTTAAATGTGGAGCAGCATATTTGAGAGTCTGATATATGCTCAGAAACTGATTCACCTGCAATTAACGGGGAATGGAAACAAAATCAATGCTAAGTAGGAAAGCATCAGGCACAGGAGAGCACAGTGATGAGGCTGCAGTATTGGACATGGAAGGATTGGTGCAGCAGCAATTGCACCTTGGGAACCAGGAGCTGGGCTGGTGAGAGGTGACCCAGAGCTTGCCTGGTGTGCTGAGCAGTGCTGGCTTTGGGGGTGGAGTGGCTGTACCAGGGTGCAGGTTCTGACTCTTGGCTTCTTCTGTCTGGCTAAAGGGGGGATGTGAGCTCTGAAGCCCTGCTCTTATTCTCTCAAATCTCAGATGGATGGTGGCTGTGCAGATGAGGGGGACTTTGCCAGGGGCAGAGAGCATGGAGACCCTTGGACTCATGAAATGCTCTCTCCAGCCTGTATTGCTTCCCCTGGTCCTGCTCCATCTGAAAGCCCCTGCAATAACTTCTTGGAATGGCCATAAGCAGAGGACCACACTCTGGTAAAAACCAGCCCTGCTGCACTTTATGCTTCACCTGCAGATGCCCACAGCCCTGGGGAGGGCCCTGTGACCCCAGCCCAGGCCATTTGCCCATCTTTCCATCCAGCTCTGGATGGTTTGGTGCAGCTGGGGAAGAGGAAAAGGAAGTTAAAAGCAAGAGCCAGATTTGGTATATTGTTTGCTGAGAGACCCAAGTTAGGAGAACAACCTTTTTTTGTGCATGTTTAAGGTGGAAATGATCCCGTGTTGATTCAGAATTCAGAAACCAAAGAATTCTGTTTTCATTGTGTTGACCTTGTGTTTTCATATTTCTATATGCATTTTTGGATGTAGGGAATAGGGAATGACCTCTGGAGTTAGATGTGCCAGCAGAGTAAGAATTTGGACTTGTTCTGTTGAACTTTTTTTTTTTTTCTCCTATTTTTGAAGACAAGGCTTTTGCACTTAGTGGAAACCCCTACAATGAAAAGCAGGTTTGATGTCACCTTATTTTGCATTTAGATGCATGCATTGAATTGGGAGCAAATCAATTTATTGTATTCCCTGATTGCAACCTGAAAGTGTCTTAAAAATAGATCTCAGTTTTCAGCTGAGATCTTTCCATCTTGCCTATTCTCCATGGGCTGAGACACTGGTGTAATGCAGAATGCATTTTGTGCCTTCCTGCCCTCTCCCCAGGAGAAAACTGTTTTTATTCTCTGCATTGCTGAACGAGCAAACATCTAAATGCCCGTGGTTAATGACCCATCCTTTATATTTTGGCCCCAGGTTTTCCCTTTGGCAGCTCTGAGACTCCTTATTGTCCTGGAAATTCAGGAGTGGATGATAAAGCTGCAAGTTTAAGCCCTTCCTCGTGGGAAAATATGGAATTTTCTCATTTTCTGAATTTCTTTGCCGTGGCAACTTAGGGAAAAAAAACCTCTTCCTGCAGTGAGTGCAGTTGCATTGACCTGAGTGCATGGTCACTTCTTGTTATTTCCTGGGGAGCACTTGCACCCTGGTCCTTGCAGAAAGGGCCTGGGAATGAGGGTGGATGTTTGAGCTGCTTGTTATGGAATATTCTACACAAACCCCAAAGATAAACAGTGCACACTGTGAGACTGGATTGAAATCAGGACACGACTCCTCCTTCCAAAGGTTTGGATTAAACAGAAACAGAGCTGCTTTAACCAGAGCCAAAGTTTATTTGAGGAAAAATTATTGTGGCTCAGTAGCAATTTCCTTACTAAAGGTCATCTGTATGTTATTAACTCACTATTAGGTTTACCCATTGTAGAACATCCTTAATGCCTCTCTTCCTGATTCCCTTTTCACCCTGCCTTGTTCTGTGCATTTGCTTCTCAAACACAAGCATATCCAAATGCCACCTGTGATTGTGTGGACCTGCATTTAGGCATGAAAAAGCCATTTGTGTTCCAAGTACTGATTATATATCAAACTATAGTTTGGACTGCCTTTAATGGGCTGCAGAGCTGTGCAAATATTGTGCACCTCTTTTAGCAGAGGGTTTGGTTTTGATTATTAACAGATTTTTATTTTTTTTTTTGTGTGGATGAGTTGTGTGAGTCTGACTTGGTGAAATTTGCATGGATCCTGCTGTGAATTTTGTGGGCTTGGATAAGAATTTCCAGTTGGTTTTGGGGGTTTGTTTGTTTTTTAATGCTTGTTGGGTTTTTTCTGCAAGTTTGCTGCTTTTTGCAGAATGTATCAATTGCTCTGCTCCAGTCATTGGTTACTAATGGAAATGATTCAATATATTTCATTTATACCCAGCTGAGCTGTGCACACAGAAAGAGTGGCTTGGAAGCAGAATTCACACAGAATTCCCCTTTGGTTTGCTGGTTTTGTGCTGATGCTTTCCTTGTGATCTGCTGCTGTTTTCTGTCTGGTGGCTCTGCAGGATGCACCACAGTCCTGCAGCCCTTGAGTGATTCCATTTCCAGCAGCAGCACTCCCCTCTGAGCTCACAGCTTCACCTCCTGCAGCTGCTCCTGCCTGCTCCTGCCCTTCTCCCAGTCAAACCCGGGAGATCTCACTTCTTTCAGGGGGGAAATGGTGCCTTGGGTTTTAGACTTTGCAGATTTCAGATTCTCTGCTGCTTGGTGTGTGTAACTCTGACACTTCATATTAGTTGTTACTAAGTTCTCTTCACAGGGTGTTCAGACAAAACAACCCCTTCCCAGCTGGAGAATCAAGGATAACTGTTTCCCAAAAAGCAGAATCAACAGCAAAGGGAAGGGGGCAAGGCAGGGGGCTGAGACTTCACAGCCTGGGGCTGTGCTTGGAAAATTGGCCCCAAGATTGAGATGAACCAAAACTTATAAAAGTGTAAAAACTCATGATTAGGATCCATCTGGGATTTGATTTGGGTGTAGCCCCAGCCAGGCTCTTGCACTGCCCAAGGTGTATCCTTTCAATAAATTCCTATTTTATCCCTCTTGTTCTCTCTAGTCTCTGTTCCAGGTCAGCCTTTCCAGGCATCACCAACTTCCCTGCTCCCACCAAGATCCCTGGGCAGTAAAATTATTTCTGCTGAGAATCACATCTGGTTTGTAGAGTGCATAAAAAGCAGCCAAATATTTTAAGAGGCATGCCAACAAATAGCAAATAATGAATTGTGTCTGTAAGATGAAAGTTTTGAAATTTTATGGCAAAGCTGCAGTATTTTACCAGGAGGTGTGTGGTAGGTTGGGATATCTGAGCATGGTGATTTTCTGTGCTTGTTCATTCCTAGTGAAGTCTGTGCTTCCAAAGTGTAGCTGTGAATTACTGCTTGAGGTTTGTGGAGTTTTGATTTTTTTCCTTAGAGAGAAGTATAATATTTCTGATCAACATCTGAGTTATATGTGCCTATGTCATGCTGTAATACTGATAAAACTCTGTTTGAGAGGCAGGGGAAAAGGTGAAGAATCTGGTTTTTACCAGATTTATCAGATTTTTATCTGACAGGTCTGAAAGCCTTTTGCTTGGCTAGATCAGGAGATGTCCCCCAGCACGGAGGGATTAACCCCAGAATGCCAGAACACGCCGTTATTCTGCACAAACTCCTCGTGCTGGGCTGGATCACCCACAGGCCTCTCATCCTAACAGGATAAGCAGCCAGAGTGAGGACAAGGATGGAGACTCTGACAGTGCCCTGGGCGAGCTGCCTGCCCCTGTGCAGGATGCTGCCCCGGACAGAAGGCGCTCCTCGGGCACGGCGCGCCCCGCTCGCCTCGCGCGCCGCGTCTCAGGTGAGCTCATCCAGCACTGCTGCAGCTCGTGGGGAGAAAATCCAGCCCTTGTGCCTGTTAAACAGCGAAGCTGGTTGTGGGAGATCACGGGCGCTTTGTGTCGGGATGGACGGTAGGGACAAAACTCAAGCTCTGTATAAACTAAAGGTTATAGTTGCAGTTTATTATAAAAGAGCCTGCCAGGAGCTGCCTGGCACAGCCCAGAGCAGGATAAGAGAGAGAGAAAAGAGAGAAGGCAAGAAAAAGATGCAAGAGAAGAAGGAGAAGAGGTATTAGAGTTAAGAGGAGCAAGGGGGGAAGAGAGAGAGAGGAGGTATTAGAGGTAAAGGGAGGGGTGGTAGAGAGAGAGAGAGGGAGATAAAGAAGAGGAAGAGAGAAGAGAGAGGTTTTCCTTTTACAATGTAATAAATCTACTTCCATGATGAATATTCTAATTTCCACTAACCAATGTACTACAAGATACAAATTCTATAGCATTTACATAGAGCCTATAAGAATCATAATATTAGCATAGTGTGTTACATTTTAAACTCTAAGATCTAATTTTTGGGCGCTCTGGCTAGTCTTTTTGTGCCCTTTGGACTGTCTCTCTGGCCGAGACCATTGTTTAGTCAAGAGGGGATTATCCCAGGGGCCATCCTATTGTTGCATGGGAATTCAGTAACTGAGGCTTTCCTGTTACATCTTCCCTCTCCCCAACACTTCCCCAACACCTAGTCAAGTTGAAGGCACATTTGAGGTGTCCCTTTAGACCCGAGATCACCTCATGAGGACATGCAGTGGTTCAAATCCTGGTTTTTCCCCAAGCCACTGATGAGAGATTGCAGGAGACGGTTTTCAAAGGCTTCAAGGATTGTTTATTGTTTCTTGTCTCCGGGACTCTTTGCCCAGCTAACAGTGGTCTGTCCAGCACCCAGGATGGAATCTGCCTGCTGAGGGCAGGGCTGATCTTATACAGTCTGAATTACCTGCTAAATGTTTATAACAATTTTCCAATACAATCCAGTCTTGTTAAACAGTCCAGCTCTGACCCCATCCAATCTAAAGTGCCAGCATGTCACCCAGCATGGATGACAGGAGAAGAAGGAGGAAGAGGTATCCACACCCCAAATTCTCCATCTTGGCCACGTGTCCCTTATCACAAACATTCCCAAAAGTCTATTTATCTACGTTCTAACAACCTAATTTACACTTTACTAATTTTGGTGGCTTGTTTCCATTCCCTCTGTGTTGGTAATTTCCCCCAGGGATTTGAATTCAGTGCCTGAGACACCAGGGTCTCACTCAGGGGTCTTTGAGACCCTTTCCAGGGGGGTTTTGAGACCCCCAAGGAGGCCAGGGGACTGCTCTGGAACTCCCACACACACTGATTAAAATCTCATCCTGTTTTGCAGGAGCACAGCCCTGTTTTTTCTTGCTGAGCGTGGTAATTGCACGTGCAGGTGGACAGGGAGGTAAAAAGGCAGGAGAGCTTTGCTTCAGTGCTGTTAAAAAAAAAAAAAAAGCCCCACTGTGGAGCTGTGCTGGCATTGCACACACACAGAATGTACCCAAAGAAGCACCTGTAGCTGCTGCAGTGGACTTTCTAACAATCATCTTTGTGTGTTTCTCTGGTTCAGGTCTGGAGTCGAGGAGGCCGAGTTCTCCACTGATTGACATCAAACCCATCGAGTTTGGGATAATAGGAGCCAAGAAAGAAATAGTTCAGCCAACTATCCTGCGAAAAACCTACACCCCAGATGACTATTTTAGAAAATTTGAACCAAGGCTGTACTCTCTTGACTCAAACAGTGATGACATGGACTCCTTGACAGATGAGGAGATCTTGTCCAAGTACCAGCTGGGCATGCTGCATTTCAGCACACAGTATGACCTGCTGCACAATTACCTGATAGTGCGAGTCATCGAGGCCAAGGATCTGCCTCCTCCCATTTCTTACGATGGCTCCAGGCAGGACATGGCTCACTCCAACCCCTATGTGAAGATCTGCCTCCTGCCTGACCAGAAGAACTCCAAGCAGACCGGAGTGAAGCGCAAAACGCAGAGCCCGGTGTTTGAGGAGAGGTACACATTTGAAATCCCCTTTTTGGAAGCCCAGAGAAGGACTCTGCTTTTAACTGTGGTGGATTTTGACAAATTCTCACGCCACTGTGTTATTGGCAAAGTGTCAATGCCCTTGGGGTGATGTAGACCTTGTGAAAGGTGGACACTGGTGGAAAGCCCTTGTGCCTAGTTCTCAGGTAACAGAATTTATCAAATTATTGCCACAGTTTTGCTGTTTTGGGGGTTTTTGTGTACGTGTGGTTCCTTTGCCTGTTGGCAAGTATTGCTGCTTCTAATTAGTAATTGTCATCTTGTTAACACAGCATCTGCTGGGTTGGGATTATGTGGGCCTGTGCCTGGTTTTATAACTAACAGCACGAGGTAGTGGAGCTGTCCTTTATAGTCATGAGCAAAAATCCTATGCCAGCTTAAATGAGAACAGCTCAAGACTGCTGTGGAAGTCTGCACCCTTGGGAAGGTGTTTCTGTCACTGCAGTGTGCCCTGCATCCATTCTCAGGAGTGCTGTGACACTGTCCCACCAGGTCATTGCTGTGCTCTGAGGACACCAGGGGAGCAGCTGGTGCCAGTTCGGCAGGGACTTGATTCAATAAAACATGTGGAAGATGAAATCTAGCCAGACCTGTGGCATAATGCATGAACAACAATCTGCACAAGAGTGGTAGACTGATTTTTCATCAGATCCCTGAGGGAACTAAATTTGCCATAAATATTTGTCTGATGCAAGTGGGATGTTGCATCTTGGGCATTTCAGCCATGCAGTGGGATGGGAAGAGGAGGTGCAGAGTGTCTGTGTGCTCTCAGCTCTGTTCTCTGGAAAGGGCCAGCTCCTTGCAGCAGGGGTGAAGGGCTGTTCAGTGCTCAGATCTGAGCTTTGCAGCCAGGAGTGGTGGTACCTACCAAATTTGCCTCTGGTGGTGTCACACACCCAGCTAGAGGCACAGAACCCTGTGAAAAGCCAAGAGAAGAGCACAGTGTGAACAGCACCTCAAATGGTTTTTGCTCAGGACAGGAATATGGTTGGTGTAACAAGCTTGCCTCTCCCAGTTCCTTTCCAGCTCACAAACTGCAATCTCCAAGGAGTCTTTGCTGAGTGAACCCCTGTTGGATGTGTCATTTTCCTTTGATTTTTAGGTGTTCACAAAAGGGTGCCATAGCCAGAGACACTGGATGAAATGAGCAGTAAATCATTGGCCTCACCACAGTTTTGCCTTGTGGGTTTGAGTCTGGTTTGGAGTGGAAAACCTCTGATCAGGCCCTTGTGGAAGGGAAATACCCCAGGCAGTGTTTGGAGGTGCACAGCTGGGCTGTGACTCTGCTTTGCCCCCTCTGTGTGTGCTGGGAGCACTCTGCTCTGCTCAGCCCTGCTCTGTACCAGGAGCAGGATCAGGGCTCCAGGGAGCTGCAGGAGAGCAGCTGGATTTCCTCCAACAGATTAGGGATCAGCTTGAATGATGTTCAGACCAGAAGTGGAAGTTCTGGAAGTTGTGCACAAGTCAGAATCAAGTGTCCCTGTTTCTGATGCCTTTGCATCCCTTTATCTCCTGTGATTCCCACCATGCAGTTTTGCTTCTCTCCCCTCTCCCAGCTTTTGTGTGATAAACACTTCTCTGTATTTTGCATCTCTTTGAGTGGCATGGACTCATTCCACAGCTAACACAGACCTTGATTAGAAAAGCTCATCTCTGCCTTCGTGTGCCAAGCTTGGAGCCAGCTCTTCCTTTCCCCCTCTCCAAAGTTCCATTGAAAGCTGCTGCTGTTTTCAGCAGTGCTGTCTGCTTCACCAGCATTCAAGATAAATTATTTATGCAGAAGTTGGCATTTCTGATATTTATAAAAGGAAGGAGAAAGACAAAACTCCATTTGAATGCACAGGCTTAAAAGCCTTTTGCATTTATGCCCTTGCTATCATATGGAAAAACTTAGGCAAAAATTCCTCCACACTTTGATCAGGAAAGTGATCCTTTCATACCTTTTTGCTGTTTTTACCTCAGCTGGCAGACTGCAGCTGTAAAGGGAACAACAGTGCTTGTACAGGACATCCAGGGATGATGTTTGGCATCATCTTCCCATGTTTTCTCAATGATAAAATTTTTAAAGTTCATTGAGTAAGGCATATTTCATCCTAGTGGTGATTAAATTAATTGATAAAAGGATTAAGATAAATCCTGGAAGAAGTAAAACAATAAATCTTATTGCTTAGAAAAAATGCATTTGAATGTCTTTTGATAACTGATGTTTGTGCTAGAAATTTTGGAGAGGTTTTTTAATGCTAGTTGGAACCTTCTGCCTGTGGAATGATAGATTTGACATGTTGACAATTTTTTTTTTTACACTTCTCCCCTTTTTGTTTGATTAGCTGAGGGACAGGCAGCCTTTATCAGTTTCTTGTTGGATTGAACCTGAGCCTGCTGAGGAATGCTTTGTGTTGAGAGATGGTGATAGACAGGGACAAAAAAAATATATCTACGTGCAGTTTCATTTTATTTTGCAGAAGGTGTCCTTGGATCCTGGAGAGCACCACCAACTGCTGTGGGGCAGTTCTGGTGGTTCATTTCCAGCCTGGGGCTGTGGCACAGAGCAGCAGCTGGCAGCACCCCACAGCCACAGGAGAGAAGGCTCAAACAGGTGGAAAAGCAGTAACAGGAGAGGGAGAAACACAGACAGTCATAGACATGATATCTGCAGACAAAGACACAAAATATGTGATTTTTTTTTTTTAAAGCTGGAATTTATAGACAGAAACATCATGAGCTGGAGGGAGATGGAGAAAAGTGACTGCAGATGGCAGGAGCTGTGGAGAAGTTTTCTCTTCATGCTGTGGGAGTGGGAGGACAGCAGGCATTGTGGAAGAGCAGAGAGTGGCCAGGTGAACGAGCTGAGATGAATGTCTGTTCTGCACTTGCTGTCTCCACCTGGAAGCCACTGACACAGAGTGCTGATAAATCAGGTGCTCAGTCCTTGTGCCACTATCACACCGAGTTCCCTCATCCCAGAGCTGGAGCACAGGGCTGTGCAGCACCCTGAGCTGCAAAAAGTGGGGAGAGCAGGAATTTTTGGTGTGTGCAGTGTCACTGGGGCAGTGAGCTGCTCCCAGGAGAGGCAGGGTCCAGCTCCTGCAGCCAGCAGCTCTGCTGGGAGCTGGACCAAGATCAGCTCTTAGCTCTGTGGAGGGGATGTGCAGCTCCTCATTGCTGGAATTCCATCACCAGCTGCACACAGGCACCCTGAGCTTGGATCACATATTCCATGTTTGAGCCCAAAGGGGAGGCACAGGGGAGCTGCTGCCCAGTGCATCACCAGAGCCAGCAGCTATGCAGGAGGATTTATTCCTTATTCCTGGTGGAAAATGTCAGTGCAGGTATTGCCAAATCCTTTAGCCTTGCTAGTTCTGGGAGGTTTTCCCTTGCAGGGTAATTAATGCCTTTCTAAAGTGCAGGAGCTGCTAATGGAAAGGCTCTGGAGTCCAGTCCCCACAGGAACACTCTGCACTCCTTAAATATCCCCTGAAATGTGTGTGGCTCTGCTTAATTACCATGAATGAAGTTGGCAGGGCTCAGATTCCCATATTTCCCTGCTAAACCTGATTCTGAAGCACATGTTCAGGACCCCAAGTTTTATTGACATATGATTCATTTCTCTTTTGGCAGATTTGAGTGGGCAGGAATAAATGTTTTAGACCAGCAGTAATGAGAGCTTGGAGATCATTCTGCAAAAGAAAAAAAAATTGCCTAGTTGTGGTGGGAAAATAGCATGAAATTCCTTCTTCCTTCAAATTAAGCCATTTTTATAGTAGAGGGAGTGTGGACTTGCTTTTTTAACTTCATACTATGAGTGCACTAGAGTTCCCTGTCAGTTCTGATGTTCAGGGTAGTGTGAGGACCAAGAAGACAGACAAGGATAAAGAGAGAATAGTCAAGAAGAAAAAAATTTCAGTGCTGGAGCTTTAAAGAATCAAAAAGGAAAAGGGGGAAAAAACTACTGTAAATGGATCTGAGGAAAAATAATCATACAGAGTGAAAGAAAAGATAGCAGAACAACACAAGCCAAGTTTTTTTCTCCTTTCCTTTTTGTCAGTTGTGTAGGAAACACTGCTCCTATTCATTGGTAAGTCTGTTTTTTCTCAGGTTCTGGTCCTTAATAGCTCAACCTTCCAAAAACAATGGCTATGTCACAGGGTGCTGTAGAAAACCTGTTAGAGCAAATTATTCTAACCCATCAGTTTTCTAATGTGCCTGGAGGTACCAACACAGATAACTTTGGGGAGTAAAATCAATCTGAAACTTCATTAGGAGTGATGCACGGATGTCAGTGCTGATGTCATGGGCTCTGGCTCCTGTTGGGAAGGGTTGCAGCTCCAGAATTGTGCTGGTGGTGTAGCAATGCACAAGGAACAGTCTGGGGGTTGTGAGGAAGGAATTGCCTGGTCAAACAGGATGTGTGAATGGCATTAATTAAAAGCTCATCTTCCTTTGGGGGAGATGACAGAAAGGAACAGAAAAAATTCTGGTTCTAAAACTTCTGGGCTCAGCCCAGGCAGTACCTGGAGAAGGTTCTGGATCACAGGGGAGCCCAGGCTGCAAATGCAGCCTGGCAGTGTAATACAGCTGGAGAGAAATGTTAATCAGGGCTGCAGGAGAGTCTCAGACATCCCAGACTGGGTGTCACTGTGGCTTCTCATCAAACAGGAAATTGCTTTTCCAGGGTCATCTGGGAGCTCGGCAGGAATCTCAGCATCATCAGCACAACGACAGCTGAAATGATGCCTTGCCTGCCTTGAGCAAAACACTGATGGAAAGACCTGGGAAACCTCAAACTGAGGCTCTTCTTGCCCTGCAGTGAGCAGGGAGCTGGTGGCTCCTCCTGTGCCTGAGCTCAGGGCTGAACCCTCCTGCTGCTTGTCCCCCCCTGCCTTGTCCCTCCTGCTCCTTGTCCCCCCTGCCTTGTCCCCCTGCCTTGTCCCCCCTGCCTTGTCCCCCCTTGCCCTTGTCCCCCTGCTGTCCCCTTGTCCCCCTGCCCTTGTCCCCCTGCCCCTTGTCCCCCTGCCCCTTGTCCCCCTGCCCCTTGTCCCCCTGCCCCTTGTCCCCCCTGCCCCTTGTCCCCCCTGCCCCTTGTCCCCCTGCCCCTTGTCCCTCCTGCCCCTTGTCCCTCCTGCCTTGTCCCCCCTGCCCCTTGTCCCCTCCTGCCTTGTCCCCCCTGCCCTTGTCCCTCTCCTGCCCCTTGTCCCCCCTGCCTTGTCCCTCCTGCCCCTTGTCCCCCTCCTGCCTTGTCCCCTCCTGCCTTGTCCCCCTGCCCCTTTGTCCCCCCTGCCCCTTGTCCCCTCTGCCCCTTGTCCCCCCTCCTGCCCCTTTGTCCTCCTGCCTTGTCCCCCCTCCTGCCCCTTGTCCCCCTCCTGCCCTTGTCCCCCTGCCTTGTCCCCCTGCCCCTTGTCCCCCCCTGCCCCTTGTCCCTCCTGCCCCTTGTCCCCCTGCCCCTTGTCCCCCCTGCCCCTTGTCCCTCCTGCCCCTTGTCCCTCCCCTGCCCCTTGTCCCTCCTGCCTTGTCCCCCTGCCCCTTGTCCCCCTGCCCCCTTGTCCCCCCCTGCCCCTTGTCCCCCCTGCCCCTTGTCCCTCCTGCCCTTGTCCCTCCTGCCCCTTGTCCCCTCCTGTCCCTCCTGCCCCTTGTCCCTCCTGCCCCTTGTCCCCACTCCTGCCTTGTCCCTCCTGCCCCTTGTCCCCCCCCTGCCTTGTCCCCCCTGCTCCTTGCAGCCCCCCGTGAATTCTCAGCTTGTTTCATTCCAGCAGGTGACTGGGGCACAGGGAAAGCTGGTGGGTGTGGTGGGGCAGTGCCAGCCCGGGTCCCTGCCAGCCACTGCTCGTTTTCTGTGTGTTTGACACCCCCTGAGGCTCCAGCAGCATTTGGAGCTGTTTGCCTGCTCCTCGTGGCTAAGCCAGCAGAAATGCATTTGTAGCATCAGGGGTGGCTGGCTGCTGGCGTTCAGTGCCTTGGGAAGGCTGAGTCACCTGTCAGGGAGGGGAACCTGGGCTGCAAACACCTGCTGGCACTGCTGCAGGTGCTGCTGCTGGCTGCCTGCACTGGGGCTGCTCTTCCCTGGCTCTGAGCATCCTGACATGGCCATCCCCCAGAATGATTAATAAAGTAATTAACACCAAAATAATTAAATAATTAATTTGTAGGCACTCTGGAAAAGCATGAGGTGCTGCTGGGATTTGTGGGATCTTGATGAGGCTGATAGCCTGCCTGCTGTCTTTGGTGGATCACACAGGATATAGCATTTTATATCTCTCCTTATGCAGATTTAGCCAAAAAGATTTTTTCTAGAGGTGCAGAAATCTCTGTCAGGCGAGATCCTACAGAAAGGCTTTGCCTGTGGAAGGCTGGGTGGGTTGGGCAGCAGTGTGATGGTGACATGTAGTGAATCCTTCCATAATTTCTGCAGGGATGGTGGCACCTGCTTCTCCTGCCAGTGCCTAGGTGGGTGCTACAGATCCAGCCTGGCACTGTCAGTGTACAACATCAGGCTTTTGTTTGTGAAGGGATCATAAATGCAAATTAATTGGAACATGGAGATCTGCCTTCCCTTGCTGAGCTCCTCTCTGGGCCAGGGAAAACCTTATTTCCTGCAGTTCTTGGATAAGGCCAGCAGATTCCATCAATGGGCAGCTCCACAAGTGATGATCCCAAATCTCAGTGCAGATTTTCAGCTCTCTGAGCCTGAGGTGGCTGGGGAGGTCCTGCATCACTGCCCCATGCCAGCCTGGCACCTGGCTGTGCCAGAAGTTTGGCATTTGCAGCTGGAGCTGTTTGCCTTTCCCAGCAGATCATAAAATCACCGATCATTTTCCTAATTTGCACTGTCCAAATGCACCTGAATTTCTAGGAATTGAAGCCTGAATGGAGCCAGACCACCAATGGAAGTGGAAGTAGGACTGTGTCTGCTGAAAATGTTGTGAAAATGTTGTTTATGTGTTATAAAAAACGAGCTGGGGTGGAGGGCTGGCTCTGTTGAGGGTGGTGTGGGCTCTGTGCTGCTTCCACCCTGTCCTGGTAATAGGATTAAAAATCACTGACTGCTCTTGATGATAAATGTGTCTGCAGGCTGTTCCAGCCACAGGCCTGAGAGGAGCATTTTTTGGCAAAATGAAATGAAAGATGGTAGTTTAAATCAATCAGATGGTGTTTAGACCATCTTGGATGTGAAACTCAGATCCTTGCATTGTGCAGCCACAGGTGTGTGCAGGTATGGCTTGGCCTTGCCAGAGCTGAGTATTGTGTGCATGTTGGGCCAGGCTTGTGCTGGGGAGTGACTTTCTGATGGAAAAAACCTTAAAACATCAAAACTGAACAGCACAGTGATGTGGGAGCTGGCCCAGGTTGATGGAAGGGAGGTGAGGCAGGAATATTGCAGCAACAAAAGAAATGCATGTGGTAAATGTGAGTGTGTGTGCTCTGGAGTCACCACGCTGCCCCACAGTGTGACCTCAAGGTGCTGTGACAAAAGGAATTCGAATTCAGAAATCAGATTTTCCTGGCTGGGTTTCCCAGCAGCCCCAGGCTCAGTTTCCCTGAGCCAGTGATGTCTTGGCCAGGTATGTGCCTGGTGTGCCCATCTGCTGGTGAGCTGGCTCTCTGGGTCAGCTCAGGCTGTGCCTGTTCTCAGAGCCTTTTACTTTACTGTCCACCCACAGTCCCTGCTTTCTAATCTAATATTGGGGGCATCAGCAAA
The DNA here is from genome assembly GCA_034336665.1 of Luscinia megarhynchos. Classification (NCBI taxonomy): domain Eukaryota; kingdom Metazoa; phylum Chordata; class Aves; order Passeriformes; family Muscicapidae; genus Luscinia; species Luscinia megarhynchos. Next base: position 1,379,350 of record CM067577.1, on the reverse strand, counting down.
GAGATTGAAGCCTCTTGTTATCATTGCAATACCACCACAGCTCCTTTTCCTCTTGGGAATGGGCTCTGACACCTGATCTGGGCTGGTTTTGGACTGTTTGACTCTGTGGGATGAGGCACTGGCTCTAGGTGGATCAGTTCCTGCACTGGCTGATATTTCCAATCTCCAGAGTTTCAGTGAGTGTGTTTTGCATCTGGCAGCAGGAGCCTCCCAGAGCCAGGTCATGGCAAAGGGGGAGAGGTTATTTTGAACCCTCACATCTGGGGAGCAGTGCTGTGAGCTCTCCAGCTCTTTAACTGCTGGTTTTAAGCATGATAACATGAAAGGGAAGGGGGTGATGGCTGGAGGGCTGTGCTGGTGAGCAGCAGGGCACAGGCAGGCTGTGCCATGGTCCTGCTGGGTGCCAAGGGGATCTGAACTGCCTTGCTGACCCAGCGGATGCATCAAGCACTGCATCTCTGAACTCCCCAGGTGCTGGGGAGGAAGGAGAGTGTCTGTGCTCTGCACATAAGATCAGAACTGCCTGGAACCATTAAAAACAGAGCAGGTGGGAGCTGCTGGCCTTGTACCCCTGACAGCTCCTGTTTGCATGGGGCTGGGGGGATTGGTGATTAGAAAGGATCTTCAGCTGGATTTCTTGTTTCTGCTTAGCACGAGGTACCACCAGATGGTTCTTGGTTGCAGCTCAGAGCGTGACTAAAATTCATTTTTCAGGCACTTAGACAAATGGGATTTATTTAATTTCTCTGCTTTCTCTTCCCCTCTGAGCTCTGTTCTAAATCTCCACGTTCTCTTTTCCCTGCAGAATGAAGTGGAGCTGGGAGAGCTGCTGTTGTCACTGAACTACCTACCCAGTGCAGGAAGACTGAACGTGGACATCATTAGGGCAAAACAGCTTCTCCAGACAGATATGAGCCAAGGTTCAGGTAAAGGGCAGTGCATTTCTCACTACTCATGCACTGACTACGTGTGCCTTTGAAGCAGATCAGTGAGGCTGCAGTCTGTGGGGGACCCAGGGGGATTTGATGCTCAGTTCCTGTTCATACAAGGATGTCTCTCTTGTATGTATAGACAACAATAATGAAAGTATTTGGAGCACTTACCCTGAGATGGGATGGTTTGACAAATGCAAAGGTCTCTGGGCCAGGCTGAGGTGAGGAAGCAGGAGCTGTGGTGCCCTGTGAGCAGCTCGTGGCATTGCTCCCTGCTGGATCTGGCAGTTCTGGCTGGGAGCTGCTTTGTGCCCTCAGGTGCCTTTCCCATGTTCCTGCCCCAGCCTCTGCTGCTGCCACAGTACTGGCATTTTCCAGAAAGAACAGTATGCTTGGGCTCTGTCAAGGCTGACAGTAACTGTGGTGTTTTTAATCCAACTGACTTTTGTCCCCACTGCAAATCTCTGGGGGTGCAAATCCCAGCCATTTCCAGAGGCATTTCCCAGCACAGCCCCTGTGACCCCTGTAACACAGAGCCTGTGCCTTGTGCTTTTTGCCAGATCCCTTTGTGAAAATTCAGCTTGTTCAGGGATTAAAGTTAACCAAAACCAAGAAGACCTCCTGCATGCGGGGCACGATAGATCCCTTCTACAACGAGTCCTTCAGCTTCAAGGTTCCCCAGGAGGAGCTGGAGAATGCCAGCCTGGTGTTCACAGGTAATTGTGGTGGTGCTGCTGCCTGGGCAGGGTTGTGGCTGGCTCTGAGGTGAACAAAGCACCATTTTCTATCTTGAAGTATTTTTTAATTTCACTTTTAACATGGAAGATACAGGTGCCAAAGCTGGTTCAAGGAGCTATTCCAACCCATTAGTTTGTTTTCAAACATGCTATAACAAAAAGTGATGCTGATTAGCAATTTAAATTTTGCCCTTCCTCAGCAGAACACCTGTAATTAATCTCTGCTTTGCATGGATGTCACCCTGACTGTACCTTGCATGTGCAGTGGTGAATTTGTTCTCGGGAGCTTCTACCAGGTGACTCCTGTGACTGGATCACTGGACTCTTTGTTTTCCCCTTTTCCTGCTGGAGGCAGAGAAGGCAGAGGGAGCAGCAGCCCTCTGCAGCTGGGAGGGTGAGGGGAGCCCTCTGCTCCTCTCCACAGTGGATGAAGTCAGGATTAATGAGTGGCTCTGAGTATTTTCTCTGCCGTGCAAAGGGATGTGTTCCCGGAGGAGCCAATGGGAATTTGGCCGATCCATCACCCTGTGTCACACACTCAGGTTTCAGCACCGAGCTCCTGAGCGAGGCTTTCATGTCATTGCTCCAGAGCTGGGCAGGGGCTTCGGGAGGAGCAGTGGGGCCGGGCTGCCCTTGGGCTGAAGGGTGAGAGCAGCTGGTGCTGCTGCTGTGCCCGGTCCCTCTGGGCGAGCCGTGTGCTGGCTGCAGCCAGCAGAGCGCGGCCAGGGCTGCTGGGCATGTTTTTGTGAGGACACTGCACTGCCTGCCAGGAGGAACAGGGGCTGTGGAGGGCTGAAGATGCTGAGCCACATTCCCTGTTCATCCCAGACAGACCTGCTCCTGATTGTCAGGAAAACTAATCCACACGCACCAGAGGTTTTTGTCCAAAAAGGAGACAGAGGAGTCCTCTTTGCTTTATTCAAATCAAAGGAGAGGCCATGGGGCATTCCCCCGGGATCTCTCGAAGTTTTGGAGGATGCAGCCTTCCTTTTTATCCATCTTCCCATCCCCATTTCCCTCTCTCTTTCCCCATTGTCTGAAAGCTTGAGAGGCACAGACTTCTCAGAACCTGACACCTGAGATTCCCCTCTAATGTACAACCCTTCCTTTTAATCTTTAATATTTATACAATTCCTAGTTTTTCCCCATTACTTCTTTCATCTTCCAATATCCAATTCCATTTATCAGCAAACCTACACTTTGTTTGTAAAGGCAAATATCTTTTCCCATTCATCAGTCAGTGGAACCCACCCCATTGTTTCTTTAGCCTTATCTCCCAGCAGATCCACAGCTCGTTTGTAGAGACAAATCTGACATTCCTCTCCTGATGTCGGTGGAGGTGTGTCCCACAGTTTATTGCTGTGTGCATCTGTGGGGTTCTGCTGAATGGAGTTTCTGGAGTTCTGGGAAGGGGGTTGTGGTGCTCCCCACAGCTCTGTTTTGCATCTCTGCATAGCAGGGGTGTAGTGTAGTTTTGTTTTGTTTTGTTTTTTAACTTAGGTGCTTTGGGGTTATTTTTTGCTGCAGTTGTAGTTCTTTCTGTTGTGTGTTTTGTTTAGAATTTTTTTTTATTTCTTTTCTCTTCTAATCCCCATCTCTAGTCCATTAGGTCAGTTAATTAAATTTGCTGTTGAGTCGAAGTCCAGTTGAAAAGCAGAATAATTCTGCTTGAAGGGTGGGTGATGATGCTTTGAATGGAGAGAGAGAGCTGTAAAAGCAGTCGTGGGAGCCAGAAGTGAGTGTGCCATCAATAATTTAAAGGAACCTTTATTGTGGCTTCATATTTTGGACCCAGTCTGCAGCTGTCTTTGCATTGGCTTGGCTTCCCTGGCCAGCCCTGGAGCTCTGCCAGTTCCCATCAGCTGGGGCTCCCAGAGGGGCTGGTACCCTGCAAAGTGAGGCACTACCCAGACAAACTGAGATTAATTTTGTTTTCCCCCGTGTGTTTTTCTCTGTGCATCTTGAATGTGTTCAGTGCACTCTGGTGTGGATTTCCCCCTGCCTGGCTGTGATTCAGCAAGGACTGTGTGTGCAAGCAGTGCACAGGCAAAGCACTGTCCCTGCTTTCCTGGTGGTGTCTGGGGAGCTGAACTCCAGACCAGACTCGGGCTGGAGCACAGCTGGATCTGGGGAGGGGCTGGAGCACAGCTGGATTTGGGGAGGGGCTGGGGCACAGCTGGATCTGGGGAGGGGCTGGAGCACAGCTGGATCTGGGGAGGGGCTGGAGCACACAGCTGGATCTGGGGAGGGGCTGGAGCACACAGCTGGATCTGGGGGAGGGGCTGGTGTGCACAGCTGGATCTGGGGAGGGGGCTGGTGTGCACAGCTGGATCTGGGGAGGGGCTGGAGCACAGCTGGATCTGGGGGAGGGGATGGAGCACAGCTGGATCTGGGGGAGGGGCTGGAGCACAGCTGGATTTGATATGGGGCTGGTGTGCACAGCTGGATCTGGGGAGGGGCCCTGGGTGCCTCCAGGTGTGCACAGAAGAATTCTGCATTAGCCAGGGTTAGAGGAAGGGGTGATTGGGCTGATTCTCTGATTTCCCCCTCCTTAGGCACACAAGGATTCACACTGTAAATTTTTGGCATTTACAGAGCAAAATGCTTCTCCTTCCACACTGGTGCAGGACACCTGGTACCAGCTGTCTTCCTGCCTTCCCCTGTGCCCCTTCCCCAGTTTTTACTGGAGCTGTCACTAACTCACATGTCCCAGTTCAGTGCCCAAAATGAGGTGGGATGAGCTCTGGTGGAAATGTCCTCTCCAGGAAAAAGCATCCAGGGTGGGGGCTGCTGCTGCAAGTATTGTCTGCTAACAGCTTCTCCCCAAAAGAGGCTGAAACCAGGAAAGCCACTGATACTCATAACAACAAGTCTAATGTCCTGACCAAAAAAAAAAAGAGAGAGAGATGAGTGAGGCAACAGCTGGTGGAGAGGATGTTTGATTTTCATTTACTTCATCAAACATGTTGTCTAGGTAATGAGCAGCCATATACATATTGGAACAGAAGTGCACTCTTTTGGGTGCTCCTTTTTTCCACTTTCTGGGGCTTTTTGACTCATATCCCCCATGTGCCATCTGCTTGAGTGCAGGTGAGGGATGGGCTCTGAAAGGCAGGTGTTCTCCTGGCCATGCACTCCTGTGAGCAAAGGTGTTAGTTACTCTCCTGGCAAGGGAAAGGTGGAGTTTGGCCCCGGCAGCAGCACTGGCAGCTGCTGCCCCAGGTCATTTCCATGAAGGAAAAAATGAGTATTTGAGATGCAAGTGCAGCCCCTGTGCTTGGCAGGGCTGGGTGGTGGGCACCCTGTGCTGTCCCCACTGCGGGTTTTGGGCTGTGCTCTCAGTCCCAGCCTGTCACAAAGCCTGGGCTGTGCAGGGAAGGCAGGCAGCACCTGGGACCTGAGCACTGCAGGATTCTGTTAATGATTATAATGTTGTTAATAAGGGCTGTCAGTAATGCTGTTTGCAGTGCAGTAAAGCCCAGATGGCCCCATAAAAACCAGCAGCACTCCAGGGCAAGCTGTGCCTGGGGACTCCCTGCCATCTTTTCATCCCTTGCCATAGAGACAACCTTCAGCACCCACAGCTGGGGGTGTTTGTCTCCCTTTGGTGACTCTGTGTCTTTCTCCATTCAAATGAGTGTTTGCACAGCAGCATCTTTAGGGCTTGTGACACAAGAGGGTCCCCAAAGAGGCAGAAATCCTCTCCATGCTCTGGGTACTCTCAGTGCAGTTGTAGAGGTAAAATCTGCTTTGCCTCCTGCCCTGGCTGGGAGTGTGGCTGAGCTGGGGCAGCCCTGGGGTGGTGTGGGGTGCAGAGCAGTGCTGGGGCTCATCCCCTGCTCAGCCCTGGGGTGGTGTGGGGTGCAGAGCAGAGCTGGGGCTCATCCCCTGGGATGGTGTGGGGTGCAGAGCAGTGCTGGGGCCCATCCCCTGGGGCAGCCCTGGGGTGCAGAGCAGAGCTGGGGCTCATCCCCTGGGGCAGCCCTGGGGTGCAGAGCAGTGCTGGGGCTCATCCCCTGGGATGGTGTGGGGTGCAGAGCAGTGCTGGGGCTCATCCCCTGCTCAGCCCTGGGATGGTGTGGGGTGCAGAGCAGTGCTGGGGCTCATCCCCTGCTCAGCCCTGGGATGGTGTGGGGTGCAGAGCAGTGCTGGGGCTCATCCCCTGGGGCAGCCCTGGGGTGCAGAGCCGAGCTGGGGCTCATCCCCTGCTCAGCCCTGGGGTGGTGTGGGGTGCAGAGCAGTGCTGGGGCTCATCCCCTGCTCAGCCCTGGGATGGTGTGGGGTGCAGAGCAGTGCTGGGGCTCATCCCCTGGGGCAGCCCTGGGATGGTGTGGGGTGCAGAGCAGAGCTGGGGCCCATCCCCTGGGGCAGCCCTGGGATGGTGTGGGGTGCAGAGCAGTGCTGGGGCCCATCCCCTGCTCTGCTCCTGGCTGCAGGGTGGGCCAGGATGCTGTGCTGGCACAGGGCAGCAGGCTGGGCCAGGGTCTGCTTCTTGGAGAGATTGATTGGTAGGATTTGGTGAGACTCCTGACTTCTCAATATGTTTTAAAAATTGGCAATGTCTCTGTTTTCTGTAAAGATTCAGGACCAATTTTTCCATTTTATTTCTTCTTTCTTTTATATATATTTTTGTTCCTGAGAGTGTTGAGGCTTTGCAGACCTGTACCTGGTTTCACATTCTGCAGCAGAGGGACCCTGGCAATGCTATCAGCCACCTCCATGCCCCAAGTGCTGTGACAATGTGTGTCTCCAGACCCCTGGATAACTTTAATGTTTTATTCCAGGGCTCTAATTAGCTTCCAGTTCATTGGCAGTACTTGATTAAAATGACAGATTGCTGTTCTAGTGCAGTATACCTGGTTCCTCTTGTTGGCTCATTTTCAGTTGGCCTTTAGGAAAGTATGGGGACCATTTAATGAAGTTTGTATTTTGAAAGGGGGGAAAAAATTGTTGGTGTGTATTGACAATGATGTAGTTCTGGCTGTTGGGTTGCTCTCACTGAAATGTTTTCTTTTTGAAGCAGTGCTGCCTGTTTCAACAAGATGCAGAGCTAGTGGGGCTTTTTAGTGGCATTTTTTTAATTAACAGACTGATTTCCAAATGTCCCAATTAGCTGAGCAGGTTGAATGCTGATAAAGTTTTTGTCCTGAGGCTTCCTCCAGAAATATGTCTGAGTTTTGAATTCCCTGGCTGTGTGGAAGTGTGACCTTGAGACACCAGCATCAGCTCTAGCTGCTGCTGGCAGGGATGGAAACCACTATGTGCCTGGAGTCATCACACATCCACATTCTGACTTGCTCACCTCTCCTTTCTCCCCTTGCTTTTCCCACAAGAAAACCCAGCAAACATTCAGGCACTTTTGCACACAGATATAGGGAAGAAATCTCCAATATCTGAGTCAAATTAAATTATTTTTTCCCATGCTGGAGTGCAGGAGGAGGAAGTGGTTTCTCTTTTGAAATACTATCATGTCAGGCACCATAACATCTCTTAGATGGATGGATAATTAGGCAACTCACTGCTAGAAAATAGTTTCTTGTCATCTATTAGACATGTCTTTTGGAAGTATTGGGCTGGCTGTATATTTCCCATATCTGGAGCTCAGGAGCAAAATCTAATCCCTGATTAAACCTGTGTAATCCTATCTTAGCCAAAGGAGAAAAAAAAAGGGAAAAAAAGCCACTGATGTCAGCACTGTGTTTTCTGGGGATTTATACCTGTTTAATTTAGATCAGAATTTGGCCTTTGTGTCTGGTGTTCTAAAACACTTCATTGATTTATGCAGCAGACACCAGATGGTCCCTGGGCACTCTGGGCAGAGCAGGGAGCCCCAGGACACAGGGAGAGGGGCTCAGGGAGGAGCCCTGAAGCCCAGCCTGCCTGGCAGAGCCTCTTGGTGGCATTTCCAGATGTGCAAACCCCTCTGGGAGGAGAAGGGGCAGCTCTGTTCTCCCTCCTCAGCCCCCTGTGTGACTGGCTGGTTCCCAGGTCAAGGGGTGCTGAGTGGGGTCCTGCAGGCTCAGTCCTGTTTTGGGGTCACTCAGGAAAGGTGCTCTGGGGTTGGGTTTGGCTTTTTGCAGCAGACTGACTTTAATGAGGAGGAGTGAAATGCCATTAATCAGGGTGAGAGCAACAAGATGCTGATGCTTCCTGATCTGATCTGTTGCTTGCTTAGCAGGCAAAATTAGATTCATCAAGTGGCCTGACTTCAGTTAATAAATGTACTGCATCTGATGTGGCAGAAACTGCCTGTCCTGGAGCTCCCTGGAATCTTTTTCTCCTACAGAAAGGAGCAAACCCTCCTCTCTCCAGGCTGATGAGGGGTGCTTGCCCCTTTTAGCTTCATTTCAGCAGTGCCATGGCTCTCAGCCCTTCACCTTGTTTGGCTCACACTGTAGTGAAAGGAGTTGCTCAAACACCTTGCAAGGCCATAATGTGGCTGTGAATGGAGAAAAGTCAGGAGCAGGAGCAGTCCCTGGGAGTGGAGTGCTGTGCCTGGAGATGGATGCTGGTGCAGGCAGAGCCCAGCTCTCCTGCAGGCTGTCCCTGCCCGTCCTTTGCAGAGCTGCTGGAGCCCCTTCTGTGAGGTGTGTAAATATGCATGGAGTCATCTGGGGGCTTTGTGGGATCTGGGACTCTCAGTGCAGGGATTTCAGATGCAGTTTTTATTAAAGGGGAATTGGAAGAGGAAACAGCCAGCCACAGACCCTCCTTTTCAGTATCTTCTGGGCTGTTGTGACAGATGCATGCAGCCCATATTCCACTTTCTCCTGGTGAGGTCATTCCATGAGGTGTCATCCCTGCATGCCCTTGAATCTCTGCAGGACACACTTGTGCTTTGCCTGCAGCCTGGATCCCTGCTGCAGGACCTCGCTGCCCCTGTCTGAGAGCAGCCTGTGCTCTGGCAAACGCCTGGTTTGGGGTGCAGGGGGTGCCCTGGGGGGGTTCAGAGTCTCTCCTGTGGGTCTGCAGCAGTTCCAGCTCCCTCTGGGGCTGGGCAGGTGCAGCCACTGCAGGGAGTGTTTGCACAGAGGAAGGCTGGAAGGAGTTTAACGTGCCCATCAGACCCTGATGGAGATTAAATTGATCAAGAGGAGCCTTGGCATCTTTCTCTGATCTCTGCTAAATATGACAGGCTATGCTGGAGGAGCAAGGGGTGGGATTTGGGCCATGCCTGTGACCTTCTCAGTGAGCATCATTAGCACAGCTGCTGCTGCTCCTCGTTGTGCTAAACAGCCTTTTAATATTGATGTCAAGCAGTTCAGGAGCATTTTCAGCCCCACTTAACCTGGCTGAGGCAGTGCTGGGCACAGAAGGGCTGGCTGCTGGCTCCTGGGTGGGGAAAGGGGCACTTTGAGACCCCACCAGGAGCTGGGGCTGGGTGGGAAGAGCAGGAGGAGTTGAGGGTCAGTGCCAGCAGGGCTGTGGTTCTGCCAGACACCCCCCAGCCCCATGAGATCTGTGTGCTCAGGGGGACTCGTGGTTTTGCTGGTTTTGCTCTTCTCTGAGTTGAAGTGGTTTTATTTGCATTGCAGGGGCTGAAGCAGAGTTAGCTGTTTGTGTGGGGCTCTCAGCTGTAGCAGCACGCTGATGCTTCCTGATCTGATCTGTTGCTTGCTTAGCAGGCAAAATTAGATTCATCAAATGGCCTGACTTCAGTTAATAAATGTACTGCGTCTGATGTGGCAGAAACTGCCTGTCCTGGAGCTCTCTGGAGTCTTTTTTCTCCTACAGAAAGGAGCAAACCCTCCTCTCTCCAGGCTGATGAGGGGTGCTTGCTCCTCCAGGAGAGGCAGCAGCAGAGGCACTGGGCAGAGTAACTGCTGAGTAACTGCTGAGTAACTGCTGAGTAACTGCTCAGCACACCTGGCACGGGGTGTGCAGGGGCTCATGGCCCCAGTGCAGAGCTCAGGCTTGTCCCCATCCTGTAAGTGACACTGATAGCCTTGAGGTTAGCTTAAGGAAGTTTTCTTAGTGCTCCTCCCTGCTCATTCCAGGGATGCTAATATGTTCAGTCAGAGGATGAACTGATTTCTGAAGTGCCAGTTATATTGCACATAGCTCACAGATGGCAGGGATCTGCAGTGGTGCTCTGCACAAGTCTCAGTTTGCAAGGGAGAGGGAAAGGTGGAAGATGTTCTGGCTGTAAACACAATTTTCTTCTGCATTTCAGCATTTCTATTATAAAGAATGTCTTTTTAAGAAGCCTATTAACAAATGTGTCCCTCTGAAGAGCAGCTGCAGAAGGAATTGGTTTGACCTCTGCTTCTTTAATTGCTTTTTGCTCTGTTGGCCTAGAAATGGATGTTGCTATTGTGTAAATTACTGTGACAGTGGGAAAAGAGCTCATGAGATCAGGTGTGTAGTTTCTGTCAGGAAAATAAGCTTCTTAAATGGAAAGCAACATCTACCAGTTCATAACCAGAGTCTGGGTCAGTCTGAAAATCCCAAATGTTAATTACTGAATTTTCTGCTATTAAGCAGCTCCATGCTGTCACTGTTTTCATGGCCAAAGGCAGATTGAATCTGAAATTTACTGTGAGCTCCTTTCAGACTCTGTCAGGGGATGTTCAGATATCAGGGAGCACAGCTCAGTCCACTTGAGCAGTCCCCTGGGCTCAGTGTGAGGCAGAGTGCTCAGCTGCTGCCCATGCAGCTCCCTCCACCTGCTGTGGAACAAGCCAGGGCAGTGAAACACTCGTCTTAGAAAATTAGGATTTTAGTTATCTTGCTGAAAACAATTAAAAGTTAGAAGGGAGTAGTTATCTGAAACTTAAATAATTGATTGTCTGTAATTTTGTGCTTGCTCAGCTGTGCTTACAATGGGAAAAGAAACTAGTGAGGGGACCCAAAGGAACACAGGCAATGCAACCAGAAACCCATTCTTTGGAAAATTTGACATCCCCAGAAATCATTTGATAGAAAAGGTCAAGAGTTCAGGGTGAGGAAGACTCACCTCACTTCCTCCTTTTAAGACCCCTCCCCACAAAAACGACCCCAGACTTAATTTAAGAATTCAATCAATGCTTAATAGCCATTCAAGCTAATTACCAATGGAAGTGAGGATGGGAGAGGGCTGTTATTATGAATATGTATTTGTTTGAACCCTTTGCCAATAAATAAACTCTGTGATCACCTGTGATTTTTGCAGTGCTATCAGAGGATTACCTCACTCAGAATAAACACACACTTTGTAACTTTAAATTGTTAGAGAGTCTTTTGTCACAGCTGAGTATCAGTGTTAGACCAACACTCTTATTTTGAGAAGCTGCTGTGGAGAAGCTGTGGGTTTGTGAACCTGAGCTCAGTCTAGTGCTACCTCTCATGGTCTGTGTGAGAATGAGCACTTGGCCTTGGAAAATATCTTCACTGTTCCTCAGCAATAAGTCCCTGTGCTATCCACAGTAGTTAATGAGAGAAGCAGCAGTGCTTGTATAATTAGCCCATTAATACCCCAAAGGACTCAGCGTGCTAATTACCTGACACAATGAGATTAGCAAGTTGCATTACAAGAATTCAAAATACTTGGATCAGCAGTGGAATAACAGGTGCCCTTAGCTAGCACACCTGCTTGTTTTATAGTCCTGGCATGGAGTGTTTTGGGAGAATTGGTATGCCTGGGGTGCTTCTCCACTGTTAATTTAGCCTGTGATTAATTGATGGCCTGTAAGGCTTCTTGATTTAAATTACTTGGTACAGTCTCCCAGGATTAGGCTTCATCTTCCTTCATTTTACTAAACCAAAAAAAGCCAAACCAGAACCAAATTAAAAAAAAAGAAAAAAAACCCTAAAACCCCCACAAACCCAAAAACGCTGAAAAAAAGAAAAAAAAAAAAAAAAAAAGAAAAAAGAAAAAAACATCCTATCGAAAATTTTGGGTTTGGGGTGTTTTTATGTAGTTTTATCACAACGTTTGCTTTCTGTAGGCTAATAAATCATAGCAAAGCATTCAGTATAGTCCTGTTAGCTACACCTGTGATCCATTGCCTTGTAGGAGAGCTCATTAATAACCCTGACAAGCTGTGTATTAGTTGGAGATGGATGGCTTAGAATTCCTGACCATGTCCTCAGAAGGTGGCCTTTCCAAAAAACACCAGCCTGGCCTCTTGACAGGGACACTTGCTTGGCATCCTGGTGGCCTCAGTCCTGGATGACTGATGGGACAGGCAGAAGAGATGCAGCCTTCCTGCTGGGGTGGTGCACCCCAGATCATTTCTAAATGTCAGGGGAAGACAGACTTGCAGGGCTCTGGGTTGCAGGGCAGATTTTTTAGAGCAATTATTTGAACAAATTACTTGGGCATTTGAAGGTTTGCTGTCACCTAAAATATCCACAGGGGATTTGGGTGAGCAGAGCCATCTCTGCCCATACACTGTGTGTGCCAGAGCTGTCAGAAGGGATAAAGTGAGATGTAATCTGGCTCTGCTTGACCTCAGGAGTGCACTGGCAGGGCAGGTGGTGCCTGAGTCACCCAGAGCAGGTCCCAGGCTGGCACAGAGGGGAGGCTCAAGCAGTGCTGGCCGTTTGGGGGTTGTAATGGGAAATGCACAGCCTTGACAGAGCTGTGTGCTTGGAGGGAGGCTCAGTGCTGTGCCTGCCCGTGGGGGGTGCACACAGCAGGGTGATGCCATGGGGGCTCCCAGATGCTGTTTTGCTGCCAGTGCTGGTTTCCAGCAGCCTGGAGAGCTGGTGCTGCTGGCAGGGGCTCCATGCCAGGCTGAACATGCTCTGCCTGCACCAGCCCAGCTGGATCTGGAGCTCCTGTAGACATTTGTCCTTAAAAACCCCTCTCTTTCCTGAGGAGATTTTTTAATCACTAATATTCCAGGCAGTGCCTGTGGATATCCTGGCTTCAGCTTGCAAAGACTTTGTTTCAGCTTTCTAATGAGTTGAGACAAAAAAAACCCCAAATCATTTTATGAATCTACTTTAGCTATTCATGGTAAATACCTGTGGTAACTGTGGATTTGTCTTGTTTGTTCAAATTGTGTTTGAACATTTGAACAATTGTATTTGTATTTGTCTGTAACACAGCTTATTTTATTCCTTCCAAGCTCCTGTTTCTCTAACATTTTTCAGAGTTACATACCCAAAATGCTGCCATCTGGCACCTGGACACGTAGGAGCTGGTGGTGGACAGTGGTCAGGACAAACTCAGGCACTCTCTGTATTCTGGTATTGAAGTTTGCAGTTTGTTACAGTGGGTGTGGGTGAGCAGGGCTCAGCTGGGAGCTGCCAGACACAGCTCAAAGCTCAAACAGGCCCAGAGGAGTGAGATAACAAAGCAAGGGGGTGAAGCAAGGGTGAGGGGTGCAGGGACAAGAGCAAGGGAGCCAGAGGGTGTCTGAGGGTGTGAGAGCAAGAGAGCGTGGTCTCCTTTTACAAAGTCTTAAATCTCTTTTTCTATGTTGAATATTCTACTCTTTCACTAACCAATCTAACACAAGATACAAATTCTCTGACATTTACATCCAACCTATGGGAATGGCTACATTACCATGTTTTACAACTTATCTCTAAGCCTTGTGTCAGACCCTTCCTGCCATGCCAGGAGAGGGTCTCTGCTGCTCTTCGGTGTTTGCAGCAGCTGGCGTTATCTCAACACGGACCATTTACCGATTACCGCAGCGGCTCCTTTGTCTCGCTGCGGCCGTGGTGGGTGGCTGAGCGCTGGCTGTGCCCTGACCGTGCCGTTCCTGCCTCTCTCTCCGCAGTGTACGGGCACAACGTGAAGAGCAGCAACGATTTCATCGGGCGCATCGTGCTGGGGCAGTTCGCCACGGGCGCGCCCGAGTCCGGCCACTGGCGGCGGATGCTGGGCGCGCCGCGCACGGCGGCGGAGCAGTGGCACAGCCTGCGCTCCCGGCAGGACTGCGACCGCGTGTCCCCCGCCTCCCTGGAGGCCACCTGAGCGCGGGGCCACCGGCAGGCCGGGCGGAGAGGGAAACGCCGCTCCTCGCACCCCTGGGTTGGAGCATCGCCCCGGTGAGCCCTGCCCCCCTCCCTGCACATCTGTGCTGTGCTGTGTGCATCCCCCAGGCTGTGCAGGGACCAACCCCTGGGTTAGAGCATCGCCCCGGTGAGCCGTGCTCCCCTCCCTGCACATCTGTGCTGTGCTGTGTGCAGGGACCAGCCCCGGGTTAGAGCATCGCCCCGGTGAGCCGTGCTCCCCTCCCTGCACATCTGTGCTGTGCTGTGTGCATCCCCCAGGCTGTGCAGGGACCAATCCCTGGGTTAGAGCATCGCCCCGGTGAGCCGTGCCCCCCTCCCTGCACATCTGTGCTGTGCTGTGTGCGTCCCTCAGGCTGTGCAGGGACCAGCCCTGGGTTGGAGCATCGCCCCGGTGAGCCATGTCCCCCTCCCTGCACATCTGGCTGCAGCTGTTTCCTGGGGCTGCACATCTGTGCTGTGCTGTGTGCAGGGACCAGCCCCGGTTAGAGCATCGCACATCCGTGCTGAGCTCCTGCGTCCCCTCAGCCCCTGCAGGGACATCTGGCTGCAGCTGTTTCCTGGGGCTGCACATCTGTGCTGTGCTGTGTGCAGGGACCAGCCCCGGGTTAGAGCATTGCCCCGGTGAGCCGTGCTCCCCTCCCTGCACATCTGTGCTGTGCTGTGTGCATCCCTCAGGCTGTGCAGGGACCAGCCCTGGGTTAAAGGCATTGCCCTCTGAGCCGTGCCCCGCTCCCCGCACATCTGGCTGCAGCTGTTTCCTGGGGCTGCACATCTGTGCTGTGTGCAGGGACCAGCCCTGGGAAGCAGGGGTAGCTGGATGGAGGAGCTGCGAGCTGCCCCTGCTGCCCCTCCACTCCACATCTCGTCCTCTCGGAGATACAAGTACCCCGTGTGCTCTCGTTGGTGAACGTGGTGATTAGGCTAAGTTTTTTAAACCTGTGGTGAAGTCGGTTCTGGCTGCGGTTTTGTCCTCGTTCTATTTTGCCAGGACCCAGTGCTGGTGGTGTGTGTGTTTGTGTGGCCCCACGCCAGAGGGACCCCTGTCCCCTCGGTGCTGACCTGCCAGTCTCCATAGCAGTCTGTGTGCGTAGTGGATTCCGTGCTGATGTAGCAAAACAAACATTTCCAGTAGCGTCTGTCCTGGGAAAACCAGCTCGCATCCTTTCAAACGTACTGTGCAAAAAACCAAAACCTGCTCCAGGGATTCTGGCGGTTCGGAGCCAGAAAAGACAATTTTAATTCTCTCACAGACTGCAGTGGCTCTTTCTGTGTTGTGTGTGTTTGCCCAGGTAGTTCTTCAGGTCACCAAGTGAACTTAGCTACGGTCAAGCTGTCCTGTCAGTTGCTTCTGTACATTTTATTTTTCCACAGTGTATTGTCTGGTATGATGCAGATTGTATATTTATTGAAAATAAAATTCTATTGAATCGTGCCACATGGATTGGGAGTGATGCTTGTTGAATTCACCTTTGTGCTGAGCTGCTTCAGTTATGCTTAGGGCAGAGGGAAATCTGAAATGCTGTTACTCACTGCAGATAAACTGGGAGCAGTTTGAGAGAACCAACCTGGGCACCTGCTGCTGGAGGTCAGCCTGGATGCCTTGGCCTGGCCATGGTGGTTCCCAGCCCTGGGGCTGGATGTGTCAGACTCCAGAGATGGCACGTGGCAGGAAGGGCAGCACTCATCTCCCTCCTCTATTCATTCAATGAAGCCCAAAATGAAACCCCAGTACCTCCTGTACTTTTAATATTTTGATTTTTAAATAGGAAAAAATACAACACATATAAGCCTATTTCACCCCTGTTATTTAGCTGCTAGAGTTTAGGCACAGGTGAGTCTTAAAAAGCAAAACAAAGCCCAACCACACCAAAACAACCCAAACCAAAAAAATCTCATTGCTTGCTTTGGCAGGTGTCAGTGTGTGGGTCAATAATCGCTGCTGCTGTGCAGGTGTTCCTGCTCCAGGGCAGGTCTGTGTGGTGGCTCTGACACCCTTCAGCACTTTGCCCATGGCCCCTGGCTGCCTGCTGGGTGGCAGCAGCACAGGGCAGTGGGCAGTGCTGCCTGCAGGGCTCTCCAGGGCTCCTCTCCCGAGCACACTGTGGGTGCTGGGCAGCAATTCTAACCTGCCCCTCTGCAGCATGGAATCTCTGCTCTGCCCTGCAGTGAAGCTGATGGCAAATCTGTTCTCTGGCTTCCTCCTGGTTTGTTCATGAGAAAATCAGAGTGCAGAGGGACCCCAGGGGCAGTCCTGGGCAAACATGCTGTAGGAGGCTGATCTCTTCCTGCAGCTCACAAAGGCTCAGGCAAGGGGCTGTAGTTTCAGCAGTTACTGTGGTTGACATTAATGTTCTTCCATGTGGGCTGCAGAATGAGCTCAGGATGTCCATGAGAGCAGACACATGCTCTGCTCAGCACTGGGGATCAAATGTGAACAGAAGATAACCTTGCCTGAGTCTGCCCTTGAAGCCATGAGGTATCTGTCCCAGAGTGAACAGTCATGCACTGAGGATGCCAAACTTGGTGAGGGTGCCCAGAGGGAAGGTCAGTGAGAGCAGAGCAGCAGCAGGCTGGGGAGCTGCTGGCCTGCAGAGCACACAGAACGGGAGGGAGGGATTGTGGCCGTGCTCCTGGCTCTGCAGCCAGCAGGTGAGGTGCATCTCATGTCTGGACAAGTTGGAAGGTGACCCAAAGTGCAGCTGCAGCTGGCACTGCCTGCACGACGTGCCTGTGCTGTCCCAAAAGCTGCTGCCAGCTGCTGTGCCACGGGGCTGGTTGGTAGAAACCAGCATAAAAACTGTTCAGGATCTCTGCTCCCTCTTCAAATATGAATATTTGTGCTTTGGGAGTAGATTAATATGCTCGAAAGATTTCTGTTCCATAGTTTGCTAAAAGTTGTTTATAACATTGGCTTTATCTGAGGATGGCACACAGGAAAGAGGGGAAGAGGCATGGAGTCATGTCTTGACTTCTAATAACACAAATTCCTTCATTTTTAGTGCTCTGCTGTAGCAGTAGGCTTTTCCTTGAGCCAGTTAATTTCAGATCAATGTATGGAAGGGGAGAGGTGTTCTTAAAAGGCTTTATTTAATACAAAGTAAATTTAATATAAAAAAGTTGATTGAATGAGTTACTGTCTCTGGAGTAAGTCTGGATGCTTTACTGTACTGAATGCTTGGTGTCACCCCAAATTGTTTATATTTGAATCTCTAAAAATGGGTCCAAAATGTGGAAAAGTTTAATCTGTACCTAAGAATAAAAAGGGAACAGCATTGAGAGTGTTCCTAAGCAGTTCCTTCAGTGCTGATTTAAGGCATAAATTGGAAATTGAGCAGAACTACAAAACTGTATAGTATTTGTGCCTGTACTATTTCCCTTATAAGTGCAACAGTTAGAATTTTATACATTGTTTTTAAAAATCTGAAGTTTATGTCTGACAAAACGTTGACCACAGGAAGGAGACACGCTGGATGATATTGGTACAGACTGCTGTATCATGTCGGGTTTTGCTGTTACCTGAGGGCCGTGGACCCAGCACAGACTTGGCACTGACTGAATTCCTGGAGCAGCCTTGGAGCCCCGGGCACAGCTGCGGGTTCCTCCTTCCAGGCTGCTTAAGTGTTTAAGTGTGTCAGCCCATTGCCTTGCTCTGGGAAAAACTCCCGGATTAAACACAGGAAAAAACCAAAAAAACCAAAACAACAACAACAACAACAAAAAAAAAAGAAAAATCCCCAAAAAACAAATCACACCTCCCTCGCCAAACCAAACCAAAAAATGAGAGAGAAAAATGAGCACAATGGGGCACGGACGTGTTAAACCCCACTGCCCTGGGAGCCTTTTCCTGCTTCCCTCCCGGGTGCCCCGGTGCAATCACGGGTCTCGCCCGGTCCCTGCCCGTTCCCTGCCCGGTTCCTGTCCTGTCCCTGCCCGGTCTGTCGCCCCGAAGGACGGGCTCCTCCCGCTCGGGAGCCCCGAGCCTCCTCCGCTCCTCCGGGCGGCTCTGCGGGACGGGGACACTGAGCACCGCTGGGGATGCACCTGGGGGGCCGGGAGGGATGATGATGATGATGATGATGATGATGATGATGATGATGATAATGATGATGATGATGATGATGATGATGATGATGATGTCCTTGCTGTCCTTACTGCCCCGCGGGGACACAGCGCTGTGCGAGCAGCGCACGGGACCCCGCTCCGCTCCGCTCGGCCGGGACGCGCTCAGCGGGGCCGGGGGCGGGCTGCGAGGAGCCGGCGCTCGGGGGAGGGGGCAGCGCGGCCCCGATACCCGCCCCGATACCCGCCCCTATATCCGCCCACAGCCCGCGGGGCCCGGCCCGAGCGACCCCCGCCGCCGGAGGGACCCGCACGCCGGCCGGACCGACCCGGGACCCGGCGGGACCCCCGAGCCCTGCGGGACCCCCGAGCCCTGCGGGACCCCCGAGACCTGCGGGACCCCCGAGCCCCGCGGAACCCTGAGCCCTGCGGGACCCCCGAGACCTGCGGGACCCCCGAGCCCCGCACACCCCCAAACCCCGCGCACCCCGAACCCTGCGAGGACTCCGAGGCCCTGCAGCACCCCCAAAACCCTGCACCCCCCAAACCCTGCACCCCCCAAACCCTGCACCCCCAAACCCTGCACACCCCCAAACCCTGCACCCCCAAACCCTGCACCCCCCAAACCCCGCGCACCCCCCAAACCCCGCGCACCCCCAAACCCCGCGCACCCCCAAACCCGCGCACCCCCGAACCCTGCACACCCCCAAACCCTGCACACCCCGAACCCCGCTCCCCGAACCCCGCACACCCCCAAACCCCGCACACCCCCAAACCCCGCACACCCCCGAACCCCCGCTCCCCCAGACCCCGCTCCCCCGAGCCCCGCGCACCCGAACCCCGCTCCCCCAAACCCCGCGCACCCCGGCGGACCGGAGCGTGCCCGGCTCCGGCCATGGGCAGCGGGCGGGCGCTGCGGCTGCTGCTGTTCGCCGCCCTGCTGGGCACCCAGGCGTTCCCCCAGACCAACATCAAGATCAGCCAAGGTGAGCGCTGGGCGGTGGTGGCGGGGAAGGAGCGGGTGTCCCTCCCGCGGGGCTGGCAGCTGCTTTCCCCCTGCCCCAGAAATCCCGGACTTTCTTTGGAACCAGCTTCGTTCCTCACCTTAGGGACGTGCCAGGGACAGTCCCGGTCCTTGTTTCGGGATGGCAAAGATCCCTGTGCTGGCTCTGAGAGCCATCAGGTCCCTCGTTTATTCGCACTTACTGCATGTGAAACAAATACGGGGTTCTCCTTATTTCCCCTTCTTTTCTCTGACTCCTGAATGCCACTTGGATTTCTTCCAAACTTTTCCGTACTGTGGGTGCAAGTGAGAGTTTGAACCCTGTTAGGTTTATTGGGACTGTGAGTGGAGAGGGACTCTGTTAGTGCTGCTTGGTGAGATCATGAGAAAAGGGATCGATACGAGCCCGGCTTTCCTGCCAGACGCCTAATCCGTGGGAGCTTTGCCAAAACCAATTAAGGAGGAAAAAAACTCTGCAAGATAACTTCTGTCTGTCAGTGCCAGCTGCAGGAGCTTTGCTGCCGGTATTGGCTGCAGCCTCACAACTCCAAACATACATGGCAGAGCATCTGAAGCTGTAAAACCAGCTTGGTTTCATTAAAGAATTTTAAAAAGCAACACCCTCGGTGTGAGAGGATGTCCCTCCCAATGTGCTTCAACTGATGTTTACTATTTTACTTGAAAACTTTGTGACATGTGCCTGAAAAACACTTCAGGGTGTGTAAAATATTGCCCAGTTATGAAATTCATGTCCGTCAGTGGATGTACCATCCCCTGCAGCTCCATACACCCCCCAGGGACACTGAGACCACGGCCCCTCCCCAGATCACTTCTCTGGAAGGTGGATGCTCAGTGAGAGACTCTTTCATCCCTTAAGGAAAAACAAACACTGCAAGTAACATGAAGGTGTCATTGTTTGCCCATGGCCAGGGCTTGAGGCTGAGGCATCTCCACATCACACAGCAGCTGTTGTAGCCCTGCCCTCCTGTTCAAATGCTCATTCTGAGGTTTACTCAATGAAGAGGATGTGCTGGGATGGACACCTGGCTCAGCCTGCACCCCCAGCTCAGCCACAGGCAGTTTCTGCTGGAGTCATCCTGGGGTGGGTTCTTGGGGTGCCCCATCCCCTCTAACTGCCCACAGCTGCAGCAGTGCTGAGCCTGGCACAGCCCTGAGCTGCTGAGAGGTGACTTGTGCTGCCCCTGAGCCCAGCTCAGCCAGCTGGGACCCCTGCCCACCCCTCACTCCCACCTCACAGCCCTCGGGCTCTGCCCTGGGAAGGACCAGAGCTCCACATGGCAGGGATCCCCTCAGCTCTTCCCTGCTGACATTAACTTCAGACGAAGCCTCTGAGTGTTGATGGACTCTCTCCAAACCCAGCTGCTTGCCAGGACCTGGAGAGGCTCACTTGCCTTTCGAGGTCAGATGGCAGCATCAGCTTGTGGATGTGCCAGGGGGGTGTCTCCCAGCTCCTCTGAGTTTTGAGGAAAGCTGTCAGCTGTTGATGAAATGGAATTCTTTGATTCTCTGCTGCCAGCACTGACCTGGGCTGGTCTGCTGTCCAAAACCCTTTGACGGAGCTGCAGCCCCTCAGGAGTCTCCCTTGGCCTGGGCATCTCTTGGCAGCCTCTCCTAGCCTCAGATCTCACATCTCAAACCCTCAGGTCGCTGGAAGTGAGGCAGCATTGCTCCTTGGGATGAAGTTTCCAGGAGCAAACCTGCCCTTCACCAGCTGAGTGCAGGGGATTCATGCAGCTGGTGGAAGGTTTTTTCCCAGTAGCATCCTGAAGTGAAGAGAAACCCCTGTGAAACTGGCTAGGATTTTCTCAGTTAATTATTTCTAGCTGGAAATGGGCCAGCTAGGGAAGTGAAACTTTTTTTGGCAAAGCAGTGCCAGCTTCTGTATGATTTTGATAAGTGATTTTCCTGGTATTTCTACAGTGGGGCTCAGCTAGCAAATAAATAAAAAGGCTCAAATTTGGCACTGACACAAATGCAGAGAGCACAAAACTTTATTTCTGACCCCAAATATTTGTTTTCCAGCTTTTCTGAGTTAGTAACAGCTGCTTGATCTGAATTTCATCCTCAGCTGAGTCTGGACATCTATTTTGCTGGTGCTGCTTTAAAACATGGTCCTGCCCTTAAAACTGCTGCATTGTAAATAAAAAAAGGGGAGAAAATATTCTTGCCATCGTTTTTCACCAGGAATTTGGGGACAAATGGATGAACTGACTTGGGATTGGGGGGAGCTCCCCATGCTGAGGCATTGGCTGTGCTGATATTTTGCTGGTGTGCTTAAAAGTGAGGATTTGGTCTAAAAAAATCCCAAATGCTTCCCCTGTCACCTTCTAGATCAAAAGCTGCTGGCTTGGGTTGTGAGGCTTTCCTGTAGAGCCATGAGCAGGCCCCTATGCTCACAACCCACCATCAGACTTCTTATGGTCTTTCTGCTACAAATATTCCAAATAAAGCAGCTCCCCTAATTGTTCCTGCCTGAAAAACTGGGACCAGTAGTTCTCCTCCAAAGAGACAGCCAGAGCCTCTGATCCTGACCTAACAGACAAGATGCTAATTAAAAGCTGACCTCCCTTATTTTCCTTTTTTGGTATATTTAACCTTAAATTCCTTCAGGCACCTCTGGTTCACTGAAGCTCATCAAATTAATGCTACCTAATGGGAACCAGTATGGAATAACAAAGAAGGACTGTCTCAATTTCTGACCTGGTTTCAGCTGCTCTGAACAAACACGAGGGTGATTTTCCCTGGCAATTGGGGTCCCCTTTGAGCCAGGACAGTGATGGGATGCTCGCTGCAATTAGCACTCAGGAGTGAAGGCTCCATTTGCTGGGGATGCTGCTGGGCTCAGCCCTGGGAATTTTGCCACCACACTGCCAGAGGTGAGGATTTTGTCAAGGCACCATCATAAAATCCCAGTTGCTGGTGGTGCCTTGTGTGGCACAGAGCTCTGGGCTGTGCTCAGCAGGAAGGAGCAGCCTGGAGTCTCTGCAAGCCAGAGCCTGTCCTTGATGCCCCCGGGACCTGGTGCTGGAGCTGGAGCTCACACTGAGGGTTTGACCCTCGTTCTGCTTTGGTTTTGGTGGAGACAGGGAGCTCTGGCCAGCACCGTGAGGGGAGGAGGGCTTGGCTCCCTGGAGTCTCATCAGCTTTTGGGGTTTCTGGTCCTGCTCCATTGCTGCAGTGAAGGGATTTGCATCTCCCAGGGCTGAGGTTTTACCCAGTGCAGTTGTGGCTGAATGTGGATCAGAGAACTGCACTCTGCATTGCCCCCGAGCTGTTTTTATCTCACCCACTCTGCCCAGAAGCTATTTTACTCTTCCAGCCCCTCAGGCCTTATCTTTGCTCCTCCATAGCCCACAATCAGTGCAGATGAGGATGGGAGAGCCCCCTGGGCCCGTGAGGATTTGTTGCTCTGCAGGGATGGCTGGGGGGTGACAGCCCCACAGGGACTGGCAGCTCACTTGGCCATGTTCAGGGGAAAAAAAGACACTTTGCATTTGTGGTTTGTCACCTGGGGACAGGACTGACAGCAGGGACCCTGTGGGCTGGCTGGTGGCTGCTTGTAGAACACTCAGAGAGCCCCATGTGGAAAGAGCTGATGAAAGCTGAAATTATCACCCAGAGCTGCCAGCACTGGCACAGGGAAGGATTTGGCTCTGTGGATGCTCACACAGCTGCTTTGGATTCACCTTGCCTCTCTTTTTCTCCACACTGCTGGTACAGCCACAGCCACATCCCTTGCTTCTGGCAGGGTTTTGCTCTCCCCACCCTCAGGGAAAGCCATTCCCCAGCCCTCTGTTCTGACCTCTCTGGGCTTGAGCCTGTTACCTGCTTGGATAGTCTGATGGCATCTGACATGTGCCCTCACCCTGCAGCCCACCTGCCCACGGCCCCGTGGCTTTGCAGCAGCACTGGCCCCAGACCACCATCCCTGGGTGTGGGGCTGGCTCAGGGGCAGCTGGCAATCCCCCCAAAGCAGAGTGGAGCCTGTGTGCCCCAGGAGCTGAGGGTGCTGAGTGTGCATCTGCCCACGGTGGGAGCAGAACAGCAGGAGTCAGAGCAAGGAGTTAATGGCACTGCTGTGCTCAGAGGCAGCTACAAAGGCTCCAAAAGGACTCCTGCCCCCACAGGGCCCCTTTTGGGGCAGCTGTGCTGGAAAGGAGGGGAGGAGGAGCAGCTCCAAGGGCTGGCTGTTATCTGGTGGGGCAGATAGGCTGGCAGTGCTTGGCTGGCTGCCCCTGGGGCTGACCCAGAGCCTACGTGCAGGGCTGCACCCAGGGACAGCGACAGGGATGGGGCTGTCCCCAGACAGCTGCAGGCTGTCCCTGCAGGAGGGCAGAGCACAGCCATAACCCCCAGCCTGGCTGTCAGCTCCTGTCCCAGCACTGTGGCTCCAGTGCTGCTGATAGGAGCCCTTATCTCAGCAGCAAATGTCTGTGCCTTTATTTTAAGCATCCTCTACCTAAAATGATGTCAAGCTAGCTTGGAATGTCCCTCTGTAGACAGATGAGAAATGCACAACTTGTTGAAAAGATGAAGAAACTGAGAAATGCACAACTTGTTGAAAAGATGAAGAAACTGAGAAATGCACAACTTGTTTAAAATGTGTTTTGGCTTCTGCACGGCTCCTGCAGCAGCTGGGATTCCTGGGTTTCCCCTGGGTGCGTTTGGAGGTGGAGTGCCAGGGTGAGGTGGGGCAGCAGGGCTGGGCACTCTGCCTCCAGCACTGCTCAGCTGCCTGGCCAGGCTGTCCCAGCAGCAGCACGGGGTGTGTGTGCTCTGCCCCCAGCCCTGCCCGAGCCTGTGCATGCCTACTCCTGCCCGCTGTTCTGGACAGAGTACGAGGGGCACTGCTACCGCTACTTCCCCGTCAACAAGAGCTGGGCCGAGGCCGACCTCTACTGTGCTGAGTTCTCCATCGGCATCAGGTCAGCCAAGCTGGCCTCCATCCACAGGTGAGGGGGGCAGGAGCAGCCTGGGGAGGAGGGAAACCAGGGGAAAATCCCCTTCCCACATCACAGCCTCTGTGCCAGCTGCAGGCTCGTGTTCCATCCCTCTGCAGCCCAGTCCAGGCTGATGCACAGGTCACACAAAGGCAATATAGAAAATAAATGCCTGTTCCTGGACTGGCAGGGAAACTGGCGTAGCATTCCCTAAATTTCCCCAAACTGTGGGTTTTTTTTACTCTTGAAAGAGGGATAGAAGTACAGTATGATTCCACAGGCTGTTTCCCTTTTCCCTCTCCCACAGCTCTCACCAGCACTGTGCTCCTCTTGCAGACTTTGCAAAGCAACCAACAGCAGAGAGGAGCAGGGGACACATTTGCCCAAGAATGTTTAGGGCCATTTGACCATTTGCTGCCACATCCTCTTGATTGGCCTTTATTGCTCTGTTTGGCAGCTGGGAAGAAAACGTGTTTGTGTACGACCTGGTGAACAGCCGGGTGCCCGGCATCCCCACGGACATCTGGACAGGACTCAACGACCTGCGGCAGGTGGGCGCTCCTGGGATCACAGTGGCTCTGCAAAGTTCGTGTCCTGGTGTGAAGGACAGGTGTCTGCCAATAAAGGCAAAAGTTTCTCTTTGAAATGGAGAATGTAAACCCCCTCCCTCCAAATTATTATAATTTTGAAATTAAGGGGCTCTCAGGCAAAGATATGGGAATTAGGAATAACAGTTCTTTACTAGGAAAATTAAAATAGAAATATAGTATTACAAAGAACAATCCCAAACTCTGCCAGAGTCAGAATCCAAGCTGACACCCGTCAGTCAGTCAGGGTGTTGGCAGCAGTCCCATTCAATGGTGGCTGCATCCTCCTGCAGTGGCAGATGTGGTTCAGCTGGAGCAGTGCTCCTGTAGAAGGTGCAGTTTCCCTCTGAAGCTCCAGGGATGATGTGGAAAGGTCTGGCTTTCCTCTGGAATCCAGTGGGAAGAAGGTTCCTTGGTGTCCAAAATCTCAGTTTTTATCTGGGTAGGAAAGGCTTGGCTCCTCCCCTGGCTGGAGCATCTCCCAGTGGGATGATGTAATTTTATCAGTCATGCACTGTGACTCAATGGCCATTAACAGGAGATATCTCCTGGAGGGAGGATGGGCTGTGGGAAGATAAAGATGATTGCCCCAGCTGGTTTTTAACAATGGCCCATTAACAGGAGATATTCCCACAGAGATAAGGGTCACTGCCACACCCAGTTTTTAACAATGGCCCGTTGACAGGAGATATTCCCACAGAGATAAGGGTCATTGCCACACCCAGTTTTTAACAATGGCCCATTAACAGGAGATATCCCCTGGAGGGAGGATGGGCTGTGGGAGAGATAAAGATGATTGCCCCAGCTGGTTTTTAACCATGGCCCATTAGTAGATAATATGTGCCAGGAGATAAGGGTCACTGCCCCACCTGGTTTAACAGATGGGGACAGAATTCACATTTCTGGCCATATCAACCCAGCACAGTTCACTTCTCTCTATTCTGCTCCTGAAAAGCCACTTCATTTTCTTCTTTTTCCCTTATGCCCCTTTAATCAGGCAGTGGCATAGAGTCTGTGGTGCAGCATGTAGAGAAACTTATTTCACCTATTCCAGTCTACTTTTAAAAGAGAAGTGTTACCACTAATTATTCATATCACATTTTATTACTGGATTAACAGATTATTGTGCTGCTGGTCCAAGAAGAGCAAATGAACTGAAAAGGCCTTCAGTGTCAAAAATCACCAAGTTCCATAGCTCTCTTGTGATACTCTGTGACTTTTGGAAGCTGACATGTTGGAAATATATAGTCTAATATGTTAGAAAGAAAAATGGAGACCATCAGGAGAGCAGTCTCATGTCAGCAAATTTTTTGTAGACACTGGAAAAGGAATGAAAAATGAAAAGAAATGCAGAACTGGGTGGGGGTGTTAAAAAATATATATAGATTTAATTTCTGGGCTCCCCCTGGTGAGAACACTGCAAAATGTGGGGCTGCTCTTGGCAAATTTCCAGTTGTAGAAGCCAAATGTGCTGTTTGGACTTTGCTGAGTGGTGTCTGTTGAGTCCCTGAGTGGTGGCAGACTGTCCCCTTGTCCCCTGGGCTGTGTGGCACTGGGGATGGAATGCTGAGTGTGACACTGTCCCCTTGTCCCTGGGCTGTGTGGCACTGGGGATGGAATGCTGAGTGTGACAGACTGTCCCCTTGTCCCCTGGGCTGTGTGGCACTGGGGATGGAATGCTGAGTGTGACAGACTGTCCCCATGTCCCCTGGCTGTGTGGCACTGGGGATGGCAGTGCTGAGTGTGACAGACTGTCCCCATGTCCCCCTGGCTGTGTGGCACTGGGGATGGCAGTGCTGAGTGTGACAGACTGTCCCCTTGTCTCTGGGCTGTGTGGCACTGGGGATGGAATGCTGAGTGTGACACTGTCCCCTTGTCCCCTGGGCTGTGTGGCACTGGGGATGGCAGTGCTGAGTGTGACAGACTGTCCCCTTGTCCCCTGGGCTGTGTGGCACTGGGGATGGCAGTGCTGAGTGTGACACTGTCCCCTTGTCCCCTGGGCTGTGTGGCACTGGGGATGGAATGCTGAGTGTGACAGACTGTCCCCATGTCCCCTGGCTGTGTGGCACTGGGGATGGCAGTGCTGAGTGTGACAGACTGTCCCCATGTCCCCTGGGCTGTGTGGCACTGGGGATGGCAGTGCTGAGTGTGACAGACTGTCCCCTTGTCCCCTGGGCTGTGTGGCACTGGGGATGGAATGCTGAGTGTGACAGACTGTCCCCTTGTCCCCTGGGCTGTGTGGCACTGGGGATGGAATGCTGAGTGTGACAGACTGTCCCCTTGTCCCCTGGGCTGTGTGGCACTGGGGATGGCAGTGCTGAGTGTGACAGACTGTCCCCATGTCCCCTGGGCTGTGTGGCACTGGGGGATGGCAGTGCTGAGTGTGACAGACTGTCCCCTTGTCCCCTGGGCTCTGTGGCACTGGGGATGGCAGTGCTGAGTGTGACAGACTGTCCCCTTGTCCCCTGGGCTGTGTGGCACTGGGGATGGCAGTGCTGAGTGTGACAGACTGTCCCCTTGTCCCCTGGGCTGTGTGGCACTGGGGATGGCAGTGCTGAGTGTGACACTGTCCCCTTGTCCCCTGGCTGTGTGGCACTGGGGATGGAATGCTGAGTGTGACAGACTGTCCCCTTGTCCCCTAGGCTGTGTGGCACTGGGGATGGAATGCTGAGTGTGACAGACTGTCCCCTTGTCCCTGGGCTGTGTGGCACTGGGGATGGCAGTGCTGAGTGTGACAGACTGTCCCCTTGTCCCCTGGGCTCTGTGTGGCACTGGGGATGGCAGTGCTGAGTGTGACAGACTGTCCCCTTGTCCCCCTGGGCTGTGTGGCACTGGGGATGGAATGCTGAGTGTGACACTGTCCCCTTGTCCCCTGGGCTCTGTGGCACTGGGGATGGAATGCTGAGTGTGACACTGTCCCCTTGTCCCCTGGGCTGTGTGGCACTGGGGATGGAATGCTGAGTGTGACAGACTGTCCCCTTGTCCCTGGCTGTGTGGCACTGGGGATGGAATGCTGAGTGTGACACTGTCCCCTTGTCCCCTGGATGGGGTGGGGGCTCCCTGGGGCCGTGCCTCCCACCCTGGGCACTCCCAGCCCTGTGCTGACCCTTTCTCCCGTGCCTGCTGTCAGGAGGGTCACTTTGAGTGGACAGACGGCTCCTCCTTCGACTACCACTACTGGGACGGCAGCCAGCCCGACGACGGGATCCACTCCATCCCCGAGGAGGAGGACTGCGTGCAGATGTGGTACAGGCACAGCAGCGGTGAGCCCCGGGCGCCCCCAGCGCTATTTGCACCTCAGTGCATTCCATCACCCTGCCTCCTGCTCTTCTCAAGGCGTTGCTGGCAGGCAGAGGATTTGCATTTTAATTTTTTAGTGCTGTTTTCTTTTTTTTTCTTTGCAGTGAAAAGGTGTTTTCCCTTTCACCATCTACATGCATGCTCATTTTCCCTCTGCTCCCTGCCCATCTCCCTCTCCCATAGTAGCAGCAGGACAGGAGCATCAGCTGCCTTGAAGAATTACCAAATTTAGTCAAATTTTCCCATTTGCCCCTCCCAGACGGGAAACCTGTGGAAACACTCCTTGCTTTGCCAGCTTTTCTCTCCCGTGCTTGGGCCAGGACATCTTGCTGAAGTGGGACAAGCCCCTGCCTGTGCAAAAACCCCACCTCACCCCCCCACTGCAGTGAGAGCAGAGTTCCAGCCTCCCAGATGTGCCTGAATGTCCTGCCCAAGGGCAGCCCACGGATAATTCTGGGGGAGCAGAGCTGTTGGCAGCTGCCCCTCCACTGCCAAGTCCCAGCTGGGTCTCACATCCCCCAGAGGAGGATGCTGGCAGGAGGCATGGCTGTGAATGGCACCAATGGCAGCACATCCCACAGTGGCAGGAGGTCCAGGTCCCAAGGGCAGTGCGTGGGTTCCCTCTTTTGCCCTCTTTCAGCTAATTTTGGTTTTTTTGGAGGGCAGCCCTGCGCTCCTGGAACGACAACGCCTGTGGCAGAGCCTTCCCCTTCGTCTGCAAGATCCCCTCCCTGGCCCTGGACTGAGGCTGTGCCCACACCCCCTCCATCCTGGGCACCTCAGCTGTGCCAGGGGGCACGGCAGGGGCTGCAGAGCTGCAGGGTCCTCCTGGAGCGTGTGGGGATGCCCTGGCACTGAGCACTGCCAGCAGAGGAGCCCCAAGCCTGGCTCTGGCTTAGGGCTTCAGGCATCACACTGTGTTAGAGGAAACCCATGAAATTACCAGCACACCAAACTGCTAGCACCCAAAAATAGCCCTGTGTAGGAAATGCTTTTGCCTGTTGGTCTGTGAAGAGTGGAGGAAAAGTGTTATTTTCTGTTAAGTTATGCTAAACGCCTCTTGTCCATGTAATTTTTCTCTCTGCTAAAATAAATGGCAAGCAGCAGGTGGAGACTCTGGTGTCTTTCTTGCACTGGAGTAGCAGTGACTCCCTGGGGATTTGGGGTTTCATGTGAAAGAAGTTGGTTTTCCCTCTGTTTTGCAGAGGTGTGCTGGGGGAAGCAGCTGCCTGGGCAAGTTTATTTTATCACCCTGCCTGTTTTTCGGGGCAGCCTGTGTGCTCACCCTGCCCTTTGCCTGGGGGTGAGCAGTGCCCCACGGCTCGGCAGCAGCCCTGGGCTGGCAGCTGAGGCTGATCAGGTGTGGCTGCAGGGCAGGTGAGGGGCTGGCACCCCCAGCCCAGCCCCACAGTGCTCCTGGCTGGGAGAGCTTGCAGGGCTGGCTCTGCCCTGCTTCCCTGGGAGATGTTCTGCTGATATCCTCTGTGCACTGGCACCACAGAGGTGCTTCTGTCTCCCAGGTAAATGGTTTTTGGGGAGGTGAGGGTGGTTGTTTGAGCTGCTCATGTGGAGATGGGACACTCCTGCTTGGAGCAGGAGGAAAAACAAGTGGTATTGAGGAAAAACAAGCTTCTCCTGCAGGGGACACAGCTCCAGGGCACTGCTGGAGCCAGCCAGACACAGCAAATCCAGCAAACCTGACCCCTCAGCCCTGCACCATCCAGGTGCCTTTGAGGGAGCCACGAGTCCCTTTTGTCCCTGCTCTGACCCACTGCCTGCAAAGATGAGGAAAGCATTGCCATAAAATTGATGCCACCCATCTTAGAAATAAAACATTCCAAGACCAAAACTTCCCAGGGTGATCACACTGGGTGCAATTGTGAGCTGAGGCTCCCCTGGGAGCTTGGAGCTGCTTCCTCAGATGGCAGTGGAGCTTTCAGCTGAGATATGCTCCCACTTGGAGAGAGGCTGGAAGATTTGGTGGGGGTAATAATGGTGTGGTAAGTGGAATGTGTGTGCTGGAGCAAGTTTCTAAAATAAGAAAGTCATCCCTGATTTTGTATTTTTATGTATAAAAATATTTACACACACACACATATGTAAATGCATAATGCATATAAATGAAACTATAATTTTTAATTGTATTTTTTAAAATATACACACTATTCATATATTTATATGGAAAGTTAGCCATTTGTGTAGTTTTCAGTCCAGCATTGGATGTGTTTTCTAGAGGCTTTTGTTTCACCTGAAAACAATAAATTATGTATGGGTGATAACAGCGTGTAAAAACCAGCTGTTTGAAAAGAAAGCTCTGGGGGGCAGCGAGCTGGATAAAGTAGATGTGGCAGAAAAGGGTTTGAGGAGCAGGACATGGGTGATGAACTCCTGGTGCTGTGTCCTGGGTGGAGCCCAGGGTGGGGCCAGCCCAGTGTCCCCAGTGTCCCCAGTGTCCCCAGTGTGCCCATGGCAGGGCTGGGGGCTGCAGGAGATGCTGCTCCCAGTGCCAAGCTGGCCCCAGTTTGTTTTCCCTGCTCCTCCCCAGTTTATTTTCCTTGCTCCTGCTGGAGGACTTGGAGTTCATCACGGCTGGGGATTGGTATTCCTCCAGCCAAACAACTGGCTTTTCTGCCCTGCAAGTGGTCTGAGATGTTTCAAAAGAAAGGTTAAACCCTTCCCTTGGCAAAGCTGTTTGAAGAGCCGGGCCCTGCTGTGGTTAAAAATATCGCTGATGGGGAGCCCGGTGAAAGCTGTCACCTCCAATTAACATCTTCATTTCCAGGTAAAAAGAGCCCAACATGCATGACCTGAAAGTCAGGACCAAAGTTAATCGGGGCTTTGTTTCCCACCCCACCCCCGTCTTTCTTCTTTGGCTCCAGGGTCCTTACTCAAAAATCAACCCTGTGTCCTTGCCAGTGTCTTCTATTTGACAGTAATCAAATCAGATTCAGGAAACAACGGGAATTTGCACCTCCTTAATGAACTTGTGGTGGATCTGGCTTGATGGAAGATGAGCCACGCCTTTTCTCGGGTCCAGGCTCTGCACGGCCTGGAGCAGCTCCAGATTCCGGGCTGAGCTTCTCCATTTTTCTGTTCTTCCTGCCCCACAGCCCCTCACTCCCTTGTT
This sequence comes from Luscinia megarhynchos, assembly GCA_034336665.1. NCBI lineage: Eukaryota > Metazoa > Chordata > Aves > Passeriformes > Muscicapidae > Luscinia > Luscinia megarhynchos. The sequence continues at coordinate 1,348,692 of CM067577.1, read as the reverse complement.
GCGGTGATTTCTCCCCTCTGGCTCGCTCCGTGGTGCAGCAGTGCGGATCCTGGCAGGGCTGGCACCTCTTTGCACATCACTTGCAAGGGACTGGTTCCCGAGGCTTTCCTCAGGGGCTGAACACCTTCTTTTGCAATGCATGGGAGCTGGGTGAGTGTGCACAGCGTGTGATCCATCCTGGGAGTGAGCCAAAGCAGTCTTTGCCCTCCTGTACCCCGTTTCTGAGCTGTGCAGAGCAGAGCTGCCCCAGCCCTGGCACGGCAGTGGGCAGGGATGGCTCTGCCTGCACCTCTGACCTTCTGACTCCTTTTATTCCTGCTTTTTGTATTTCCTGGGATGTGGGAGATGGATGTCACAGCTCATGGGCACTGCTGCTGCCCTGGCACAGGGTTTTCCTCCCCTGTGATTCTCTTGGCTGCTCTGATGCCTGGCTGGGCTGGGCTGGGCTGGGCTGTCCTTTCCTCTATTCATTCAGTTAAGATTTTTTTTTCTGGGAGAATAAGGGCTGCACGGCTGGATCATGGGCTTTTTCTTGTGCATTTCCCTCGGATTTAATTGCCTGAGCAGTGGCTCAGCTCCTGCCCTGAGGCCAGGATGCCACAGAGTGGTTCCCTCTGACAGAGAACAAAAAACATGCTTTGAGCAGCTCAGGGAGCACATTACACCACCAAAAAAACCCCCCAAGCCACAACCCCCTGTGAGGAATGAGGTTACCCATCTGTGCAGTGGGGTTAGTGTCAAACCCCCATCCCAAATGTCTGCAGCAGGGAGGGATGGAGCAGAGGGGCACAGGGAGGTGAGCAGGGTCTCTGTGGGTCCCACTGGGTGTTGGCTTCACTGAGATGCTGCTGCAGTTCTGCAGGGGTGTTTCCCATCCCACCCCGTGCCCTCTGCTCCCTGCTGCTGCCAGGGGGTGAGGGGACAGTGGGAAGCAGCTGGGACAAACCTGCAGGAGGTGTGTCTCCCCCCGGGCAGCCCCAGGCTCCTGGAGCAGGCAGGGATCAGGCTGGGCTGTAATGGCACCTGACTAATTGCAAAAGCTCAGTGAGACTTCCAGCAGCACCAGAGAGACTCACAGCTGCTGGGACAGGCTGGGGGGCCCTGGGATGGGGCTGGCTCATGCCAGGGCTCACTGTGCTTTTATTGCTCCCTTTTGGTACCCCAAAGTCTCCTCCTCTTCTGTGGCCAAGGATTTTCAGGCCTCCTGAGAAAACTCAGGTGGGGAGAGCTGGCTGGGGCCATGCCCCTGTCCCTGTCTGGCACAGGCTCTGCAGCACACCACCTAAAAAGGTGGTTACATTCTTCATCAACCACTTTTGCTTTGCTGGGGCTGGCTGGAAAATTCACTCCTGGGTGCAAATTGCCAGAGGTAAAGCACAGATCTGATGGGAGCACAACTCCCTCTGAATGCCAGTCAGCCTTGGAGGACACAGAGCCAAGCAGAGGTGACAGGAGAGAGGAGGGACCCACAGCTGGCACTGTGTGAGGCTGCCTGGGCTGCTCTGGGCTGATGCTGAAGAGCTGATGCTGCTCAGCAGTCCTGGCTGCTGTCCCCAGGCAGGGTCCTGGGCACAGGAAAAATGGAACAGCGTTTGGGAATCGACCAAAAAAAGTCTAGTCCAGCTCTCAGGGTTACCATGGCAACGAGATATTTGCTCATTTGTATTTCTTGAAAATTATACTGGGCTGCTGATTGCCTCGTTTGTGAGGCTCTTTGTCAGGATGCCAACAAATCCTGTTTGTCAGGGGCTGGGGGGAGTGCTGCTGTTGTTGAGCAGATTTCTGAATGGAGCTCTGCTGGAGTGTGGCTGTGCTATGACAGAGCCCTTCCACAGACACCCAGGAACACACCCCTGGCTCTGCTCATCCTCTCTGACCTCCATTTGTGCTTGTGCCATTGCTTGGGTTAACACAAAATCTGAGAGACTTGTCCTGGCAGACCACACTCAGGATGGGATGGGGCAAGGCTTGGCAGGAAATGTCTTCTTACATGGAAAGGACTCAAATAAAATATCCTCCTCTGGCTGTTCTAAAAACCAGCCACAGGGCAGGAAGGTTTAACTTTTAGCTGTGTCCCATGTGTTCAGGGGAGGAGGTGAGAGCCACACCAGTGGAGGGGCCCCAACAACAGCACCCACAGCTGGGATGGGATGGGATGGGATGGGATGGGATGGGATGGGATGGGATGGGATGGGATGGGATGGGATGGGATGGGATGGGATGGGATGGGATGGCTGTGATCCTCTCACAGGGGCATAACCACCATCCTCTGCTGCCAGAGTGCACAGAGACTTTGGGGCTCAGCATTAAATGCTCCCTGGTTTTGGTACTGCCAAGCTGGCACTAAGTGTGGAGCAGTGGGAAAGGAGGATGCTGCAGGGCTGGCTGGAACTTGCAGAGGTGGCTGTGGAAGAGGATAGGGCAGGCTTCTCCTTTTATCCTGAAGGAAAAAAATTGATTTGATTTGAATGCTGTTTAGGTTCTACAGCCCTGGGTTCCTGAAAGTCAATTGAGTCAACCCAGCAGCTGTTCAAGTGCTCAGCATTCTTTGTCAAGTATTTGCTTAGCAGCAAAAAGCCACTTGCCATGAGCCTCCTTTGTCTTGTTGAGATAATTAAATTAGGAGCTTGTCCACATGAGGATGTAAGACCTTCATGGGGTCCCACTCTGCTCAGCTGTCCTCAAACCACCAGCACAGGCTGCACTCAGCAGACACTGAATGTGGAGATCCCAGGCAGAGGGAGAGGAAGGAAACAGCAGCAGTGAGGGTTAAAGCAATTAACTGTGGTATTTCATCAGTGTGGAGGGTAACAGGGAAGGGCCATGGCCTTTATTAATCTCCAAAGCATTATATGAAATCATGGTCCCAAATAAATGCTGGATGCCAATGATGAATGTAGTAATCCAGCATGGATAGCTGCCCTGGTCTTAGATGGGTTGTGAAAGTGATTGTAATATAGTAATAGCAGTAAGATTAACAGCTCTAATGAAATCTTGAATGCCAACTCTGCAACCTGCCCTTTTTTCTGTGCTGACTCCATCAAGGGATGAGCAGGAGCTGCCTGGGCTGGGTGTCCCTTTGCAGGTGATCCCTGTGTGCACCTGCCCCACTGGCATTGCTCCTGCTCGGACAGTTTGGGCACTGAAAATCCTTGCCTTGATGGTTCTGGGTGTGTTCTGTACCTACAGCAAACTGACCCTTCACTGCACGCTGCCCTGGCCCCCTGGTGCTCCCTGCTGCAGGCATGTCCCCTGCAGGATCACTGCCAAGGCAAAAGCCACCAGGCTCCCAAAGCATCCTGGTGCTGGTGGCTTGGGTCCCTTCAACCCTGGCTACACCCAGGGTGTCACTGTTGGGACAGGGCTGGTGAATTTTTGAGGAGGGACTAGAGAGTTTGTGGCTTTGGGTGGAGTGGGGTGAGGTGGTGATGAAGGATGTGCAGCTCTTGCACTCCTGGTTTTAGGAAACAGCCATACAAGACAGCAAATGCCTGTCAGGGTGGGATTTTTCACCCCAAAATGACAGTGCAGGCTCTCACTGCTCATGTGGTCTGGCAGCTGCAGCCACCACATTTTCTCTCCCATTACTTTCTCTATTTTGCTGGTTTAAACTGGGCAAACCCCAAAAAAACCCTGCTATTTTCTTTGAAGAGTTCAGCACAGTGAATGACCCATTTTTCTTCTTGGATGAGTCATGGATCCTCCTTTGAAAGGTCTCATTATTAATATGCCATTTGAGGGATATGTCTGAATTTTCCAGCAGTGGCAGCAGCTTTGTCTGTGCTCACCTCACAATGAATGGCATATGCCAAATGGCTTCATGCAAAAGATTTAGTGTCTATGCACTTTTAAAGGATATTGCTTTCATGCTTAACACTTTTTCCATATTAGAAATGTGTTGAAATTCTTCTCATAAGCAGGAGAAGGGGATCCCTCCCCAGATGGTGCTTCTCACAAAAAAGAAGCAGAAGAGGAGAAGAAGGTTTTTTATTAATGCAGAGGCAGTCCCATGTACAGCTTCATCAAAGAGAAAATTATGTCAGGTTTGATGAGAAGGTGGGATAGAGAGGGAGAAATGAATCACCCCCTGTGGCATTATCTCCCTGGGAAAGGCAGTGCTGGCACTTTGCCTCTCTGGTGCCTCCCGGGGTGCCCAGCAGAGCTGGACAGCACTTTTCCACGGCGGCTTCAGGGGTGGAATTTTGGCCTGATAAATGGGAAATCCTTTCCAGCTGCTCTGTGCTGCAGCAGTTTCTGGAGCCCTGGAGAGCTCTGGGGTCGGGGGCTCAGCTGGCACAAGCCCGAGTCTCATTCTCAGCAGGGCTGGGGCTGCTCTGGGCTCTGTTACAAGCTGTCATCATGCAGCACATCTCCACTGCATCCCTGGCAATCTCTGACATCAGTGTGATTTCCTCTGCTCTCTTTTACAGCACGACTTGGAACAATCAGCTTGTGATTCTGCAATGAGAATGCTAATTGCATGGCACAGCCACAGGGCTAAATTGGTTCCAGCCATCACCAAGGACTTACTGAATGTTTGTACTCCTGCACAGTTATTGTGATTTTCTTTAAATGATTTAGTCCTGAATCCAGAGGGGTTCCCTTTAAACAAGATTTGCCCCAGCTTGTGTTCATGTTGCAGTAGAGCTCACAGTGGTGGTGATGAGCTGGAGCTTGGAATGTTACAAATGCAGCCCCAAAATAAGTCATTAAAATATGTAGCAATAATTTCTGAATTGCTTAAAAAAAGAAAGAAAAAAATAAAGGGAGGAGAAGAAAGCAGGCACAATGATATATTGATAATTCATCTGTCCCTGCCTGCACCAGGCTCTCATTTCTAGTGTGCTGTAATTAACCCAGAATACCACCATTAATGGCAGTGGAATTGCTTCTTGATTTATGTCTTCACAGTCTGTAGTTTGGGCTAAATCACCTTTGGTGTTTGAGAAACGAGACCATCCAGAAAAAGAAAAGGAGCCACACAAATACTTCAGGCAAGGTGGAATCTGATCTCTCTTAACTAGCCAAAGGGTGCATGGTTTCCTGTGGGTTTTCCTGGCTTGCACTCCCCATTAGACAGCCAAGCAGGCTGGGAGTGAGCAGGGCAGCTCACACAGGTGAGAGTGGTGGGGATGCAGGGCTGCAGGACAAACACCATCACTTTCCTGGGCTTCACCTGTCCCCTCCAGGCACAGGGGGCTGCAGGAGCCACATCCCAACTTTGTCATCCAGAGACCCTCTTGCCCGGTTTGGCACATGCTGCGTCTCCCTCTTTGCATCCCAAATTTCTGAGGATGCACTGCCATATGTTGTGTGAGCTGTAGACCATTGGGGGATGAATCACGGCTCCCGCTGCTGCAATCCTCTCCCACCAGGATCTCGTTGTTATTGATGACACACAATTCAGGGTGAGGATGGGGTGGGCAGAGCTGTGGGGCTGTGGTCGGGCTGGGAAGGTAACCCCGAAGAGCTGGGTTTGACTGGGAGCACCTGGCACTGGAAGGTTGCAGACCAGGGTGCCTCCCCTGCTGGGGCTGTGCAGACCTGCCAGCTGGGGCACTGGGAGTGCTCAGCCCTGACTTAATGCAGGGCAGAAGAGATTGTCCTGAGGCAGGGCAGCTCCTGGTGGGCTGCTGTGCCCTGTCTCCCAGGGGCTTTTCTCTGGGTGCACCCACGGCAGGAGTGCTGCCACCCCGAGCCTTTCCTCCCGGGAGCTGCTCTGCCACCTGAACCCACCCGCAGCACTTTGTTCCTGCTGCTTTCACGGGGATTATAAAGCACAGCCTTGCATCTGAAAGCAAACTTCAGGTTCTTGTGTTTGCAAAGTGCTGGGGTTGAAGCTGTGATCTCAGCCTGGTGAGCCACGCTGGAGCACAGCAGCTCCTGGGGATGCACCCCAAAGAGCAAAGCCAGGCAAGAAGTAGGGATAGAGCAGGGGGAAAAGCAAATGGAAGCAATCATGTGATGTTTATATTATTTTGGGAAAGGCAGACAGTAAGACGGAGGTTTTTCTCTGAGTTTCACTGCTCGAGCTCTGGTGGTGCACTCGAAGGAGAGGTTGTGCCCTGGGGGCACTGGCAGCTGCACTGTGCAGGGGACAGGGGAAGGGACAGTCATTCCAGATACACAGTTGGACAAAGGATGCTGTTAACTCATTTTTTTCCTCCCCTGAGCAACCCTCAGAAGATGCAGAGCCGGGCACTGACACTCAGCAAACACTGGGATGAGCAGCCCACCACCTGCTCAGGAGGGGATGGCCGTGTGTCCAAAGTGCCCAAAACCATTCCTGCCCTGTCCTCCGTGGGTGGCACTGCTTGGAGGGGACGGGGCTGCACCAGGGATGCACCAGGGATGCACCAGTGCAGGGATGCACCAGGGATGCACCAGGGATGGATCAGGGATGTACCAGGGATGGATCAGGGATGCACCAGGGATGCACAGGGGCTGCACCAGGGATGTACCAGTGCAGGGATGCAGCAGGGATGGACCAGGGATGGACAAGGAATGCTCCAGTGCAGGGATGGACCAGGGCAGCATCAGGGATGTACCAGGGATTCACTGAGGCTGCACCAGAGATGGACCAGGGATGCACAGGGGCTGCACTAGGGATGGACCAGTGCAGGGATGCACCAGGGATGGGCCAGGGCAGCATCAGGGATGTACCAGGGATTCACTAAGGCTGCACCAGGGCTGCACCAGGGATGCACAGGGGCTGCACCAGGGCTGCACCAGGGATGCACAGGGGCTGCAGCAGGGCTGCCCGAAGCAGCGCCCCGTCCCTGCCGCCCCGGCCGTGGGTGGGTGGCCGGGCGCAGCGCTGTCCCGCCCAGCCGCGCATCCGTGGAAAGCTGCTGCCATCTCTCGGCCCTGCGAACCGGGAGGCGCAGCCGAATCACGGCGGGGAATGTCCCTCGGCACTGCTCTGGGCTCCCTGTGTTTGCATGTACGCCCTTTACCCTGCCCAGTGACCCTGGCTGCGAGGGGGGAGCCCTGGCAGAGCTGAGCATCCCCGAGACCTCACTGTGCAGCCCCTTCTTCCAAACACCATGCTCCAGGGGCTGTCTTTAGTGCTTCAGAGATAAAGATTTTCTGTGAGTTTGAAAATTATTTACTGAAAGCAATGGAAACTCTCAGGCTCACCTGTTTGCTTCAGGGACATGCTGCAATATCTGGGGCCACATAATGAGCCCTTTCCTGGGCTAAAAATGGAGTTTATAACAGCAAAGATGTGAGCATTCTATTTTATATACAGTGTTTAGTCTTTGTGTGGCTCAAGATTGAATAGTAACTACTACAACCAGGCACAAGAGGTTTCAGAAATGAACTTCAGAAAGTAGAATATCTGATCCCTCTCTGGTGAGCCCCATCCAGAGCTAAGTATGACTCAATCCATCCATCCATCCCCTCAAAATCTACCACTGTGATTTCCTTCAAAACAAACAGATTATGCTCTGACAGCTCCAGGGTACCAGCAGCTGTAGAGGTTATTTGTTGGAATGACAGCCCTTCTTTTTCATTTGTGTGAGACTATACAGCTCATCTGTGGTCCTTTGAAAAGGAAAAGAGAAAATGGGATTTATTGGAAAAAGATAAGTGAGTATGGTGGCTGCTGAGGCTGGCTGTAGGAAATGGAACCTGACAGCTCACTTCCCACACCAGGCTGGGGCTGGGCTGCAGGTTCTGAACCCCCGGGGCTGCTCTGGGCTGTGTGAGCCCTTCCCCAGTGGGGAGCACCCACCCCTGGCACTGGGTTCAGCTCCACCAGAGGTTTGGCTGCAGCTGCAGCAGGACTGAAACACCTCCTGAGGCTTCACCCCGAGTCAAACTCTCTTTTGGGAGAGCAGCATCCTGACCAGCTATATGAACATGTTCTCTACAGGTTCCTCCTATCCTTCCCACGGTGATAAAGCAAGGTTTGAGCAGCCATTAAAAAAAAAGGATTGCCTGGGGAGATTATCAAGTCAAAGTCTGTCAGGTATTTGGTGATGCAGATGTGATCCGTTTGTATGTGATGTCTCTGGTAGGGATGTAAGCTGGTTTCTCAAATATAAGGCTCTCAATAAATCACTTTTCCAATATCGAAAAATAAATTTAAATTATGCTGCACTGAAAGGAGGTGGGGGGGAGCATGGGTTGAGGACCTGCTCTGAGCTAACAGCCCATCGCTGACAAGAAGAATGTTAAATGGGTGCGATCCAGGCTGTTTTTCTTGCCTCGGCCCGAATCACCAGCAGTGAGTCATCACGGCTCGGCAGAGCGCAGGCTGCCCAGAGCTGCTGCTCCCCCGCTCTGGCAGCAGCAGGGTGACCCCTGCCACCCTCAGCACCACGCACTCCATGGAAACACCTCCAGAGGCCAGGCACCCCGCGGTATTTGCAATTCCAAGGAAGCAGCGCCCTGTGCTGGGACGGGAGGCTGGGCAGGGCTCCAGCGGAGGGATGCTTTGGAAGAGGAGCCACGGGATGGGCTCAGTGCTCCTGCCTGGCCAGTGCCAGAGGCAACCCCGAGGCTAACAGTCGGGTTAAATCCTCTTAAAGCTCTTTTGTAAGCTAAATTATTGTACAAGACGTTACTTCCCCCAAAATGTGCCCCTGGGATTCTACCCCCTGAAACAAAGGAATTCCTTGAAACAGGACCCCTCCCCTTATCGAAACTCCTGTTATCTCTTAAGATTTCTATTGGTTCTTACAGTTACAAGTTAATTGGTTATTTTCTTATTTAGAATTTTAAGGTATAATTGGGTAGTTTGTAATTTGTGGTTTTTATTGGTTAGAAGTTCAATCCTCTAGAGACCTATATAAACCTTTTGCTGTCTGATGTAATTAGACCGTTGTTGCAATTCCCTTTGGAGAGAATAAAGTTATCTTTGGAACTTTTGCAACAGGGTCTCAGCCTTTGTTCTTCGCTGGTGAGTAGCTGGGGCTCTGCAGCTGAGCTCTGAGCTAGCTGGACTCAAGGCAGCAACCCGGGGCTGGAAAACCCAAAAACAGCTATAAATTATTCTATGATTCCATGGCGGGTGCCCAAGGCTCACCCTGGTAGGAGGCACCACCACTGCCCACCTCAGAACCGCCTGGCAGGAGGAGCAGCAAAGTGCTCATCCCGGGGCAGTGCCACTCTTCCACACCTGAGCACACACCTGGATTTATCCGGGAAAGCTGCAGGAGCGCACACAGAGCAGCTGTTGCTGAGCAGCTTGGTGCGATTTAGAAAGGAAGCAGAAAAACCTCAGTACTTGTCGTTTTCCAGGCACAGCTTAGGAAAGGTGATCCACGGCTGGAGCTGGCCCGTGGTGCTCACAGGCACAGCCCCTAACACCAGCGCAAGCAGACAGTGATGGGGCGTGCTGGCAGAGCTACAGAGGAAAATGTTCCAGCAGGTATTCACGGACAGCAGAGATGCCTTTTGCCTCGGAAGTCCTTATCAGCACAGATCCTCTGCCCCTTTGGAATGGAAAGGGGCTGAAGCGAAAGGAGCAGAGCTGAGAGCTGCTCCACAGAGAGCCTGGGCTGGGGAGAGCTGAGCCCGCACTGTCACTGCCCCCGGCACATCAGCTGAGACCAGGGCGCTCTCCCTTCAGCACCGGCTCCCAGACACCAACAACCAGCAGGCTGATCACATCCATCGGATTCCTGCCTCTGAAGCTGATGCCCACTGATTGGAATCACTCCAGAGCACGGGCAGTTAACAGGAAGGCGTTTCCCATTTGTTTCTCAAAGGAGATGAGGGCGCTCTATAAGAGGAGCAGAGGAGACCAAGCAGCTGAATCAAGCAGAAGTTTGGCATGCTTCTGGTCTGAGGGTTACAAGAGCCCCAGGAATTTGCTAATTAACTGTGTCAGATCATTATCTTGCCAGCCAGTGAGTGAAAAAGTAATTCAGTTTTGGCACTTTTTTTTTGTTTTGTTTTTTGTTTTGTTTTGTTTTTTTTGTTTGTTTGTTTGTTTTGTTTGTTTTGTTTGTTTTGTTTTTTTGTTTTTTTGTTTTTTTGTTTTTTTGCTACTTGGAAGCATGCTTGGCACTTTCTGTTTCTCCACGTCCGGGCAGGGACCCCTCGGGCTCTGTGGGACACAGGGACACAGCCACCCCAGCCCCTGGGGTGAAACACCAGGATTTGGGGGTTTTTGGTTGGTTAGGTTTTCCGTGGTTTGGGAGGAGTTTTCCCTGGGGAGAGGTGTTGGGTTTGGGTTTTAGTTCTTTTTGTTTGTTTGGGTTTTTTGTTGTTGTCGTGTTTTATTTTTTTTGTGGATTTTCTGTTGTTGTTTTTTGCATCCAACAGGCTCCTGAATTACAAGGATGGGACCCTTTGGAAAGGAATTGAGTCTTTAACTGCTCTCAGTCATAAAGGACCACGTGTTCTGGATAATACTGAATTATTTTAAGGATACATCTCTGGTTTTCTGAAGGGCATGCTGTGACAGATTAATACCACAGCTCCCAGTCTCTCTCTTTAGTCTGCAGCCACGGGGACCCACGGTGGAACTTGTCCCAGGCAGGAGTGCAGCAGGAGCTCCTCGCTGCAGCCAGGCTGGGACAAGGGGGAATTCAATGCCAAGTCCAGCCCCACAACCCAGCCCAAAGCTGACACCCTGCTCTGCTTCCCCCTAACGTGCAGCAGGGGCAGTTCTCAGCTGCAGAAGCTGTAACAGTTGCTTTTGAATACATTCCAAAACTAATTTAACATACGATGTCTGCTGGGACTGGGTGAGTCAGAGTGCTGTGATGGGACTCTGAATGTGCTGCAATTCATTTGTACTCAAGTTTAAATAAGATTGATGGAGCCATAAAGCCATTATTGAAGAGGCTTCATGGTGGACCCCAGGGGGAAAATGAAGCATAGCAACAGGCTCTTGATTCTGTGACATCCTCCCACCTCACTGTGGGGTTGTGATGGTGGTGGGTCCTCTTTGTCCACTGGGTTGGCTCCTCAGAGAGCTGTGGGTGGCTGTAGGCTGGTGTGGATGCCTGGGGCTTGTGAGAATCACCAGAGCTGTGCAAGATCCCCCAGGAGATGAGGGGTGCTTTGGAGAGCTGTACCTAGCAGAATCATGGAATAGTTAAGATATTTATATACATTAAGGTCAGTCTGGATTTTCTGGTTTGAGATGAGATTTTGTCAGAGAAGACTTCCAGAGCTGTGAAGTCTGAGGCCAGCACAATGGAGATTATTGCTCAGTGGCTCCAGTGCCTTTGCCCTGCAATGAGCCCCACCAGCAAACCCAGCCAGGCTGGGAGTTGTAGGCTGCCCATCTGCCACCAATGCTTTTGGAAGCAGAGCAAAGGAAATTGGATGGATGGTATAATAAAACTAGAAGGGATTATTGGCTTTGGTTTGCTTTTCAAAGATTAAGAAGCTCTTTCAAGTGTCTTCATTTATCACCTAGATATAGACCAGCACAGACAAATACATTTATGGTGCAAGATATCTATAAAGGTTTTTCTTTATACTTCATAGCTGTGAGGTATCAAACCCTCAGCTTTTTTGTGATGATTCATTCAAAGCAAGCTGTTAAGAGCAGCAGCAAATATAAGTGAAGCTGTGGCAGTCTGCAACCTCAGGCTGGGCATCCCAGGGTGCCAGGCAGACCCAGGAAGTGCTCAGTGTGCTGGAGAGGCAGGGATGGTCACAACAAGCCTGCTCAAAAATGTTTACAGACCTCCAGTTTTGGCTGAACCCTCTCCATTCTGGTTTGTAGGAAGGTTTAGTGGCAGCTGCTGCCTTGGGGTTTCCAATGCTGCATATGTGTGGCTGACACATTTGGTATTTCCCACTTGGAAATCAAACATGCTGAAACCTCAGCTTCAGGGCAAGAACAAGAAAGACTGGGGATGCACCAGGATTTCCAGCTGAGATATTTCTATCACTGCTGGATAAAAAGTGCTGAGCAGAAAGCTTCTGGATAAGTCAGAGTCTGCAACTCTGTGTGTGTGAGTCACCAATATGTTGGCACATACTCATTTTAGTAAAATCTGGTGTTTGTTTCACTAGTAGTGTTGATGTGCAAAAGGCATTGAAATTAACTGCTGCATGTTAAAGATCAGTTAGGTTTTACTCCCTCTGAAAATGACATTGGGATTTGGAGGACATATGCACCCACATTCCCCTTATGCTCCCAGGGAAATTTATGGCCCAGCTGCAGAGAGGCCACTTTCTCTACAATCAACATCAAAATTTGGTTTCTATCTCTGCCCTTCCTCCATTTGAGGAGGAGGAAGGTCCTGGAAAGAGCAAAGAGCTCAGTGCCAGCTGGGAGCCACCTGCTGCTCACCAGAGCTTGCTGCCTTCTCCTGGGGCTCCTTTCCAGGCACCAAAGGAGCTGATCCATGTCGTGTGTGCTGGCTGCAGGTGGAAACATCAGCTGCCACAAGAGCTGCACCTGGGGTCACGGCAGCAGCTCCTTGGGGAAGAAGGAATACCACCCCAGGTACCTCCAAGGGAAGTGGTGTGGGTCAGTGTGCAAGGCTGGTGCCTAAGGCTTTGTGCTGCTTTTTTAGAAGAAGACATGAGGCAGGAGATGTGTGGGGATGTACTTGCCTGGTTTACCAAGAGCACTGAGTTAAGCTGTCCCAGTTCCCAGGGGCACCCCTGTGTGTCACTGCCCATTGCTGGTGTGCTCTTTGCTGCTTTGAAGCAGGAGCTCTTGCTGCTGATTTTGTACTTTGGATATCACTTATCCAGGATCTTGGGGCTCTGCTTTAAAAGAAAGTGGTATTTCAAGGAGTTAAACACATATTTTGGATGCATTATTCAAAATAATCCTTAAATGCAGGGCTGCACCTGCCTGGACTTTCCTGTTCCTGCAGTTGGTGTTGCAAGGAGGTGAAGAGGCTGTTGCTCAATCCTGTGACTAACCAACCCTTCCTGCCCACAGCTCTTGACAGGAGCACACTCCCTCCACTCCACTTCAGCCCTGCCAGAGCCCACGGTGCTCTGAGAGAGCAGACCTGGCCCAAAATACCCTGGGGAAAGGGGATCTGGGGGGTTCCTTCCACCCTGGTGATTCCCTGATGTGGTTAAGGGGGCTGGAGAGGGGCTGCAGTCAGGAAGGGTGTGCTCCAGAAATACCTTGCTGCTCCAAAGTGAGGAGGAGAGGACACAGTGGGGTGATTCTTGCATTGCATCAGTTCACTGGAGTGGTTTTGCACTGTGCCTCCCCAAAAAGGTGTAGTGGCTCACTTTGGGCAGGGCTGAGCTGGTGGAGAGAAGGCTCTCCCCTTGGGATGAGGGCTTTTATCAAACAGGTGAACACAGAGCTCCCTCCTGCCATTTGTCCCTCTTCCAGGCCTAGAACTTCAAACACTGCTGCACAAAGTATACAGAGACCTTCTCCTGTGCTTTGGTTTATGTTCTGTGCCATCCCAGTGGGAGGAGAGAGGCAAACTGGGTTTGGTACAGATGAGGTTACAAAAGTGATTTCAGCTCCTGGAAACGAGACTGAAGAGACAGGGAGGTGTGTGCTGCTCCTCGTGTTTGCTCTGTGTCTGCAGCTGTCATTTGTCATTTCCAGTGGTGTGCCTGATCTTGTCAGTTTAATCAAATTGCTCCTTTTAACACTAGATTGGCCCAGGGGCTTCTTTCCATTCCTCCCTGCTTTGGGCAGGGATGCAGTGTGGGCAGGGGGGAGGCTGGCTTGGGGCACAGGGCCAGGTCCCTGGGGCTGGGCACAGGGCAGTGTGTGCCAGGAGCTGCTCTGTGCCCGTGCCAGTCCCTGGGGGGCCAGGACAGCTCTGGGCCATGGGAGGCGTTGGTGGCAGTGGCACACAGGGGCAGTGGCACAGGGGCTGTGGCACGGGGGCAGTGGCAATGGCACACAGGGGCAGTGGCTTGGGGGCAGTGGCACAGGGGACAGTGACACGGGTGCACGGGGGCAGTGGCTCACAGGGGCACTGGCACACAGGAGCAGCAGTGGCTCACAGAGACAGTGACTCGGGGCAGTGGCTCAGGGGCACTGTCACAGGGCAGTGACACAGGGCCACAGGGGGCAGTGACACACAGGGGCAGCAGTGGCATACAGGGCAGTGACACAGGGGCACACGGGGCAGTGTCACAGGGCAGTGGCTCGGGGCAGGGGCAGTGTCACAGTGGCACAGGGACAGCAGTGGCACAGGGCAGTGTCACGGGGCAGCACTGGCACACAGGGCACTGGCACACAGTGTCACAGGGACAGCAGTGGCACAGGGCAGTGGCACAGGGACAGTGTCACAGTGGCACAGGGGCAGCAGTGGGTTGGGGGCAGTGGCACACAGGGGCACTGTGGCACACAGGGCAGTGTCACAGGGCAGTGGCACAGGGGCACTGGCACACAGGGCAGTGGCACACAGTGTCACGGGGCAGCACTGGCACACAGGGCAGTGTCACAGTGTCACAAGGGCAGCAGTGGCACACAGGGGCAGTGTCACAGTGGCACACAGGGGCAGCAGTGGCACACAGGGCAGTGTCACAGTGGCACAGGGGCAGCAGTGGCACACAGGGGCAGTGTCACGGTGGCACAAGGGACCGCACTGAGCCCCTGACGTCACCGGCTGTGGCCGCTCGGCTGTCTCCCCTGCTGGGCACTATTTTTAGCGTTATCTCCCAAGTGCCGCCCTGCTGCCTGTAGTTGCTTAGCAGCCGCTGTGCTGGGGATGGGATGGGGCCGATGGGTGCGCGGGGGAATGGCCTGTCAGGAAAATTGATCCACGAACACCAGAGGTTTATGTCCGCAAAGGAGACAGAGGAGTCCCCTTTGCTTTATCCCAATAAAGGGAGAGGCCATGGGGCATTCCCCTGGGATCTCTCGAAGTTTTGGAGGACGCAGCCTCCTTTTATCCCAATTTCCCATCTGCTTTTCCCTCTCTCTTTCCCCATTGCTGAGATACTTGAGAGGCACAGACTTCCCAAACACCTGATACCTGAGATTCTCCCTCTAATGTACAACCCTTCCTTTTCATTTTTAGTTCTTACAGAATTCATAGTTTTCCCCGTTGCTTCTTTCATCTTATGATATCCAGTTCCATTTACCAGCAAACCTGCAGTTTGTTTGTAAGGGCAAATATCTTTTCCCATTCATCAATCAGTGGAACCCTCCCATTGTTTCTTTTATCTCCTGGTGCTAACCTTATCTCCCAGCAGATCTACACTGGTTTGTAGAGACAGATGTGACATTCCTCTCAGGCCCAATGGGTGCACCCAGGACCCTGTGAATTCACACGTGCAGGGGTTCTGCCCAGGTGCTGGTGTCCCCTGCTGCAGCAGTGACAACCCACCAGGGGTCTCCTGTGTGCCCTGCCCACCCTCACCCCTCTGGCGAGCAGACCCTTCCCTCTGGCTTTGCTCTGTTGGGGAACAGGCACAAAAAAGGGGCTTGGGCTCAAAACACGCTGCCCCATGGGAATCCTGAATCCCCAGCCAAGGAGTGGTGCAGTAACCCTTGGCAGGATGCTTTGTTCACTCTTTGGTGAGACATTTTGCTTTCAGATGATCTGTTTTCTCTGACATGATGTACAATTGCATGTGTCTAAAGCTGACTACGAGAACTGCTGGTGTCTGAGAGGGGAATTATGTTTGTTGTAAAGTCAGTGATACCCTCAGTTAGAATTAGTGCTCTCAGAAGACAAAAGCAGTTATTTTCTCAAATTCAAAACTCTGGTACTTAAATTGTATCTGCTCACATTGATCAAATTGGATTGCTGAGCTACAGATAAGACTGTAAATACATTAAGCTGAAGAAAGATTTCTTTTAAGTCTCCATGCCCTGGCAGTCTCCTTTTTAAAGCAAGAAAATCCCGAAATTAATTACTGCAGGTACAAACACAATAGACACACAGGACTTTTAGGGACTGGTTTCCAAAATGGCAGGAGTCCAAGCTGGTGTACAATTGTAAGCATGTCCCCTAATCTGATAAACCTGGAAAATTAGGCTGAGGCTGTTTGTGCATTTTGGGGCACATCCTATTCCTGTCTGCCCAACACCCTCCAGGACATGCTGCACCTCCTGCTCCTGCACTTCATCCTCTCACCAGTGTGACCAGACATGTCAGGGAGTGTGCCCAAGCTGGAGAGTGGGGATGCAGAGCCACGGGGCTTTGAGCACAGGCAAAGGAGGCTCTGGGAAGAGGAGGGCAGCAAGGGTGTGCAGGGAGGAAAACTGTTTGGGCAGCTGAGGGAGGGACTGGAGGTCTAGAAGACCCTTGGCACCCCATGCCTGGTTATCAGGGGGGGATGTGTTACTGCAAGGACAGATGCTATTTCAGGAGGAGGCTGCTTGTGAGACAGGAGCTTTCTGTCAGGCACTGGGGAACACTGAGGGCAGGAGAGGGTTTCTGCAGTGTGTCAGAAACTGCCAGGAGGAGTCCAGCAGCATCCAAACCAGGGACTGGATGTCTGCTCAAGGGTAATGATCACTGCTATCACACCCTGTTTAGTCTGGAGTAAGTTATGCTGCTGTGTTTTACACCCAGGATCCCATCTGGAGCATCTTCACACCCCTGGTGTCTGTGCTCCCAGTCCTCTGCAATTCCAGCCTTGTTTTCAGTGCCTGGCACGTGTCCTGGCTGAATCAACCCAGAGTGTGCCCAGCTGTCTGTACAAGGTGCCCCGAGGTGCTGCTGGAAAGGTAATCTCTTGCCTTTTTGCTCCTGCTTGTCACGTTAGTGCTTGTGCCCACATCAGTTATTTTCAGCCTTTGTGCAATGCTCAAGTGTGCAGGTAAAGCCCCTTTCTCCATCCTTGTGAAACACTGAGAGAACAGCTTTGTGTGCCTCCTTCCAAACAGCTAAAATCATGAACCTGTGCCAACCCAACCCCTCACTGGGCCTTTTGACATGTTTAATGAAACACTTTCTCTATTCAAATTCCAGATGCCTCTAGCCCTGCCACTTGCTGCCAGCTGCTGCTGACCTGGGTTTGCTGCAGCTGGGTCTGGGCCTTGAGGGTTTTTTCGGCATTGTAAAATAAACTTGAAATAAGAAATAAGGTTTAAGTGGTTTAGGACAAGGCTTTATCCTACTACTTGTTTGCTTAAGGCTCTTTACTTTGGAAAGCATGGAAAAGAAATGAGTGCCACCATTTGTCACACATTTAGTAATGTTGCATATAGAAAGGTAAATGCCAAGTGTACATATGCCATTTTATAAATAAATGCTGGCAAGGAAAGGCGATTTCTACCCAATTATGTGCCCTTTTGGATGTAAATGTTAAGTATGTGTGGTAATATTTGGCCATCTGCTGCTGACAGCAAGAATTGCAGGGGCATGGCAGGAGGGAGCCCCTTCACACTGGCTCCTGCAGAAGCTGTAGCCAGGAGGGGGGACCCGGGGGACCCCAACACCCTGAGGGGTTCTCCACATGCTGGGAGCCTCACCTGGGCTTCCTGACATCTAAAAAACCTGAATCCAGGTTGGAGCTCAGCATCTTGGCCTGTAATGGTATCTGGGGGTGGCAAGCAGCAGCTGGCCCTGCTGGCCCTCAGCAAGCTCTCCCAGGCTGCTGGGAAGGTTTGTGTTCTTCTGTGGCTGGAGGCGTTTTAGGAGTGCATTTGTCTGATGTCTGTGACCTGCAGGGTCAGGGACCACACCCAGGAATAGAACCAGGGTACAACACCTGGGTGAGAGAGGAAAAGGAGAGGTGTGAGGGGAAAGAAGGGGAGGTGAAAAAACCCATTGTGTGGGAAAGATCTCAATTAAAAGAGGGTGGGAAAGCTGGTATTGTGCTTTGCAAAACGGTTCTGTAAGGGCATGTGATTTTCAGCGTGCCCAAAGGAAGGCACTCAGGTGAGCTCTGACAATACCTGAGGGTCTGGTCCTCCTCCCATCAGAGGGAGCTCTCAGAAGCTCGTCCCTGGCACCCTAACAGCAGGTACTGAGGTGGTGTTTTGGGTGGTGGAAATAGAGGACATGGCTTTTAAACCCACACAAACACAGTGAGTCAGGAAAGGTTTCTAGGAGAGAGATAGAAAAATAGCACAGACATTTTCTTTTGATCTTTCCTAAACGTGTTTGTTCCATCTCTTTCTGCTCAATTAACCACGAATTTTCCCAGCACAGCCAGAGTTGTGCCCTGCAAGCCCATCCTCAACACAAGCAGCTGATCTGTATCCACCTGTATCAGCCTGGGTCTCCAATGTGGGCTGGCAGATATCCCACAGCTGGAGCTAGAATTGGCTAAGAGGTGACAGATGCACTGCAGGGAGGCTGAAACAATGGGGTTCAGTGCAGGGGCTGCCAGTGCTGAGACCCTCCAGCATGCAGAGCAGCCCTCAGGGTGTGCTTCTGCTGCTCTGGTCTTCTTTGGGGAGAAGGGGAAATTTTCATCTGTCAGAAGTTATCAGCCCCTGGTTCAGCCTGGAGTCATTCCACTGCTGCAATGATTTGTGTCAGGTAGGGACCTTGATTGCATCTGTAAAAAACATGTTTTTTTTTTTTTTTTTTTTATTTTCAGCTGTTATCTCTTTGAAAATCACTTCTATATGTGACATGCAATGTATTGATTTACTTCTGCTCATTTACTTTCCAACTCAGTTTTTCATTTCCCATTTCTCTGGTCTCACCAGAAACCATTCAAGTTTGTGCCCTCTCTGTGACAGGGCACATCCTCACACTCGACAGTTTTGGGAAACATTTTGGACAAGAGATGTCTGCACAAGGCTTATAGCTTGGCTTTTTATAAAGACCTAAACAATTTGCAAAGTATATACCCAGCTGCTGTTTTGAACAAATGAAGGCCCAGACTTGCAGAGCTTGAATGCAGTGTTGTCACTGTTTTCTTGGAGCACTATGTTTTTGTTTCAGTTCAGAGTGAAAAACAGACTTTCAGGAATTGGTGGAGACACCTTGCTCTTCCATAGGATATTTCTGTTAGAGGTATGGGGACAAATTCCTTTCCTTGACCAGAAATCCTGTGCAATTCCTTTTTCACCCTGATAAATGAAAAGTTTTGTGCTTACTCTTACCACAGTCCTTAATTGTAAATGAGAATCTTTCCACACGTGGCTGAGATCTGTCTGTGGCCTACAATAACAATTGCATTCCAATTTCCTCTCTTATTTGATAGTTTAATAATATCCTGAGTAGCACTTAATGCTATTGTTACTCTTGTCATATCTGGTGCAGAATGAATATTGATCCCTTACAAAGCTGGAGACTGGGATATTCATGAACACTTTCTTTTATGCTGAGTTTGGTGTTATTATATTTAGGGTTCCTCTTTCAAATCTGCTTCTATTAAAGAAAAATACCCAAACCTCTGAGAAGCAAAGGCAGGAGAAAAGGCAGTTTCACATTAGTGCTCCCTCTTGCCCCTGCCATGTGTCTACCTGGGCCATATTCACCTTCATGTGTGGAATCCCCTAACTTCAGGGAAGAATATTTGACCTCTAAGGGACCTGACTCACTCCCAGAGCCTGGGATTCTAGAGGTGCACGCTGTGTTTGCCTTGAGAAACTGCTGAGCTGTATTTGGGCAGTTATTCCCTGCTCCAGAACCAGCTGTGTGCAGCAACAGCAAAAGATACCCCAGGATGTGAGCTGCAAGGCTGGAGCAAGGCAGACACACAGACATTTCTCACCACAAGACACAAGTGGCAGATCTTTGTGGTGTCACTCACACAATGTGAGTGAGATCTGTGTCTGGACATCTCAAGACAGCTTTGCCCACAAGGATAAAAGGCATGAAGGAAACCTGCCCTGCTGTTTTAGGGTGTTGTGCTCTCTGGGCTGACCCATGTCTGGGGCTGTGCTCTCCCACCAAGTGTTCTGAGCTCTCTCCAAGCACTGTGGGTTTAATTGGCTTCCCAAGCAGGCACCTCATGCCACAGTCTGTCTTGCTGGCATCCTTGGAGGTATTTTGTCATTGTTCTTTTTCACTTGGCACACAAGTGTCTGCACACAGTGTCCAGAGTAGCCAGGTCCAAGTCACTGATGACATCATAGTCTCTGGAATAAAAAGTTCCTCAGGGAGTAGGGCAGTGCATGCAGCTTTGGGCTAAGTGCAGTAAAAATCTGCTGTTTTGTGTAGAAAATGAAAAATATGCTCAGAAAGATCACAGGGAGTAACAGCATTGACTGCTAGCAGGAAATGTGCTGGGTGAGACAAAGTCAATGTGGCTGTATTCATTCTGTCCCAGCAATCACGAGTGTAGGATGAACCCAGCTCTCAGCAAACTCATCCTTGTGCCTTGGTGGTCCTTTCCCTCTCACAGGGGAGAGCTGTGTCCAGCAGGACCTGCCAGGGCTGAGCAGCAGCTGACCTGAAGGAAGGGAGGGAACCTGTCACTTCAGGACAGAGCCTGCCAAGCCCCAGGTACTCACTGCAATTTGCCTTTTCCTTCTTTTTCTTCCTTTACTTTTATTAAAGCTTACTGCTGGCAGCAAACTAGAGTCCTCTCTGCTGCAGGAGAATTCATGGGCTTTTCCTGGGTTCCAGGGAATATTGCAAACTCCAAGGCAGGGAAGAGTCAGCAAGGAGGGAGGGAGGAGGAACACGGCCAGAGCTATTCAATGGTCCTGGGAGATTTGCCTCTGTCAGCTAATAAATGCAGTAGGATAACAATGAAATTAATTTTAAATCACCTAAACAATCAAAGAGCAATTACTTCATTTAATTATAAACGAGATGAGGGAAACAATAGGATTTAATTTCAGTAATACCTCTACCAACTCAGCTAGGATTTTAATTTAATTTAAAGTGACAGAACTTCCTGTGTTGCAATACTCTGCTTGAAAATACCGTGCTTTACCTTCACCATTCAGTCAATAAATCATGGTATGGGCTTTGCTTAATACTAAGCACCAGATTGAAAAAGAAAACAGGGCCCTATACTTTGTTTTAAAATTACATTCCCATGTCTGTGCAGCAATATCTCTTATGGGTGCCAAAGTTCACTGGGAGAACCCAGCACTAAAGTGAATGGTGACCTGCTTGTTTGGGTATTACTCATTTAAGAATATTCTTTAGGTGCCCCCCAAGTACTGTAGTTCCTCTACAGAGCACACAGCCACCTCAGGCTCTCCCTGAAGGGGCTGAGCACTCAGCAAGATGTGAGGGGGGTCTTCCAGTAGTCCCAGGCTGGAGCAACATCAAAATCTGGGCAAATAGAAGAGACATGAGAGCAAAAGTAACAGCTGGATTTGTTGGCTGCAGGCAAGCTGGTGAGTGGCACAGCTGGAGAAATTTTGGCTTGCTGTCTCCTGGGTTTTTGCCTTTGTAGCTGCAGGTTTTTTGGTTGTTGGGTTTTTTGCTGATGTTTTTAGCATTATTCTGGTTTGGTAGCATTTTTAACTTTGTTGCTGTAATAACTGCTGCAGAAATTGTCATGAGGGAATTTATTCTATCTTTGTGAGTATGTTTGCACTGCATGAAATGAAGAAGGCCTGAGGCAAGTCATTGAAGAACAAGGGAAAGGCAAAATATTGACTCAACAATCCAGTGAGCATCATCTGCCCACTGTGCTGAACAAGGCATGGGTCCTACAAGAAAAATCTCCTTGATCATGTTGTTGAAGAATATCTTGAAAGCCAAAGAGACAGGAGAACCAGAGACAGCTGCATGGCCTAGAGTAAGACTGATAATTTTTGAACACTTGACTTCACAGCATATGAATATATAAAATTCATACATGATTCATATAGGTATGTAAATGAACTGATACACCCAGACATATATTTCTAACTCATGTAAATCAGTGTTAGTGGTTTAATTTATTCTTGTCTTGGTGCTTGTTGCTTTTATCAAGAGCAGCTCCTTCTGATGTCCTGAGTCACTCCAGAGAGAAGGACATGAGGATCCAGCTTTAGCTCCTCCAGGCAGCTCTGTCTCCAGTCCCATGCCTGGGTTGTTGTCAAGGAGACATATCTCTGGCATACATCTTCCTTGTGGTTTCTCCTCTTAGTATGCTTTTCCATTGCTATGGAGACTATCACAAACTCATTTAGCAACTCCCCAGTGCCCCACAAGGAATGTGTATTTCATAACTCACTCCTCAGAACAAGGAGAGCTGTTTGATTTTTGGCTGCTCACCTGCATGTCCAGCCTGGCTATGCCAGGGACTGTCTGTGCTGAGCCCTCGTGAGCTGACACAGCATGGTGCTAAGGGCAGCTACACAAAGCTGTCTTCAGTGGGCACTGAGACAAGCCTTGCACTCAAACCACTTTGGCCAGCACAGAAGTGTGGGCTTTACTGAGAAAACCAAGACATAAGAGAAGGCATCACCCAGGATTTACAGGAGCTGCTGCACAGGGATGCAGTCACTGCTGGCTGAAGGGCCTGCATCAGTGGGTTTAAGCACACCACAGTATCTTCCTTCTGAGACACAAGGGAGAAGGATCCTTGTGAGATGGTCCAACAGGGACTGAACACCATGGAAAGATCCCTTCCTAAGTAGGTGCAAGCAAGCAGGCAAAAAACCAGGGTGGCCTATGAAATAATCAAATCCCATGTTCAGAGTGGGAATCAGAGCTCTGTGGGTCATGCTGAGATGGCAGCTGAAGCTGCAGTTCCCAGCTCCCTGCCCTGTTTCCCCTCTCCAGGGCACAATCTGACATATCAGCCTAATCCTCAATTCCAGTTTGCATTAATATGTCAGGGACAGTGACTCCATTACCCTCCCTGTGTAAGTCAGAGTCCATCTGTACCCAGGAATCTCTGAGTAGCCAAACAGTCTCCAAATCTCCACCTTGGTGCTCCACAGGGCCATAGATATTCAACAGGTACTAGGAACAGGTGAACCCTAGCAAATAGAATATAAAAAAATAAATCAAATGCAGTAGTGAATCAATTCCATCACTTAACAAAAATGTACAGATTTACATATTTCACTAAGGCACGTGATTTCTAATGAAGTAGGGTTTGGGAAACCCAAAGGATTCACACATACCCTGTCACTTATGCAAATCACTCTGCTCACTGATTTATAACATCAGTTGGCTGCACATGAAATTGCTGTAAAAGGCTGATGTGCATCTCCCTGGTGTGTGTTGGGCTGTTTCCATGAGCTGCACTGTGGCTGGCTCAGCACAGCCCAGGGCTGGGCTGGTGTAGGATGTGCACCCCAAAATCCCCCTCTGCATTACAGAGCCAGCACACAGGCAGTGCAGAAGGAGAAGAGGAGGGACATGCATCAGAAATCTACCTGGGCAGTTCATTTCAGTGTGTCTCAGCAGTGATGGGCTGCTTTGTAGTTTACCATTTTTAATCTTGTGAAGTTCAAAAGGTAAAGGATATATTTCACTCAGATTTGTTGTTTTCAACTTGGATCCCAGATCTGAAGGAAGCTGATTATGTTGATGCAGTTAGTATCCATAGAAATGTGTGTAGGTACCCACCACACATGGGATTGCATTTCACAGGGGTGTCTGTGCCCAAAGAGCAATTCCCTGTGCAGCTCTGGTTCATATGGCTATGTTTCTTTTTTGTCTCATCATGGGTTTTCTTCTGGATATTTAAAGGCTTGGTTTTTTCTTCAGCTGTGTGTTGGTGAAAGCTTACAGCTTACAGCCAGGATTTATGGATTTGCAAACATGTCATTAAGGGTTTGGTGGACTGGGTCTGCATGCTTGGAGCTAAATTCCATTTATCTGGAGAGTAGGTGTTTAACTAATGGCACATCAGACATGGAATAAATGCAGGGCAGCTTCCAGTGTCAGTGTTTTACAAAAACATCTGAATGAATGAGCTGAGAGAACAAAACAGCCACTGTTTTCATATTCAGTGAACAGAAATAACAAGAAAAACCACCATGATGAAGCACTATCTTTGTGCATTAGTGATTATTGCAAGGTTAATTTTATTCATTCTGAAGGATCCCCATATCTGTAAGACTGTGGAACAACAAATTCAAGAAACTGAAAGAACCAAATAATTGCAAACCATATGTTGAAAACAACCTAATTAATATCTCAAATAAGAATTTAAAGGAACTTATGTGAAAGAAAACAGTAAATTCATGTAACATTTCTAGCTGAGTGAAAGGCTGATCATGTTTGTTAACAGGGCTGTAATGCTCTGAGTGCTTTGGCTGCACCAGCTGTGGGTAAGGAGAAGGGTGGTGCTACAAGGAACTGGGAAAAAGTGTAACATAAATGTGGTCTGGGAAAATAGTGAGAAAGAGAAGGAGAGAGATGTGTCCTGTTTAATGCCTCATTCTGCTTCAGATGATGGAGCTTCTTCTATAGCAGAATTATGAGACAGTATTAAGTTATATTATGCTTCAAGATGCCAAACTGATCAAGGTCTGACTATTCTAAACATAAGAAAAAATGTAATTTCTGTCTAGAAAGTTTTAAGATATGCTGCAGTTTAGAGAATAATATGTTTTTATGTGAGAAATCACAAGTACTGGGGACTAAGAAGTATGACAAAATAAAAATTTGAAAGAACATGTCAATAGGGTTTGATGAGATCTGCTGTTTTTCTTTCACTTATTTCTGAGTAAATCCTTGGAGTTTTCTCTGTAAACATGCAAATATTGAATTAAAAGGACTTTATCAAGGCTGAAAAAAGCAAAACTTGAAAATCAGAGAAAAAGTCAGAAATCAGGTTGACTGGGAATAATGTGTGCTTTTCATGCACAAAGCCATATGCTATTTTCTCACCCTGGCCTGGAGATGAGTCAAAGCTGCTTTTGAAGGAAGCTGTGGTTTGTAAGGCTGTTGTTAGAGAAGCTGCAAATTGTAGTGATTTATACAGGGCACTATGGGAAGATGATTTGGTGGTTCCAATGCGTGTATGTTATTTGGGAAATCAGATTCTCTTTTACATAATGCTAGACAGCTCTCCCACACCAAGCTTTTCATAGGCTCAAAGCAATACTGAGCCCTTGCACTGCATGTATCTGGCAGTAAAAGGCAATTTATCCTCCCTTGATTCAGATTGAATTGTGTCATTATTCAGACACGGACACAGCCTTCCTCACAAAAATAACTTGCAATAACAACTATGCAGGTGAGATTTCAACCAAGCGGTGCCTGGGGCCTCAATTCCCCCTGTGGAGAGTTAGAACCCTCCTGGGATTGCTGTAGATAGTGCCAGTGACTGCTGCCACAGGGATGCCCATCCTCTGCAGTGCCCTGCTTGCTGAAGAACCAGAGAAACTGCTGTTGCTCCCTGTGTTTATCCCGATTTTTATCCTCATACCACAAGTCTTTCCAACTCAATTTGTTTTCTGCTGATGAGTATTTTCCTACCCTGTTATCATATTATCATGCAAATATCCAGAAATGTGAAAGATTTTGTCTTTTTAGCTGCTTCCATATGAAAGCAGAGCTTACATGGTCCCTTGGCCTGCAGATGAGTCATGGATCCTCTAGGAATTACTTTTGCTCCCATTGCCAGCTTTGTGGTTTGACACCCAAACTTGTGAGTTTCCACTAAAAAGCCCTTCAGAAGGGCTGTGAGAAAACCTGAGTGGTGCTTCAGAAGTGTGTGCAAAACTGACAGATAATCTGGTTGTACATCACACATAAAATTAGCCCTACAGAACACTGTCTGGGTCAGAGCACTGAACTCTGAGAGATAAGAATCTGCTGCTCAATCTCTTTCTGGACTCATGGCTCCTCTCTTTCATGCTCTGTTACTGTGCTTTTTCTCGTAAAGGTTGGTTATCGAGCTGTCTCACGAAGCATGACTCAAGTGACATCTCTACTGATCTCATCAAAGTCTTTTCCAGAGGCTTCAAGGAAAGATGGAGAGATAAGGGCTTGGTAATGTTGAGATCTGGAACATTAAAAAAACAGGTAGGAAAATAAGCCTAGAAAAAGCAATTAAAATTAGAGAAGATTAAAGGATAAATACCTTGGGGGAGCTTACTGTATGTTTCACTTCTATTTGTACTGCACCTTTTAGACCAATTTTTCTTTTCATTTTCACAGCACTCCACTATCAGCATAAGCACCAAACTCACCTAAATTAACAAGTTGGATTAATTATGCCATTCAAACAAATTTCCCTGGGCTTATTATGCCTAAAGGCTCGATACTTTCCTGGCAGTCTCTTTCAAATTACCCTTTCAACAAACATGACATAAACTTAGGTCTGCAGAGCATGAAAATTTATGTGCAAGAGCAGTTATTTTAACAGGTGGAAATTCTCAGATTCACCGAAAAGGTGAGGCATCAAGTACACCATTAATTTTTCAAAAGGGCTTCACAGCACAATAGTCTTGTACTATTGGCATCCGTGGTGAGAGAGAACTGCTTCCTCCTGCAACTCTGCCTTTCTCTGCAGTGCAGCACAGAGCACGCCAGCTCTGCTCCAGCAGCATTTCATACTGTGCAATTGCTGGTGAGCAATTCAGCTTTTCCCTCTTGCAGGGTGCAGTGCCCCTCAGGCTCCTGCCCAGGCTCTCAGGAATAATGCAAGCAGCACAAATCTCCCCACGGCTGCCTGAACAGGCGGCTCTTGCAGCAGCACGAGCTGAGTCTGCAGCCGTGCTTGGCTTGCAGGTAACAAACATCTCGGGCAGGACAGCCGTGTCTCCCTGGGCAGAGGAGAGGGAGCTGGGCTCCTGGAGCACCTTGCAGCTGCTGGGAGTTAAAGCACACTCGATTCTCAGCCAGCGCTGTCTGCACATCAGACATTCAGCTGTTCCACGAAGTTGGATTTCCAGAGACACTGAAAGATTTTTGTAACTGAGTGGTTACAACGCTGTCAATTTAGCAATGTAACACACTGCAGGCAGACTAAGACTTTCCTCTAAGGAGCTCTGCCTGGATTCCAAAACTCAGGAAAGGATTGCTGCAGCTCCCACTCTCCTGAAAGCAGCATGGACAATGCTGCTTTGGGGTATCTCACCATTTTTACCCTGGCTGGAATTTAACAGATATGACTGCTTGTATTGGCAAAAAAAATAACTCTTCTACTATTTTTCCTTGGACTTTCAGGACCTAAATATTTCAAGACCTGAAACTGGTTTAGGTTATGTATTTGTCAGGTTGAAATTACTGCAACAACTACTTGTTTAGAAACCTGTCACTTAAATGGAAGTGCTCAGTTTGTATGCTATGTATAACTGTTTTTGGTAATATGTAAATAATATCTAGGACATTTAAGGAAGTATTAATAAAGCTTAATAAACAGAAAAACAGCTGTTAATAAACAGAATATGAAGAAGCAGCTTATACACACAAACAAGGGACTAATGTAGCCCACGATGTAATAAATATATGATAGGATGGTGTCTGTGTCAGGAACTCAGATATTTACTCACATACTGTACATAAATCTAGGAGATGTACTTCTCACCTAGGATATGTAAAATGTCTTAAAGATGTAAGAATCATAAGGAAATTCAGGAGAGCAAATTCTAAGAAATTTAATGTCTTATATTTGTTGCTCTGTTGGAGAGGAATAGTGTTCAGGAAAAGATATCCTCTAAAAGACCTTGAGGAAATGGAGCAGATGGTTGCATGTGCTATCCCACTTTAATTCAAAGTGGCTTAATAAATACTCAGAAAAAATAAAACAATTTTTCCTTAGTCTTTTATACACATAAAAGAAGGTAAAAGATTATTTTTATCGATATTCAAATTGGAATTCCAAAACAAAATATTGACTTTTTTACACAAAAATTATTTTCAACACAAAACTGGCAGTGAACTAACGGTTCAATATGCATTGTTATTTGTATGCTGAATTTCTGTACCAATACACCTGATAGGATAAGGAATAATTCCAGTTTGGACTGAGACAAGTGTGTCTCAAGAGGGGCTGCAGCATTTGTTGCTGAAGAGCAGTGTTCCTGGCAGGCAGAGATCCCTGTAGCTGCCCAGGTTTTTAGTGGAGAGCACAGTGGGATCCTGGGGAGCTCTGGGCACGCGTGGGAGCCGGAGGACAGCGTGTTCTGACACCCCCTGCTCCCCGTGCTGCACAGATTGGCCACACATCACGTGTGCTCGCAGGCTGCCGTGCCCAGAAATCAGTCTGTGGGGCCACTCAACTGAAAATTTGGTTGATTATTGATAGAAGCTGGACTCTGCCATCAAAACAATAGAATTGGCAGGTACAGGGAGTAACTCCTCTAGGAATTCTTTCTAATTTTTAAGGAGGAAAGACTTCAGAATCTCGTACTTCTCTAGTTAAATACTGTTTTGCTCCTTGGCTTCTGTCCTATTTCCACGAGAGGAAATAGCATCTCTTTCCCTCTCATGGTTGGTGATTGTTTATCTCTCAATCTGTAGCTTTATTATGGATCAGAGGGAGCCAAGGGCCAGGAGTGACTTGCAATCCTCAGCACATGCTGGTTTCTCCAGACACACTGCTTAGTAAGGAAATGAATTAGCAATGGGTAAAAGACACAATATGGTGCTTACCACCCTATTTCAGCACATTAAATATATACAATCTGCACTTCATTCCAACTAAAAATAACACTCGGATTAATGCAGCTTTCTTTGATGTATTCAGTCGAGAAATCATTAGCATGAATTATGAAGCAGGAGAAGTGTGGTTCACACTGTCTGTCACTGCAGAGTTGTGCACTAGGATGGGTGTGGGCAGTTTGATGGAGTGGACTGAGCATATATGCAGGAGTGACACAGGGCACATCTCTCCACAAGTGCCATCAACTCTTTCTGAAATTTAATGCAGGTCTTTTAAGTACATACATTTATATTTTGAGAGGGTCCATATTTAAACACTTTATTTTTTAGCAAGACTTCAGAATGTACAGTTCCTGCTGATGTCTGTGCTGGCTACTCAGTGTCCAAGTTCCAAACCTGAGGACTGAAATTTAGAAGGCAGCTTTGAAAATCCTGGCCTCATCTCCCCCGGGTTTCCTAATTCCTAGTGGGATATCTGAATGGCCTTATCCATCTTTGGCTGATTGAAATCTGCTACTGAGAAAAATGCTATAGGAATAATTATTATTCTATCTCACAAATCTTGATAAGCTTTTAAAACTACTATTTTTAATACTATTTAAATTTCACAATATAATCATCTTTGTAGAAACAAATCTGGAATATCTTTTATTTTAGCTGCTATATAATATTTTACAGTTAAGGCAATACACAAAAGCAGTTTAGAAAGCTGAACATCACTGATCCATTTTACAAATAAAGACAACTGCACTCTGAAGAGGGATCTGCATTAGACCACACAGACTGCAGCAAATTCACCACTAGAATACAGGATTTCTGATACAAAATTTACTCTACTGAACACTAAATCGGTGGTTCTTAAATTCTTGGTGGATACAGGCAGTTGCTGGTCATAGTATCCAGGTTGCTTTCTCGCCTCCCCTTGCTGAATTAATTTGAAGTGTAGTTAAAAATACATTGCTACTATTACCCTGTCCCTCAAGTGATTCTTGTTACCACCGGGATGCTACTCAGCAATGAAACTGAAAGAAGCACCTGCTGCATCAGTGAGGCAGAGAATCTGCTTGTCTTAATTGGGAAGGGTCAGCAAATTTGCAGTAGGTATTGTTGCTACACTCACAGAATATAATTTTGTGGCATATTGTGTGATTCTGGATGTCCATCTCAATTATAAAGGATGGGGAAAAAAATATGTTATGGCTCATGGAATTGATTGGTTTTGCAAAAATAATTCACTTAAGATACACAAATGCACATCAGCTGAAAGTCAGACTGATGGGCAGGGGTCGTTGCATGAAAGTGGTATTTTTTAGTGATGAAGCTTTGTGATACAATTTTTTTTCTTTTTGTCCTGAAATTGATTTTGAAATCTCTGTGTCTTGCAGGCATTGCTAACTGACTGCAAGGCACCAGGACAGGATGAGGGTGCCCAGCAGAGTCCGAGGGAGGCAGCAGGATGCCATCTGTCTGAGGGAAGACTCCAACAGAACCGTGGCATATGAAGAGGATTTTTATTATGGAAATAGGCACAGGAGAATTTCAGAAGTCTCCTCAGGTCTTGCAGTGGTCTCAAGCCTCGGATAATGCAATTAAAAACAGATTTTGATGTACTCATGTCTCTTTGCTGAATATCTGACCAAACTATTATGATTTTTCATAACTAAGGAATATTCTGCTGTCAAGAATTGGACTTAACAAATCAGCTAACGTAAGTTTCCAGGTCTTGCAGGGGAAATAAAAACATGCCAGAGACTATGTACACACCTTTTTTGGGGGGAATGTCCTTAGAATATCTATGAAATGGAGGAGACCCTCTTTCTCTCCTCGGAATTGTCTGTGTTCCTGGGAACAGAAAGGCTTTGCCTGCAGTGCACATCAAATGCCCTTCCAGCAACGGTGAAGGCAGCTTTGGAGGTTAGCATGGATAACCATGGAGATACATGGGAACGTATCTGGGCTTAGAAAGACACTAGTTTGCTTTTTATATGTATTTTAGAAGCTTCCTGGGAGGAAGATTGGGAAACCTTAGGGGTTCAGTTAGTGTTTAATGCGGGCCTGGTCAGCTTTCTGCTGATGGCTGCTGAACATCAGACTCCCGTCACTCATGCAACGTGTCCTACGGGGAGAAGCGTGGGGACGGGGATCTGCTCCTTTCGGAGGGACACGGCTCCCTGCAGACTCCAGCGAGGCCTGGGGCAGCACAGGCAGGCCCGTGCAGAGGGAAGGGGGAAGATGGCAGCAGGGCAGTCTGCCCTCCAGCCCCGCTCAGGTCCTGACAGCCCCGGCTGCCCCCGGGGCTCGGGGGCCCCAGGCTCCCCTCACGCCTTGGGAACTTCGGCCCCGCAGCGCCGGGGGCCGAGGCACCCCTGAGGGACCGGGTCCGGGATCTCCTGGCTCCCCTCATGAACCGGGTCCGGATCCTCTGGCTCCCCTCAGGACCCGGGTCCGGGATCCCCTGGCTCCCCTCAGTACTCGGTGTCCGCGATCCCCTGGCTCCCCTCACAGCTGGGATCTGCGATTCCCTGGCTCCCCTCAGTACTTGGTGTCCGGGATCCCCTGGCTCCCCTCAGGACCCGGGATCCCGGATCCCCTGGTTCCCCTGGACTGGGGACTGGGAGCCGCCGCCTCCTGCCATGGGGGTTCCTCAGGGTGCCCTCCGGGCCCAGGATCCCCTCATCCTCAGGATGGGAGGACATCGTCTTAAGCTGTGCCCAGGGAAGGGTTAAGTTGGATATTACGAAGGATTACACATTGAAATGGGCTGCACAGGGCGGTGGTGGAGTCACCGTCCCCAGAGGTGTTTAAGACCGGACGTGGCACTCGGTGTCATGGTACAGTTGACGTGGTGATGTTCGCAGAGGTTGGACTCGATGATCTCAGAGGTCTTTTCCAACGCCAGGGATCCCGCGATCCCTTCACGCCGGTGGCGCTGGGATGCCCTGGCCGCCGTCCCGCACAGGCTCCCCCGGCAGCAGAGGGGCTGTCACCGACTCCCCGCAGCGCCGGCGGCCGACACCCCTCTCCCCGCCCGGGGCGATCCGCCGCCGGCCAGCCGCTCCCGGGGGAGGCGCGGGCGGAGCGCAGCGGGGACCCCCCGGGCGGGGATCCCGTCCCGCGGCTGCCGGAGGCGGAGCCGCCGCCCCCGCGCCCCGTGCCCGCCCTCCCGGCGTGCCCCGCGGAGGGGCGGGCGGCTCATGTCCGCCATCCCGGCGTGCCGCGCGCCCGGGCAGCAGCCGGAGCAGCCGCGGCGGCCGCGTCCCCTCCCTGCGCTGTGAGACAGCAGCACCGCCCGCGGAGCGCGAGTGAGGAGCCGCCGCCCGCGCCTCTCCGCCCGCGTCCTCCTGCTCCTGCTGCTCCTCCGCCCTGTCCCGCGCCGCTGCCCGGCCGGCCATGCCGTCTCGGGCAAGGTAATGAGCCGCAGAGCCCCGGGGTCTCGGCTGAGCGGCACCGGCAGCAGGCAGCACTACCACCCGCGGGGCTGGAATGACTGGCAACCCAGGTGGGCAGGGCCGGGGGCGCGGGGCTGTGCGAGCGGGGCGGGCGGCGCGGCCGGGCCCCGCCGCCGGGCCTGGGGCAGCGGGGCGGCGGCGGAGCCACTTCCTGGCGGCCGGGCCTAGCGCGGGAGGGCGGGCGGGCCCAGGCGGCGGGACGGGGCCGCGGCCGGCAGCGCTCGGCGGGGTGGGGGCGCGCCTGGCTCCCCCCGGCCCCTTGCCGCGGCCTGGAACGAGAGCGGCCGGTGGCCGGTGTGTGGCTGCGGCGGCGCCGCCGTCCCTGCCGGCCGCGGGCGGGCGGGGGGCTGCGCCGGGGGCTCGGCTCCCGCATTTTCTGCCTGTTTTTCAGCTGGAACACATCCAGGGAAGTGTACTTCCCTGTAGAAGGAGTACTCGTAGTTTTTTTAAGGGTTAGCATCATACTGCGTAGATTTATTTATTTATTTTAATTCTGTCTTCAAATCTCGGGGCGGTATGTGATCTGTATATGCTCTCACCCAAGCCTGCTTAAAATATGTTGTAAGGCTTTGTGTGCGTTTACACCTGGCACTTTTTAGTGAAATTTAGCGTCTGATGACTTCTTTAGTTAGATGTAGAGAGTGTATTTCAGGTCTTAATTATTTCTAATGTATCTCATGCCAGTGTATTTACTGTACTGCTCAGCCTTGCTGTTTTCAGCATCAAAATTGTAATGTAGAAATCCGAAATAAATTTGGTGTTTTTCTTAGATGTTTTTAAAAATACGTCAATTTGAGACTTTTTTTAGTGTTTTTGGAAGTTTAACACAACATGGGACCCTACTTACAAACTTTCCAGTAGAGAACAGAGTGGCACATGCTTGGGAATGTATTGACAGGCCATGGTCCCGTGCAGTTTGGATTAGAAAAATGGGGTGAATATGAAGGTCACTTTAGCATTTTTCTGTGAAAGAAGCTTTCCTTTTGCTTGAACAGTTAGCAGCACAGCCTCTGTGGCCAGTGCTTGAGGCTGTTCAATTCTTAATGGTGTATGGGGCATGGTTATTTAAATTCTAATTTCTTCTGTGATTGAAGTACTTAGTCACATAATTCATTATTTTTTCCTCACTTAAGAATTTATGAACCTAATTTGTGACATTTTATTAGAGCATCTGTTTTTTGGGGGGAGAGAATTAAGAAGACTGGTCTCTTAGTCCTCACCCACTTGTTCACTTCAGTTTTCTGGGCTGCATTCTGTAATTCTGGACCCTAACTTCGTGACCTTTCCACCTGGAAGAAATTAGATGTGTCTTTGCAGCAGATGACTTCCATAAGTGCATTTTGGTTGGATATATGAATATGTCATGAGTTCTATATTTTCATCTAAAAAATGAACATCTTAGGAGGGTTAGGAAGCTGATTTTATTCAATGAAGTGTTGCCTACAGTGGGTTCAGTAGTGTTAGGGGTGAAAGTAAGAGAGTGCAGCTGCAGAAATGTTTTCCTGGTAATAAGGCAGGTTTAAGAGGTTAGCTGCATGTGTGGCTCTGGTGTATTCCCTGTAGTCTGGTGCCTCCTTAGCTCTTTAGTACAACTGTGTGACCTGGGCTGCTGAAGTGATTGTCCACAAAGCCACAGCAGAACCAAAGCTCTGAGAGCACCAGGGAAAGTGTGGCAGCCTCAGCATGGATAGGGCCTCATTCTGTTTCCATCAAGAGCCTCTGCCAAGAAATAGCCAACACCTCTGCACTGGTCCTGACACTTTTCTGAATTTATCTTTATCCTTTCCTTTAAATGTTACTTTTTAAAATGGTGGGGGATACCAGGAATCAGAAACCAAAACACAGCACATTTTTATCTACGTGAAGTGCTCCATTTTTTACATCTCAGAAAGTTTGGTGATGGGAAATCTGAGTCAACACTATGAATTTAAGGACGGTGTAGGGATTAAATCAGCCTGCTGATTTTGTGTTAACTAACTTTTAAAAGTGATTCACATGCACGATTGAAAGGAGATCTGTTATATAAAATTGACAGTCTGTATTTCTTTCTTAGTTTGAAATACAATATTGGACAAACTCCACAGCACAAATATCCCCCCATATTCTTTCCTTCCCCTTTCTGCTGGCTGTTAGTTTCATTTACTTCAGGTGATACTGCCAGTAAATGCTTTCTGCTGGGCGTGGAAGAGGTGAAGGAAGTGGCCCGAGTAGTGAAAGCTGTATAATTGTAGTTGTTACAAGTTCCTAAGGGCAAAAAAAGGTACTGCTGATACATGAGTGTATCATCAGATGGATTGTTTTCAAATTGGTTTTTTGCCTGTGTAAAAGTGACTAGATTGGTTTTCATTGGTAGGTCCAGATTCCTCTTGGTTTTTTGTAATCAGCACTGGGGCTTGTGAAAAGAATGTGAAACTGAAAGTTGGAGTGCAAGGCCTTTATTAAGGAAAAGTAGTTTTTAATTAAAATTAGACTTTTTTGTGTGGGGGGATGCAGGCATACATCAGATGCACTTGGAGTGGTTTTCTGACAGTGTGTACAGATGGAGCTGTGTGTGTGTTACAAGGAGAAGCTGTCCTGGTGTATAGGGACGTGGTAGTTTGTGCACTGCTGTCTAGAACCAGACTCAATGAGCAGCAGCACAAAAACTTTGTAGACAGATGTTGGATGGATGTGACAGAGAACAGTGAAGGTTTTTTTGAGAAGGCTTGATAAGATCTTGTTACCCCTTCTCCTAGTCTTTGCAGCTGTCTAGACCTTCTTATTTCTTTTCTCTTTGTTTAACAGATCTCACTGCATTTTCCCTGTTACAACTCTTGGGGCAAAAAAATAAAATCACTTCAGTGTGCAGGCCTTGTGTGTGAACAGAGTTAATTAGAGTGCTGAGGGCTAATTATGTACTGAAACAAGCAGTACTGCCCTTTGGGAGGAAATGCAGGAGTGTGAGTGCAGGGCAGCAGGTTAGGAAGTGCAGAGTGCACCATGGCAT
Organism: Luscinia megarhynchos; assembly: GCA_034336665.1. Taxonomy (NCBI): domain Eukaryota; kingdom Metazoa; phylum Chordata; class Aves; order Passeriformes; family Muscicapidae; genus Luscinia; species Luscinia megarhynchos. The sequence continues at coordinate 1,313,968 of CM067577.1, read as the reverse complement.
TCTTAGGTGAAAGTGTGAAAAGGAAGATAAGATTTTAATTAACAGGACCTCTCTGTCTCTCCTATCATAAATGTAGGTTAGCAGGGGATGATGTGAAAAAGTGTAAAACAACATCTTTCACATCTGAACAAATTTCCAAGAGTGCCCTGTTAGGTTTTAGTACTGAAATCATGAAAATGGCGTGTGTCCTTCTCCTACAACATAGCCAGTGTTATGAGGTTACTCATTTCAGTTAGCATGGTGCTCAGAGCAAGTTACTGCCTGGTCCTCATGTGTCTAAACCTGATGAGACAAGACAGTAAAATCCAGTGTCCTTCCAGGTAGCTTGTGTCCTAAGCAGGAGAGCATATTGGCTGGAAGTTTGTAACTGAGGACAAGTGAGTACCCTGTCTTTAATTCAGACAGGTTGGGAGATATTGGCAGGGAGCAAAGAAACCTGTGAGACCAAATGGCTCAGGAAAGTGCTGTTCAGAGCAGTGCTTTTCACATGGCTGGAAGGGCAGAGGTCTTTTACAAAAAGCAGGCACTCACTGTGGAAATTGTCTGATCATGATGCTGGATCCAGTGAATGACAAACAGGTGATAGCAGCAGGTGCTGTGTAGAAGAAAAGTTCAATCAGGGACTGTTTCTTCTGTGCTTGCATGTGCAAGGTACCTGTAAAACATTTGTTAGAAATAGGCTGAAACCTTAGTTTGCACAGGTGAGAGACCTAAAAGTTGGCAACATAGAGGTGTTTGAGGTTTTTGCTATGATCACCTAAGAGTGGGTGTAGTCATGTAGGGTGAAAATGGATAAGACTTCTACTGAGGAGTAGCTGAGGGAGAGGAGAGCAAAGACTGAGAGAGGGAGAGAGAAAAGTGGTGATGTTGAAGGCAGATTAAAGAATGAGATGCAGGATCAGTTGTAAGGTGCCATTGTGAAAACATCAGTGGAAACCTTGGGAAAAAATTCAATGGACTGCATGTGGGAGATGCTGAACAGGAATGGGTTCAGTTCTGGAGTTGCAGCCATAATTCTTGATCTCTTTTCACTTTTGTGTTAAACATGCTGATGAGCTTGGGAAGGTGTGAGATCAAAGAGATTTTTTGGGTTTTGGTGAAGTGGAGGAGCTGAAATTTGTAATATAAAATCTTTGTTTTTTAACTTGAAGACAGAGGACAATGAGATGTGAGAGAGATTAAAGAAGATGAAAGTGTGTCAATGGGAAGCAGAAGAAACTTGGAGTGGAGATCATTTTCCATACAAGAACAACCATACTAAATCAGACCAAGGGTTTAGCTTGCTTAACATCCTGTACCCAAAAAAGTCTGTTGGAGTATACCAGTGGAATAAAAAGAGGATGTGTATATGTGATACCTTTCCTTGACATTCCCTTCTAATAATGCCCATCATGGCACAGAGTGAAATTGGTGAGCTGCTGTCTAAGCAGGGAGTGACACAGAATCAAGAGGTGATTTAAAATGCTGCTGTGATGGCAGGCAGATGTCCAGCAATGAAGATTGCAGAATTGCAGTAGGAGGATAGTTAATCAGTTATTTCATGGATAGAAAACACAGCCACTTGTATCTTCTCAACACAGGAGGAGCAGTAAAAGTAGAGTGGGCTTTGGGGTGGGCTCAGCCAGGCTCTGGCTTGGCAGGGTGGACCAAGTGATGAGAAGATCATGGCAAAAGGAAGCTCTGCATGCCAGTGGCAGAAGAGTCAGAAACTTGGTGGGAAGCTGTTAATTTGGGTGAATACAGTGACTCATAAGTTTTAAATATTTTACTGATATGAATTCTTCATTACTGAAATTCTTCTGCATTACAGCAAATAAGCAAGTAAAATCAAGTGACTTGTGCTATAGTAGAGCTCACACAGTAGAGTTGTCTTGGAGTAAATCTTTCATGTAGGTTCTGTACTTGGAAATAAAATCAAATAGAATAATTAAGTGGTTTTTGTCTCAAAATAATGTCCATATGGCAGGGTTGTTCTGAAAAAGCTACACATAATGAACAGTATACACCAGATTGTGGCAAGTTTCTTGGACAAAAATTCTCAAGGCTTCCATAGTACTAAAGTAACAACATATTTTTGATTGATCTGTTTTTCTTTTTCTAGATAAAGATTTTCTTTTTAAAACTGATTGCTCTCAGCCATGCTCTCTTCAGTCAGACAAATTGGTTAGTCAAATCATACTCAGTACTTTTGATAGAGTGAAAATTTTTGAGAAGTCTGTTTCCTTTTGTATACCAATGGAAAAAAATAAACAGCCTTTTTGGAGAGAGAGGACACACTAGTAGTTGGAACAGTGTTGTCAGTGGACATTACTGACTGTTAAACTGATATTCAGGAGAACAATTATGTATTTTTTTACTAAAATTGGGTTTGCCTTTTAGCTGGTGATAAAGTGTGAGCAGGTTAGCTTGCAGATAGCTGTTCCAGAAGCCAGGATGAGTGAGTGTGTGGGTTTTCCCTGGGAAACAATAGGCTCGTGTATTTTACCACAATGGAAAATTTTACAAAGCATTCAAAGGCTGTCCTGTGGGAAGTGGGGTTAGCTGAGAACATGTGTAGTCCCTCAGTTGATAGGGATGCACAGAGCAGTGTTAAAAATTGTACATTTAAGCAGCTTTTCTTCAGATGTAGGAATTTCAGCCTTAATGGTTGACAATTGGAGATGATTCAGTTTACAGCACATTGCCTTAAAAAAAGCAATGGCCTTTGGGAAGGTAAACGTGAGAAGTACTTCAATTTGCCAGCTGAAAATTTGTCAGCCTGTTTCATTGGTAGGCAAACATCATTGCTCAGAGTTGGCTGGGAGGAGTTAGGGCAGGGGGAAGATCTGGGGTCTCTGCATGTCTGGAAATTTGCACAGGATTTGGCACATTCAGAGCTGATGCCATGTGAAGGTACAGTGCAGAACTTTCCTGTTCAGCTTAGCTTAGGTGAATGATGATGGCACAATTGTATAAAGATTTTTGCAGTCCTAGTTAACTGTCATGAGTAAAGACTTACACTGAGGCATTGCCTCTGGAGTAGCATACCCTATTTTTTAAATAGTCCAAGCAAGTGCCCAGTTAAGCAGTGGATGTGATGGCACAGTGAATACTGAATGAGGAAAAGTGTCTTGCTGTGTATGTCTAAAAATGAACTTGCTTACAGTGCAAAAGGGAGTAATACCTGCCAAGTAAATCTAGTATCAGCTTGCTCTGTGAGAACAGGGAAAAAGCACAATTTTCTTATTGTTCCAAATTGATAATATAATGTCTTTTAACAGTCTCAGAAGAATAAAATGTGTCTTTAATTCCAGTTGGTTTTGCAAGTGTCAGTGCTCATGATATTCCTCTTCCAGCTGTACTGAAGCTGAACTGTATTGGACAGTAGCAAGCCTTTAGTACTGCTTAAGTAACAACTGCTTATCAAAAAGTTTACCTGTGTTTTTCCCTTTTGGCCTTGAGATATATTTGACTCCCTTTTCTCTGAATTTGTCTACCAGTTCTAATCACAGTGTTCTCTTGAAAAGGAAAAATGAAAGACATTTTCTGTAGGAGCATGTGGTGTTTATTCTTATACAAATTGTAGTTAATTTACAGGAATGATCTGTCCTGCTTTTTTGTTAAACAATTGCATGAACTATCCAACACTTCAAGTAAAAATAGTAGATCTTTCGAGTTTGCTTAGGGAAAGCTTGCTGTAAATAATCTGAATAGTCTGATTCCAAAATACACTTGAGCTGAGCAAAATTCTGGTGATTCTCCCTTTGGATGGGTATTGCTTTATTTGTTTTAATGTCAACCCCCCATCATTGCTTGTGAGAGTGCATTTACAGTGGTTGTGTTTATGTTCTGAAGTCTCATGCACACAAGTTTTTTAAAGTCCTGTATTTTTAAAAATTAAACCACTTAGTATATTCAGGGAGAAGAGTTATTTCATAATTTCAGTATTTTTCCTTAAAAGTTTAGTCTGGGCTGTATCAGTTTTTCTGATAGGAGTGGTTTAAACCTAATGCAGATTTTTTAAACTTGCCTTTTATTTGCAGACTTTTATGCTTAAGGATCACAGCTCTTAATTTACCTTTCAGTTTTTTCACAGTCAAGCCTTGCTTTACTTGCTTTGCAGTTTTTATTTTGTAAAAACTTAGTATGTGATTTTTGGGCTAATCATCCATTACATTCTTCCATCTTAATCAGAGGGTTTATGAAGACCCATGGCATATTATGTAAATGTTCATCTGTGATTAGTGGTGACTTTCACAAGTGGTAGGCACTGTATCATCCAGACCTAATTGTATTTTATTTGTCACTTCTGGGAAGTATTTTTTACCTTGTACAGACATCCAACTGAAAAGAGACTTGAGACTGTCATAAGAAAAGGCACTGGCACACTAGAATGCATTTCCTTTGCATATTGCTGTGATAATCAGTCAACTCCCATGCCAGTGGGAATTTAAGGTCACTTTTTAAGCAACAGGTTAGACAAACAACTTTTTTGACACAGGGAAATAAGTTTGGGATTGTCATTTAAATATGTGGTATTTGTAAGTGAATGTGAATCCCACTCCTGTTATATCCCTACATAAAAAAATATTTTTCTCTTTGTAGAACTGACAGTGCATCAGCTGACCAGGACAATTTAAAATATTCTTCATCCAGAGATCGGGGCAGTTCTGCCTCCTATGGATTACAACCCTCAAATTCAGCTGTGGTGTCTCGGCAAAGACACGATGATATCAGAGTCCACACTGACATACAGAATGAAGAAAAAGGTACCCAGATTGCTGTTTGTGGGGTTGTGAGGGGCATTCATGGAAAGGCAGTAAACTGAAATGGTGGAGGAATTCTTATTTGGTTTTGGTTTTTCTCCTCCCCAAATAAAAGGCAGTGAACTGAATTGTCACATTGCCACAGTATCACTCTTTTGGGACATTTGTCAGGGATCAAGAAATGTTGTGGTTGATGTGAATACTGAGAAAAATATGCAGCTGCTTTAGGAGAAGAATGCAGGGGAAGACCTGATGTGTTAACAGAATAAGTAGTTTTTTATGAGGAATAGTATTCTGGATGTATTCTGGTCTTCAGGCTGCAATTTCTTCCTGAATAGTCTCTAGTACTTCTGGTACTGGGTTAAACAGGCTGCTAGACTGATCTATTGCCTGTTGTGGCTTTACTGCACCAAACTGGAATCTTTGTCTAGTAATCAGATCTATATTTTTATCATTAATGGCAGTTTCTGCTTTTATGTCTGATTTCATGTAAGTGGTGTGATGTGTGATTCATATATTTTTACTGCTTTTGGGGTTTTTTTTTTTTATTTTTAGGATGGAAATACTATCTCTAGAAAATAGCTAAGCAGTCAGAATCATGTCTTATGTATTATGAAAAATCTGTGTTCTGATTTTTAAATTTCTTTAATTGCCAAATACAGATATCAAATTGGCAGATTTCTTACTTGCAGAGTCAGCTTTTGACAATGTAAATCCTCAGGCAGGCCAGACTCAAAAAAAAAAAAAATCTCACAAGAATTGTAGTGTGGGAGTTTTTGTTCAGGAACCTAAAAAGTATTTGAACTCCCCCCATTTCTCTGGCCTGTAACTGACTGTAAATAATTGCTGTATCTTAGGGGAAGTTACAGATGGATGCAAATTAATTTTTTTATAAGTAGAAGGTAGTGTTAGTAGGTGGCAGAAGCATGAAGCATGTTTATCAGCTTGAGAGCTTAAGATTTGTTTTACTTCAGTAGAGAAACTGCTTAGGAAGTGGGTGTATTTGTCTGTCTGCTAACATGGAATGTTGTACTGCCTTTAACACAGACTGGCATAGGAGGTTGTTCTTGTAATTTGAAGGGTGCTAGTATTTAAAGAATGCACTGGCAGTGCAGTGAAATAGTGAGTTTTGGACAATTCAGGAAGGTGGTTTGGGAAGTGGCTGGGAAAGCACCATTTGAGAAGGAGAATGTACCTGGCTCTCCCTCCAGTGCTGTGTCTCACAGGGCATGTCTCTGCTAGCTCAGCACTTCGTGCTGTTTCTTCAGGTGTGGCTTGAGAAGAGGTGATTAGGATATTCTGACTATAAAACCAAGTTCCAGGTATCTCTAGTTCATTTTTATTATTGGGGAAATTTGTAAGCTTACAGATGCAGAATAGTTTCTTTGTGTACTAGGATTTTTCAGTTCATCTATTGGGGTCTGCCAGCATGGAATTTTCATTTTGAGATTTTTCTGTCCTGGCTTCCATATACCCCCTACCCACCTCCTCCTAGATTCTGGTGTTGATAATAAAAATTACTTAAAAATTGATAATTTCTGGAAATTTTTCAGGTTTGAAAAAATCTCAGAGGATGTGACTCTTATGTTTAGACACAAATGCATTAATTGCTGTTAGAAGTTACTTCCTTCATAGCACAGTGTTGGCTTGTTCTGGCAAAATAATGTCAAGGTGGCACGTTTGCTAGTTTATATTTAAAAACTGAGCTGTAAAAAATAGTTTGTGTCTATTTAGATTTACAACATTATCTTTACTGTATTTGTAGTTAACTAATTACAGGTGAGACTTTGCACAGGGTTTTCTGTAGTGGTAGGTAGCCCCATGGGTATGAATGCACAGATGTATACTGGTAGTTAATACCTGCTTTTTATCAAAAGCTTTACCTTAAAGAAACATTCTTTACACCTACTAAGGTCCAGGTTCACCTCAACATTTGAACTTACTCTTTTATCAGGTGGACTTGTGGAAATATCTTTTCTGAAAGAAATGTTGCATATGTTTTGTTGTTTAATTTTATTAGTTGATTCTTTCCCTGTCTTGGACAGGAAAGGCACTTTAGAAATCTTCCTTGGAAATGAGCTCTAACCCATTGGAGGATTGGGCAGGCTCAGGGGATAGTTTCACTTCTCTGCAGTATTGAGGGGAAGAATCTACCACTCCAAGTGGTGTGGCAGGCTGGAAAATTTCCCATCTCAACACTTCAGTATGTTTATTCTTGTGGATTTAGGAGTAAATCAATTTAATTACTCCAAGGGATGCTTTTATTTTTGTTTTATATTGATACCAAAGATGTAGCTGAAGTGGGAGAATGTAGGATTAAGTTTAATTAAGGATGATACCAGTATTAGTGAAAATATTGACCTTTTTATGTTTAAGGAGAGTGGTTCAATCTGTGCAAACAGATAATACTTGTATTTTCAAAAACTTTTTTGGCCATTTTACTTAGCCTGTGTGGTTATAGCAAAATTTATAGCAAAAATAGGATGGAGATTTCATGTGTATAAAGGAGCAAGTAAGTGAAAGTATCTAGCCATGTATACTAGCAGTTTCACCTTATATTTTACAAAGTCTTTCATGTCAAAGTTATAATAATAAAACATTAAATGCAACAAAATTGATGTCAAACTTCATGGCAATAGTATTTTTTTCATGTACTTAAAAAAAAAAGACAAGATTCTAAATCTGTCACCTGGAAAGTTACAGGATAGAACAACATTGATGCATGTGGAAGTGAGTGAAAAAGGAACCTGAAGAAAAGGTGGTAGAACATAGAGCTGATGATTTGCATATGAATTGAATAACTCACACTCACCACCCTGCTAGATATGTGGTCTGGGAACCTGTTTTAATGTCCCATTGGTTTGTCCACAGGTGGCTACAGTGTCAATGGAGGATCTGGGGAAAATACTTATGGTCGGAAGTCGTTGGGGCAAGAGCTGAGAGTTAACAATGTGACCAATCCTGATTTTACCAGTGTTCCGCATGGGAATCGTGCTTTAGCCACAAAAGACATGAGGAAAACACAGGGTAAGGCCAGCACTGCTTTTCAGGAGGAGGTTATCTCTTTTGGCAACATTTCTTGTGTTCAGAATATGGAAAGAAGTTCACTATGGTTGGGCAGTCTGTATGGGTTTTATTTTTTATATCTATGATTAGATGGTGTTGACGTAAACTTGTTTTTCTTGTTTTGTTATCTTGTTTTACTGTTCCCTATGCTGAGGCTTCCTCTGTTGGTTTGGCAGATCTCTCAGCTACCTGGCTTAGGCTGTTCAGCCTTTCAATTCCTTTTAGATGGCTTTTGAACCCTTACTTAGGTTAGGCAGATTTGGCAAAGACACCTCTGAGAAGGAGAGCTTACTTTGTGAAGTGAAAAGTTGGTAATGAGTGAGCCCTGGTGTGGGAAGAGCAGCAATTCACTGTTCATTCTCTGTTCCCCTGGGTGCAGGACAAGCAGTGATCCCTTCCTGCCAGCTCTGACCCCCTGTGTGTCCTCCTGAGCCCAGCACTGCTCCTGCTCCCTCTTGCTCAGCTGAGCAGTAGAGGCCAGGGAGGAGCTGGAAGCATCCTAAGAATGTGGGCAAGGTCTTGGGAGATGCAGCAAGAGCAAATTTGGAGTTTCAAGAGGGTGCAGGAATGCTGGGCTTGTGTTTTTGAGGAAGAAGGCTTCACTCTTCCCACTATTGGAGGTTTGAGTCATAGTTTAAAAAAAAAGCAAAAAGAAGTTATTCCAAGCATTTTTGAATGAAAATAGAAACTTTATGACTAAGCACTGTCACTTATTGCATCACTTAGTATAAGTAGTAGTTGAGCCACTGGTAAAAACTGCATGCTTTGTGCCAGGCACGTTATAAACATGAGGACTGTTTCTTCTCAAGGCTTAATATTTCAGAGGAGAAAAAAGAATGTTCAATGTGCTTTGCAGGTGGAAGAACTGAGGTGTAAGTGGTGACATGACTGTTTCAAAAATGTCGATTTTAGGAATAAGTTAAACTCAGACTTTATAATCCCATTTTTATGTCTGTGCAGAGGAAATAGAAAACTCTTCAAATAAAAAAAACTTTCTGCCAGTATTAAATAATAGCTAATTCAGACTGCTCTCTTGGGTATGTGAGCATCTCTTTAATCCTTAAAAGGTTAGGATATGTAATTTTGGGTGACTGAAGTTGCTGCCTATGACTTGTATGTTTTCTCTCCTTGAAATGTCAGATTTCAAGAGTTTCTCCTTTTGAACTTGGTTGTCTCTGATTATTGTAGATTTCAGCAAATCATTTTGGTTTTTCGTGTCTTCTTTAAAATACAATGGGATTATGTTGCAACAAGATTTTGGAGTTTTAAGTTCTTTGATGTTTTCTTGGTTGTATATTCATTAAGCAATTTTAAAAATAGTCTTCTGTGGGTTAGCATGTGGCTGAGACCTTGCTGAATTTTCACAAAGTGAATGTCAGAGGTATTTGTTAACTAGTGCTATGATTAGTGTAGCTTCAGTCATGTTCTTGGTTAGTGCTTTTTGGTTCTGTTTTTTTTTCCTTAGAGTTGTGATTATGACTTGACAATTAGCTGACACTCTTGGGGAGTAATGCCAATGTAGATTAGCTATTAATTAAATAAAGACAAAGCTGCTGTAGTCACATCAGATGATTGATGTCTAGCAGAGTAGAGCAAAAAGCTGTCTGTAACTGTCTTGGATTTTCTCATTAAAGTCATGGTGACTCAGAAAACCTTGTCATGTTCCATGAACCCTCTGATTTGGAACCACCACCATGGAACATCTAGCATTAAATTTATTGAAAGAAATTTTGTTTCCTTTTTGCAAATGAGGGAAAAAAATTATTTGTATGAATTCATGTCCCTGAAGTGTGACCCTTCTCTGGTATCATGTGCTGTTGGCCAGGTTTAGTGAAGTGCTTTCTTAGGAAGGTGCTCATTCTCCCCTGCTATGATCTGCTGAAGTGAGCAGCCAGGTCCCTCTTCACACCTGGGAGATTTTGTTCTCAATGAAGGAAGAGCAGATCTATTTTCCTTTTTGAAGCAGAACCCTGCTACCTATCAGAGAAAAAATAGTTTCTTTGTAGTTGCTTGAACTTAAACCTGGTTCTTTGCTTCAGCAAGGAGTTTATTTTTTTCCACAAGGTTTTCTCTTGAAATATTATTTGTTGAATTGTTTTTGTTTATACAATCAGAAGTCTGAGTTAATCTTACCCCATACCACTTTTTTTTTGTGTAGAAGTTAGGCTTAGTTCTGCTTAGTTCTCATTGAGTTTCAAAACAGGTACTGGGCTGTCCACATGAAGAAATGAAAGATTTCGGTAGCTAAATTCGATTTGACATTTAATTTTCTTTTTATGAAAGTTTAAAACATTCAGGATTTTTGCTTTCTGTAATGACTATTACGACTTACTGATTTCACACATACACATCTTGGAAAAAAGAAACAATTGCATTTTTCAGAGCGACCGTTGTCTTATTCTGACGAGTCTCGACTGTCAAATCTTCTTCGGAGGATTACTCGGGAAGACGACAGAGACCGAAGACTGGCTACTGTAAAGCAACTGAAAGAATTCATTCAGCAACCAGAAAACAAACTGGTCAGTCATTCTTCCTTTTCCATAGCATTGGCTGTTTCTTGCTTTATAAAACTTTTTCAAATCTGGATATTGGATATGTCTGCAAGGATTGTCTTCTATACAAAGAATTTCATTCCACAAGAAAGGAGAGTGTATTCCTGGGTTATCTGTCTTGTTTCTGTAATTCAGGAAATGTTTTATTGGGATGTGTTGCCTTGAACCAAACTGCTGAGTGCCTGAACTGTAGGAATTAATGTGGCATGTGTGTGGCTTTCTTTGCTCTTAGGAATAGCCTCTGGATCCCTCAGAAAGGAGGCAGAGGGAAAGTGTTGTCTTGTTCAAGAACTTTGTTATTGTAAATTAGAAATGCACAGGTGTTTGGTCTGGTGAACAGCTCATCTTAGAGCTACTCCAACTACTTAGAGCTTTCCAACTAAACATCTCTGTATGTGGATTCCCTTCCATGGGAAGAGAACTAAGTAAATCTTTGTTTTCATTACATCTTCAGGATTTTTGGTGGTTTGCTGAAGTCTCTAATCTCCTCAAGTGTTTTTTAAGGATGTGGGGATGGGAAGTATCCCACTGTGGGTATAAATTTTTAATATGATGTGTTTTGAAATCAAATATTAAAGAGCATATTGTCTGATACATCTCCCCCACTGTTTTGGAAAGCTTCTGAGTTCTCCAAGCACTGAAAAAGCAGGAAGTGATGCTTTAATATCCTGATGCTCATTTCCAAGCAGTTCTTGGATGCTTTAGCTATGGGGTCTGTGTCTATCCTTATTTATAAGAAATTGGTTCATTTTCTCACTGTTTGTGAATTTACCAGTGATAATTGTGCTCTTTTTCAAGGACATGAGACTTGAATATGGGGAGTGTTCTAGTCTGTGCATCTAGGTGTAAACAGCCCCTGTGCAAGCCTAGTTAACACTTCAGCTTTCCTCTTGTTACTACAAGTTTAGGAAGTAAATGCTTTCCACAGTTATTCTGTGGTTGTTTTTTTGGTTGCTTCCATTATTCTCCATAGTGCTTTCCCCATTTTTAAATTTAATTTTGTAGCTGTGTTTTATTTAGATTTATTGGTATCTCAGAACATACTGAAATTGCCATTCTAATGTCCAACTCAGTCATGACAAACTTTGTTAGTGGTCAGAGTATTAAAAGTCTGTCACTGAGAAACTTTTGGTTAAGTTTCTCTGAGCTCACTAATGAGAATAAGATCAGATGTCAAGTGAGATCAAGGCCAAAACTTCCTAATGGACAGTGTTGAACCTAGCAATAGTTCCTGCAGGTCATGGCACTACTTAGTGTAGTTTGAGTGAGTGCTTTACACCTTCAGAGTTGAAATACAAGTTCAAAGTAAAGTATTACAAGTCAGTAGACACTTGTCATCTAATGGAGTCCTGCTTTAGCTTCTAAATTATATAGATGCCTTTTCCTTTTCAGCCTTTCTTACAGGTACCAGATGTATTGTCAAAATGCCCTTATGAGTTCTGGGGGGTCAGGCATATGGCTCTCTGTCCCTCCTGCTTCAAAAGCATGATGTTGCTCAAAACTTATGACAAAAACTGGGTACTATCCACTGGTGTTAGAGGAATGTCTTTCTAAAAAGAGGATTTACCTTTTTATTAACTTGTAAAGAAAACTTCCTGTTAATATGTTACACAGTTGCAGCTAATGTGTGATTTTTCCATCAGATCACTAGTGTGGCAGGGGTTTAGTGCATGTTAGGAAAACAAGTCTTTCTGGTTATGTTTACTGAGAAGTTTATTTATGTTCATCAGTAATGCTTCATGCCCAAAATTGTATTCCATTTCACTGAAATGCAGGGTTGCCTAAATAGAAATTTTAATGCTTCAGATTGTGTTCCATTAAATTTGCCAGTGATAAAATTGATTTATTAGTATTAGAGATTTGGTCTTCAGTAGATGCTACTCGTGAGCTGTGTGATGAGTCTTCCATGGTGATGTAATGTTATCAGCAAGAACTAAACTTGGAACAGACCTTGATAGCAGGCTGCCAGTTTTTTCATGACTACTGTAAATAAATATCAAATATAACATCTAGGATAATATTGCAGTGTTGTTTAATATAGTTCATGCTAGTCTGCAGTGGCCATGGAAAGTTTAATGGCATTTTCTTGGCAAGGAGAACTGGCAGTGTTGTTTTTAATGTGGGTATAAACAGGACCTATTGTGGAGGCAGTATTGGGCAATTACTGTGCTTATTATGCCTTTTATGTGTCTTATATTACAGGTACTTGTTAAACAACTGGATAATATCCTGACTGCCATTCATGACGTGCTCAATGAAAGGTAAGCTGGAAAAATGCTCTGAAGGGGAAGAATAATGACAGCATCAGGTTTGAAATAGAGAGGGGAAAGGTTGACAGAAATTTATTTGCTAGTTTTGCACGGGTGTCCCACTGCAGGCACAGAATGAAATTAGGAGGGAGTAAAAGCTCTTAGTTGTATGAGCAGCACTATTGGGCTGTCTAGAGCACAGCTGCCGTGGAGAGAATGTGAAGGCACAGGTGTGGCTTTGGTGCTGTGGGTGGTGTGGAGTCTCTCTGTGTGTTCAGTGCCTGGCTGTGGTGGTGTAGCTCCCAAAATGAAATAAGGTGTTTCACAAGCTGACTCGTTTACATGCAGTTAAGAGTGTATGTAGAGGATGCTGAGGTTTGTGTGGGTTAGGTCAGTGGCATTTCCCAGAGTCAGCTGCAGACTAAGAACTGTTTCTATCAGATAGTGTGTTGCAAGTAGAACGGCACGTTTGTATACTTCTATTGTAAGTTGACTTACTCCATAGAAATATTTCTTAAAATTTTATTTTAGCTTCGTTGCTGCCATTAAGTAGGAGAAAAGCAGCTTCATTTCTGCATATATTTTCTTTTGCTTTAGAAAATGCTTTATTTTGTTCATGCTTCTGTTCTGCTGTCATGGCTGGACATCCCAAGTTTCTTTTTTTTCTCTCCAAAAATACAGTAGCAAATTGCTTCAGGAATTGAGACAGGAAGGAGCTTGCTGTCTTGGCCTTCTTTGTGCTTCTCTGAGCTATGAGGCTGAGAAGATCTTTAAATGGATTTTTAGCAAATTCAGTTCATCCACAAAAGATGAAGTTAAACTTCTTTATTTGTGTGCAACCTACAAAGCACTAGAGACTGTAGGAGAAAAGAAAGCATTTTCATCTTTAATGCAGGTAAGACTACAAGTTAAAACATGATTATTAATGATTTTCTCAGTGCAATGCTTGAATCAACTTTTTAAACCGGAATGAACAGTAAGTAATGCTATATTGACATAAGAAGAAAATATTACAATTGGGAGGGAGCTTTAACTGGGATTTCCTTCATTCTGGTTACATTAAAAAAGAATGACAAGTCTTTGTAGGATGATACATATTTTGATGCAACTTTCTAGTATTTATGGTAGATCCAAGAAGAATCTTGTTGAGACTAAAAAGAGAACTTAAGTAGAATGGTAGACAAAATCCAGCCTTTTGATTGTTTTGTGCTTACCTCCTATTTACAATTTCCAACTGAGATTGTGGATAGATCTGAGAAGGAGTGGATGTGTCCAGACAAGATGAGGTCCCCTTGTTCAAGTTTTAGGGTTGATTTGGGTGTAGAACAGCTATGGCCAGGTCTGTGCTTCAATTTATTAGTTACTTTACAGAGCAAAAAAGCTTTAGCAGGAGAAATAGGACTTAAAACAACTCACTGTTGTTCTGTGGCTAAAGAACTAAAGAAAAGTGTTCCTTGACTCTGCCATATATCAAGCAAATCCCCCCTTGGAGTGATTATTTTCATGCAGTGCATGTGATCCTTTTTACATTTTGTTCCTGTAGGAGGGGTAGGGTTTTGTTGATTGAATCAAAGTAGTTTGTTGCAGTGTGTTCTCTCATGCTTTAATTAAGTGAAATGCCTGGTGGCTTTGCTTTACTTTTCAGCTTGTAATGACCAGCCTGCAGTCCATCCTAGAAAATGTTGATACACCAGAGTTGCTGTGCAAGTGTGTCAAGTGCATCCTTTTGGTGTCTCGATGCTACCCACACATTTTCAGCACCAATTTTAGGGTAAGCTTTCTTTGTGCTTTGAATTTCTTCCTACAACAGAAATACTGGTGCTGCAAATTGGGTAATGACTCTGTTTTCACAATTGCTTTCCAGGACACAGTGGACATACTGGTTGGGTGGCACATAGATCACACTCAGAAACCTTCTTTGACACAGCAGGTCTCTGGTAAGTTTGGCCAGAGAGCTCAGGGAGGGTCTCAGAGCCTGCTCTGGCTTGCAGATGTTGGGGGTTGCTTACACGAGTTTGGTTCTGCTGGCATGGAAGTTGACATAGGATAAAACTGAATTTCTGGCTGCATAGCAAGATGCTTTGTTCCTAAGTTTTCAGCAAATTTGCATTTGCCATTTTATGCTAATTCTGGAAAAATGAGATGCTTTATTCAAGGTACCTTTAAACACCAGTTGCTTTGTGCAATTTTATAACAGTCTTCAATAAATTTATAGGTCTTAGTATATCCTCTGAAGGGATATATTTTTTTTTCCTAAGTACTTTTAGAAAACCTTTGTGCTAAAGATACTGTACTGGCACTTAAAAAATGGGGAAAGCTTTTCCAATTGCTTTATCAGTTTTCTTGGGATATTCACAGCAAGTTTATTATGTTTCTTGTGCCATAGTCCTGGATTGTATCCTTGATGTTTAACTCCTGTGGGGCAGAGCTGAACCTTAAAATGATTTTTGCAAAAGGACAGGGGAGGGCAGATACAATTTATATTTATTTTAGAAACCTCTAGAGTTAGTATTTTCATGTAGATGACCTCTGCTGACCTTAGTTCAGCAACTTTTCCCTAAGCAATATGCAACTGAAATTTAATGATTTTATTAATTGGCTTAGTATTTTTTTACAGGATGGCTGCAGAGCTTGGAACCCTTTTGGGTGGCTGATCTGACTTTTTCTACCACACTCTTGGGTCAGTTTTTGGAAGATATGGAAGCTTATGCTGAGGTAAACAAGACTTTATGTATATAAAGAATGTACCAGAGTTAACTGTTACTGTTTTCGTAATAAATCCTCAGCTGTGATTTTTTATGACTTTACTACTTTTATGGAAAGTAAAATTACATGGCTTTCTTGGGGAAAAGAGGACTCAATTATGGGGTATGCTTTAGTGATGTACAATGACCAACTGCACAAATACTGATGAACTGTTTAATTAGTATCACAACCAAGCCTTTGTTGATTGAGAATATTGTGTTGTAATAAAACTATAAACAATTGACCACACAGGAATGCCTTTATTTTTAAAGAACTGATGTAAAGACAATTCATGGTCTTTCTTTGGTGTTTTCTTTAATTGTCCAACCTCTCAATGTTTCAGAACTAGTAACTGTTGGGGGGAGAGAGGAAGTCTTAATACTTTAAAAGACTAATGATAAATCTGTCTTTTTAAAATAAAGCAGCAGATTGTATTGTGCAGGCAATAATGCAGCAGGAACTGATGGAAAACTAGATTATATTCATTTAATGTGCTTAATTTTAACTTTTTAACCTTTGCTTAGTTCATAGTGCCTAGAGTTTATCTGATGCTATCATTAAAGGTGGAGCTTTGGGGCTGGGGGGAGTCCTGTGTTCTAAGGTGTATGTGCTTACATGAATACATGCTTACAGGCAGATTTTATGCAGGTCCTATAGCTAAAATTGTACTTGGAGCATAATTTGTTTCACTCACAGCAGAATCAGTGATTTGGTCAGTGCCCTTCTCTGTACACCAGGGCTTTGCTGAGGCAGCTTTAGGATTCACAGGGCAGAGCAGTAAATCAGTGCTTATCAAGCTGGCTGCTGCTCTGGTCAATGTGTGTATTCTTAGGCACAGAGCAGTTCTAAGATAACGTGTGCTAGCATGGAGGAGGTGCTTCCAGCCAGTGTGTTTATCTCTCAGTGGGGTAGAGCAAGGCTGCAGCTCTGCTAATGAGATCAGCACTTCTGGGAATGTTCCCAGGCACTGGTGCCAGCTGGCATGGAGCAGTTTGTTAGTGAACTCTTGGTCTCCAGATCAACACAGTCTGTGTGTGATGGGAATGGCCAGTCAAATACCTCAACTCCAGTTTGAGCATGGGAATTTTTTGGGAGAGTGGTAAGAGTGTGCAGACAGCTGTTGTAACAGTGCAGCAATACAGATGATCATATTCCAGAGACCAGGAACTTCATAAGCCTCAAGTTTAATTTACAAGATATAGTCTGAGTACCTTCAGTGGTTGAACTCATTGCTACTCTGTGACTTCCCATTGTCTTGGTGTGCCTATATCCCACCTTGGTGTGTGTGTGTGTAGTGAAGATACTGGATAAATCCATCTGCAGCTGGATTTATTGTACAGCCTAATGTCTGGGAAAGAGACGAGGTGTGTTCAATCTCCCATTTAGCTGTTTTCCCCACGGGTAAGCTAATGGTGTGTGTGCTGCAGGACCTCAGCCACGTGGCCTCAGGGGAGTCAGTGGACGAGGACGTTCCCCCTCCGTCGGTGTCGCTGCCCAAGCTGGCGGCGCTGCTGCGCGTCTTCAGCACCGTGGTGCGGAGCATCGGCGAGCGCTTCAGCCCCATCCGGGGCCCGCCCATCACTGAGGCCTACGTCACTGATGTAAGGCTCCCGCCGCTTCTCCTGGTCACCGTGTAGCAGTGCCATCGGCTGAGTTGGTTTAGGTTTTGTGACTGTTACATGAATATGTATATTCTGTTTGGAGTAAATCTTTTTTCCAAGAAATACACTGCAATAACTTTGCTATAAATCGTGATAGTAGCACATAGGAATTGTATCAGCAGCTGTTTTAGGCATTTTAACTTCATGTAGCTGGGTTTGCTTCTTATCTTCAAAACCACTGTTTATGCAGATAACTATGCCACTATAGAAACTTGAATTCTAGTTATGAATTTGATTTTATAAAATGTGATGGTTTTTATTCCTGTTGAAACTGTATCTATTAAATCTGATAGCAAACTTCTCTATATCTGTAGTATAGGATGGTGTAAACTCAGAATAAATATTATATAATATGCTAATAGCTGCTATAGTTCTGTAATGGGTGAGTAGATAAGATAAAAATACCTGCAGTCACAGTCTTGTGGTTGTTGGGTAACCTGCAACTGGAATTTATGCCCTTGCAGAACTTTTTGAGAGACACAACTTCTTGGGTAAATAAGTGTATGGCTTTCCAAGTTGAAGACAAGACAGTTCTGTCTTAACCTGCAGAGGACTTTTGTGACAAAAGCTCAAGAAAACTTGTCTGTCTTTTGCAAGGGGAGTTCTGTTGTTCATTGGAACTGAACAGAACTGTGAACAATAAACTTAGGTTTTGTAGGTCTCTAACTGAATTGGAAACCAAGCAGTTGGAAGGTTTTTTCTTGCACTTCTGAACTGTAATGCCACGGTGACATTATTCAGAATAGAGTTGACCAAGCTGCAGAATAGGTGATGGGACAGAATATCTAATGGGTATGAATACAGTTAAACAGTATCTCTTTTTAATGGAGTTTAACTCAGTTGTATTTTTAATTTTGCAGGTTCTGTACAGAGTAATGAGATGTGTGACTGCAGCAAACCAAGTGTTCTTTTCTGAAGCTGTGCTTACAGCTGCCAATGAGTGTGTTGGGGTTTTACTTGGCAGCCTGGATCCCAGTATGACCATACACTGTGACATGGTCATCACCTATGGATTAGATCAGATGGAAAATTGTCAGACTTGTGGCACTGACTATGTCATTTCAGTCCTGAATCTGCTGACACTGGTTTGTACATGTTTTTATTGCTTTGGAGGGGTCTAAAAAACCACTATTTTGATTAATCTTTAATAATTAGAAAAAATTCAGGTAAAGTTATTTGTTTTGGTTTTTATCCCTAGATTGTTGAACAAATAAATACAAAACTACCATCATCATTTGTAGAGAAATTATTTATACCAGAGTCTAAACTACTTGTTCTTCGTTATCATAAGGAGAAAGAGGTAAGAATAAGAAACTCCTACAGGTGCATTCCAACAGCCTTCATGCACTTCCTAGAATCTATTAAATTGTAATCTCAAATATGTTTTTTAGTCTAACTGAATAACTTCTGAAAAGGCAGATATAGCTACTTCTTAGTTTTAGCATTTAGATTTGATAAGAAATTGTAAGTTGGCCAACATTCCAGGTAGAGAAGTCCTTAATTCATCTGGCTTTGATACTCAGTGTGTTAGGTGGGTGATCAAGACAATAATTAGTAGATTCTCTAAGTAAGAGGTAAGGAAAACTGAAGATAGGAGTGTGCATTAGACTAAGCTATTCATAGACAGAGTGATTTTTAAATTCTTTGTTGCTGATTTATATACTTGGATTTGTTCTAATCAGTTATTGCTGTAATTATATTCTCCAGGTTGTTTCAGCAGCCCTTGCTGTATACCAAGCTGTATTGAGCCTGAAGAACATTCCTGTTCTGGAGACTGCTTACAGGTTGATTCTTGGAGAAATGACCTGTGCTTTAAATAGTCTTCTCCATAGTTTACACCTTCCTGAGGCCTGTTCTGAAATCCAGCATGACTCTTTCAAGAAGCTTATATCCAATGTGGATAATGCCAAGTTTGTTGTTATATTTGACCTCAGTGCTCTAAGTACTATTGGAAATGCTAAAAACTCATTAATTGGGGTGAGTAAAAACTCAACAGACAGTTCATGCAATAAGTGTAAAAAAACGTGATTACTTAAAATTAATGTATTACACCAGTGGAGCACAAATGTATAACTAAGATTATCATATTTGTCTCTGAACTGCCTAAGTTTTAGAAAAACTTCCAATACTAAAACTTAGGGGAAGCAGTGGGTGGGTTGTATCTCTAGTTGGTGCATAATGAAAAGCAGTTTCTAGGGAAGAGTATCTTATCAGGGTTATTAAGGGCTTAATGCTAAGATATTGTAGTAATTGCTTTTGAAACTCAAGACTGATAAAAGCAGCTGCAGTGTGTTCTTTGGTAGTATATCAGCCGTGTGAAAACACTTTCCAGATTTTTCCATATAAAGACATGAACTACTTTTAACAGACTTGTAAAAAATGGGAAAGAAAATAGTTAGTCAGAAAATAATATAATTATTTAAGTTATTTTTTGGGGAAAAAGGAAAAGACATTAATTAATGATATGAAAATTACAGTTTAAAGTAGATCCTGCTTTTTATGTTTCTGTGCTTGTGTTGCAATTGTTTTATAGATGTGGGCCCTTTCACCAACTGTGTTTGCACTGCTGAGTAAAAACCTGATGGTTGTTCATGGTGACATAGCAGTTCACTTCCCTGCTGTCCAGTATGCAGTGCTCTATACATTGTACTCCCACTGCTCCAGGTAAGAGCTTTCATAATTCAGTGTTTTAAGAGCACTAGGATGGACTGCTCTGAATAGAATACAATATATAGTTGGAGGGATGAAATTAGACAGTCTGTTACAATGAAGCTTTTGCCCAAACTTCCTTAATTAGTTTTTGCTTTCATTAATTGCAGGGAAACTGCATCTCAGCCAGGAAAGCACATCCTGGCTTAAAGTTGGCCTTTTATTCAAAGGCAGATTAGAAATCTTGTGTTTGAATAGAGATAACTAAGGGAGAACTCTGCTGAAAGTAAATGAGGAAAGATTATTTACTGTTTTGCTTACTGAGAGGCCTGGGAGAGGTAATGAGATGTAAACAACAGATGTAAATACATTTTAGGCCTTAATAATACAAACTGTTGTTCAAGTAAGGGAATATACCAGTTCAGCTGCTGCTCTTTACATCTTTAACTGTGGTGATTTTTCACTAAGGGTTGGATACCAGGCACAGTTTAGAACCAGGTTACTGGCCTGCATGGACTGATGGCAAATTGTAGCTTTGTTCTTTTAAGCTAGGCATCAAAATATTTGGATTATGACATAGTATGGTTTGTGTGTGTATATGTTCATTTTAACTTTTGTTGCTGATTGTAAACTTTAGGGAGGTATCTGTAATCTTGGGGTAGTTTTACAGTTTTTCTCTTGCCTTTTCAGGCATGATCATTTCATATCCAGTAGCCTCAGTTCTTCCTCTCCTTCTCTGTTTGATGGAGCAGTTATAAGTACTGTAACTACAGCAACAAAAAAACATTTCTCAATCATACTGAATCTTTTGGGGCTACTGCTTAAAAAGGATAACCTTACTCAAGATACCAGGTAAGGAAAATTACCTTAGAAATTGGGAGGGATTTTTTGTTTGTCCAGTAGAATAATTAATTCAGAAACCAGTGTAATTCGAATTTGTAACACTTGGGGTAAATTTAACCAGTCAAATATTTGGAAGTTTTTAAACATTATTATTGAAGTTGTGGAAAAAAGTAGCTGCTTGTTTTCATACATGAAAACTAGGAAAGTTTAAACCATTCTAAGATCTATCCAGTAGAAGCAGAGCTATCAAACTTTACTGAAAGAAAGGGCTTGCTCACTGAAGTACCCTTTTGCAATAGTTGCCATCCTGTGTTACCAAAATGCTGTGGAAGCTGGGGACATCTTTAAAGTTAAGAAATACCTTGTTTAAAAAGCTGTGGTGTGATACTGATGTGCAATGTGGAGTAGGTTGTGTCAGAAGGCACCTTTCTGTAACTGTAGAGTGACTAAACTCTTGGTTTTTGAAGGAAACTACTTACAACATGGGCTTTGGAAGTGGCTCTTCTGATGAAGAAATCAGAAACATACACACCGTTATTTTCTCTCCCATCTTTTCATAAGTTTTGCAAAGGACTTTTAGCAAACAGTAAGATATTGCATATTTTTACCTACTTGTCTTTTACATTTCAAAATTAAGTACATAAATAGCCTTGTCCCAATGATAGTAGGAACTGTTCTTGTTTCATTTACCTTAAGGATGCTTCAAGGTTGTATTGTGCAAAAACAAACACTCTTTTTATGATTTTTTTTTAAAGTGGATCTCTGCCTGTTATTTAAACAATTAATTTTCTTAAAATAAATTGCAATCTTTAAAAAGATTTGACACATCACTGACATTTTTGGTAGACCAATTTCCCAGTCACAAGTCATTATTTATCAAAAGCACTGGAACAGTTCTGTGTTGTATTCAATTCTAGAATCTGTAATATGGGAAGAAATGCAGAGTAGTGCAGAAATTACCTAATTTCCAGCAAGAATAACTTTATTTTTCTCCTTTCAACTCCTTAATTCAGCACTTCTGGAAGATGTGAACATTTGTCTTCAAGCATGTAGTAGCCTCCATGCCCTGTCTTCCTCCCTTCCAGATGACCTTTTACAGAGGTACTTACATAGAGTTCTGTGTTATTTGAATTTTGCTGGTAATGGTGGTATTAACACTTCTTTCCTTTCTGCTTTTGCAGGTGTGTTGATGTGTGTCGTGTTCAGCTAGTCCATAGTGGTGCTCGTGTGAGACAAGCCTTTGGAAAACTTCTGAAGTCAATTCCTTTAGATGTTGTGTTGAGGTGAGCTGCTCACACAACTTCAGTGTAAATAATGATTTACTTTCTTCAGAGACACTTAACCTGAAAAATAATGCCAGTGGACTGTCATCATACTGCCTTAGTTCAAAATCAAAAAGCATGAGCTTACAGTGGTAGTTCTGGCTTGATGATCTTAAAGGTCTCATCCAACCCTCTGTGATTCTAAAGTGTCTTGCTTTCTCTCCTACACTTTTACAGATCTAAGAACAGTATGTAGTACACAAAGTAATTAATAATTCTGATAAGCTGTGCATTACTTCCTGAAGCAAACACTGAATACCTCTAAGGTCATGTTACCCAGAGCTTGAGCAATATTATGTCCTATAATTTGTCTTGAGTATCTGAACTCTGAAAGCACTTGGTATTAGTAGCAAAGTGTATAATTAGTTCTAGTCATTATGTGTGTATATATATAATATGTGTGTAACTCTGTAATGTGTGTGTGTAACTCTTACACAATTTTTTTGGATAATTCAAGTACATTATAGCATGGGTTGTTCTCCTTCTCTTCCTGCAGTAACCGTACCCACACTGAAATACAAGAAATTTCTTTGGCTATAAGAAGTCACATGAGCAAAGCTCCAAGTAACACATTCCACCCACAGGATTTCTCTGATGTCATTAGTTTCATTTTGTATGGGAACCTCCACCGAACTGGGTAAGAACTCCTTGTAGAACTGAAACCTATGAATGTTGAATTTAGTTCAAACTATATTTAGTTAATTTGTAGTTATTACAAACTACATTGCTTTACTTTCAAACTTGTATACCTTTAAGTATTTATAAACACTTTTTGGCATAGCTTCCTATATACATTGCTGCTTGTAAGTTAATTTTGTGAGAGATTTATTTGTGAGCAATGGGGCTATGAAGTGTGTACAGTATAAACTTGTTAAAGCACTGATCCTTTCTTTCAGGAAGGATAATTGGCTAGAAAGGTTGTTCTACAGCTGCCAAAGGCTGGATAAGAGGGATCAGCCAGCCATCCCTCGGAACCTGCTGAAGACTGATGCTGTGCTGTGGCAGTGGGCTGTCTGGGAGGCAGCTCAGTTCACTGTTCTGTCAAAGCTACGAACTCCTCTGGGGAGAGCCCAGGATACATTTCAAACAATTGAAGGTAAAGTAAAAAATCCACTTCCTTTTAATGAGATTTTTTGGTAAGGTTCTGAAATCAAGGTTGATGTATAAGGCAAGAGGCACAATGGCCTGATTTTTCAGTGCTTATAGCTTTTAAAGGTGCTGCATAATTACTGCTAACTTGTGATAGATATTGAGAGATACCCTTTTCACATTTAAATTCAATACCATCTGGTAACTCTTTTTCCCCATGTTTTGGTAAAATGTGTAGGTATTATTAGGAGCCTTGCAGCCCACACATTAAACCCTGATCAAGATGTCAGCCAGTGGACTACTGCAGACAATGATGAAGGACACAGCAGCAACCAGCTCAGGCTTGTTCTCCTTCTGCAGTATTTGGAGAACTTGGAAAAATTGATGTACAATGCATATGAAGGATGTGCCAATGCCCTTACCTCTCCACCCAAGGTTTGTCTGGCAGTGCTGATGCTGCTTGGAGCAATCTGTTCAATGAATAGTGTTTTCAGGATTGTTCAATTCTTAGCCATGGAATTTCAGAAAAACTTCTCAAACAAAGTTTGAGACTCTTAAAAAAACTCTGGCTTTGAATTTGGTGTATTCCTACAGAACATGTTAAACCAGGCTTTGTAGCAGTTTGTATAGTGGTACAAATCCAGCAAGCCTGTGGTACCTCTGATTTGTAGCAGTTGTTTATTTGTAGATTTTCAGCAGTCCTGTTATGAAGTAACACAGTTATTTAAAGCTTTAATTGCTTTTTGGGGAATGTAGTAATTATTTATAAGCAGTGTACCCTGTTGTGTAGTTCTAAGTGCAAAACATTCTTCACTGTTGAAATAAGCTGTTTAATTACCAGACTTTGATGTGACAATAATACATAATTTATAGTCAGCTCATATTAAGACTTCTGGCTTGCCAGTGTGCCTGGCCAGTTGCATGCTACACGTGATTTCAGTCATTTGCATTAATAAAATTAAAGATTAATTGAAAACCGGAGGAAAGAAACCTTCCTGCTTTTGATGTGTATCTTAAGTACTGAGCTGTTTTGGTTTGTGCAGAACAATGTTGTGGTGAGCCTTCTTTCCTGTCTCTGAAGGTTATCAGGACCTTCTTCTACACCAACCGCCAGACGTGCCAGGACTGGCTGACACGGATTCGCCTTTCCATCATGAGAGTTGGGCTGCTGGCTGGCCAGCCTGCTGTGACAGTCAGGCATGGATTTGATTTACTCACAGAAATGAAAACTAATAATAGTATCTCTCAGGTACTCTGCTTTCAAACTCTGTTGGCTGTTGCAGAAGTATTCACCATGATATTCTAAAACAACTAAGCTAAGGCAATCAGTAGTTGCTAAAACAATTGTATGTAAAATAATGAGTTGTATGTTTTTATTGTGGTTGTGATACTGTGGATTGGAGGTTAGGATATTCTGAAGACATGTGGTCAAATACTACATAGGAATGAATGCTATAATTAATTCACAGTTTCAATGGAGCAATTTCTAATTTAGTGAAAACCTTGTGAAACTGGTGCTGCATTAGGGTGAGGCCATCCCAAGCTTGTGGTAGTGTGATGTCTGCTTACCTGTGGGTATGAGAAGTAGAACTGTGTCAAGGGGGTGTCCTTCCTCTAACTAGCTGCTAAGTGCAGGGGTGGGATGGGTGGATAAAGTGGTTAAAGCCTTCTTCAAAAGGTTGAATAGTTTCTTCAGTACGTGACTTGATTTGCTTAAATGTTTTACCAGAGTGGTTTGATAGATTTACTTTGTGCTCCCATATGGATTCTCAAAACCACCACACAGTGATTGCTAACCATGGATGTTCAGGCTGTGGGTTCACAGCACAAACTCTTCCCTTGGCTCCCCTGCTTTTCCAAAAGCAGTGCAGTGGATGGGTATGACAAGCACTTGTAGATGTGTATAATGAAATACTGCTTCCTTTCTGAGAATTTACCCACAGATATGTGGCTCTTGCATTAGAGGAGTTTTGTGAAATAATGCTTTTGGTCTGGATTTAGGGAAATGAATTGGAAGTGACAATTATGATGCTGGTAGAAGCATTATGTGAGCTTCACTGTCCTGAAGCTATTCAGGGTATTGCTGTCTGGTCTTCTGCTGTAGTTGGGAAGAGCCTCTCCTGGATCAATTCAGTAGCTCAGCAGGCAGAAGGACGGTAAGTTTTCACTAATCATTGGATGCTACAAACTTGGGCATTTTTTATTTCTGTGTAGAGTTCTGCTCTGAGTCTTTTAAACTGTGGCACAAGTCAAAGCTGCTGATGAATTTCTGTGTCAGTTATAGTCAGTGAATCTTTTCAGAGATATGTATTTAATCAGTATTCAGCTTTACTCATTCAGATTAAAATTGTGACAGTCAAATATAAAACTCATTTATTTCCCTCTATCTCGACTTGATTTGAAATTGACATTAGAACTTTCATGGACAAGCTTTTATCAAATGCTATAGCCTGGAAATTCAGCCAGTAAACTTGTATCCTATCTTAATCTTTCTTTTGCTGAAGATGGTATGAGCTTTTTGAATATTGGGGTAAAATAATGCTCAAAATCTTGTATATTTACAAAAACAACTCCCAGCTTGGTTCTTTAAGAATGCTGACTGAAACATTCAACTGTTTTAGGTTTGAAAAAGCAACTGCAGAATACCAGGAGCACCTGTGCTCCATGACTGGAGTGGATTGCTGTATAACAGGCTTTGACAAGACTGTGCTGAAGTTGGCCAATTCAAACAGTGTGAATAATGCCAGCCCAAAGCATTCCTTGAATGGTCAGTGTTTGTTTTCTTTTTAAGAGAAATACAGCTGTGTAAAAATGTGTGCATAAAATGAGAACGTTCAGTGGTACAGTCATGGTAATGTCTGACTCTGAAATCTGAAAACCAGTTTGTCTGCAGTTAGACTGAACCACTTAATGCCCTTGAAACCAATATTGTGTGTAGATAGGAGGGTTTGCAGTACTGAGGTCTAGCTGAATGAAGCTAAAGGTGATAAGTAAAATATTTCATAACTTACTAATTTAAATCTAGTTTATTTTAGATCATCATAACTTAAACCTTAGTGTTTATGACATAATTATATCATAAGTTACTCAGAGGTTTTAACTACTAAGACTTGGTTGCAATATTCTGTTTCATCTTTGAAAATGAACCTCCTTTGTTCCTAATTTAGTTGTTCTGTTTTTCTGTTTTGATGTTCCTTTACAGATATAAACTAAATTTTTTCAAAAACTCCTTTGAAAAGGTTCTTTTTTCCCTTAGAAAAAGTGTCAGTGGAAGAATACTGTAGAAGTTGTGTAACTATTTGATTTTTTTTAATTAAGAATTTTTCTTGACAAAAGACAGAAATAATGGTTGAGTAATAGAATTACTGTTTGAAAATATGTATTTGTGTGTTTATATAATTTTTTTTTTATTTCACAGGAGAAACTAGAAAAACTGTTCTGACTAAGCCAAGTGACTCTTCACCTGAAGTGATAAATTACCTGGGTAACAAGGCATGTGAATGTTACATTTCCATTGCTGACTGGTCTGCTGTTCAGGAGTGGCAGAACATGGTCCATGAACTGAAGAAAAGCAACAGTAATACCTCAATCAATCTGAAAGCAGATTTTAACTACATAAAGTAAGAGCCTAATTAACTTATTCAACAGTACCTTAGAGTTCATTGTTTTACAACTGAAATATTCAAGTTTTAATGGATTTTAAGAATTAGATGTTAGTTTCTAAGTAGAGGCATGCAAAGAAGAAAGGTGTGTTCTTGAGAGGGTGAAAACTTGGCCGTGGCATTTACAGATGAGTGAAGAGGTAACATCATTCTAAATAGCTGCTGCAGCTTTCTGGCTGCTTAGTATTCAAGAAAAAAAATATTTCATTGAAAAAAAAAAAGATACCAAATTTATTCTGCTTTACTCAGCAGAAAATTAATCCTTTTGCACAACTTAAAATGTATTTCAGTGCTTCTTAAAAATATCTTAATTTACTAATCTAATGGTAAAAGTATAGGAAAGAAGTGGTCTTAGCTGCTGAATTTTTTAGTTTTGTTTCTTTAAATGAAATTTAGAATTGTAGCTTGTGCATTTATTTCCTGAGCTTTGATATTTTTCTAGTTCATGAAAAAATACTTGTGGCATTGAATAGACCTTCAGAGTTTAAGGATAGTTTCTTATTATTTGACAGCTTGATTGCTTTCCATTCCTGCATGATTGTGGTAAACATAGTACAATCCTTTTGGCTGAAATTTCTTGACTTGAAAATAAAAGCACAGAAAGAAGCAGTGAAATAAAATATTGCAGGTCTGAAAAAGTGACTGTTTCTGTGAGAGAAAGGGGCTCTTTGGTACTGGATTCATTCATTTTGTGCAGAACTAGAGCCTTTTATTGATGTATGTGAAAATGGAGATTTTTTTGCTTAGAATTAATCATAAGTGCTCTGTAGGATTTGGAGTTAGTCTTGATCCCTTTTCTTTTTGCTGTGGAATATACTTAGCAACTGGAGTGAAGTAAGAAATATGAAAATAAAGCTATAAATGTTGAATTGCAGGTCTTTGAGCAGCTTTGAGTCTGGACAACTTACTGAATGCACTGAACAACTAGAATTACTACCAGGAGAAAATATCAACCTGCTTGCAGGGGGATCCAAAGAAAAAATAGGTATAAATGCATAAAATAACATTTACTTCAAAAGCAAAAGTAAATATTTCTTCATGTATCTATCTCTATAAATGACAGACTGAAACTTCTGAATGCAGTTTTTCAGTGGACTGACCATAACCTTTATGAATCAAACTTCAAAGTGATTGGCAGTGGTCATCCTAAATGTTGATGCAAATGTGTTTTCTGGAGTTAATGTGACTGTTCATAAGTAATCTGTGATGAGTTTCTATTGTGAATACATACACATATAAAATAAATGTATTTTTAACAGAGGTTTTTTCCTTTAACTTCCTTACTGTCAAAAATGCATTATCAGATGGTGGAACCTGATAAAATTTGGCAGTTCTAGTTGGTTTTAACTGTTTAATCTCCATGTAGACATGAAGAAGCTCCTTCCTAATATGCTAAGTCCTGATCCAAGAGAACTTCAAAAGGCAGTTGAAGTACAGCTTTTGAGAAGTTCAGTATGTCTGGCAACAGCTGTAAACCACATAGAACAGGAGCAAAAGTGGCAGTCAATATCTGAGTAAGTTGAAATGTGCTGTGAATTAATGTAATACACTGTGAAAACCTGTTCTTGTTTGTTAAACATAACTGTGTAAAGCTTCATCATCCCTGGCAGCTCTAGCTGTTGTGAGTTATAAGCTTACTGAGGAGAAGGATGATGTTTAACTTGGAGTTCATATAGTTGATAAAGTACTTGAGTTGATAAAGTACTTCTGTGTGTCAGCTTAATAAAGTATTATAACATAACTTGTTTATCATCATCCTTTTAAAGATACTGAATGTTTTTTCTTTGATATCACTATTTACTCTTGAAGTCTAGCTAAGAAGAATGACTGTGCTGATCCTTTAATTTCAGGAACCTTATTAAGTACCTAAAGCAAACGTCCCGCATCGCTATTGGGCCCTTGCGGCTTTCCACGCTCACCGTGTCCCAGTCCTTGCCTGTGCTGAGCACTCTGCAGCTGTACTGCTCCTCTGCTCTGGAGAGCACTGTGTGCAACAGGCTGACTTCAGAGGTAATGCTGTGTGTGTGCTTCAAACCTCAGTTGGGATCATGCCTTTTGCCAAGTTGTGTTGTGGAGTATTCAATACTCCACAACACAGATACTAATTGTTTTGATTGTTAATCATACTGTAAAGGGACCTCATTTAATTTTCTAATGTGCCTTGACCCAAGTTTTTCTAAGTTTACATCCCAACTGGATTTCTCTCTTGTTATAAATATACCTCTCTTTCAATAACACTGACAGTATTTTTGAAGTGTTATCAGTAGTTGCCTTTTAGAGTGTTGGTATTTCTTCTCTGAATACACTGTAATATGCACTAAATTTACTTTCAAAGCAACTTAAAAATAGTCTAATAAAAAAATCACTTCAGCAATTAAGAACTGAATGTCACACTTCAACCACTATGAATGTTCTAGATGTAATTTCTGATCACATTATTCAGAAGGCAATTCTGCTTGATTTTGAGCAGTTCTTAGTGTTGTCCTCTCAAGATCAAGCATAAAACATATTTCTCTTAATTAATGATAAAATGTGGCTACTAATATAGATAAGAATGTTTGCTCTAAAAATGATCTTTGGTTTTAATTAATGAAAATGCATTGTAGTAAAGTTGTCTCATGACAACTGTGCAACTTCTGTGCCTCTTCTAGGACTGTCTGATACCTCTCTTCAATGAAGCCTTGAGGTCATGCAAGCAGCACGATGTCAGGCCATGGATGCATGCCCTGAGGTACACAGTGTACCAGAACCAACTGATGGAAAAGCTGAAAGGTCTGTGAGCTCTCATGATGGTGTTATGAAAAGCAAATGCAGAATTTGAACCTCAGTCACCTGCTGAAAGCAGCAGCTGTGTCTTTTTCTATTGTTTGGATGGAGTACTTTTTAAAAGCCACATTTTTTTCCTTCAGGTGTCTTGCTTTACTGCTCATTGTCTTGATTAGTGCTGTGATGTAGACAGTGTCAAAAAGAAAAACAGCTCTCTGAAGTATATAATAGTTATATACTCCTAATAACCCCTTACTTGCTCATCCCTTCATACTTTACCTGTTTTCACTTTTGAACACTTTAACATTATGAATAATGGGTCTTCACAAACAGTCATGAAAGCCATGTAAATGTGCAGTGTGATAAGAAATAATGGGAGAAAAAGGGTTCTGTCAGGGGAGAAGTAGGTTTATTGGTTGAGAAGAATGGTTATAGTGGAAAAAACTCTTTTGCCCAGCAGATAATCTGTGGATATAATTTTTGATTGAGATTGGGTATATAAGTATCATAGGCAAAAATGAAGTCATCTAAATTTCTGAAGCAATTTTTACTGATGGCCACGTACACAATACATTCTGTGTGTCAGACAGTGGTTTAATAGTTTTGTTTACAATGCCTTGCTCCCATCTTTAGAGCCAACAGTCTCAATTAAAAGCCATCTGATGGAACTGGGCTTAACAGCAGCGAAATTTGCCCGGAAGCGAGGAAACATCGCCCTGGCCACGCGACTGCTCGCCCAGTGCAGCCAGGTGCAGCTGGGCAAGACCACCACTGCACAGGACTTAGTCCAGCTCTTCAAAAAACTGTCTGCACCGGGTCAGATCGATGAAAAATGGGGTCCTGAGCTTGATATTGAGAAAACAAAGTTGTTATACACAGCAGGTGAGTGTTTGTTGTAGTGACTTGTGTTTTTTCCTTATGACCAGGCTAATTCCCCTCACCTTGAAGTCATCACAATAGGGCAGTGTTATTAGAAACTGATTTATCCCATTAGCTGTTGTCTGTCTGAAAGTGTTTTCACAAGTTCTTACATACTTGTCATTCTTCACAAGAAAATTTTCTATGTAAAAATATATTGCTACAAGCTGTATCTGAGTGTGCTGAATTTCAGAATTATTTTAAAAAGCAGCAATTTATTGAAGCTGTTTTTCTTGATATGCAGGTCAGTCAACACATGCCATGGAAATGCTGAGTTCTTGTGCCATATCTTTCTGCAAATCTGCCAAAGCTGAATATGCAGTTGCTAAATCTATTCTCACTCTGGCTAAATGGATTCAAGCAGAATGGAAAGAGATCTCAGGACAGTTGAAACAAGTCTATAGAGCTCGACAGCAGCAGAATCACACTGGCCTGTCTACCTTGTCTAAAAACATATATAACTTGATTGATCTGCCAGCTGTTAATGCACTAGAAGATGAATACCCTAGGATTGAAAGTGAATCTACAGGTACATTTGTTCTCATTAAAATTAGCTACTGGTAATTATCCTGAGGAATAACACCAGTCATGAGTTCCTTGCCTCAGTCCCAACTCTCTGTGAAAGAGGAAGGAATTGTAGGGTATCAGCAGTGGTTGTTGGCAAATAAAAATTGGGCTTTATATATGCAGTGTCAAAACAGAAAAATAATTGCATTTTGGAAAATTTTACACTGTTGGGTGCTAATTTGACTTAAAATACACTGTATGCCCATTATTTTTTGGTATTTTCTGTGCTAAGGAAGGCAGAAGTAGGTTTTACACAGTAACATGTATTACTCTATTTCTTCCATCCCAGTAAACATTGGAGTTGGAGAGCCAGACTTCATCTTGGGCCAGCTGTATCACTTGTCTTCAGTACAGGCACCTGAAGTAGCCAAGTCCTGGGCAGCCCTGGCCAGCTGGGCTTATAGATGGGGCCGCAAAGTCGTTGATAATGCCAGGTAAATAAACACAGCCTAATGCTGGAACTTCTGCAGCACAATTGGTTTTCTTATCTAAACCTTGTCTGTAGATTCATGGTTATTGTTGTATGTGGTCTGAAGTTTCACAAGCAGAGAAATGAATATTCTCTTGGTTACTTGCCCTCTGTAAAACAAAGCTAACTTAATTCTGAGATAAAGATGATTTCTTCCTTCAAAAACGTTTTATATATAGACTTGCAGTAGCTCTACAAATACTCATGTAATGGGGATGAATAATTGATTAAATGTTGCAGCCAGGGAGAAGGTGTTCGGCTGCTCCCCCGGGAGAAATCTGAGGTTCAGAACTTGCTTCCAGACAACATTGCAGAGGAGGATAAAGAGAAAATCTATGGCATTCTTGGGCAGGCAGTGTGTCGGCCAGCTGGGATTCAAGTAAGTGTACATTTATTTCCTTAAAAAAATGTTCAGCTTCAGCATGAACTTTATTTTCCTCTTGTAGTTCATGTTAACTCTAAGTGTCTTAAAGTTAAAATTCAGACAGTAGAAGAAACCATCTGTTAGCTAAGTGGTCACACACCTGTTGAATGAACTATGGTAATGTGATCAAGTAATGCAGTTGCATGAGTTGCTCGACAAAAACTGACTTAGGAACTATGATTGTAGAAATTCTTGGAGTACTTAATCAAATCTGCTTTCCCTTATTTGCATTTAGGATGAAGATATGACTCTACAGATCACTGAAAATGAGGACAATGAAGAAGATGATATGGTGGATGTAATATGGCGTCAGTTATTAACAAGTTGTCCCTGGCTTTCAGATCTTGATGAAAATGCAACAGAAGGATTAATTAAAGTCTGGAGGAAAGTTGTAGACAGAATCTTCAGTCTTTATAAGCTGTCCTGCAGTGCATACTTTACTTTCCTCAAACTCAATGCTGGTCAGGTGAGTGTTCATGTTGATGTGGAAACCAAGTTACAAACTCTTCTAAACGATGATATGAACTATATACTTAACTTAGAGGAGTATTTCTTTGTTTCAAGGTTCCACTTGATGAAGAAGATCCCAGACTGCACTTAAGAAACAACTCTGAGCAAAGCACTGATGATGTCATTGTGATGGCAACCCTGAGACTCTTACGGCTGCTGGTGAAACATGCTGGGGAACTGCGACAGTATCTAGAGCATGGGCTGGAAACCACACCTACTGCTCCTTGGAGAGGTAAGTGTATGTTATCCGTCTGGAAAAATGGATTGTGAGGCATTTTCTCTAAATGCAGAAAGCTGTTCATTGCACTTTAGATAAAATTTTTATTTAAGTGTGAGGAAAAGAGTCTGTCTTTTACTAAATGATGTCATTGAAGATGTTGAAGTCTGCCATATGCTCTGATTGTTAACTAGATAAGTAGCACAGATTTTGATCCCCTCCTTCCCCCACTCTTGGAGACACAGGGAGGAGAAAAGAGATGTGGTTTGTGAAGTATTGCATCATGTGACAACTCAAAAAAAACAAATGAAATGGGTTTTTTCTAGCTATAGTTGAGAAAGATGTGTGGCAAAAGCCACATGTTTCAGAAGCAGTTGTCTGTCACTACACTGCAGGTTCTGTTGTTCAGTTTTCTCTCAGAAAACTGTGGGAGTTTTCACCTATTGTGAAATTGCACTTTCGTTTGGACTTTTTTGTAAATTAGTAAACTTGTACTACTTTGATTTACTTTCTACCTATGCAAGACATGCTTTTAAAAATAAAATTCTGTAATTCTCTGTCATTTGAAGAGGAGTGAAGTGAATCAGCACATTTCCTTTCCTCTCTCTGCAGGTATAATTCCCCAGCTCTTCTCCCGCCTCAATCACCCAGAAGTCTATGTTCGACAGAGCATTTGCAACTTACTCTGCCGAGTTGCTCAGGATTCTCCTCATCTCATCCTCTATCCTGCAATCGTGGGAACCATTTCACTTAGCAGTGAATCCCAGACTTCAGGTATGGAAAAAGGAAAAAGTGTTCAAATGAACTTAAGCTACTATATTTTTATATATTTTGCATATTTTTCTTTATATTTCACCAGTATTTAATGGGGACCTGATGCTAAATCAACTGTGGAATGATGTATCTTACCGTAGCTAATATTTTATCTGTTTTTAATTTAGGAAACAAGCTGCCTTCTGCCATCCCTACTTTGCTAGGTAATATTCAAGGAGAAGAGCTGTTGGGTGGTGAATGTGATGAAGGGAGCACTCCAGCTTCCCAAGAAAGTAGTAAAGATGATACAAAAGCTGGATTGAATGAAGATCAAGCAATGATGCAAGATTGCTACAGCAAAATTGTGGAGAAACTCTCTGCTGCAAATCCAACAATGGTATTGCAGGTAAATAATCCAAGTGTGTGTTGCTTGGGTATTGAACCACAAACATGTAATTTGTGTCTTGGATGTTGGCCTACTGAAAGTTTGCTGTGTGTCTGTCTTTTTTCCAATTTGTTCATCTAGTGAGCAAATCTGAATTTTAGTTCTTTTTAAAAGAATGAGTCTTGGTTTCTGCAGGTTCAGATGCTTGTGGCTGAGCTGCGCAGAGTGACAGTTCTGTGGGATGAGCTGTGGCTGGGAGTCCTGCTGCAGCAGCACATGTACGTCCTCAGGAGGATTCAGCAGCTGGAGGATGAAGTCAAGAGGGTCCAAAACAACAACACTTTAAGGAAGTATGTCTGCTTCAGTAACACAGGGGGTGATCATAGCACATGTGTGCTGCTGGGGAAGGACACAGTCAAATGAATCAACAGTGATGCTGTTCCTCAGCTCATACTACCCCAGCTGCTGCTTTGTAGGCCTGGGACCTTATTTCAGGAACATTTTGTGCTACAGCTACTACTCCAGTCAAATGAGGGAAACAGTCTACCTGTGAATCCATGTTGTGATTTCTTTAGTAATAGTGTGTTAGAACCCAATGTAGATTGTATTGTGGATGATGAGATGCTATAGTTCTTGATTTCCAGGTCAGATGAAATGAGTATAAGCATGTTGAAGAGTGTAATCTATTTAGAGATCACTCTAAGTGCAGATACTTGGAGTAAATGGAGTGTCTTATTTTAGTTTTCAGTGTTGAGCAAGTCTTCTTCTCTCACCTGGGTTCTCTTGTGAACAGAGTGGTGGAAGATCAGATCCATTCTCTGGGCACCTGGCTATACTTAAGAATGCCTCTTGTATTCTGTAGTCAGGACTGCCATGGAATGGGAGAACAGAATGATCTGAACATCTCCTTTATAGTGTGGTGCATCCTCCACAAGTAGTAGTATATAGGTGCTTTATTAAAGGAAATCAATTGCTTAAAGTGATTTCTGCTTAGAGCTTCTAATCAGGGTTTCTGGTGGTGAACAATGCATTTCAAATGTTTTGTGTTTTTTAAAAAAAGTGGTTCAGGGGAACCCTTGCTCAATGTAGAATGAAATAATCTTCATTTTACCATGATCATAACTAAAGACCTCATTTTAGAGAAGTAATAATTTATGTGAGTTCTTCAGTGTCTCATTTGTTGATTAATGCTGTCATTATGAGAACTTGGTTTTGTTAAGAGGCAGTTTTTGTGTTTTTCTAAGAGAGGAGAAGATTGCAATCATGCGTGAGAAGCACACGGCTCTGATGAAGCCCATCGTGTTTGCTCTGGAGCACGTCAGGAGCATCACTGCAGCTCCTGCAGAAACTCCTCATGAGAAGTGGTTTCAGGATAACTATGGGGATGCAATTGAGAATGCACTAGAGAAACTTAAGAATCCTTTGAATCCTGCTAAGCCTGGAAGCAGCTGGCTCCCATTTAAAGAGGTATTACCTGCACGAGGAAGAGGACAATGTAGAGATACTTGCTGCTCTTGCTGTACCATGTGCTTGACCCTCTCCTCTTGCTGTTTCCTTATCATATCAAAATTGCAGCCTGAAACTTTGTCTTCCCAGCAGTCAGCACAGGCAAACTGGGCACTACAGCACCATAGTTTTTGCTTCCAGCCAGTCTTACTGATTGTCTGTTGTATTTCTACCCATTGAAATTGCAGTTTTCAAATCTTGCATCTTCTGCCATCTGGGATGCTGTCAGCTTTGGGAGCAGAGGGCTTTATTTCTTTTAAATATTATCTTTCTGAAACTCTGGTATTTGAGTTCAGTTGATTTAAATTTTGACAAACTAATTCTCTATTTATCTGAGCATAGTCCTTGGGCTGTGCAGCAGCCTTCAAATGATCAGCTCTTCCCAGAGGTCCTTTGTCATCTTCTCTTAGTTTGTAAGTCTGAAGAGAAACAGAATATTGTCTATCCAGAGCAAGCCTGGTGTTTTTAAAACCTTGCTAGACAGAACTGAGGTTTTACATGCACATACATCTCTTTTCCTTGTGCTACCTCTTCTGCTTTGCAGAACAAACAGCATTCAGATACATAAACAGGGGGTTGCTGAATGCTGCTGCCTTTAATCACAGCTCAGATATTTATAAATGCAGGAGCAAACCTCTTGAGGAGCATGATTTGTTGTGACTTTGGTTCTTCTCACTGCACAGGATGTATTTTCTGCATAGAGGATGTTGTTTTGTTTTTGTAATCTTCATCCTAAACTGAATCTGGGTCAGCATGGCAAGGGTGCAAGGGAGTTTAGGAGGAATCTTTTGTTTTCTGGAAGATGACCACAATTAAGTCCAGTTTGATGGTGTTTTTGTTCTTACTGCTAACTGTTAAGGTGAACATCAACTTAAAAGAAAACCATTTCTTTGGAATAGGTAATGCTGAGTTTGCAGCAAAGGGCACAGAAACGGGCCAGTTACCTCTTACGGCTTGAGGAGATCAGTCCCTGGTTGGCTGCCATGATGAACACTGAAATAGCTCTTCCTGGAGAGGTGTCCACCAGGGACACAGTCACCATCCACAGTGTGGGCAGCACCATCACCATCCTGCCCACCAAAACCAAACCTAAAAAGCTGCTTTTCCTGGGTTCAGATGGGAAGAACTATCCCTACCTATTCAAAGGTAAGTAATACAGTTTTTCTCATACCAGTTACTGTCTTGTTGTAAATTAGACTGTACTGAAGTTAGGAAGGTTGCATGGTGCAACTCTAGTTTTATTTGCCTGAATGATACAAAGAAAGAGGAGTTTGAAACATTTGCTCCCTCTTCCCTACCTCCCACTTCACCATATACTTTTCAAGAAATTTTGCCTTGTGAAACTGTAAATCCCTTTTTGGCAAGACTTTCATCAGAAGCAATGCTCTGCTTGCATATTGATAGAATTAGCTGGATGCAGTTTTCCAGAAGCTTAACATAGCCCCTAAAAGAGAACTTGAGAGACTTCATGTTTTCCCTGCAAGGGAAAGGCCTATTTGTTATGTTGTGTCTATTGTGCATGCTGTTCACACAGCAACCTGGTAGATAAATGCCATGTAAACACTTCGATTTAGGCCAAACAACTTATCTTAATCTACATATTATAAAGATAATCATATTTGAAATATGATTTAAATAGGTCGTGGGTTTAAAAAACGCTGTATTTGGGCTTTAGGAGAATTTTTTTTCATGTAGAAGCTAAATTTTAAACAAATGTATTGCAGGTTTGGAAGACTTGCATCTAGATGAGAGAATCATGCAGTTCTTATCCATTGTGAACACCATGTTTGCCACCATCAACCGGCAGGAGACGCCGCGGTTCCACGCGCGGCACTACTCGGTGACACCCCTGGGGACAAGGTCAGGCCTCATCCAGTGGGTGGATGGAGCCACTCCTCTCTTTGGGCTCTACAAGCGCTGGCAGCAGAGGGAAGCTGCTCTGCAGGCACAAAAGGTAATGGCTGCACTGTGCTGGGTGGGACAAGGCACAGGAGAAATGGTTTGATTTGCTTTGTGATTCTGAGTCACGTCATCTTACAAGGGTTGTGTGTTGTTCATGAATACTCAGAGCCTACTCAGAACCTTCCTGCATTATTTATCATCTTGGGACTTCATCTGAAGTCAATAAAATTGCATCTCTGTGATTTATATATAATGGTGTGTAACATCAAAATACTGTTCTGGCATGGTAATTCGAGAGAACTGTTTTTTACAAATAGATTGAACTTCAGTTCAAATTATTTAGTTCCATATCTTGTTTACTCACATTTAATTTTAAATGCAGTTTTTGCAGTTGTATTTATGAGATCTGCTATAGGAGTAGAATTATGCCAAAGCAGTGTGTTTTCAGTTTATTTAGACCTTAACTACTGAATTTTGAAAGCAGTCTCTGAGCTGCAGAAGTCATGCTCAGTCGAGGCATTGATTTCATACTTCAGTCTCACCAAAACTAAATTTGGGATGTGTTTCTGTGTTAATACATGAGCTTTGTTTTCTAGGCTCAGGACTCTTACCAGACCCCTCAGAACCCTGGAATAGTTCCTAGACCAAGTGAACTTTACTACAGTAAAATTGGACCTGCTTTAAAGGCAGTTGGGCTCAGTCTGGACGTGTCACGTCGTGACTGGCCATTGAACGTCATGAGGGCTGTTCTGGAAGAACTGATGGAAGCAACTCCCCCAAATCTCCTTGCTAAGGAGCTCTGGTCATCATGTACCACACCAGATGAGTGGTGGAGAGTTACACAGGTAAGTTATAACAACTATTTTACATAGGAGAGGCTGTGGTTTTAATGGGGTGAGGGACAACAAATGCCTGAGGTGTGGTACTTGTGATTTTGGAGAGCTAGTGCTGCTGTGAGTGTGATGAAATGTTGGCAGTTGTGCCATCTGGAATTAAAACATGGGAATAGACTACATTATTATACTAGAATTATCAGCCTAAAATGAAAACACTTGTAAGATACCATCAAACAACAAATAGAAAACTGTTTGAAATAAGTTTGGCTTGATTTGTTTTACAATTACACTTAATGTTTTAAGATGGTAGTCAGTCCAATGTGTTGGCAGAGGATTCCCACAAATAATTTTTTCCTGAAACTCTCTTTTAAGTCTTATGCAAGATCCACTGCAGTTATGTCCATGGTTGGCTACATCATTGGTCTTGGAGACAGACATCTGGATAATGTTCTTATAGATATGACTACAGGAGAAGTTGTCCACATAGATTATAATGTTTGCTTTGAAAAAGGTAATTTAAAAAATGCTCTATGTTATTCAAATAAAAGGTTTTTCTTTCTTGCTAATTAAAAGAAACAACTTAATTTTTTATCTTAAAGGGAAGAGCCTTAGGGTCCCAGAGAAGGTTCCGTTCCGAATGACGCACAACATTGAGACTGCTCTGGGAGTGACAGGAGTGGAAGGGGTGTTCAGGCTTTCTTGTGAACAGGTATGGCAGGAGGTTTGAAAACTGAGGCCATCACTGGCCAAATACTACCTTAGGACTTTTCTATTCTACATTCTGCTGCTGCTTTATAGAGCCTTCCCATTTCTGCTGTGATTTAATTGGACTTACTTTAGGTATATCCTATGGTAGGTATTTAAGAAACATGAAATTCTGATAAAAACACATGCAAGTAGTGGTACAACTAAAATTTAGGGTGAATGGGGACTTTTAGTTATAGATTAAAATGTTATGTTTTTTCTGAATTCTTGTTTTTTTGAGATTTTTGCTTGCCCTCTTCCTTTAGGATCCTGATCCTCATCCTGATAAACATGTATGTTTTTAAAAAGAAAAATGCTCTGAAGAAGGGAGATTTCTCATCAAATATCTGTGGCTTGTGCATAGAGTTTGTGTGGAAGGCTAGATCTTCCTACAGGCTTAGCTGCATTTGTACCCACTGTGGTGTTCTTCCTGTCTCTGTGGTAGTTAGGGATGCATTACAGATTTCTGTGCCTACTCAAGTTCAGTATTTTGCATCTAAGTTTCCACTCTTCTGCGGGGATAACAGAATCAGAGCGAGTCTGTTTCAAACCAGGTCCTTCATATCATGCGGCGTGGGAGAGAGACTTTGCTCACTCTGCTGGAAGCTTTTGTTTATGATCCCCTGGTGGACTGGACAGCTGGAGGAGAGGCAGGGTTTGCTGGGGCTGTCTATGGTGGTGGTGGCCAGCAGGCTGAGAACAAGCAGAGCAAAAGGGAGATGGAGAGGGATATTACACGGAGTCTCTTTTCCTCGAGGGTGGCAGAGATAAAGGTGAGTTTACTGCAATAATTCTGGTTTTAAACCATAGTAGGCTTTGTGCTTTCATTTATTTGGATTTTGGGAATGGGGGAAGATATGGTCATATATCAGCAATAGCTCATTAATTTTATTGTGATAAATTGAGTTTGTATGAAGGATACTGTTTATATTGAACTTGCAAGTATTTAATTTTCAGTTTCTGCATGCTTAATTTTAAAATGTGTTGTAGTGTTTTGCCTGAATCTGGGTTAGGAGAATAAAAATAGAGGTTTAAAGAGCAGTTTAGATAAAGAATGTGTGTTAAGATTTGGCAGTTGTAACACCGGAAGCAGTGCTAGGTGAATGGCACTGTTGAAGGGTTAAGTTCTGCTATATCTTACTTTCTCTTGCTAGTTTGGTTTAGTGCAGTTCACTAACATCTGTGTCTTGATTGCAGGTTAACTGGTTTAAGAACAGAGATGAAATGCTTGCTGTGCTGCCAAAACTGGACAGTAGTTTAGAAGAGTACCTAAACCTGCAGGAGCAGTTAACAGATGTAGAAAAATTGCAAGGAAAACTACTGGAAGAGATAGAATTTCTGGAAGGTGCAGAAGGAGTGGATCATCCTTCCCACACACTTCAGCACAGGTACAGAGGAGCCAGGGAATTCTGTCAGAAGTCTCACAGTTCAATACAGATGGTGTTTTAGCAATGTACTTATGAGTTAAATGTTAGATCTGTGCATGAGTGAATAGCTGGGTAAAAGCTGTTCTTGCAGTAAGCAGGTCACTCCTTGTACAGAAGAACCATTGAAACCTTTTCCTACTGAATAATCTTATTTATGTCCTGCACCTCATACTGCATCAGTATAACCTGTACTAGTCCAAGTTCCACACTTGACCCTCAAGGCAAGAGAGAAAATGTTCTGAATGTGATGGTCCCATCGTAATAATCCACATAAGGGTGCTGTTGATCAATAGCACAAAAATCTTCTAAGTTTCTAATTCTTTAGGTTGTTTTTGAAGGTTATTTGAAATCAGTGATGTCAGAGTTGCATAAATAGGCACAGGCATTAATTATTTTTTAGGAAAACAATTAATAAGGCAACATTGTTAGTTTTATGTAATTGGTGAGAACATGTTCATTTCCTAGTTAACAGTTTTATTTTTCAATATTGTTCTATATTCTATGGTGTTAAGTATTTTCTTTCTTGTAGTACTTACATGTTTTTGTGGCTTCAATAATTCAGGTATTCTGAGCACACACAGTTGCAGTCTCAGCAGAGAGCTGTCCAGGAAGCCATCCAGGTGAAGCTGAATGAGTTTGAGCAGTGGATAACCCATTACCAAACTGCCTTCAGTAATTTAGAGGCAACGCAACTTGCAAGTCTGCTCCAAGAAATTAGCACACAAATGGACCTAGGTACAAAATAGTATTTCTGGGGGTAGTTTAATGGTTTGAAAATAACTTGAGTTGAATATCAGGAGGTGTTATGAGTATCCTCTAAGTTAAAGGCAATGATCTGTATGTAATAAATTAAAAGAAAGGGGCTTCTTCAAAGGGTGATTTAGAGAGCTTCAAGGTTTCAGTGCCAAGCTGTCTGAAGGAACTTGTCTGTCCTATCCTACCTGGGCATGAGATTCTCTTATCTTGTGCTTAAAATCCTCAATATGAATTCTCTATGCTTCCTTTATCAGTATCAGTATTTTTTATCAGTAAAAAAAAAATAAATTTGAAAATGTGTTAATGCTCAGTATTTTTATGGTATAAAAGCTGTCTTCAGACATATCTTTATTTTTAACCTTTTTTTCTTAAAAGGTCCTCCAAGTTATGTACCAGCAACAGCATTTCTGCAAAACGCAGGCCAGGCACATCTCATCAGTCAGTGTGAGCAGCTGGAAGGGGAGGTTGGTGCCCTTCTGCAGCAGAGAAGATCTGTGTTACGTGGGTGTCTGGAGCAATTGCACAACTATGCAACAGTAGCTCTGCAGTATCCAAAAGCTGTGTTTCAGAAGCACCGAATAGAGCAGTGGAAAACCTGGATGGAAGAACTCATTTGTAACATGACAATAGAGCGTTGTCAGGATATCTTTAGGAAGTAAGTTGACAGAATAACAACTTGTTCAAAGAACATAATCTTCAAGCTACTACCCTAATTTTATCATTAAAATAAATACTTTTTCAAGGACCCATCTAATTATAAAGCTAACTAACATTAAGTTGTAATTTTAGAAATTTGGAGTAAGTATGAAAAACTGCTTTAGAAATATCATTGCAGAGTGTACTTTAACAGGAAAATCAAGTAATGAACAAAGGGAGAATTCACCTTTGTGGCTAAAGGGTAGTGATAATTTGGGTTTTAGAAACTTCTGGTATTTAAAAATCAGTAACAAATATTTTTTTTTAATCTAGTAGATTTTCAAGCAGTTTCTAGTTCTTTTTCTTCTTGTAAAGTCAGGCTATTTCAACATTATTATGGCTTGTGCTAAAAGATCTAGGTTATATTTGAGCATTTCCTCTGGAATCTTTCCTCGATCTTCTATTCATTCTTTGCCTCGAGGCCAGTTGCCTTCTGTCTTTACAAATAAGTGTGGAATACAGTAC
Organism: Luscinia megarhynchos; assembly: GCA_034336665.1. NCBI lineage: Eukaryota > Metazoa > Chordata > Aves > Passeriformes > Muscicapidae > Luscinia > Luscinia megarhynchos. Next base: position 1,272,044 of record CM067577.1, on the reverse strand, counting down.
ATTTCAGGACCTTACAAAAGCATTGTCGGGTAGTCATCAACCTCTCGTGGTATTGAGAGTTAAGAAGGAGCAGGTGGTGTGGGGATGGTTCAAACACTGGCATTTTCCCTGCGCTGTGAGAAGGGGAAGTTTCATCGTGGTGCTTTGCAGGTACGAGATGCAGTACGCGCCCCAGCCGCCGCCCAGCGCGTGCCAGTTCGTCACGGCCACCGAGATGACGCTGCAGCGCTACGCGGCCGACATCAACAGCCGCCTGATCCGGCAGGTGGAGCGGCTCAAGCAGGAGGCCGTGACCGTGCCCGTGTGCGAGGAGCAGCTCAAGGAGATCGAGCGCTGCATCAAGGTGTTCCTGCACGAGAACGGCGAGGAGGGCTCGCTGAGCCTGGCCAGCGTCATCATCTCCGCCCTCTGCGCCCTCACCAGGTGAGAGCTCCTGCTGGAGACCTGTCCTGCTGTGAAGGACAGGTGTCTGCCAAGAAAGGCAGAAGCTTCTCTTTGAAATAGAGAATGTAAACCCCTCCCTCCAAATTATTATAATTTTGAAATTAAGGGGCTCTCAGGCAAAGATATGGGAATTAGGAATAACAGTTCTTTACTAGGAAAATTCAAATAGAAATGCAGCATTACAAAGAACAATCCCAAAACACTGCCAGAGTCAGAATCCAAGCTGACACCCATCAGTCAGTCAGGGTGTTGGCAGCAGTCCCATTCCATGGTGGCTGCATCCTCCTGCAGTGGCAGATGTGGTTCAGCTGGAGCAGTGCTCTTGCAGAAGGTGCAGTTTCCTCTGAAGCTCCAGGGATGATGTGGAAAGATCTGGTTTTCCTCTGGAATCCAGTGGCAAAGAAGGTGCCTTGGTGTCCAAAATCTCAGTTTTTATCTGGGTAGGAAAGGCTTGGCTCCTCCCCTGGCTGGAGCATCTCCCAGTGGGATGATGTAATTTTATCAGTCAAGCACTGGGACTCAATGGCCATGAGCAGGAGATATCTCCTGGAGGGAGGATGGGCTGTGGAAAGATAAAGATGATTGCCCTAGCTGGTTTCTAACAATGGCCCATTAACAGGAGATATCTTCTGGAGGGAGGATGGGCTGTGGGAAAGATAAAGATGATTGCCCCAGCTGGTTTAAAGCTGGCCCATTAGCAGATAATATGTGCTAGGAGATAAGGGTCATTGCCCCACCTGGTTCAACAGAGGGTGACAGAATACACATTTCAGGCCACATCCTGTATTGCAGCTCAAGACAAGACCACATCACAGGAGCATGCAGTGATGTAGCTCTGTGAAGGGTGCCACAGCAGGCACGTTGTCTAAGTGTCTCCATTCCTCCAGGCGAAACCTGATGATGGAAGGTGCAGCGTCCAGCGCCGGGGAGCAGCTGGTTGATTTGACCTCCAGAGATGGAGCCTGGTTCCTGGAGGAGCTTTGCAGCATGAGTGGCAATGTCACGTGCCTTGTGCAGCTGCTGAAGCAGTGTCATCTTGTACCCCAGGACTTAGATATTCCAAACCCCATGGAAGCATCAGAAGCTGTTCACTTAGCCAATGGAGTATATATCTCACTTCAGGTGATTCTTTTGTTACTTTTCTCCCCTGTCCTTCAAGGCTCAGTGAAGTCATTCTCAATAGATTCTTCTTTAATGGGCTAAATCTTTATGATGCTGCTGAGGTTTTTTCATAAGTCTTGCTCCTGATTGCTGTATTTGGTTCGAGTTGGACAGGTATTTGCTTCTGTAAATTACATTTTTATTGATTGAAAGAAACAGTTTTGATCCATACATGACAAATTGTAAAAACTGCTATCAAGTATTCACAAGGAAGAGGTTTGTATCAGCTTTATAGACACACCAGCTTCACGTCTTCTTTTCATACTTACTTCCCAACAGGAATTGAACTCAAACTTCCGACAGATCATTTTCCCTGAAGCACTGAGGTGCTTAATGAAAGGAGAGTATACTTTAGAAAGTATGCTCCATGAATTGGATAATCTTATAGAGCAGACAACTGATGGAGTCCCTTTGCAAACGTTGGTTGAATCTCTGCAAGCCTACTTGAGAAATGCTGCTATGGGTATAGAGGAGGAGACACACACTCATTACATTGATGTTGCAAGGTAAATCACCTTTTTTCAGTGTAGGTGTGAGAGAGTGAAGACTGAAGAACATCAGTTTGTCTAAAGCTTTTTTTGTTTGATACACAGGCTTTTCTTGCCCGAGGTTACCTTAAGCAGAGTGCGGGGTGTGAGGTGTGCACTTGTTTCCTCTCTGTGTTTGTGTGCTCATCCACATGTATACACAGAAGTGTGGAGCTGTGGCAATTTACACTTATATCTGCTTAAAGCTGACTTTTGGTGGTCAAATTCTTCCAAAATATGTAGTTGTGATTTGGTATTTGAAGTTAAAGGATGCTAAAAATAGGAACTAGCTCAATAGTTTGTGGGAGGAACCTGTATAAGGGAGAGTTTGTAACCATGGCACTCCTCATCAGGAGGCTTGATGAGCAGCTTTTGCTTAATGGGTCAGTGACTTGATTAAAAAAGCAAAATGAGGCAAAACACTGAGCAAACAAACACTTGTGCATCTTGTAATGTGGGACAGTACATTCCTGGGTAGGTGCTTGGTACAGCAAACCAATTCAAAAGCTTCAGGTGGTGTTTCCCTTGAGCCAGTTGTGGTGGCTCCATCAGTGGTACGGCAAATCTGTAGAATCAGTCAGTTTAAGAAAATTCTGTTTATTGTGGACTAAGTGAAACCATGTAAATTTTCTTTCTTTTTTTCCTTTTTAGAGTACTTCATGCTCAGTATGGTGAACTGATTCAGCCAAGAAATGGTTCAGTTGATGAAACTCCCAAAATGTCAGCTGGTCAGATGCTTTTGGTAGCTTTTGATGGAATGTTTGCTCAAGTGGAAACTGCATTTGGCTTATTGATTGAAAAGGTATGGATTTGTTCTTTTTAAGTCAGAATTAGGAAACCTTTGAGAGAACCCAACTAATTAATTTCCTTTGCATTGCTCAGCTAAACAAGATGGAGATACCTCTTGCTTGGCGCAAGGTTGACATAATCAGGGAAGCCCGCAGCACCCAAGTTAACTTCTTTGATGATGACAATAATCGGCAAGTTCTGGAGGAAATCTTCTTTCTGAAGAGACTGCAAACAATTAAAGAATTTTTCAGGCTCTGTGGTACCTTTTCTAAGACACTGTCAGGTAAATAAATGTTATCAATGCCTTTATCCACTCTTCATCCTATTCAGAGAAATGTACAATGGTCACTTTTGCTGTACCTTATCCTTGATATGTGGTAAGGAAGCAGAAACTAAAAATGAATTGCTGTGTTTGTAAGTTAGGTATTGTTCTTCTGGGTGCATCAAATGTTTAGTTTATAACAAAAATGCTATTTTTTTTTCCCCTTAAAAGGAATCAGTTCACTTGAAGACCAGAATGCAGTAAATGGACCTGTTCAAATTGTCAATGTGAAAGCCCTTTACAGGAACTCTTGTTTTAGTGAAGATCAAATGGCCAAGCCAATTAAGGCTTTTACAGCAGACTTTGTGAGGCAGCTTTTAATTGGCCTTCCAAATCAAGCTTTGGGCCTGACCTTGTGCAGTTTCATCAGCGCTCTGGGTGTCGATATCATTGCTCAGGTAGAGGCTAAAGACTTTGGAGCAGAAAGCAAAGTTTCTGTGGATGACCTGTGCAAGAAAGCCGTGGAGCACAACATCCAGGTTGGCAAGTTCTCCCAGCTGGTGATGAACAGGGCCACAGTGCTGGCCAGTTCCTACGACACGGCCTGGAAGAAGCACGACCTGGTGCGCCGGCTGGAAACCAGCATCTCCTCCTGCAAGACCAGCCTGCAGAGGGTGCAGCTGCACATTGCCATGTTCCAGGTGAGAGCCCAGGCAGGCTGGGGCTGGGAAATGAGCATGAGTTACTGCCTGAGCACGACAAACATGATACTTTGTTGAATAAGTTCTGAGGTGTTTTAATTATGCTGTAAATATATAAGGAACCAACTTTATAAGAAGCAAATTCTGCAACTTACAGATCTTTTTTTAAATCAATTCATGTTATTTTTTTCATTAGCCATTAAGTTGTTTTTTAGAAAATAGATCATTCACTGGCTTTCTTACCAGCAATGCTGTCCCATTCTCCCCCTTCTTCTCAAACAGATTATGGCTTTAAGGGAGGAGATGGCTTAGAACAGAGGGTATGAGTTGCTGAATGTCATTTTGTACCTTTCCTTCAAAGTTTTAATGCATTGATTGTCTCCTTGCTCCACTCTTTGCTTCACTAAAAATACAAATAGCAGTGGTATCAGTCCTGATAAATGCCATTATGTACCTTTATGTGGCTATCCAGTTCTGTTGTACTATCAGTGATCTTTATTTTATAGTGATTTGTAGGTTAAGGGACAAGGCTTTCCCCAGGTCAGTAAATAAGCCATTTCATAGACTGGTAAGCAAAATTGTCTTGGTTTTAGTGTATCACAAGTGAATTGTACCTGAATATTGATGGATTTTTCTTTAGATTAAAACAAAAAGTGTGTAAATCACTTCTAGTAATTTAGTGGACTGATTAATGGTGTAAAAATCCAAGCCAGCAAAACATAATTTGCAGCTACTTGTATAATTTAACACTCTTGAATGATTTAGAGCTTTGAGCTGCTCTGGTACTGTCTGACATGCAGCCCTTTTAAGTGCCCTTACTTAGAAAGGGTACCAGAGCATGGAGTTGCTGTTTGTGATGCAGAGTACTTTGTGCTGAGCAATATTGCTAATCAAGTGTTGCTGTTACTTTCTTAGTGGCAGCATGAAGATCTGCTCATCAGCCGCCCCCAGGCTATTTCTGTCACTCCTCCACCTCGCTCAGCAATTTTAGCCAGCATGAAAAAGAAACTTCACACTCTCAGTCAGATTGAAGCTTCCATTGCAACAGTCCAGGTATGGCTGGCTTGGGGGGTTGTTCAGCACATGGAAATGACTGACACAAGCTGCAAAATCATCTGCCTCCTCCAAGTTGCATTGTCTCCTTGCTGCCTTACACAAATGTGGGGGTATTGCCATATCTCTTTCAGTCTGTCTGATGGATACTGTTATAGTTTTTTTTATTTTGCTGTCTCATCCCAAATATTCTCTTTGGAATAGCAGTAAATCTCTTTGAAGGAAAATACAAATCTGTGGAAGTACCTTTTTTTCATAAGGCTCCATTTCTTTGTCAGCCTTAGATCATCCTTACTATGGTTTTTGCTAGCTAAATGTCAGAAATTCCCTTTGTACAAATGGGCAGATTAATTCTTCTGTGTGTTAAGGCTTGTGTGCTGTGGCTTTGCACAGTATTTTAGATTTCTTTGGTGGCAGTAATATAGAATGTTAATTGTTTATTAAATACTGCTTAGCTTCCTGAATTTTAATTTCCTTTTTTAGTTGTGAAGGTACTTTTTATAGTAATTTCTTTAATTACTTTAAAAATAATGGAGAGATTCCTATGATGTTATATAATTCTTAGTCTAGAAATCTGATTACTTTTTGGGTTTCTTTTGGTGAGTTAAAATCTAGACAGGTAGACTTTCTATAACAGTCAAATCCAGTTGTGATGTGTACTGGAAATAAACTTTTAAACAACATAAACTAATATCAGTCAGTCACGAATGCCACAATATTTTTCATATATGGGCATAAGAAAGTGTCTGCATGTGTTACAGATGTATAATTTATTTAAAATAAGGCTTAGAATGCTGTATATCAGTATGACTTCCTATATGGGTTTTTTCCTTCCCCAATGCAGGAGAAACTAGCAGCACTTGAAGCAAGTATTGAGCAGCGTTTAAAATGGGCAGGAGGTGCCAATCCTGCACTGGCCCCAGTCTTGCAAGATTTTGATGCCACTATTGCTGAAAGAAGAAACCTTGTACTGAAAGAAAGTCAAAGAGCAAGTCAGGTACTACAGATAAATACAGTACTCTGGACTCCATGAGTGTGTTCACTCTTCATTTCCTACTCAAGGTTTATGTAGATTTTTTCTGCTCTGCATCTAAAGAGCATACATAGATAACCAAATACTTCTGGGAATCCCACTTGAAAGCAATAGGAATAACCTTTGTGAGAATTGCTGCAGGGTTGGATGACCCTGGGGTGATACTGCTGCTTTACCAGAGCAGTATCTGTGTGTTTAAAATCCTCACTTCAAAGCACATGAAGAAAGCATTGTTTGTCTAATGGACAGTTGAATTGGAATAATTTTCTCACTCTTGCTTTGATTTTCAGGTCACTTTCCTTTGCAGTAATATCATTCATTTTGAGAGTTTACGTACAAGAACAGCAGAAGCCCTGAATCTTGATGCTGCCCTGTTTGAGCTGCTCAAACGCTGCCAGCAGATGTGCTCCTTTGCATCCCAGTTCAACAGCTCCGTGTCTGAGCTGGAGCTGCGCCTGCTGCAGAGAGTGGTGAGCACAGGGCAAAGCACACTGCAGTGCAGGGAGCTCCATTCTCACTGTTAATGCACCTTCAGATGAGTATGGCTGCAGAGTTTGTGCTGTCAGTTAAACACTTGGCAGTGCTGTCTGCACAGCAGAGAGTTTTATCTCTGGGTACAGATAAAGAAATGTTTCTGTTATTTTTAGGGCACTGGTCTTGAACATCCTATTGGCAGCTCTGAATGGCTTCACTCAGCTCACAAGCAGTTGTCCCAGGAGATATCTACACAGAGAACAGTACAAACAGAAAGAGAACAGCAAATAGAAACAGTTTGTGAAACAATTCAGAATCTGGTGGATAATATTAAAACTGTGCTCACGGGTCATAACAGACAGCTGGGAGATGTCAAGCATCTACTGAAAGCTATGGCAAAGGTATGCCTGAAACATCCTTGAATTTATTCCTCAAACCTATGTCAGTACAGTTTCAGGAAAATAAGTTGTAGCTTTGTAAAGTATCTAGAAACAGTAAAATGTTTGTGCATATGGAGTTCAAGACAAAGTTTGTGCTTAAGAATTCACAGAACTTTCTAGCATTAGCCTTAGCAGGCTTTGGTTGAACTGAACCTTTTCTCTCTCTTGGCAGTTGAAACATTGTGTTTATAAATCCTTTTGGTTCTTAATCTGTAAAAAAAAATATTAAAATTTTAAAATTTATTTCTTCATACGTAACTATGGAAAATTATAATTTTTTGTAGTCAAATGACAAACTGAAGGGCTGAAAGGGCTAAGACATGCTTTCCTTCATTCTCTTAGCCAAAATATAGGAGTTGACCTTTTTGCACATCTTGGTTACAGGATGAAGAAGCAGCTTTGGCTGATGGTGAAGATGTTCCCTATGAGAACAGTGTTAGGCAGTTCCTGGGTGAATATAAATCGTGGCAAGATAATATTCAGACAGTTCTGTTTACATTAGTTCAGGTTATGGGTCAAGTCCGCAGTCAGGAACATGCTGAAATGCTGCAGGAAATAACTCCCACCTTGAAAGAGCTTAAAACACAGAGCCAAAGGTAAGAGAGTTACCTTGTCTCAGGTGAGAAAAGGCATTTTGCATACCTACTTTCATGTAGCAGGAGCACATCATGGGGCACGTGCTTGATGGTTTTCTTAGAACTCAGAAATCTTCTTGCAAAATTTGAATTAATTTAATTTTTGGTTTTCAGTAAGTCAAGCAGTTGCATGGGTATTTATCAACTCCATTATGTTTCCCAGTGTCTACAATAACCTGGTGGGGTTTGCATCACCCTTAGTCACGGATACAGCAGATGAATGCTCCAGCCCAACTTCAGCTGCTACATATCAGCCAACCTTTGCTGCAGGTAATACTTGCAAAAGTACAAGCATGAAACCACCAGGAATTGGTATTAAGGAGGGGATTATAGCTCTTACTGAACTTTGAAATGCAGACAATTTGCTTAATAAAAATAATTTTATTCTGCTGCTAAGAATTTTCTTGTTTATGAAGCAAAAGAAATTAGAGAATGGAAAGATTGAAAACTGGTGCAGAATTTAAAATGCAGATTTAATGCATTTGTACTGAAAAACTGATGGGTCTATTTGAAATTCATTTAATTGTGATTTTTCTTGCCTCTATACTATGCTATTATTTTGAAGACTGTAAGCACTTTTAAACTTTCTCCACAGCTGTACGTAGCAATACAGGGCAGAAAACTCAGCCAGAGGTGATGTCACAGAATGCAAGAAAGCTGATTCAGAAAAATCTTGCAACATCAGCAGATACTCCTCCAAACACAGTCCCAGGAACTGGCAAAAGTGTTGCCTGTAGTCCCAAAAAGACAGCCAGGGACCCTAAAACAGGAAAAGGTAAATACAAACCTGAAAAAAACCAACAGCCTTACCACTGACAGCCACAAAAAAAATGCCTCAGTGGGTTTCTGTTCAGGAATGTCAAATTGCACTGACTTTACTTTGTGCCTGCAGCTGTGCAGGAGAGGAATTCCTACGCAGTCAGCGTGTGGAAGCGGGTCAAAGCCAAGTTAGAGGGCCGAGATGTGGATCCCAACAGGAGAATGTCTGTGGCTGAACAGGTGAGTTGAAAACAAAGTTCCAGTACTGGTCCTTGCTCTAAATACATGCTGGTTAGCAGGTGTGTATGCTGAAGTGTGCCTTCAGGGCTGAAATCCTGTTGTGAATGAGGGGTTCCTTTGGGGGTGGGAGCTATTGCAGTGAAAATCAAGGTTGCTGCTGCCTTGTATTGCTGCATTCTTTTTTTTTTTTTTTTTTTTTCCTGTCATATGCTTTTGTTTGCCATATGGGAGTTTTATATAAAGCCATGAATTAGATAGAACTGCCTTTTGTCTGTCAGTAAGCTAACATTTGTTCCAGAGCTGCTGATAGCCAGGGAGAACAGGAGATCTGTACAGCTGCCCCAGGGCCAGAACTTGTCTGTGTTCACTAACATAACAAAACCACTTCTGTCTCTGGGCAACGGAGTCAGGGGACACAGTTGTCCATGTCTATTTGAGAACACTTTCAAGATAGGGGCTGTGAATGAGATATGTGATCTTTTTTTGCAGTACAGTTTTCTGTTTCCTATGTGGACTGCACAAAATTACGTCTACAGTTACTTTAGATTTTTTTTCAGTGAAATTTGCAGGTGCCATTCGACAGTAAATTCTAAGATCATTTAAACGCTTTTAAAATCCTAGCTTATTTTTATTTAATTCCTTGTTTGGCCTTTTTAATAGGTTGACTTTGTGATTAAGGAAGCAACTAATCTAGATAACTTGGCTCAGCTGTATGAAGGTTGGACTGCCTGGGTATGAGTAGGGAGACAGCAGCTCGGTCTGGTTCAGCGAGGTCAGACATCCACCAGAATCAACTCGGCCTCAGGCATCCGTAGCCGCACCACAGTCGGTGGTGATGCATACTGGGGCTTAATCTGAGGAAACCTAGGAAATCTCGGTGCACTGGGAAGTGAATCCTGCAGGATAGCTGCACTCAGGGATACGTAACCACAATGGTCTGCAACCCCCACGGTCAAGGGTGAACGCTCACCGCTTGAGCAACACGGTTTGTCTTTCTGCTACGGGAGAACTGCAAACGCGTCTGGGGGTCAGCTGCAGAAAGAAATCAGGATGCTACAAACGGCAGAGTGATTTGGAACTCAATTCCACCTGACCCTGGGAACAATTCAGGAAACACCGAACCCTGTTCAAAGAAAAAACAGAAAAATGGGGCCATGAAGAAATCACAGCAAGGGCAGATTTGAAGCATTCAGATTCTTGTTCCTCTTGTTACGTGGCAGCAGTGCTGGTTGAGTTGACCAGTTAGTACGGGAAAAGGCTACAAAATGTAAACTTCAGAAACGGACTGAAAGCAGAGCTGTACATCAGATACACGCTGCATTGGAAGAACTTCTGAGATAGAAGAAAAAGCCTTTGTTCTCTTCTCCCTTTCTCTTTCCTTTCACTCCTCCTTCCCAGCCTCTCCTTGCATACACCCCTCTTGGCTTATTCTTGTAGGTTAGGCGTACTTCCAATATACTTTTTATTTCAATCCTTCTGCTTCACAGTTTAGTCAAATTAACAACTTAAAATTCTGTTTGGTAAACAATTCTTCCAAAAGGTCTGAAAATATAGAACATCAATGATTACTTATGAGTTGGATGGTCAAATGCAAAATGTAATTTTGGTTATTTTAAAGTCATTTTTGTGATTCTATTATGTACAGTTTCTCAAAATTGTCACTGTGCATTTAAAAGTAATGATTCCTACAGGCATTTGATTTAATGTGCACTTCCCTCTGCTTGCAGTGTACACTTTTTTGTAATTCAAATTGTCCCTCCAATCTCATTCTACTGTGATTGCTGTAGTTTCTTTCCTACTACGTAGCTAATCCAATGTAATCTTTACCTTTTTAAAAACCAGGATAGAGTATCTAGTAGAGTTTTACATTGTTGATGACAGATAAACAATAAAGTGATGTTCTGGTGGAGGTAGAGTGATATGCTTTTTACTTCATTTTCCTAATCCTTTTAGTTCACACTTGTAAATTCTAGTGCTTCACTTCATAGGGGTATACATATAATCCAAGAAATGAAGGACTCTCAAATTTTTGTTCAACTAGATCTGTAAAGATTTCTGCAAAGTAGTTTTCCTTTGCCATGTTTCTTCTATAGATGGCTGTTCAGCAATGCATCCATAGGGAATCTTCCACCAAGGTTTTTTTTAATCAATTCTCAAAGTGTGATTATGGTCAGAAAAGTCTCTCTGAAAATGGCATCATCTTCCTTAGATCAAGGTCCTGCCTGTCTGCTGGTTGTCTAAAAGACTTCTTGCTTCATTTTTTAAGTAGGACACCTTTAGGAAAAGGCAGTTTCCTTGGTTTAGAGCAAACAAACCCCACAGAATTCAGCTACAACTGCAGAACTGTAAAGATGCTGATAGCTAAAGCAGAAATGCACCCTGGGGTTCTGAACCCAGATAAATTTGTTGTAGCTCTGTATAAAAAGTTTCTCTTTTGCAAACTTTGGTGAATTCATTATGCACAGTTGCTGAAAAATGTGGGAAGATCCTTAATGCCATTTTAGTCACTTTTCAGAGTAAAACCACACTTTCAATACAGCATTTTTTTCTGTCAAAATCCAAGTATTAAAAGATTTGAGCCAAGCCCACTACTGGCATAAAATTAATTTAATTGCAAGGGTTTGCAGCAGTTCATCTGAGTAGGGAGCTTGGCTGGTGATTTTTGGATAATGCCAGCAAACTTCTGTTCCTTTCAGTATTTGCACTATGCTGACTGCTCTGCCTCCGCACTAGCTCTTAGAATTCACTTTCTCCTCTGTTGCCAATTGTTTTTTGTGGACATGCACTTTGAAGTGTAAGAGTTTTCAACAGTCCTATGGCCTTCCTTGCACTCTGATTGCCTGATTACCTCTAGGGAAGTGACAGGCTTTGCATCTACCAGTGCCCGTGCAGATCATTCCACTTGCTGCTTGCTGACCTCTGCCACGCCCGTCGCAGGAGCAGCTGTGGGAACGTTGCAGTGAAGAACATGCAGATGCAGAACAAGACACTTGACACTTGTTGGTCCTTTTCATTTTTTCTCCAGTTAAAAATAACCTTATGAACAATCTGTTGGAGAAGTGTAGTGCCAGGAGTGTGTTGTACCTGCTGTTTTGTTTCTTGGAAGCTGGAGGGAAGGGAGGGGTAATGCACTCACCTGTGGCTCATGTATTATACCTCTGCCATCCAGAAATGAAACACTTGTGTGGAGATGGGTTCTTACTGCGTAATTTAATAAAGTTTTAAAAAATAACAAAAGAATACGTATTTTTAATTTCCTTACAGCAACACTGTGTGCTTGTGAAAATGACAGGGATGAATAAAGTGCCTTGATACGAAACAAATGCAAACCAAACCCCAAATTACAGCAGGATTCTCCAGAGACTTACATTTGCATTAATGCAAATGAGACAGCTCAGCTGTGCAGGAGTTACTGTCACTGATGACCTGTGTGCTGATGTATTTGTCTTGGAAGTGTTGGACAGCATGGGGAGATTGATAGAGTCTTGATGAAATCTAAAATTCACATTCTGCTCACACATCCTGCATAGTAAATAAGACTCTGTTAGTTGCATTCTCTTCAAAGATGTAAGGGTACTTCCTTTATTTTCAGTAAAACTGATGTTTATTTTCTCTGCAGTGAGGCACACCTAGAATAATGCAAGTCTGGAATCACTTCTCTAAATACATACAAACCAGCTAAAGCTAAAGAAGTCAAACAGTTCCACTGATGGCAATGATTGTTCTGATATTATTCTATTTAAAGAGTAATGTTTTGTCTAATTTTTGAGATGTCTGTAAAAGACTCAAGTTCCCCCAAGCTGAAGCTCTGCTTTTCTAAGTCTTGTAGTCTTTTAATTTACTTCAATTATTCATCTATATGTTCTGTGCCTAGTATATTAGCCATTCTGTTTTAATGCACTCAAGTACTTCAAAGGTTTCTTTGCTTTTTTTATCCATTTTTTTTTTGTCAAGCTTTTCCTAAAATTAGCAGACACACTTTATGCAATAAAGAATTTGACTAGGAAAAAAGTTTGAGATGACACCTGTCATCTGTGTGTTTGTTAATGTGGTCCCAAATTATAAAATGTATTTTTTTCTTTAGGGGAGAAGTTGTGAGCACACTGTTAACATTTTAGCTAAAGACTTCCACAGAAATTACAGATACTAGCTACAGCAACTGCTGTGTACATAAATGCATAGCTGATTAGAGAAATTGTCATTCATCAGGCTAATTTTTTATTAACAGCATAATAAATGCATATTAGGTATGCTGGAAGGAGGGTGGAGACTTGACATATAAACTTTGAGTGCCTGTTCTAAGTGCACAGAGCAATTGCACTCTCCTTTTTAAAGATGCTTTGAAGCCAGCTTGGGACTTCAATTGTCTGTGCATTTGCTAAGAGAAAATCTTTGTGCAGGAAGAATTGCTTTGATTGCAGCACGGTCTGTGCCGTGCATCGAGGCAAGCTCAGGTGAGGTACAGGAGGTACTGAGCTGATCCTCTGCCTCCTGCAGCACGGCTGAGATGTTAACAGTGGAATGTATAAATACACGTAGATGTAGACACACATTTTCAGTTTGACCTGGTGCCTCCTGAGGCCTGGCTGCTCAGGGAGGGGTGGGCAGCTGGCAGAGCCTCCCTGTGTTCTGCATTCACTGGCCCCTCTCGGGCATTTCTGGACTTGAGGGCACCCAGCAGAACTCATCTGTCCCTCTGATGATGGAGCAACACTTCACAGGAGGGGAATCCCTCTGCGGGCCCTCTGCGATGGAGGAAAGCTGCAAGGGCACCTGATGCGTTTGAAAGGCTGGCTGGAAGGTGGTGAATGTGCCGAGCTGCAATGACGGCAGTGCCTGTTTCCGTCGGTAAGTGCCGTGGCGCAGCTGCCGAAGCGCCGCTCGCTCCCACGCTGCCCTCGGAGGTTTTTCTGTCGCTTCTGAGGGTGCCCGCCCGTCCCCGGGGCGCGCGCCCGGCGCCGCCTCAGCCGCACTGCGGCGCGCGGGGGCGGGGCGCGCGCACGCCCCGCGCGGTTCGAATGGCAGCAGCCAATGGGCGGCCGGCGGGGCTCCGGGACTGGCCAATCAGAGCGCGCCGGCGGCTCGCGCAGGCTATAAAAGGCTGCGGCGCGGTGTGGCTCGGAGGGCGTGGCCGGCGCTGTGGGAGCGGCGCAAGATGGCGGAGGGCGACAACAACAGCGTCTACCAGCTGGTGAGGGCGGGCGGGGGCTGGCGGCCGCTCGGGCCTGCGGGAGCGGCGGAGCCGGGCCCGCCCTGCCCTGCCCTGCCCTGCTCTGTCCTACCCGCAGCGGCGGCTGGCGAGGGCCGCTCGGCCCGCGCTGTGTGACGCGGTTTGGCGCCGCGGGTTGCTGTGGGCTCGGCTCGGGGCCGCGCGTGGGGCGGCGGCTGCGCTGCTGCTCGCGGGCCGGAGATCACCTGGCGTTAGCTGATCCGCGGGGGTTATTACCCCGCCTGTGTCTGTGTGTCTGTCTGTGGCACTCTGTCAGGCTGTGTCTGTGTGTGCAGCCTCCCGCTGCGGGAGCGAACGCCGCAGCCATACGGGAGAGCGGCGGGCGTCGGGTGATCTTAACTAAACGTGGCAAAATAAGCTTGAATAATTACATCAGCACAAGGATATACGTGTAGTTATGCGTTCTTTGGTAAGCCTCTGCCGTGGGAAATGGGAAAATGGCTGTAAAAGGCCGCGAAGGGCAGAGGCTGGGCCCAGGAACAGCTCCCAGCTTGCAGGGAGGCTCCGGGGTCTGTAGGAAGCCCGGGGAGCTGTGTTGTCCTTGTTATTCCAGTTATTCAGAGTTCTCATTGAGTTAAGTGTAGCACACAGCTGCGGAGTGGAACCTGTTCTGCTCCCTCGGCGCAGCAGACGCGTGTCTTGCTGGCTTCTCGCCCCTCAGCGCTCGGGGAGCAGTCCGTTTGCTCACGGTTTATCCGAGTTCTGCAGTCGCAGATACCATCTCCCCCGGAGGGTTAAGCTCTGTTAAATGTGGAACACCTCATGTGAACTGCTGAACAAGGCGGCAGTGCAGGTGGGCCCTCCTTGAGGAATGCAGGAATCCCATAGCAAGCAGAGTTTAAAGGCTGTTTTTGGCAGCTCGTGGGAAAACTTGCTGTCCAGATTTGATCAGTTGGATAACTTTACTGTGGGTTCTGAGTCTTTATCCATCTTCTTCTTAATAAACTGGTGTTGGACAGCAGCTAGAAAGCTTCAGTGTAATGTGGTAGAGTTGTCTTGGAAAATACATTTGTTTTTAAACAGTTCTCATATTACAGTTTTCCATCACTGACACTGAAAACTTGAGAGGCTTTAGTGAGGCTTTTAAACCTGACTTTCTACTGATCTGTGGGGATGGGTATGGTAAATGGGAGATTAAGGGGTAACACCTTGGCAGAATCTGTGAGGTGGTGTTGTTTGGCCTATACATGCTGCTAGGATCTTGGGTATTGCTACAATCTCATAACTTAGTACAAAACTCACTTATTACTAATTTAATTACTCACATTGTGGCTGGGATCTTTAATTACTGCACTGGGGTGTTTTTTAGCTGCTTCAGTGTGGGAATTAATTTGATGCTCTGGTTAGCTAAAGAAGTTTTCTCTCTTTTGTGTAGGCTGCTGAAACTGCAAGCTTGGAAGAGCAGTTGCAAGGATGGGGAGAAGTGATTTTGATGACAGATAAAGTTCTTCGCTGGGAGCGAGCCTGGTTTCCCCTGGCACTGATGAGTGTTGTTTCCTTTTCTTTCCTGTAAGTACCTTCTGGATGGGAGCCTGCAACATCACTGCATCTTCATGGCTGCTGCCCAACCCATTAAAAAATATCAGTAGGACATCTGGAGAAGTCTAATAGAAAGGCTTTAACCCTGTTTCTTAAAACGTGTGAACTTTGTTGGCAATTAAAAACAGAAGCAGTGAAAACAGGAAGTAATGCATGTCACATCCTGCTCAGAATGGTTTCTTCAAAAGCTGTTGGCCAGCAGAAGTTGCTGGGGTTTTTACTATACTCACCTGAATGTTCTTCAGTGGTGCATTCATGTTTTTTGTACTCATTCTTTGTACTCTGCTTCTTAGTCAGATCTCATAATCTCCTTTGGCTTTCCCCCCACCCCACACTAATAGCAGCATCCTTACAGAAAGCTTGTTTCCATCGGGCAAAATATCCTATTCTGCCTCTTTGCTGTGGTGCTTAGGATAAGTTCAGGGGGTTTTGCACAGTTAGGGGTTTTTTTACATTCTCTAACGTGTCTTTTGAGAAGGGGAAAAGAGAAGACTGCAGGTAACTTCCACTCAGCAGGGTGGGAGGATGTTGCCTGTCTGATTGGAGGTGCTGGAGGCACTTGGGTGTGCCTCTGTAGGACATGGTAGTAAAGATGTCCTGACTGCCTTGCACAGACAGCTGTTTGTGCCAGCTGTGCAGTTTGCCATTTGTATCTGTTCCTGCAATAAGGAGAGAAATTACAAAAATAAATGTTGGACCAGGTGAGGCAGAGATAATCGTTCTTTTGGCCAATACAATTTTTTTTTTGTTTTCAGAGGAGCAGAGGAAAATCAAATGGATTCTGAAAATTAACTTTTAGAAGAAGTCATTGTGTGTAATTGAGGGCATTCTGTTACAAATTCTGTGATTATAGGAGGAAAGATCTTGTGCTGAATAATACTTTTGTGGAAATGCAGAACTATTTCAGCTTCTGAACTCATCAAAATGACCTTGAACATGCAGCACAGTAGCACTGTGCAGATGTACAGAACAGCCCTGTGTGGACTCAGTCATTCCTTTCTTGTACTGTTTCAGTTTTCAGGAAGTTCTGTGAAGTACAGTTGAATAGCAGAGGGCCCAGCAGGGTGTTATCAGACAGGGGATCAGCTGGTTCTTATCCAGTTGCCCTTGTGCTGTGTTTGAGCACTAGCAGACTGAGTATGGAGAATGCAGCACTGCTTTAAGTGGAGATTGATGGCCTCTCATCCAGAACAGGTTTGGCTGGCTCTCCCAGCACAGAGCAAATGACAGCCTCTAGTGGATCCCAGTTCTGTGACTTGAGCAACAAAATTAGAGCTTTTTACTCTACCTGGTTATTTCATACTTCACTCATTCTTCCTCATCCCTCAGTCAGTGTTAAGTTCACTGTGTGTCAGTTTCTGAGAGAATAATAATGATGAATTTTTATTTCTACTGAACTTTGTACCTTACTTGCTTGTAGCATATTCTTACCTGGTATATTAAAAGAAAAAGGCAATTTTGTAATTTTGTTTAAGGTTAGGCAAGAGAGTAAGCTCTACTGTTGGAAGATCTGAACCAGAGTGAAGAAGTGACTAAGTTTGAGCACTCAAATAATTTCTTTCTGCAGGATGATCTACTATTTGGACCCCTCAGTTCTCTCAGGAGTCTCCTGCTTCATTATGTTCCTGTGTCTGGCTGATTACCTGGTTCCTGCTCTTGCTCCTCGAATCTTTGGCTCTAATAAGTGGTGAGGAAAGCTCCAATTGAAACAGTTTCTTGAGTGTAATCATGATTTTTTATCAAAATGAATACTTTGTCGAGTCATTGTAGTGAGAAATCAGCAATCTATACAATCTATAATACATGAAGTGACAGTAGCAATGCTCTTCATTCTTTTTCTAGAAAATGGCTACTACAACATACCTTTATTGTTCCTTTTCTTCTGAAAAATCAGATTTTTTTAAGAATAGGCACATTATTGACTCTCCATTAAACGTGCTAGTTAGTTCTGCTAGACTAGTTTTTAGTAATTAATGGATAATACATAGTAAGAAGTAAAATTATGTGGAGTTATGAGTACTGATTGTATGTTTGGAAAAAGGCAGTAGTAAATGTGATGAAAAAAGAGTAACTATGAATATGAATGTGATGGTGGTTGAAACAGATTTGAAAAAAGGCAAGGCTTGTATAAAAGCAGTAACTTGAAGAAGAACCTGATTTGAACAAAATTTTGAGTTAGAGGTAAATTTTAGTGTAGCAACTTCAGGATGACTAATGGATAAATGTTCTTACGTAGATATGCATTATTTATGTGTATCACACTGGTATCAGATGAAGGTCAGTAGTCTTTGGTTTGAATATGGTTGCTCTTTGAGAGTCAATTTAGCAGAGTCAGCATACAGGAAAATCACATGGGCACTTCCATTGCAGTGCTCAATAAGATACCAAGCAAAGCAAATGCCAGGATAAGCACTGGCTGCATTTTTACTGCTAAAAAAATGCCATGAGAGATTTTTGTAAATCTTAAATTAAATCTTGAGTTCTTATTTCTGGTTTTTCCCCCTCCCTTTTATTAAAGGACCACGGAACAGCAGCAAAGATTCCATGAGATTTGCAGCAATCTGGTGAAATCTCGTCGCAGGATTGTTGGCTGGTGGAAACGCCTCTTCACCCTGAAGGAGGAAAAGCCTAAAATGGTATTGACTTCTGGGAATTAATCTATTGTCTTAAGATTTTGTCTGATTTAGCTTCCAAACCAGCAGCTGGCAGCTCTGGGTGGGACTTGCTACTGGTCACACATTTATTCAGACCTGGAGTGGTAAGATACAAGACTTAAAAACTTGCAGTTGTGTGTTGTTTAGGAGCATACCCTTGGTAATAAAGAAAGACTGGATTTCTCTGGATAGGATTTTTGGAAACAAGCTGTTTCCAGTGTGCACAAACTGGATCTTTAGTAGTGAGTCAGCTGGTGCATGAGCTACTGAGGCACTGTCCCAAAAGCAGCTTTGGGTGCAGCACTGGGATGACACTAAGGGATATCTGGGCAAAAGAGAACTGCTACCCTGTCCAGCTGATGGTCTGAAAATAAGTGAGAATATGCAATTACAGATCCTGTAATCTCAATTTTAACACACCTGTGCAGAGGTATCACATGTGGAAGAGCCAGAAAGCTTCACTTTAGTTTTAAATGTTGAAGTATTGCCAAACACTGAAGGGAAGGGAGAATCCTCAACAGGTCTGTGCTAACTCTTCCCTTTTCACTTTCAGTACTTCATGACCATGCTCTTCACTCTTGCTGTGGTTGCCTGGATTGGACAGCAAGTTCATAACCTCTTTCTGACCTATCTTATTGGTAAGTGTGGGCATGCAAAACACAAGGGACTCTTGTTAGCTGCCTGAAATGGATTGAGACCTGTAGAAGTAATTTTTGAGTAAGTGTGAGGTGTGTTTGTTGCAGGGTTATGTTTTTCTCTTTTCAAGCAATTAATGAGGCTTAAGAGAAGCAAAGAATTGCAGTGACAGAAGCTTGTTAAAGGAGTATTAATTCTTTTCTTTCTTCTTCTCTTCAGTAAGCTTCTTGTTACTGTTTCCTGGACTAAACCAACATGGGATCATCACAAAGTACATTGGAATGGCAAAAAGGGAGATCAACAAACTTCTCAAGCACAAGGAAAAGAAAAATGAATGAAGACTTTAACTGCTGTTCACTCTAGTGAAAGGTTTTCTTGGGAACAGTTTTGAGAATTAATGTATAATTAAGACAATAGAAGTTGTATTGCTCACTGACTTTTTTTTTAAATTGGCTCCCTGATGAAGTGATAAAGTCACTCCAGCAACTGCTGTGGGTTTGTCTCTTGCTGTGCTGGGTAGGTTCTGCAGCCTGGAGCTGATCCTGTCTGAGATCCTCTGCTTTGATGTATGGAGCTTGTTGAAGTGTCTTCATCAAACTCAGAGACCCTGTGCATAACTATCCCAACAGCAGAGCTGTAATGCCTGACAGTATTTCTGTAACTGTGTTAGTTTTGCTGATCATTAATTGTGGATGCAGCAAGTGTGAGAGGCAGTTCTGAAGGCAGATGCTTCTTGGAGGCTTGTTACTACTGATCCTTGTGGCAGGAGGACAATTAGCTGAGTGAGAGTGGCCATGGCTGAGGGTGCACATCCAGAATGGAGGCACAGGCTGGCTGCATTTCTCACTGAATCTGTTTGCTTCTTTTGCTGCGTGTACCTGAGAATGTGATGAGTAGGGGTCTGGAATATATAAACCTGTAGTTCAGTTATTTAGCTGTAGTGTAAACTCATTGCACTGAGACTGTAGAAAATGAGTGAAGGTGTTTGTAACCTTAACAGCTGATTGTTCTGGAAACTGCTGTTGTCATGGAGCCTTGTAGCACGTTTGGTTTTATGAATGTTTGTCTGTATACAAAATCACTCTGAATATGCTGAGTTTGACTCTGTAAATAAGCCTGAATTGTCTGTGCTTTTCTATGATCTCTCCCTCCTTTTTTAAAACTGAACTTTTTTCTTTAAAAAGCTAAAACCTGTGTTAATGTTTTAAAAGTTTACTGTTTTAAAATGAACTCTTCAGTGTCTATTGTAATTGTCGAATAGGTAAATACAGACTAAAGAGAAACTACTTGAAGACTTGCTCCTTGTCAATGTACAGAAAAGGGTGTCGGTGCGTTTTTCAGTTAGGCAGATGTGGGAAGGGTTGAGGAGGTGCCGTGCTGAGCCGGCACAGCCTGTCGGTGGGACGGATCCTGGATGGGTGAAGCCGGCCGGTGACACGGCGCGGCGCTCCAGAGCCGGAGAATTCACTGACACGGGTTGGCTGCTGCACGCACCGAGTGCCGCGCGCCCCTCTGAACTCAGTACGGACCCAGCGCGCCCATCGGCCGGGCCTTTGCTCCCCGTGTCCCCCTGTCCCCGTGTCGCGGTGTCCCCCTGTCCCCGCGTCGGGCCGCGCGCGCTCCCCGGCGGAGCGCAGCTTTTTGTCCCTCCCGCGCCGCCGTCCGCGCGCGAAGCGTTCCCGTTGCCATGGAAGCCGGGCGGTGGCGTCGCTCCGGAAGTACGACACGCGGCCTCGACCAATGGCGAGGCCCAGAATCGATGCGCGGAGTCTCGCGATATCTCCGCCCGCCGCCGGCGCTCCCATCGCCCCGCGCGGCCCGGGCTCTTCCTTTTCCGCCATCACGCTCGCGGTGAGTGGGGCCGGGGCCGCGCTCGCGCCGCATCCGCCGCGTCCCGGCGCCATCCGCGCCCCGCGCCCGCCCCGCGCGCGCCGCCGCGAGCAGCGGGCACCGCCCCACCCGCCCGGCCCGCTTTGGGCGGCGGGCAGCGGCCCTGGCGCCGGCCGGAGCCCCCGGAACGCGGCCTGGGGGCGGCACCTCCCGCCCGCCGCCCCGCAGCGATGCGCGGCGGGAAACCGGGCCTGGGCCGGGCCGGGCAGGGCGCGGAGCCGGTGCTCTGTAGGGCGGGCGGGTCGTGCGGCGAGCCCGGCAGGAGGGAGCGGGGAGCGGCGCGGTGGGGCCCGCACGGGGAGGCGGCCCCGCGCGGGGGCGGGAGGTGTGTCGGTGTGACTGTCCCGGTGTGCCCAGGATCCACCCCCGTGTGTCGGTGTGACAGTCCCGGTGTGCCCAGCATCGCCCCGTGTGTCGGTGTGACAGTCCGTCAGTCCCGGTATGCACAGCATCGCCCCGTGTGTCGGTGTGACAGTCCCGGTGTGCCCAGGATCGCCCCGTGTGTCGGTGTGACAGTCCCGGTGTGCCCAGGATCGCCCCGTGTGTCGGTGTGACAGTCCCGGTGTGCCCAGGATCCACCCTGTGTCGGTGTGACAGTCCCGGTGTGCCCAGCATCGCCCCGTGTGTCGGTGTGACAGTCCCGGTGTGCCCAGGATCCACCCCCGTGTGTCGGTGTGACTGTCCCGGTGTGCCCAGGATCGCCCCGTGTGTCGGTGTGACAGTCCCGGTGTGCCCAGGATCGCCCCGTGTGTCGGTGTGACAGTCCCGGTGTGCCCAGGATCCACCCTGTGTCGGTGTGACTGTCCCGGTGTGACAGGATCCGCCCCGTGTGTCGGTGTGACAGTCCCGGTGTGCCCAGCATCGCTCCGTGTGTCGGTGTGACAGTCCCGGTGTGCCCCAGGATCGCCCCGTGTGTCGGTGTGACAGTCCCGGTGTGCCCAGGATCGCCCCTGTATCGGTGTGACAGTCCCGGTGTGCCCCAGGATCCACCCCCCGTGTGTCGGTGTGACTGTCCCGGTGTGCCCAGGATCGCCCCGTGTGTCGGTGTGACAGTCCCGGTGTGCCCCAGGATCGCCCCTGTATCGGTGTGACAGTCCCGGTGTGCCCCAGGATCGCCCCCGTGTGTCGGTGTGACAGTCCCGGTGTGCCCCAGGATCGCCCCGTGTGTCGGTGTGACAGTCCCGGTGTGCCACAGGATCGCCCCGTGTGTCGGTGTGACAGTCCCGGTGTGCCCAGGATCCACCCCCGTGTGTCGGTGTGACAGTCCCGGTGTGACACAGGATCGCCCCGTGTGTCGGTGTGACAGTCCCGGTGTGCCCCAGGATCCGCCCCTGTATCGGTGTGACAGTCCCGGTATACACAGGATCGTTCCCGTGTATCGGTGTGCACAGGATCACCCCGTGCCCGGGCAGGGACACCTCGGGCCGGTGCTGTCGCTGCCAGGCCATCGCTGCCGTGCTCGGGGTGCTCCGAGGCTCCTCGCGGGCGTTGAGAGCTGCTCTGGTTTCCTTTCCGAAGCGTTCTGTTGGTGCATCCTGCGGGTTCTCGCTGATCGCTGAGCCCAGCAGCGTCTGTTGATTTAATACCACGCCGGATTTAGTTATTGCACGGGACTGGCACTGTGCAGTTGGGTTTTAGTTGGGTTTTAAGGCCCCGCTGATGTACCTGATGTCACCGTGCTGACATGGTGTCTGGATGGTGGTTTTAAAATCCTGTGTGTGCTTTAAAGCCAATTTAACTGAGTCACATTTCCCGACGTGTGATGCCAGTGGTGACTGTTATAGACTGTTCTGTCAGCGTTGGGTCCCTTGGATTGAAAGTGGCCGTGCCCGCAGCGCTGCTCAGTGTGTGTACCTCCCTCCCGCAGGCACCATGGTGCGGATGAACGTTCTGGCCGATGCTCTCAAAAGCATCAACAACGCCGAGAAGCGCGGCAAGCGCCAGGTGCTCATCCGGCCGTGCTCCAAAGTCATCGTGCGCTTCCTCACCGTCATGATGAAGCACGGTGAGTCCCCGCCCTGCCCCCCAAGAGAAGAAATCGGTGCTTGGAGTCGTTTGGTGCAACACGGTTGTGTTATGTAGCTAAGTGTTGTCTGTGTCTCTGATGGCCTCCTGCAGGTTACATTGGTGAATTCGAGATAATTGATGATCACAGAGCTGGGAAGATTGTTGTCAACCTCACAGGCAGACTCAACAAGGTAGGGTTTGTCTTCCTGAATTCATTCTCTATAGAGGTGTTTAAATTAGACAATTTTTAAAAAATTTCATGTTTGTCTGCTCCATTTCTAAAAGAACTGCTTGTAAAGAAGGTGGTATTTATTGAATCTGTGTAAATAAGTAACATGGATGTTATCAGTTAATTTGTCTGGATTCAAAGTGATATGGCTCACTAATTACATTTCTTTTAAACTCTGAATATGTAAGATATTCTTTCAGGGAGGTCTGCTTGCAAGTGCTGTGTATTTCTCTCTCTTCAAAGGCTTTCTGGCTACCTAGTGCTTTCTCAGTTTCTTTGATACTTAAATTATCTGGAAGACTTGTCTTAAGAGATAGGAGCTGAGTTGGTTTCCAGTTGATGTTTGATACCTGCAGATGTGGAGAAGACAAACCTTTCTCCTGCTGCCAGGTGGGCTTTGCTTGCAGTGAGGGAAGGTTGAATGTTACATTAATCAGTGCTTGTGAAGTTCCTGGGGTATATGAGGCATTTGTGTGTGGTTTGGAAATTTTTAAATGCTTATGTCTCAAACTGCTGAGCTGTGTAGTTCAGTGGTGACTTGCTGTGCATCACTGTTTACAGTGAAGCTCTTCAAGTGAGAGTTAGTTCTTCACTAAAAAAAATAAAAACCTTGGTCAGAATATGTTGGGGGCTGTTCTCATGATGAATAAATGCATCATCTGAAAATTACATGAGTGTATAAGGCAGATAATCCTGACACCCCCCAAATTACTGTAGTGATTACAGCATTATGTCTAATAACAGTGATGTAGGTCAGGTTTGAGGGTAGTGTTCCTTGAACTCTTCAGGGGCTGATTTTGTAATGGATCTTCCAGGCTAATGGATATGATGTTTCTCTCAATCAGTGCAAGGAGGGAACAGTTGTTTAGTTCAGAAAAATGTGCATGGTGCAGGAAGGTTTGGTTTGGTGTTGGATAGTTGTTAAGATGATTTGAGCCAGTGAGGTAATTGGTGGTGGTGCTGATGGAATTGGTCACTAATGTGATTACCTTGAAAATTCCAGTAACTTCTCTGCATGTTAATTTCTTCCTGATTAAAATCTACATGGGTTTGTTTTGCTAACTGTGTATGATGGTTAGAGGTAGGATATCCCTGACCAATCCCAGGAATTGTGCTGATGTTGCAGTGTGCTTTGTGCTCCCCCAGGTGTGGGCATTCCATGGGTGGTGTCGCTCTGGCAGCAGCTTGAGGCTGTTGAGGTGTGGAGTGCTGGGTGTGAGGGTCCTGGTAAAGTCCTTCAAGGCAGGGAGCTGGGATCACAGATGTGCACATCCATACAGTTCTTCAGCTTGTAATGGAATCCTCTTTTGCAGTGTGGTGTGATCAGTCCCAGATTTGATGTGCAGCTGAAGGATTTGGAAAAGTGGCAGAACAACCTGCTGCCTTCCCGTCAGTTTGGGTGAGTATGAGGAGGGGTCAGATGTCTTATGTGTAAAAATGTTACAGTCAAACTGCCAGAGTTAGACTCACCTGGCACCTTTCCTCTGATCAGCCTGGAGTTAAATTCCAGTCTAAAAATCCATCCTCCATATAAATGTGCTTTTAAGCCAGTTTTAAAGGGGCACTGCTAAGCATGGATCTGTTTCTGTTTGGTAAAAATCCTTGTTTCACCATTTCACAGTTAATAGAAAATAGGGCTTTTCTTGTACTTGTTTGGGTTTTGTGAATGGCCATTTTTAAATGGGGAAGGAGTTATGTAAGTTACCAGGTCAGTGGAAGTAGATTGTACTACTTGAATTCATGCATCCTGATTATCAGATGTGAAGTGATAAGGAACTTGGAGCCTCTGTTTAACAAACCTCCACAGCACAGGACATCTTACTCTTATGCAGTGTATTTTCACAAAGTGTTTGGAGTTTAGAGCTGTGAGTCTCAGGATGGCAGAGCTGCAAGAGTCCAGGGCCTCAGCCAGGCAAAGGAAGGAGTAACACTTCTGTGCTGTTTCTGTCCTTAGAGCCCAGCTGGCCCTGGGTAGCTCTGCTCTGTGCTGTCACTGGGAGTTTTAAGAGGATACAGAGTGGTGGGACTGGAGTTCTCACAGTGGGGCTGTGTGGGTGAGGTGTGTTGGTGAGGCAGGTGTTGGCATTAGCAGTGGCAGCTGCTGCAGATGCAGGTCCTGCCCTGCACCAGGCAGCGTTCAGCACTGGGAGCTGCATCTGAGGAGGACAGAAATGGACTTGGTCTAGAAACCTTGGAGTTCCTGCTGCTGCAGGAGCTGGGCAGGGACTGCCCAGTGGGAATATGCAAGGGAAGAGGCAAATAGAGCACAGAAGTGTGTTAGTGTCCATGTGTGCTGCAGAGCTGTGCTCGTGATTTGATAATCAGATCTCACTGTGTGGGGCTGTCCCTTACAGGGGCAGGCCTTGCTGTTGTATCCCAGGTGAAATGGGTGCTGTCAGCTCTGCACAGGGAGATAAACTGAACATTTGCTCTCTTGGCAGGTACATTGTACTGACAACCTCAGCTGGCATCATGGACCACGAGGAGGCGAGACGAAAACACACAGGAGGCAAAATCCTGGGATTCTTTTTCTAAAACTTGTAAAAAAAGAGGATACTAATAAATTGTTCAAATGGACTCTGGTGTTTCCAGTCAGTATTTTAATGACTTAAACACTGGTGTGATAGTGTTTGTAACAGCTCTTCAATAGTGCTCGAGTTCCAGCTTCACTTCTAATGATATTTGGGTTCCACACCATCCCTGGTCACAGTTCTGTTTCTGTTAATGATGTAATGTTCTTCTAAAAGTTCCCCCTGGAGTGGCAGTTTGGGGTCACTGTGCAGGAGAGCCTCAGCAGGGGAGCTCTGATGCTAAACTAGTGCAAATCCTGGCTGTCCTGCATGGCTCACCTCATACCTGTGTCTCCACAGTTCCCTGTGTGTGATCCTAGAGTTTCACCTTTTGGCTCCATAATAGAAGATGCCTTGCCAGAAGGTATTTCCTCTTGATGGTTTAAAAAGTTGTAGGAGTCTGGAATAATTAAAATGATGAAGTTTTTATTTCAGATCACAAACTTGTTCTACATCATAGAGTGAATGGAGTAACTGAGGTTGGGAGGTGAATAATAATTATTTTCCTTCAAATGTCTACTTTGCAAATGTTTTGAAAGAAACACCAGAATTTTGGATAGAGTAGTTCCTGTGCAGCTGCTTGTATGTAGACACAAACAACTGTTTGGGATTTCTTTGTTTTTGGAGTGAGGAAATAAGGTTGTCTGAAGCTAAAGGTAGGAAATATTTAGTATTGAACGAGTTGCTGTTTGCTTAGGCATATGACAGCACAGTGTCCTTGATGCAGAGCAGTCAGGTGTGTTTTGCAGCTGGAGCTGCCCTGCCTTGTTTCACTCTGGAGTCTTACCAGGAAATGTAGCAAGTGTTTGAGCACACTAAACCAGCTGGTGAATCTGTGGTTCTGATACCAACAGTTGGAAACCAAGTTTTCCTTGGGGATACATCCCCATGCCCACTGTGAGCAGTTGCTGTAGCTGAAGTGTGGTGCCTTGGATGTGATACTTCACAAACCTTGGCATGGAAGGGACTGCAGGCACCAAGTCTGAACTCAATAACTAACCCCTCCCCATTCAGTGTGTTACTCTGTGTGGAGAAAAGGAGGTGTTACTTGTGAGAAATGGATTTGTAAAGAATTTTTTAAAGCTTGACTAAGAGCTTACACAAAAATTTTTTACAAAAATTTTTCCACCAGATATTGTTAAGCCAAAGGTCTTTGCTGTGGACAGACCCAGCAGTATCACTGGGTGTGGTGCTTTCTGAGGAGCACGAGAGCCAGCAGAGTGTGAAAGTGCCTGCAGGAAATGTGGCACAGACCCCGACTTGAGCTGCCTGGGAAGAGCAGGGCACAGGCTGCAGCTCTTCACCTGCTGGGGCACAGCTGGGATGGGATAAGGGCACGAAGGGTGGGTTGGAGACCATCAAAGCATTCGAATGGCATCACTGCTCAGTTTTGGCTGGGAAGTTGCTTAGCTGAAGATGTGTACACTGAATTAGAGTAGTTACAAAGTCGAGTGCTTCAAGCCCTGTTTTATTGTCAAATTGAGCTGTCTAGTGACAGCTGGGTTTTTCCTATCCTTAATGAGTTCCATTCTGCTGTACCAGCCACTGACACCTGAGATTTTGTACTTCTTGCTCAGAGTAACCCTGAAGATTGTATCAAGATTTCACTATTATTTTTTATAAAATCTTGATTTTTATCAAGCCTAGAATAGGACACATTTCTTGTACCTAGTGGCAGAAGGCCAATGACAGTTCCAAGGCTTCCTTGAGATGAATTTACTGTGGCAAGTTTCCTGCCAGTTTGACAGTCATGTTTAAATCAATTTTACACAGGACATGGTAGTTTTCTGACCCAGCTTAGCTGTGTGTGTCCTTTACTCCCACAGAGACTCCTGAGGTAACAATTTCTGATCTTAGTTGACAGATCATTGGGAATGAACTGTAAATTCATTCCACAAGCCAGCCCAGCAACTTCTATAGAATTATTAAATGGAAATTAGAGCTCTGGTGTAACAAGAATGACTTGGAGGAGAGGAAGCAGCAGCAGAAACACCTTTTCCACAGAATATCTACAAAAGTAACTCCATCAGGCTTAGCACATGTGGAAGCTGTGAAATTTGGAAAGTGAGCTTGGAGCTGACAGGGGAGATCATGACAACACAACAGCTTTAAATGGGTTTAGCAGGAATTCTTACTCCCAGTCATGTTTAAAATCTGAAAGTGGTATATTTTAATTTTGGTGATGTTTAGTGGGCTGAGGGAATGTATGGGCCTTGGGCAAGCAGCTGGTAGGTAAAAGCATTTTGGGTAGGAAAAGGATTGAGAGAGGTGAGAGGGGAAGTGGCAGAAAGCAGCAGGCCCAGGGGGTGGAATGGGGTCAGAATTTAATTTAGATGTGAAAATGAGTGAATTGGAAGCAGCTGGGAGAGGGTTGTGAGGTGCAGCCCAGCCTCACCTCTGCACTCACATCACTGTTTGGGGGGCTGGTGCTCCTTGTGCAGGGCTCGAGGAGAGGAGGAGGGATTTTCCAGCTGTGGAGCCAAACAGCAGCTCCCTGCTGCAGAAGTCAGCAGAGGGCAGCATCCACCTGCAACCAAACCCCGGACTGCTGTGCCTGCTCCACAGCCACGGCTGCTCCTGGCTTTGCTGTGAGCCAATTTAAGGTAATACTGGAGGTGAGAGCAGGAGTGGATCTTCAAAATGCTGCGGCTGAAGGAGCCTGGGGTGACAGTGGCTCACTGGACATGCACCTTTTCCTCCTCATCCTTGTCTAATGCTATTAGCTAATTTAGATTTGAGACAAGGCTGTGTCCTACTGCCAATTCATGTAAGTATCTGTCTCAGTAAATATCTGGTTGGATTTAACCAGTTACTGTGGTTACTAAGCACAGAACTGCCCCAGTGAAGCCAAGGGGTTTCAGATGCTGCTGGCCTCCATTCTTGTTCCTGCCTCTGATGTTGCTCAGGTGCTGCTCTTGTACCAATGCAGCAATGGGCTGCAATTTTCCTGATCCTCAGCACAGCCCATCTGATCAGGCATGTGATGTTGTTGGTACCTTTGTGCTAGGGCAGGATTCAAGTTCCCAGTCTAGTTTAGTTACATTTTATTGGGGGTTTTATCTGCTGGTGCTGCATTTAATCACTGGATATGCATTTCTGTGACATTATCTGCTTTTGCATCAAGGTGCTCTAGTAGGGTGTGTGACCCCCCCCTCCTCCCCTCAACTTTCAGACTGCTTTTTTCTAACAGATTGGGGATAATTCTGTGTGAGGGCCATGGAAATGGAAGCATTCCTGCTACTGTGTAATCCATTGCTATTGCCTTTTGGACCTTTGTAATTCATGACTAAGGGTTGATTTTTTTCATATTTAATTAATTTGATTTATTGTTCCCACTTTGTGAACAAACCATGCTACACATTCTCCAGAAAACTCTTTTTCCAGGAGCCTGCAATCCCCTGCCTGTCATCTCCAGATGTCTCTCTTGCCTTAATATAAGAAAATATGAAAAAGGCAAAAGTACCAAAATACTTGGTATGTGATCTTGGATAGAAATGTGTTTGTGCAACACTCCTCCATCTTCACTTCCCCAGCTAGATTAGAGTGGGATTGACCCCTTCATTTGTGGAGAAGAAATGTAAAATGTAGCAGAACCATCCTTGTCCTCCACTGATGACAGTTACCTCTGCTTTCAGCTGGACCAGGCTGTAAGCAGGAAGAGGCAAAGATTATATCTGGGAGTAGGGGAAAAGTAGGGGATGGGTGATGTTAAAGAAAAGCTGCTCCTAAGCCCAGCTCTGGGCACTGCCTTAGTCTCATTAGCTCCATGGCTGGAGCTGTTCTGTTTGTGCCAGTTTAAAAAGCAAAGTCCAGGAACATCAGTGAGAACTTTTCAGCATCTTTACAAATCAGGCCTTTAACCATAAGAATGAAAAAAGGGGGAGAAATTAAAAGCTATTTTTTTCCCTTTTCTTCCTCCACCTCTGCAATTCACAGGAATGCTTGTCTCCTCTGGCAGTGGCATGCCCAGCTGTGCTCTTGCATAACAGGATCCTCAGCACATGATCCTCGTGTCTGTGTGGGCTGGGAATTGGTGCTGGCCCTCCTTCAGTCCTTGGGATTGCTTCCTTAGGGCAGCAGCAGCAGCCCCTCAGTTAGACACCTGCACTCCTCAGGTTTGGAACCATTCTTTCCTCTCTGGGGCAGGCTGTGTGTCTGAGCTGACTGCACACCTGGCTGTGCTCCTGCTGGGAGTGTGTTTGCTCTGCTCAGGGTGGGCTCGTGGATCTGTCCCTCTTGAGCCAAAGCCTTGCTTGTTTCCCGTGACTGGTGGTGATTTGTGACTCGGCTCTATTTCCAGTTGAAGGTTCTAGTCCAGCCCAGGTAGCAGAATTTGGGATTTTAGCTGAAGCCTTGTGTGAAAGAGGAGATGTGTGTCATAGGACCACTGGATTCATCTGCAGGCAGCTGTTTGCTCTGGGAGGGAAGCAAAAATCAGGAGAGTATTTTTAGCTCTGAAACTTTTCTTGAATGACATTCAGTTCTCACCAGCCTTTGATGAGCAGACAAATAACCCCTGAAGGGAAGAGCTGGAGGTGCCTGACCTGTGCTGGGCTGGCAGCTCCTGGTGTGGCTCTGGGACTGCAGGGACACTGGGACAGCAGCCACCTCCTAATGCACTGGCTAAGAGTGCAGGAAAGTGTCTGAGCATGAACAAAAATGATTCTGAGCCCATTTTCCTGAGACACACCTTGTGCTGTGGAGCAGGGCACGGGGCTGGGAGCCACAAGCCCATGGCTCATCAGGAATCAACCCCAGGCCAGAGAACCCATCTTGCAAATTGCTGAATTACAAACCCAGTGCTGGTAGATGCTGGCTCCAGAGATAGCACATAACACTCCCTGATAGCTGAAACAAAAAGAATCAAACTGTACAAAAGTGTGCATTAATTGCTAACTCTCTCCTGTCTGCTTAAATCACTAGAAATAAAGGTCTCCTCTTTAGTGATGAGCAGTTCCAGGCAGAACAGACGTGATGGGGAAACATGTTTGGAATAAATACTGATGTGAATGACACTTATTAGCTGCAGTGTGGCATATTTATTTCTCTGTAGTTAGCATAATAGCACAGCTTGAAATGAGAAGGGTTCTTTGCTTGTGTCTGTGTGTGCGTGCACAAAAATAACAATGGGCTGCTCTGGGCAGAATGCAGACGATTCTGCTGTCTCTGCAGTTAGCACTGGGGTTGGGGGTGTGGCAGGGAGTGAGGGGCCCAGCACGGCTGTGATTTGGGCAAACCTTCCCTTCCTGTGTCAAATCTTCCCTTCCTTGTGTCCATCCTTCCCTTCCTTGTGTCCAACCTTCCCTTCGTGTCCATCCTTCCCTTTCTTGTGTCAAACCTTCCCTTCCTGTATCAAACCTTCCCTTCTTTGTGTCCATCCTTCCCTTTCTTGTGTCAAACCTTCCCTTCCCTGTGTCAAACCTTCCCTTCCTGTGTCAAATCTTCCCTTCCCTGTGTCCATCCTTCCCTTCCTGTGTCAAATCTTCCCTTTTTTGTGTCCATCCTTCCCTTCCCTGTGTCAAACCATCCCTTTCTTGTGTCAAACCATCCCTCCCCTGTGTCCATCCTTCCCTTCCTTGTGTCCAACCTTCCCTTCCCTGTGTCCATCCTTCCCTTCCCTGTGTCAAATCTTCCCTTCTTGTGTCAAACCATCCCTTCCCTGTGTCCATCCTTCCCTTTCTTGTGTCCAGCCTCCCCTTGGCATTCCTCACCCTCAGGAGTGAGGGCCTGCAGGAGTTTTCAGAGCAGTGACCAGTTCAGTTCATCACACACTATTTTTGCCATATCCTCCCCAGGATGCTGGAGCAGGGAGGGAGGGAAAGCTTTGGGGTCTGTGTTGGGCAGGCACAGGGAGAAGGGTCCCCTTGCAAGAGCTTCCACACAAATCTGGCACCTGAGTGGATCAGGGGCATCATCTTTGCATTGTTGCTTTGGAACAGCAATTTCTCATCTCTTCTGCACATTTCCATGTAAGAATGTGTGGGTAGGGATAATCTTGGACCTCTGCTGTCCTGCTTCAGCTCTGAGTGAAGGGATCTGGTGGATTGCAGCTGCTTGGGGAAGGGAAGACAACAGGGTGGGCAGACAGAGGGACTGCTGGAGCCCTCCTTCCTTAGGGAAAATCATGAGGCATTTCAGGTAAGAAGCCAAGGTGCTCTCAGGTGGGCTGTGAATGCTGAGCACTGTCTCAGGAGCCATCTCACAAGCCTTTTTGGTAAGGGGAATAATTACACTGTGGTAAAAGTATTTATTTGCCAGGTATTTGCCTGCCTTATTGCACTGTGTTCTTCCATTGCTGAAATGCAAGATGAAAAACCTGGGAGTAACTAACTTTCTGTTCTAAGCCACTTGATTGAGTGCTTGGTTCAGAAGTACCATAAAAGTGCCAGACCTGGGCTTGAAATATCTCATTACCAGGTGTCAGGCTGCTTATAACTTCCACTCTGGGATTGTTGAGGATTTTTTTTCCTGTTGGTCTTTTAATGAAAATGCCAAAGGGGGAAAAACTATTGCAAAAAATAAAAAATGCTGCTTTGATTGAAGATAAAAATGCTGAGGCAGCAGCAACTTTCAGGGGTTGCATTGCCCTGACAGATGATTTCCCAAGCCTGGGGGGTGTTGTGAGGGTCTGGTGTGGGCACAGTCCTGGTTTTGGTGTGTGGGAGATTCGTGTGGTACCTCAATAAACCTCCTGGGGTGGAGACAATGACGCTCTAGAAGGACAGACTTGGCCAGTCCCAGCTCACACTGACTTTGGGTGTCTCCAGTGCCTTCAGTCCTGGGCTCCAGCAGTGCTTCCCTGCTGCCTGGGTATTTTCCATCTCATGCTGGAGAAGGGGCTGCCAGTGCTGGAGGTGTCCCAGCCTGGAACAGCTGCTGCTGTCCCCTTGCTGTCTGCCAGGAGCTGTGCCCTGTCCCCTCCTGCCTGGGACACTCTGACAGAGGTGCTGAGCTGTCTTGGGCTGCAATGCAGGATGTACCCGGGAAATGTGAATTCTGTCCCCATCTGTTAAACCAGGTGGGGCAGTGACCCTTATCTCCTGGCACATATTATCTGCTAATGGGCCAGCTTTAAACCAGCTGGGGCAATCGTCTTTATCTTTCCACAGCCCATCCTCCCTCCAGGAGATATCTCCTGTTAATGGGCCATTGTTAAAAAACGGGCAGGGCAGTGATCCTTATCCCTGTGGGAATATCTCTTGTTAATGGGCCGTTGTTAAAAACTGGGTGTGGCAGCGATCCTTATCTCTGTGGGAATATCTCCTGTTAATGAGCCATTGTTAAAAACTGGGTGTGGCAGTGATCCTTATCCCTGTGGGAATATCTCCTGTTCATGGGCCATTGTTAAAAACCAGCTCGTGCAGTGACCCTTATCTCCTGGCACATATTATCTGCTAATGGGCCATTGTTAAAAAACGGACGGGGCAATCATCTTTATCTTAACCACAGCCCATCCTCCCTCCAGGAGATATCTCCTGTTCATGGCCAGTGAGTCCCAGTGCATGACTGATAAAATTACATCATCCCACTGGGAGATGCTCCAGCCAGGGGAGGAGCCAAGCCTTTCCTACCCAGATAAAAACTGAGATTTTGGACACCAAGGCACCTTCTTTCCACTGGATGCCAGAGGAAAGCCAGACCTTTCCACATCATCCCTGGAGCTTCAGAGGAAAACTGCACCTGCTACAGGAGCACTGCTCCAGCTGAACCACATCTGCCACTGCAGGAGGATGCAGCCACCATGGAATGGGACTGCTGCCAACACCCTGACTGACTGACGGGTGTCAGCTTGGATTCTGACTCTGGCAGTGTTTTGGGATTGTTCTTTGTAATACTGGATTTCTATTTTAATTTTCCTAGTAAAGAACTGTTATTCCTAATTCCCATATCTTTGCCTGAGAGCCTCTTAATTTCAAAATTATAATAATTTGGGGGAGGGGGGTTTACATTCTCCATTTCAAAGAGAAGCTTCTGCCTCTATTGGCAGACACCTGTCCTTCCAACCAGGACAACCTGTCATGGTCCTTGCACATGTATGATTTTGCTGTCTGACCCACCAGACAGTGTGACAGCAGCCCAGGGCAGCACGAGGAGCAGCAGCACAAACCCTGCACAGCCACCAGCCTGTGACACAGCCAGGCCTGCTGCCAGATGAGCTCACCTGCCACAGCTCACAGATCCTTGGCCAATTTGCAGTTATTTGCTTTTTCAGCGCCTCTTGCTTGACAACAAACCTACCATGCTGCAGCATTTCACGAACAGCCACGCAGGGCTTTCCCCTTCAGAGGAAATTCCCAGTGAGGCCCCTGTTTCCACTCCAGCACTCTTCCTCCACTGGCACCAGGTGTCCACCCTCCCCAGCAGGCACAGAGCAGCAGATGTGTGGCAGACCACATTGCACAATTTGTGAGATCAAGGTTAGAAAAAACAATAATAAGCCTGTCTGTCAGGCACAAACAGGCCGGTTTAATTACGGGGATGCTCTGGCAGGAAGAATTTGCCATTCAAGCGCCTCATGGCTCTCTCCCAAAAATAGATGAGGACCCCAAGAACATCAACAAACATATCCTCACATCACCCCTGCTGGGTGAAGCAAAATCCTTTTCACAGAGAGGAATAAAAAATGGGGTGTGTGCCTGCAGAACCCACGGCACACAGAACCTGCCAGCCCCTCTGATGGCACAGCAAGAGTCCCTTGTTGGAAACTGGGGCCTCCCATCACAGCCTGGGAACTCATTTAACCCACGTGCAACATTCTGTTTAAAATGTCACAGTGCTTTATTAAGCTTGTGCTGTTGTGCTTGATTTATCAGCAGAAAAACCCAATAGAGGGGATTCCTGCCCTCTTCCCACCCTCCTGGCCTGCCTTCAAACTGTTCAGTAACGTGAGTGCAGAATGCAAATCCATCCTGTCTTTCTCAGCTATTGGAGGGACTGGTTCTTGCTTCACACTGCTTACACCAATGATGGCAAAAAATATCAACTGCATGGTAAAGGTGTTTCTATCAAACTGCACCGTTGGGCATTAGGGAAAAATCTCTTCACTGAAAGAGTTGTCAAGTACTGGAACAGGATGCCCATGAAAATGGTGGAGTCACCATCCCTGAAGTTATTTAAAAGATGAGTAGGAGATATGGCTTAGAGGTGGACCTGGCAATGCTGGATTAATGGTTGGACTCAATTATCTTAAGGATTCTGTCCAGCCTAAAAGATTCTATTACTCTAAAGCTCTCCCAGCAAACTGCAGGAAAACTTCTCTGCCTCTTCAGACACAGGGAGGGCAGGACACCCACCGTGTCCAGGGTTGTGATTTCCCTCCCACTGCAGGCTGTCCCCCAAAGTCTTTTCATTTTGGACCATGCCAAGTAAATGGAAACACTGACAGGGAGAGTCATTTAAGCATCTGGAGCCCAAACTGCCACACACAGGAGCACGTGGTGATGTCCTAAGGAGTGACAGCCAATCTGGAGAACAACAGGCAATTTTCCTCTGTCTCCTGCTCTCTTTATGGCTCCCACTACCTGCCATAAGCAGCTATTAAAGAGCCCACACCACAGCATGGCAGAGAGGAGGGGGAAACCCAAAGTATGCTGCGAAACGTTCTCCTCAAATTCTGCCCATCAAAGAGAATTTAATCTCCAGCTGTCTAACATTTAAGAAATATCAAGTAAAACGGTGAGAATAGACTGCAGAATGCTGGGTTTGCCATTATGCTCACTACTGAGGGAAGCATTTTTGATGGGGTGACCTTTGCATTGGGCTGTGCTCATACTGAAATGCATTCTGCAGCCCATGGAAAAAAAAAAAGCTGCTCCTTTTGACAGCTGAACTCAATACATAAGAACAATTTAAGAGAAGCTGCTTTACAAACAGTGGGTGGCAGCTGACAATTAGTTTTTTACTTCTATTATGGTACTGGGGGGTATGGGAAATTATCATCATTAGTCACAGTGTGCTTGATACAACAACAAAGGACCAGGCTCTCTCTGTCTCCTTTCCCATGTTTAATTTTCCCTGTGCATCTGCACACATCACCTTTATTCCTCCCTCCATGTGCACACACACTCATCCTTCAGTCTGCTCCCAGTTTTGTCCCCCTTTGCTTTAATCCAACCCTAAATATGTTAGATATTTAAATATGCTAAATGCAAATGTGATACATTGGTCCTTGAAGATCAGGATAAAAAAAAAAGCTGAATCCAAGTGAGACAGGGATTAAAAGAGGAGGGGAAAAGAGTGGTGCAGGGAAGAGAGGGGCACAGCACAGATCCTCCAGCAGCACTCAGGGAGAGCAGGAGCTGGGGCAGGGAATGGGGAGCTGGAAATGAGGGAATGAAGGATCCCAAAAGATCCCCAAATCCCTGGGAGAGGTCCCCAGTGTCCCCCCACCCAGAGGCAGAGGTGCTCTGGGAGGGAACAGCAAACCCAGGTGCTTTTTGGCCAGAGAAAGGCCATTTTAGGGCTTTGGAAGCACCATCCCATGTGGGGATCCCCAAAGCATCACCTACCTCTGCAGGCAGCTGCTCCTGGCTCTCCTCTGCCCCACCCTCTGGAAGCACCAGTAAAGCCCAGCTGGGTTTTCAGGGACACCAGTAAAGCCCAGCTGGGTTTTCAGGAACACCAGTAAAGCCCAGCTGAGTTTTCAGGAGCACCAGTAAATCCCAGCTGGGTTCAGGGACACCAGTAAAGCCCAGCTGGGTTCAGGGACACCAGTAAAGCCCAGCTGGGTTTTCAGGAACCCCAGTAAAGCCCAGCTGGGTTCGGGAGACACCAGTAAAGCCCAGCTGGGTTCAGGGACACCAGTAAAGCCCAGCTGGTTTTCCCATCCCCTCCCCTTCATTCCCAATGAGTTCCCCACCAGCAGGGACCCAGCCCCGAGTCCTCACCAGGAAAAGCTGCAGCACTCTCTTGTGTTCCCTGTTTCCATCAGTGCTTGGTGACTTCATTGTGTGCTGCACTGAGCTTGAGGACACTTCCTGAGCACCAGACAATGTCCTGGGCTGAGTGGGTGGCACCTTTCTGCTCATTTCACCAGACTGTCTGCAGTAAAGTGACTTTTCCCCAGCTTGGCACACACCACACCAGATGATGGGGCAGAGCTGCAGACCCACGTTCAGCATGGGCCTGAGGGTGCACACACAAAGACATTTATTGAGCACATTCCCATCAGGAAAGAGAGTACACAAAAGGGCAAGAAAAACTAATAAAAAAATCCTATCAGGAAGTTATTTGGCCATAAATGAACATCAGGGTGGCAGCATCAGATATGATGGCTCTCAAATACTTTCCTTTCCCCTGAAGGTCAGGCAGCCCTTTAATAAAATTTGAGAATCACAGCTGTAAAATCTACTCCTGCCTCTGTTCTTTGCCTGCAGAGAGAATATGTATGCATGAGTCTGTATTTCAGATAGCTGGGGCTAAGCATAACTCAAAAGATCTTCAAAAAAGGATAAAAACATCCTTTGTCATACAGCAGCTCCCAAACCATGATTTTGGTTGAAAATAGGCACAGGCATATGAAAAGCTACACAGAGCATACAAAAGGCAACAAACAAAAGTATGTGAATTCAGGACACGGCTGAATCACTTTAATATCAGCTGAAGCTTTGAAAATGTGATTAGCATATAGTTAGGAGACACTTCTCCTTTGCATCTAAAAATACTCTGGAAGGGAGCAGCCACCAGCAGAGCAGCAGTTGCATAAGGCTGGCTCAGCCATTGTCTGCAGGGAGCAGAAGGGCCCCAGGTGCTTCCTTGGTGCTGTGGAAATAGCAGCTAGTTAATTTAGCAGCTTGATTTTTTATGACACTTAGCATAACAAACACATCAAGGTCAGCCTGAAGTGCTCCAGAGACATATTCACACCAGGCCCTGGCATGCTTGGGTAAAAGGCTGTGCACCTCTTGTAGCAGCTAAAAAGTGATACCTGTTCTTTAAATGAGCATCAAGAGCCACGTTTGGTGGCTGTGATTTGTATAAGTCCGTGCTCCCACCTCGCAGGGACAGTGACAATGACAATGACAATGACAATGACAGCCAGGGGCTGCTCCTCAGTCAGCCCAGCACAGCCTGTGGGGCTGGGCCTGGGCCAGCAGAAATCTCCCTTTGTGGGGTGCTGCTGTGGAGAGTCACATATAATAATGACAAATGAATGACTTCTTAAGCCAGAAAAGGCAAAAGAAGCATTTTATGGAAAAACAGAACCATATTTACAGAGTGGTTCACAAGCCTCAAACGGGACAGTAGTTCATTGGACAATAGGAGAAAACATCTCCTGTCATGTACAACATGAAACTGTCCCTCAGTCAACACCAGGTGCTAATCTCTGTTTATTAACTCCTTTCTGTTTACCAGAAAACCTGGATGGGAGCTGCACACCCTGCAATGTGGAGATGTGCTGAGGAGGGCAGGGCAGCTCAGGGTCCCCAGGGAGGAGCAGCTCAGGGTCCCCAGGCTCTGCCCTTGTCCTTCAGCCTGCCCAGAAATTGCTTTATCCTCCAGGCTGGGTGTAAAGGAAGGACCTGTGTGTCTCCTGCAGGGGAAACCTGAAATCTCCCATCTCCCCCCAGCCTTGGCTTTGCCCAGCCTGCTGCAGCCCCAGCTCAGCCCCTTCCCACCCAGACAACTCTTCTGGGCAGGCTGCCTTTTCTTAAGGCCATTCTGTGCTTTTCATTGTGTTTTTAATTTTCATCTCACTGAGATTCACTCCCACGACTGTGTTTTCTGGCTTCTTCCAGATTCTGTCCTTTATTTTTACTGCTGGAGTCAGAGATGATTATCTCCCAGAATGAGATTTCAGCTGTGTTACATTGATGGTAAATGCTGTTTTTCCTGCTCTGTCTGATTTTCCTTGCAAGATGCTTTTCTTGGAGCTTTAACTGTTGCAAATTGTTTGCCACGTCTCCACGTTTCCCTTCCCCTGCTGTGGGAAGTGCCAGAATTCCTGAAAGGAGGGGATTGCAGGGCCAAAGGAGCAGGACAGAAACCCCACAGCTGCTCTGGGGCACTGTGGCCTCCCCAGATGTCCCCATGTCCTGCTGTGAAGGACAGGTGTCTGCCAATAAAGGCAGAAGCTTCTCTTTGAAATGGAGAATGTAAACCCCCTTCCTCCAAATTATTATTATAATTTTAAAATTAAGGAGCTCTCAGGCAAAGATACAGGAATTAGGAATAACAGTTCTTTACTAGGAAAATTAAAATAGAAATATAGTATTACAAAGAACAATCCCAAAACACTGCCAGAGTCAGAATCCAAGCTGACACCCGTCAGTCAGTCAGGGTGTTGGCAGCAGTCCCATTCAATGGTGGCTGCATCCTCCTGCAGTGGCAGATGTGGTTCAGCTGGAGCAGTGCTCCTGGAGAAGGTGCAGTTTTCCTCTGAAGCTCCAGGGATGGTGTGGAAAGGTCTGGCTTTCCTCTGGAATCCAGTGGGAAGAAGGTTCCTTGGTGTCCAAAATCTCAGTTTTTATCTGGGTAGGAAAGGCTTGGCTCCTCCCCTGGCTGGAGCATCTCCCAGTGGGATGATGTAATTTTATCAGTCATGCACTGGGACTCAGTGGCCATGAACAGGAGATATCTCCTGGAGGGAGGATGGGCTGTGGGAAAGAGAAAGATGATTGCCCCAGCTGGTTTTTAACAATGGCCCATTAACAGGAGATATTCCCACAGAGATAAGGGATCACTG
The DNA here is from genome assembly GCA_034336665.1 of Luscinia megarhynchos. NCBI lineage: Eukaryota > Metazoa > Chordata > Aves > Passeriformes > Muscicapidae > Luscinia > Luscinia megarhynchos. The sequence goes on along the minus strand of CM067577.1, from coordinate 1,233,087 downwards.
CCACACCCAGTTTTTAACAATGGCCCATTAACAGGAGATATTCCCACAGAGATAAGGATCACTGCCACACCCAGTTTTTAACAGTGGCCCGTTAACAGGAGATATCTCCTGCAGGGAGGATGGGCTGTGGGAAAGATAAAGATGATTGCCCCAGCTGGTTTAAAGATGGCCCATGAGCAGATAATATGTGCCAGGAGATAAGGGTCACTGCCCCACCCTGGTTTAACAGGTGGGGACAGAATTCACATTTCTGACCACATCCTGCATTGCAACCCAAGACACAGGTTCTGCTCTCGGGAGGCTGAAGGGAGAAAGGGGAATGTCCTCTTGTGGGAAGAGCTGGGTAGGAAGTGGAAGCAACTGTTTGGAAGAAGGGTGGAAGCCAGAGCGCTGCATCTGCCAGCGTGGACACTGGAGCCTTTGCAATATACAAATCAGGGAAAATGTGTGTGCTTTTTCTCATTGTGTCAGAGTCAGAAAGCCCTGACCCAGCTGGAGGAAAATAACAATTTGAACAGAGATGTCATCAAGCAAGATGTTCCAGCTCGTTAGAATACAACTTACAGTATGCTTGGAAGGCGCCTGCAATGCATAAAGAGAAACAGCTCGCTCTTGCACTGGAAAATCTAAAGCAGAATAGCAGATATGACCTCATCTCTCCATGCTGGAAAATTACTGCTTTTTTACTTGATGCTCTTGCCATCCTAAAGCAGTCACTGGAAGTCAACGATTTAGGAGCAAGTGTAGATGAGGTTCAGTTGCTTTTCCAGTTGGAGCAGTCTCTTGGTTGTAAGTATGTGTAATGATGGAAAAATAATTGAACAAGCAATATTGTCCCCTTTTTTGCTGGTTCTTCCAGGTGTCTGGAAAGCTTGGAAGGGGAGAATTTGAAGTGAACTGTGTTGCCTGACCCTTGCATTGAAGGCAGCTGTTCAGGGTACAGAAGTCTGCTGGGGTGCCCAGCAGTTCCCTTGGGAAGCAGGTTCCCAGTGACAGACACTGCCAGTGCTCAGGAAAAATGAGCCAGTTCCACGGTGCAGGCCCAGTGGACATTTTGGGGATGATCTAAGTGGTCTAGCAACAGATGGCACAGATGGCTGTATGTGTCTGCCCTCCCCTTGTGCCAGTGGCTTTTGCTTTGGCTGCAGAGCTGGGGCAGACCTGCAGGTGTGAGCTGCCAGGGGACATCACCTCTCTGCCAGTTTGGAGGGCTTTTGGCTGGAATATGACCTTTGGGAGATGACCCTGTTCTCCCTGTGGCCTCCATTTCACAACAATTTGCTTTGCAATGGAATTGGTGTTTGTCAACATTAGAAAATTCCCAGCTAGAAAATGTCATCAGGCTTGGCGAGGTTCCAGCAAAGTGGGAAAAAGGAACTGCTCTCTCTCCTTTAGCTGGGCTTTTGCTGCCTGCCCAGGGAAATGTGGGGATGGGAATGTGGAGGGGAAGCTGTGTCTGATACCCACCAGGAGGGCACTGCTGGGATGGCTTGGGTGTGTGAGGTTTTATAGAGAAGAGCTGCAGAACGTGGTTCAAGGCAAACATCTGCTGTGGGCAGGCTGTGCTGTGGTCCAGGGGAGCCACCTGAGGTTTTGATGAATAATTTTCCTTTGCTATAAACTCCCTTTTATTTGGCAGCTTACAGCAAGAATTGGTGAGCCTCTTGGAAACTCTCAGGAGATGGGTAACATGCCCAGGAGTTGGTGTTTAAGTAAAGGTTAAATTAATGTGCCTGCTCTCTGTGCAGTGAAATCCACATGAGCAAAATCTAGGGGGACTGGGGAAGGCCAGGTATCTCCTGCAAGGCCTAGTTTGAAAATCAGAATAGTAAATGTCTGAAGTAATCAAAATGAGCTACAGTGAAATACAGGTTTTGTTCTTCCCACCTGTTCTACATCTCAACTCTCTGCAGTGTCTGAGTCTCACTAAAGCTGCTGGGATTTCAATGTTGTTCTTGGCCATATGCATAGCTCCTAATTTCTCAGATTTAGGAGGGACTTGTGAGAGTCATGAGGGAATGTGAGAAAAAGCAGCAGGAAAAAAGGTACAGAAATCCAAAGCAGAAGGCAGGGTATCTTTTGTTTTAACATAGCTTATATTTTCCAGTTTAAATGCAAATATTTGTCCTTGACACCCTGCCTGAGGACAAGTAAATTGATTGCCCCTTGAAGCTGTGCTGATTTTCTCATTTGAGTCTGCTGCTATAATGGCAGTCAGATAAAAAAAAATAAATAATGCAGACGATTGGGTGGAGATGGGATGTTAAGTGTTGTGGAGAGCATGGAAACCCTGTGTCAGCCCAGAACTTGTAAAGGGAAAACCATCTCTTGGCAGAGACAGCTTAATAGCTTGTAAAGTCTGGCACCATCAAAACCACGATTTGGGTTTTATCGTTGCATGGCAGTGGAGCCTGGAGAAATGACAGCTGTATTATCTGTCTTCAGATCATTCTGAGAGCAACATCAGGAACAGGCTGGAAACAGTTCAGGGAATAATTTAATACTGAGGGTTTGCTGGGGGCAGAAATGTATAGGGGAAATTGAAATGAAAGAATTAATAACAGTATCAATAACCTTCCTACTGCAGCTATCAGACGTGACATGAAAATGACTTGAAAGTTGTCATCCACTGTGTGTTTTATTCCCATCAGGAAGGTTTGAGGGATGAGAGGAGAATCCAAACAAGGCAATTAGAAGACTGGAGCATGTTGAGGAAGGAAGAAATGACTAGTGTGGAGAACCTTTGAATGCAGTTTTCCCTCCAGACTCAGAGGCTGGGCCAGATCCTGATGCAGTGGAGCAAGCACTGGAGTGTGCAGGTTTAGAGTGCAGCAGGGGCTGCAGTGCACAGAGATGGTCTGGTTGTTGCAGCAGAAGATATAATGCAGCTCTTCCTAGAGGTGGATCCTAGAGGCTGAAGATTCTAGCTAGGGTTTCTCACTCGCCACCAAAATGATTTAAAATCACTGGAGCCATTGCCAAGATTTCCAGTGCTTTTTCTGGGCTGTGGACCAGCCCTGCTTAGCTCAGTCCAGTTTGTGTGAGTGTAGGGGATGGTAAAATGTCCCACTTTTTTCCTATCACTGTATGTTGACTCTGAGCCATTTGTACTTGTTCTTTTGCTCCAAGATGACTTGACTCTCAGCCAGGAGTTGAGTGTGCTTGTCTCAAGCTTTGGGGCTCTGGACCCAAACTAAAATTGTCCATAGCTACTGGAAAAGAGAGCCCAGCACGTAGGTTAAACCACTCATAGATGATGGCATAGCAGAGGCAGCCAAGCTCTATTTCTGCAAGTGACATAGTCACCTAAGAAATGAAACCGCACTGGAAACGCTCCCCTCCCTGTGTCCAAACGCTTTTCAGACATTACCTAAGCCATGAGGCTGTGATGGGACAGACTGCAGTGATCCCATGTGCCAGTTCCAGGTCATTAATGTGCAGGATTCAATTTTCAGACTTTCCCAGAGACAGCAAGTTTATACTGGAGTTTGTCTTCAAACTTAACCTGTAAATAATCCAGAATCTGATGTTGTTCTTGACCAATATTTAGGTATATTTTTTGCCACATAGCTGGCCAAACTTGTGGTGTTTCCAAGGGAAAGGGAAAGAGGTAAAAGCTTGCAGTCTCCATTTTTTGAATTAGCAGTTGTATGTCTGAGAGGAGCAAGGGAAGAAGAGGAACCACTTGCAGGAATGATGGTAATGCCAAGGCACAGGCTCAGTATCACAGGGATGAGAATTCAACAGTCTTTATATACAGAAGAGAAAAATTATAGCTTGTTTGTCACTTTAGCAAGCTGGTCATTACTTTCCTTTTTGTTCCCAGAGCAGTCTCTCTAAAATGAATTGGTTATTCCTTAGTAATGGAGACAGATAAGAGGTTTATGCTATCAGGCAGAGCACGGGCACTGAGCTGAAGAGTAGCTCCTGTCTGTGCTGCAGGAGATGGGCTGAGGGCTGCCAAGCAGCTGGAAGTCACTGGGGAAGCAGGGGAGCAGTTTGACAGCTGGGGGAAGTTTGGACACCTGTCTGCAGCTCAGTGACAGTTCCTGTGCTGCAGTGGTGACAGCACTTGGGCTGTGCTGGTGTCCTGGGTTACAATGTAAAGATACATAAAGTTTGTATTCTATCACCATCTGCTGAAACCAGCTGGGACAGCGATCCTTATCTCTGTGGGAGATATCTCCTGTTAATGGGACCAAGCTGTTAAAAACCAGGTGGGGCAATGTTCTTTATCTTCCCACAGCCCATCCTCCCTCCAGGAGATATCTCCTGTCAATGGCCACTGAGTCCCAGTGCATGACTGATAAAATTACATCATCCCACTGGGAGAGGCTCCACCCAGGGGGAGGAGCCAGGCCTTTCCTAACTAGATAAAAACTGAGATTTGGAACACCAGAGCAGCCTTTACCCACCGGTTTCCAGAGGGCAAGAGCTACCAGACCTTTCTACAGGATCACTACTTCAACCAGACCTTTTCATCTAGACTGCCACCACCACCCTAACGAGCAGGGTGTCAGGTTCTATTCTGACTCTATCAGTGTTTTTTCTTTTGTACTATTGCATGCATTTTATTTTTTCTCTTTTTTTTTTTTCCTATTACATTGTCTTTCTGACTTAGAGTCTCTCCCTGGTTTTACTTTCAAACCATTGCAATTGGTGGCAGCACCTTGGGCCCAGGTGTGGGAGGTGCTGGTGCCCAGAGCTCTGATGTGCACAGACATCCCTGAAGGATGTTTGTGCTGCTGTGGAGTTGAGTTGCTCACAGGAAGAATGTGGTGCTCTAAAGCAGAACAGGGCTTTCTCCATGTCTATTCCTGTTCCTGTAAGCCTGGCACAGAAGATAAAATGCCCTTGCAAGGGAAAGTACTCAGTGTATTCACTGGTCACAGTGTTTGGTGGGCTCATTTCCCAAAGTAATCCATGCATGCCCAGAGTAAGAAAAGACTGCTGTGGCACTCAGTCTGTGATTCTAGGTCCTTTCTCCCTTTGAACATTTGCTTTTCTTCTGCAATCTGTAGTTGGTTGGGACTTATTCAAAGGTAGCTTCAAAAGATCAAAGGCAGATGAAGTCTTTGCTGCATTCATGCCTGTGCCATTCAGTTAATGCAGATATTAATGAGGTGTGTTTTATATGGCCTGACATTCGTGTCTTTCTGTTCACCCTAACGAGGCTGTTCTGCTGTCCCTCTTGTTTTAATAAGCAACAGAGTCTCCAAGATCAAGTTCTAAAAAGATATTTTTCCACTTAAAGAGCCAAAACTAGGAATGATAATTTTAAAAGGCATAAACCACCAGGATCTTCTGTCTGATGCCTTCAAAGCAGTGCATTCTCCTCTGCCTTGCCTAGGCTGAATTATCACAGGTTTCAGGCTAACACATAAATTTCTTGGCCTTTTATCTCTCTAATTGTTTTCACAAGTTCATTAATGATTTTGAAAAAGCTGTAGTGAAACTAAATGACATGCTCATAAACCTTTAAAGGAGAATATACCCGTCTGGTGATGGGAAAAGTCTCATTAGTCTTTTCAAATTGCTCCCAGCAGGTTTTTCTGCAGATTCAAACTTGTTAGGTGCATAAATATGCTTCTCTAATTCAATTGGCTGTGCTGATTGTGTGACAATTGAAGTTTGCTCTGCTTTTAAGTAGCCACCAAAATCACCTTTCTAAGGCAGATGTTTTGAGAGACAGAACTGTTCTGAAATCTGAGTTGGTTTTTTTTTTTTTTTTTTAAATGTGTGGAAGTTCTTGGGCTACTGATGTCACCTATGCTTTTCTTCCAAGAAAATCCTGTGCTAGCTTTTTGGAAGAACACTGGGTTTCTCACTGAGCTGTGAATATTGAGGTGGTGATGGTGAAACTTTTGCAATATATCTTCAGGGCTGAAGATGGTGTGGGGTTTTTGCTGGGAGACAAGGAGTAAGTGATGTGTTATTAATCACCAAGTGATAAGTGAGGTGCTTTGTGGGCTCTGCAGGCTCTGACACGTGCAGAGGGGGGAGAAGAGCTGGGTGTGAGGGAAGGCAGCTGCAGCACTTGTGGGGAAACGTGCAGGGGAGGGAGCCCAAAGCTCAGCAGCACAGCCTGGGGAGATTAATGGAATTCAATGTGATTTTCAGAGGGCTTTGGGCACTGTCAGTGCTGCAGGGACAGGCTGATGGAGCAGGTTCAGCACAGGAGGCAAGGCTGGAGAAGGAGAGGAACAGTGTGGGTGCAGATGAGCAGGGGAACACAGGCTCAGTGCTGCTGCAAAGCTCTGGGGACAGCCCCGAACTGCTGGAACAGCACATCTCCAACCTCCCTCCACTCAAATCTGTTCTTTCTGTGCTGAGATAAAGAATGAAAATGATTTTCAAGCCTTGAGAGTGCTTTCCTTTGAGCTCATTTAGATGAGGATATTTCTACCACACAAATCTTAATTGAAGTATTTGATTTCACTTTTGTATGTGGAGTTAATTTATGGGAACTGATTAAAATACATGTTATTTATACAATAGGAACTTAGAACTGGAACAGATGATTAAAACAACTGAACAGCCTCTTCTGAAATTCTAACTTTGCTTTATCCTTTGACAGGATATTCTAGTTGAGTGTTTTTGAAAGTTAAGTTCAATATAAGGATGCATTTGACATAAGTACATTACCATGCAAGCTCTATTTTATGCCTGACACTAGAGGTCTCAAAAATTTTTTGACTGGTATAAGCAAAGGATACTGATACAGGTTTTGGGCTTATTGCTCACAGTTGCCTGAATGAGGCTGAGCTGTCTGGCAGTGTTACTTTGAAGGGGTGAATCCCCCTCTGGCTGTCTCCTGGTGTTGTCACCTCTCCATGCAAAGCTACTCAGCACCACCCTGGCATTCTCACATTAGGAGGTGAGGAGACCTTGGTGACACAGAGGAAAACAAACCTCTTCCCTCGAGGAAGCAAAATATTCACATCCAAGCTCAAAAGTAGAAACCAAAATGCACAGAGTCAGGTTTGTGTCACTACCAGTGACAGAGTGCTCAGCACGGAGCTGAGAAATCTGTTTTCAGTGCTAGGGAGCAGGGCTGTTATTGTACCTGTGCCACACAGGGCTCTCTAGAAGGGGATTCAGCTGCAGCTCTGTTTTTAGGGCCTGACTTCGTGTGAGACTTTGCTGGAGTTGTAAAGGTGTTTTTGGTGGCTGTAACCAGCAGCTGCTGTCACCTGCACAGCTCTGTGCATCACAGGGAGTGCAGCCCTCAGCCTGGGCCAGCCACTTGTTGGGGGTGAGGGTGGTCTCTAACAATAATTTTTAGGGTTCTTTTGATGTTAGGGCTATTGTGGCAAAATAAGAGAAGAACAGTGCAACGTACGACTAGCAACATAAAATACTTTAATATTAGTAAAAACAAATGTGAAATGAGGCCCAAAAAACCAAACACACTGTTTCTAACATTTTAGTTGTTCAACGAAATGGGGGAGATGTTGGGGAGGGAACAGCAAAATCCTATGAGTGCCTAGCAAGTAGTTCTGGAACAACAGATGAAATAGAGATGTTAGCAGTGTTTGACATAGAGGCTGAAAACAGTCATGTTAAGGCTTGAGGCCTCTTCCTTTGTTTAGATGATACCAAATGCCACAAATACCAAAGAACCAACAGACATCCTGTCCCAAGCCTGGCAGGAAAGGTCTGAAGATAAGGGTTACAGATAAGAAAGCCATAAAACATGGTAATTCAGTAATTTCTATAGGTTGCATGCAAATATTAGGAAATTAGTATATTGTATTAGATTGGTTATTGGAAATTAGAATATTCATCATAGAAGAATACTTATTGGATTGTAAATGAAAATCTCTCTCTTGCCTTCTTGCCTTTTCTCTTACCTCTGATCTCTAACCTCTCTCTAAGCTCTCTCTTACCACCTCTCTCTTACACTCAAGCCTTATAATAAAATACAACCCTGAAGAACAGAACATAGTGAGCTCCTGAGTCTGTCCTAGTGACTGTCCAACAACCAACCCCCACAACACACCATCTGGCTTTTAGTAGGAGTCAGTGGTTGAAGATCAAGATGTAGGGAAGTCCAGGGTATAAATGTGGGGCCACAAAGGAGGTGGAGTTGAGGTTAGAATCCAATGATAATAGGGGAAATGCAGAGGTGGAGTAAGGGAAGGTGGGGAATGCAGGTCAGGCTGACTCCCACACTGGTTTCTGCAAGTCTCCCAAACTGGAATTTGCTGGGGACTGTCTGAAGCTGCAGAAACAGGATTCAAAGTTTTCTTTTTAAAATATGTTTGGCAAATCTGCTTGATTCTGCAGTAGGGAATTCAGGATAGTTGACACTCCTCAAAGCTTGTTGGTGTTGTTTGTTCGTTTGTGAAAATGTTGAAATCTTGACCTGACTTCTTGGGATAAACTAGGGATGAGGAAATGTCTTTTTTTTTGTTTTTTAATTTTTTTCCCCTTGCAGGGCAAGAAATGTTTCCCCCACAAATATTTTGAGCTCTCATTAATGTGAAAGTCACAATTTCCAGTTACTCTCTATGTTGGGTATTTTAGTTACTCTTAGTGAGCTTTGGTTCATTGTTTCAGTTTCTATAACAGAGCAAGTTTTTCCTTTCTGACAGTGTAGTTGTGCTGCTGCATTGCTGTGTGCAAAGTGTTCTGAAACCTCTGCTTAGGAGGGACAGCTCAGTGGAAAGTCCTTCTGTTACACATGAGAAATTAATTTGCAATTAATTAAGTTGTTGGACAAATTCCTCTTTTGTTCTGTCTGAAAATGGCCTGTGAGCAGATTGCTAAATTCTCAGAAAATTAATTGCAACAAACAGTTTCTTCCCTAAATAATTCCTAGTCTGACCAGAGCAAAGAATTCATGATCTGAAAGTGGAATTCATAATTTCTTAGTTTCTTGAGTGGCAGTGTGAACTGCAGGCAGCACAAGATAGGACTCAAAACTTGCTTTTAATCTGTGTTTTAACACTGAGATGTTGGGTTGTGAGTTTTCATTAACTGGAAGGACTGAGCCCAAAGAGTAGAGGGGTGTGGTGTTTAAAACCTGCCTTCAGCTGGATATTTGCTGCCTGCAAAGAGGGTCCATGTACTGGGATTTTAGGAGGGTGGGATTAGTCTCTGGCAACAGATAATTTTAAAACTTCTAAATATTACATGAGGAACGAAAAAAATATGGATATACTCTTTGGTGGAGGAGAGGAAAGAGCAAAGGAGAAGTGCTGGGAGCTGAGGGATGGGGAGCCAGGACAGTCTGGCCACGTAGCTCTGTGTCTGCTGCTGCTGGGAGAGCACTCCAACGCCAAGGCACCACCCAGCCTGCCCAGCTAGCAAATACTAGAGCAGCTGAAAAAATGAATGGGAGCACAACAGCAAATGTCACCAGGGGTGCCAGCAGCTGAGAGGGGCTGGGCTCAGTGCTGTGTGCTGTGTGCTGTGTGCTGGCAGCCCTTCCTGCCTGCTGCTGTCACAGCTCCATCTGCACTCCTGCTTGGAAACACCACAGGACCTCCAAAAAGAGACACCACTTGCTGCTTCACTGCATTCTGCTGCTTTCTGCCTGGGGAGGTTTTGTTGCCCAACTTGGTGCAAAGGCTGGTGCAGCCATTTCCTCTGCTGTGCTCTGAATTGTGTTTTCACAGCCCTGCTGCTGTTCTCACAGGGTGCATGTGGCCCCACTGCAGCCTGCCTGGCTCAGGGTGGCTGTTCTCACAAAAAGGAGCTCTGCTGATGGAGATGGAAGTGCTGGAATTCCCACTGCTGCTGCTTGACTCCTCTCAGCTCACAGCACAAGTCAGTGCTCACTTTGTCACATTGGCTGTCCTGGATCAGTGCAGGGCTGCACCAGCATCAGCAATTAGCTCATTCTGCTTCTGCTAATTAAAATAAGCTGAGAGTAGTGATAATGTTGTCGTGGCTTTCAGAAGCATAGGGACACACTTGTGTCTCTCAGCCTGTTCCCACAGCTGATCCTAAATCAGATAAATCTGGAGTGAAACAGGAGCAACAGTTAGTGAAACCCCGAAGATTTCTTTAATTCTCAGTTGTCTCTGGCTCTGTGGTGGGGAGTTGGGGAGTTGGGGAGTTGGGGAGTTGGGGAGTTGGGGAGTTGTGGAATTGGGGAGTTGGGGAGTTGGGGAACTGGGGAATTGGGGAATTGTGGAGTTGGGGAACTGGGGAATTGTGGAATTGTGGAATTGTGGAATTGGGGAGTTGGGGAATTGGGGAGTTGTGGAGTTGTGAAGCTGGGGAATTGGGGAATTGGGGAATTGTGGAATTGTGGAATTGGGGAGTTGGGGAATTGTGGAGTTGTGGAATTGTGGAATTGGGGAGTTGGGGAATTGTGGAGTTGTGGAGTTGTGAAGCTGGGGAATTGGGGAATTGTGGAATTGGGGAACTGTGGAGTTGGGGAGTTGTGGAGTTGGGGAGTTGTGGAGTTGGGGAGTTGGGGAGTTGGGGAGTTGGGGAATTGGGGAGTTGGGGAATTGGGGAATTGTGGAGTTGTGGCCGCTGCTGGTGGGTGGGAGCAGCTGGCAGGGTCGGCAGGTGGCACTGTCACACCTGCACTGTGCTGCTCTCCTGGGGACACGGCTGTAAGCCACAGGTGCAGCTTTTGTCCCCTTCGTCTGCGTGGCTGTGTCTGGCAGGGGATCCCCTGGAGTGCTCTGCACCTCTGCTCAGGTGTTGAGTCAGGCAGGGCAGCTGCTGGCCCCGCAGGCACTGCACGGGTGACAAAGTGTCCCCACGTGTGATGGGAGTGCCTGATGGGCTCTGTGAGGGACAGCTGTGCTCCAGCTGTGGTTTCTGTGAGAAGCCCTGGTGTGAGTGCCCCATGAGCTCTGTGTGCTCCAGCTGTGCTCCAGCTGTGATTTCTGTGAGGATTCCTGGTGGCAGTGCCCTGATGGGCTCTGTGTGCTCCAGCTGTGTTCCAGCTGTGTTCCAGCTGTGCTCCAGCTGTGGTTTCTGTGCAGGTCCCTGGTGGGAGTGCCCCATGGGCTCTGTGTGTTCCAGGTGTGCTCCAGCTGTGGTTTCTGTGAGGATTCCTGGTGGCAGTGCCCCATGGGCTCTGTGTGCTCCAGCTGTGCTCCAGCTGTGGTTTCTGTGAGGATCCCCGGTGGCAGTGCCTGATGGGCTCTGTGAGAGACAGCTGTGTTCCAGCTGTGCTCCAGCTGTGGTTTCTGTGCAGGTCCCTGGTGTGAGTGCCCCATGGGCTCTGTGTGTTCCAGGTGTGCTCCAGCTGTGGTTTTTGTGAGGATTCCTGGTGGCAGTGCCCCATGGGCTCTGTGAGGGACAGCTGTGTTCCAGCTGTGCTCCAGCTGTGGTTTCTGTGCAGGTCCCTGGGTGTTTCCCAGGGCAGGAGCCAGCTCCTGTGTGCTGGGTTTCCAGTGTGAGCCTGGCCTGCTCTGAGTGCTCTCCAGAGCTGCAGTGTGGCTTTTCAGAGGAGCCAGTTCTGCCCTGCTGATGAGATGGCCTCATTTCCTCAGGGATGATTCCTGGAGGACTATGGAGCTGTGAAATGAGGATTTGTGGTTTAATGGTTATCATGGGAGCAGCTCCAGGAATCCCTGTGCTGCACAGTCGCCATCCTGCACAGGCTCCTGTTCTCCACTCAGTGCTTTCCTTCCAGCTTCTGGAGCAGACAGGGAGCTTGACATCATGTTCATCTGTCCATGTACCATAATATTGCCAGTGACATTCAGTACTTTGGGGATTTTTGGCTGCTGACTTTCAATGACATTAGGAGCAATCTCCATAGCCAGTGTGAGATCCTCCTCTGTGCTGAAGAATATAAAAGAGACTGTTGCATTTAATATATTGGAGTACATGAGACACAGCAGCAGTTTGTGTGATTTATGGGGTAGAAAAAAATGCACCATAGCATGATCTGTAAATATAAGCACAAACATATTGTGCTACATCCCACTGTAAATTTCCTTTATGGCTGAAGTGTCTCCATTAATGAATGCAGGAATTATGGATTATTTCAAACAATAGGCTCTGTCACAAGGTACTTGGTCATCAACATGGGACACTCGACTGTCCTGCCAAGGATTTCAGCTGATGGTGATGTGGAACAAAGCAACACATCCCTCAGGGTCTGGCCTGATGCCCTGAGCCTGCCAGGGGGTTGGTGTGAGGGGACTGGGAAAGGGTGTGAGCTGTGCACCCCCCTCTCTCAACCACCTCAGCATCCTGCAGGAAAGACTGACCTGTATCCTCACAGGACACCCTCCCTTCACCTCCCACCTTTAACGTGCATCAGGCACCAGACAAGTGATTCCTGTGTCTGAATCCCTCTCAATCTGGATTCTGAAGTGCTTCTGATCCCTTTTAATCTGGAGCTTGGGAAGAGAGGATTGCTTTCAGTTTCTTTGGGCAGATTCCCAAAAAGGAAGAAACAAATAGGCAAGTACATGAATTTTTAAAAGCAGCAATAATTTTTCCTTGTGATGAGGCTGGCAGGAGCTGGCTGATGGCATGTCTGTTGTCACAAAGTCTGATGGAGCCAGCTGGCAAATAGCAGCCCCTCTCCTGAGCCCATAGCTCACCCTGCTTGTGTTGACATTTCTGGCAAGGAAAGGTAAAGAGTTATCCCAGCTGCAACAACCTGTGAGCTCCCCCGTGCCTTTCTCTTCACCTGGATGAGGTGAAAGTCTCACTTGACAATTTGCCACACCCATCCAGCCCCAGAGCTGCTCACCAGCACAGCTCCCACCTTCCTTTCCCCCTCCCCAGACCTGACTTTGCTGTCCCCAGTGCAGGGTTCCTGGGGCACAGACACACCTGAGGGACCGTGCAGGGAGCTGTGCTGAGCACTGCTGGACACCTCCTGAGACCTTTGTTCTCTCTGACAAGCAAACAAAAACACTTTCTCATCCTTACATATAACACAGAGAGGAGAGGAAATTAAAGAATTAAAGGAAAGGCAAATGATTTGACTCTCATGCCAGCATCCTATGTTTCCTTAGGCTTTGCTCCAGTGCTTGCTTTGTCTGTACAGTTAATAACACTGTGTTTCCCCAGAAGTTGGCTAATTTTTTTATTCTTGCCTCTCTTTAAAAATTTGACCTTCAGCATTTGAGCTTTCATAATTGCTGTTAATCTGCTCAATAAGGAAAAATAATAGAAAAGGCAAAATTCATAGCCTGGTCTGTGTGTGTTCAGTGTTTTCTCCTTCAGACATATTTCCCCCAGCCTTGGAGAGGCAAACTTTCTGCCTCTTGCTTTGCATTAGTCCTTCCTGTCCTGCCCTTCCCAGTGCCTTTTTGACCTGGTATTTGTATTCAGCAGCCACAGCCAGTGTCCAGATCAGCTCCTCAAACCCCAGAGGCCACTGTGTCTCATAGTCCCTGCAGATGTGCCTGGGGTGCAGCTTTCTTATTCAAAACCTCAGGTGCAAGGTGATATTCCTGTGATCAAAGCTGCACTTTGCTATGTGCTTTGCACCTTCAGAGTTTTAAGGCTGCAGGTATTTGAGTGATGGGAAGTTGTTTTTTTCAACCCTTTCCAAGTAATTTCACTCTGTCCTTGTGCTTTTCCCCAAGCTGCATCAAGACCAGTCCCTGTCCACTGAGTGTCCTCTTCAGAAACCTCATATGGTGCAAAGTGAACAAACCTTGAGGAGAAAGCTGGAGCCCAGAAAATAATTCCTGTCCTCTCATTTTCGCCATGTATGAGATGACAGAATCTTTCCAGCACCTGATGCTTGAATAATTCTCCTCTTTAATGCCTGAAAGCTCTGCTCACCTCTGCCTTGCTGGCTGACTGAACTCACACTGCCTGTGTCTCCTTCCAGGATGACAGCCAGGAAATTATTGCAGTGCAATTTGAAGAGCATAGAATGCAGGATGAGCAGATGGCAGGTCACTCTCCTTCCCTGAGCAGCCCCTGTCACCAGTGGAGATGGTGTCTGTCAGGGCAGCACAGACCTTACCACTGTGGCTAAGAATTTGGGCATTGGCAAGGAGCTTTAGTGACAATGAGCTTTAAATACCTGCTGTTAAGATAATCACAATAATCTGTCTGCCAGCTTTTTCCTAATGTGCATTTTCTAATTCATTGTGGGAGGCAAAATCCTTTGACTGGTGGAATGAAGACGTGGCACTGTGACTATAATTTACATTGTTAAATAAGTGGAAGGAGCAGCTATCAAAAGCTGAAATCCTACCCAAAGCAGGAAGGCTGCTTTCACAGACTAATTTTTTTTTTTTATAGACAAGAAATTAGTGTTTTCATAGGAAGGAATTCCTGATGGGTGGAATCCTCAGTTCTGTGAAAGGGATTAAAGAAGTGAATATTGCAGCTGCAGTTTGGCTGAGGTTCTGGTCTTTTAGAGTCTGCCCTTGGAGCAGGGTATCTTACCCTCTGTTTCTCATTTCCTGCCCTGTGGACTGCTGGAACAAGAGGCTGAAATAGCCATTATGGCCATTCCTGTCACCCCAAAGAGGATGTTTTTGAGAAAATTAATTTCTCTTCTATCTAATTGGGAAACTCAAACAGAGATCTGTCATGTATTGGCTTTGGGTTGATCCTCCTTGTCCTTTCAGCACTAATTACAGAGCACTCTGCTGTGAGCAGCACTCTGTGTCACCTGTTAATCACAGCACAGCTGGGTGTTTGCACAGGGACAGCACAGGGCCAGTGCCATCCTGCCCTCACTGCTCCTGGTGCTGGAGCAAAAGGCAGGCCTGGCTTTCACAGAGAATGCAGCAGGGTGGGGTTAGAAATCTGATAAAATTTAAAAAAAAACATTTGAGGAAAACGTTACATGTGAATGAAGTCTGAGCCTGCACAGCAGGGCCAGCAGTGAGAAGTGTGTACTGAGCTGTCCAGAAATCACTCCTTGCACAGTTTATTTTCAATTAATGAAGATGATTGGTTTTTTACCTTTCACACTCAAAGCCATCTCTTTTTTTTCCCTCCTCCCCTGAGGTGAGTGAGGAACAACTTTTTCCCTGCTCGGATCCTTGCTCCACCAGCAGTGCCTGACTTGCACAAGACTTCCATCAAGTTTGGATAGAGCCTGAAAATCACCTTCCCTTGTGGGAGCCCAGAGTGCTCCTCTGGCTTCCCTGGGAGGTTCAAGACCCCCCTGGGGGGTCCCCAAAGACCCTCGAGTGAGACCCAGGTGTCTCAGGGGCTGGATTCAGCTCCTTGGAACAATTTACCAACATTGAGAGAAGAAATGCAAGCTGCAAAAATAAATAGAGTGTAAATTAGACTGTTAGAATGTAGAATTAGCAGATTTCTAGAATGTTTGTGATAAGGGACACGTGGCCAAGATGGAGAATTTGGGGTGTGGATACCTCTTCCTCCTTCTTCTCCTGCCATCCATGCTGGGTGACATGCTGGCACTGTCAGATTGGATGGGGTCAGAGCTGGACTGTTTAACAAGACTGGATTGTATTGGAAAATAATTGTAAATCCCTAGTAGGTAATTTAGAGTATAAAAGATCAGTCCTGCCTCTCCAGGCAGATTCTGCCCTGGATGTCTGGCGAGCAGAGCTGTGAGCTGGGCAGAGCAATCCTGAGAGAAGGGAGAACAAACAGCCATGGAAACCTCTGAGAACAGCTCCTGCAGCCTCTCATGGGCAGGCAAGGAAAGAGCTGGGCTCAAACCACCTGCATGTCCTGCAGAGGTGAGCTCAGGGCTGAGGGACACCTCGGGCTGTGACATTCCCTTTGTCCCCTGAGGTGAACTCTGCTGTGAGCTCACCCCTCTGAGCACATCTGTGCCCTGCAAAGGCTGAATTTGACACTTTGGGCAGAGCCCTGGGAGAGGCAGATGTTCTGGAGCTGGGGCTTGCAGCTCCCTGATCTCCTCTGCAAGTGGCCCTTTCAAGGGCATTTTCAAAGCATGTTTGCAGAGGCTTGCATTGCTGCTGCTCTGCTCATGCTGAGGAATAAATTGGATTTGACTATCTGCAGCTGCTGTTGACACCTTTCACTAGTGCAGAAATTCCCGTTGTGATCTGTGAAAAAAGAACCACCAAAAATCCTTAATTTTGCAAGTGGTATTCCTTGGGGAAAAAAAAAGTCATTTTTCATATAGGCTGGCTAAACATAGCCAGTTGTGCTGTTTATTCAACAGGGAGCATTGCAGTTTGCATTTTGCATTTCTAAGAATTGAATTTGCTAAATGGAGCACTTCCCACTGACAGAGCTGGGGTTGAGCTCTGCTCTTCTTTTTTTCTTTTCCTTGCAACTGGAAACCATTTTTACTTGTATCACAGAGCTTCCCAGCCCTGAATCTGGAATTCTCAAGGGACAGAGCCAGGATTTCTAACAGCTTCCCAACCCACTTCAGCCTCTCCCTGCATAACAAACTCTCAGCAAAACAGACTTGAGCAAGGTTTTTGTCCTGGATGACTTTTTGCTAAATAAGTTAGCAATGCTCTAGTTAGCAAAATCTCCCATCCCCTGTGGATGGGTTCAGACTTGCTGGGGAGATAGAGAAATATTTTGATCTGAATCAGAAAAATCTGTAATTTTCTCATAGAGAATCTGAAACAGGTCCCTCTTTTATTCTTTTACAGATGGACAGATAGAATAAGCTGTCCACCTTCAGAGTATGAGTTGATTGCATTTCAAGAAGAACATTTATTTCTTTTACATTAAATTTATTAATAAATGTGTTTTTCACAGCAATCTTAGTTCCTAAAAATATGTATCCTAGAGTTTTTAGATTTTTCTAAAGAAGTTGAATGCTGTAAGATTATGCAAAAAGGAGCAAATATATATGGAAACTTATTGTAAATTCTTCCAGATTAGACTCTTTAAAGATTAAAAAGAAAAAAAAAGCTTTTTCTTATTCCCATCATTCAGTGAAATGAATCTTTAGATACTGGAGTCTGACAGGCATCTCATCTTGTATTGAGGCCAGTGACAGTGAAAGAAATTGCTCATCTGAGTCAACAGCCAGCTGCTCTGACTGTGTTTGTCTCCAGTGCTAATTTCATTTCTTTGCTCTGTTTTCCTGGAATCTGGGCACCCACACTGACCTGATAAATAACTGGAGCCAGCAATAAAGATAAAGGAAAGTTCTACACTTCAGAGGTCAAGCCAGCCTCCAAATCATATTTGCCCTAATGGAGAACAAATTCAACACTACCAAAAGTCAAATGAATGTTTAGTCACCTGAGAAAATACCATTATAAGCTGAAATGAGCTCTCATTATTTTTTCCATTTTGTTTCTTTAATTTCTCCTTGGCTTCTGCTACAAAACTAAAAATAGGGGCATTAGTCACAGGGTACTTCAGAGGCACCCTCAAGGCAGAAGCAAGGTTCTAAGGTAAATCACAGCTGGTGACCCTTGAAATGGATGAAATGGCTTGCATTAGGCCTTCAGGATGCATATTTTCATTTCCTTGATTTATTCCTGTTGTTTAAGCTGAGATGTGGAGTGGCACAGGCACGATGGAGCCAGGCTGATGAGGAGCTTGACAGTGAGCTGTCAGGGCAGAAAATCCCTTTGTGGGGAGATCCTTTCCTCAGGGCTGCCTGTGAGGATGGAGCAGCAGAAAACTGAATGATGAAAAGGGGAAAAAAAAAGAGCAGAAGGTGGGGAAGCAGGCAGGTGAATGAGTGCCATGCTGGCACCAGGGCACTGGAGCACAGCTGGGCAGGAGCAGCCCCAGGTCACCAACCAGGAGTGTTTGGGATGTCCCAGCCCCTCATCCTGCTCTCCACAGGAGCTGATTTCTCCCCAGAGATTTTCCTTTCCCCCTCAGCTGGCCCTTCCCTCTCTGCTCACTTGTTTCCCAGGTGTATCTACAAACCTCCCTCTGCCTTCCTCCATCCTTTGTGTGACTGTGAAGGCTGGGAGCTGTCTCATGCAGTATTTCTGATTTGGAGCCCAAAAGGAGATTAGTAAATATCTTTTTTTTTTTTTCTGTTGCTGCTGTGCCATTGTACCACCAGCATCCTAGAAAGAACCTCCTGGGTGAGGCATCTTGGCAATAATTATCTTTTATTGATAAACATGCTTCCTTCTGGAGAAATAATGGAGCCAGCAGGGTCAAATAGCACCTTAATGACATGTCCAAGGCTTCTTTCTGCAATTTATATATTGCAAATTTCTTAAATAATGTTTATTTTGCAAAAGAGAGTAAGGAGTTACTGTGGGAGTAGATGTTAGCAGGGACTGGGGGAAAGCAGAGAACCTTTTGTATCCCTGTAAAATGTGTCCCTGTAAAACCTCAGCACTGTCTTTCCTCACCTGATACAGATTTTGTGAGCATACAAATCTCAACTGGTTACCAGAACTTCTCTACTCAGTTAAGTTAAATTCATCAAGGGCACCTGCAGAGCTCAAGTCTTTGCACAGAGGATGGAATATTTTGTGTTTTGTGGAAATATATTTGTAATGGAACTTCATCTGATGTTGTTCATGGTGGCAGAAGTGATTCTAGATTATTGACTTGCATGTTAATGTGGCACATTAAAAGTTTGGACACATCAGCAGTGTTTGAATTTCTGTGCCACAAAACATCTGTCCAGCAAGTTGTAATGAAGGTGACTTGACTTAAACTGATCTTTTCCACCTGTGCAAGAGAGGGTGTGGGTTTTATAGTAAGTTGCATTGGATCAGCTAAATGAGGGCTGTCTTACTGTGTTTTGTTTTGTTTACTCATTTGTGCTGCCTTTGGAATGGGAATTCATTTGGTAGAACTTTCCTGCAAATTGCAAATGCAAAATCCTCAAATTAAATCCCTAAGCAACTCCTTGCTCCTGCTCCCACAAAAAAGAAATAAATTCGGAAGAAAAATTTTATTTTAATAAAAAATATTTTTTCTTCAGGAAGAAAAATCCAAGTGATATCATGGTTTAATTCAATATTAACAGGTATTGATTAATCATACATCTTAGTTTTTGGCCATCTGTATACAGAGGTCAGCAAGAGTTGTGGTTTTTTTCCTATTTCTCCCATAAAGGGAAGCTCCATGAAATTATGTGACTTTCTAACAAAATGAAAGGAAAAAAAGGAAAAGGATTTTTTTTTTTAAGGAAAAAAAGGGCAAATTCCTTTGTGGACAGGCAGGCTTGATGATTTCCAGTTGTAATGACATATTTATTTCAGGGCTAAATTTGGCCACAGATGTAAATGCAATGTATATTGTTTGGCTGGGGGAGGAGGAGTGCAGCTCCTGGCATTAAACCACCAAGGGGAGTTCATTTGCTATCCTGGGCACTTCTCCATTTATCAGTAGAAGGAAGAGTACTAAAAAAGCTGCTTCTCAGATTTTAATAAGAAGGTCTGTGAAGATTGCATTTTGGCTTATAGTGCAATATTTCATTTTCCTCAGTTCTTTAGAATCTTTTCTAATAATGCATCCCTGTGTACATTTTGTGGTCACAGCCACGTTTTAGGTCACTCAGTCAAGTGAGATTAAAAAAAAAATTGCTAAAAACAAATGTAAAATGTTGCTGGTAGATGGGTGCAATAGCTCATCTGGTAAACAAGCTGCTGATGAAAAAATATTTTCATTTTTACTGGTGCTGTGGATGGCAGTTATGGCAGCTGAAAATGTTAGTTCAGCTCCATGTCACCAGTGGTGGCTTTGAGTGATCCCATGTCTGTTCCAGCAAAGATAAAGTTGTTTTTCCTGTCCCTGTGTTTAGCACAGCCCACCATTCCAACAGCCTGTTGATAATTGGTGATGAATCTCAAACCCAGCCATTCAGATGAGATCCTTAGCTCTCACCCAGCACTCTTTCTTGCTCTCAGAATTCTCCTGACTCTCAAATGGAGCTGAAGTTCTGGGTTCTTATTCCAGCCATGCAGTACCACCACATTTCCTGGAAGCTGAAGGCAAGAGAAATTCTTCAGTTGATTTTAATTTTCTTCCCAATATTCTGATGCTGGCTGATCAAGTATTCACTGCACCAGTGTGGTGTTTCCTGGAAGATATTTGCAGTGGTGAGAAAATATTCTGTCAATACCTGAACTTAGAAATACCACCTGTATCAACACTCCCACTTGGGTAGGAATGGAGAATTCTCTGCTGGCAGGGGCAGGACAGGCAGCCCAGCAAGTGCAAACTGCATCCCTGAAAAGTTCTGCCACTCTGGCTGGGGTAGCAAAGAGTGGCTGTGTTCTCCTGAGCTGAAAGCTCAGAGCTGGCCATTGCTGCTCTAACTACAGCAGTTTTTTAACTCCCTTGAGGACAAAATAGATCTGTATAAGCTCTGCTGTAACTTATTTGCTGGTGAGGCCAAATTTCATCAAAAAATAGCTCACAGAAATTATTTAAATTTAATTATTTTAAACTTGTCCGAAGTTTTTGTGCTGACACACTTGCTATAAACAGTTCCATGGAAAAGTGGCTCAGAATAAAACTTGTTGGTGGGTAGAATGATGGATTTAATATGTTCAACACCATTAATTGTATCTGCTGTTTGCTTAGTGCTTTACAGGGTCACATCACCATCCTAACTGATTTATGCAACACTTAAGCTCTTTTATACTTTCTGGTCTTGAAGCAGGACAGTGAAATGATGCACCTCATGTTATTCTGAAAGTCAGAGGCAGCAAGGTTGGTCCCACAGTCACCAGATTGTTCATCCTCCATTTTTTCATGGACACCTCTATTGCCAAAGTTTAATTCAGGCAATTTTTCAAGAAAAGACAAACTCTTTCTGTGGGTCCAATGAAACAGAATATGTATAAAGAACAACCCAAAATGATTTTAGAATGAATCATAAATGTTCAATTCTGCTGAGAGAATTGACACCCAGTAGCCCCTGACACACAGAGGCAAACTCAGAGCAGCCACCAAGAATTTAGGTTTTCTTTATATCCACCTTGGGAGTTGTCTGTGTTCTTGAATATATTAATCAGCTGTGAGTAATGAAAAAATATTAATAAAAATTAATATGTTTTTTAGGGGGACAGTTTATGAGCTGAAGAAGGGCTAAATTTATTGAATAAGTAAATTATTTAATGAGCAGTTTGGCTCAAAGATATGGTAGCTTGTAGCTGGACCTGAGGGGCTTTTTATATTTTACTCTGTTATAAACTGCCTCCTGTATATTTTAGTGGTGCAGCATTTGCTGGTCTTTTCAGCAGAATGTGAACAGTTAGATAATGACAGCAAGTAGAGTGGGGCTGAGTTCTGGAGCAGCACCACTGCAGCCAGATCACAGGCAGAATAAAAAAAGGGATTGAACTAGTAATTGCAACAGCAAAAACATCCTGGAGGCTGATGGAAGGGACCTCATTGTGCTGTAAATGAAACTTTACTAGTGGCTCAGGGGAAGCTGTTTTGGAGGGAGAGCAGGAGCTCCTGTGTGCTGGTGGATCTGAAGCTGCTGCTGTGCTGTGGCTGGATCTGTGAAGCCAGAGGTTTGGTGTGTTTTGGTTTTGGCAGCTCTCCTGCACATTTACTCCTTGCAGGCACTCCCAGCCATGAGCAGAGTGTGATGGAGAGGCAGCTTGCCTGTTCTCATGGCAGGTTGTTAATAATTAGCTTTTCCCAGGTGTCTGGGGCTGCTCAGCAAAAAAAAAAAAAAAAAAAAAAAGCTTGGCTCGGCTGCTGGGTCCAATTCCTGTGCAGCCTTCAGCCTTTCTGTGCTTAAAGCTAGATCTCCTGGGAGAAAAATGCAGATTTCAGGATGCTTGCTGGTGCCTGCAGTGGTGTTTCAGAGGCATAACTGGCACATACAAACCAGCAAACCCACAAATCAGTGTGTGGTTCTGTGCCAAGGCAGCCACTGCTCAATCTGCAGGGTGTGGGCCAGGGGGCAATGCCTGCTCCAGGTTAGTAAACAGCACTAATGAAGGATTGTTTTGTGGATTAAGAACACATTTGTGGGCTGTTGAGATGTGGGGGTTGATTGTTGTTTGGACAGTCAGACAGACTCAGGAGCTCACTGTTTTCTGTTCTTCAAGTTTGTAGTTTATTATAAGGGTGTAAGTGTAAGAGAAAGTGTAAAGCATAAAGAGTAAGAAAGTAAAAAATAAAAGCAAAAGGGTAAAAGCAAGCTTAAAAGAAGAGAAATTAAAAAAATAATTCTTGTTTACAATACAAGAAGTATTCTTCTATAATAAATATTTTAATTTCCAATAACCAATCTAATACAATATACTAATTTCCTAATATTTGCATGCAACCTATAAAAACTACATGTTTTATGGCTTTCTTATCTGTAACCCTTATCTTCAGACCTTTCCTGCCAGGCTTGGGACAGGATGTTTGTTAGTTTTTTGGTATTTGTAGCATTTAGTATCATTTAAACAAAACAAAAGGCCTCAAACCTTAACATAACTGTTTTCAGCATTTATGTCAAAATATACTAACATCTCTATTTCATCTATTATTTCAGAACTACTTGCTAGGCACTCATAAAATTTTTCTATTCCCTCCCCAACATTGAGAGAAGCAGGTGCCAATATGAAAATGGACTAAGGTGCTTTTAGCCCCGAGTGGAGGTGCAGCCTTTGGAACTGGGAAAGAGCAGAAAACAGATCAATAAGGGGCTCCTGGGAGGAATGTTTGGTGCTGGTTAAATGGTCAGCCTGCAGGGAGCTAGAGGAGGAAAAGCTCTATGTAGAAGGATGAGGACAGCTGCTGCAAGAAAAAGGGATTTAGCTGTTAAAAGCAGGACCATACCCGAATCAATTTTTTTATATTAAAAAAAAAAAAAGAAAGAAAACCCAGAGTGACTAAAGCATCAATTTTCCTACATTTTAAATGAGATCTAAAAAAGAACTCAGTAATGGTATTGGTTGCCATGGTATTTAAAGGTGCAGCTCCACAGACACTTCAAATAACAGGAGATGCTTTTATCTGCCTATGTGGCTGAGTTAATTTTCATCTGCTGGAATTATTAATTTAGTTTGCTTTAATTATTCTATATTGGCAGTACCATAAAAGGGCCTGATGCTGCCATCTCAATACAGACAATACTCTTTCTGACTGCAGAGGGAGAAAGAAGGGTTAGAACCAAGCTGAGCTCCTCAGGAGGTGCAAATGGGGATGCTGTGGCTCTGGGCTTGCAGAGGTGCCCCAGAGTTCTGCTTATCCCGTGGTTAGGGCAGGACTGGGCAGGGAGCGTTGTCCAGGCTCTGGGGTGTGCAGGTGCAGGGAAAATCCACAGAATTGTGCTGTGTCCTGCCAGCCACAGGCACTGATGCTCCCCAGCTCTGCTCAGGGGCACTGTTGGGGTTACAAGATTCTCTCCAGGTTTTGCCCCTGTTCTGCTAGAGCAGTGACATCCCCCAGCTGGGCCAGGTGAAGCTCACAAAACCTGTCCCTTGCTTTACCCACCTCCAGCCCTGTCCAGCCAGGCTTTGGAGCTCACTCCTTTTGCACATCCTCTGTGGCACTGGCAGTAGTTATTGAGCAAACAAAAAGGCTGCTAGTTACATTGCCAAATCTCTGAATTGCTGTTAAACTTTGGTTTGGGTTTTGAAGTGATCTCCTCCCTTGGTGCCTGCTGGAGGCTGTTGGCAGCACCAGCACTGGGGTGCAGGCTGAAATCCCTGCCCTGCACTCTGCAGCAGCATTTCTGTGCCCTCAAGCAGTCTTGTGTCAGACCTTGACTCTGTACCAAGTGTATTGATCCTGTGCCTTCCTACCTTTGTGGCTCACCAGCCTAACTCCCTCTGTCCCCTTGTCTTGTGGCTAAGGACAGCCATCATCACCTCTAAACACAAATACCTCTTTCCTGTGCTTGGCTTTTCTTAAAAAAAAGGAATGACCCAAAAGAGGAGAGGTTAGAAACAGATGATGTGAGATG
Source organism: Luscinia megarhynchos (assembly GCA_034336665.1). NCBI lineage: Eukaryota > Metazoa > Chordata > Aves > Passeriformes > Muscicapidae > Luscinia > Luscinia megarhynchos. The sequence goes on along the minus strand of CM067577.1, from coordinate 1,209,365 downwards.
ATGCAGCCCTGTGTAACTATAATATGGCTGTTGTTTGAAGCAGGATATCAATAAATACATTTATAGCATTTTCTCTCACAGTAATAGCTGTCACATAATCTGCAATGAAATGGCATTCAGAGTCTCAAGATCTTTTCCAGTACCCTGTTTATGCTTTACTTTATTGATGTTTTCCCTTGTTCCCCTTAGAAGAATGAGTCAGGAACCCAGTGTTACTAAAAGCAGTCCCAGTTGCCCATACCTTTCATTTCCTTTGGATTACATTAATTGCCTGACAGCTAAAAGTGATCTGGGTTTTTCAGTCTTCAGCTCTGGTCTGAAGAAATATTTACCAGCTACAGCAGATTTATAAAGATGCCACCGAGATGCCTTGAGACTAACAATCAGAAAACACAGCAGCAAAACAACACTATTTTTCAAGGTTAAATGCTCAGAATGCTAAAAAAGGAACTGCACATAATAAAGCCAAGCCAAGGTTTGGATTCAGCCCATATTTTCCTCCACTTTTGTCACACAAAAACAAAGGTGCCAGTGGTTTAAAAACAATTGCACAGCATCGCACAGCAATTAGGAATTTAATAAGGGAGCTTTAATTTTAATTCAGTTTTGGTTTTGCAGTTCAAATGTCTGTCAGTGTCCACCCCCTGCCTCTATTGCAGTCATTTCCTTGTCATGCACGCCTGTCTCTCTGTAAGGCTGGATGGTGCTGTGCAAACCCCAGCTGATGGGAGGAGGGACTGAGCAGGCAGATGTTAGAAATCTGGAGCTCAGACCTGTCCTGCATGACTCTGAACAAGCCATTTAGTCTCCCTGCAGTGTTTGCCAGGGGCAGAGTGCAGGTCTAGCATGTGGGGTTTGGGTTGTCGGACGGTCGCTGGACAGACTCAGGAGCTTAATCTGTTCTGTTCTTCAGGTTTGTATTTTATTATAGGGCATGGGTATAAGAGAGAGGTTAGAGATCTGAGGTAATAGAAAGCAAGAAGGCAAGAGAGCAAGAGAGAGCAGAGACAAGAAGAGAGCGATTTTCCGTTCACAATACAATAAGTATTCTTCGATTATGAATATTCTAATTTCCATTAACCAATCTAACACAATATACTAATTTAATAATATTTGCATGCAACCTATAGGAATCACTAAATTACCATGTTTTATGGCTTTCTTATCTGTAACCCTTATCTCCAGACCTTTCCTGCCAGGCTTGGGACAGGATGTCTGTTGGTTCTTTGGTATTTGTGGCATTTGGTATCATCTAAACAAAGGAAGAGGCCTCAAACCTTAACATAACTATTTTCAGTGTCTGTGTCAAACACTGCCAACATCTCTATTTCATCTATTGTTCCTGAACTACTTGCTAGGCACTCATAAGATTTTGATATTACTTCCCCAACATTAGCACTCCTCATGGGAGGATCACTGCTCTGGGAGGTGCAACAGCATCAGGAAAGGGTTTTGGGCGGAGCAAATACCCAGGAGATGTGTGCTGGGAAGGCAGTGATACCACATCTGCAGGTTTAAATTCATCATCAACTTTGCAGCTTTGTTTCAGTGACAAAAAGCCAGGCCTGATTCTCATTTTTTGTGTATCAAAAGACCCCTCCTAAGGCTCTGCATCACTGCAGAGATGCTGCTCTTGGGCCATGGGTGGATTTGGGACTTTTTCCCTCCCTTGAAGCAGGGACTGGGGTTCCCATATACACCATATGAAGATGTTCCCTGCCTTGAAGTGACTTTGTGTTTGCAAGTGAAAAAATGGGACCTTAACTCCAAAAAATAGAGGTTTACTGGTGTCAGTGTAATTTATGAGTCAAAATGCAATGCTCTGTGTACAAACACTGTAGGATTGAACCATTTAAAATAGGTCTGCAAAGGCAGTAATAGCCATTCTTTACTGATACCCAGTGAGAAAGGTGATGTAAAGTATTATGAATCCTTGACTGAGTGACCTTGTATCCATTGTTTGTGTTTGCCAGTGTTCCACATAAATGCTGCACACTTACATATTTATAAATCATTGTCTTTTGGAGGGACAGGGCTTGCTTACAGGGAGATGACACTTGAAGCAGCACACCTGATCCATCCTGCAGTTCTGAGAACCAGGGAGAAGTGTGAGGGTGGGGTATATATCCCACCTATTTTAAGGAAATGCATCAGTACTGTTAATTAGAAATACCTACAGGGGCTTGAAAATTTGGTTTAAACTCTTGTATAAATTGCAGATCTTACTAATTCTGTGTGGGTATATCATGTTGTGACTGCAGGTTTATTCTTCTGTAATGAATATGGAAAGCAGATTTTCAGTTCTCAATGCACTAGAACACCACACCTGTTATTTTCCTATTTTCCTCCCTCTGCCTTTCAAGTTGGAATGAAGCCCTCTACCTTGGAAAAGTGTCTGTGTGGGCCTTCAAAGCCTAAAGCTGGCTGCAATAATCCTGCTCCATCCATCTTTTTAACCCCTAGAAAGAGCTAATCATGTGAATCATTGCTCATGTGAATCTGCAGCACTGATTCTGTCATTGTTCTCAGTCCCAACCTTTACTGCTTTTGATGATTCAACTCAAACTCTTATCACATGTTCACATTTAGGGAAAGGCTTTGGAGGGCTTAAATTTTTCTTTAATCCTGCCTCCAGCTAACAAAATGCTCTGAACTTTTAGAACAGAGGAGGAGAGAGTGTGTGTGCAGGTCTGTGCAGGCTGACCTGCTGCAGAGATCATTCCTTCAGGCTTTGCCTTGTCTGTTCACAGATTCACTAAGGCCAGAGAGGGATTATACCTGGTGATCTTTGGCTCCAAATGTTTCAGTCATCTCTAAACTGGGGATGCCTTGGCAGTAGACCAGGGAATTGAACCATTGCTTTTGCAAATGCACTTAAAGTGGTGTGTTTTCCACACAATTCATTGGCAAAACAAATTGCTTTCCAGATCAGGAGCTTGGGGAGAGTCCTTGTGTTTGTGGAGGTCTGCCCATGGGGATTTTCATCTTGGTGTTTTTTGTTCACTTGCTCTGTTAACCTAAAATCATCAGCTAAGTTGTTTAACCCCTGTGTATTGGGGGAGGATGGGGAGGAAATGGTCTTTAAGTTTGGCACAGTTAATCAAAATTCCTCTGAGGCTTTGAAGAAATCCCAATTTTGAGGTACCCTCCTCCTTCCCCCAGCAGCCAGTTCTGCTCTCTTTGTGCCCTCAGCACCAGTGCCCCTTCCCCACTGGGCTGTGAGGGGAGGGAAGGAGAAATCATGAAAAGTGGGGAGAAGCCCAGGGGAGAGGCTGGGGACAGTGGGAGCAGCAAAGCACTTGAGGAGCTGGGAAGAGTCCCACAAGCAAAAATAGCAGTTGTTCCTTCAGTACATTTTCTCTGCTTTAAGAAAATTAGAAAAAGGCAGGAGATTAACTCACCTCCCTGAGAGGAGCAATGCTCCAGGGAGAAGGGAGACAGTCTCCAGAGCAGCTCTGAGATATGAGGGCTGGTGCTGATCTTCCCATTAGGGTGAAGAAATCATCCTTCTCATTCTGAAGCAAACCAAATGAGCATCCTGCTGAACACTTTGAAGCAAATAGCTAATAAAATCTAAAATAAATGAGATTACTGAATCAAATAATAGAATGCAAAATATTTGTGTAATTGTGTAATTCAAAGCTGTTGCAATATTAATGAATTTTATAATAGAATGATTAAACACAGGATTCATTTTCATTTTGCAAATGCACTTAAGCCTTTAATCTAGCAGGGTATTACAGCATAGGTAAATTTTGTTAAACCTTTCTGTGAAAGTATTTTATTTAAAATCCACAACAAACCTCTTCCTGCTCAAAGCCCTCATCATCACTCATTGTTTTCTTCAGTCTCCTCCTCATTGTTCTCTTTATTCTGCCTCTTCCCATGGTTTCTGGCTCACCTGCTGAAGATGAAATGAGGCAATCTGCACCTGACACACTGAGCAGTGCAAAACCAAGGACACAGTCCAGCACAGCTGAAGTCCAGTTGCCTAAAGCACCCTCTTATTCAAATCCTGACTTTTCCTACAGTCTGATATAGCCTCTTGTGTAAAGAGTTTTTTCTCTGAATAGTCTTGCTGCTCACCATGAACTGTTTCAGGAGCAAGCTCCTATTTAATGGCAGGAAGCATTGCAAAAAGCAGCCCCAGGAGAAACACAAAACTCTTAACTCAATCCTCATTTATCTCAACCACTATTTATTCAGATTTTGTTGATGCATGCTGAAGAGCCAAGCAGAAAGGCAAGCTGTGAGGTTTTTTTTTCTGTGAGTTTTTTTGATCATCTTCTCTTCAATAGGTTAAAAAATGATGCTCAAACACCTTTGTGTTTCTTTTGAACCCAAGGAAAGTCCCAGAACTTCAGTCCAGACTGAGAAAAATTGATTGCTCCTCTCTTCTGTCTGGTAGCTACTTGCTTTAGGTTTCTCTGCAGAGCTTTTTGTGCTGCTGTAAATCCCTGCTGTTGTCAAGATGGAGAAGTTTGGAGCTTTCCTGCTCAGCTGCAGGATTCTCTGAGATCCTGGCAAGGAGAGGCACAGGTTGCTTGAGTGCAGCATTTGTGTAAGCACATAACCACAGGCTGGGCTTTTATTTATTTCATTTGTGTTTGACTCTGCTCCTGGCCAAGCCACGAAACTGGAGCAGGGCGTGGCAGCATCTCTCCTGCTCCCTGGAAAACCAGTGAAGAAGAAGGAGATGTGAAATGTCTGCACATTTTTGGTGCCAGGGGAATTGATTATTTGAACAGTTTACATTGGACTGTGCTGTGTAGTGTGTAGTCCTTAAAACTGGGTGCTTTTTCTGGAAGGGAGATCAGCTGTGCTGAGATGGGGTCCAGTGAAGGTCTCACTGGGGAAATCCTGTCACATGCATGGAGAAATCAGTGGCCATTCTAGCACTAAAATTGATATGAACCAGTGCTGGGAGGGTGTGGGAAGCTCTCCCACCCCTGGGCTGCCCAGAAATTCACTGAGGGTGTACAGTGACAGTGTGACTCTGTGCCTTTCCCTCCCACACCTGTCCTGTCCTGCAGGACTGCTCCATCTCCTCTCCTTTGTGTCTTCAAAGGGCTTGGTTGTCCTTTTTGTGTGCTATCCCTCCAAAAATACTGTGTATCATAGACATGACTAATATCATCCCATTCATCTTTATGACATTGCAATCACTCCACCATCTCAGAAAGATGTGGGCACCTGTATCCAAGACAGGCTAAATCATAATAATTTAAATAATGGAGAATAAAAACCTTCCTGTAGCAGCTGTAATTCTTGCTGGGAATGCTTTTTGGCAGAATGGAAATACAGCCCATTGTTTTAAATGCCAGTAAGATGATGTGGTAGGATCCATTCTTTGCAGGTTGATGAAAGAATCTGTTGAAATGTTACTTGATTCTCAGAACAAACTGAGGTATTTGTAGATGTAAGCTGTACATGGATCTGCATCTCCCCTTTCACTCCACAGCAGAGCAGAGGTTGCTGTCATTTTCTGTCCTACACAAACAGGCTTTTGTGCATTCATTTGTAAATGTAAAACAGGATTTTGGTTCCTGGCTTGAAACCCTGAATATGCCAGGCTGAGGTTCCTTGAGAGACAGTGGGTGCTATAACCAGGCTATTGCCTCTTACCAGAAAACATTAAAATAATTAATTCTGGGGGAAATGCAGGTAAAACGAAACCCATCATCATTCCAACCCAGATGTTTTATTCAGCTTGAAATGAATAAGTAATTTTATTTTCGAATGATCTAAGCCTTTTACTTTTTGCTGCAAAAAAAGAAAAGAACAAAATTTTTCGTGGAATGCCATATCAGTAATGAATCTTGAAAATATAAAGTAAAGGCCAGCAGGCTTTCAGTGCTTCTCCTTCTTTGATTAAGTGCTTGCTGAATTCAATCCAAATTTGCAAAGCATGACTTTGCTATTAATTTGGTTTTCTTCAGCCCAGCTTACAGCTGTGAGTTACAGGTAGTTCAGTGCTTGGTACCAGCAGACAGGGAGGTCAGCAAGAGTCTGAGCCTGATCCTGGGGATCTGCATTTTGGGGGCAGAATGCAGAGTGAGTTTGGGAATGCAGAGGTCCTTCCTGGGCAGCAAGAGCACCGTGGGCATCAGGATTTGGGATCAGCCACGTGGTTTTGGCAGGTTTATGTTTAACAAGTCTGGCAGTGGATGTAGGGACTGTCCAAGCTGCTTGCTGGGTAAGCTGGGACTGCCCAATGATGTTTGATTTCCCTGTCCCATCACTCAAGACCATGGTAACAGCAAATTCTATTTCCTAATAATCATTTTCTGAAATGACTTTTCCTCCCTCAAGCTCAGTTTTGCACTGGAAGTTACACAAACCAGTAAATGAGTTGCAGGAGCAGATGGGGCTAATTGCACCTGCCTGGCAGTGCAAATTTCAGCTCTCTGAGCCTTCAAAAGGCCGTGGATCCAAACCACAGTCTGCAAAACAGCTGATGGGAAGCCTCTCTGGAAGTCAGGTGTTTACTGGGTATGACTGAGCTCTTCCTGAAGCTGTTAAATCAGTGACAGGTGATGGACATTAGGCTGTGAGAATTTATGTGTCTTGGCTGTGGGAACTCTTACAGAGAACAGGTAACTCCCCTCAAACAGCCACCACCTTCCCAAAGCACAAATGCTCCATTTAGATGTTTCCCTTTCCACACACATTTTGCATCAAAGGGGTATTTGAACATCCCTGTCATTTTTTTTTTTGCACTTTTCTTTACTGTGCATGCCCACCTTGCCCCTGCAGTTCTGGTTGGGTGGGTTTTCTGTTGTTCTTCTCTCCCTTGGGTGGGCTGTGTGCCCCTTGGGCTGCTCAGCTCAGAGAAGGAAAGGTGAGGTGGGAGAAGAATTGTGGAGGTGGGAACCCATAGTCTGAACAGACTCAGGGACCTGGAGTGGTTTGAAGGAGGCCAGAGCAGTCAGGCAGGGGTTGGAAGAAAAGGAATTGCCAGGAACAATTTGCATGCAATTAATTTCTCTTTGTGGCCACGGTGATTCTTTAGTGGCCCCATCAGCGTGGGCACAGGAGGGAAAGAGGTTGGGTGGGTCAGGAGGTGTGAGGTGTGGAAAGGCAGAGGCAAACAGAGCCCTGTGCTCAGTTTTGGGGTGGCCTCTGATGTTCAGGCACACATCCTAATGTGTTTATCCCCAAAGGGGTCTCGTGGCTTTCTGGAAATTGAGCTGTTAGTATTTCCCAAACCTGGGAATTCTAAGCACACAAGTCACACTGGAGAACAAGTGCTCTCATCCAGCTCTCCCTGTAGTGATGCTAAAATAACTAATTAGTATTTCTAATATATTTCTAATAATTCTGTATATATAATTCTATATTTCTAATAATTTCTAGAAGAGGAGCTCAGTGATGAGAAGGAGCAGTGGCAGCCAAACAGCTCTCAGCAATCGAGCAGAGGAGCAGTGACACCCATTCTCCTTTTTTGAGGGAAGCAGTGACATCCATTCTCTTTTTCTGGGGGAGCAGTGACACCCATTCTCCTTTTTTGAGGGAAGCAGTGACATCCATTCTCCTTTGCTGGGGGATGCAGTGACATGCATTAAGAAAATATTCCTCTTACTATCCAAAAAGAGCCTTTGCTGCTAATAAATCCCTTTTTATTTCTTATCCTTTCTTCCTGCTTCCTCAGCCACTAGGGCAGAATAGAACTTAGAATTCATCATCCTTTAATAGCAATGTTTAACATATAGAAAGGTATATCAAAAACATACAGAAAGAATATCAAGCTGTCCCATTGGCTTTTTTTTTAACATCAAACAAAGTGAAGCCACTCATTAGTGCTGATTTTTCCAAATCTTTCCCCATTTTGGGCTTTCCCAAAAAGTTTAAATCTCAGAGGATGATGAAAGGTGAATGAAACATCTCTTCTCTTGGTTACTGGGCCCCATTCATTTAAACTAAGACCTCTTTTTCTTTTCATTTTGGGACTGTTGAACCCATAAATGTAAAAGGGAAAATCTGGAAATGTGAAACTCTCACAAACTAAAGTCTGCCTGAAATAATATGAATTTTTTGACAAGTAAAGTTTGAGCAGCTCATCTTCCCATGCTCCAGCTCTCTTTGAGACACTGCAAGAACTTAAGGCAAGAGCTCTTTTCTCAGCATTGCCTGCAGATGGAGGCTCCAAGAAAGAAGCAAAGGACTGTCTGCAATCCTAACATCTCCTTCAGCCTCACTCTTCATTCTCAGCTCTGTCCTAGGCATCAACTGCCAGAAGCACTTCTTTGTTTTCCCACATAATCCATACATGCTCCTTTGGCAATGACAGTTTAAAAGCAAAGAACCACACCCTGGCTCTGCTAAAATCATGATTTTAACATGATGGGTGCCACTTCTCATTCTAGCTGGTGATAGCTCTTGAGCATCCTCATCTGCAATGGAACCCCAAGGGTGTTGGGGAGGGAATAGCAAAATCTTATGAGTGCCTAGCAAGTAGTTCTGGAACAATAGATGAAATAGAGATGTTGGCAGTGTTTGACACAGACACTGAAAATAGTTATGTGAAGGTTTGAGGCCTCTTCCTTTGTTTAGATGATACCAAATGCCACAAATGCCAAAGAACCAACAGACATCCTGTCCCAAGCCTGGCAGGAAAGGTCTGAAGATAAGGGTTACAGATAAGAAAGCCATAAAACATGGTAATTTAGTGATTCCTATAGGTTGCATGCAAATATTAGGAAATTAGTATATTGTATTAAATTGGTTATTGGAAATTAGAATATTCATAATCGAAGAATACTTATTGGATTGTAAATGGAAAATCGCTCTCTCTTGTCTCTTGCTTTCTCTTATCACCTCTCTCTTACACTCAAGCCTTATAATAAAATACAACCCTGAAGAACAGAACACAGTGAGCTCCTGAGTCTGTCCTGTGACCATCCAACAACCCAACCCCACACAAGGGATTTGCCAAACACTCTCTGCTCGGTGAGTGCACTCTGGGGGTCCCATCCCTGTGAGTGACAGTGATGGACAGCCTTACCAGCAATCCTCCCACTGCCTGAATGCACCACAGAGGAGCTGGAAAGTGCTTTGCTGAACAGAGAAACAATTATAAAGCATTTTTAGAACAGTGAATGGAATGTTTTTCACGGCTGGCAGTTCTTATTTATGACAAGTAATAATTGCCTCAGCTTAAGAAAGGGTCTGAGAGTGAAAAAGAAGGTGTTTTTAAAGGGAATCTGGTGCCCTTGGATGTGCAAGTTGGGTTCTGCAGGTACTGGGTAGCTTCAAGCAAAAGAACACTGAGGGTGCTGAGGGGGAAGGATTGAATCTGCAACAAGGCAGAGCTGGTGCCAGACCCACAGAAGGTGCAGCCATACCTTCACCAGATGAGGACAGAAATATTAGGATTTCTTTTTGTGTTTGGGGTTTTTTTTTGTTGTGGTTTTTTTGGGTTTTTTTTTGTTTGTTTGTTTGTTTGTTTTTGGTTTTTTTTGTTTGTTTGTTTGGGGGGTTTTTTTGTTTGTTTTTTTTCGTTGTTTTTTGTTTGGTTTGGTTTGGTTTGGTTTTTTTTGTGAGGCAGGGATGAGGGTTCTTGGGGTTGGATCTCTTTAGAGTATCTAGCACCTGCTATACAGGAATGTATAAATCCCTAGGCTGCAGAGGGCATAATTAAAGAAACTCCCTCTGAAATGGAAAAAACTAGACACTAACATGATGCACTGGCTTCCAAGCCTGTGTTTTCTGTTAAAAGCATTTAAGAGGTGTATTTGCAGCTAATGGTTACATCTTAGTCCCTCATGTGTAAATACATGTTGGAACTAAAAAGATGTGAACTCCTGTGGCTTCACACAGATTTTTTTCCCAGCATCACTCTTTTAAACTACAATTTTCCTTAGGAAATTATAAGACTTAAAATACATCTGTACTGCTGTAAAATTATAAATACCATGGCCTTTGAGTTTGGGCTCAACAGAGGAACTGTTTCTGTGCATTGTTTCTCAGTTGGATGGGTTCTGTCAGTACTGTTTAAAATATAACACATTTTAAAGTGTCCTGGCAAATACTCATCAAAAAATTTCCCAATGAATCACCTGACAGCACTTACAACAATGAGCAAACAGGGAAATTGCTTTGCAGGGTGGAGATCAACTTTCTCCTGTTCTTTTGTTGAGCTTTGCTTGGTGAGAAGAGAAAATCTACCAAGGCAGTATCTCTGTAACTTGTAAAGGTCTTTTCCTTTCTGCTAAAAACTATTTTTGTGCAGAGAATGTTATATAGCCTGTTTTAAATGGAAATCACACTTTTTACATTTCTTTGCTGTATGGGTTCCAGCTCCAAGGGTCCTCCAGCTCCTTGGCAAGGGAGACAGAAAAGAGCTGCCAGGATAATCCTGCAAATGTGGGAATGCTCAAGGATTTTCTGTGTCTCCTTCCAGTCTCTGACATGTCCCCTGTGCAGGGGCACAAGGAAAAGGAAAAAAATCTGTGTTTCTTGCCTTGGCTGTTGATAACATCTGAGAGGCTTCTGGCAAAGTGTGAGCAGCCAGTGAGGCACTTGGCTGGTTTTTTATTGAGACTGTGAATTATTCTCTGCAGAGATCCTGTGTCATGCCACATCCTGGGCAGCATTTCAAGAGAAATAAATAAATGGGAACAGTAATAATTCCCTTGCACTTTCCTCTGAGCTGCAGGATTTTGGGAACCCCCAGAACACGTTTCTTCTTGGTCCTCACTTTTGAAAGTGCCTAGAACAGCAAGAAATTGGGAGCTAATAAAAAAGGGACAGTTAATATTTCCATTAGATCTCACACAGACAAACCCCAGTTTCACATCAGTATTTAACATACCCATAACAACAAGTAGTTTCCTGGAATCTGAGACCCTCTGGGCTCTTTAGAAAGAAGTCAGCAGGACTTTCCACATGCTGCAGCTGATATATTTTATATGCTTTCTGGGCTGAGGTGTCTCATCATTGTTTCCTGCTGACACCTTGGAGATTTTCTGGATCTCTGTGTTCCATTGAGCAGCTGACAACTTCTGAAAAAGCCATTTTATTAACAGTCTATAAGGGCTACTCTTGGAAGAGAAATAAGTAATAAATAAATAAAACATATTTGTACAAGGCTCTGTCTGCAGGGCTGTGTGTGGGGTCACACAGGGACACCTGGCTTTGGGCTATCCAGACAATTTTCATCTGACATCAGCTGAGGATTCAGCCTTTATGGTGAGCATAAGAAATCACTTTAGATCTCACACTGCTGCAGCTGCAGAAGCAGATCAAAAATGGTCAGGAGCAATGCTCTTGCTTTTTGTCTTAGGCTGGAGTCTCAAACAACAGAAACCCTGCACCAGCTCTCTCTAGAGCTGGATTTTCAGAGACAAGGGAATCCCAAAACAGACAAAACACTCTGGTGGAGGGAAGCAAAGATAAATGTAAGGGCCCAAAGGGTCTGAAACATTAATGTTTTTCTTTTGCTTTTTTTCCTGTGAGAGAAATTTCTGTTAGAAAGGGCCCATAAAATAATGAAAGGCTCTCCAGAGTACTAGCATGTGATTTATTATGCCCAAGTGTGCTTTGTGTCTCCCTAAATGCAGCTTCTACTATTAGGATGAAAGGTTTGAGCATGAAGAGGAGCAGTCTGAGAGGGATTTTGGAGCCTGGAGAGCACAAAGTAACTCTGGAGGGGGTTCTGTGGTTTTGCTGACAAGGCTGGCATGGGGAGGTGGGCACAGATGGAGACAGGGGAATTCCTGGCAGCTCCTGCCCCTCCAGAGGTGACCAGAACTGAGTTTGCTGCTCACTGAGACCTGCACTGAGTGCAGGGGTGTTGCAAAAGGAAGATTATTACATCCAGCTGTGGCAAGGATTGCCTGGCTGGAGGAGAAATTGTGAAAGTTTTAATTATACCTGGAGAACCAGATTTTATGTGCAGATATTATATGATGGGTTTACCTGCTGCACTGGGGTTTTCCTATTTTGCTTCATAAATGCTATTTTTCAACATGGGTTGCTGCTTGGGAGTGGGGGAAGTAAGTCACTGAACATTGCAAAGAGTTTTTTACAACTTCACAGGTTTCTGGATAGAGACCTGAGCCAATGGTTTGCTTTTACAAGCACAACCTTTATAAACACAACCTTTTGGCAGTCAGTCAGGTCTTGGCAGGAGACTTGCAGTTACTTATCACAAAAGTTTTCATGTAAGCATGTCAAATTTCACTACACTTTTTTTTTTTCTTAATTTGGCCTTGATTTTGAATTCTGTCCAAATAAGATTTTTTATTTAACCTCTGGTTTAACTAAGTCTCCTGGGTAATTATTTGATTGCTGGTTAAATATAGTTTTCCATGTAGAACACATACAGCTGGTTTACACTTGATCTGAATATCTGTCATGTTTCTTTCTTGCTGTTTTGTTTTTATTTTTTGCTAGGGCTTGTACCTGCTAGAATATGATTTTGTGTCCTTTTCAGAGCCAGTACTGATAATTCATCAGGGATCACAAAAACCTCAATGCACAAGTGATGATGCTGATGCTTGGCTCTCTTTGATAAAAGCAGCATCTCCTTGCAAAGGTGATGCTGAGCTTGGTGATTTTTTTTTGCCTCACTACTTCTCCTCTTCCAAGGGGAGGAATGTGCCCAAGTGCTGGATCATGTCTGGTTTTGGGGGAGAATTTGACATGGTGTGTGTGTCACCTGCCTTGTGCCTGTCTGTGTAATCCTGGGAGCTGTTCCAAGGGAGAAAGTGTTGACAAATGGCAGCACTTTTTTCAGAGCACATTGTAATATAAAACCTGAAATATATTTGCTATTGTTTTCTGCTGCCCTGGGTATAATTCTGCTCCTGGAATATGTATCAAGAGCAATCCCTCTGTTTGCAGTTTAAACATGAGCTATAGAGTACTTATCCAACTGCCAGTTTCCTGGGAAAAAGGTTTGCAATGACCATCTATTATCTTGGCTGCAAAGAAAGTAAACTCTTAACTGCATATGAAATTAAGTGATTCTTTTCTAGCAGTTGGAGTTGGGGTTTGGTGATAATAAGTGTGGGTTTGTGATTTAATAGGTCATTACCTACTTTGCCCATAATCACAAAGTAATAAATAACTATTGGCAAGATGGATAATAGCTAGGTCTGAGAGGCATGAAAAAGATAAAGCAATAGGCACAAAAACATAATTTATATTCATAGAAAATGGGTCCTAGCCAAGAAATGTGATCTAAACTGAGAGGAGAGCAGGTTTTTATGAGATGCCTCTGATTTGGGGAATGGCTGCACACCTGCTTTCACCAGAGCTAGTTGTCTTTCTGGTTTATAAAATGTTTAGGACACGTTACATGGGAGTGCCCCTTTCTGAAGAGGCAATTCCTTATCTCACAGAGCCAGACTCCCATGGACCTAGACTCCTCTCTGAAAGACCACTCCAGGATTTTGGGCCAATTAACCAAAAGCTGCCAATGCTTCACTGTTCATGTGCTGCCCCATCCAACATTTGCTGTTCTGACTCTGGGGCACAAGGTGCAGTTCCTCATCCCTTCCTTACTCAGTTCATGTCAAACAAACAGTGGCATCATTTATAATTTTGTGTTTTCCCAGCCATCCTTGCTCCCTTCTGTGCCATGTAAGAGTCACGTTATTGCAGCAGATCATATTCCATCAGTTGTGTCATCAACTCATCAGGTTTTTTATTATCTCTACATGTGCTGTGCAGAGCTCCAGGATTGCTTTGCAGAGGGCAAGAAAACACAGGAGAAACTGGAATCCAGATGTGGCAACAAACTTCCCCAGGGCTGGGCAGGGAGGGTGGTGTGGCCATGGTGCTCATCACCATTTGCTTCTCCTCTGCCTCTCCTCTCCACTTGATTGGTGCCAGAGAAGGAAGATGCAGGCAGTGTGTAGATGCCTTTGATGTGGTTTTGAAAATGTGAAAATGCAGTTGTGCAGTTCTGAGCCTGACATCAAGGTCAGCTGGTGGCTTTATTCAAATTTTTTGATTAATCAAGAGGAAGTACCCATCCTTTTCCCCCTTGGAGAGGTTCAAAGAGAATATGTCTTTGCATGTTTTAAGGAGGTGAGGAGATGGGGGCAGGAGTGAGATGCCTGAAAAAGTGCCAGTGGATGTTTGTTCCCTCTGGAACAGGAAGAAACAAACAAAAAAACAAAAAAAACCTCTCCCGAATTTCTCACCAGCCTCCCCCATTTCCAATACATTCACTTTATATAGGTGAACTTTAAGAACAAAATGTGCTCAGGGATAAAAAAAATTAAAATTGCAAAGCAGTTTCCTTTCCTATCAACAGAACTGACAGAAAAAAAAAAGACAAAATGCTTGTGGGAATGATTAGAGAGAGTCAATGTTCTCATTCATGTCATGTCGTATATTGCTAATTTATATCTGTTTGTTTTTGTCCCAATCTGGCAAATTTCAGGAAAGAATCTGCCAGGAATCAATGGGGAAAATAGGCCTGTATTCTTCTGGAAATTAATAATAAGTATTTGCTGTGTTTTATTTGGATTTTAATGGCATGTGCAGTGAGTGATGATAGCAGGAGTGGGAGCAGCCAGTGAGCAGAGGGAGGAGGCTCAGGGCAGCATTTGGAGATTTGGGAGCTCTTGCTGCTCCTGCCCTTAGCCACTCACTGCACCCTCCTCCAGTGTTCCATTTTTTCCTGCAGGAAAATGAAGGGAGGAAGGCTCCATTTCCATCCCTGTTAAATGTGCTCTTGAATATTGACTTTTTGGGGTTCCTTACATCCTTTCCTCTCCTTCCTCCTTTCTCCTTTCCTATCTCTCAAGAAATGGCTACTGAGTGATAGAGCAGTTAATAAATACAAAATTTCAGTTGGTATAAAGATTTCTTCACCATAGGACAGCACTCTCCCCACTCATCTTTTGGCCACTCCAATTTTCCATGTGTCACTAGTCTGCAAATACAAGATTTTCAAGACCTCATACTTTGACTTTTTGCTTTCATTTATACCCTGTTATTTGGTAACATTTCCATCGATCACTCTAAATGTCATCTAATTTTTTCAGCTGTAATTTTGTTGCTTTTTCCATAACAAGTAGCTATTTAGGGTTCCAGTAACTCCAGTGATTTCAATGACATGAAGTTGAAATAAAATTCTTCTCAAAAGCCTGAGGACAGAAAAAAAAAAAATTAATCTGGCATGTTCACCTGACTTCTCAGAAACATTTAGGGGCCCAAATCCTCTTGAATTCCATGTCTTTTGAGATTTGCTTTTAATGCTTCAATATTCTGTAAAGGTGCTGATTTAATTTAACTATCATTCAGCCTGGTTATACAGATTAGTTTTTTCAGTCTTTCATGATAAAGTAGCACCTTCAACTCCTTAATCACTTCTGTTACTGATTTTATCTCCATTGCATCCCAACCTGAATTTTTTGGCAAGGTTGCTGCCTTCAAGGTTCTTCAGCCTGATTGTCAGGAACGTGTTATGGCCAAGAATAGACTGGAAAATATGGTTCTTGCTAGTCTGTTTCTACAGAGAGGAAAATTAAATTCAATGCAAAGAAGCACTTGCTCTCTAGCAGAACTCAATGTCATGAAAAAGGAAGGGGAAAAAAGTTGTTAACAGTGAGGAAGAGCCCAATATGGAACCCAAGAGAAAGAGCAGATGGGAGAAAGGCAGATGGTGCATCAGCCCAGCAGGTACTGGGGCTGTGCTCCTGCCTGAATGCTGACCTGACCTGAGCAGGGTGCTGTGTGCTCTGTGCAGCTCTGTGTCCAGAGGTGTTTGCCAGAGCATCTCACTGGGGGCTTCAGAGTGCACTGCAGGGTCAGGGGCTGCAGGAGCAGGGTTTGCCTCCACAGGCTCAGTCCCACAGAGCACAGAGGGCTGGGGGTCCTGTCCTGAGTACCCCACCCTTGTCCTTCCTTGGAAGCAGTGAGGAGTCTCAGGTGACCCAGGAGGGGCTCAGGTATCCTGCAGGGGCTGCACACACCAGCAGAGGTGAGGACAAGGATCCCTTTCCTCACCAGGAAATTTCCTCTTTCCGAGGGACTTGAACCAGAAAGAAATGTTTGATCAAATGCTGGAACTCCTCCATCTCCCCAAACCACTCTGTGGTGAGTGTTAAGGTTTTTTTCCTCCATCCTGTGGGGTTTTTTTCAGAGGTGGATGTGTCTGGTATGATCATGGGGGTGGAAGGAATATCAGCTCAGCATCCTGAGTGGAGGCAGAACTGAATTCACCCAGCTCATCCAAAAGCTTGTGTGTGGGGAAGGGCTGAGAAGGAAATCTTGCTCTTGGAGGGCTGCTGGATTAACTCACTGGAACTGTTTAAGCCTTTCTGTTGGCCTTGGTGTAACACAGCAGTCACCAGCCAGGCCAATCTGGTCCTGCTTGGCATTTGGCAAAAGGGAGGGGAGTTTAAGGAACAGGATCTGTGAATTTTACCCACGGTTTTGGAAGAACAAGTGTTGTAAAGAGACCACAAACAATTAGGGCACGTGCTGAGTTTGTTTAATCTTCAGAACCTGGGGTAGGTTGTTTGGCCTCGAGGGTCATTTTAGATGAGACCTCTTTAGAGAGCACATGCAGGTGGGCAGGAGTCTGGATTTTCTTGGAGTCACCAGCAAGAAAGCTTCTGGAGACAACCTTGTGTTGTTTCAAAGCTGTTTATTTATCTTATCTTCCAAAATGTTTCAGGCAGCCCGACACAGGCCTGCTCTGCAAGGCACCATCACAGAACTCCCCCTGGGTGGGCTGTGCCCGATTTTTTATACTTAAAACTACTTATACAATGTTTACAGATTCTTCCCAATGCCATGCACTCTCTTTACAATGCCCAGTTCTTTCCCCATCCAATCTGTGGTTCCCAGGATGCAACCCCAACATGGATGGCACAAAGGAGGAGGAAGAAGGAGCCACCACACCCAGGTTCCTCCATCTTGACCACATGGGCCTTAATATAAACAATTTAAAAACACTTATTTCACATTTTAAAATTTTAATTTACACTTTACTTGTTTTTATATTTTGTAATTCTTCCCTCAGCGTTGGTAAATTCTCCCAAGGAGCTAAATCCAGCCCCTGGGGCTCTTGGGCACCATTTGGGGGTCTCAGAGGGGTCTGCCATGGGGGTTTTTGCATCCCCAAAGGAGCCAGGGGGACACCCTGGACTCCCACAGTAGGAGTGCCAGTGCACTGGTGTTCAACAATTAACAATGAAGGCAGACAGCAATTAACCACGTGTCTGCTGTGACTGGTAATGCACATTATTTGTATTTAACCCTCATGGTTCATGAGCCACTTTCATTCTGGGAGCTAAAGAGAAAGGGAAGGAACATCTTAGAGCCTAATGTCACCATGTGAAAAATGATCAGACTTCAGTAGTCAGTAATGAAAGAACTTCTATACATAAATAAAAATATATAGATAGTTCCCCCTTTATTGGCAAATGAAATATAATCATTTATCATACATATACATATATATGGATACATACATATATATGTACAGATTTTTTTTTTTGTAATAGTGGAGTCCTATTTCTGAGAATTCATTTGCTTTTAGGATCTCAGCTCTTATGTACTGAAACCAGTGGAAAAATCCTTATCAGTGTCAATGGCTGTTTCATTTGGACTGCTGGTATAAACACCACTACAGGAGCTATAGGTTTTAGAAGTATGGGGGTTTTTTGGGTTTTTTTGGGGTGTTTTTTTGGTTTGGGGTTTTTTGTTTTGGTTGTTCTTTTCCCCCCATGCATTTCTGAAGAAATTAGACTTATTTAGGAAAAGCAGCCTTTAGTATTCAAAGGAATGTGATAGGACACTTGGATAGACTGTTGGAATGAAGCCTGTTCTGATGCCACATCTCCTACAAAGGGTTTTTGAATTAACAGACAGCCTTCATGATTAATTGTCACTGGGACAGCTACAGAGCTGGGTCTTTTATAAAAAATATCCTGGCCACAGGGGAAGAAGAGCAGGAAAACCAAAGGATACCTCTGCTACTCTCTGTTAGAGAAGAAAGAGCCCCTGCATCAGGAGTGCATATACTCCAAGATCACTTTTTCTTTTTCCCTGAACCACAGTTCTGTCACAAAGCTTATTTTTGGTGGAGTGAGGTTTAGCAATAAGTTCCTCTCATTATAGGTAAACAGATAGATTTTGGACAGTTTTCCATTGAGTAGCATATAAATCTAGGCTTAAATGTAATGAACTGGCACCAAAAAGTGTACTGAAATACTGATTTTTGTGAATTAATAAGACATTGTTTTCAGGTTTTTATGGATTAATACTTAGCTACAAGCTGTTCAGGATTTGGGTAGAGAATATCCTAGTGGTAAAATGCAATTTTGTTTTGGAGATGGAAACGCTTCAAGATGAAACAATTGGATTGGTGGGCAGATTGTATTAAAGGGTAGCAAGGGAGAGGCACAAAGTGCCTTTATTGCTTATTCTTTCAATGCAAGTAATAAGTATTGATGACCTGAAATAAATCCTATGAAAGGGTTTTTCAAAAATAGAGTTTGGAGGGCTGGTAATGTTTTCTGTGCCTAAAAGTGTCATCTTAGAAAAACCAATTAAAATAAGGTATTTTGGCAGGAAAACAATCTTTTTATCATAAAAAGAAAAAATTTAAATTGTGTTCCTGTTTATGAAAATTTATAACTTAGCTTGGAATCAAAAGCTTATTTAACACTTCTAGTAAAATGAAATCTGCTTTCCTTCTGCTCTCCCTGTTTCCCCTGGGAACTCCAAAATTTTCCAATAAGAACTTCTGCAAAGGTGAACTTCCTCAAGGGAATTTTCTTTCAAATCCATCTAATAACCCATGTCAGGGAGCACTTCAGATGTTCCAGAGTGAGGTGAGAAGAGCTCAGGGTATTGTACCAGGAGGTGAAGGGTGAGAAGAGTGATCTGAGCTGCAGACTGCCAGCAGTGGGCTCAGCACCATGGAGAGGCTGAGGGGCAGGAACAGGAACAGGAGCAGGAGCAAATCCAGAATCTGTGACCACCCTGGGGCTGAGGAACAGGAGCAGAAACAGGAACAAATCCAGAATCTGTGACCATCCTGGGACTGAGGAACAGGAACATATCCAATATCTGTGACCACCCTGGGGTTCAGGGGCAGGAGCACATCCAGTGTGTGTGACCATCCTGGGGCTGAGGAACAGGAACAGGAACACATCCAGAATCTGTGACCATCTTGGGACTGAGGAACAGGAACTTATCCAATATCTGTGACCACCCTGGGGCTGAGGGGCAGGAACAGGAGCACATCCAGAATCTGTGACCACCCTGGGACTGAGGGGCAGGAACAGGAACAGGAACAAATCCAGTGTCTGTGATCACCCTGGGAGTGAGGAACAGGAACAGGAGCACATCCAGAGTCTGTGATCACCCTGGGACTGAGGGGCAGGAACAGGAGCACATCCACTACCCGTGACCCCTTTTCTCTGGTTGCCTTTGAGCTGCCAGGCTCTGGACCAGAGCAAGGGCAGTGGTGCCAGCTGGCATTAGTGGGAACAGTATTTGGAGTTGTACCCCTCCAAAAGGATCTACACATCTACACCTTTGGGAGAAAGCAGCAGAGCTGATGAGTTTTGCCATCCTTTTCTTGTCTGAAATGACTCAGCTCTGCTAGTTCCTGCTCAGATCTCAAATATAATGCTGGGGTAACTGCACTGGTTTCACAGGAGTCAACCCTCAATTGTTCAGCTGAGAGCAACACCAAGGCCATAATCTCTGCCACAGAGCAATCACAAACAAATAGCCATGGCCTCAAGACACGTGTTCCATCAGTTGTTGCTCTCCTGCCAGGAAAGGACCTGTAAGGAAGAGCTCCTGTAGGGAGCAGGTTGCACTTGAAATGTAAATCGAGTTCCATATTATCAGAGTTGTTGGTACAGTCTTTGGTGCTGCCTGATAACCAGACAGCAATGGAGCCTTGCCCCTGGCTGGCTGGGCATTGATAAAGCTCTCAGGCAGCATTTTAACCTGCAGGCAGTGAGCAGAGCCCCTGCAGTGGGTGATCTGTCTGTGAGTGAGAGCTTCAGGAAAGATGGAAAACCTTGAGTGTCCTCTGACTGCAGCAATCTGCTGGATCTCAAGGGCAGGAGTGTGAGCATCCCTGCTCTGAACTCAGCACACTGTGCCCTGCTGTGCCAGCAGAGCTGCAGGAGCACAGCTGGGCACAGCTGGGCACAGCCCTGGGCAGGGCTTTGGGAGCAGCCCAGCATTGCCTCTGAGAGCTCCTTGATCAGAGCAGAAGTATTTAATCAGGTCTGTCTCCTGTAACTGTCATGTAGAGAAAGCAAGGCTGCAAATTGGATTTGTGTGATCAATGGCCAAGAAAGAGCACTTTATCCAGCTCAGCAGTGCTGGCAGCACTGGGCTCTGGTGGCAGCAAGGTGCCCACACTGTGACAGGGCAGACTCTCCTGTCTGGGGACACAGGCTGTTCTGCCACCATACACTGATCATTTTTAAATTTTAACCATAGTCTTGCCTTCTTGTATGTCAGCAGAAAAATCAGCTGCTGTGTTTAGAATGTGTGTGATTTTTCTTACAGCAAAATCAAAGAATTTGCACTGATTTCTGAAAATTGGTCAGATTGCACAGCAGTATTTGGGTACATAAAGATATGGCTTGGAGTTTGCTCATGTGCATGAGTGAATTGGGAATGTTTTTTGGAGTTCAGGGCTACAGAGCAGAGCACAGTTCAGGGGTCTGACTCAAATGGAGAGGGGCTCAGAGCCTGAGCAAATCCTCTGCAGGCAGCTCTGGCACCACAAAGCCTCTGTTAAATAGACCTCCCAGACCTGACACTTCACAGTTTCCAATGTTGGCAAAGCATGAGCATCACAGCAGGTCCTACTGAACCTAATGGCACAGTAAATTTAGTAAATAAATAAATATCATACAGCAGAGATGATGGAGCCATGTCTGAACTTTGTGTCTTACCAAGAACTGGCATGGTGGCCTGGCAGAGCCTTTGAAAGGTTTTCTGTAAGCTTGATGAATAACAAAACTAATCCTAAATTCCTTTTTCCCTTTGTATATTACAAATGGGTTTGTAAAAGAGCATGAAGAGCTGCAGGATCTATTTGGAGAGGGGCACAACTGAATCCAGGTATGAGAGGGAAATAGGCCATGGATACCAAATGACAGGTGCAGCAGTGCCAACCTCTGCTAATGTTTGCTCTGTGAAAATATAAAAAAAAAGCACATAAAACACCTAAACCCCAGAGATTGGGATCTACAGTGACAATTCCTTACTTCAGGAAATGAAGCTTTTCTGAACAATATCATCTTCTGTCATGCCTAATCAAACTAATTAAAGAACACTACCACACTTTATTAATGTAATTTATCTCTTGCCTGAGGTGAATTATATTTATGCTCCAGTTACTCAAACATCACTGTTCTGTGTTTGAAGGAATGATGTTACTCAGTGATGTTTGTGTTCCACAATATCAGGCAGTAATTGAACAAGTGCCTGGGAAATTGGGTATTTCCTGCTCCAGAAAAGCTTCTTTGGGGAATGTGTTGCTGCACAGGTATGTTGGACTTGAGTCCTTATTTGAATGGCAACTGGAGCCCTACATAAGCCAAACAAGCCAAAATTCATCTCTAAGCATTAAGCATGTGAATGGCCTGTTTGGCTGAATGCACATCTTCTCATCATTTAATGAATTGGGGTTGGGAGGCCAAATTTATTCCAGCTGAAGATCTGGCAGGGAAAGGCTGAAGGAGGAAGGAAGGAAGTTAGTTAATTCTGGAGATTAAAAGAAGACATCAATAGTAAAAAGAAAATATCAATAGTAAAAAAAGTATTTATTTTAAAAGACATTAATGGCTTCCACAGCTGCAGGGCTCACAGGCACAGTATCCACCCTCCTTTTGTACCAGCTGGAAGAAGCAATTTAACACAATTTATGGAGTAGGACAGCGTGAGACAATGGAAAGCATTGCCCAAAACTGACTGAGGGCTTTTCCTGGTGGTTGCTTGCAATTTGTTGCTGTCTGCTTGATTAAAGCAGCAGACAGGAGAGCAGGGCTGAGCTGAGCTGGGCTGAGCTGGGCTGGGCTAGACTGTTAGGTAAGAGGGCATGTGGGGAACATAACCATGGAATTTTATTTTTTTAGAATTTGGTTTATGTATTTACTGTTTTCCTAAGTGGGTTCTTAAAAAATATCTGACAGCTAGATTATGCCTTGTAAAAAGGCCCAAATGAATTTTATTGAGATTTTTGTGTAAATCTTCTCTACCTGCTCTCAAGTAGATTTTGGCAGTTTAAAAACTCTTCTAAGAACAGGGAAAAATGAGCTTTTACTCTTTGTGAGCAAATGAATTTCCTTGGCTAGTGGTTCAAAACAGTTTTGGATTTTCCTGAAGAGAGCAGTGACTCACATCCATTGCTAAAGCACACCTCAGCTGTGTGATAATGACAGGGCAGTGGGCTGGATCAGATTGCATCTGCCTTTGAGAGCAGAGGACAGGACTGAGCTCCCAGCATGTTTATGGCTCCAAAACCAAAGTACAGATTGCAGATTTGTCCCAGGTCAGAGTCTCCCCTGAGCACTGGTGCATATCAAGTGCATAAAAGAGCTGGATGGCAAAAAATAAAATAAATAAATCCTGGTGCTTTAAAGGCAAGTCCTGATGTCTCACACATTCTAGGAACATGCTCCCCAGAGTGACAGCTCAAAATTTAGGGTGAAAACAAAAAAAAACCCCAAAATCCATGATAGAGATGACAGGATGATGTTTAAGGTGCAAACTGGGAGAGCCTGTGGTGAAAGAATAGAAATTATTTTGAAATAGAAAAGCCTGACTGGAAAGGGAGCTGAACAGCATGTTGAACATGCTGACCTTTCTTCCTGATGGCTGAAACAAGAAAAATCACAGTACAGAGCTGATCATTAGTGTAACTGTGATTTTAGTGCTATGTAGGATAATTTCTTTCAGCAGTGGATAAATGAAAGAAATATGCCAAAGATAGAGGATCTATTAACAAGTGAGTCAGCTGGGGCAAGCAGAAATTCATGTAATGTGCCACGAGCATGATGAGATCCAGAAATGCATAAAGACTGTAGAAAATGGTGAAATACATGGCACAGAAAAAAGCTGCTGCAGAAACACAAAGCTTTGCAATCAAGCAGA
Source organism: Luscinia megarhynchos (assembly GCA_034336665.1). NCBI lineage: Eukaryota > Metazoa > Chordata > Aves > Passeriformes > Muscicapidae > Luscinia > Luscinia megarhynchos. The sequence goes on along the minus strand of CM067577.1, from coordinate 1,186,262 downwards.
GCAATTAATTGAAACTGGGAAAGATATTTTTCCAGATATAAACCTGGTTTTATATTTCTCACTGAGCAAACAATGGCCAGGGACTTCTGGTGGCATCACCTTGGACAAAAAATTGGCAACGTGGATTTTCATGAAAAGGAAAACCTGAGCATCTCATATTTCTGTCCTGAGATCAGTGACCTGTGCCTCAAGAGGGTGAGATACTGGAGTTCAAAAGAGACTTAGTCTTGCTGCCTGCCTCAAGAAAAATGAGAGAAAGCAGGATTGCAGTTGAAAGGAAATTGGTTCTGGGTGCTCCACAGCAGTGCACAGAAATCAAGCCCCCTCTCCTCCCTTCTGCAGGAAGGGTCTCCCTTGGGCTCAGGCAGGCAGATATTGCAGCAGAATTTAACTGGTGCAAGAGAAGCTGAATGAAAGAGTCTGGTAACCCTGCCAGATTTATTGCTTTATTCGTTCTTTATGCAGACAGCAGCTGCAAAACAGATTCAGGGGCTGACTGCAGTCACTAACTGGCTGCATGGCCCAGCTTTGGCTCTTCATGGCTGCTGTACCAATGTGCTGATTTTGGTTCAGGTGCTGCTGTTGGCAGCAGCCCCACCCAAAGCTGGTGACCCACTGGGTGACAGCATGTCCTGGTGTGGAGGAAAGGTGTCTGCCAAGAAAGGCAGGAGCTTCTCTTTGAAATGGAGAATGCAACCCCCTCCCTCCAAATTATTATTATAATTTTGAAATTCAGGGGCTCTCAGGCAAAGATATGGGAATTAGGAATAACAGTTCTTTACTAGGAAAATTAAAATAGAAATGCTGCATTACACTTTACTGTGTCCCCCACTGGGTCATGGCTGCTCACAGGGGCACAGCAGCAAAGCTGCACCTAGGCAAGTGAGGGGAGCTCTATTTTTAAAATAATTTATTTATTTTTTAATGAGGCAGAGAATGCATTTTGTTCCAGTTGGTGTGATGTGTTTCATACATCTGTCTTGGCCAAAAGAGAGCTTTAATAATAGATGTGAGGAGAAAGCACTGAAGGTTGTGTTGGTTGTATTAAACTATTCCTGAGTTTCCAGTGATGATACAGCTCTTGGCAACACTCAGGTGTGCAAATTGCTCTTCCTTCCCTCTCCAAAATGTTACACAGAGAGTGCTTTAGTGCTGAAGATGGAACCTGTTTTATTCAGAAACCTAAATCTGGATTTAAGGATGGAGCAGAACACAGAGCCTTCAAAGCAACACCCAGGCTCCAGAGCAGACCCAGGTGCTGAACGTGGTTTTTGCCTTCCTGCAAATTTTTCACATTCCTTTATTAATAACAAATCTCCTAAAATCTGTTTAAGATCATTACTTGCAAATAAAAATACTTCACACAAAAAGGAAACAGATGGTCCTGAATGCTGAAGATCTGTTTGAAATGTATTTTCAGCCCACTGTCTGGAACTTGTCTTGAGCTGTAAAGGAATCAAAGTTTAATTTCAGGCTCTGCAACACTAACACTGTGTAACCAGAGGATTCTCCCATCTTTGTGCATCAGCCTAAATAATGGTCTCTCTCATTGCTAAAGGGAAATGTTTGTTGGAAGGAAAATAATGCTGGGTCAGGAGGCTGCTTCTCTGCTAATGTTCCTATGTTAGAGTCAAGAAGTTCTGCTGTTAAGCTTGAGTAGACAGCAAATTTGCATTTTCTGGGCAGACCTGGCATGTGGTGCTCCTGCATGGTCCCTGCTGAGTTCACATTTACACTGGAGAGTGAAACTGGGGAGCTGCAAGGAGCCTCTGACAGCAGCTGTACCCTCTGTACAGCACTGTACCCTGCACTGCGCAAGCATTTCTAATAACTCTGAATTTAAAGCTCTATTTGGGAAAGCACAGACTTTGAGCAGGAGCAATGGTTATGGTTTTTTCCCCACAGGGACACCTCAGGAGGTTAATTCAATCTGTGTTACTCAGACTCCGTGGTTCCTGCTGGCACCATTCAGTTTGCATGGTCAGTGTCCTGCTTCCAGCTGAAACAGAATATGGTGCTTTAAAAAAACTGAAACAAAAAAAAAATCACACAGCTGCTGTCGTGGAGGGCACTGTGCTCTTAGATGACCCATGGGCATGGCTCTTGTCAGGTTGATATGATCACCCAAAATGAATGGGGGAGGAGGAAAACCTGAAGGCAGAGCTGAGGCTGTGGGTGCTCCAAGGACAGCATCTGCAGGGCAGGTCTGCCCGTTTCTTGGAATAACAATAACAACAACAAAAAACAACAACAACAAGAAAAGAAGAAGAAAGAAGAAGAAGGAAGAAGAAGGAAGAAGAAGAAAAAAGAAAAGAAGAAGAAAGAAGAAGAAAGAAGAAGAAAGAAGAAGAAGGAAGAAGCAGAAAGAAGAAAGAAGAAGAAAGAAGAAGAAAGAAGAAAGAAGAAGAAAGAAGAAGAAGAAAGAGGAAGAAGAAGAAAGAAGAGAAGGAAAAAGAAGAAGAAAGAAGAAGAGGAAAGAAGAAAGAAAAGAGAGACGAAAAAAGAAGAAGAAAGAAGAAAGAAGAAGAGAGAAGAAAGAAGAAGAGAGAATAAAAAAGAAGAAGAGAGAAGAAGAAGAGGAAGAAGAAGAAGAAAGAAGAAGAAAGAAGAAGAGAGAAGAAAGAAGAAAGAAGAAGAAGAAAGAAGAAAGAAGAAAGAAGAAAAAAGAAGAAAGAAGAAGAGAAGAAAAAATAAGAAGAAGAAGAAAGAAGAAGAGAGAAGAAAGAAGAAGAGAGAATAAAAAAGAAGAAGAAAGGAGAAGAAAGAAGAGGAAGAAGAAGAAAGAAGAAGAGAGAAGAAAGAAGAAGAAGTTATCACCAAATTGGCCAGCAGAGAGTTGATGGGTCTGACGTTCCTCTGGCACACCTGACGCTGCTGAGCAGTCGCAGGGGAGGTGTGAGTGCTGCTGCTTCCCTCTCCAGCCAGGTGCTCAGGGTTTCTCACACTGCTGGCCATCTCTGGTGCTTTTCTGCCTGGCTGGGTGCAGGACAACAACAAATGGTGAATAAAATGTATCTGAAATGAAGCTCTAAATGCAAAATTTTTGTTGAATGAATTTATATTTGAATAACATCAGTGAATACCAGTCTGCTAGTCAAGCACTTATAAATAATAATAAAAAAAAAGTTGTCAAGGAAAGGGGGTTATTTTAGAAATCAATGGCTTGTAGGATTTTTATGTAATGTATTTCTGTTGAAATCTTGTTTTGTTGAAATCTTGTTTTGTTGAAGTCTTATTTTCTTGAAATCTTATTTTTGCCTCAAATCTAGGACTTGGGTTTTCTCACTTCCTCCCCTCATCTTTTCACAGGAAGATTGGAATAGCTGTATAAAGTGAGGGTTTATGGAGGAGGCATTCTCAGCTTCTTTCTAATAAAATTATGGAGAAAGAAAAGGTCAAGCAAGGTTTCACTTATCAGATTTTCTATCAGTTTTTCTCCTTTACCTTAACTGAAAAATAATGAAAAATGAAAAGTATTTTTGAAAACAATCAAAATGAAAACTTCTGTTCCCCAGAAAATAATAATTCTATTTTTTTGAAGAATGGTGAATGACAGGTTTCTAACCTGAAAATATTGTTGTTATCCCCCCTCTGCCTCCTTCACCCCCAAGTTCAGCCAGTCTGGCATCATGCTCAAGGGAAGCATTGAGAAGATGTCTCATGGTTACTGTCTTTGGTAAAAGAAGGTTTCTGAGTTGTTTTTATTTTTTTATTTGAATGGTGATGATGATGATGATTATTATTATTTTGTTTCTGCTTGTTTGGTCTTGATTGAGACATAAAAATCTCTATTATTATTTTAAAACAAGCTCCCTTAGCCTCGTTTATCCTCCAGAACAAGACAATCCATTTTTACCATCATTTGCCAGGCAGTAAATGTTTTCCTGGCTGAGCCCTGGGTGCTGTGGGTGGGGTGGATGTGCAGTGTGGAGTCTCAGCCCCAGCACCTTCAGCCATTCCAACTTCCAGCATTGCTAACAGTTCTTGGATGTGCTGTGTGGTCTCCCAAAAGATGGATTTTGCAACTTCTCTCCCAAACACGTGCTCTGAAAAGCCACTTAGAGCTTCCCTGGTGTGGATTAATGCACTGGGAATGGCATTTTATGAAAATACAGGAAACTAACACACCAATTTTTTTGATTGCCAAATGCTAGGAGTTTGTTTTATACAAGCATCACCAGCCCCTTCTTGGAGGTGTTTGTTCTTGCATTTGGACCTGTGGTCTAAGATCAGGCACTGCAGAGTTTTTCTACCAACCTTGTTGCAGGCAGTTCCCTCCTGAACATAAGCTCATTGTTCTCCAGATGTAATTAGACCAAGTGTTATGACAGTTGGTAGGATTACAGCACTTTGATGAATGACTTGTTTCTCAGAAGAGAAGGTTTGTGAAAACAAGACCATTCATCTCATTTCTCACTCATTTCCTCTGCCTGACTTCCTTCTCAAAGTATGCATATGGACTGGGATGTGAGCTGAGGGGGAGATTTTGGGATCTCCCACAGCCCTGCCCTGGATCAGGGTCATTCCAGAGCTGGCAGGAGGGCTCTCAGCTCCTGCAGGTCCCTGGTGGACATCCCCAGGAGACAGACCTTGGTGCAGAGTCCTGCAGGGCCCAGCTCCCATTGACTCCTGCCCCTGCAACACAGCCACCCACTCTATTCCCCATCCAGTTCTCTCCTCCACCTTTGCAGTAATAACACATTAAATTGTATTAAAGCTTGTGGGAGGTTGTAATATTGTGGAAGTCAGGGTGAATGGTGATTGGGGCATCCCCAGCTCTGCCCTTATTTGCAGCTGCAGATGTTCTCCCACAGCAGGCAGGTTGGATGAGCATTATTTTCCATTGCTTAGCCCATTCTGATGGACCCAAGCTCCTGCCTTCTCAGAATTCCAAAAGCAGCCTGTAAATTCTCACCAACCAAGGCAAAGCTGACTGCTCCCCACACCATCCTTTTGGCCTTTCCTGCAGTGGGTGCAGTGTTTGCTTTTCTCAGTCACTGGGGACATCCCCAGCCATGACAATATCTCAGGGATGACAGGAGTGGCCCTCTCATGACATTGGTCCTTCCTCACAGCAGCCTTGGGCACACCTCCCCTGGTGCTGTGAGCCTGGGGTGGAGAGATGGGCTGGGAAAGCTTCACTGTGTGATTTCAGAACCATTGGTGACGCTGCAGTGGAGGCCAGGGGCACCAGAGCCACGTCCCTGCCAGCCCCAGCTGTGCCCTGAGCCTGGCAGGCTGTGCTGTGCATCCAGGGCAGCTGACTTGCCTCTCAGCACACACCTACCTCCCTGCAGGGTGTTCTGATGCTGATTATCAATAGCTAGTGCAGCCCCTTCTCACCATGCTGGAGCTTTAGAGTGATTCCAAGGTCATTTGACCGTGGCTGCTTCTCCAAGGTGGTTGGAGAGAAGCATGAGGGCTTCCCTGTGAGCTTCTGCCTGCTGGTGTTAATCATTTATCTGTTTTCTGAGTAATACGTGTGTCAGGGCTCAAGACAGTGGCTTTTCAGAGGTTTGAACAATGGTGACCATCCATTCCACTTTACAGCATAGTTTTTTATCTGAAATTGGGTTTTAGGCTTTCCTCTGTTGAGCTCTGTGACTGATCTTAAAAGCTTCTTGATCTATTACCCAGCCCTATTAGATTCTACTAGACCACTCCATCACCAAGAATTGATTTCCCCCTCTTCCCCCCTTAATGCTTGAACTCACAAGGCCCTTAGGGCTTCTGGCTTAATTAAAAATTAAATTTACAGATCATTTCTCAAATCATCCCTTAAGCAGCCAGTAATAATGATCACCTCTGAGTGGTGTGTGTCACTGTCATTTTAATGTGCTGTGTGGTAAATAGTGATGTGTCCCCTCAGTGAACCCTGTGTGGAGCTAGCTGCCCTGGGCTGCTCTCTGTTTATTTATGTGTATAATACAGAAATCAGTGTGTTTTCAGTCCTGGGGATCTATACCACACTCCAGCTTCAATCACTTTTTCTTCTTGCCATAGCAAAAGAGAGAGCCAGTTGTCCTGCATTTATGAACACTTCTGTTTGTTTCGAAAACTATTTTCATCTCCCCCAGTTTTCCCTACAATTTGAAGATTTTTTTTTGTTGTTGTTCCTTTTGCTGGGAGAATCAGTTTCCAGAAGTCCTTTTTCTTTTAGTTGAAAGGAAACTCGTGTTCCATATGAAGGGAATAGAAACAAGCTGCCAATCTAAACTGGTACAGAAGGTTCTTGCTGTGATGCTTCACACTGCTGAGGTGCTTCAGTGTTGCAGAGTTCATGGCAAACAGAGCTTGCTACAAATCCCTGGTGGCACCTCCGGGGGTTGGGTTGCAGGACAGACTTTGGAGTTTACTATTTTTTGTTTTTCAGGGTTGTATTTTATTATAGGATGTGGGTGTAAGAGAGAGGTTAGAGATCTGAGGTAATAAAAAGCAAGAAGGCAAGAGAGCAAGAGAGAGATAAGAGGCAAGAGAGCAATTTTCTATTTACAATACAATAAGTGTTTTTTTATGATGAATATTCTGATTTTTTAATAACTAATTTAATGCAATATACTAATTTTTTAATATTTGCATGCAACTTATAGAAATTACTAAATTACTATGTTTTATGGCTTTTTTATCTGTAACCTTTATTTTTAGACTTTTTTTTGCTAGGCTTAAGACAGGATGTCTGTTGGTTTTTTGGTATTATCTAAACAAAGAAAGAGGCCTCAAACTTTAACATAACTATCTTCAGTGTCTATGTCAAACACTGCCAACATTTTTATTTTATCTATTGTTCCAAAATTACTTGCTAAGCACTCGTAAAATTTTAATATTACTTCCCCAACAGGCACCACCACACTGATGTGGTACAAATCCTTGTCTGCTCCAGCAGGGAGGGGAAGGGATGCTGCTGGACTTGTGCAGTCCTAAATAACACCCTGTTTATCTTTGATGGTGTGTTATTTCCCAGAGTAATGTTGTGTATCAAAACAGCCCAGAAACATCTGATTGCCTGTAAAAGAGAAAAACTGGAGATTGCAAGTGCTCTGAAGCTATTCTGAAGTAAATCTGTGTAACTGCACAAGATTATTTGGCACAGCTAGAAATTGTGTCTGAGGGCTCTTGTCTTAGATGTTCATGTTCCCAGGGTGTCCTGAGACCAGCCCAGTCCTAAGGGCACCTGTGCATGGCTAAAATGCAGCACTGCACCAGCTCTCCCACCCTGTCTTCTGGGATCCCTGGGCTCTAACTCTGCCTGATGTGAACTGCCTGGAACTCTGGCAAGGAACCCCCTGACTCACACAGTTTTCCCTGGGAGAAAGATCTGGGGTGGGTGAGAAGAGGAATTCTTGTGTGGGATCAGACAAAACAGTGATTTTAATTCTGATCTGTTATCATAAGGCATCTTCCCATGCCAGACTGAAAAGGATTCCAAGTGAAAAGCAGCATTAGAAAAAAAAAGAAAAAGGTAATTTTTGCAATGTTGGTTTTTTTCTCATTCTTTCACTTCCTCCTCCTCCTCCTCTGTGATGTTCTGGCAAAATCTCTGGTATCTTGCCAAGTATTTAGCAAGAAAATGGTTCAGTTTCAGTATTTTTTTGACAGATCCACCACTGATCATTCTCTGGAGTCTGCTCTGTCTGCTCAACAGCTGGTTCTGCTCAAAGAGTCTGCTGGAACTATTTGTGCACATTTGTAAAGGATGGCTTTAGATAATGCCACAATAATTGTAGAGTCCTGCTGCTTTGGCACAGTAACATTTTGCATTTGCTTTGCACAGGGATAAAGGATGATGCCAGATACTGAGTTTGGGACATGAGCTTGTCCTCCTTCAGTGTGACCTTGAGCTGCCCTGTGAGGTCATGGTCCTGTGGAGTGAGTTTTTCTGGGCTTTAGGGGAGTTTACAGTGGATCAGTGAGCTCTGGATGTTCCAGGGCTGCTCTGGGACTGGCTTGGAGCAGCTGTAGCTCGGGCCAGTCGTGGTGTTCAGATGCATGTCCCAGTGATGGATGCAGCAGGTGCCAGTGGCACAGGAACTTAATTATTATATTCTGAAGTGCCCTCTTGGGGTGCAAACAGAGCTGGGATTCAGAGGGATGGTTCAGCTCTTGGGGCTGCTGGGTTTCTTTGGGTCCCAGTGCTGAAAGAATGGCATCCAGGCCTGGTGCCTGTTGGATGTTCTTGGGTCCTTATCCCACCTTCTCAGGAGCATCTGGCTCAGCAGCACAGCTTTCCCTCTGCCCCCCAAGCTGAGCATCTCTGATCTGTGCCTGTCCTTCCTGCTGAAGGCATAGCTGGTGTTCTTCTCCCTGCTCTTTACCCTGGTATTCTCTGTATGGATAAAAATGCAAAGAAATTAATGAGTGCATATTAACAAATACAATTAAACCCTGCTTTCTGCTCTGCCTTCTGCTGTTTCTCCTCTCAATCTGTGCCACCAGCCCCACTTGCAGACCCAGTTCCTCTAATGCTGTGCTGCCTGGTTTTTTATACAGACTTGTGTAGGCTCATTTGATCTGGTTGTTTCAGAGGAAAACATTGAAGCAGCCCCTGTGCTGTGCCACACTGCTGAGTGTCCAGCACACCTGGGCTCTGCTGCAGCAAGATAAGCTGAGCAGCCCTTTCAAGCTGCCCAGCAGAGCTCAGACAGTCACCTCAGGGGACTGCTCCTCTGCTTGTCCTGCTGAGCCCTGTGTCTTGCCTCTAAGCTTGTTTTTCTCTCTACTGACTTGAAGTAAATTAGCTTCTACTCTCTTTCTCTCCTCCCTCACAGAAATAAAAAAAAAAAAAAAAAAGAGAGGAAAGAAAGGATAAGAGCTAGCTTGGAAACTGTTGCATATGTGAATGCAATTTTAAAGTAGAGTTCATCTGTTTTCCTTGGAGGCTGCAGTCAGTGTGTGCTGCTTTCCCTGCTCCCTCCCATGTCAGAGCTTCCAGCAGCCCTGGGAGGGTCCAGCTCTGCATCTGCACCTGAATCCTAATGCAGCCAGCTGGGAAAGCATCTCTGCTCCCAGCTTGGTTATTGCTCAGCCATGGTGATACTGCTGCCTGATTTATGTGGCCTCTCTCCTTCTTGCTCCTCTGCTGCTTGAGTACAGCCATTATAAAAGCCATCTGCAGCTTGTGCCTTTATTCCTTGGGTTTCTAGGCTGGCAGATGGCATGGACAAAAAAAGAGCCTTCCCCTGTCTAAATTAAGCAATAACACATCAACTTCCAATCACATTCTTATTATCACCTCGTGATCACACTTTCATAAAATCCCCGTTTCCACAGCTAAGCATGATAGATATTTCTCAGCCTTATGGCTTGTGTCTGAGAGAAGTCTCTGTGCCACAAGCCCTAAAAGGACATTTCAAGAAATTACACACCTGTCCTTGCCTCCTGCTTTGCAGTGTGAGCAGCTCAGCCCAGCCAGCCCATTTGTTGCTGCCGAAATAAAACCTGGAAAACTTCCCGTGTCCAGCCTGGCTGGATGGGCTCATTGTCTCCTGTGCCCTCATTTGGGGTGGATTTGGGCACCACTGCAATCCAGCAATCTCATCTTAGAGTGTTTATCTTGTCACCATAAAAAGCAATAATTTGATTCTCTTCGGTTACAGATTTTTTTTTCTTCATCTGACCTGCTGGTTTATTATCTTTTTCTCATTTGGCCTAATTAAAGTGCTGTGTGCAGCTTGTTAGATTAGCTGTGCTGCTGCATGGCTCTGGGAAGTGCATCTTCACTGATCACTTCAGCAGCAAGGCTGGCCCTGGGCAAATCATTTGTGGCAAATCACTTGACTGACTCAACATCACCTCCCTTTTTGGGTTATGAATTGTCTGTGGCAGATCACTGTTCCTGTTTCTCACCACGATTTCCCAGCTAACTCCTGTGACTAATTCTTGGGCTGGGGTTGCTCCCTGTGGCTGGGCACTTGTGGTTCAAGCTGCTCCAGCTGGACCTGTAATTTGTGGACGATGCTTTGATGTCTAACCACATCAGTACTTCGTGCAAATTCCAAATTTTCTTAGACATTCTGAATATTTTATTCAATCTTTCAGCTTTACTGAAGACTTGCTTTATTGAATGTAGGAGTTGAATACAAAATACAGAAAAAAAATAACTACAGAAAATGTTTGTTTTAACCCTGGCTATTTTATTATACACTCTTTTTTTTTTTTTTTTTTTTTTAGTATTCCCTTGGTTCTAGTTCCTAGTATCCCCATCACCCTATAAAACAAGCTGATTTTTTTTTACTCCTCATTGGTTTTGGCTGAGTGTGAGCAGGTTTGGAGCAGATTTTTTGCCAGCACTGGGGCTGTGGCTCAGCACAGTTCTGCAGGGTCACACCAGGGCCTGGCTGGGGCAGCTCTGTGCCTCCAGGTGAGAAGTGATTTCTCCCAGGAGGAACCTTTTGCTGTGCAGCAGGGGATAAGTTACAGCAAAAAAATGAAAACAAAGAGCTTAGTTCCCTCTGCACAGAGCTCTAATGGAAAAATATGCTGACTATTTTCTGCTCTTCCCTCAAAAGCTGAGGTGTTTGTAAATTCTAAGCAGGTACTGACAGGTGACTAATTTATTTTTGTCAGCTTAGCAGCAAAGCCTCCCTTTGCCACCAGGTTCATTTGTTGTGGCAGTGTGTTGGCTGACATTGAGATTCATCTGGGTTTTTAATGCATCTCAGTGATGCAGCACTATAGCTATTCAGCTGCACTCCCCTGTTTTTCTTCTAAAACTAATTAATTTCTAATTTCTCCCCATTATTTCCTTAAGCTCTGTGTGCATCTGCAGACAGGCATTTGCAGTTTTCCTGAGGTGGAAAGCCTAAAGCTGCAGTTTGGAGGCTCATGAGGTCATTGCTGACTTCCAGCTTTTTTTTTATTTTTACAACCCAAAATGCAAGGGGAAATGGAGAGGAATAGAGGCAATTTGATTTTTTTTTTCCTTTTGTGGAAGATGCAATATGCCATTGCTGAGAAAGATCAAGACTGATGTGCCATCAAGGCCATGAGTGTGTCAGTGGGTGCTGAGTGAGTCAGTGACAGCTCTGAGCTCTGTGCTGGCTGCTCCAGGCAGGTGTGAACCAGGGAATGCCATGGGCAGCACAGGGAAGTGTGAGCAAAGCACCATCACCCACCTTCTGGGGAGACTGGGCATCCTGCTATTGCAGTAGTCACCTGGGAACAGACCCAGGGCTGCTCTGAAAGGCAAAGTTAAAAAAAAAAAAATTAATACCTGTTGGGGAAGATGAAACAGGAAAGCCTCAGTTACTGAATAACTATAAGACAACAGGATGGCCAGCTGAAAGTAATCCTCTCTTGACAGAACAATGTCTTCTGCTGGAGAGCAGGTCCAAAGGTCAGAGAAGACTTTGCCAGGGTCCAAAGAGCAGTTTTTAAAGTGTAACACACTATGGGAATGTAAGGATTCCTATAGGCTGTATGCAAATGCTACAGAATTTGTATCTTGTATTACATTGGTTAGTGGCAATTAGAATATTCATCATAGAAGAAAATTTATTGTCTTGTAAACGGGAAATTGCTCTCTTGCTCCTTTCTCTCACCCCTCTTACCCTCCTCCTGCTGTCTTACTCTTGCTCCTTTCTCTTACCTCTTCCTTTCTTCCTCTCTTCCTCTTCCTCTCTCCCTTCTTCTCTCACCCCCTCACCCTCTCATCCCTTTGCTCTTTCTCTAACCCCCTCTCACTCCTTGTCCTGCTCTGTGCTGCAGCTGGCAGCACTCAGCAGGACTCTGTGCACTTTCACTCTTACAATAAATGTAACAGGAACTTTCAGCTTATACAGAGCACATGAGTTTTGTCCCTGGGGACTGTTTATCCCAACACAAAGACTCCTGCAAATCCCTTTTGTATTTCTTATGCAACTCCACCATCATATGAGTGAGGATCATCCTCTTGCCCTGCCCCTGCTGTCCCCTGACAGTGGGTGTGATCCCAGGGCCAGCAGGCTCTGATGAGCCAGGGTCAGCCTGGCACTGGCTGCAGAGCTTGCCCTGGGCAGTGGTGCCAGGGTGGCACCGAGCTGCTCCCCAAAAGTGTCACCACAGTGGGCTGGCAGTGCCCAGAGCAAGCCACCTGTGTATTCCTGCCCTCACTGATGTCAAACAGCAGCTCCTCCTCCAGATGTGCTTTGCTCTGCTGGTGGCTCCCATCAGCAGCTCTGAATCCTGCCCAAAATCTCCAAGCATCCCTTGTTCTGGGGGAGATAACTCACTGCCCTGCCTCCCTCTGCCTCATGTGGCCAAACATCCACTGATGCCACTTTGACAGGTTTACTCATTAGAGTTCCTTGTCAGTCTCCAGCAGGAGCTCATGGAAAAAGCCAGAGGACAGGGCAGGCATCACCTTGTGCTCATTTGTGTGCTGTTTTCAGCACGTTACTGTAAATAAGCACAGTTGCACTCTTGGAAATTATTGGTTGAGGTTTTTTTGCACATCATTCTCAGGTAAAGCAAACACAGCAATGGCTTGAACAGGTCTATGTCCTTTCACCTTCATGCATAAATTTAAAGCAGCTGGAACTTTTTATTTATTTTCAACAGAGTTGCTGGAAACATCTAAATGTTATTAGTATCCATGTTGAAAGGTATTTTTATGGCACATTTCTAGACCCTTTAACTTCAGCAAAGCATTGAGCAGCTCAGGGTGGCACCATCTCAATTATTTGTCCTCTGTGCATTCCTCCCAGCCCTCAGCCAGAGCCCCATGCTGGCCACACATCATTATTAGACTGACTCCACAGCACTAATTGACACAGAATGAAATTCAGAGCAGGAAACTCAGAGGCTTTAGCATTCAGTATGAACAGACTGCAAATTAGTGTTACTGCTGTAAAGGTTAACTGAGATTGAAAACTGTTCTATTGCTGCCATGTAAGCTGAATGTTTGCCTTTTCTGGGAAATAACCATGATTGGCATCTGAGGAGCAGAGGGGGTGCAGAGGGAAGGAGATCATCTGAGCCTGAGGAAATCCTGAAGCAGATTGCATATTAATGTCAGCTTTAACCAGAGGTGCTCACTTGAACTTCCCAGGCAGCTGTGAAACTCCTGAGCTCTTCAAAACACCCCAAATCCTGCATGGAAGGGAACAAGTAAATTCCAGCTCAGTGAGCTGCAGCTCTGGGACATCTGCAGGGTAGAACTGAATGCCCAAAGTGTACATGGGCACAACGTTTATTTCTATTTTTTACCTTTAAGTCACAGATTTGTATGACTGAAAGAAAAAGTTATGGAGCAAGTCTTGCTTTTCAGAAATTTGTCTAAAGACCTCCTCCTTTTTTTTTGGCAGATTTATGTTAAGGGTTTACTGCAAACACCAGAAGCATCTAGAGTTGAGTCCATAGAAAATGTTCATTTTGGTTTGGGGTGAACAGACACTGAATGTTTGCTGCTGAAAGCAGACCACAGCAGAATCATCACCTGCATTATGCAGATTTTCTCACATGATAACAGGGCAATCTTTTCCATGATTACAATATTAAAATTCTTAAAACTATATTTTACCTTCAGTAACAGTCTGCAGCAAACCAAAAACATCAATTAAAGGGTTAGCAACACATGTAAAATCCAATAAAACAGTTACTACTTACAAACAAGCTCATTAAAACAAGCTCATATATATAAAATATCTTTTTTCTTCCCAGGCACTGTAGTGGCAGCTGATCCAGACCAAACACACAGCCCATGTTTCAGCTGCAAGGGGAATTTCCATATGGCACGAGGTGTGATTTCTGATGGCATGCACACAGAGCCAGCAAAACCCAGAACCAGAGTGCTTGTGAGGATGCATGGGGATGCCAGAGGTGGGGCAGCCTCCCCCCAGTGCTGCTCAGACAGGCTGAGGGCACAGCTCACTAATGACAATGTGCTGCACAAGCTGGTGAGGGCAGGGAAGTGCTGTGGAAATGGTTCACCAATTTCACTATAAAGGAATGGAATGGAATGGAATGGAATGGAATGGAATGGAATGGAATGGAATGGAATGGAATGGAGTGGAGTGGAGTGGAGTGGAGTGGAGTGGAGTGGAGTGGAGTGGAGTGGAGTGGAGTGGAATAGAATAGAATAGAATAGAATAGAATAGAATAGAATAGAATAGAATAGAATAGAATAGAATAGAATAGAATAGAATAGAATAGAATAGAATAGAATAGAATAAGAAAAGGCCTATTTTTCAGAAAAACCTGTGTAAATGCTGCCTCACACCCTGGATTTTCAATTTTTTCCCCTGCTGGCTCCTTGCTCATCCATCAACAGGAGCCCTTCAGATATTTGACCCCACTTTGTGAAATCTGCTTTTCCCATCTGCAAGTTCAGTGCCATGGAGAGCAGGTCTGGGTCCTGATGTGGAGATGAGTTTTACTCTCATCATTTCTGCAGAAAGTGGCACCTAAAAGCCAGAGTAGGGTCTGAACCCCTCTCACATTAATTCCTGCTGTCATGGTCTTTAGCACCAAGTTTTTAAAGGTATTGGACTCAATATGAAAGTGGCCAAACACTCTGCACCTTGCACTTGATAATAAATAAGTCTTGTTTATAATTATTAGTGGAAAGTTAATTCTGCATGACCTGCAAAAAACATAAATGCATTGCTGCTTCCAGCCCTTTGGCAGGTGCTATGTCCAAGAGTGGACTTAAGATGGGTAATTCCAGCTCAGAAATTCATACCTAAGAGTGTCTAACCTCTTCTTCTGTCAGCTAAAAAAAGGAAAATAGTCTATTTTCACTTAGCTGTTTTCATTTTTGTTTTTCTTGAAATTCATGCCAGTGCACCAATTAAGTAATTCCTATCTCAGTTTTAAGAATAATTCATAGGGAGATCCTCCTGAGTTAAATAATCTTTTTGTGAAAGACTGCAATGGAAATGTCTGTCTTCACTGTGATCAGACACAGCTGAACAGCTGCATTTCATCAAAGATGACTTCATGCTATGATTTGCTCACAGCAGCCTGTGTCGTGTCCTGTATCTGCACTATTAGCTTATCAGGAGATGGGAAAATAATACAAATATTCAGTGATGAATTTAGCACGGACATATTGCAAAACACAGATGCTGAATCTCAAAACTGTGAAATGAATGGTTCACAGGGTCTGATATTATCCCCAACATTCAGAACATGTTTTGGTTTATTTCTGAATGAAAATATCTTTTTCCATTTTCAGCATTTCCCTGGTGTGGGAAGCACGGACCATGTCCATCTCATTCAGCTGGATAGCTTTCCAAAGCTCCACACTTCCCTCTATGATTTCATCTAATTCCTCCTGGAGGTGGGTTTAGAGCTCCTGCATTGAAATCCAGTGTTTTCCCTGTGCCCCCTGCTTCCTCCCCAGTGCTGTGGTTTGCATGTACTCTCATCACTAATAGCAGATTTGGTTTCATGCCATGCACAAATTCTTTTTCCAAGAACCATGCAGTAACATTTTCTGTCATGTGGGGTTTGGGTTGTTGGATGGCTGCAGGACAGACTCAGGAGCTTAATATATTCTGTTCTTCAGGTTAGTATTTTATTACAGGGTGTGGGTATAAGAGAGAGCTTAGAGAGAGAGGTTAGAGCAAGAAGGCAAGAGAACAAGAGAGAGCAGAGACAAGAGAGTGTTTTTTTGCTTACAATTTAATAAGTATTTTTTATGATGAATATTACAATTTTCAATAACTAATTTAATGCAATATACTAATTTTTTAATATATGCATGCAACTTATAGGGATTACTAAATTACCATGTTTTATGGCTTTCTTATTTGTAACTTTTATTTTGAGACCTTTCCTGCCAGGCTTGGGACAGGATGTTGGTTTTTTGGTATTTGTGCCATTTGGTATCATCTAAACAAAGGAAGAGGCCTCAAACCTTAACATAACTATTTTCAGTGTCTATGTTAAAAACTGCTAACATTTTTATTTCATTTATTGGTCTAGAACTACTTGCTAGGCACTCATAAGATTTTGATATTACCTTTCCAACACTGTCACTTTGCTTTTTTGGGTCATTAGTGTGTGTGCCTTCCTTGCCCTCCCCAAAGAGCAGAGGGATGAGGATTGGGCACTTAAACCAGTGTGTGCTTCAGGCTTGTGGCTAGGAGAGGAACATGTGCACCTGTGAGTCCTCCCTGACTAAATAAAAGGATGCAGCAAGCCTCATGAACTCTTTGTAGTCCCCAGGAATGGCACATCACCGAGGCCAAGTTGTTTTCCCAAGGAAAGTCAAACCATGGAGTTGATTCACGGGTGTCACCAGTGGGCAGCCTTCATCCTGAGCATTGATTAAAGCTCCCCAGGATGTTTTCCACAGCTGTAGAACACCCTCCAAACCAGCTGGTGAGGAGTTCAGGTGCCTGGTGCTTGTTCTGCAGCAGGGCTGGGGAGCAGGTGAAGGGCAGGATGAGATATCAGGGGTGCCTGAAGTTTTATCTCAGTTTATTGCCATGGCAGGAGGATGCCATGGGGTTTAGTGGCTTATGTAAATAATTTCATGCTACAGCTGTGTTGCAGTTGCTTTTCCAAACCCAAAACCTGGCTGTGGCCCTCTGTCTGTGAGCTCTGAGACACACCCTGGGCTCCTGCACACCAGGCTCAGGAAAATACTGAACAACCTTGCCCTTAAAAGAAAAATAATCATAAAAAACCCACCATAGTTTGGGTGCAGTTTTGCATTGAAGAGAGATTTTTAAAACAGGGTGAAATCCAATGTCCTTCAGAAGCTGGTTTTGTTTACCTCAATCAGTGCTAAAATATTCATTAAAGACAGCAGAACTGCTTTGTATTATGCAAAGAAACTTCATATTAAATGTTGTCTGTATGTGTTCAGCATATGAATACATTATGTTCTTAATGCTCAGACACTGCAAATAGTTGTTGTGAAAAAGGATCCTGATGACTTTCTAAAATATGTATTTGATTAAAAAAAACCAACCTCAGGGATATATCAGACCTCTGGATAATTTTTATATGAAAGACTGGCTAAAACTTCCCCCCAGAGTTATTCCAGAGGAATAAATTGATCTAAACAGAAAGTGTGAGATGGACAGAACCAAGCAGCTGCTGTATCTTTTCCAACAGATGTTGTCTCTTGTTGCTTTTGGTTTTGCTTTTTTGGATTATGGCCCTTCCTGCTGGGCTGGCTCTCCCCAGGCAACACCTTAGCTGCTGTCTTCCAATGTGAAGGAATCTCAGGAATGTCATTCTGCTGGCATTAGTCACATTTTCCACTGAAGCAAGTTAAAAATGCTTTGCAAAATGTTTTCTAATCCTCGGCCTAAGAAGCTGGGGAATTCCAAATTAAAGTTGGCTTTGGACATGTGTGTTGGTAAATGGCAGATTGAGCTGCTGCCCTCCCAGCCTGTGTTTGTGTCCCACTGGCAGTGTATTTCTTTGTAGGAAAATATGTCTGATCTGCAATATATCACATTATTAGGGTGGTTTTTTTCCCCAGCAGATTGTCATAATATTTTAGGAAGTTTGTGTTGATTTTGCTGTCAGGAAATGAAAGTGAGATTCATGAATCAGTACAAACTAATTGGGCACAGAGATAAATCTGGTTTCTCTAACAACAGCAGTGTTAACTCTGGAGTAACTGAGGGTGGCTGGCTCCTCATAATCAGCTCTGGTTGTGGCACTGAAGAGCAGCACTTGTGAAACTCACAACAGCATCTAAGGATTTCTGAAAGAGGAGTAAAAAGACATGACCTGATAGCCACTTAATAAGGCAATTTTTAGTCAAAATATTGTTTTTCCCTTGGAACTTTCCCATTCAAGTTTCCGAATTGGATATTTTTTACTATTCTAATAGACACTTAGTTATTAATGCCATTATTGAGATGAAACTGTGGTGAAAATTTCCTAACCATTTTTATTCATCAAGTGTCCTGAGCACATTCTTCTGCCTTTTGTCATAATCCTGTATGGAGCTACTTGCAAGTGAGCACTTTGCTATTCCCCCAGTTGCTATAAGTCAATGTGATGGAAAGCCCTAAAATATGATGGAGTCAAACAAATTCCAGAGGAAATAATGCGAAAAATATTATTTGGGGCAAATGCAGATCTTAGTTTTGGTTTTACCTGTCCATTGCTGCATTAAAAAACTATTCAAAACTATACAGAAATATGCTTTGGATGTCTTCAGCCAGAAAGACACTAGAGCCATGCCATGAATATTGCCAAGACACCAGCTTGGAGCCTGGATTAGTTCTCACTTCAGACAATTACTCAGCTGCAGGTTTTTCTGTGGCTGCAGTGATGGATGCTGCAGGGGGGAAAACACCCTTCAAACTTCATGCCCAGCTACTTGAATGAGAAGGGTAAAGAGTATTTATAAATGGTCCTGAAATTCTGAGAGAGGAGAGAGGTTTGCAGGACTGTGAATGCATCTGTCCTTTAATGGAAAACTGGGGTATAAATCACAGTTGGATGACAGCCTGTGGAAGTTTTCCCCTTGCCATGAAAGGACTCTCCTCCCAGAGAGGCTTGCTCCTCTCTCTGCTCTCCCTTGAACTCTTTTCTCTGTAAATTGAAAATGGGACATCTGTAATGTGGAGACGTTCTGGCAGGCAGGGTGTCAGCAAATCTGTGTGTGATGCTCTTGTAATGATGTTTTCTAGTGGCTGCAGCTTTTGTCAGATGAGCACGGACATCCATCCATGGTAATGTGCCATAAATGCACAGCACAGCCAAATCTGGGCAGTGCAGCACATGGGCTGGAGAGGATTTAGCCTGGAGTTGAGCATTCAGTTTGTGATAGCTCTTTCCCTGGCCATCCCTACTTTGCTTTTATGGGCCTCAGAATGAGTGGGAGAAAGTGTTTGCTTCCAGTGGCCCCTCCATTGCTCAGTGGTGCTTTGGCTTCTGGTGCTGTGCAGGCCTTGCTGTTGGTGGTCATCATCTCCCCCATCCCTGACACCCCATTCTGTTCTCCTTGGTCTGAGCTTTCCTGATGGGCTGTGCAGTCTGGACCAGCTCTCCTCAGCTCTCATTGCATATGTCTGATGGCAGATGAGCAGTGTGCAGCTTGTTGTCCCAACAGAGGCAGAGCCTGGCTGCAGCCTCTGTCTAAAGCTGAGTCTAAAGCATCACTGCAGGGGTTTGGTTTGCTTAATGCACGTCCCATAACTGAGCTGCTGGGTGAGGGGGGCTGGGCTGGCTCCTGAGGTGGTGATTTCAGCAGCAGGATCAGCACAAGGTCCTTCTGAGCAGCTCTTAACTCTGGCTTCCCTTCTGAACTGCTGTTGTACCCTGGCACTAACTCTGCTGCTGTTGTGAGGAGGCTGATGGAGTAGCACTGGAATAGTCAGGAATGCAGGCAGGAGCTGTGCTCACACCCTGTGCACCTCTCCAGCTGCCATCAGCTCACCAGGGAACACGTGGCAATCTCCTGGAGGAGTACACTTCTGCCTCAGCTACAACCACATTTAATCTGATCTTTTTGTGGCACACTGTGACAGAATGCTGAAGTTTCCTTGTGTAGATTTGATTTGTTATTTTCACCATCTGACTGCTCTAATCTGTCAGATTTATGATCTAATTATTTTACTTTACTGTTAGATCCCAAATTAATTAACACTGCAGTGGTGCTGGCTCATTAGCAATATTCATTGGGGTCATCCCACACACTAAAGTATATCACCAACCTAAGGACATGCATTTCCTTTTTCTATTATCACATTATTCACTTGTCCTTGCTGCCTCAGGGGCACCAGGAGGGCCCACTCCTGTCCCACTGCATGCTCTCCATCACCATCAGCTCCCAGGTGTGCTGCTGCAATGTGTGCTCCTGCTGGGCAGTGTCATCTCCTGCAGTGCTCACTTCTTCCACTTTCCTCTGTGCAAACCATCATCCCTGATGTCCCTGTGGGAATCAGCTGATTCATTGTGCATGCAAAAGAGAGATATCTCCCTGAATTCTCCTACTTTTGGTATCAATCTGTCAGTTGTCAGGTCTCCTGAATAACATCTGGCTGAGTGTGCTGTTTCTTTATTTGCTAATAAAGCCATTTTCCCTCCTATCATCTTGAACTGCTACTGCTCAGAGCTTGTGTTTTCTTTATGTTGTGGCTCTGAGACTCATTTCAAAACAAACCTCTCAGCCCCAGTTGTGGTGGGATTGTCTGTCAGAGATGGTGTTTATCAAACACTGCAGAATATTAACCCCCAGTCCCTTAAAGTGCTCTGTGTCTCAGACACTTCAGGAGCCTCTTGGCTGCACCTCATGGTCTGAGACAGCCACAGACTCCTGTGCTGGACTCCAGATATTGCCTCAGGTTTTGAAAAATGTCTTTCTTTGGGAGGTTTTGACACCTCTGCCCTGTGTTAGATTAAGTGAGGAGGAGCTCTAGTGAAGTGTTGCCATCCTGGTGGTTGTGATTGTGCTGGGCTGTCTGCAGAAAGCCAAATTTGCATGGCTGGATTGGCACCACTCTCCTCACCTAACTCACACTGGCAAACAAAGCCAGGAGCTTCCTCAGGTTAATGCTGTCTCTTTCAATGGTCAGCTCAGGAATATGTCCAGAATTTCCACTTTCACTGAAATTCTAATTTGGAATTGTATTTAGGATTTCAATTCTGATGAGCTGTCAGAGGCCTGAAGGGAAAATAGATGTAAGCAAGTAATTCTTGATGCTAGAGATATTAGGGTTACACAAAGAAAGTTACTCTAAGATTTTGGGTTCCTTTAAGGGGAGGCAGATATATATGTAATAAATGGAGGGGAAAAAAAATCTTGAGCCTTTAAAACTTGCAAACAAAAGCACCCAGATCCCTAGTACACCTCAGTCCATGTCTGTAAGCAGTTCACAGCAATTGTCCAAAGTTCCTAGGCTGGGATTACAAACAATTTGGAAACAAATTATTTATAGAGAGGAAAGAAGGTGTATGGCATCCAAAAGTGTAATAAATCCTTTGGAGCTTGATCTGGGGTGAAGGAAATGCTTTGGAATGTCTCCAGGTCAAAACAAACCTAACAGGATTTTGATTTAGCAAGACCCAACCCCTGCTGGCCCTACTGCCAATTCATTAATTGCAGCTCCCAGTGCTCTGCTGGGAGTGTGCCTGGTGTGAGGCTCCAGCAGTGGGATTGCACTGTGCTGGGGAATAAAGGGATAATGACACTCTCTGGTGAGCCCTTTAATGGCACAGTTGTTGGGTCTCAAGATGAGAACGGCAAAACCTCTGTTTAACTAGAATTACTTTCTTTATATGAGAGAGGGAGAGACTTCACTGGATGAATTTGTCTGCTTCCTGCCTTTCATTAGCAAATAAAAGCTTCTTTGTGTGCTGGGGTGGGTTTTACTGAGGCAGGGGACCGGGATCAAGGGCTGCTGTTTTCTCTGGATGCTCCCCCAGAGCAAGCCTGAGGAAACACCAGGACACTGGGATGCTGCAGGGCACTCAGACACAGATTGGGGCTGGCAGCTTCATGCCCCAGGCTCCAGCAGAAGTCTCAGTCAGGAACTATTTTTGTTTAAAGCATTTCTCACCCTCTGCATTATTCAGGCCCCTTTGCAGAGTCCCTGCTGCACACAAAGGTTGCTCTGTGCCCTGCTGGGGATGGAGAGGGAGCTCCTGTCCTTGCAGCCCTCCCTGCAAACCCAAACAGCACGAGGACACTTGGCACTGAGCAGTCCTGCCCTTGGGGACGGTGCAGATGTGCCCAGATGAATTCCACACTGCCTTGCAGGGTTCCAAATGTCTCCAGGAGCCTCAATAGCTCTGTGCTTTAGATGGAGTTCCAAGTTTATAGCAAAGTTTCATCTGGCAAATGCAATATGAGGTCAGACCAAAGAAGTGATTTTTTTAATTTATTTTTCTTCCTTTTGTTCAGGAAAGTTACCTGCAAGAAGCATCATGATTTTCCTAGAATAGTCTCTCATCTTGGGGTGTTTTGTTGGTGTTAGAGGATCAAAGTGTCTGTTGCATTATGCAGGCTGAGAGGTTTATACAGACATGAATCTCCATTTATTGTCCCAGAAGGATGTTCAAGACTATTTTCTAACTGGTAACTAAAGAAAACAAGAATTTCTCTGAGATTTCTTGTGCTTTTGAAGAGGCCCTGTATCCCATGGGTGGTACAGAACACAGTGAGAATTGCACCAGAGCCAGTCACCAGACTGGAATATTGCTGTTCTTGACAGTGTCCTTAAGACAAAAAGCCTTGGGTGCTCATGTTGGTTTTAATGATGGAGTTTCTTTAATTCTGTCATGGATGTAAAGGTGACAAAAATGATGCACTGAAAGAAATGAAAAGAGCACTCTCAACCTTTCCCTCCTCTAAATCCCAAGTGTCCATCCCTGGGCACCATGGGCACAAGGGGAGGCTGGAGCAGGGAGATGCTGAGCAGCTCTTGAGAGCCCCCAGAGCTTTGCTGAACCTTGTTCCTGATTTTTTTTTTTGCTGCATTCTCACTCTGCCCTTGGGTGTCTGGGGTTGCTCTGCTCTGTCCTTGGCCTGAATATCTGTGATCTGAAACACTCTGTGGGGTGAAGAGGATCAGAAGCAACACTGTGGAGTGGTGTTAAAAGATATGCTTTAAGAAGCACACAAGGAGGAGCAGGAATCTTGTACAGAATGATTTCCCACAGAAAGGAAAGTCGTGCACTGAGCCCTCCTGAGCTGAGTGTGAGTCAGAGCCTGCCAGGCACACTTGGCCAGGAGAAGGGCAGTGCTGACCCTCAGCTCAGGATGATCAACTGCTCCTTGAAACTCTTCTGGAGGTGAGTCACAGCTCTGCCTTTGCTCTGCAGCCTGTGAGCAAAACCCGTGATGTGGCAACAGAGGGAGTGAAGGTTCTGGCCACGGAGCACCAGGCTTTTAGTATGGGTGAAAGCTGCCAGACTCCTGAGCTGGGCAGCCTGACAAACACTGTTTCACATCATTTTGTGGAGAAAAGAAAAAGATTTTGGAGTGGAAACAAATCTCATGTGATTTTACAATTTCAAATTGTGACAGTACCCAGTATTTTTATTTTTGATGAGCTGTTAACCCTCGGTGAGAACATGAATGCAGTGGTTCCTGGAGGGGTGGAGATGTGTCTCTGCAGCCTGCTGTGCTCTGCAGGACTTTCCATGACTTGTGGCTGCAGGGAGGGTGTCTCTGGTGCCTCAGGTGGGGTAACCCAGTGGCTGCTGCCCTAGAAGGGAGGCTGGTCACCAGCAGGTGTGGGGAGGTGTTATGGGCACAGGGTTCCTCTGAGCTGCTGCTGAGCCCTCCTGTGGCATCAGCAAGGGCAGCACTGCGTGTGGCTTGTCAGACATAGGGGCATTGGAAACCTTGCAAAGATGAACCTTCAAATACATTGGGCCACTGGGAAATTTTGAGTAAGTGCATGATGCTGTAAAGAAAAAAAAGATAGTGGTCAGAAGGGGAGAGCAGAGTTTCTAAAAGCTCCAACACATCTGGAAGTCTGAAAAAGATTAAGCAGCATTTTCCTCTGTTTGTATGTGCTGAGCTCTGCCACAGAGGAAGATGACCAGAGGGACTTTTGTTGGAGTGAGAGCCCTGATGCACTTCACATGTTTGGATAGTGCTCAGTAAAACAGAACCTGGTCTGGTTTTGGGAGTGCCATCCATCTCAGTTTTTAACTGAAGCATGTGGAAGATGTGTGGAGCTGCAGCAGAAGTGATGAGTGACTGAGGCTGAAGCATCTGTCTGGAAATTTTGGCAGGACTGATGGAGATTGTGATGCAAGACTGGAATAGGACTGGGGTATGGAACAAACCAGCCTGGGATGATCTGTTGGAAGATCTTGAGCTGACCTGTGGTGTGACCCTCAGCTTCCCATGGAGCACAGGCTGCCAGGGACCCCTGCACTGGGCAGAGCACCTGTTGGGGAGGGAATAGCAAAATCTTATGAGTGCCTAGCAAGTAGTTCTGAAACAATAGATGAAATAGAGATGTTAGCAGTATTTCACATAGACACTGAAAATAGTTATGTTAAGGTTTGAGGCCTCTTCCTTTGTTTAGATGATACCAAATGCCACAAATACCAAAGAACCAACAGACATCCTGCCCCAAGCCTGGCAGGAAAGGTCTGAAGATAAGGGTTACAGATAAGAAAGCCATAAAACATGGTAATTTAGTGATTCCTATAGGTTGCATGCAACTATTAGGAAATTAGTATATTGTATTAGATTGGTTATTGGAAATTAGAATATACATTATAGAAGAATACTTATTGGATTGTAAACGGGAAATCTCTCTCTCTCTCTCTCTTAGCTCTTGCCCTCTCTTACCTCTGATCTCTAACCTCTCTCTAAGCTCTCTCCTACCCCCTTGCTCTTATCACTCCCCATGCTCTACACTCTCTCTTACACCCACGCCTTGTAGTAAAACACAAACCTGAAGAACAGAAAATAGTAACTCCTGAGTCTGTCCAGTGACCGTCCAACAACCAACCCCCACAGGCACCCAGCACACTGATGGGTGGGTACCAACAAAGCTCAGGGAGCTGAGGAGAGGATGTGGAGCTTCCTGCAGTGCTCAGTCACAGCCTGCAGAAGCTGCTGCCTGCAGCACGAGCATTTCAAGCTCCATTGTGGTGCTGCATGGGTGATGGCAGCCTGAGCTGCACAGGATTAATCAGATTAATGTTATCACTGCAGCAGAAGATGAATGGGCTGGGAACCTGAAAATGAAAGGGACACATACTGAGTTTAAATGGAAATTGATACACAACCCCATGTATTAGCAGAGACAAAAATTGTAGTACTGCAAAGGGAGCCATATGGGGTGGAAGGTGAGCAGGTAAAACTCTTTGGTTTTCAGGGATCAGCTAAAGGAATGTGAGCCAAAGGAGACAAGGGTAAATAACTGAAAAAGATTTTGCCATGATAACATGTTGTTGTGTTTGAGTAGATTGAAGTCCTTGGTGTTTTTAAATCTGGGAGTTAGTTCACTGAAAGGTCAGTGGCTGAGTCTCTGAGAGGGAATTTAAGGATGTCTCCAGGGGATGAGAAAGTCTCAACAGAACAGCCTAGAGCTGAGAAAGCCCTGAAGCCATGTCTCAACAGCCTTTCCCTTCTGCTGTGGCAGGAATGAAAAGATGAGCTGAATTTCTACTGTTGGTGTCAGATACTGAAAATAAGTGTGTTCACTTTGGCTTTTATTGGTTATAGCAGGAGAGAGAAATGGAATATTTAGCTAGTGCTGGAAGAGGTAAATTAAAAGTGAAATTTCTCTACTGCTGCTGAAAAAACTTGAATTGCTGGCTCAAGAGGAAGCAGAGCAGAAAGGGCTGCTCTGGGCAGTGCTGCTTTATCTCCCTTGCACCAAACTGCTGCTCAGCACTACACCTGCAGCAGAGCCAGGATCAGAGCTCTGCTCCCAGATGTGGAAATTGGGGTGCTCCCCGTGGTTTCTGGGGTGCACAGCTCACAGGAGGGAGCTCTGGGAGTCAGCTCAGCAGAACTGGCTGTTCTTGCCCTGTAGAGGCCTCTATGTGTTGGAAGACCTTACAAATATGAATGTTTAGATGCTGAAAATATGGAAACCATAAGCGAGATTGAAATGAAAGCCACTTTTGAGATGCCAAGCCTTAGTTACTGAATTACCATGAAACAATAGGATGGCTCCTGAAGGCAATCCCCTCTTGATAGAACAATGCCCTCTGCCAGAGAGTAACTCCAAAGGGCACAGAGAGACTTGTCAGGGTCCAAAGATTAGTTCTTAGAGTTTAAAATGTAACACACTATGCTAATATAAGGATTTCTATAGGCTGTATGTAAATGCTATAGAATTTGTATTTTGTATTAGATTGGTTAATGGAAATTAGAATATTCATCATGGAAGAAGATTTATTGTATTGCAAACAGGAAATCACTCTCTTCTTTCCTTCTCTTTTCTCCCTCCTCTCTTCTTTCTCTCTCTCTCTCTACCACCCCTCCCTTTACCTCTAATACCCCTTCTTGCTCTCTTCTCCCTCTTCTTTCTCTCCCCCCTTTTATCTCTTTTTGTCCTGCTCTGGGGCTGTGCCGGGCAGCCCCTAGCAGGATCTTTTATAATAAACTGCAACTGTAACCTTGAGTTTATACAGAACATTGAGTTTTGTTCCCAAGCGTCTATCCCGACACAAAGACTCCGCAGAGTCTTGACACAAAGCCACAGCCTCTTGCAGAATGACCATCATGTGCAGGCTGGCAGTTTGTTAGAGCAATGGATGGCAGCATGAGCCTGGCTGCTTCTCCATCTCAGAGAGCTGTGTGTGTTAGAGGGGACACAAACCAGAGCAGAGGTGGGATCAGAGGGAGCAGCAGCCCCAGAGACAGGGATGTTGGGGGGGAATAGCAAAATCTTATGAATGCCTAGCAAGTACTTCTGAAACAATAGATGAAATAGAGATGTTGGCAGTGTTTGACATAGAGGCTGAAAATAGTTATGTGAAGGTTTGAGGCCTCTTCCTTTGTTTAGATGATACCAAATGCAACAAATACCAAAGAACCAGCCTGGCAGGAAAGGTCTGAAGATAAGGGTTACAGATAAGAAAGCCATAAAACATGGTAATTTAGTGATTCCTACAGGCTGCATGCAAATATTAGGAAATTAGTATCTTGTATTAGATTGGTTATTGGAAATTAGAATACTTATTATGGAAAAATACTTATTGTATTTTAAATGGAAAATCGCTCTCTTGCCTCCTCTCTCTTGCTCTCTTGTCTTCTTGCTTTCTATTACCTCGGATCTCTAATCTCTCTCTCTAAGCACTCTCTTACACCCACGCCCTATAATAAAATACAACCCTAAAAAGCAAAAAATACTAAGCTCCTAAGTCTGTCCTGCGACTGTCCAACAACCCAACCCCACACAGGGATGCTGCAGCACATGGTGCTCCTGGTCTTTGTTTCCCTGCAGGAATGGGGACTAGAATTCAGCTATTCATGTCCTTGCTGGTGTTGGAAGGCAGACATCACAAGGGCAGGGGGGTTCTCAGGGATTTGCATCCCAGTAAAATGTTCTGCTCTTTCCATCTTTGAAGGGAGCAGGGACAGAGTGAGCTCACATATGCAGATGAGGATGGACTTTAGTGGCAGGTGAATTAATCAGGCTTGCTGTGGACAGGAGCTTCTCACACAGAAAATATGTGATTTCCTCTCACTCTGCTCATCTGAGTGCTTGGACAGGGTGTGAGAGAGAGAATTACATTTTCTTTCTCTTTGGATTTTAATTATTTAAACTTTTTATCACAAATGAGTGGGAAATACATTTATTTCCAGAAATGTGTTTGCAGGATCTCCTGGGAGGCATTGCAAACACTCAGGCATTCAGGCACACCCCACAAAGAATAAATGGGGAATTGATAGATGTGAACAGACTGTAGGTCTGAATAATCGTCCTCCCAAATTGTCTCCAGGGAATGCTGTTAGAGTCTGAACATTGTGGGAGGAGAACTAGGATTTATTCTGTGAAGATTCACTTACCATAAATAAATAAAAATAAATAAGTAGACTAAATTAGTAATGAATAGTTCAGCCAGCTCTAATGCTAAATAAACACACTGAATTGTAATGAAAATACTAAAGCCTGTTTGAACTGGAGCTAGAAATCCAAGGAGAAATAACTGTGTGGCACTTAAATTAGCACTCACCATAAAATATAAATATATGACATAAAATATAGATTTTTTTTTTCTACCTCGTGAGATTTTAAAGATTCATCTGTTCCCTATGTTTGGAAAGCTTCAACTAGACACTATTCAGTGCCATAGAGTGACATAAATCACTGAAGTGTTATAAAATCCCTTGATGTATGCTCTTGGACAGTAACAATATTTGTAGAGGCTCTCATGGGGGCGCATTTATACTGATAGGAGGCTGTTTTAAATTCATACAGTTATCTCCATATAAAGCATTTTTATAGGATTTTCCACGCTATGGGGGGTTGTGTGACTTTAATTATACAACTCAGACTGTATTGGTAAAACTTCTAGGCAAAGATAAGCCCTTTAGCAAGGCAGAATCCTGCACTTGAATTCAAAAGAAAATAATTTTCTTCTTGTGAGTTCCCCCAAGAAGATTTGTAGGAATCAATATCTGCTCTGCAGGCAGGAGAGGCAGTGTGTGCTCCAGCCCTTGTGCTGGCCTGACTTCCCTTGGGCTGGTTCGTGGCTGCTGAAGGGCCACCAGGTACTAGTCAGCCTTTTGGGCCACTTTTTTTCATTTATTAAACTCTGCACTGGAGCTGCAGACTGGAGTGAGAGTCAAAGACTTTAAAGCAGCTTGAATAAAAGTGTGCAGTCAAGGCAGAGGAAAGCAAGGTGCAAATGGAGCTCCCAAAAACTGAGTGTTCTCTCTGGAGAAAGTGCAGCTGCCCTTTTATTCAGGGCAAAGCCCTGGGGTGATGGGCAGGACTGGCTGCAGGGGCAGTGGATGGGCTGGGGAAGACCAGCAGTGCTGGTGTTTGGGTCTCCTTGGCTTTTTGACCATGAGAAACCAAAAGCACTGGAGCTCCAGGGGCAGCTGGAAACTGATCTCAGTATTCCAGTGGTGGAAAGAAATGTCTCAATGTGCAGAATGGCACCTCTGTGGCCAGTTTCTGGCAGTGATGGGGAAAAGAGCTCTCAGGAGTGAAGATTCAGTAGTTCACTTGATAAAAATAGGATTATCTCCATCCCTAAGTTCAGCAAAGCAGCTTTTAGAGGCAGAATATATCTGCACTCTCTGACTGCATTACACAACAGAAAGAATGTAAGAACTTAGAAGAAACTAATAAGGTATGTAGCATCCCAATGTGAACTGAAAATGAAAAAATGAGAGAGCTTTTTGCTTTATTATAATAACATGGAGCAGAGTGCAAGAATGGCTCTGCATATGAAATAGAGTTAGGAGGATAATCAGCCCAAAGCTCATATGATCCTACAATGGAGGCACCAACACTGGAGGCAGGCAGGAGAGTTAATAAATTAAGGTGCAACTAAAAAAGATTCATGGTCATTTAACAACGTGTCAGGGCTCCTAGAGAAATGAGCATAATGTATTTAAGTC
This sequence comes from Luscinia megarhynchos, assembly GCA_034336665.1. Lineage (NCBI taxonomy): Eukaryota > Metazoa > Chordata > Aves > Passeriformes > Muscicapidae > Luscinia > Luscinia megarhynchos. Next base: position 1,157,314 of record CM067577.1, on the reverse strand, counting down.
TAACATGCAAACAACTTTAAACAGGAAAGAATAAGGGAAGGAGAAAATGGGAGAAGATTTATTGCAGCAAGTAGCTGAGGTCAGCTTGCTTTCAGAGGAGAGCAGGAGAGGCAAATGGCAACTCCAGATGTGCCTGGAGGTGGCTGGAGCTCTTCACCTTCCCTCAGCAGGAGGTAAAAGACATTGAGGAGGAATCTGGATGCCCTTCAGGTGAGTTGTTCAGGTGCCTGGGTGTGGGGGTTGGTTGTTGGACGGTCGCTGGACAGACTCAGGAGCTCTCTATTTTCTGTTCTTCAGGGTTGTGTTTTATTATAAGGAGTGGGTGTAAGAGAGAGCTTAGAGAGAGATGTTAGAGATCAGAGGTAAGAGAAGGCAAGAGATAAGAGAGGGCAAGAAGCAAGAGAGATATTTTCTGCTTACAATCCAATAAGTATTCTTCTATAATGTATATTCTAATTTCCATTAACCAATCTAATACAATATACTAATTTCCTAATATTTGCATGCAACCTATAGGAATCACTGAATTACCATGTTTTATGGCTTTCTTATCTGTAACCCTTATCTTCAGACCTTTCCTGCCAGGCTTGGGGCAGGATGTCTGTTGGTTCTTTGGTATTTGTGGCATTTGGTATTATCTAAACAAAGGAAGAGGCCTCAAACCTTCACATAACTATTTTCAGCCTCTATGTCAAATACTGCTAACATCTCTATTTCATCTATTGTTTCAGAACTACTTGCTAGGCACTCATAAGATTTTGTTATTCCCTCCTCAACACCTAGGAATGACTAGATGGGATTTCTCACCTTGAATATTCCCAGAGCAGTCACCTTCTGCTGAAGCCAAAAACCTCATTCATGCCATGAGGAGCAGCCCTAGCCCTCCTACCCCAGGTGTCAGCTCTAGGACTTGGCTGCTCAGCCAGCATTCACATGGGTTTGGGATTTTTTTTGGTTGGTTGTTTTTTGGTGGGCAGGTAGAGTCAGCCTGAGCCATCAATTCTTTTATTTTTGGCTCCTCCTGCATTGTTTTCAGCTTGTGAGAAGTTGCTGTGTCTCTTGGGTTTGCCACTGAGGGATGATAATCATCAACCCATCTCAGGCAGGACAGATGCAGCCAGCAAGTATCCATCCTGGGAATCCATCTCTGTCTGCAGACCCTGCCTGGGTGCTCCAAGAAAAGGACATACAGCACTATAAACAGTAATTTTAAACTCTGCCCTACAGCAAGTGGGGTGAGCTCACCTGTGCAGGTGATGGGAAGGGCTGGCTGGGTGCTGGGAGTGCTGTGGGAGATGTTTAAGGACAAAACCCCTTTTTGCTGAATGAGCAGCCAGGGGCTGAGCCCTCTCTGAGCACAAAGCTCTGCCTTGCAGAGCTCCAGCACAGCTGGGCACTAACCTGTCACTGCTGCTCATGGTGAGGAAAAAAGGGAATAATTCTATTTCTTACAGTAATATTGCTGCTCCTCTGAAAGCATGTATGTGCCTAAACATGCTCTCTAAGATCTGTATTTTAAATTATACAGAAGTGAATACTATTAAAGAAAACCTCTCCTCTTATTTTAAATTTTATTTTATGGGATTAAAATAGAGACATTAATTTCAACATTTAATGGTTTTACTGTGGTGATGTTTACAGCCCTTCCACATGCATTTTTTGTGACCTGTTTAGCATTTACTGTCAGTGCTGTTCTCTGAAACAGGCTCCTAGATGACATGGACAATTTATAAATACTTTATACAGTCAGAATGTATTTATGCAGGACAACGATTTGCTTGGTTATTTCCAGAGGCTGAACCACTAACAGTTACATTAGAGAGACAAAAATGACTGAACTTGTGCTCAAGAAGGGCTGCTTTGGGCTGTTACCCTAATGAATCTACTACTGCTAGATAAAAATAGATAAGAAGTTTGAGCTTCAGGTTTTGACTGCTTCAAAGATACCTTAGAAAAATGAAATATAAGGTCTTGCATCTTCTAAATTTGATGTAAAACTTCACTGCTGTCAGCAGCACAGGTGTGAGGCTTGGGAAGAGTTACAGTGTGAGAAATATTCTTGTTCTTTGCTTTATGAATCAAGTGTTTGATTTAAATTTATAAATATACTTTATAAATCCCTGCTTTAAATCTCTTATTTGAGGCAATAAGTCATCTTGTGTCACAGAGCTAAGTCTAAAAATAAACCTAAAGGAGGAGCAGCTGTAGGCAAATGTAAGCCTGATCCTGCACACTGGGATCCACCCAGGGAAATCTCTCAGCAGGATCAGTTTTGCTGTCAGACCAAACAAAAACTTGTCTAAATCATGTTTCAGTGATTCTGCAAATATCTGAGTGAGCTGAGCAGGATGGTGGTGCTGCCCAGTCCAGGCAGGTGTGTTACTTTGAGTTTGAAAATAACCTCTGCAGTTAAGCTGTGAGTGTAACTGTACAAGAGATTTGTAGGGTGGAATTTTGGTTTGATTACTCTGTCCAGATGCAGCTCCTGGAGGTGTGTGCCAAACACTGGCTGGCCCTTTGCAAATCCTGCAAAGTTTCTATGTTGTGAAGAGCAGAGCTTGCTGCAGCAGGGCCAAATTAACACAATTGCAAGTGTAAAAACACCCCTTTCACAATTGCTGCCATTTCTCACTGCAGTAGGGATCCATTAGGATGCAGCACAGGTTTGCAGAGCCCTTTTCCCTCCTGCTCCATCATCCCTGAAACTGCTGCAGATCTTCCCAGCAGCTCTGCTGGCTTTGTTTGTTTGTTTGCTTTCCATTATCCTGCTTGTTCCCCATACTTTGAGGTCAGCAGATGACCAGCATATCTGCCCAATTTATTCCTGTGTATGACAGAAGAGACCTGGGTCAGCCAATGAGCCATGAACTTCTATTTCTGTTTGCTGTGGTTGCACACCCTGCACACTGCCAGTCATCCACCATATTGATGAGATTAGCTGGTAATTAAAAACCCAGCCAAGCCAGGCAGAGGAAGATGACTCAATTAGCAGAATGTCACTGAATCTAATTTACTTTGCTTATCACAGACTTATTCTCTAATGAATTAGAAATGAAGAGCAGGACACCTTCAGAGGGAGATGGAGGGGCTTAAAGGCTTAAATGCTTTCTAACCCCTTTGTGGCCAGGGTTTGGGTTGCAGGGAGTGTGCTGATACTGCTAATCACACAAGGGCTGCTTCCAATACCTGTGTCCTGAGGGAGGGTGAGCAGGGAATACCTGCTGCTGGCTATTTCATGAGACTGAAATAGGCTCTGCTTAGGTCAGACCTGCCTTTCTTTATAAACCTGCATGTGAGTAAGCAGGGCTTTGGATGTTGCTGGAATTGTGCTCAGGGATGAGCTCTGTGATTGTGAGTGTGGTGTGTGGCCAATGAGAGGATGAGGGATTTCCTGGAAACAAAAGCATGTCAGAAATAGACATTTCCCACTCTAATGAGTATTTTAAGGCACTTCTCAATGCTTTTTTCATTTCAAATATGATGTTTGGATGATTAACAATTGGAATAGCATATTTTACTGGAGCTCTTTGCAAGTACCTTAAGAGACCATTGGACAGATGTACAGCTGAATTTGTATGTAAAGTGGAGACTATAAACCATTATCTCTGCTGCTCTCTTCATAGTAGATAACAGAGCACATTATGGCAGATTTAAGAGAGGATATTACCAGGCTCTGAGCTTTTAATCTGATCTGCATGACAAAGCCCACATGGCTCCATGAGCATTGCAGGGCTCGTGGGGAGCACGTGGAGGTTGGATGTGCTGGTGGCACCATGGGATCAGGACTGGGGGCTGGGACTTTGCACCTGTCACCTGAGCTGGTGTGGCACTGACCAACAGCCTGGGAAAAGCCTTCTCCCTTGGCAGAGAAAAACCATGGGAGCAACCATCTCATTCTCACACCTTTGGTCAAGGAATAATAGATATAATGCAAAATATGAACCTTTTAAAGCTTCTAAAGCTGTTTGGGAATCTCTCTCCAGAGACCTGATGTGGGGGTTGGTTGTTGGACGGTCGCTGGACAGACTCAGGAGCTCTCTATTTTCTGATCTTCAGGTTTGTATTTTATTATAAGGCATGAGTGTAAGAGAGAGTGTGGAGCATGGAGAGTGATAAGAGCAAGGGGGTAAGAGAGAGCTTAGAGAGAGAGAGGTTAGAGGTAAGAGATTAGAGGTAAGAGAGCGATTTCCCGTTTACAATCCAATAGGTATTCTTCTATGATGAATATTCCAATTTCCAATAACCAATCTAATACAATATACTAATTTCCTAATATTTGCACGTAACCTATAGGAACTACTAAATTACCATGTTTTATGGCTTTCTTATCTGTAACTCTTATCTCCAGATCTTTCTTGCCAGGCTTGGGGCAGGATGTCTGCTGGTTCTTTGGTATTTGTAGCATTTGGTATTGTTTAAACAAAGGAAGAGACCTCAAACCTTAACATGACTGTTTTCAGTGTCTATGTCAAAGTATGCCAACATCTCTAGTTTCAGAACTACTTGCTAGGCACTCATAAAATTTTTCAATTCCCTCCCCAACAACCTGATGAGAATGGATGGGGTGGGAAGCCTTCTCTATTTCTGTCCTGAATCTGTTACCAAGGTATGAGAAATGTTGGTTCAGTGACAGTAACTGTCCCTAAAATCCCCTACTTTGACCAAATTTATAATGCAGTTTCTGCACAGAAGAAAAAGACATTCAGATGTGGATTGCTGTGCAGAGATGGACACAGGTACTTTGCAGTCTCTCATTTTACACGTCCTGCTAAATGTCCTGCCATTTTCAATCCCTGTTTCCTTGTTTCTTTCCCCAGTAGTTCTCCATTTTACAGAAACCAATTTCTTTAGCAACATGCAGTCATTAGAGAGCTGCTTGTCTACAACATCTGGGTCCAACAAACCATTTCACAGGGGTTTGACCATTGTAAACATGCCTCTATAAACTGTCCTGGAGGAAACAAAATTCAGTAAGATATTCTCATTAAGCTAATAATGGCAAGGAGGTCTTCCTCTCCACTGAGTCTCTGGGGTGGTGGTGCCAGCAGCTGCCTTGCTGCCCACAGCTCCTGCTGAGTGGGGATTTTGGATGTGCACTTGCTGAGATCACAGCTCTGAGACTTCTGTTAAACTAAGTGAAATATATAAATTTATGATGACCTGTAGCACTAATATTAACAGTTATTAATTCAAATGTAGCTCTGCTGTTAATATGATGATTATCCTTGCTGTCATTAGTTGTTTTGTTTGTTATTTGTGTTTGCACACATTGCTCCTCTCAGGCATATAAGCCACAAAGCCCAGCTCAAAATCCCTACAGAACTAGATCTGATCTCCTCCCACTGAGCAGAAATTATTCCCTAAGTTTTTCTGGTGACTTTCTGGAGGGAAAATATTGTGAATTCCACACTGGCATTCCAGTTGGGCTCCAAGAAGAGTAAGATAGGCAATGAAAGAGATCTAATTGTCATTCATTTTGCTTTTGGGCTTAGCAGCTGCAGAGGCTGGGACTTTCCCTGGCTCCTCTCAGTGAGGAATTTTTCACAGGTTTGGAGCAAGGATTACAAAATTCAGATAAGTTTAGCATGGCTCTGTTGTTGCAACTTGGAGCTGGTGTAGTGTTAAGTACAAGTGTTAACACAAAGAGGGGGAGTGAGCAGAAGTGGTAGAGAAAGCTGGGGAGCTCCTCAAGGATAACTTCAGTGCTGTGGAACAGAGGGAACAAGAGGGATGTAAATCAGCAAAAGTTATGGCAGCAGAGGTGAGGCTGGGCTGGAAATGTGAGGAAGCTGCAGGGATGTGTGCTGGGTGACAGCTGGGTCGTGGCTGGGTGCTGCAGGTGATGTGCACAGCAGAGGAAGGAGAGATTTGATATTTATATTTATATTTATATTTATATTTATATTTATATTTATATTTATAGTTATAGTTATAGTTATAGTTATAGTTATAGTTATAGTTATAGTTATAGTTATTTATATAGTTATTTATATTTATTTTTATATTAATATCTATATTTATATATTTGTGTATATATATAGATATTATATTTATATATTTTTAACATATATATTTATTTATTTATGGGCAGGTGTGAATGTCTGAACACATATCAGTTAAGAACAAAAGAAAGCGCATGACTCAAAGCCAGTGGTATTAGAGGAACTGGTGGTTTTAGGCAGTGTAAATCTCAGGGAAGGGACAGATCAAAGGGGAGGGGCATCCCAGGATTAGGAGTATTGAACAAGGGCTCTCCCCTGAGGCACTGGGGTTGTAAGAGTCAGTGCAAGTTCCACTCAGAACCACTGAAAAGAGCTGTTCAAACCCTTCCTGAGCCCACTCACACAGCATTCCCATCTCCCTGGGATGCCCAAGTGCTTTATAAGTCAGATACACCAGGAAAAGGTCTCTGCCATCCAAATATTTATTTTGAGCGATATCACTGGCAAATACAATGGGTAAAAGGAGCTTAAACCTCTCTGGCCTGTGTGTAAAACAGTGGCAACCATCTGCTCTGGTGTTCTGGAGTATCTTTTTTAGATTTTATCCTCCATGCATGGCCCTCCAGAGCTCCTTGAGGGATTCCAGGGTCCCTCTCCCCTCAGCCATGGCTCACTGAGCTGCAGAGCATCTGGGGCAGGCAGAGCCTGGGTGGGTGATGAGGCACAGGAGGGCTTTTTACTGCTCCAGTGGGAGCTACGGATGAGCACAGCCAGGGATGGTTCTGTCACCGCCCCGAGGGTCTCTCTAGCCCTGAGACCCCTCAGAGAGCACATGCAGGTGGGCAGGAGTCTGGATTCCCTCGAAGTCACCAGCAAGAAAGCTTCTGGAGACGACCTTGTGTTGTTTCAAAGCTGTTTATTTGTCTTATCTTCCAAAATGTTTCAGTCAGCCCGACACAGGCCTGCTCTGCAAGGCGACCATCACAGAACTCCCCCTGGGTGGGCTGTGCCCGATTTTTTATACTTAAAACTACTTATACAATGTTTACAGATTCTTTCCAATGCCATGCACTCTCTTTGCAATGTCCAGTTCTTTCCCCATCCAATCTGTGGTTCCCAGGATGCAACCCCAACATGAATGGCAGGAAGGAGAAGGAAGAAGGAGCCACCACACCCAAAATCCTCCATCTTGACCACATGGGCCTTAATATAAACAATCCAAAACCCCACTAATTCTACATTCTAACATTCTAATTCACACTCTGCTTGTTCTCACATTTTGTGATTCCTCCCCTCAGTGTTGGTAAATTCTCCCAAGGAGCCAAGTCCAGCCCCTGGGCACCATTTGGGGGTCTCAGAGGGGTCTGCCATGGGGGTTTTTGCATCCCCCAAAGGAGCCAGGGGGACACCCTGGACTCCCACAGGTTCCACTCACACCTGGCAAACCTGGCACCAGCAGTGTCACTTTGAACTCTGCACTTGTCAATTGGTGGCAGGGCAGCTCAGGCTGGGTGTAAAACAGGGTGTGCAGTGCTCTGCCCCACTCCAGCCAGGATTTACAAGGAAGGTGTTTTCCTCCATCATCTGAAAAAACCCAGCCAACTCCTAGAAAACCTACCAAAAAGCCCCCAGACCCACAAAAAACCCTCCCAGGAGTTGTTTTACTCACCATGGAGAGAGTTAATGTGGGTTTTGAGTGCAATAGGATTATGATCCTTTAACAATGGTCTCTATCTGTGTTAGCCAAATAACATTTCTGCCTTTGACCCAGCCTCTCAAGGCCTTCCACAGATGAATACCAATGACCCAGGCCTTCATTATCCCATCATTACACAAATCCTGCTGTTAATTTATGGATAGGAAAGAACTAGCAGCTACATAAGGCTCCATCAGCTGCATAATTACTGCATATATTATAAAACAGCAGCAAATGCTGCCTGTGAATACAAACCATCTCTGCTCATTAGAAACGTTGCAAGAATTAATTAATGAAGGTGTGATTCTGCCATTTGGAGCCGTGGGTATTGTCCCAGTGTGCTCTAGATTCAGCTGGTTTGGGATTTCCAGTGGCTTTAATGCAGACTGCAGAGAAACTTAGATGAGCATGTGGCCTAAGCCAAAGCTGAAGGAGGAAAATTTGGGTGTGGAGCCCCCAGCAAGATGGATACATCTTCATTGTCAAGCTCTTGAGATGCAGGTCTGAATCCAACATTTAAAACAAATGAAATGATCCTGTAATTCAAACAGAAGAATGAAAGGATTTAGGAATTTTCCACAGTGACATTTGTATTCTCAGATTAATTTGCCAGCACAGCTCATAACTTCAAAACTTTGTTTGCTTATGTAGGAGAAGAATGTGCTCTGCTAGACTGGCTGTAGTGATTAGTTAAATTACTCATACATCCATTATTTTAAAAAGTTTCTCTTCTGCTTTGCTATATTTGTATTTATACAGTGCCACCTGATAATAACTTTCTGCTTGAATGATGGCCACTAATTCTGTGTGGGGCTCTTGAATGTCAATCAGTAAATAATTGAAACCCAGCTCAGTCCTTTGGATGTGTGTGAGCTTTCATTCCATGTTTCCTCTGTTGTCATGGGGAGGGGAATTGGGCTTTGGTGCCTGTATCAGTGAAAACCACGTGGAAAATTTCTGTAAAAGGGAAAAAGCTTCGCTGGTGGGAAGTGATGGCTGGGAATACTGGAACAGAGGGGGTGAAGCTGAAGAACTGCTGCAACTCTTGATGCTAATTTTGGAGGAGCACTGGAGCTCTGGTGGCAGCCAGACACAGCAACACTGATCATGCCTTTCACCTGGATTTCTAACCAGCCAACCTGCTGAGTCAAATCTGGCTTGAAGGGTGGAAAAGCTGTGTTTCCCAGGAAAGAGAGTGCTTACTATTTTCAAGATAACCGAGTTATTTTGAGTCTGTTGCTACTTTTTTAGGCAAAATGTATGTTTTGAGCAATTAAAAAAAATCCAGCTTTGACACTGAATATGCTGGTTTTGTTGGCATTTTGCTTGTGGACACATGTAAATAATGTTTGTTTATTCATACTTGAGTTATGGGCATATTCCTCTGGCCATTTTTTCCCAGTAAAAGACCACTTCTGCTTTCCTGCTGATGGACATTGTGAGAGCCATGGTACCACTTCTTCCAGAGTGGCTTAAAATAACTCATTGTTGAAGCAGCCACAAAGGACCAAAGGCAATCTAATCCATCAGGCAGGAACATTTTCAGTTTGACTATTTATTCCTCCAAAATAAATAAAGCATTTCTTCATTAGAATGAGAGGTATACATGGAAGGTGATCAAATTTGATCTGATAAAAAAGATGAAACATAGATAAAATTTATGTATTACTGATCTGGAAGGCATTTACCTTTCTTGATGATCCCCATTTTCCAGGGAGTGTGTTTATTAAAGATACAGGCTGTGAGTTTGTACTTATATTTGCTTCTGTTTCTCTCTTATGTGCTCTCTGGCTGACAGAGACTCCTCATTTCAAACTCCTGTTGCCTTTGAGAATTGTCTTCTCATTTATTTACTTTCACTTTGCCTGCTGAAAGTCCCTATTAATAGTAAGGGAACAGTACCATGCCAGCATTGTCTTTATTGGGGGCTTTACAGAAGTTGTCAGTTTAACAATATAGCAATAAATTCCATTTAATGTAAAGCAGGACTTTCCCCACAGTATCTTTAAGTGGCTCATTTTGTCTTACAAATGTGAAGGTCTTGCCTTGCACTGACTTGCCATGGTGAAATATTCCAAATATCAGATACGAGGCATTTTTGTTGTGTCTTAGGCTCTGTGCTGTCAGGATTCAATTTCATTAACAATTTTCATGAATGTTTCTGGGAAGGAGAAAAGAATACTTCTTTACAAGTATTGTCTCTTCTCTTGCAGCTCCATTTGGGTTTTCCTGTGTATCAGATGGGGTGCGGGGGGGACCCAGAATTTAATTTAAAATCTTTGACTCATTCTCTGTAATCTCACCCCATGCTTTTGATAGCTCTGATGCATCACTCATTTTAAAGGCTATGTAAACACAGCCAGTTTTATACTGCCAATAAAACGTGTTGGTGAGCTCACTGAGAAATTCCCAGATCTTGGAGCCAATAATGTTTGAAATACATAGTAACCTCTTTATTGCAATGTTTTACACATCTACAAAATTAGGTTACCAGTCAGTAGCTAGCTGTAAACTGCAGTGCTGCAAGATAAACCTGAAATAGTAAATATTGTATATTGCACTGTATGATCTTTTTAATAGTATAATTTTCAAAGGGGCCTTGGAGAGAAAACGCCTGCTATTTCCAGCTTATTATTGAAATACAAATAGTAAAGATCCATAGCTTAAATGGCTCTCTGACATATGGCAATTACGCTGATTCTAATGATGACTAAAATCTAGCTCCAGCTAAACGCTAATAGGGGTAGCAGCCCTAATTAAATCCACATTTGGGTCGTGCTGTTGGTGCTTGCTGGCCATCAGAGCAGAGCTCTAGCTGCTGCCTGACCAAGTGAAGGGTGTTGGTTCCTCAGGGCTGCATCCAGGCACTGAAATCCCTGGTGATGGCTGGAAGGGGTGGTTCTCTGTGCTGGAGCTCAGGAATTGCCAGGACATGGTGTGGACAGCAGTGCAGTGACCTGGTGAGAGGAGCTGTGTTTCTGTGGTCAGAAATGTGAATTCTGTCCCCATCTGTTAAACCAGGTGGGGCAGTGACCCTTATCTCCTGGCACATATCTCCTGCTAATGGGTCAGCGTTAAACCAGCTGGGGCAATCATCTTTATCTTTCCCACAGCCCATCCTCCCTCCAGGAGATATCTCCCGTTAATGGGCCATTGTAAAAAACTGGGTGTGGCAGTGATCCTTATCTCTGTGGGAATATCTCCCGTTAATGGGCCATTGTTAAAAACTGGGTGTGGCAGTGATCCTTATCGTTGTGGGAATATCTCCTGTTAATGGGCCATTGTTAGAAACCAGCTAGGGCAATCATCTTTATCTTTCCCACAGCCCATCCTCCCTCCAGGAGATATCTCCTGTTCATGGCCCTTGAGTCCCAGGGCATGACTGATAAAATTGCATCATCCCACTGGGAGATGCTCCAGCCAGGGCAGGAGCCAAGCCTTTCCTACCCAGATAAAAACTGAGATTTTGGACACCAAGGAACCTTCTTTGCACTGGATGCCAGAGGAAAGCCAGACCTTTCCACATCATCCCTGGATCTTCAGAGGAAGACTGCCCCTTCTCCAGGAGCACTGCTCCAGCTGAACCACATCTGCCACTGCAGGAGGATGCAGCCACCATTGAATGGGACTGCTGCCAACACCCTGACTGACTGACGGGTGTCAGCTTGGATTCTGACTCTGGCAGTGTTTTGGGATTGTTCTTTGTAGTACTGCATTTCTATTTTAATTTTCCTAGTAAAGAACTGTTATTCCTATTCCCATATCTTTGCCTGAGACTCCCTTAATTTCAAATTATAATAATAATTTGGAGGAAGGGGGTTTACATTCTCCATTTCAAAGAGAAGCTTCTGCCTTTATTGGCAGACACCTGTCCTTCAAACAGGACAGGAGAACTCCCCATTGAGGGGCAGTGCTGGGAAATTAGCGGTGCAAGTTAATCCCAAAGATCACCTGGCTCTGGCTGCAGCACAGTTTTGTGCCAGCACAAAACACCACTATGGCTTTAACCCTTTGCATTTAATATCCCTTTTTATCCTGCAAGAATTCCTTCTTCCAGAGATCTGTTTTCAAGCTGCTCCAAGCCCTTCAGCACTGAGGTGAGGTGTTACATTTCAAAGACAGACACTTTGACAGATGAATTATTCTCAAAAAGAGTTTAGATACCACTATTAGTGAGAGAAGGCTGTAAAGGAATTACATTTGCATGTTCTTAATGTTCTCAAAGAAAGTGAATTCTGAATTTTGTTGGAGAGGATGGTGAATTGGAGGTGGGTTGTGCTGTACACTCAGTTTGGAGGGAGCTGGTGCTCAACCACTCCTCTGGCATCTCTCCCAAACTGAGGCCATCCTCTGCTTCCCTGTACCACTGAGCTCCAGACCATTCACCCCTCTTAGTTCCACTGAAAGAGTCAAACTGTTAAAATAGTTGGGGAGGATGGTTTAAGAAACCCTTCACATCACAAATTGCACAGTAATGAAGTTCTTTGCAAGATATATAATGAAGAGCTTGCAAGTTTCTGTTGGTAGCTGAGTAAATCTGTAATTATCAACTCTGCAAGGTAGAAATTTAGGATGAGAAAGGCTGATCTGGTGCTATAAATACCTTGGTTGATAGTGTAATATAGATCACATGTGCCTCTCTTGAGAATTAGAGCTAAGGTGCTCACATTATTACTGCCTAAACTGGAAAGCCTTAGCCCAGGAGATTTGAAAACATGCTCTGGCTTGCTGCTCATTCATGCCAACTTCACACAGACTCTTCTGGCTTTTGGTCACTGGAAAGGCCAGGGACCAGAGAAAACTGAGAGCAGGGTCAGACCTTCCCTCCTTCCAGAAGGCTCTGATAAACAATTGGTGCCATTCAGGGCTGCCAGAGCCTTTTGGCAGAAGACTTCTCCCTTTTTCTTTTTCTGTGTCATTGACACTGAAGCATTCATTCTTGATATTCCTGTCCAGTTAATGACTGCTTGGAGCAGCCCTCTCTTCCTGAGGAAGCTCAGAGGGGCTAACCTAAGGCCAGCCTCAAATTCATCGACAGGGAGGCACTGTTCCATGGGTTTGGGCCAGGACACTGAATATAAATAATGATTTCCTGATCCTAATGGGCAGAGGGAAGAAATCTAAGACCTTTCCTTGACCTTCTGCAAGCTCAGCCACAAAAAGCAGATATTGCTTTTCTGTCAAAAGGGAAGCAAGGTCCAGAGATATCTAATAAAATAACTTATATTCCTTGTTGAGACTCATCTAAAAGAAAACCTCTGCCCTGAGATACTGAAGTAATGTTAAGAAGTCTTTTTTTTTCAGTGATATTCACCATCTATTTTCAAAGATTAAGTAAATATATTACTTTACTTCATATCACCACATCCCTGCTCTCTGTCTGACTTTCTCTACAGGTGACTGAAGCAAGGCACATGTGCTGTCAGTGTCTAATAGGCTTTTAATCATCTCTAGCTGGAAAAGAAGCTTTGTTCTAACCCACCTTAGGTTAGGTAGGGTTAGGTAGGGTTAGATCCTGCCACACAGTGCTGTAACTCACCTGTGATTTGTGATGCTTTGGACAGGACTGAGAATCCACCCTGAGCTTGCAGTGCAGAGGTCGAAAGCTCCCGCAGCACCTCCTGCAGTGACTTAAGCACCAAGCTCCTTTTTGGGGTGTTTTGGCTTTCTCCTCCCGGTTTCTGCCAAGGAAGTTCCCTCTGTCTTCCAGGACTTGCCAAGCACTTGTCCCCATTCTGGCAATCATGCATAAAGAGAGATGAAATCATGAAATGTGCATGGCTGGGTGAGAGTTTTTTTGTCTTTTAAAGAGGTCTGCTTGCCTTCCCCACAGTGAGGCACTTTGAGCTCTGTGGATGGAAAGCCCAGCACTGTGTAGAACAATGGAAGCCCTGACACTGTCTGGGATAAATCCTACAGGATTAGGCAGGCCTGAGATAATTATGGTGCTCCAGCAGAGGAAAGAGGCAGCAAGCTGCGCAGACTTCTGAGTTTTATCTGTTCTCTTTTTGCATCAGAAGAGGAACTTTCATGCTCAGTTAGTATGAAAAATATGTAATGAAACTCTACAGCAAGTAGCTGAGAAGCTGAGTAACTCATTAGTACTTCTGTCCTCCAGTTATGTCTCAATTTGTGCACCCCATCAGGTGCTGGTTAAATCCCCCATTATTTTTGTGTTTCCATCCACTACTGCAATAATCACTTGGATGCTTTTGAGGTTTGTCTGGGCTGCTCCCACAGTGCTGAGAGTGCAGACTGAGCTGCCTTTGGGCACAGTGTCCTGCCCACAGCTCTGTGGTTTCCAAGATTGCCACTACCAAAGGTTGTCCTCTCCCTTCCCCCAGGGTTGTCGTTTGCAGTGAAGCAGAGATGGAATCTCAGAGTGGCTGAGGTTGGAGCACTCCTGCTCAGAGCAGGGTCAGGTACAGAGGGTTGCCTGGGGCCATGCTCAGGTTTTGAGCATCTGCAAGGATGGAGACACCACAGCCCCCCTGGGAAACATGTCCCAGTGTTTGCCAGAGAAATCAAACATAAGATAAACAATTCCAAACCTTTTCCTAGGTTTAAATGGATTCTCCAATATTCCAAGCAGTGCCTCTTGTCCTGTCACTGCAAAGAACCTGGCTTAGTGTTTTTACTGCTTCCCATCAGATGTGGGAAAAATTTACGTGTATTAGAGAGACACTGCCACCCTGAGCCTTCTCTTCCCAGCCTGAGCCAACCCATCTGTCCCAGCCTTTCCTCACGTGAATGATTCCAGCCCTGAATCATTTGCTCCCCTCTCCCAGCACGTGTGGAATGAGTGGGTTTCTGTCATTTGTGCAAACAGGACTTTGTGTAGCTGAGCCTGGTGTTAGCTGCCAGCACCAAGCACACCATCACTGTATTTATTGCTTGTTGTAAATGTGCCTGTAGGCTGCTGAATTCCATGGAAGGTTTGGATACTTAATTCTGTGCCACCAGCAGGAATTAAGCATCCAGCTCTGCCTCAGGGTCTGGTCCTGAGGCTCTTAGGTCAGTGTTGCTCAAGAGATATTCAATATGATTCAGAGGATATAAATCACCATTGTTCTCTTTATCTGGAAAAAGGGTTGCTTTGATTTATACCAGCTCAGGAGCTGGCATGCTGTTTGTGTAGCAGAGTGCAGCATTCCTCCCCAAGCCTGTGGCTCACAGTGATCTGTATTCCACTGCAGCCTAAAGTTTTTTCAGAATTTGGGAGCCATTTACAACTTCAGTGCCATGCTGTGACATGATGCATTGCTTTGTAAACAGGGCCTTAAATGACTGAGGTCTTAAATCCATAAACTGACTGAGGCTTGGCAACACTGAAAATCTCTTTGCCAAATAACATGCATTACAGTACCCTCCAAACAAGCTCTGACTGAAACCTTCAGGTTCCTTTTGACACTCTACCAAGATATTATGAGACTACCTAGGGCTTATTTCCCCTAAAAATAATATGAAAAATATATTTGTGCTATGTGTAAAGTGATGCATCTGAAATACATGACATGCTCACTTCCTTTGGTGTTTTATTTCCTCTAGGATAGCATCCTTTTTTAAGAAAATAAATGATTGGTATCAATTGATATTCCCCCAGATGTAAAATCCCCCCTCCTTCAACATTTGTGCCTCTTCTCTTCCCTCTCACCTGCCTGATCTCCAGATGGAGCCAAGTGGGGATGGCTGCTGTAGGTACTGATGTGTCTTCTGTTATTTTTGCAGACACATTTCAGTTCATCTGCTTTCACCAGCTGGGGTTGTTTTTCCCCTCCTCTCCATGAAGGTGTGACTATATTTTTCTGCAGCTTTACTTTTCACTGAGGCATCAGTCTGACCATTCTAATTTATCATTTCCCAGCACTTTGCTGCTTTTAAGCAGGAAGTTTTCCAGAAGAATTCGTGTTTGTCCAGTGGTGTGGCTGCCCCACAGAGGGCTCTGACTGCTGTCCAGGCTCTCAGGAATGAGCCTTCTCCAGGCTTGATTAGTGTCCTTGCACGTGCTGCTGCTCTGCATTCTTCTGTAAGATACTTATTGTATCTTATTATAAATAATATTTATTGTGGGGGTTGGTTGTTGCACGGTCGCAGGACAGACTCAGGAGCTCACTATGTTCTGTTCTTTAAGTTAGTATTTTATTATAAAGTGTAGGTGTAAGAGAAAGGTGATAAAAAAAAAAGGTTAGAAATTAGAAGTAATGGAAGGCAAGGTAAAAAAAGAAACAAGAAAGTGATTTTCCATTTACAATACAATAAGTATTTTTCCATAATAAGTATTCTAATTTCCAATAACCAATCTAATACAATATACTAATTTCCTAATATTTGCATGCAACCTATAGGAATCCCTAAATTACCATGTTTTATGGCTTTCTTATCTGTAACCCTTATCTTCAGATCTTTCTTGCCAGGCTTGGGACAGGATGTCTGTTGGTTCTCTGGTATTTGTGGCATTTGGTATCATCTAAACAAAGAAAGAGGCCTCAAACCTTAACATAACTATTTTCAGTGTCTATGTCAAACACTGCCAACATCTCTATTTTATTTATTGTTTCAAAACTACTTGCTAAGCACTCATAAAATTTTAATATTACCTCCCCAACAACTTATGTCTTAAAAGCAGGGGGGAAATAAGTGAGAAGTGTAGAAGCAGAGTTCCTTGACACAGGTTTTGTTTGACTTTTGAAATCCTCAGTGCTGTGAATTCTGCTTGTTTCCAAGGCACAGCACTGAGAGCTGACCCTGCAGGTGCAGATGGGCACAGCAGCCCTGGGGTGCACTCAGCAGTTTGGTTTTTCTGCTGCAGCCACTTGAAAAGCAGCAGCTCCTAAGTGGCCACAGCCAGTGATGGGCTCCTTGTGACCACGTGCCAAATTGAAGTGTGTGGTCAAATCTGAAAGAAAACATGAATTTTAGGGAGGTAAAAGCTCTGCACACTGGCACAGTGTGTCAAAAAATAATAAAGGACATTTTCTGGGTATACCTGCGTGTCATTCAGCATGGAAGCAGTTAATAACCCAATTACTTCACAGCATCCTCCTTGGCTTCAGTTCCATTCTCCTTTATAGCTGTTCCCAGACATTCTTAGAGTTACCTGGTGAGCCATAAATCTGCAGACAATGTTCTCTGGAAGCCAGCAGACACAAATGATGTGAGATGAACTTCCAGCCTTTTGCACCAACACCTTTCAACATTTGTGTTCTTCCTTAACTGACTTTGTGAACTCGAGGAAGGAGAAGAATATTTTGGAAATTTTGTTGTTAGGCTTTGTATTGCTCATGACACACCCAAGCATTGCAAGCCTCTGATTGATAAGCAGAGGTTTTTAGGGGGTAGGATATACTGAGTGGTGAGCAAGAAAGGCTTTTTGCAAACTTTTTTTAACTTTCATGTCCCCTGGGGTGGGCTCAGCTGGGTTCATTCTCCATAAGAGCCTTCAGATTGATTCTTGAAAATGCCAACACTCAAAAGTGTGTCAAGCAGGCAGATATCTGCTTCCTTCCCAGGCTCTGTTTCTCAATGTATACAAACCTGAATAGAATAATAAAAAAATGGGAAAATTTACAGACAGGAGCCTACAGTAACAGAATTATATTTGGAAAAAAAAATCATGGAGATTTTGTAGAAAAATCTATAATTTGCCTGAACAATGTGAATGAGCAAATCACCTTCTATCTGACTCATTATGTCTCATTGAGAACTGAATTGGAAATCTTCCTTGTTCAAGCACGATTAAGACTTACATGTCTCTTGTTGGCAAGATTCCCTATGGAGCAGAGTAGCAGCCAAAGAAAATGATGGTACAATTTTATGCGATTTGGACAAATCCTTAAAAATCTGGGCAATTTTCAGTAACTATGTCAAGATAGTAACTCAAACAGAAACCTTGATGCTTATCAAAACTTCATTGTTGGATCAAACAAATGTCTCTAATTGGTTGAGTCAAACTGTGTTTATTCACATCTCTGTGTTTTCTTCAGTTTTGTTTTTTCCTTGTAAACATCTGTTATTTTTCTGTTAATGCTTACGTAGTCTTTTTATGCACATTTCCCAGAATGAAAACATAGTTCATTCCTCTTCATTTAGAGGGTCTTCTGCACAGTTACTTTTTTCTTGTCATTTTCTTTTCTTTGTTACTTTTCAAATAAATTCACAGAACAATTGGGAAACAATTAGGATAAGCTGATTGGATTTACAAAAAAGCTTTGTGCTGGAGATCTTGTCAAAACACAATGTGAGTGTTCTGTACATCCCACGGATGAGAAGGAAAAAACAAAACCAAGTCTGCAGATGAATCTTAAGCTATTCCTTTCTTCAGCAACTGGAAATTTTAACATTTGGCTCAAGGAAAAAAAAAATTGGAAGCACTAAAGGAAAGGAAAGCATAGCTAATCTGTAGGTTTGCTAGCAGCCTCTGAAGGCATGAGCAGTGCTGGCAACAGGCAGCCAGTGGAAATGCAGAGGGGTTTTTGTAGCTGGTTCAGCCAGGCTCAGGCACCGCCCTTGTCAGTCTCTGGGATGAGCTCTGGGCTGGCTCTGAAAGCCTCAGGCTGCTGAGTTGTCTCCATCTGTAAAAAGTCTTAATCCTGTTTACTTCCTCATGGATGCCTGCACCTGATTTTTGCTGTATTTGTCTTGGAATCAGCCTGGGTTTGCAAAGCCCTGCTCTGCTGCCAGCCTGGTTGAAGATCACGAGTTCCTTTGTTTCAGGTGACTTTACACTGACTTATTAATAACCTGGTATAATGCACTGGCATATTAATAACCTGGCATTGGTATCAAATGGCTGGATTAAATTATTCTGATTTGAGGCCCCATGACTCAGTGTTGCTGTTGTTCTGCTGCTTTAGCCACAGAGTCAAATCAGTGAAAAGCAGATATAATGAGATATAGAAGTAGAAACTAACAAAGTCAAAATAAAATGAAGGTGTTTTAGGCAAAGCAGAGGAGCCTTCAGGTGCCAGAAGGTGAGGATGAGTTTGGATGGTGTGTTTCCACGTGTGTAACATCTTGATAAAACATTCATCTCCTGAGCACATAAAGTCTTTACCAAGAGTTTCTCCTTCTTCCTTAACACCCTGCAGTTCAGCTTGAGAGCATCCTTCTCTGTGACCCAGGTGATGCCTCAGGGGAAGGACAGGAGCCCAAGACACAGCAGGTTGCTGTAAATAGCATGCAGAAGGCCCCAGGAAGGAAGCTGGAGCTGGGATTGGATCATGTGTGGGCATTCCCACCTGGGAGGTGGCTGCAGATCCAGGCAGGCTCTTCTCAGGTGCCCTGGGGAGAACAGGGAGCAGCAACCACAAGACAAACAGATCCAAACTGGCTTTTCATTCTGGTTGGCTCGTTGAAAAAGCTGAGCTGGGTTTTGCTGGGTGTTTAATGTTTGCAATATCCACTGATTTCAGCTCAGCTGTTTCAGGGGTGTTGGAGCAGCTGCTGTGCCAAGCCTGCTGCTCAGAATTGCTGAGCACAACAGTCCCAGGGCTCCTTTGGGGTCCCTGCCCCTATCCTGCTCACTGTCTCTTCCTTATCCTGGCACTGCAATGCCCTTGGGACAGCACTACCTCTTGTGTTGTGTGATAAAGATCAGGCTGTACCTGGTGCTTCCAGGAATTCCTGCAAAAAAAAAAAAAAAAAAAATCCCATAGTTATTTATTAATATGGCATGCATCAATGCAAGGCATTTCATTGGCTTCAACAGGCTTTGGATCAGATTCCTCAGCACCCCTGGCCTTTTTGGGTTCCATTATTCATGAAGGAACATGTTTAATTCAGAGTTAGGGACTGCCAGTAGAACAAATGCACCTTTTATCTGTGGCTACAGAAGAAATCCTGAGCTTCTCCCTGTGGGTGAGAGTGTGGCATCCCCTTCTGCTGGGAAATAAAGGTGGAGTTTTCCACCCAGGGTGGATGATTTTCTCCCTTTTGCCCCATGGGCAGTTCTCACCTTGGGCCCAAATTGCAGCTTTGCCAAGTCAGCAGAGGAGTTTAGCAGGTCAAAGCAAGGGTCATGCTCTGCTCCATCCTATTTTCATTCAGGGGCAATCTTCTTGTCAACCTTCCATTATCTTTTCCTCAGCTTTTACTTGAAGATAAAAAGAAACAGCTTATAATTCATTACAGTTCATTAAAATGAAAATAAAATTTATTTTGCATCAAAATGAAAAAATATGACTTGTTCATTATTAGCATATAAATGGTATTTTTTATGTCACTCTGCCACAAAATCACTTACATTTTCAATGATCACAGCACACAAAATTAATTTTTGATAGCCTTTTGTGATTTGGTTGAAAATCCTCATTTCTTTTTGTGCATTAACAGCAAACTGTATCCACTGCTATTCATACCAAATTTTAGATAATGAAGCAATTAAAAATACATGGATTGAAGATCTTATCTCATTTTTCCTCTGGCCTATTTCTGCTTCATTATTCATGAAGGAATATGTTTAATTCAGAGTTAGTAATTGCAGATATATCTAGTATAAATTGTGCCTTATATTCTTTTACCCAATTTCAATTTATTTTAGCAAATAGATCTGTGGGGAAAAAAAGAGCAGGAAAGACAAAAGGGCAAAAACTACATCTGAGTATTGCCAAACAAAACCTTACAGGTCTATTGCCTGTAAAGTGTGTCTGCAACTCGGGGAAAAGTTGATGCAATGAAGCTCTGTACTTGGCATATTAATAACCTGGCATTGGTATCAAATGGCTGGATTAAATTATTCTGATTTGAGGCAGTTTGGGAGGCCCCATGACTCAGTGTTGCTGTCGTTCTGCTGCTTTAGCCACGGAGTCAAAAAGTCCCAAATCAGTGAAAAAGCAGATATAATGAGATATAGAAGCAGAAAATAATGAAGTCAAAATAAAATGAAGGTGTTTTAGGCAAAGCAGAGGAGCCCTCAGGTGCCAGAAGGTGAGGATGAGTTTGGATGGTGTTTCCACGTGTGTAACTTCTTGATAAAACGTTCAGCTCCTGAGCACATGAAATCAGGAGAGCCAGGCTCCTCTCTTGGGGTTGCAAGCAGTGCTCAGGAGTGATCACAGCAATCCTGCTGCAG
Organism: Luscinia megarhynchos; assembly: GCA_034336665.1. Classification (NCBI taxonomy): domain Eukaryota; kingdom Metazoa; phylum Chordata; class Aves; order Passeriformes; family Muscicapidae; genus Luscinia; species Luscinia megarhynchos. The sequence goes on along the minus strand of CM067577.1, from coordinate 1,136,607 downwards.
AGGATGCCATGATGTGGGTCAGGTTCCAGCTCTTCCTCTGCCCCAGAGTGCTCTGGAAGAACCTTTTGCTCAAATTTCTAAGGACACAGCCCCAAAACTTCCTTTAGATCAGTGGGACTTTTTGTATGAATGTCTCGGACTTGAAATAGAGTTTGTAGAATTAACAAATTGGGTTTATTGAACATTGTGATCAGCTCTTTCTGGTGCAATTATTAATGCAAATATTTCGTCCCAGTTATTTGATTAAATGAATAACTTGCAAAGTGATGCATAGCCTTTTCTGCACACTTCTTGATTCATGATTTCAATAAGTTAATTAATTACAATCTTATTTTCTCTCTTAATGAGTTCTGGTTAGCTTTGATGGCTTTGGAAGCCTTAAACATGTTGTGAATGATTCTCAGCTAAAGTTCCAGAGGGGTTTTATGTTCTGTTAGGAGAACTTTGGCAAACTCTCTGTCACCTTTTGGTCCAGAGCACTAACAGAAATTCTGCTGCCTTCTGCTCCCTGTGCCCTGTGAGGAAAATCCCTCCCTTCACGGAGGAGCATCCTGCTTTTCCTGATGACACTGATTTCCTAGATGACACAGGCATTGCTCTCAAATAAATTACAGTGCATTCAGCTGCTGTGACCAGCAAAAGCTGTTCTGCTCTGGCTGAGCAGCCCCTGGAGCCAGGGGGTGTGACCTGCCTCTGCCTGAGTGTCCTGAGCCACCTCCTGTCCCCTCAGCTGCCCACGAGTCCTTGGCTGCTTTCTGAGCCCCAAACTCACTCTTGGTTCCCCACAGGCTGCTGAAATTCAATACACAATCCTTCCAAGTGCATGACATCTGTTTTCCTGGAATCCTGTCTTTCCAAAGTGCACTGAAAGCAGATTTCCTGGAAGTGGAACTGCTGCACAGAGAAGGAGTTTCCAGCAGGGCTGTGCTGTGGGATGGCTGTGGCTGACACCAGGGACAGGGACACCAGGGACACCAGAGACAGGGGACACCAGGGGCACCAGGGGACAGGGACACCAGGACAGGGACACCAGGGGACACCAAGAACAGGGACACCAGGGACAGGGACACCAGGACAGGGACACCAGGGACACCAGGGGACAGGGACACCAGGGACAGGGACAGGGACACCAGGACAGGGACAGCAGGACAGGGACACCAGGGACACCAGGGGACAGGAACACCAGGGACAGGGACACCAGGACAGGGACACCAGGGACAGGGACAGGGACACCAGGGACAGGGACACCAGGACAGGGACAGCAGGGTGCCACCAAGCCAGCAGTGGTGCCTCTGCAGAGGACAGAGCTCCTCACCAAGCAGCCCACGCTCCTCCCCACTCTGCCACAGTGGTTCACTTGCAGTTTGACCTTGATATTTTTTCCCTCCTCTGTCCTGTTTGGATTTGGTCCTTTATCTCTTACTGCATCTCTCCAGGCTTAGGCTGATTTAGGAGAAAGGTGGGTGGAGGCCAAGTTCCATTATCTCCTCAATCTGCTGCTCCTTTTTTGCACCTGAGTGTTTCTATCTCTGCCTTGCCCCCCACCAGTCACCACAGTTTGCTGCTTTTCCACCGTGGAGAGAAAACACCCTGGAGCTCAGAGCAGTGTCCTTGCCTCCCAAAGGCTGCAAAAGGTGGCAAGCAGTCCCAGCAGGTGTCCTTGAGAGAGACCTGGAGGCTGGAGATAGAGAGGCTGAGCCACTGAGCTAATAACCGTCTCTAATTAAGGGCTGGGTAATTCCCATCCCATCAGACACACTCTCTGATCAGAGCATGAGCTTGGCACAGGCTGGACCTTCCCTCCTCAGTGTCCTCCTCTGCAGAGAATGGTCACTGACAGTCCCACAAAGCAGGCCTCCATCAGCTCTGCTTCATTAGAAACTAATTAGAGCCATCACCCCAAGCAGAGAGATACCTTTGAAGTACAAATATTTCCTCAGCTTTTCTTAATCAAGGCTTTCTTTTTATGCCCCTCTATATATGCTGATTCCAGCCAGCACATGAACTAGAAATCCTGGAAGGCTGTGAGGGAAAAACTCCTCTTGCTGTATTTCCAATTGGGTGAAAACCAAAAATCCATTGGAAATCTCATGATTTCCAGCAAAATGTACTGGCCAAGAAAATCTGGAGAAACTGCAAAAAAAGCATCCAGATGTCTGGATAAATCCCTGAACTTAAAAAAAAACCAAAAAACCACCTTTGGAGGTTTGTTTGTTGTTAATACAGAGACTAAAACCTTATTTATCAATATTAGTAAACTTTGCCTTAAAGGCAAAGAATTAGCTGTGCTGTTTGTGCTGATAAGCTCATGGGCCTGAGGGCTTGTGTGGTGTGGACAAACAAACTTCTAGTAGGAAAGCAAATTTTGAAAGGCAACTTATTCAGGAAGGTAACTGTGCAGAAAGAGAGAGGGGTGTGTGTTTGGTTTTTGTCACCTCTGCTGCAGCCCTGCCAGGGCCAGGAGCAGAGAGCCACTGTCCCCTTCTCAGACAACTTCACTGAGCCACACTTCAGCACACTTCACTTTTCTCATCATTTTCCCATTAATTCACTGCAGAGTGGCTCAGATCTCTGAGCACAAGCTCTGTGACGTGGCCTGGCTGTTTCAGATGGTTTTGCTGTTTGCTCTCTGCAGCATCAACAGCTCTGCCAGGGCTGTGGCATCAAGCACTGACCCACCTTGCCAGGTGTGCAGGTGTCAGCCCCTCCCTCCCAGATATTTAATTTTAATTTTATTATTATTTTATTATTTAATTGTTTATTTTAATTATTTTATGTTTTATTTTATTTTAATTATTTAATTATTTATTATTTTATCATTAATTTAAATTTAATTTTATTTGTTTATTTTATAAACATTGGGCTCCCAGGAAAGACACCTGGAAAGGGCCAGTGGGTGCTGAGAGGGCACAGAATGGCACTGCTGACTAGGACACAGCAGAGAGGAAAGCTGCACTCTGAATTTCACACCTGCAGAGGAGAGGAAAGCTCAGCCAGCCTGGCTGCTCTCCTGTCCAGGCCCCATCTGCTCCTTCCCATTTGCCAGGTGGGAGCTGCTCATCATTTCACAGCAGGTCTGCAGCCTGCTGACCTGTGGGGGAATCACTCAAAGGGCATTTTACAGCACTTGGAGCTTCATCTGTGCCTGGTGATGAGCTCACTGCTGCAGTTTTGAAGGTGCTTCCTGCAGGGATTCTTTCATGGATTGCCACTTCATGACATAGTTTCAGTTTCTGAATATTCTGGGATCCCCCTGAAATAGCCTTAAGGGAAGTGGCAGGCTGTGAAGCTCTTGGTGCCCTGTTGAAAGCAATTCAGGTGCCACATGCTGGTCTCAGGGCTGGGGAGTGAGCAGGGGCTGTGCCTGGCTGATGGAGAAGGGCTCTGACCTCTGAGGGTGTTTGGAAGGGCAAACACTGATTTCTCTGCTTCTGTGATGAGAGACACTGATGGGCAGGGCTTGCTCTCTTTGGCTTCTTGTTTTCAGCTTAGCTGAAGGCACTGGGGAACTTCACTGGCAGGTAAAGACAAAATCTTCAGCAACCTGAGCGAGCCACGTAGCCCTGGCAGCTGCTGTTCTGAATACTTTAAACTTCCCACTGCAAAACTCACCCCACCTTCCTAAGAGCCTGCAGCACCTCCCAAACCTGCAGCACCTCCCCATGTGCTGGATCCCAGTGCTCCCAGCACAGCCACTTGTTACCAGTGCCTTGGAAAATTCCACAGGTTGGTGAGGAACAACCCAGAGAATGAGCTCTGGCAGAGGGGCTGGAACAGAAGTTGGGCTCCTGCTCATCCCCCAGAGAGATTGGAAGGGTTTTATTCAGGAAAAAACCTGCAACAAGAGGCACCACAGACATGTGGGGATTGCTTGGGGGGTATGAATTTGGTTGGATTTCCAGAAACATCTGTTTATGCCATCATTGGTCCCTCTGTAAAATTTAGTGGAGAGCATTTTACTGGTCCAGCTTTTTCAGCAGGTGAAAGAGAAGGTAAGCAGGCACACAGCCCTGTGGAAAGACAAGTTTAGGGGAGTACAGTGGATGTGCCCTCACCACCTGCAGCCCCTCACTGTTCTTCAGCCCAGCTGCCCAAAGATGCAGCAGCCAGATTTGGTGAGCAGATAGGGACACTCTGCATAGAAATATCACAAGATGGGGAAAGCAAACCATTCCTCCCAGAGCCTTTTTCTGCAAAGTCACAGGGGCAAGTCAGGCTGTGTCTGATCACCTGGACCTGAGCTTTGCTTTCAGGATTGATGGAGGTGCCTTGTCTCTACACGTGTGCATGGCTGCCAGCAGCTCAGGAAGGTTTGCCCTGGGAGCAGCACAGGTGACATCCCACACAGCACAGCTGAGATGCTTGCACCTTTCCCTGATGAGCTCACAAAAATTCGCAGCTAAAAGCTTTCCCTGCCTTCCTTCTGCCCTGTGCACTGCCCATCCTGTCCTTGTGTCTGGCCCAAGGAGGCCAGAACAGCTCCCAGACATCTGCCAGAAACAGAGATTTCTGCTTTTCATCTGGAGGAGTGGACTGCACAACCTGAGAGGCAAAAATCCATTTGCAGGGATTCAGGTAGTACCAAGAAACACGAGAATCTGGGAATTCCAGACAGGAACAAACAGACATTCAGTTCCCAGTCCTGGTCTTTTTCTGTGCTATTACACCAGGAAGAGAACCCACTGTGACAAATGGACAGTTGAAATAAGAATTGTCATTACACCACTGCTCTATTACAAAAACATGCCTGGGCAGGTAAAACAAAGACATGTGGCTTCTTTATCTGTGGTGTTAAATAATCCAACTTTTACCTTCAAGGTAAAGTATTTCCTGGCTTGTAATTTGTAGTGGGGTTTTGATTTTTTAAATCAGCTGGCTTTCTTCCTTTATTATAAGCATGGATTTAAAAGCAGAGAGTAAAACCATCTAGGGCTAATTCATTCCTGGAGATTTTTTATCAGGAGCTGCAGTCTTCATTATCTGAATTTTCTATTAGTTGCTGGAAGGTGTGCATTTCTCATAGAAACTACCACATGAAAATGTGAATAACACATAATAGAAAAGTGAGGATAAAAAAGGGCCTCTGTCTGCCCCTTCAAATGGAGTTTCAGAGCTGAAAAAAGGCAATACAGTGACAAGCTTCTGGTCTGCTCAGCTGCATCTGGAATACTGTCATAGATTCTGAGCTTGTTTTTTTTCCTTGCTTCAATATTTGATCCTCCTGTCACCCCCAAGCAGGTTCTGGAGTGGTTTTTGGGCACTGTCCTGGGTGGTGCTGCTGCTCCAGGGCACTGTGACACAGTCCCACACTTTATTTCTGAGCTCCAGGAGAAATTAGGGAATGTGGGCAGTGCTGCAGCCCAGCAGCAAAGCTTCTGTCAGCAGTGTGTGCCATGAAAGCACAGCCTGGCATGGCAGTGAGTGGATCTTTGGAAAACTCTGGGAATTTGAGCAGAGTGGGGCTGTGGGGAAGGTGAAATTATCATGGGCACACCGTGGTGGATGAATGGCTCTTCAGGTGTGGGGTTATGTCAGTCCTGAGGGTTTGTAATTGCAAATATTATGGGAGTTTTTATTGCATTAATATATATATTAATATATCATTCATATGAAATGAAATGTATTAAGTAATTATATTAATATTGAGCTGGCAGGTGAGAGCTGGATGTAGAGATTAGTTCCTCCTCATCCTGCTATGTTATGCAAATCCATAGGAAAATTATTATCTCATTCACTTAATAATATATTGAATAATACCTCATACTCTCAGCTAATTATACCTGGGTCAGGTGTGTATAAATTAGCTGCTGTCATACCTAGCAACCAGGTCTGAAGAGAAACAAATGTCTGATTTAAATCTGATTAAAACCTGATCAATCTGGCACAGCTGCAGCCTGCAGCTTTGCCTTGCACCTGGAAGGGAGAGATGTTTCCTCTGTCCCCACGGGGAGCTGTGGGGTTTAATGGATGTTAATAAGATATCTGGGAGCCACAAAGGCTGGGTACTACAGTGGGCATTGTGAGTGGTGCAAAGCTGATAGGCAGTTAAAGAAAATGGAAGAAAATGAATTGAAATTTCTGTGAGACAACTCCAGCCTGACCCAGAAAGAGAGTATCCTCCAAACTTCTCATGCTCCTGGGCAGTTCCACTGAAACAATTGACTGCAAATGCCTCTGTGCTTTGGATCAATCCTCAAGGCAAAAGAAAGGTCACTGCTGCAGAAGAAGGGGTAGCATTTTCATTTTAAAACAAGCCTAGGGCTTATTGAATCTTGCTCTAATTAGGAGGTCTCTCTCTTTTTTTTTTTTTTTTTTTTTTTGTCTCTGTTCTGCTTTCTGCTGCAAGGCTGGCTCGTTTCCTTGGCCTTGAAGCTGGGGTGGGGGGGAAAGGTTTTGTTGGAGACTTTTAAACTTCACAGATCTTTTTGTTCTGGGCTGTTTGGTGGCTGTGCAGAGCTCACAGGTGAGACACTGAGTGATCAGAGCCCTGGGGTGTGTCCTGCTCCCCGTGTGTCACCACCCCAGGGCAGGGGGTGAGGAGGGTCCCTGCTCCCTCTGACCACTCTGGGATGGTTTCAAGGCACACACTGAAGCTTTGTGACGTTCTTGGGGTGAGTTGTGGCTTTCAAGGCTTGAGATTTAAAAGCAATTTGTTTGATCCCTGTTGAAAGCAAGAAGGAAGGGCCAAAGGAAAGCAGCTCCCCCAGGTCTGCAGGCTGTGGAGGGACCAGCTGCCCAGGTGAGCTCTGTCCTGCTTGTGGTGAGAGCATCCCTCTGGGCTCTGGGGTGTAAAGCTGCTTCTCTGCTCTGTTGGGAGCTCAGCTATGGAGAGTTGTGCTTTCACCACCAGCTCCCAGGCTGGAGTGAGCTGGGTGGTTCTGGGACACTGTGCTGTGCTCACAGGCATTTTTTGGCATTTCTCCTCAGGCTGGAGCTGATGCAGGGCTGGCTGCAGGGCTGGTGGGTCACGAGTGCAGGGACTGACAATATTCACTGGTGTGAATACTGCACCAGCCAAGTGTGCAGGGAGGGGTCTCATTTCTGTCCAGGCTGCTCCTTTCCCAACCCAGAATGAACTTTACAAAGTAGGAAGAGGCTCCTTTATTGCTATCACACTGTCACCATCTTCCCTAGGTTTTTATTTCCTCCACCCCTGTCCCATTAACACCAGATAAGTGTGCTAGGAAGATAAAAATCAGCTTACAACTTTATGGACAATTGGTTGGGAGGAAAAAAACAGAGTGCTGAGCATAGCTGGCTCAAGCCCGCATTAGAACCTCTTAAAAATTATTTACTAGATACTCGGTAAAGTCTGCCAGAACAGCCTGTTAAAATTGCAGAGGCAAGAGCCTCGGGGGAGATTTCCCTGCTCCACTCTGTGCCAGCCCAGCTGGGGCTGTTAGTAGCATCAGGACTAAACACAGCTCCAGCAGACACACAGTTGCTTTCTGTTTGCAGCAAATTTAAGTATGATATTTATAGGCATCTCTGATCTCTTTTGATCCATTCTATCCATTTGAAGAAGCTGTGCTTTGAAAAAAAAAAACCCACCATATTCCTCTTGTCAGTGGTGGAATTAGAGAAAAATGCCAAGACACCAACTTTCAGAATGTCTCTGATGCCTTTAATGTTTATTTTAGTGCCTAAAAAATATCTGAGGGCCTGATGCAGCAGCAGACAGGGGTGAGGAGAGCAGCAGCAGGTCTCACTGCAGTGAGCTGACATGTCTCTGCAGTGCCAGGCTCAGAGGTGATCACTCATACTCCCACCTGGGGCATGCAGTGCCTGCTGGAGCCCCACCTGATGTAAATCCCTTTGTGCCAGGCAGGTCATGGTGTGCCAGAGTGCTCTGGGCACTCAGCACCATCACCTGGCTGGCAAGTGGGTTTCTGACCCCATGGGGGTGTCACACGTGGATCTCAGGAGCTTGGAAGGGAAGTTCCTCCCTGGGAGCTGAGCTGCTTTTGCTGAGTGGTACAAGGGCTGCAAGGAGGTGGCACTCAGCAGCACCAACAGGGGACAAGGGCTCCTCCCTGGATTGCTGCTGGTCTGGGGGAGGGAGCTGTGCTGTGGGCAGGAGAGGGGTTCAGAGAGGAACAGAGCATGGCCCCTCTGAAACACCGTGGGACATGCAGACCCTGAGGGAGGCTGAAATGGAGTTTTTGGGCACTTGGAGCTCAGCGTGCCAAGGCACACAGTGACCAAGGCACACAGTGACCAGGGCACACAGTGACCAAGGCACACAGTGACCAAGGCACACAGTGACCAGGGCTCTCCAGCCCATCCAAATTTACACCTATTTACTCTGTGCAGCCACTCCACACTGTAACCCCTGTGCCTGTTCTAAAAAGAAAACAAGGTCTTGAAGGCAAGGATTTGTGCTGAGAACAAACCAGGAGGTGCTCAGGGGGTGGCTCAGAGGCAGCCAGGCCATTCATGTGGTGCTGGATGATCAGAAACTTCTCAGCTCATGGTCCTTGGCTGTGCTGCACACACTGGCCCAGCCAGAGTGGTGCTGTGTGCTCAGTGCTGAGGCTGCAGGAGCACAGCACAGCACAGCTGGTGCTCTGTGCACACACTGAGCCCCAGCAGATGGAGGGTTTGCTGTGTCCCTTCCTCTGTGTGCTCCACAATCCTGCCCAAGCTGTCACCAATAAGCACCACAGGTAACAGGGGCTGAGGAGCCCACAGCATCCCTCCACACTGGCAGTGCAGCATGAGCAGCTGTAATGAAATCATTGTTCTGTTGATGCAATCAGACCCTGGCACGTCCCCTCTGCCTGCAGAGTGTCAGCAGCAAGAGCAATCAGTGAAGTGCTAATCTTGTGCAGCACAAGAGTGTGCTTGTGTTCTGAGCTGAAGAGCTGATGACAGAAACCGTATAAACAGCAGCATAAAGGCAGCAATAATAACCTGCTGCAGTTTTTTCAGGATTGTGGCATCCTCTGTAGCCCAGCTTCCTCATCCAAGTGAAATTCTACCACATGAAGTTGAAAAACTCATGTCAACTCTGAACTCGCATAATTGTTGTGCCTCATTGATTTGGTGTGTTGATGTGAATTGGCTGGTGTGTTCCTAAAATACTTAATTTTAAAAAAATCTGATTGCTCACAGAGCTTTGAATGGCTCTAAGTGAAAACTACTCTTGCTCATTTGTCTTTCTCATTGGAATGCAATGGATACCTCACAAATGAGCAGGACTGGGAAGGTGTTTAATTTATGAACCAAGATGCAGTTCTAAATAATGCCTAATTAAATTCATTCATGACCTGGCATGTGATGCCTAGCTTAGCCTGGGCATTGCAAACCATTAGTAAACACTTTAATTGTAATAATTGCCACTGGCAGTGATTATTTTAGGGAAGGCAGCCAATTTCCATCAGCTGAGGGGATCTGAAAGGTGAGGAGCAGGCATCCCTGTGGTTCAGTGAAAGCAAACCCAGCAGAGGGCCTGGGCAGAGGAGAGGTTTGGAGCTGAGCTCACACTGCCAGGCCGTGGCCCAGCTGCTCCAGCAGAGCCCCAGATGCAGAGGGAGCAGGGAAGGTGCTGCCAGGGGATGCACAGGCAATTTCCTCAGCATCCTCCTGCTCCTGCCCTGGCTGAGATGTGCTGTGCTGCCTTGGGCATCACCCAGCACCCTGCCCAGGAGGGTCTGAGCGGGAGCTCCTCAGGCTGGCCTGAGCCACCTCCACATTTCACTCCTGGAAAATGGAAAAAAACTGGACTCCCTGTCCAAAAACCAGAGAATTGAGCATAGCATTGTTGTCAAATGCTGCAATTAGACACAGGGCTGTAGACAAGGAATAAAGTACACCATCATTTCTTTGTTAAATTAACTTTTCCACCAAAACCCTGTGATGCTCACTGTCACTTCTCATTTTTTTCCCCCCGTGCACTCAGCGTGGTTCCATCTTGCAGGCACTTTAGCACTGAATTAATTGCTACATTAATGGATGTCTGTAGTCCATTAGCAAATTAAGACCTGATGCTAATTCTCTTGGGGGGAAAGAGAGGGGTGTCTATTTAGTGCCAAGTCACTCAGCTCATTGCCAATGGACTCTAAATGTTCAAAGGCAGCAAGAGAAGTGCATCAAAGACACTTTAATTTGAAAAGCATAGGGGAAGCTGATCCCCAGGCCTGTCCATGCTACAGACTGTACAGCAGCACAGAAATCAACTTTGAATTTATAATCAACCACATCACTAGGGAGTGGGTAGGATGAACCTCTGCCACCAGGCATTTTCTTGAAGTGGCACCTGACCATGCAGGTTTTGGAAGGGTACAGGTAGCCCGAAATTTTGTGGACAAATCAGTTTAGATGAGTGAGTTTTTTCCTGCCAGCTCTCCAAATGTGACAGGCTTGGTCCATCATCCTTCTCTGCACTAGGAGTGCAAGCCACACTTCTGCATTTTACCTTTAATAGTATACAAAAAAATGAAATTTGTTCTGTGAGGGAGGAAGTCAGTCCAAAGGCTGTTCATGTGGGTTTTTCCTCTCTGCCAGCAAAAATATAACAGTTAATTAGGCTGGAAAACCCAAAGGAAAGCGAATTCTGATGGCCAATCATGAAGTGGCATGGAAAACATCTCCATGACAACAGAAATTTATAGCACTTCAATTTTAATATATCAAAGGATAAGGGTAATTTCTGTGCATATTCCCCTCTCTCCTTCCCTTGGTAGTCCCTGGATTGGAGGGGAGCCAGGCTAGTGTGGTCCCAGGTGTGACAGTGAAAACAACAGGATGGAACTGAAAGTTCTGAGTGCAAACACACCACCAAGGTGAGAACTGCCTCTGCTGTGCAGGACAAACATTGGGGCCTTTTTTGGTGAGATGCTGCAGATATACAGTGATTTATTCCCTCTTTCTCGTGCTGTGTGCCCAGTTACCTCTCAGGGCTCAGCTGGGTGAGGTGGCACAGGGAGGTGCCAGTTCCCATCCCAGAGCACAGCCCACTCCTGGCAGGGCTGCCAGCAATTGCCATTTTCTGATGTGACTGTTTCACACCCCATAATGAATTCCAGGGAGCAAAAGAGAAAAAAAGGAAAAGATGAGTTCAGAGATCATAGGTACATATCCCAAAGTCTGACCTACATTCTCTGCTCGTGAGCAGGAGTATTATGCTTCCATTTTAAATACTGTATTCAATGTATTTTGTAAATTTATCCATGGGCATGAGTGTCTCTTACAGGAAATGTCTTGCAGTGTTTAGTAGTGAATGAATCATTCAGACATCCATGGATATTTCGTTGATGATTTCACTAAAATTAATTATTTTAATTTAATAATCAAACTTAAGTGTTATAGTATTGGCTTTGGGAATATGGGGAATATTTACCTTTTTTTTTTGCTTTTGTCTTTTAAATCCTAATAGGAAATACATCACTTTTATTTAGATTTGATAAGATGCTCCTGCCCATAAAGGAGCATCTCATGCCTTCACCTACAAAGATCTCATGTCTCATTTTCCCACTCATGTTTTGTGTGGCTCCTTCCAACCAGCCATGCCTTGGACCAGGGAGAGACCTGTTAATCCATAACCATATGAAAATGGCAGGGTGAGGAATCCCAGCCCAGGGTTTGTTTTCTGTGATACAATGTGGAAAGCACTAACAGGATGAGCCTTTTGGGACGAGTGATAACAATAAATTAAAAACAAATGTTAATAGGCAGCACGAAATTGCCAACAAAGTAGAAATTTGCTAATAAAACTCAATGGACCTAATTTAAACTTTGATAATGCATCTAGCCTTAGAGCCCTTTTCCAGCAGTGGGCTGCTGAAAGAGGAGGATTTTCAGTGCAGAGCCCAAACTTCTGAGTTCTTACACTGCCTTTCCTTCTGCAAAGTGACCCTGGCACCTGGGAAGTGAGAATTTCCAGGTTTTCAAATAATCCAAGAAGGGTTGAACAGTGTCTGAAAGTGTTACCTGTGTGGAAACCAGTGTGAGCAAATAGCCACCAACCTGCCCTGAGGCAGCAAGGATGGCTGGAAAACTTGGCTTTGGGGCACATTTTGTTTAGTTCTGTGTATTTCCTTGGAAAGCTCTAAAATTATCCAGGCTCACCATGAATCTGCAGAGCTGCGAGGAGGAATCAGGAATCTGGGTGAGCTGGGGTGGGGTCAGACCAGGGAGAGCAAACAGAGGATTTTCCCTGCAGCACCCTGGGGTCTAACTCTGCTGGCTTTGCCCCCTGGCCATGATATAACCATCCCAGTCTTCAGAAAAACTTGGGAAATTCCATTTCTTAAAAACTAAACAGACTCAAAACCAAGCCCATGTGAGAAGGAAGTGAGAGCAAGGGCAAAAAAATGAGACAAAGCATGGAGGGAAAATTGGTAAAAGCAGACAAAAGATTCTAAAATGCAGAACAAATAAATTAATTGGATAAATAGTGGGATAAAAAGAGGCAAACCAGAATAGAGACCCGTGTCCTGTAATAACTCTTTCAGAACTACTCAGATTAAAGGAGAAAGTAGAGATCAAATGAGCTAATTTAAGCAGATGCCAGGCTCAAAGGATAATGTGAACCTTAATTACTTACTCTTACTCTTCTCTTCTTAACTAAGTGAATTTCCCAGACAGTATTTTTGAGTTTTGCCAGACAGGAACCCAACTGCACATTTCAACCAAAGGCTTTGGCAAGGTCCTGTTCCTCAGCACGTTCTTCTTTTCATTTTTTCCTTAGATTGAATTATTTTCCAGCCTGGTCTTCTGTGCTCCTGTACTGAAAATCACTTTAAGAGGTATTTCTGAGCAGCCCCAGGGAGTGGCTGCTCTGCCAGGCAGGATGTCCTTTCTGCTCCTCTGTGTTCCTTGATCTCATCTCATCCCCGTGGCTCCAGACAAAGGTCCTGCCGCTGGTTCTGCTGTACCCAATTTCTGCAAGCTTTTGGGAGCTCTTTGTAATATTTTCTCACTCAAGATTCAGCTTTCATGTGTTTCCTCAATGTGAGGACACTTTGGGTTCATTTCAGAGGGGCTTTTTCTTTTCCTGCACTGTGAGTTCAACATTTGCAGCTGCCCACCAAGGACTGGGGAGTTCAGTTCTGAGCCCATTGCCCCCACCACACTCCAGACTGAGCTTCTTCCTCCTCCATATCAATTTCCACCACGTTAAAGAGTGGCTGCATCTCCCCAGGAATAAATGGGAAATGTGTGTCAAGTGAGGCACAGCAGTAAATCACATTTTTTAATGGGTTTGCATTTTAAATGAATAATCAGCCCATGATAAGATATAATGACTTGGGACCACAGAGAAGATTCAAGGGAAGCCAGTGTTCTCCTTTTGTCTCACGAGTGACTCTCAGCTGAGGGAAGCAGCAGCAGCTATAGCAACAGGAGGGTTTGGGGGGAGGTCAGAGAGTATAAGCTGCTTTTCAGAGCTGATTGCAGCACACCATCCTCACAACTGGCCATTACTCGTGCTGTTAGCAGCCCTTTGTTGCCATTGTATTTCATCAGCCACAGCGTGCTGAATAATTAAAGCTGTCAGCACGAAAATGAAGTATCTATGCACCTTTGAGAACAACTCCAAAATAACTTGATGTCCCAGTTATCACAAGAAAATTATTAGCAAAAAAAGGTATCCACAGGCCAGGAAAAATATGTTTTGAGAGCATCTCTGTGTATTTTCCACATCATGTTGCCTAGAAGGTTGTCACCAGTGGCAGCCTCATGAGATTCCCTGGTGACTGCAGGTGGGGGGTAAATGTAAATGTAAATGTTGGAGGTAAAATTCTTGCACCTCCCATCAGAGCAGAAGAGCACAAAGCAGGGGCATGGAGGTGAGGCAAAGGGGTGTTCCTGCAGGAAGCCACAGCAGTGGGCACCTCACACCCCTGTGGGGCTTTTCCCCCTTCAAAAACATGTAGGCTGGTCAAAAAGTGAGGTCTGCCTTCTGGGAGCTGACACACTGTGAGAATTCCAGTGTTACTTTATTTATTTATTTATGCACTGAGGGATCTATTTCCATCTAGATCATGTTAGGATCTAGATCAGACCAAACATTCAGTTTAGTGGTTAAGTGGAGAATAATAAAACATTTCTGTGGGTTAACATGGGGCTGATAAACAAAAACAAAAAAAAAAAAAAAAAGGAAAATAAACAGCCAACAGCTCCCAATTGGGATCAAACAGGATTATTTTTTTTTGTCAGATTGAAATTAAAATGATGTTTGTCTGGGCTTTTTTTCTGTTGTTGCTGTCTTTTATCCTTCCTTTAAACAGACATTGAACTCAATTCCACAGGAATTTACTTTAGAACCCAGCAGCAAGGTGAAAAGCTGAGATTTTGTGTGTTTTACCTGAAGAATGCAAACGTCCCTGCAGTGCTGCTGAGGCTGGGAGCAGAGATGTGCTGGGTGCCCTGGTCACAAGCCAGAGACAGCCAAGAGCCCTGCCCAGCTCCTCTCCAGGGGGAGTGACCAGCACTGACCCCAGCCATGGTCTGGGGCTCCCAGACTGACCCAGAGCCCGTGGGGAAAGCAGATCCAGCTGCTTCATGTCAGTAATTTACAGAAAAAAGCTTCATTTCCCCCAAAACACAGCTCCTGCAGGACACAGGGCTGGGTGCTGCAGGTAAAGGACTGGAGAAAACAGAGCCATGGAACTGTTTTCAAACAATGAACCTTTAATGTTGGTTAAATCCTTATAAAGTGGTGCTGGTCCTGTTTCTCTGGATGAGAAAGCCTCGAGGTTCATGGAGGAAGGTAAATTGTCAGTATTTCTTTATATATTTCTTCCATCCCTTTTATTCAGGATTGAAAGAATTAATATAAATTGGACTCATTTTTTGCTCTGCCCTCAAAAAAAATTTTTTTGTGATAAGAAAAACATTAGGTGTATGAATTCAGTGATGTTCTGTTACAAACATATCTGCCTACAAAGAATGTACTGAGGACAAAAGAGTCCAGCAGAGTTAGATGTAGTGAGATTTGATCTAAGTAACTAAAACATCCACAGTTACCAGCTCAAGAAAAAAAAAAATCCTCTTTTCCTGCTCTGTGTAGCCTCCCAGAGCTTTTCTGGGAGTGTTAGGGGCACTGCTGCTCCTGGGGCTGTTTCTCAGCCCCTGGGATGGTGCAGGTGTTACACTGTGGAAATGACAGGTCTTGGCTCTCTGAAGGAATCCAGGACTGATTTATTCCATCTGAAGGAGTCTGGGGTGTGCACAGAGCAGAGCTGAGCTCTTGGGCAGTGCAGAGCTCCAAGGGGAGCATTGCTTCTCCATCTCCTGTGTTCCCCACCCCTGCAGGCACCCAACCTTGAGGCAGCTGGGGAAAAAAAGTTTAGAAAATGCCATTCTTCTCTGGGGAACGTTATGTGCCCTTAAATGGAAAGATTTTGAATCAAAGCTATTTCCACAGGAACCAAGAGTTCAGGGTGTTTATTTATCTCCTTGTCACTAATAAAACCAAATTGCCTGTTAAAAATAGTCCTTGTGCCTTATGCAAACAGCAGGCAGGGGATGATGCAGCAGGCAGGGAATGAGGCTGGAAAATGAGTGAACCCAAAATGACTTCTCTGTCTGCCACGAGGCTGGGGGAAGTCTCAGGTCCCTGCTTGACCACAGGAAGCCTTGGGGACAGAGCATCCTCCTGGCAGGAGCTGTTTGTGCCAGCCCTGTCTGATTCCAGACATTCAGCCTGGGAGCCTCCAGTGCTTCTATGCAAACATTGTTAGTGCCAAACCTCAAACAGGACTTGGGGCCCCAGGATGGCAATCCTGAGGAGCTGACCAGCTGAATATAACAACTCCTGTGAAAACCAGCCACTTATCTCTCATTAGATGTGAATATAACAATTCCTGTGAAAACCAGCCATGTATCTCTCATTAGATGTGATTTTTGTTGTACCAGACCCTCCTGTCAGAGCCAGCACAGGGAGTGCTGGGGCCACTCCTCCTGGTGCAAAGGGCTGAAAAGGAGAAAGGATGGGGCAAACCTGGAGAAACAGCGTGGCCTGAGCCCACACACCCTCTTCCAGCCTCTCCCCAGTCACATCAGCTCTCGAATGTTCCATTTATGCCCAGCTGAAGTGAGGCAGGCCCCTGCTGGAGCACATGGAATACATGAGGCAGCTACTACACAGGCTTGCATCTGCATTTAAAAATGTTTTTAAACCGAGTATTTGTCAGCATATAAATGCAACACTGAAAATCATTAGGAGTAAAAAGGCAGCAGTGGGCATGACCAACAACTGACCTGGAACCTTTCCTCTTTATCCACTGAGCTGTGTCTGATTGTACCCATGTCACAGAGACCTTCTGAAGGTTTTTCTCGTGTGACACAGGCATCACCCAAAGGACTGTCACCATTCCAGAGACACCAGAGACTTTCCTTTCCATGTGTGTGTGTGTGTGTCCCCAGCACTGCAGCTCTGTCCCACTGCAGCAGCAAAGCCCTGAGGCAGCCATGGGGCACGTGCTGGCATTTATCACATTTATCATTTATCGATTACTGCCTCAGGGACCTACAGAGAATTCAGTCTGAATAGCAGCATCCAGAGAGTGCAGCTCAGACCTGAGGGAGGGGAAAAGAGCCTCCCCTGGGAATTTTCGTGCATGGACAGGTGCTCTGCTGGGTGGGTGAACATACTGCACCAGCCTTGCCATGCAGAGATGCATGGGTGACAAAACACCTCCAAAAAGACAGAATAAGAAAGTTACAGCACAAAAGAGCTTTACATGAGATTTACCTTAATATGAAGCAAAATCCAGTGCAGGGTGGGGTGACCAGGCTGGGATCTGGCTTTAGGAGCACCTTGGGGTCCCCAGGCAGCAAAGGCTTCTTTCCTTCTGACATTGTGGTGCTGCAGCTGATCTCCCAGTGAGGTGTGGAGATGACAGAGCTGTCACTCAGCTGTGCTTTTTCACAGTAGTTTAAAAGCCAGGTAGTAAGCAAATCCCCCAAGCTCCTGATGACACCTATCTCAGGAGGGAGTTTTCTCACCAGAGTATTGACTGGTGTTCTGCTTAAAGGCATATATTAAACCCAGGTCTCCAGGTGACCCTAGCCCCAACTTTGCTGAAATCCAGAAGAAAAGGGGATTCTGGAAATTGCATGTTGCTGAAATATTCTGTGGGGTTAAGGTAACTGACCTTACATGTCCTAACATGATCAGAAATGTGACAGGGAGAATTTAATTTAATTCATTTCATTCAGCTTAACAGCACCTGCAGGAGAGGGGGTCTGAGCCCTCATCCACCAAAAGCTGAGCTCATACACCCTGTGTCATCTTTTCCCACTGAGCCCCCAGAGAAAAAATATTAAAAACTAGAGAAAACCAAACCAAACCCAAAAATACCTCAGACTTACAGACCATGCTCTTGAGGTGATTTTAGTAACCTTTAAGGAGCTGTGTCTCATATTTCCCCCATCCCTTATTTTATAAATCCTCTAGAAGACCTTCAAGAGTTGGTCCAGGGCCCTTCACCAGCTGTGTGCATGGACAGGAACTTTCAGGGCACTGTGGTTCTTCCAGCATGTCAGAAAAAATTCCTTTAAACATCCCCCAGTGTAACTCATCTGAATTAGTGCTGCTGCTGGCTGTGGGAGGAGAACCACTTGCAAAGCAGGGAATGAATCACTTGGAGATGAATATTAGGCTTGTTTGGAAATGAAACCCTCTTCCCTCACAGGGGAATGGATCTTGCCCTCCTTCCCCTGGCTGTGACAGCATCAGGCTGCTCCAGCACTCGTGCTCATCCCCATCCAGACACAGTGGGGCATCCCCATGGGCTGTGGGGTGCCTGTGGCTCTCACCCTGCCAGCCTTTCTGGCAGGAATTGGTGGTTTTCCATGGGAGATACCAGCAGAGCCACACTATAAAACAGGGATGAACTTGTCAAAAGACACAAACTATAGTGTAATGAAATATGGGAAATGGAAAGGGCCAGACTCATCTCTTCTTTTCACAGCAATTTGAGTAATTTCAATGTATTTTAAATAGTTAGTGATTTTGTTGCTCGTTGAGCTCAATCCATCTAAAATAATTAAAGAATTAGTAGGAGAAAAGGAAGTTAAAGGTGGTCAGAAATCCAGCCAAAACATTAGGCAAATAAAGAAACCCAGCCTGCCTGTGTGTGAGCAGCACTATTTGGGGTTAATGACACTCTTTGTCCAGAGAAAAGGAAATTCTCAAGACTTAAAAACGTGGCTGTAATGTGAGCTGCAGCTCTCAGCCAGCTCTTGTGCTGCAGTTATTTATCTGCCGTGACCAATTTGCAGTTTCACACGTGGCAGTGCCGGGGCTCTGGAGCCAGCAAAGGACTCTGCTGGTTCCCATGGGCAGTGCCAAGCCAAGAACCATCCACACCCCGTTTGCAAAACCCATTTCCCAGGTGCAGGGACGCTCACACCAGCACTGAAGTGAAGATGCAGACTCAGATCGCTGCCTCACTATTTCTCATCTTGCCTTGTTGTTTTTTTCTTTTCTTTTATTTTTTTTTTCCCAATTAATCAGCGCAGGGATGCATTGAAGCCAAGAGTCCTGACAGCACAGAGGTAATTTGGGGAGGGCAGGCAGCTCCCAGCTCTGCTGCTGCCCCTGGTTTTAGGGTAAATACATTGTTAAGTTTGTTCAGCCAAGCATCCCTTCCCATTTTCCGTGCCCAGAGAGCAGGATGAGGCAGGCAGCCCTGCAAACACAGGTGGTTTAAGGGTTCTCACCACCCCAAATCTCCTCTGTGGGGTGAAGAGAGCGTGTCCTGATGCCCCTTTCCCAGCACAGTCTCTACACCTGCCTTTAATTAAGATGAGAAAGGGGGACTTGAGGGGATTTTGGGTTCATTTCTGGCAGTGCCACTTTCAAATTCCTTTAGTTCTGTGTGATGCACATTGGGCATGAGCTGAGATGCACCAGCCAGAGAGTTGGGCTAAAAATAAACTGGAGTGTTGCTGCTGTGTTAGTCTCCTGTTGATAGTTCTTGGTTTGTTTTATGAAATCTTCAAGGCCAGTCAAGTGTGGGGGGAAAAAACAAAAAAGAGAATTTTTTGCTTTTTGAGGCTGGATTTAGAGTGAACTGGTACAATGACACTCAGTGTCCTTTTACTCAGTGGATTCAGAGCAGTACAATGCTGTGGTGCTTGGTCACACTCAGGCTGATGCACTCTAAATAAGAATTATACAACTTGTGCTAATTCTTAATGCATTATTATATTGATACCAATTTAACTGATGTTAATCAAAGGAATGGACAAATTAAATCAGCACTTATGTGAAAGAAAGGGGCTGTTGCAGTTTGGAGTCAGCAAGTGCTGAGTGCTGGCTCCTCAGGGACACCTGGGGAATGTGAGGTGCTGATCCAGCAGGGACTTACTGGAGTTATGGAGAGAAGGACTAAATCTGACAAGAAATCTCCTAAACAGGGAATTCTGGAAAGAAATGCACGTTTTTAAATGGGTTCAGACACTGCACCCACTGCCTGGGGGTGTGAGGTCCATGCAGGGCACAGTCCCAGCTGTGGTGGGTCCCTCCCCAGGCACACCTGCCTCCCCATGGCCTGGCTGCTCCTGCTCTGGCCAGGCTGCTGGCAGGTAGCTCACAGCACGTTTTCTTCTTCACTTGAGGCAAAAAGTAATTTCTTCCTCTGAAGGGCTGGAGCTGTCCTCTGCTAATGAATGCAAACCATCAGTGAGCAGTAATGGAAAATGGGGGATGATGTGGCAGGCAGTGGCTTGCTTTCAAGGCACCAGAAAAGCCCTTTTAAATTTAAATTTAGCAAAGAATTTAAAGCACATATAGGCAGACTCTATTAGAAAGTGAAATATTTGATCTTAGCTATTAATCTGTTATAAGAATACTTTCATTTCCTTGCCATGTGTATCCAGTGATAGACTTTCATAAATGAGATCACATTAAAATGTGCTTTATGTTTCTAGTCAAATCTCTTTTATTATTATGCAAGTCCTAGTTAGGAAAAAAAAACAATTACAGAAGCAGACTAAGAAGAGCACATTATTTTAACTCATTATACAATTGAAATTTATACAAGTGAAATACTGCTCCTCCTTAAAGGCTGAACATTGTGCACTGCTAAACACCTTGGGAAGAGGTTGCTCCATTGCAGCCATGCTTCCAGATTAGGGATAATTTATGGGCAGTGGAAATACAAATAGTCTGAAACAGCTCATGTGGTGTGGGGTACTGCTATGTCTATGTGCCCACAGATATATATATATATATATGTATTTTGTATATTAATATCAAAGTATTATATTCATATTGAAGCATTACATTTGGCTTCTGTCTTACTGAAATCAAATATATTTTAAGGATGGTCCATAATTAATGCCAGCTGTCACTGCTGACACTCTGCACTATGGACAGAAAGTGTTTTAGGAAGTTTCTATGTGGAGGCTCTGCTGCCTGGACAGGTGCAGGGATTGTCAGCCCAGCTGGGCCAGGGCTGGGGGCTCTGCAGAGCTGCACTGCTGCTCTGGTGGAGGCATTAATTCAGAGAATGGCAGCCTGGAACCAGCACAGAGCATCATGATGGATGTTTCAGGGTGAGAAGGAAGAAGTGCTTTACATCTTATAACTCCCTTTGGCTGATTAGGCACAAATGTCTGTTTTAAACATTCAAATCTGGGCACCCAACTGTGAATATCTTTGCACTTCCATCCCAGCAGCCTGACAGAGCCCCAGCAGGGGCCACAGCATCTGTCCCACTGCTGGAGCAGAAAGCTTTGCTCCCAGATTCACCAGTGCCCTGATCCAGGCTGGGGCAGGGTGGTGTACAGTGAATGCACATTGACATCATGCTTTAGCCCAATCTGGTCCCTTCCAGAAAAGTTGCAGTTCAAGACTTGAATCTGCAAAATGCAGGATACTTTTGGATCCTGTTAATACTATTAATAAATTAACCTGAATTTAGGATGCTGGCATGACTCTGCTTTGCTTGAGAGCTGGCCAGAACCAAGTGGTGCTTGGCAATTTACTCCAGGACCTGCAGGGTCTGAGCCTTGTCCCTCTGAGTCCCCCAGCTCCAGGTCCAGCCCTTCCCCATCAGGGTGGGATTCACAGAGCCCTGCAGTCAGGGCAGGCAGCAACCCACCCCAAAAAGCTGATGTGGCACCAGAACAGCCATGATCATCTTTCCTGGAAGAATGAAAAACACCATCAGTGTCTGGTTTTTAACTTTAGTACCTCACATATCTCCTGGTTTTTAATTGTTCATAGACAGCAAAGATTTACAGATGTTTGTTGTGAAGAGTCAGATTACTGAACAGCTTCTGATTTTTAGAAAATAGGTTACAGGTTCTTTATCAACAGATGAGAAAATGCCAAATTTCAAAATCCCCATTGTTAAGGCAATTAAGTATCTCATTCCTGTTGCACTTGGGTAACTGTGCAGTTATTGGCAAACTGCTCTGCCCTAAGTCTTGTGTCATTGTGTGAAGTAAGCATGTTCTAGACTATAAATAATAACGAAAATAAGACACCTTAGGCATGGCAGATGCAGGGATGTGGTGATGGTGTTTGCAGCAGAGGCACAGCCCTTCCTGCCAGTGTGACACTCACACCACCCTCCCCATGGAGAACTGGGATTCCTGTGCCTCACAGAGCAGATTCTCACTGAAGTCTGCAAGGCAAACAAAACACTTGAGCACCTGGTAGCCTGATTTTCGACCCCTCCTTTTCTTTTAAGTAGTGGCCAATGATGCATTTGGAGATAATTAAAACAAAGGTTGAGGATTTTTTGTTTTAATATGCCATGACTATTAGCAGCTGGATTAGGAATAAGCCAGCACAAAAGCAGCATACTTCTTATACCAGCTATAAATAAAACCAGGCTTCAAATTTGAAAGCAGGATTTTTTTTTTCCTTTTTCCCTTCCACAGAAAATCTATTCTTTGTGCCAAGATTAAAATATTAGTGCTGTGTTCCCTCCTCTGTTTAAACAGACCTCATTGCATCTAAGTGCCAAAAGAGTGGAATTCCTGAACAGCAGGTGAAAAGAAAACACAAGATCAAATGCAGTTTTGGCTGCCAAGAGAACCTGCAGAACAGCTTGGGGTGCACAGAAAGTCATGCAGCTCCTGGTGCTGTCAAAGACTTCTGGAAGGTCATCAAGGAGTTCTTTTCAAGCATCCCACATCAAAAAGCTGTGCAGGGAGACAAACCTGCAATACATCATGAGGATGGTGCTAAAGATACCAATCATCCACTTTTAGGAGAATTTAACATTCCCCCCTTCACATCTCTGGAAGCAGCTCTGACAGAACAGTGCTCTGTGTGGAGAGCAGGGTATGGAAATAAATGTGAGTGCTCACACTGGGTGAACATTAGGCAATGGCTGGTTTGGGTCCACAGCCCAGCAGGGAGCTATGGAAGAAATGTGTCTGTCTGAGCTCATCCTTGCACTCAAGGCAAAGGACACACGTTTTGCTGCTCTTGGAACCAGCCAGCCCTTGCATTAGTTTGTATTTCTGCACCCAGCTGGGCATCTGTAAGCCCATGGCACAGTCCTTGCTCTTTGGCTGCTGCACCCTTTGGGGATGCAGGGAAGAAACTGTTGGTTTTCAGAAAAGAGACTTCAGATGAGCTCCTTGCTGATCCCTTCTGACCCTTTGCCTACCAGTCCTTACTGGAAAAGGCAGGGAGGCTCTGGCCCAAAGCAGAGATCTGGGTTTGAAACAAGAATTTGGAGATTTCTCTGTGCTGGCAGTGCTGGGAGCTCTGCAAAGTTCACCCAGCTTTCAATCCAGCCCCAGGTGAGACTGCAGCACTGCCTGTGAGTGAGCTCTGACCAGGGACAGATTCCCAAAATGTAAATTTTTGGGAATGCTTCCCCCATAAGGGCAATGGCTGAGGAATCACTGACCAGGCAGCACTGGGATCACAGGTTGCAAGTGCTCAGCCCACTTCTCCTCCTAAAAATCACCAAGCAGCAAAATTCTTTCAAATAAGACACACACTGGTGGGGTTGAAAATAATACCAAGTGCACATGCTCTTTAAAGACAGCCTTTTTTTTTATTTTAAAACTCTGCATCTGAAAACACCGTATGACAGAAAGCATTATATACACTGCAGTGTTTTTGGTATAATACAGTATTTCATACATCCATTTCTTTTTTCTGCAAAAAAATTTGCTTTGTCAGACAAACAACCAAACTCCCATTGACAAAGAATACAGCTAAGGCACATTGTTTCTGCTAAATGAAAGACAAAAGGGTGCAAAAACGGGTAGTGCAATAATTGCTGAAAATCACATTCTACTACAAGAAAAGCATTCTGACTTTGATTACCGGTCAATTTAAGACATTTCAATATCTCATAAAATACTCCTTTAAATAAATAGCAAAATATCTACATCTTTCAGTGTGTTCCATTTGAATTTCCAATTTTTTTTAAACTTTCCTGTATATACACGGTTTTCTTTTTTTTTTTATTCAATAGATTACAAAATATTTCTGTACAATTTTATGCATATTATGATCTATAACAAAATAGTTATTTCTTAAAACTATATTACCACCAGTCTTTGAAAATGACAGAATAGGAATAACTTATTATGACTATGTTAGGCAATAGAAAAATCCAATTAAACCAAAACAGAACCAAAAGGCCAAAGTCAGAAAAATAATTTCATTACATTGAATTAATTATTTTAGTTTCAGAAATCTTGTTTCATTTGTAAACCCTTTTCAGTTGCCTTTGGGTTGTATTCAAATCTGAATATCACCACAGGACAGGATTTGGAACTCTTAAAAGCACTGCAGCCTGCCGGGAATATTGGTGCTTCTCTGACACACCACAGAGGAAAGTAGTAAAGAAACCCAACACACACAAGCCTTAGCAGAAGTCATTTCTGCTTTGGCAACCTTTGAATGAAGCTCCAAAAGCCAGATTTGCAGAAATGCATTTATGACTCAGACAAAACAACCATGTTGTAAATGTACTGTGAGACTCCCAACACCCAAAATCTGGCCCTACCTGGTGATGCTCTTCAGATTTTAAGACCATACCTTTAAGAGGACATTTCTTCTCCCAGCTACCAGTACAAATCTGAGAGGAATGCTACTATGACATGTTAAAATTAGTGAAATTACTCTACAATTTGTCTAGTGCATCTGAGACCAGTCTGTCCTGTTGGAGTCTGAAGATAAATTAAAAGTTACTAAGTTTTTACTTTGTAGGCAATTAAACCAAGTTCCTTATCTACAGTGACTTGCAGGAGACAGAGCTCATGATTTCCTAAGGTTTATATGAATGTCTGAAACTTCCTTTTGCCTGAAGGGAAGGTCATTTTTTTTCCTTAAAGACTGCATTTGTAAGCAATTTCTATTGTATTTGTGAAGTGTAAGCTGACAGCAACACAACTGAGCTGTAATAGAAATCTCAAGGTGCCTTTTATTCATTCCACAACAGAGAAAGTGAGCAAGACACGGACAACACCAAAGTTCTCACACAGTTTAAGGCCACATTTAGAAAGGATGGAAGTAAGGCTTTCTTGGAGGGGCAGCACACTGGATGCCACAATGGGAACAGATCCAAAGCTGATCGGATTCATCCACTGAAAAGCTGAAACTACGCTCTAGTTTTGGCCAGCAGGTCTGGGCCTTTTTTTTTGGATCTAAGCAGGAAAATAAAATTAAATGCCATAGATATCCTCCTCTGGAATATTCCCAGCAAACTGAAGGTGCTCCCCTAGCAGGAGTGCTATTGTCTCAGTCAAGGGTGTAATTACGACAGAAGCAAAGACGAGCCATTACAATATACAAATGCAGCGCCATGAACCGCGCCTAGAATTGTCACTCTGGTATCAGAGGCACCTGTACAGTATCTTGCTGCTTATTTGGCAAGGTTACAAGTAATACTTCTAGGTTTTAACAAAGTAGAAAGAGAATTTGCATAGATTGTACATTCAGTTCAAGGAGACTTCTGGTACCCTTTTTTGTTGTTCTCAGGTAAACGTGTTTGCAGACACAGTGAGGTAGCAGCTGTGGTAGCACCCATGAGCAAAAGAAGGTAACCAAGGCAGAAGCAAAGAGCAGAGTGAACAACACACTACTGTTAGTAAGGAGGAAGGGAATCAACATGGTACCTGCAGTGCCACATCATGAGGGGAACTGCTCCCAACACCACACCTAACTGAGACACCCTAATGCTGCTGGGCTAACAGAGCCTGCAAGGCCTTGTTGCCTCAATTTTAAATGCTCTCAGCCTGATTATTCTTTCCCTCACTGTGATGATGGTGGTGAAGGTTTTGAAGGTCAATCTCTTCTACAATACACCTTCAAAAGGAATTACAAATCATTGTGTTTGCTTGCCTTTGAAGATTCTGCAGGAAAATCTGCTGTCCTACAAATTCTTCCTTGCTGTCCTTAACCCTAATTCACATTTCTTTGGCTCCTCTATGCCTGGCTGCAGCAGCAGCTGCCCTCAGGGCTCAGCAGCAGGTATTCCTGCTCTCAGGAATTCCTCCTGGGCCTCTGGAAGGGCAGTGCTCTGTCCTCTCTAACACTGCATTGCTCCCTACCCTCTCTGTGGGCATCATCCCTGGAGCTGCCTTGGCAGAAGCCCAAGGGTTTGGTTTGGAAAGGCTTTTTTACATGATGTTTTCAATTGTCATTTAATAGGGCCTTAGTCCCACTAATCCTCAAGACTACACTGGAGGTCTGGAATGGTACAAATAAAGACATATATGGATCATTATCTTTTCACAACTGGACTGAAGCAAAGGCCAGTGAGAAAGGTCACCAACCCTGTCACACCAGGTCTGTCTTACTCTGTTACTGAAATACCAAATAACCAAGTCTCCTTTTACAAATATCAGATTCCCATGCCTGAAAACCAGAACAAGGTAACTGCTGGCTTTCACCAGCTCCTTCCTGTGTGCAAGTACTGAACTGACTGAAGGCTGCTCTGAAAAGCAAACTTTCCTTATCTGCAGCTGGGTTTCTGAAGAAGCCTAGGGGATTTAGTTCACTCAAGTATAAAACTTCCTGCTCCATGGAAAGTGCTGGAGTTGGCCAAGGTTTCATGTGGCCAACTCCTGAAGCTTTGGGAGCTGGGAAGACAACAAGGAGGGTGTGCTGGCCAGAGGCAAGCTGGCAATTCTCTGATGGCTGTGATGAAAGGGAACCAGAGAAATCAGCAGAAAGCTGGTCCTCACTGCTAGGCCACAAGAAACATCTGGATCTTGTTTATCTGGGAAATCAAAGCAGAGATCTCAGCCTTGCTATGCAGAAGGAGCCCAGTTTGTTCAAGGTTTATTGCAACACAAGTGTGTCAAACTTTTGAAAAGTTTGAGCATCTTCTTTACCCTTTCTCTCTCCCTTTGGTCAGGTTTACACTATCCCTGTTCTGATTCATTGACTTCACTGCTGTGCTCACTGTAACTGTGGCTGGAGTGATGGAGGCTTCATTAGGATGGCAATTAGTGCTGCAGGAGATGGAGGGAAAGTGAATGCACATTAGTTGGTACTTTTGAAGGTGCTGCAGGATCACTGTTAATACACCACTAAACAACTGTACAGGCATTGTGCACTGGAGCCAGTACCCAGGAAAGTCAATTTGTAACACATGAATGCACATTCCTGTATCTCCAGGCTTAGCAATAATGAAGGCTTAACAACAGAGATACAGAGGGACTTTCTTGTATAACACTTGCAATCACGAAGGAATTCTTAAAATTCTCTGCTTGCCAAGAGCACAAAAAATGAAGACATAATTTCAATTCTATAAAAAAACCCCCTTGAACATCAGAAAATGAAAATGCAAATATTACTACTCAATGTCCAAATGTCATCAAAGAAAGAATTGGAGAAATCTGAAAATAAACTGTCATTTGAGCTATTTCATTTAGCCTTGGGGTTTAACATTACCATATAAACAGGTTTGCATAATGCTGAGACTGACTTTGGACATAATTTATTAAATCATGTATGCAGATGTTCTGCATTTTGCCACATTCCCTTTCTATGTAATACAGATTGATCAGAGCAGTGTTACATGGCTGTCATGCAGAATGGGCAGGGAATTTAGACAAGCAAAGCATTACACACAGAGGATAAATGTGCATACAGAAATATAAACCCCTCCCATTGAAAGCCAGGCTTTTAGCTGGGATCCTGTTCAGCAAGGACTGGCCAGTGTGACTGGAAAAGAACCTGCACATTCAGATGAAGATTCATAACTCTTGTGTTTTGTACCAACTGTGGGTCCCTGCTCTGAATTCTCCTTTTCACCAAATGTAAGATCTGTGAAGTTATTCTCTTCTGACCATTGACATATTCATCCCAGGCTCCCAGTGCTGCCATTTCAAAGCAAAGAAACCACTAAGCAGGACTAAGTTTGGCTTAACAGCATCACCTTGGAGCCAGCTCTGATCCCTGATGTAGTCTGCTTTATATGTTTTTATTCACAACTACTGGACTTTGTAACTCAGACACAGAGTCTCATATATATCTTTTGGATCTGTGTCTGCATGATAACAGCTATAGTAGAGATGGCTGTGTAGGTCCAAAACTTGACATTACCCCCAGAAGATGTTCCAAACATGGCATCTTAGCCTTTGATGACTTCAAGCAGACAGCATTTACCCCTAGCATACTGTCATACCCTTTATTTATGCTGGACTTGACTCTGAAATCCTCTTTTAGCACTAGCACTTGGGAAGTTTTGCCTAAGAAAAGACTGCAGGATGAACCCCTTCAGCTCTGCATCCTGTATTTCAACAGCAGCACTGGGATTGCCAGCTTGCTACAAAACCTGTTGTTTAAATGCTTCTTGCCTTTCAGAAAATCATCTCATATAAATTTTCTTTGAGATATTTTAAACCTAGCATATAATGCAAATGGATGTATCAGCAACCATCTGTTTTCTTTCCCCTTTTTGTACTAAAACAAAATAATTTGCACCTTATATTTTAAACGATAAAAGTGGCAGCTTTTTTCCTAACTGCAGAAAACGTGATTGTTGTCACCTTCTGCTTGGTCTAGTTAATGAAAACTTACCAAAAAAGCACTTCAAAACATTGCTGCTTAAGAATAAAAACAAGTATCAAATTTAAAAACTAAGTTATCTGCATGTTTGTGCGTGGGTGCACCCCTACACATGTGCTTATGTGCAAGACAGCCTGAAGATTTTGTGCCCACCTCAGGAGCCTTACTGAGAACAAGCACTGCCTGGGCTTGTTAATGAATTTTACATTGTGCCCTAAATTTGACCTTCTTCATTTAAGCTGCAGGGCTTGGACTGGGCAGTCACCATTACATCAGTGTGACTAAAGCCCTGGATTTCACAGTGAGGATTGCAGGTCCCCAGAAAATACGAACTTCACAAAGGAATGTTACATTAAAAACAAAGCACTGTTATAAACCCCTACTGAATAAGTAATAACACTGTCATTCTATTACATAAACCTGTTGGCAACCCTGGTTTCACACATGCTTGCCTCTAGAGCTGGTTGAAAAGCTGGAACATGATCTTGATTGGAATATTCCAATCAGCTCTCATTGCTACAAACTTTCCTGAAGCTACCACTGGTGACTGACAAAATCAAGACAAAAAAAGAAAGGGAGGTGTGAGGGGAAGAAGGCCTTTTCTTAATAAAGGCAGGTTCAGTTAGTAAAATAACATAATCTTCAAGCTGCAAAAGCAGCACCTACTAATTAGTCATTGACTAAAACATAAATAATAAATACCTAAATTGTTCCTTCTATGCATCCATTTTTGTGCCTGATAAACATTTTGATGCTCTGCCTTAATGCCAGCACAGCTGACACCACAATTTCAAGTCCAAAGCAAACTGAAGTAGCTTTAAACCAATATGACAGAGTTACTCCAAGCCATGGGGATCTGTGTGTTACAGTCCTACTGCAAGTGTTGTTTAAAAGGGAATTCAACCTTCCTGTGAGATGTGATTACAGAATGATCTAAGGGTCTGTTTCCCTCCTGATGTGGACACTTAACCCTCAGCAGAAAGTTATCCATGCACACAGAAGGGTGAACAGACACCTTCCTTTAGTACAGCAACAGGACTTCTTTCCTAATTAACCCAGTGGCTTTTAACGGTCCTTTTTGGTTCTGTTGCTAACTAGAAAATGCATTATTTGGAGATGAATTTGTATATAAAACCGGTATTTTTAAAAAGTTCTTGGAATGTAAATTAATTTTTCCCTACTGTAGAAAATGCAGGTTGAAATGATGCAAAACATGCCTATTTAAAACAGGATGCAGCCTGCTAGGAATTCTGAAGACAGGCAAGGGTAGATTGTTGACAGAATAAAGTAAAAGCACAGAGAAACATGGCATTGTTCTCCCTCCCCTGGCTTTGGGCAGTGATCCACATCCTGCAGAGCCTTCCAGATGTCCTGGCAAAGCCTGGGAGGATCCTTCCTTAGGACAAGATGGAGATCTGAGACCAAGGGAGGGAATTAGTGTTAAGACTTTCTAGCCACTACTCAAATTAGGGAAGAAACCTGTTGCAGATTTAGGTCCCAGTTTTATTGTTTTACTGGTTTACAACTCCACTGCCTGAGAAAAAACTCAGCTCAGCTCATGAGCAAAGGGTATGAGCAGACACATCACAACCCACCCCAGCCTACCTGCTCCACTGGCAGCCTGTGAAAATAATCAGGTACTGGTGGCTTCCAAAAATACCTGCAGATTTGAAAGGGCTGAAATTCAAAAAACTTCTTTGTTCCTTAATAAATACTTTTAGTACGCTGACCCTGAACCCGACTGCATGAGACATAAAAGACTACTATAGCAAAACACTGGTTTCATTTAGAGTTTATCATGAAATTAGTCTGAAAAAACCTCTGAAAGTAATCTGAAAGTTTCTGCTTCTCGTTGTCTCTAACTAGGATAACAGAGGTCTATCAGCTGTGTCCAGGATTACTTTGTGTCATTAAAAACCGGAGTGAGGCTGTACCATAATTATTTCACATTCTCTGAGGTCACACAGGCTCCAGCCTGCAGGAACCAACCTCCCCAGGCAGCGCCAGCAGAAGGGAATTTTGCTGTGATTTATCCGTTGTAGCAAAGTAACGAAAGCCTATGGAACAGCAGAGATACAGACAAACTTATTTAAACAAAACCCTTTAGCAGCTGCTCCTTCACTGCCCTCTCCATGGCTTGGTGTCAATGTTTCTAGCCCACCCGATGGTGGATCTGGAAAGGCCGGGTCCCCATGGGATGGGGCAAGCTGATGGAGAGTGCAGCGCCAAAGGCCTTGTCAGAACTTCAGAACTCTTTTTTTTTGTTTGTTTTTTTTAAAAAACAAATTCTATTGCAATAAGTAACAAAAAAAACCAAGTAACTTTCCCTTAGGTTCCTGAAACCTGGTGCAAGACTCGCAGAGGAGCGAGGTTGTTCCCTTTTAAGCGGGCGCTACCTGAGGCGGCCGTCGGGTTTGACGGGGCCCAGCTCGGCCTTGGGGTCGGGGCTGAGGGAGCTCCAGGGGGTCTGGGCACAGCCCTGCAGGGCGGGGCAGCCCGAGGGCCCCACGCTGCACACGTCCACGGCCGACCAGACGCCGCCCACCAGCGAGTCCACCCAGGCGTCCAGGCGCGGCCCCACCAGCGCCGCGTTGCGCCGGGCCTGCTCGGCGCGGGCCGCGCTCACCGGCAGGTTCAGCACCGGGTTCAGGCCCTGGAAGCTCTGCTCCATGTAGGCGTTCTTGGGAGGCCCGCTGTGCAGCTTGATGGCGTCCTCTGCAAAGGGGACAGGAAACAGAAAGAGCGAGGTTTAGGGGAGTCTGGGGTTGTGGGCAGAAATGTGAATTCTGTCACCATCTGTTAAACCAGGTGGGGCAGTGACCCTTATCTCCTGGCACATATTATCTGCTAATGGGCCATCTTTAAACCAGCTGGGGCAATCATCTTTATCCTTCCCACAGCCCATCCTCCCTCCAGGAGATATCTCCTGTTAATGGGCCATTGTTAAAAACTGGTGTGGCAATGATCCTTCTCTCTGTGGGAATATCTCCTGCTAATGGGCCATTGTTAAAAACTGGGTGTGGCAGTGATCCTTATTACTGTGGGAATATCTCCTGTTAATGGGCCATTGTTAAAAACTGGGTGTGGCAGCGATCCTTCTCTCTGTGGGAATATCTCCTGTTAATGGGCCATTGCTAAAAACCAGCTGGGGCAATCATCTTTATCTTCCCACAGCCCATCCTCCCTCCAGGAGATATCTCCTGTTCATGGCCATTGAGTCACAGTGCATAAAATTACATCATCCCACTGGGAGATGCTCCAGCCAGGGGAGGAGCCAAGCCTTTCCTACCCAGATAAAAATTGAGATTTTGGACACCAAGGAACCTTCTTTCCACTGGATTCCAGAGGAAAGCCAGACCTTTCCACATCATCCCTGGAGCTTCAGAAGAAACTGCACCTTCTCCAGGAGCACTGCTCCAGCTGAACCACATCTGCCACTGCAGGAGGATGCAGCCACCATTGAATGGGACTGCTGCCAACACCCTGACTGACTGACGGGTGTCATCTTGGATTCTGACTCTGGCAGGGTTTTGGGATTGTTCTTTGTAATATTGCATTTCTATTTTAAAGAACTGTTATTCCTAATTCCCCTATCTTTGCCTGAGACCCCCTTAATTTCAAAATTATAATACTTTGGAGGGAGGGGGTTTCCATTCTCCATTTCAAAGAGAAGCTTCTGCCTTTATTGGCAGACACCTGTCCTTCAAACCAGGACAAGGGGTGAGCTGTAGCCCATTTCCCACACACTGCATCCCAGGAGTTGTGCTCAGCACTATGGATTCTGCTCTCTGTGATTCTCATCCTGCACGTGCTGCCTTAGCAGGCAAAGCTCTGACCCTGAAAACAGAGCCACTCTTATTATCAACACACACAACCAGCATCCCCAGAGCTGCAGGACACCCAGGACTGGCTGCACCTTGAAATGAGGAAACAGTTCAAGGACACCTGGTGTGAGAAGTCTGCCAACCCCTGTCAGACATCCAAGTGCTATCATTGATTTGTCTAGGAGAAAGACATCAGCTGGTTTTGCTGTGGGCCTTTTTTCCCCTAAGCAGATGAACCTTGCCCTGCTGTGCAAAAGTCACAACATTTGTTAGCTCTATCTGCCTACAAAACCCAGGTGGTGGCATTTGTGGCACTGAAAGGACAACACCATGGTCTTGGTCACACCAGACCACAATGAAACACGTGTAGCCCCAACATGATTCCTGAAGTGCTCCAGTCTCACTGGGAAAGTATTCTCTCATGACAGTTACATTTTCAAGTTCCTGTGCTGAACAGTAGATCACACTCCCTAATGACACTTTGCATTGTGGCTGCTTTCCTTACCTTTCTATCTCAGCAAAATACAATACAACACCCCAAATTTACAATATTGCAGTAAAAATCAGTATGAGGCTGTGACAATCCTTTCAGAGACCTAAACTGGACACTGTGGGTCAGGCTGCCCCTGTCAAAGACTTCTGAGAGTCTGAAAGCACCAAGCTGCTCCTTATAAAATCAGGATGGGACCCTCCAAAAATATTCACCAAGTGCCTATTGGGAGCAAATTTCCAACCTTTTCTTTCCGCTCCCAGCTGCCTTCCCCAGCACCCTCACTCTGGCAGCACAGAGGATATCTTTAGCTCTGCCAACAGACACACTGTCTAGAAGAGAAAATGGGCCCATTCAGGCTACTCCAGGCAAGGAAAGCCACGGTGCTCCGGGAGCGTCAGAGGCCAGGAATTACATATTCATGGCTACAATTCCTTCCACATGTCCCTGCTGCCTGCACTGCAGCCTGACACTGAGTCCTTTCTTCCATGCAGAGGACAGTGTCTCAGGTGCTGGAAATAAATCCATGTATTTATTTAGAGGGAAAAAGGGACATTTAATTGAAGCTTTGCTGTTACATTTGCAAAGTCTTTAATGCCAAATACTGTGCAAGTCCGTTCCTTCAAATTCCCAATTAAAGTAGTTCAGCACATGCCCATCACCATTATACATCATTTAACTGTTCCTGCATTTATCTAAAATCCTCTTTTTATTTTAAATTGTAGGTACCCACTATAACCTGTAGTCAAAATGAGTTCCATCTGTGCACATGTGTCAGGAATGTGCTCTGCCAGAGCACTGCAGTTTAAGAAATACAACAAGTACACATGATTAAATTTCCTCCTTTGGAGGCAATTAAATATGGAAGAGTGTTTGTCAACAAATTAATTAAATAGGAACATTCTGAGTAAAAATTCCCAAATAAGTAAGAGTTGGCATTACTAGCAGGATCATCTGATTGAAACAGGCAATTCAGAGAGCATGTTGAATCAAAGCCTGTTGTGCATGTGTTTGGTTCCATGGAACAAGAGAGATCTTTATTCAGACAAGAAACAGGATGAAATGGAACTTGCTGTTCTCTCTGGCTCAGCCTCATACGTGTCCCAGGCCTCAGGACTTGGTGGATTATCAGGACTGGAAAGGATGAAACCTGCAGAAACTGCAGGATTGTGCTGGGCACAGGAGCAGAAAGTTAAGGGCTACCACTGCCCACAGTGAAAGGTGCTGCTCCAGCCAAGACACACAGAGAGCCCTGGACTGGTACTGGTGGGGACTGCCTGCCCCAGAGCAGGACAGCACCCCAGCTCAGGTGTCAGCACATCCCTGAAAGGAAAAGCTGGGTAACAGCACCCTGAGTGCAGAGCCACAGGTACTCAACAGGAAATGCTGGGGACTGCACTCAGAACCCTCTCCTGGAGCCTCCAAGTCTTTGTTAAACAGCTCACAGCAGAAAGCAGGGAGGATGCTGCTCATCTGAGCAATGGCAGATGGGCTGCTCCTCTTTGCATTAAAGGAAAAATGGCAGAGAATCATAACTCCATAATTTACTGAGCTGTAGCAGAGAGACACTGAGGCTCCCAAGCCCTGATAAGCTGTAAAAAAGAAGGCTGGACCTACTGGGTGTGCTCATGAAACACTGACACTTCAGACAAGTTTCACAAGGAAGAGCTCATAAAAAATAATGAAGAATGTAAGGCTTGCCTCTAAATGTTTAGACATTTAAATCTCTATGGTTAGCACAAACAACTCAAAATTAGCTGAATTCAAGACATTAAGCCAGATTTTGTTTCCTGGCCCTTTGACTTCAGGAGGATGTGTATCAATGCATAATATATTCCTCTGACTTGAAAATAGAACATTTAAGAACTTAGTTATTTTTGATCCCTATTTTTATTTGCTCTTCACTCACATGTGAGGACACATTTCTCAATTGACTCTTCTTGGTCTAACTTCTTTGGATTAAACACACAGCCTATAACCAGCCACACAGGCTGGGATTTCATCCTTTTTGTGTGGGTTTGTTCATCATTTTGCAGAAAAAGCAAATTAGTTTAGACAGAGAGTGGGCTAAGGAATGAAAAATGTGGTTAGCTTGGTACACATTAAGGCGCTAGACCTGTGGGTTTTTTAAAGCAACACAGAACATACAGCTTTATTTCTTTATTTGAATTGTGTTAAAGCCCTCTGGCAAAGAGGTAATTTTATATTGACATTTTGTTTGTTTTCTCTTGCAGCAAACAAGACAGTGCTGCATTTGCTCATTGTGGAGCTAATCGACTCCTTGTCAGCTGGATCTGAACTAAATTTCAAAGCAAATCCCTGTCTGCAGGGTTTTTCTCAGAATGATGATCCCAGGGCATGTCTGCTCTTCTGCCTGCCTGCTGCTATTACTGTGTTTATCAAGAACATGTCATGTTACCTCTGGTTAATTTAAAGAAATCACAGCAGTTCTGACACAAGTTGCCACCCACTTTATAATCCTATAGATGCAATTAGAAATTGATTGAGGCACTGCAAACAACCAAGGGCAAAACAAAGGTTTCCCAGTATCTGCTAATTGAGATGATCTATAAATATGGATTAGGTTAAAAGGCCATTGAGGTTCCTGAGTGCATCACCCAGGTCTGCTAATGCTGCCAGCCTTTCAAAGGGGTGGCTGCAGTTTGGGGGCACAGGGACCAGGCACTGGTGTTTCAGGCTCCATGGGAGCAGCAAAAATCAGCAGCCCCATGTCCAGGCCATGCCATCAAGCTGGGAACAGAGTGGGAAAGGTCTCTCTTAAAGCAGAAAAGGAGGTTGCACTTTCTCACTTCTCTCCTTGCTTGAAGGAGGAAAGGCTTTTAATGTATTCATTTATTTACAATCCAGGGTTTATTACCATCTTGAGGGTTTGGGGCTTTTTCTGCCCCAGAAGTGAACTTCTGCTACTGGCTCACAATAACCTATTTGGCTTTAATGGAACAGGTACTAT
Organism: Luscinia megarhynchos; assembly: GCA_034336665.1. NCBI lineage: Eukaryota > Metazoa > Chordata > Aves > Passeriformes > Muscicapidae > Luscinia > Luscinia megarhynchos. Next base: position 1,101,367 of record CM067577.1, on the reverse strand, counting down.
CCATTAAACACATGACAAGTCATTATTGGCACTCCAGCTGGGAGAGTGCTGGGGAAACTTTGCTCTGAATATAAACTCAAATTTAAAAATGAAATTGCTTTGGCTTTTTCTCTTTCCCTGACTGCGACCCTGGGAGTTGATCACACTTGGCCTTTAAAGAGCATGGAAGGGGAGAAATGTGGCATGATGGGGATGCAGAGACAACCTCTACTGAATTTGCTGCTTTCTTAGGACCTGAAGTCTGCTGGGTAGCTTGGATTGTAGTCTGTGAGCTGCTGGCTAAGTGCTCTGAAGGACACCTGTTCTTTCTCCTGCCTCTGCAGCCCCTTCACAGGGGAGCTGGGACATCTGGCCTTGAGTCTCCAAGTTCTCAAATTCCAGTTGCCTAAAGCTTCCAGCAAAAGCCCCCCATTCCTGTGTGACCTGCCAGTGATCTTACATGGTTCTGCTCCCTGTTTTGTCTTCCCCATATCCCATTCCCTCTTTGTTTGGCACAATTATTCCTAGAGCATCCTGCTGGTCCTTGGCAGCCCTCCTGTGCCTTTACAACAACCATGGAGTACTTGGCTTTGACACACTCAACCATGTGGTGAGAAAATCAAAACTGTTGTTTAGAAGAATGAACTGGAATCTGTCTGTGCAGGAGGTAAAGGGAAGGAGACTCTGGTGGAGAAAGTGAACCCATTTTCTCCAAATGATTTATCAAAATAAACCTAATTTCCTTTTCTTTTTTCTTTTCTTTTGTACTTTCTCCTACCAGGCACTCCTGAGCCAGCTGTAGGCAGAACAGACCACTGACACAACTCAAAGCAGACAAAATAGATACAGATTTGGATGACTGGAGGGGGAAAAGGAGCAGAAAGGAATAAGTGACATTAGATTATAGACTCTCCACTGAAATAGCTTAGGGAGCCATATTTACAGTGGAAATACCCCAAACACCATGCTCAGTAATTCCATGTAAGATCTGATCTCTCACAGATTCAGGTTTTGGAAAGGTCAATGAATCTGTGTTTTAAAAACAATTTGCATTCTATCCATTACTCACATCTGGACACAGCATCAAAGAAAGCACCACTCTTGACTTCCCTTTAAGGCTTTCCTTGCATGCACAGAATTTAGGCCAAAATTAATAAATAAGTGGAAGTAGAAAAATGAATAAATGAGTGGCATATGCTGTTTTTATAAACTGCTAAACAGAACATCTTTGCTGGCAGCTGTCCCATGATTATTTTTTTTATTTTGAATGCAATTATGAATTCTGAGAATCATGATACAGGAATGAACGTGTTTTACTTTGATTATTCAAAAGAAGAGCCAATGGCTCCCTGCATGATGTTGGGAAACCAAAACAACTTTTCCTTGTTGTGCTCTGGGCTGAAGTGATGTGTAGATAAGCAATGATTCAGGAAATACAGAGATTGTTGTCATGACCATGTTCTCAGGATACAAGATGTTAGTGGCTGCTGCCAGTTTTGGGCAAATGCTTTTTAGAAAATGCAAAAGCAAATTGCACACAAGATGATGGAGAGATTTTTATGTCTGTAACTTTATGGACTCCACTTTCTAAATCTGGAATGGATGAGACAGAGAGGGGCAGAACCATTACTGAGAAAATGCAAAGTGCTAAGAAATGCATCAGTCCAGGGCAATCTCTCTGCTAAGAGTTGTTTTTTTTAATCAGGGCAGGGGAGGGCAGGGTGGGAGCTGGTGGTGGTGAGGAAGGATGGTTGGAAAAAGGAAAAATTTAAAGAAATCCCTAATAAAACATATTGCCCTCTTCTACAGACAACTCCTGGCTAAGTCTGATGTATTCTAGTTTTATTTTCAATGTTAAGGTAGGAAAATAATACTATTCCTTCATTACAGAAGATTTTGGTGGGTTTTCTGTTGTTTACAAGAAATCATTGTTTTAAAAGTTTTAATTCTTCTGTCATTCTCTCAAAATGCCTTTATTTGGCAGAGAAAAATGTGTTTAAAGAATAAAGTGGTGACCAACTGATGAAAAGCTGGAAATCAAAGCTAAGTGATGACTGCCTGCACAGAGCACAATAGTGTCACCAAGACAGAAAGTCTTAAAAAAACAAACAGGAATTTGCATTGTAAATACAATTCTAAATACAGTGCAATGTCACTACTTGTCCCTGTAATTAACTTTCTTCTCTACCTCCAAGCCTCAGCCATCTACAGATTACACATCACATCATCAGCAGCAAATCACTCCTGAGACTTTCTTCCTAGACAATATTGTTCCCAAGCTTTATATTTCACTCCTGTAGTAGATTCTAGTTACCATATGAATGAACAGGCTTTTTTAATAAAAAAATGTGAGCCCAGTGCATCAATGGGCAATATAGAGTAATTACAGAATTTCAGTGGAATTATTCCAGATTCAGAGTTTGGACCAACCATAAAGTGTGGGCTTGTTTTTGAAGTCTAACATGTGCTTACCTGTCCATGGGGCTCTCACACTGTAGGAAAAAGCAGCAAGGTTGCTGGCTACATGCCACCTTTTCCATTCAATTTATGCCTTAAATGCTAAATTACCAAAGAACATGGAATCCATTAATTTCCAGCAGACAAGCTGATAGCAGCTGCATTCAGAAGCAGGCTGCCTCAAACTTTGGAAATGTATTGCTGCTACACATGGTGTCTGTTCACAATTTATCATTGCCTATTAGCTATTAACAGCAGTGGGCTGGAGGTGGTTTGGTTCCTGCTTAAGAAATGATGCCACCAAATGTTAGCAGCAGAAATCAGTAAGTTCACTCTTGTGCTGGAAATGTGTGGAATCAAACTCCTGTTGAGTGAGATAAGGGCTGCATTAGCTCCCAGCAGTTGTCTGCTGGTGTTTGCATTACAGAAGCAGCACGTTGTGCTGGAAGGTAAATGCCTGACTCAGTTTATTTGCTGCCTTGTCAGGAAGAAGAACTTCTGAAAACTTAATAGGAGCATTCATGTATCTAGCAAATTTAAGATGTCTAAAGTTATGAATATTAATCCTGGGCAGATGGAAGCACTTGAGCACTTTAAGAAGAATGGTAAAGATATTCAGAGCAACAAGCTTGTTTTGATCTTAGTGAATAAAAAACCAGGTGTGGCTGTAAAATGTTCCCTCTTCTCCCAGCACAGTGTCCTGGGCACTGGCTACAGATCCAAGGATCTGGATGATGCCTGTGCCAGGCAAACATGGGAGCCTGCAGAGCCTGGCAGCCCCAGAATGGCCTCTGTACTCAGATGGCTCAGGGCTGCTGTGGCAAGGAAGAAAGCAGTTCCTTTCTACAATCTGTCAGTGTGGGTCTGGTCCCAGGACTGTATTTGTAGATATTTCTGTAGCACAGCTGCTTGGCAAGTACTGAGCAGGTGTCAGGCAGGAGTGAATGCCTGGACCTGACATGTCAGGTGAGTTCTGGCCTAGGGTCATTTTGCCTAATCCAGCATTTTGCATATGAATGCTTTTATTGTTAAACACACAGGCTTTGTCAGGAAAACAGTTTAAACACATGTAAGTCTCTAAGAGGAAACAGGAATGAAAGGCAGAACAGAAAGGTCAATTTTTCTTTCAATTTCTAAATGATGGCTTTTATGATAGTTGTTAGATTATTGAAAGCCTGAAGTTCTCTGGATTCTGAACTCTGCATAATTTAAAGATACAGAGAGTCTTTTGTTCAAAGTGGCTGTGTTTTACTGACTGGATAGCCACTTCCACTAGTCTTAGTGCAAAAGTTTCCTCTGACTTAGGATCTAGAAAATCCCTTTCTTTAACCCTTTTCCAATACAGCGCTACTTCATTTTTAACAGCAGCATTTACAGTGATTTGGCAAAATATCTAGATCAGTAAGACTTACCTTGTTTGATAGGCTGCTGATTTGAGAAGGCGAGAGGAGTAATGAGGAATTTGGTTTCAGCCACCTGTACCCAGTGGTGCAGAATTTTTATTGTCCAGACCCCAGGTCGTAGGGGCAAATTCAGGGGAGGTTTGTAGTGAGTAAACTCGGCACTGGATTCAATCAGAATATCGTATGTTGCTGCAATGACATTAATGGGATCCACCCAAATGACAGTCACGGTGACATTGGGGCCTTTCCCCCATTTCTGCATCCCCACTGGCTCGTCTGTCGGCCCCAGGAGCCCCCCAAAATTCCGGAACAGCCTTTCCTTGGCGTCCCACTCAGTGCCCACCTGCAAGAAAAGAACACAGAGCTGGTGGCATCATCTCTGCAAGCACCTGATGGCTCATGGCAAATAAGGGCTCTCAGAGACACAGCTCTTATTTCTCTGATCACATGAATTATACATCCATAAAAAAGCAACATGACCTAAGATCATAATGATACACAAATTGTGAGGCAAGCAAGAAGGCTTGCTTTTTGTGCTCCCTTTTTGATTGATGAAAGTAAAAATAAAATTTCTTTTATTTTAAGAGTGACACAACAGGTGATAGCAGCTCTCTCTTCCCTCCACAAAAACAGTCAACAAGGGACCAAGCCTAGTGGCTGGACACAACCTATGCACAGAAAAAAAAGTGACCCATCATCTCCTGAGTCCTGAAAATGTATTACACACCTGGGAGATGGTCCCTGCAGTGCAGACCTGCCCAGCTGCTGCTGAGACACTTCAGGTGCTGACTTCAGGACAAGTCACATCGAGTCCTTTACTACACCCCACCCATGAAATGCTGTCTCCTTGCACTCCCTTCCTGCTTCACGTGAGAATTTATTTATTGTAAACTCTTACTGTCCTAACAGTGACATTGTTTTTGATTTTTTCACTTTTGCCCTACTCTCCAAACAGTGCAGATGACCAAAGAGTGATTTGTTCCCTGTATAGAAAGCCTCTGTGGGTGACCTCTGGAGATTCATGCACACACAGGCAGGATCCCCACTTTCAAAATAAATGTGATATTGCAGATTTTTCCCACACAGAACTGTCCTTGTCCCTAAGCTCCATCTCACAAGGGCATGGTCAGAACCTGCTTTCCTGAAAGCATAAGAAATAACTGTACCTCATTTGCTTTGGAGATTTTTCTTCTAGATTTCATTTCACTTCACGAGAATAAATTATTCCAATATAATGCCTAAATCCCCCCAAATCCCCAAAACATAATGATTACCTGACACCTATTACCTGTACTGGAAACTGTCCAGTCTCCAGTCTCTTCTAAATAAATCCCTGTGGTTGGCAGACAAATTACAGGAGGACTTCAAGCAAAAAGCTACAAGGTCAGTAAAATAAAACCCTACCATCCTAAATCCATCTGTCATCACACAATTTCTTCCTACTGGGCTATGACACTGCAGAGTATGAGACAAAATGAGGCTTCCACTGCTCTGCAATCAAGGCAGCATTTCTGGTATTTCAGAGGTATTTCAGGCAGCACACAGCTAATCAAACCAGACAGCCCAGCCCAGATATCAGACCAAGCATCGAGCGCCTCGAGGAGCTGTCAGTGTGTGCTCTCCTGGCAGCACTGACTGAATATGGGTGGAAAGAAGCTAAGAAAGAAAATTTCCTGACCAGACCTTATTACCTACTCTGCCAGCCTTCACTGAAGGGCAGCCATATCACACCCACCACAGCTCAAGGGACCTGGAAATAATAAAGTCACAACATGTGAAACAAACCTACACCCTCCTGGGCAAAGGGGAGTCTGTAGGAAGCTCCTTCTACCACATCCAATATTACTTACTGAAGAACTCATTGCACTAAGCTTACTTCATCCTCAAAAATTAAACATCCAACTATTTCCCCTCTCTTTAGTTTCTCATCCCTGAGAAAATAAATCAGAAAGTTACAGTCCCCTTGCTCCAACCCCCAGGTGACACTGCTCCACTCCAGGCTGCACAGAAGATGTTGGGAGGTGTTCACATGCATAAAGGTTTGTCAGATGCTCTGTGGAAGAGCTGAGGCTGCTTTTGAGAAAAAATCATAACACAATTGTCTGGTTGTTAAGCTTTGTGCATGGCAAAAAAAAAAAACCAACCAAAAACCAGAAAGTTACAGCCAAAGGGCAGGGGGAGAGGGGAGGGAAGGACAGAACCCCCAGATCCTTGAGTGCCCCAGGGCTCATAGCAAGTACACTGCTCATGGGATCTGCCCTTTATGTCTGCCTTCCAGCTGGGGACATGCTTTCCCAGGATGCAGTAGCAGCTGTTTTTAGAAGCACAGTATTTTATAGGGAATTTTACTTAAAGCACTGGCTAGAGGTTTATAACCCTTGAACTTTACACAGCTGAGTTCCCAGTACTGAGATGTCTGATTTTACAGGGCATGAGATACTACAGCCCCATAATAAGTTTCACAGCTCTTTAAAACATTGTGAGTAGGCTTTCACTTTCAAATAGAATACACCAAGTATGGGACAGAGTCAAGCAGTAATGAATAGCTGATAAATTATGAAGGGATGTGGCACAGAAACTGACATTTTCCACATCATTATTTTAATCACCTTTATTTTGGGTTTCAAGCACTGTGCACAGGGTATGCTTGGAAAGCTGGAAATCTCTCATTGGCCCAAAACTTCTGTTTCTCTCTCTGTTTGAACCCAAGACAAAATTTTCCCAAGATAAATTATCTGCTGATTATGGGTTCGTGTCTCATTGCTCACCACAAACAGGACCATTAGGCTCACACAATGCACACTAATTGCCTGCCACCTAGTTTATTTTATTCTCTGTGATGAATCACAAGTCTTAACAAGACCAGAAACTTAGTGTTCAGCTGCTAGGTGGTGAGCTGAGACTTTTAGTTGTGTGCAGCAAAGCAATCCCCTGCCTGACCCAGGCTGGCAGGACACACAGTGTGTGCATTGTGCAGCAGCCAATTTGAGGAGGTGTGGGAGTTCCATGCTTGGAAATCATCTCTCCTGGATTTCCTGTAAGTTTATTTGATTGATTGATTGATTTATTTATTTATTTATTTATTTTATTTGCCTCAGCCTGCAGGAGCCATGTGCCACCAAAATGTTGTCCTGAACTCCCCCCCAGGTGTGGGGTGACATCTGCTGAGTCTGAGGGGAGCAGAGGGCAGGAGGGAGGGCTGCAGAGGTCCCATCCTCTCTGCTGCCATCCCAGCTGTGCAGCAGGGTCACAAACTCACTGCAGCATTTCTGTGTGCTCCTGCTGCTGGCCCCAGTGGGGAGAGCTGGGACAGAGGAGAAAGCTCCCAGTAAAACAGCCCCTTTCAGTTTTAAATCCCTGCCAGATCATGGGAGGAAAGTTGTTGAAGAACAAGCACCTCTATGTCTCAATAAGCATAAATCTTCATTTTATTTTCTGTGAACACTGATGCTTCCATTTTAGCTAATCTGCTAAGTTTGTTTTCCACCTTGACAAAGCAGTGGCATTTTAATAAGCAGTAGCAGATCAGAGCTTTCCAGCCACACTGAAGCTGAAGAAGTTAATGCTGGATTTATAGCATGGTAACTGAGGGAATTATTTGGCTCAGGGGCAGATCCCTGCAGGCTAAGAGAAGGCAGAAAATAAAAAAAATACTAATTAAAAAATTAAATTATTTACTTTTTACTATTACTCGTGGTCTTTGAAAATATTAACCATTATGAAAGAAGAGGACAATTAAAGAGGCTAGGTGAGGAAAATACAATGAAAACAAGTAAGCAGCCACCAAAACTCTTCTTGCTGAGTTTCAAATAGAAGAAAATGCTTCCTTATGCTCAAAAAGCTTGCCAGTGATTAAATCCTTCAAAGTACTAAACAAGCAGCAGAAATGCTCCTACAAATCACAAGAATTGGAGGTGGTATGAACATTTATCACTGCATGAAATGGCAAGCCTACCATCAGTGACAAATGAACAACACTGTCCATCCATCTCTTTAATGGCACATTAGTGTCATGGATTTGCCATGCACACCAAAACACTGAATCCCACCTAGGCATTCCTTAATTGCCCAAGAAGATGGTAATTTATGGACTTAGCCATAATGACTGGAACACATTTCTTCAATCAATTTTACACTTTAATTGAAATGTGCAGCTGAACAAGAAAAATCATGAAATTAACTGCTCAGACAATTGTGTCTTTAGAACAGAACACAGATGTCAGGTCCTATTAGTGGTCAACTTTCCTGATGTATTTTAGGTCGATTTTTTTATACTCTGTAACAGACACTGGGACAAATTTCTAGAAAAATAATAAGATTTGTGGGAAATCTCAGACCCTGCTGTGATAATTTTCTCTTTTGTGTTACAACATCAATATTCTGCTCACATGTGATAGCAGTACCTGACTACCATTAATTTTATGAGTTTTTTCAGTGTACTCTTGAGAGACACATTTAAACATGTCACCATTTACATCTGGAATTGCAGAAAAATGGCATTTTCCCCAGGAGCCTTTCACAGCACTCACAACAAACAGGGTGGCAAAACTTTTAAGTTACTTTTAAATTACTGAGCCCCTTTGACAACAACAAAAGCCTTCTATTTGTTTGTAAAACAGAAGGGGGTGAGGATTTATAAAACAGAAGGGGATGAGGATTTATAAAACAGAAGGGGGTGAGGACACTCAGATTAATATAAGAAATGAGTGTTGACCACAAATCTGAGCTGCCAGCAGTATCTCCTTCTATGATGAGGATGCACACTATGTACACTCTCACCTCAAATTTCCATGGAAATACAGTTTCCAAAGGCTGCTGGTTTAGTGTTCATTCTCATGATGCCAGAGGTGTGCTTGAGGGGCTGCCAACACTCACCTCTGAGAACTGCAGCCTCCCAAAATCGCTGGGTGGACTTGCAATCTTGAAGACTTTCTTGGGCATCACCCAGGTCTCCAAAGTTTCCAGTTTGCTGGCAGCCAGGTTGGTTGCATGGTGCCTGATCAGGAAGCCTTGGAAACGGTCAGCAAGGAAGTAAAGGTGGATGGAAACTGGGTGGCCCATGGGGTAGTACCTGTAAAACAGCACATCTCACCAGTTACACCAGAGAGACATGAAATCTCCATCTACTTGGAGCTAATGGCTTAAAAACATCCATTTCAACCAGGAAATCACCACTGTACATTAAGAGATTTCAAATGTGTTCATGACTCATTATCAAATATTCTTAGGCTGCTCCAATTGCCCCAAAATGTAAAAATATGTTACTAAGACTGTTACATGTAAAAATGTGTTACTCATTAATTCCATATGCACAGCTTGAAGCTCTTTAGGAGCTCCTTCTAGTCCCAAGCCCCTTCCCAAGGGCAGGGCTCTGCAGGGTGGCACTGCAGCAGAGGACACCGGGGTCCAGTCCCCATTTTAGGTCTCCTTATTTTAGTAAAAAAAACTTCACAGTCTTTAAAGACTTGAGATTGCTCTTGCTGTGATTTTTTTGACTTATAATGAAAAAAACAACACCACCTTGAAAAAGGGTCAAACAACTGGGCAAAACCAGCCATTAAGAGATCTGGAAACCTTCAGCTGCAGTTGAGATTTAAAGACATTGTAGTCACAGCCTCAAATAATTAAAATGTGTGGTTGATGGTGTGCTATGGCCTCATAAACATCTGCAACAATGTTTGGCTACATATGGATGCATAAATAATTACAGGCATGTTATTCACAGCTCAGAAATCAAATATTTTGCTACTTTGCAGCACTGATATTAACTGCAAAAGAAATGAAGCCAACCAGCATCACACCTTCCCAGCAAGTCAGCTAAACCTGACTCCTCAGGCTTGTTATCACAGCTAAAGGATGAGCTCTAAGGATGAGCACCAAGAAGGATTTTCCATTGCAGGGGGTCAGCAACACCCAGAACTCTCTAGAGCTGGAGAAATCAGCATAAGAAGACAGAGCCTGCACTGATGGACCAGCAAAACCTCTGCAAAGCTGCACAGCCAATGCTAGCAACAATCTGACTTCTGTTCTGAGCACTAAGACCTCCTGTTTTATATGTGTGCAGCAGCAAATATTTACAATATCCTTGAAACAGCCTGAGTAAATTGCCTCTTGGCAGCAGAGAGTAAAAATGCCTGGAGATGGAAGAAGTGAATTAAATCTCAATCACACATGGCTGCTGCTCCCACAGAAGATGCTGACACTCCATCTCCTGTGGAACCAGCAGTGAGTGTGTGGGGGCACAGCTCCCTGAGGCTGTGCTGGCTCTCCCCAGGGCAGTGGCAAGGCAGCTGCTCTCACTCACATCTGGGCTGCTGTGGCTGGCAGCAGGGGCTCCCTCCAGGGGGATCCAGGGTGGGAGCTGCTCTCCTGGCTGCAGGCAGGATCAGCCCCACAGCAAAGGGAACACTGCCCAGCCAAATCCATCCTCCCACTGCTGCACCAGACATGCAAAATGACAGGGGGGAGGGAAGGTAGAGGTGCAAAACACCAGGACAGCACACTGTCAAAAGAGATGGGAATCCTAAACCTGAAACTCATCTATCTGTCCCTGATCTGAACAGTGTCTTGAGGGGGGCTCAGGTCGGTATGAAAACAAAGCCTCTGCTCTGTATCACTGTTTGCAATTCCTCCAGCCTGCTGGGAAGGAGCTGTGCTTCATCCTGGAGACAGCTGCAGTCACTGTGCTCCTATCTATAATCTCAGCAAGCTTGAAAAGCACCTTGAGTTCCTGTGCAATGGAAAGTTCCTCAGAAACAGAAGTGATAATTGATATAAATCAGCATCAGAACTCTGGCAAAAGGAGTGAGAACAAAAGTAATTGCCAAATTATGTCAGTACTGGTTATACATAGTCCCCATCCTCTTTCTGGCTTCACTCTGCAGGAAAAATGACCCAGGACTTCCTTAGGTCTGCCTTTATTTCATGTAAGGAAGGCATGCTATTACTGATTATTTCTATCTAATTGTTATTGATCTTTTATTGCTTTGCACTGGTAACCTTCACTGACAAAACTCTAATAGGAATCTGGAGCACTTATTGCCACATCTTTCTAAATGGGACATTGCTCAGCACTTCCATGACTAATTTAGGAAGGTCAAGGCACATTTGGTTCCCTCTGGAGAACACAAGAGGGGCAATGTCCATCCATCAAAGCACATGGAGCATCTTCAGTGTTTGCTGACTTAGGCTCTATGTGTTTTCTATTTGGATAAAAAAGGGCAGGCTCCAGAAATACATCCTGAAGAAGGAATTAAGAGATGTTAAAGTAAGGCTTTAAAAGATGAACCCTCTCTGCTTTGAATCTAAACAGCTGCAGATGTGTTTGCAGGCAGCAAATAAGTGCAAGTCTAACTTCAGGAATTCTTCCTTCAAATCCCTTTTAGCCTTAATTCTTCTTAGCCAGGCTTATGGGTGAAAAAGGAATCTAAAATATAAGGGGAATCTCCTTTTAAAGAAAAAGGACTTTTATATGAGATAAATATATCTATCTATATATAGACAGATAAACACCTACATATATTTTATGTATTGATGCCAGTAGATTTTCCCAGTTACAGCATATTTGGCACAGAGAGCTGCACCAAGGAGGCAGACTGAGCCAAGCAAGCTCTCTGTACTCCATGTGTGCTCCCAGGGGAACAAACAAGCAAGGACCATTAACCTGCCTGTGTTCAGATTTGTTCTGAATCCTGCCCTCTGCTTTTGGTAGAGGTGAACACGACCTCTGCTGCAAGCACACGGAGGGTTGAGGAGCTGGGGCTATAATACACTTGCTGAAATTAATCAAGGGGAATGCAGCAGTGGGGGTAGCACTGCCCAACTGGATCCTGTCAGTCTTCATCAGGCTGGAGAGGAGCTCCTTAAAAGTGCAGCAAACAGGTCACATAATGTCAGCCCAGACTAGCCAAAGCTTTATTATGGACATAAATACTGCTGGAAATAAGTGCTGTGCACTTGCAGCTGCCTGGCCCTGCTCGTGGCCACAGCACAGCCCAGCAGGAGCCTCCTCAATGCCCAGCTGCTGGGAATGATGAATCAGGAAAACCTTACAAATATGATTGCCTAGCAAAAGATTTTGAGAATATGGAAACCATAAGCGAGATTGAGATGAAAGCCATCCTTGAGATACCAAACCTTAGTTACTAAATAACTAGAAGGCAATAGGATGGCTGGCTGAAAGTAATCCCCTCCTGATAGAACAATGGTCCAAAGGTCAGAGAAGACCCTGCTAGCTTGGCAGAAGGGGTCCAAAGAGCAGTTTTTAGGGTTTAAAGTATAACACACTATGGTAATGTAATGATCCTTATAGGCTGTATGTAAATGCTATAGGATTTGTATCTTGTATTAGATTGGTTAGTGGAAATTAGAATATTCAACATAGAAGAAGATTTACTGTATTGTAAATGGGAAAATCACTCTCTTACTTCTCTGACTTCCCTCTCTTACCACTCTCTTGCTCTCACACCCTCAGACACCCTCTGGCTCCCTTGCTCTTGTCCCGGCACCCCTCACCCTTGCTTTACCCCCTTTGTTATCTCACTCCTCTGGGCCTGTTTGAGCAGCATCTGGCAGCTCCCAGCTGAGCCCTGCTCACCCACCCCCGATGGAATAAACTGCAAACTTCAACACCAGAATACAGAGAGTGCCTGAGTTTGTCCTGACCACTGTCCACCACCAGCTCCTACACCCAGCAGTGCCCGGAGCAGTGAGCAGAGCAGCACTGACCTGCAGCTGCTGTCCCCAGAGCAGTGCCCATGTTCCCAGTGCCCATGTACCCAGAGCAGTGCCCATGTCCCCAGTGCCCATGTCCCCAGCAGTGCCCATGTCCCCAGTGTCCAGCAGTGCCCATGTCCCCAGAGCACTGACCTGCAGCTGTCCCCCTCAGCGTGCACAGCGCTCTGGGCTCGGGCGCAGCCCCAGGCGGGAGAAGGAGTGGAACAGGGTGAGCACACCCCAGTGCCCATGTCCCCAGAGCAGTCCCCAGTGCCCATGTCCCCAGAGCAGTGCCCATGTCCCCAGTGCCCAGCAGTGCCCATGTCCCCAGTGCCCAGCAGTGCCCATGTCCCCAGAGCACTGACCTGCAGCTGTCCCCCTCAGCGTGCACAGCTCTGGGCTCGGGCGCAGCCCCAGGCGGGAGAAGGAGTGGAACAGGGTGAGCACACCCCAGTGCCCATGTCCCCAGTGCCCAGCAGTGCCCATGTCCCCAGTGCCCAGCAGTGCCCATGTCCCCTGAGCACTGACCTGCAGCTGCTGCCCCCAGAGCAGTGCCCATGTCCCCAATGCTCAGCAGTGCCCATGTCCCCAGAGCACTGACCTGCAGCTGCTGCCCCCAGAGCAGTGCCCATGTCCCCAGCAGTGCCCATGTCCCCAGTGCCCATGTCCCCAGAGCACTGACCTGCAGCTGTCCCCCTCAGCGTGCACAGCGCTCTGGGCGCGGCGCAGCCCCAGGCGGGAGAAGGAGTGGAACAGGGTGAGCACACCCCAGTGCCCACGTCCCCAGAGCAGTGCCCATGTCCCCAGTGCCCATGTCCCCAGAGCAGTGCCCAGTGCCCAGCAGTGCCCATGTCCCCAGTGCCCAGCAGTGCCCATGTCCCCAGAGCAGTGCCCATGTCCCCAGTGCCCAGCAGTGCCCATGTCCCCAGTGCCCATGTCCCCAGAGCACTGACCTGCAGCTGTCCCCCTCAGCATGCACGGCGCCCTGGGCTCGGCGCAGCCCCAGGCGGGAGAAGGAGTGGAACAGGGTGAGCGCGGCGTCGCTGAGCACGCCCAGCCCGTCGGGCTCCTCCCAGACGTTCTCCCAGTAGGAGCGCAGCCCCGGCGTGCCCGGCGGGTAGTTCCCGTACAGGTGATAGTCCAGCTGCCCGATGATCTCCTGGTTCACCACCGCCTCGAACTTGCGGGCGAAGAAGGTGGGCCTGGCAGTCTGCTGTGGGACAGGGCAGCAAAAGACACTCAGCTCCCATTTTCAGACACGACACTTTGTGTGGGGTTGGTCATTGGACGGTCGCTGGACAGACTCAGGAGCTCACTATTTTCTGTTCTTCAGGGTTGTATTTTATTATAAGGCGTGGATGTAAGAGAGTGTAGAGCATGGGGAGTGATAAGAGCAAGGGGGTAAGAGAGAGCTTAGAGAGAGGATAGAGATCAGAGGTAAGAGAGGATTTTCTGTTTACAATCCAGTAAGTATTTTTCTATGATGAATATTCTAATTTCCAATAACCAATCTAATACACTAATATATTAATATACTAATATTGTATTTCCTAATATTTGCATGCAACCTATAGGAATCACTAAATTACCATGTTTTATGGCTTTCTTATCTGTAACCCTTATCTTCAGACCTCTCCTGCCAGGCTTGGGACAGGATGTCTGTTGGTTCTTTGGTAATTGTGGCATTTGGTATCATCTAAACAAAGGAAGAGGCCTCAAGCCTTAACATGACTGTTTTCAGCCTCTATGTCAAAGTATGCCAACATCTCTGTTTCAGAACTACTTGCTAGGCACTCATAAGATTTTTCTATTCCCTCCCCAACAGCTTTGTCCTAAGCAATGGGTTGGAGCTGAGGATGTGAACTGCTTCTCTCCATGGGCAAAGACGACTTGAAAGGTCACCTTTGGGACCATTCATTGTTAGGAACGATGTTAAGAGGTCTCTGGTAAAGGTGCCATTTGTGGCTCAGGTTTCTCCACCTCTGAGTGGTCCTGCCCACATTTTTTCTCTGCGCTTGACATGATCTTGGGCATAGAACTGCTTTATATGCTACTCAACTGCCATCAGCTTTCAAAAAGTCTTTATTTTGCCTTGTTCATATTTGAGCATCAGTCCTGAGGTGCCAAGGAGTTCAAGAGTGCCCCAGATGGTTGGAAAATTCTTCTGAGGATGCTCAGTTTTCTCTGAGATGGTGCATGCTGCGGGCTTTGTGATCTGGGCTTGCTTTGGGAACAGCAAGCCCCAGCTTCTGGTGCTGTGTGCTCATGTGAGGGGCTCTCTCATAGAATGTGTCAGAAGCTGCCTTTACATCTACTTTAATTTTGAACTTTCCTTTCCAGCTCAGTTTACCTTATTGTTTTCTGAAATATCGTTGTGGGTTCACAGCCTGGAGCAGGAGTCTGCAGTCTGGCAGCAGTTTTTTAAGACTTGCCATTTATTGTGTGCTGGAGAATTCCCTGGGATTGGTGCTTAGGGCAGCAGAGCCTCTTTCAGATAACGTCTCATTTGCTCTTTTTGTGAGTGCCTGTGTCACTGACTTCAAGCATGCCTGGTAGGCAGCCCATTACAGCAAAGAAAAGATCTCTGTTTCAGAGCAGGCATCATTCCTGTGCTGTAGGGTAACACATTCCCCATCCCACACAAACATGCTTTATGCAGGGAGCCCTGAGGAGCTGGGGGGATGGAATTGCAAATCTGGTGACCTTGAAACAAGAGGCTGTTCATTCCCAACAGAAGATACACAGGTCAGACACAGCCTGGAGACTGAGTGCACCCTGCAGCACAGGACGGCTCTCACGTCTGCCTGGAGGAAACTATCACAAAGGAACTGATTAAACCTTCTAAGACAGTCCTGCCAAACCTGGGTGATCAAAACCTCATGACTAAGGCTCCCAAAACCACGAGATAAACTTTAATATGATCGCACTGATGAATATAATAATGAAAATGGATTTTGCCTTGTGCTATGTAAGTCTCTAGCACGCACACTAATCAACTTCTAAGCCTTTTCAAAAGATGATAAAGATTGCTTAACACTGAAAGCCAGGAGTTTTGTGAAATGATGAAAGCACCTGAGTTAGAACATTGGAAAAAACCTTTTGCAATAAATTCACAAGAGTTACCAAGTTACTGTACCAAGTGGTACAGTCAGAGATGTGTCAAGCTTCCCTCCTTGTCAGCACAGCAGATTACCAATGCCAAGGAGTCCAAAGAGTTGCTTTGTGACCTTACCATGCAGTGGTATGTCTCCAGGGCCAAAATATAGGAGAACTTCCATTCTCCTGAAATTAAGATCAGAGCTTTCTCATATCTCTTTCTCCACCTGCCTGATGGAGTCAAAGCTTCCCTCCCCTCTCCCTGCTGCAGCCACATTCAGCCAGCTCCCCCAGCCCAGCACAGGGGAAGAGCCCCTCTGCAGGAGTGTTCAGTTACCTGGAAGCGGTGGAAATCTGCTGGTTTGAAGTCATTGGGGGAGCAGCCACACCAGTCCACAATGTGCTTGTACTGGCACTTGCAGCCCAGCTTCCTGTTCCAGTTGGTGATGCGCAGGTTGTTGTCCACCATGGAGTCGCAGAAGGGGCTGTTCTCCAGCACCGTGTGGAAGAAGGACTGCAACAAACACAGAGCACATCTCCAATTTCAGCTCCTATAACTTCCTTTTTCTCCTTGTGTTGGCTTGATGTGGCCAGAAATGTGAATTCTGTCCCCATCTGCTGCAGCCCAGCTGGGGCAGTGACCCTTATCTCCTGGCACATATTATCTGCTAATGGGCCATCTTTAAACCAGCTGGGGCAATCATCTTTATCTTTCCACAGCCCATCCTCCCTCCAGGAGATATCTCCTGTTAATGGGCCATTGTTAAAAACCGGGTGTGGCAGTGATCCTTATCTCTGTGGGAATGTCTCCTGTTAATGGGCCATTGTTAAAACCCAGGTGGGGCAGTGACCCTTATCTCCTGGCACATATTATCTGCTCATGGGCCATCTTTAAACCAGCTGGGACAATCATCTTTATCTTTCCCACAGCCCATCCTCCCTCCAGGAGATATCTCCTCTTAATGGCCATTGAGTCCCAGTGCATGACTGATAAAATTACATCATCCCACTGGGAGATGCTCCAGCCAGGGCAGGAGCCAAGCCTTTCCTACCCAGATAAAAATTGAGATTTTGGACACCAAGGTTCCTTCTTTCCACTGGATTCCAGAGGGAAGCCAGACCTTTCCACATCATCCCTGCACCTTCAGAGGGAAACTGCCCCTTCTCCAGGAGCACTGCTCCAGCTGAACCACATCTGCCACTGCAGGAGGATGCAGCCACCATTGAATGGGACTGCTGCCAACACCCTGACTGACTGATGGGTGTCAGCTTGGATTCTGACTCTGGCAGTGTTTTGGGATTGTTCTTTGTAATACTGCATTTCCATTTAAATTTTCCTAGTAAAGAACTGTTATTCCTAATTCCCATATCTTTGCCTGAGAGCCCCTTAATTTCAAAATTATAATAATAATTTGGAGGGAGGGGGTTATATTCTTCATTTCAAAAAAAAAGCTTCTACCTTCATTGGCAGACACTTGTCCTTCAAACCAGGACACTCCTTCACTTCAGCTCATGGGCCCAAACCTAATGCAGGTGACCTATTTTCATTTGAAATGACAGAATTAACAAGCTCTATTGTTCTGCCACATATGAAACACACTCTATGAGCCTGTATTCCACAGAGCATGGAAAAATCTCAACACTCTACAGACCCAACCAACCTGTAAGAACATACAGCTCAGGTCCTACCCCAAAAACCTGGCACAGAATGATACAAAGACCAGTTTTCGGCACTGGCAGCCCAAAGGACTCCAGGAAAGAGACCAGTGCTAGCAATAATTTTACTTTTTTTCAGCTGTATGAGCAATTCTAAGAAATGCCCTTTATTTCCCTTTTGTAAGTTACCCCCTGGTCTAACAGATCTAGGACTATTTTTCTGAACAATGTGCTAATGGCATATTTCAAGTTGTATCCCAAAACAGTTGCCAAAACCACACCATCAGTGGTTACTCTGATAAAAATACACTGTCAGACATCTCTTCTGTTGGTGTCTATCTCCAGTTACTCTGAAATGCACTGCTAATTGAATGGCTTTGCTCTGAAACACACCATTCACCCTAGGCACCAAAAGGACATTCTTCCTCCTGCATTTATGTCTGAAATTGTAAGTCTGTATTTGCTGACTCATGGCAGCATGGAATTCCTATTGGGCAATCCTAATTATACCATCATAGTATCAGCAATTACATAACCCATGTGTAATGAGGACTGATATAGCAGGTTAACAGTCAGTGAAGGCAAGGCCATTTTACAAAACCAGCTATGTATCTTGCAAAAAAACTTGTAGGAAAAAGCTATGGAATATCATCAATTTTAGCCCTGCAAGAGACCATTTCTGGAGCAGTGACTTCTCTTTAAAATCAGCAATAGTAAGATCTATAAATAACCAGCATAACATTAGCATGGCTGGCCCCCAAATAATCCCCCTACCCTTTTTAATGTTAAATGACAGCCCAGTGAATATGGATTTTATGCTTGAACTGTTTGGTTAAACCTATAAAGGCATCCATTCCCATTCAAGCGAGAGGGGAAAAAAAACCCTACCCAATTACCCATTGCCCTGTGTCCTTTTATAGCAATACAGGAATTTCTCTAGATAATGGATGAAAAGGTTATCAGAGTAGAGAGAAAAGGTGATTTTTAACAGAAACAGGATTAAAATAAGATTATGCAACACGTGTGTGGAATAATAAACCTCTATCAAAGATGACAATTGCTGCGCTCCACCACAAGCTAACGAGCCTAGATTTTCAAGATTGGTGTCATCCATCCCTCCAAAGGTGCAGGAGCCAAGGCAGTTGTGGGTTTAAGGCATCCATCAGCTGCTCCCTGGGCTGGCTCAGTGCTGCAGGTGTGGAGCAGAGCCAGAGCAGCAGTGTACCTGCTGGGGCAGGTGCAGCACAGGCTGCCAGCCTCCCTGCAGGCAGCACACATTCCTGACACAGGCAAAACCCCACACTGCTGTGCATTCCCCTTCTGCATCACTTGCAGCCACAGCGACTCCTGAGTGATCTAAATGATTTGTGACTGTGCCTCCTAGCTGAGTTTTGAACAGAACAATAAACCTTTGTTTGCAGGGTTTATATTTTTAAAGAAAAGCACTGGATAATAGCAAGGAAAGCTACTTATGAAGACAATTCGCCATCTCTAATATCCTTCAAAAGCTTTGTGCAGGAACAATTTGCAAGCAAAGGGCAGCTGGATTTTTGGTTGTTCAGTAACAGATTAATAGGCTTAGAAATATAAAACAAAGCCACTCTCTGCAAAAAAGTTCCACAAACAAACAAAGCAATAAACAACTGCAAAAGATGTTCTAACTCTAAAGGGCTCTTTTACATCACAGAAGTAAAATTTTCACTTCCCACTGTGGGATGCTCCAAAGCCCACTGACATCAGGGGAAAGCCCCTCTGATTCCAGTCAGATCTTTGGGACCAGCACAGACATTGCAGGTTTGAACACAGAGAGGTGACTCCAGTCAGATCTCTGGGACCAGCACAGACATTGCAGGTTTGAACAGGGACTCTTTGCACCCACATACCTCAGCAGGAAGCAGCGTGTAGGAGTAAAACCTCTTCATCTTTGTGACCAGATCATCATTGGAAAAGGTGACATATTCCACAAACTTCCTGTTGAGCAGGAACCAGTCTGAGCCCCCATCCACCGTGATTCCCTCCGGGATCTTGCGGTCCCCCAGGCGCCACATGTGCGTGTCACACTCCAGGAACAGCCTGTCCAGCCCCTGTTTCCTGATAAATCTGTGGGAATACAACAGCAGCCACTAAACCTTAACTTGTATTGTGCTATCAGCAGGAGCTTTATAAATAAAAAGCTACTTTCTCAAGCAAAAAACAATCAAAAGGTCACTTGTTTGTATTTCTGTTCTACTCGTAAGTAATATAGAGAGATTTAATAAATGATTAATTGGTTATATGTTCAGTTAGAGGCAAAGAGCAACAGATTGCTTTTAAACATCATTTACACCTTCTGCTGTCCTAAGGCAGCACAAGTGACAGAGCTCTAGGGCATAATGTTCATTAATCTGAACAAACCACTGTGAAAGAACTGCAGCATGAACAGGAACTAAACACAATCTTCTTTCTCTAAATAAATTCAGTTTTTAAAAAACAGGAGAAAATGTACATAAAGGTAAAATAACCAATTTTCTCCTATGCTATTATTTCATTAATTTTTCTATAGGGATATAGCCAATTGGAAGAAATATCATTGTACTGGTCTTTGTTGTAGAATGAGCAAGAAGTTTGCTCCATTTTCAAGTCTCTGAGGAACAATGTTTTGTTATTGCTGAACCATGAATAAGAGGAACAACTGCAGAACTGCAAAGTTATGGAAATGAATTATTTGAGACCAATATAAGAGAAGAAAAGCTGGGAAATCAATCTGTGCTTGAAAACACTTTGCACTGGATGCCCACTCATGTTTTGAGACTGCCCGGTCCAGGTTTCTGTTTGTTATTGTAAGTTTGGGAATGATTTCCCTGGAGGAGAAGCAGGGCAGCTGGGGGGGCTGAGAGCATGCACCCCCTTGGATGTGAGCACTGGACACATCCCACATGTGCTGGGCAGTGCAAATGCTCACTGACCACCCACTGCAGCAACCCAGAGCCCCCAGAGCTGTCTGGGGACAGGACCTGCAGGATGGCAACAGCTGTGGCACCTGCAGGGAGAGGGGCACAGCCTGGCCCTCCTGAGCCACACAGCTGTGCCAGGCTGGCTCAGCATCAGCAACTCAGGATGACATTTTCCTGGTGCTCAAACACAGGCTGCTGAAGGAAAGGGAAAGGAATTACAGTGAAGGAACAACAAACACCAGAGTTTTCTGGAGCCCTGCATCTGGAAACATGAGCATTAACCCCCTAGGCCAACTCCCTGGTCCCAGTTCTGTTCTGTACCAATCAAAGGGCTGAGCTGCAATTATGAAATGGTGCATATTAATTTTCTAAAGGACCGTAAATGACTTCAGGCTCTATGGCCTACTGATAGCTGTGTCTCCTTTCACAGCATGAGGAGAGCTCCTCTGTTAACACAACAGGGCTGAAAATGTGTAAATGAGAGTCAAGAAATTTTTCTTCCCATGAACAAGTTTCTAATTTCATGTTCCATTATGAAGGATAATAGAAAAGTCTTGCAATTTTAATGCAGTGCTCTGGAATGTAATCTTCAAATTCAATATTTATGCAGTTATCTCCAAATCAAATATTAATGTGCCTGAAAGTTTGGTCATTTATTTATTTCTCTTCAAAACTAAATGCTCATTAGAGTTAATTATTTTAAGAAAATAACAGAACTTTATTGACTATATTTAAATGGGGACATAAAGTTCTTTTCCATGAATTAATTTCTTTCAACTGCTATCTCTACCAATTTATCACCCTTTACTCTCCTTTTCAAATAGAAGGTTTGACTTCAATAGAAATCCTCAAAAATATAAATTTATAAAAAACCAACCAAAAATCCCCCCAAAAAAACAAAACAAAAACAAAAAACCCACCAAAACAAAACAAAACAACCCACCTGGCTATTTCAAAGCTGCTCTACATAGAAACTGTATGACATGACACAGCCCCCAGCACTGTAACAGCTTCAGCCTTGTTGTCTGAACTTGGCAGCAGAGGAACACGACCCCACTCCAGATGAGAAGGTCCCAGCAAATCCTGACTCACAGCTTCATGCTTTCCAAAATAGTTGGCAGCTCCTTTTTTTTCTATATGTGCACAGTGCTATGGGGTTTTTTGAGGTAATGGCTTGGAAAAGCAAATCTTGGGATATGCAGTGAAATAAGCCAATTCCTGGAAGTACAACTGCTTTCACATTAAACCTCAGCCCCCAAATCTTACACAAATGGGTCAGTAGAAGAAACTAAATGTGTTTCCAATCACTCACCCTCCAGCAAAGCAGCACAGCCCAGCTGAAGAGCTGCAATGCCTTTAGACATCTACAAAGAAAGTCCTTTTGCTTGTGCTTCTTTGAACCCTCCCAGAAACATCACACCAGGTTTCAGAGATGTAACAGCTGAGCAGAGAGCAGGTGTTTTTCAGAAGGATCACCCTTGCTGAGCCTCTTCACACACAGTCACTACACCTCAGTGGAATGAGGCATTAGCAAAGCAAATAATTTCTGTGGCCTAGGAAGCAATAATTTATACAAGAGGCTGTGAAGACACAGCTCTCCACTGGGCAATTGCTTGCTGTTCAATTATGTTCCTTGGGAGCCAAGGGGACCAAGTGCATTTCAGATCTGCTGGAAGCTAAATAGGAGGGGCTGCTGGCACAGAGAGCTGAACTGCAACCAAAGTGGAAAAGGTGGATGAGACTCCCTGTTTTCCC
Organism: Luscinia megarhynchos; assembly: GCA_034336665.1. NCBI lineage: Eukaryota > Metazoa > Chordata > Aves > Passeriformes > Muscicapidae > Luscinia > Luscinia megarhynchos. Next base: position 1,079,373 of record CM067577.1, on the reverse strand, counting down.
TCCAGGCTCTCTGCTAGCATGACTGATGCTCCCAGCCACTCCAGCAATAGAGATTTTGGCACTCAGGCAGGCAAGAACTTACTCTAAGCATTTTGAATACTGCCTGAGGGAAAGGGAAAGGGGTATTTGTATGCCACATAGGCCTTTTCAAGAAATGAAAAACTCTTGAACACCACAAAAAGTTCATAAAGATTCAGGACTAGCCATCCAAGAATGATGGCAGCCACCTCTGAAAAGAAAGATAGGAGGATGGAGGGCAAAAGCATGACCCTACTGATTTGTTTCTAGTCTCATGCTGTATTTCATGAGTTGCTGGTTATGCTCAAGGGAACAGCAAAACAGTAAATTTTATAAAGCCAAGGCCAAGCTTCAGAAAGAGCAATGAAATGCAAAAAAGGGGTGGTTTTTCCCCCTTGCCTTTCTCTCTTGGGTCTCACAAAGTATCATGCAGGTAACTCCCAAATTAAAACTAGGGGAAAAATAGAAAAGGCTGACTAATAGCATTTCCTTAATCTTAGACAATGTGGAAAAATTCAGGTGCTTCCTGTCACCCTGAACATCAGGTAAGACTGGCACACCTCTGCCAGCTGCAAATGCACTGGCCAGGACAATGACATCCAAGGGAGCCAAGCTATGGTTGCCAAATACAACAGAGATTACCATCAGCTGAAGACAACTGGCCTTTCTCCTAATCTAAAAATAACAACAGGAGTAAAATAACAACAATAGGAGAAGAGTCAACCAGGAGAAAATAGAATTAAAATAAGGCTAGGGTTAAGAAAAACATGCCATTTTGCCTTATTCCACGGAACACTCCATCTAAGGCATCTTATGCTTCCCCTTAGCAATTTTGATTCTCCCCAAAGTGGCTCCAGTTTTAGGACCTGGGGTTGCACTCAGCAGCCAGCAGGGAACAGAGGAGACTGAGAAGGCATGTTGGCACCTGAGCTCAGCCATCAGACACTGACACACACGAAAGGTGCCCCCATGCCCTGTGTGTGATGCAGCCTCACAGTTCACACGGCTCCAGAGAGTTATTTTTACATTTGCTAAAAAAACCAACTGCCTGCAGCACATGGTCTGTCACTGAGTGTAGATGTCAGTCCAGACAGCTCACGACTGCAATCCAGCTCAGGGAATTCCTTTTACTTTGTAGCTTATTTAAAACTTATAAATGCATTTCAGACAAGATTCTGGGACTGTATAACACATAAAGCATTTGTAACTTGTGTAGCAGATGCTCCTACAGCATGAGTATAAACACAGCTCAGCTCTCATGACATGTTCTAACTGCTAATAAATATTGTCCCACAGTTACTTAATATCAGCAACAGCATCACAATCAAACATCCTTCTTCTGGATAGTTTTCTCCAAGGGCCAGTACAAACCATAGCAACTTGTAGAGACCTCTGTCCCTGAATGCTCTACTTACATAGAACTGAGAGAGTTTGCTATTTTCTGTTTCCTGAAGTTAATGAATGAACAAAACTTCCTAAAGCATGGGAGGCTATCAGATTGCTAAATGCCATTTACCAGTAACTCTATCACTAAAATGTTTTTTCTGGAAATAATGTATTTGTTAAGGTGAAAAGGTTTCTTCCTAAATGTTTCCTGTTTCTGGCCTATTGCCTAGAAAACTTCCCATTAGCATTTCACTGTTAACCAGGAGCACCTGCCCAGGACCTCATCATCATTACTCAGGATTTAAGAATAAAAGCTATGAATAAAAGTTTGTTTTGGGTTGCAAAGCAGGCTGTAACCAAAGTATGTATTCTATCACCATCTGTTAAAACCAGCTGGGGCAGTGTTCTTTATCTTTCCCACAGCCCATCCTCCCTCCAGGAGATACCTCCTGTTAATGGGCCATTGTTAAAACCCAGCTAGTGCAGTGACCCTTATCTCCTGGCACATATTATCTGCTCATGGGCCATCTTTAAACCAGCTGGGACAATCATCTTTATCTTTCCCACAGCCCATCCTCCCTCCAGGAGATATCTCCTGTTAATGGCCATTGAGTCCCAGTGCATGACTGATAAAATTACATCATCCCACTGGGAGATGCTCCAGCCAGGGCAGGAGCCAAGCCTTTCCTACCCAGATAAAAACTGAGATTTTGGACACCAAGGTTCCTTCTTTGCACTGGATTCCAGAGGAAAGCCAGACCTTTCCACATCATCCCTGGACCTTCAGAGGAAAACTGCACCTTCTACAGGAGCACTGCTCCAGCTGAACCACATCTGCCCCTGCAGGAGGATGCAGCCACCATTGAATGGGACTGCTGCCAACACCCTGACTGACTGACGGGTGTCAGCTTGGATTCTGACTCTAGCAGTGTTTTTTTGTACTACTGTATTTTATTTTAATTGTCCTATTAAGTTGTAGTTTGTTTGTTTGTTTTTATATTTACACATACTCGTAAAGAACTGTTTTTCCTATTCCCATCTCTTCACTTAAAAGCCCCTTAATTTCAAAATTACAATAATTTGGAAGGAGAGGGTTTACATCTGCCATTTCAAAGGAGGCTCCTGCCTTCCTTAGCAGACATCTGTTTTTTCAAACCAAGACAAAGTTACAAAACTCTAGCAAAATAATTCCTCACAAGTCAAAATTCAAAGCCAAAGCAAGAATCTGTAGAGCTGGAGCTCCACTAGCATCATATCCACGTTTCTGTGAGTGTATGTGAACAAGCTCTGCATGCTTTGACTTTATCTGCTCCTCTTAATTGTCTTCAGATGAAAATTTGAGGAAGAAAGTCCATTTCAGTGCAAAAAGTCAAGTAAATATTTTTATAGATGAGAAATGTGGGACAGCAGTGTTTGCACAGCCACCCTGGAAACACTTACCAGAGTCAATCAGCTGGGAAGCACAAAACAGTAATTTGCAGTTCAGGTGACCAACTAGCAAGCACTGAACAATAATTTGACAATCTTGAGTGTAGCAGTTGCAAGAAGTAATTTGTGAGCAATCTCTAGGCTACCACATATCTCCATAAACCAGCACTGAAAAATTCTTTATAATTAGCAGATTAATGAATCCCAAACCTGTGCAGAGCAGAATCACTCCCTGCCTGCTCAGGGGGGAATTCCTGGCCTCCACTGAGTGTGCTGAGTCCAGCTGACCCTGCTCTCACTCCATTTCCATCAGTAACTCTATTCTACCAAGGGTTAAACAATATTTACAACACCTGAAATGATTAACAATTGGCTATTTAAACACAATGTCTACATGATATCAGATACTCATCTGGATGAGAGGATGTTTGCTGAGACCTCTTCCTGTCATGCTGAAAGTCTCCAGGGTTGACCCCGCCTCCCAAAAAGGAGCTGATGCTTGGAAAGGGGAACAGTGTCAAACAGAAATAGCACCTACTTAGTCTGTCAATATGAGGAAGATTTCTCTTCTCACTATGACAGCATCGTGTGGAAAGCACAGAAAAAACAATTCCTGCTGTTTCAAAAGGCCTTGAAAATAACTCTCAGTACAGACAGAAATGATGGAAGAAAAGAGAAAGAATAATTGTAACCTGCTTTTCAATGTGCTTTAAGTAATGCAATTGCTATTAGGTCAAAAATGTTATGAGAGCAGAGTTCTTATCTTTTGTTAATTCCCTTACTCAGAAGAAGGTATTTAAACACATTAGTATCTCAACAATCCCCCAAAGCTTTAATGCCAATGCAGAAACTAACATCAAAAATATCACAAATAATTTCTCTCTTGACTGAATTTGCTCTAGGAAGATTTGGCTTATTTCCTGATTGTGCTTATTTCAGGAGCAAAAGCCAAAGCCATAAATAAGCACACAAATTGAAATGCTTTTAGCAGTTTTGGCCACTGTGCTAAACGCTCAGGAGTTACCGAGGAACACAGGGAAATCTTACTTTGAAATGTGATTTGTGTTTGTCACCTGTATCTGCACAGGGGAGGGATGGCCACCCTGCACTGGGAGATGCAGTTTGTGATGTTTGTTCCTGGAGTTTCTGTGGCAGGAGCTGAACTGCAAGTCATGGGAACAAGCAGCTCAGCTGGAAGGATTTTCTGACTGTCCATGTTACCACAGTTATTTCCAAAGTACGTTAAAAACTTCTATCTTCAATTAAACCTGGGGCAGACAACTGCTGCCACAACACTGGGCAATAGAAAGTTCAGATCATTTACAGTGCAGCAAAAATAGTACAGTAATTTGAATTTCTCTTTCAAGATACAAATTCACCTTGAAATATCATGTTCAATGTGTCCCTTCTCAGTCAAGGGTATTTTTATGGAAGCCAAGCAGCCATGGCACTGAGGATATTCCACATGAGATGCTGTTGAAAGCTGATGAATACACACATTTTATCTGGTCATTATTCTGTCCCTATATGGACATGATGAGACTTTTCAAGCTTACAATAGGTACCTCATATGCTATATAATTAGTTTCTGCTTCTTGCATATGCAATCTTCCCATAATATCCATTTAATGCTCTAGTCCTAGCACATCTTCACATTCTATTCAGAAGAAATTTCTCAGGATTCTTTCTTCTTTTTCACCTTTTCCTACATATTAACTTTCACTGGTTTTGAAAAACTTTTCTTTCCACCTTCTCTCTTTCAAAGGAGAAGTTTATTTTTCAGAGAAAGTCTTAAAAAGCCTCGATGTTTCTCAATATTTTAATATTGCAGGTCAGGGAACAAAATGAAAAAAATCTCTAAAATTCTTTAGTTGAAGGAAACTTGCAAAGTCTATTTTTTGCAGTAATGACTCCACTAGGAATTGCCTTGCTCTGGTAGCAATTCCATGCATTTCCTTGTAAGCATAAAGCTCGAGAGAGACTTTCAAAGACTTTCCTGTGGGTTTCTTTCCCCCACTCTTCACTTACACAGTATCTTTTAAGCAATACTGAAACAGCTTTTAGAAGGTCAAAAATGAAATGGCTTCTTCTCACCATCAGGGAGGCCAGAACTCAAGTGATTCTGTTTCTTTTTATATGAAATTGGAAGAATTGCAAAGGATCATATGCAGAGATGTAGCACGAACTCACCACAGACCTCAGTGATATGAAAACTGACGTTTTGCCATCTGCTTGTCTCCAATAAATGTCTTCTCCAGAAGGTTTCTTGTCTCCTCACTTCCTTTCTAGTGACTGAGGGCAAGTGTGAGTCCCTTCTATCAGGGTTTTCAGCTACCAAATCAGGCCACTGACCTGTGGTTACACCAGGGCCAACAACATCAATGAAGCTTAAAATGATGTTTCCTGTCACAACCATTTTATAAAATGCCTCAGGACCTCAGATGACAGGGCTGTTCACATGGCTGCAAAGGAAGTGTGCTGCTCAATGTTCTTAGATAGCAAAAAGATTCCTGATTATTTTACCAGTATGTCAATTTTCACCTCCTCCCTAATTCTGTTCTTGCCCCATGAGGTATGGCTACTCCAAACCTTCTCACTTAAAGCACCTTCCTGAATCAGCTGATCCTGCCTGTACACCCTAGGAACAAAGAACACCCTGCTTAGTCCCATGTCAATATGGCTGGTTTTGTTTCTCTTTGCACTGACAGCCTAGAGCACTGTTTTCCAAAACTGAGCAGAAATAAAAGCCCTACAAGGAGGTGAATTGTCAAGCTGAAGCTGTAAAGGCTTTATGGCTCCCCTAATGCTTAGCATAAAGCACTAAGAACATTTGAAAGTTAGCTGTAATGTCTAAATTTTTAAAGTGCAGTCTCCTTGCAGAGAAGATGCATGTTGCTATTTCAGTCACTGCACTTCTCATGCAACTGTTGGGCTGAACTACTTCCAAGCAAAAAATAGATCTTAGTCCATGTGCTCCAGAATACTCAAGTACTCTAAAAAATTTAGCAAAAAAAAGTATGAGGCTGAGGGCAATTTGTGCCAAAGGAACAAATATGTTACATTAGCAGCAGTGTAAGTGCTGTTAGGACATCAGCAACAGCAGTGATAATTAATCAAATTTTCCCCCTAGTGTTTGGGTACTTACTGGGCAATTCATCAGTGCAACAAACAGCAGTGTTTACTGTGGGATCCATTTTCCTACCCCATCAACCCCATGCACAGCACACCAACAAACTGTGTGTCACTGAGGAAAAAAGGATCTCTGACATGGGGTAAAACAGATGTGTGCCAGCAGGGGAGATTTTGGGAACATGCTCCAGTCCTTTTGGTAGCTAAAGTTTCTCCAGACCCTGAGGACTGGGATGGGGTTGTGATGCTCCTTGGTACAGTTCACCAACACCTCTAAAATTATCTGGAACCCAGAAACCAGAAAGGGAACAATACAACTGTGAGCAGCAATGAGGAGAAAAAATCAGCAGAAGAAAAGAATATGGACACATACTAAAAATTTAAGTGCCTTTTCTTTAGCTGTTTGTGTTTTGCCTCTGAGCTCAAGATTCCTCGAAGATCTAACAGCATCCAGCCTTCTCAGCATGTTTACACTGTTTCCCAAATGACTGCTGTGGAGAGGTTTCTACACAAACCCCCCTTTTCCTGCCTGCCATTGAGGATGTCACATTTGACTGTTTTTATATCTTATAATACATCTGACAGGTGCTGCTCCTGCCAAAAAGAAAAAAATCTTCTGTGTATTCCAAACTGCAACAGCTTATACAACTACCAGGGTATTCACTTGCTTTTAATTGTCTAAACACTGAAAAGAGGAGGAAATGTGTTGCCCACTAAGCACTGTGTAACAACTCCAGCCACTGTGTGCAGTTCCCTTTCCTACATCCACCTCTGTCAGGAAATAATGCCTCTCCAGCTGAGTGAAGGAGCCATTTTCACATCCATTCTCTCTGCTGAAACCACTAAAGGAAAATCAGAGCAATGCACTTTTTCGTGACTTTGGCATAACTAAAAGAAAACTTAACTCTAAAAGGAAACCTGCTTTCTCTCCTTATTTGGCAGTAGAAGATGCACTGATTGTGAACATGGCTTGAATACAAAGTACACTGTAATTGAGCTGTACAAGCATTTCAGGTTTAAGATGGCACTTCTAGTCTTTCTCTGTTGTATGATACAAAGACTATGATTACTTAAAATTAAGAGTTTTCAGTTGTTTACAAGGCAGACTAAGACAGCTGAAAAGCTTATTGATTAGGTGCCATTATTCATCCACAAATTAAAATTAAAAGTATCAGCAAGGGTTATACATTGCTTTCAATTATGCTTTAGGTGCTGTGCTCTGCATTATTAGTTCATATGTTTTGAGAAAACACCTTGGACCAGCTAAATCATTATTGTACACGAGGCAGCAGCCAGTACAGTCCAGCATCCTCTCCCTTATTATGGCTTCAATTAGTTGTTTTAAAAAAAAAATTCTGTTTCAGTGTGTTTTGAGATAGAATATCCAAAGGTAGTTTTCTTCAATTGCCCAATAACATGGACACTGGCCTGTGTACTAAAAACTGTCCTTTTTATTTTTTTTTTTCTTAACTTTTTGCTGCCAATCCTTGAGGCTGTTGCTTCTCTTCCAGACCTTACTAAGCTCTTGGCCATACCATTCTCTTCATGGGGTATTTCTTTTCCCCTGGGCTGTGACAGGACAAAGCAAAGAGCAGAATTTAAAAACTGGAAAAATTACTGGGGAAAAAAAAAATCCCATCCCTTTACTCTTACAATGAGCACTTACACTGAGTTTAGCTGTGGAAATTCCCCAGGCAAAGGTCACAAGAGGTTGGGAGAATTTTGTAAAGCAGCATCACTGCAAATTCTTCTGCTCCTGGGGACACTGCCACAGGTGACAGCCTCTGCTCTTGGCTCACCTGAGCTTGTAGGAGATATTTCAGCCCAGAGGATTTCACCATTCTGACCACAGGGATAAACCTCACTGGTGTGAGCACAGCTTACACACCTGGGGACTCAGTGAGTCAGGTGGGAATTGTCTGTCAGATGGGTACTGAATATGAAATATCAGGCTAGAAAACTTCACTTTTTTAGATATTTCTCTCTTTACAGGTGGCTGTAGAGCTGGAAATTCACCCACAATATAAACAATACAATACAAACTACCTTTTGATCAGCTTTTGGAAACAACAGAATGAGTTTTTACCCAGCAGCAGCATTATTCAGAGGCATTTGCAGCTGCTGGCTTGAGTGTGTCTGCAGCTGTCTGGGCTGCAGGAGGAGGGAAGCCACTCTGCCTCCCTGACAGAAAACCTGGGCACATGCCAAGGCAAATGTGAAAGGATCCATTCATCCAGTGGTCAGCAGTGGCAGCACTTATGGGACTCAGGGATTAGGCAACCATGGCAGACAGGGATGGCAAATCTGCACTCGTGTCCCAAATCATGTTCCCTGATGCACAGGGAATTTATGGTGGAAATCCAGGGAAAAAAAAAAAAAAGAAAGCATGGTGACATGTTGAAATAAGTTAAAAGGTATTTAGTTGTTTATACAAAGAGAACCATTGAATTACTAAATGAGTTTGCTATTCCTGTGACAGAAGGACAAGAGGCACATCAGTTCATTTATTTATTAAATTAATATCAGCTTAGTGTGCTTAATTGATCTAAATTGTTCTGATGCAGCTGAAGTTGGCATGTTTGAAGCAGCCTGATGTTGGTGTATCATAATCCATTAGTTATTTTCCTTAGGCAGCTCAGGGAATTTGAGAAGACTCAGGAGCACCAGAGGAGGCAAGAGGCTGGCTGCTTTTCCTTTTTCCTGGCTCTCTCTTTCTGACACTAACTCTGCTGTCCATCACTATTGCAGCCAGAGCTGAGTCTGCCAATCACTCTGACACTCTGCATTTCCCAAACCAGGGACTCTCCTGTGAAAACTGTTGACTTGGCTTTAAATATTACTCCTCACAGGATTATTTTTTACTACCTGCTGTAGAATTTGTGCACACACAAGACGAATGCTCGTGAGGACTTAATTTAAACAGGAACATGACAGAATTGATAAATCTGGTGACAAGAGTAAGAGAGAGAGAAGAGAGAGGGACTTGTGAGTTATTCTGCCTGCCTGCTGTGCTGAACACACGACTCAGTGTGTCACATTCTCTGGGTACACTTGACATTTTACAGAATAAAGGGAAGACCTGGTGACCCAAGCAAAATAAAACAATATTTTTAGATGCAAAGCCACTGGGACTCAGCAGATGGAGTTGCTGGAAGTGCAGCAGGGCTGCTGTTATGGTACAAAACCAGCAAAAAAAAAAGAGGAACAGCAAAACTATGAATAAATAGGAAAACAGGAGCACTGGAGTCAGATGGGAAATTTCTTTCATCTGCAGAGGTTGTTAAAGCCTTTGGAAGATGATGTTTGGTCACTGCTGCTCCCTCAAATCCCAATGGCAAATTTCAGTATTACTGAAGACTGGTGGGAAACACAGCACATTCTCTTCTCCCTGAGACCTGTGCAGGGTGGGTGGAAGAAGATGGATCTCCAAGGATCTCCAAACTTTAGTAATTGTGCTAAGCTCCAGCCACCATCCTCACTCTTGCTGGCACTGCAGGCTGCTCCAGGCTCTGCCCGTGCCAGGCTGGGCTGCAGAGCTCAGCTAAGCCAGGTCTGGGGCCACCTGGGCAGTGCTGCTGGGTGAGGCAATTGCCACCTGCTCACAAAACATCCATCTGTGCCAGTCCATGGGGGATGCAGCATCAGCCTGCTCAGTGCCTCTCTCCCCAAAAAAGCATCTCTCAGTCTGGGAAGGAGTCACTGGGCCAAGAAACAACAATCCTCACAAAAGGGTTTCCTCCTGGCTCACTTCTCTTTCTGACTAGGGATTTCTTCAGGCAGGTGATGCTGGAAAACCATCACCCCACAGTAATTCTCAGCTCCAATTCGGAGAGGAGAGGGCAGCTCACCTTGCATTGTCCCTCCCGTGCGATTTCAAGAAGTTCATGTCGCGATACCTGGACAGGAACGCCACCAGCTGATCGTTGGTCCTGTGAGAGAGAGAGAGAACAGAAGGGCACAAATGACCCTGTGAAAACCACTCTGTCTAGAGCAATTTATACATGTATTGCTCTCAGATTCTGAAGGAGGTGGTTCCAAAAAAAAACAAACTTCCATCCTGCTGCTAAACTCCAACGACCCCCTCTGCTCAGGAAAGCTTACTTGGAAGGAAGCACAGCTTTATCACACCTTAACAAATTTCTTATCAACCCTTGGCAGGTAGTTTAAGCACTGTAAGAGAGTCTGTATGAAGTAACTCACTCAACACTTTTAAAGTATGAAAATGCAGCTGCAAGATGACTGCACTGATAGTTCCATTTTACATGCTTTGCTAGATACTTCCTAGGGAATTTAGTTCAGTATCTGTTGGCATTTTATTTGTTTTCATTGTGTAACAGAGAACAGGCCAAGGTTGGAATGCATAATGCAAGAGAATTTTGATGTCAAAAAGGCAACATAATCAACAGGAACAAAAGAATTTAGAAGGTTAATTCCAATTAGTGTGACAGGCAATCTGACACCAGCATTTTCAAAATTTCAGCTGATATGTCCAAGAATGTATTTACACTTGACAGCTTTTGTGGACTGTTATTTCTTTAACAATGGAACAAAAATGTTCTCTATTTATCTAGGTCAGCATATTTAGGAAAACTGAAAAAATCACATTAAAAAGATCTTTATCTCCTGAATTGCATTCAAACCCACAACCTTATGGATACAATACCATTTAAGCAATGGTCTGCAATGAAGTTGGTGGCAGAAAGACTCAAGATCAAAGAGCTGTCAGTAGTACAGTATTTTGAAAACATTTCATTATTGTAAGCCACAGCAAACCAAGTTAAACCTGAATGTGTTTAACTGTACAAAATGTGTTTAACTTCTGGGGCCAGGCTGCGACAACCTGGAAATATTAACAGCCAAGTAAACTATTTCCATAATCTCATTAATTTTATCTAGACCAAATGAATATCTGTCAATCAAGCATCCTGACAGGGGCCCTGAGACCCTCCTCCTTCTCTCCCTGAGCTGCAATACCTCCCAGGGTCAGACCCTGCATCTCAATTTGGCAAACTCAGAAACTGCTTTCTGGATAGTAAGCTGTGCAGATTTTCACATTTGCTGCTCCAGTGACTCTCCATCTTCCTGGGATGAATAGGCATTTAGTGAATTTACTTAGCAATGCTTCCACATGAAATGGTTTCAATGGCTGACGTCTCCGGGTGAGTTTCTAGGCAAAAGCTGGCTTGCAAAGATGATCTTTAGAAATATAACCAGGTTTGGAAGTGCTTGAGCTTGAATTTCCTTACAGGATAAAAATCAAATCAACCAAAGTAACAATCCACCCCACTCAATAAAACATCATCCCTTCTAGATTGCTCACCAACCTGTATTTTGCTATTCTGCAGTGCTCTACCAAACTTGGGGCTGCCATACAAACTTCTCATTGCTTCTCAGTTTTTAGGTAATTCTTACAAATGTCCAAATGCTGCTTAGCTCTCAAAGTAATCAATAATTGACATTTTCTCTCTTCTTGAAAACACTGGTGGTATCTTGGTCCTACTTTGAATATTTTTAATTTTTTGTTTTAAAGAGCTCATACAGAGTTTTACTCCTTCTCAATTAATAAGCTTCTTTTCATGTGTTGACAACATGGAACTACAACATCATAGTTCCATTTGGTAAAACTTTCTAGTTAATTGACATGTAGATTTATGCAGTCAACCAATTCCATGCTCAGCATGGCAGCACACTGGATTTCTATTAAGCTTTCATTCAAAGTGCTCCTTCTGGCCCCAAATCATGAGGATGCTGCACATCACCTCTGCCTTACTCCACCAGAAGACACTAAGAAGAAAATCAAAGGTATTGAACACACCATAGATGTTAATGCATTTGTTAAAACCCTCCTCACCTTTCAGAAAACTTTGCCTTCAGGGGTAGATTTCCTAAATGCCTCTGGCACAGAGGCTGCCACACTCTTCAGCACAGCAGCAGCAGAGTCTGCCCCAGCAGTGCCTCTGGCACTCCTCTGGACAAAGACTGGAGACATGGGCTCACTTTTAAGGCAATCAAAAGCTGAGATTTTCAGCTGAAGACATCACTGGGAGCAACAGCAGCTCCACACTGCCAAATTAAATCCTGCTCTAGCTCCACAAATTTCAGGGATTCACTGAGCATAAATTTGGCACAAAATCTTTTACTAACTATCATGGGGAAACATGAAACATAAACCAGAAAGTAACAAGTGCAACACAGCCTTCCTAAGAAGGAAATAAAGTCATGGGGAGAGGGAGGGCAGTTCATGCTACTGATTAAAAATACACTAATATTACATATCACATTCCTACCAGTTTCCTCAGTGTGTAACACAGCATGAATACAGATTGAGGAAAAAGTCCTTCTGCAGTTGGTGCCTGAGGCTGGACCTGATGGATGCATCCACACAGCTCCCACTTCTATCTCCTTTTGCTATTAAACTCACTTGGAGGGCAAGGCAGCAGGAGAGGATTAGTCAGCATGTGACCTGTATCATTAGCAGGGAGGAGGATGGTGTGAGGGGAGATAGAGTGAGTGAAAATGGGCATTTTCAGGTGTGCAGCACACAGGGAGAAATGCAAATCTCAAATCCAAAAAAATCTCAAATCTAAAAAAATCTCAGATCTCAAACCCTATCCTCCAGTGAACTGCAGGAGTGGAGAAAGCTTGTGTGTGGGGGGGAAGGCTGCCACCAGCAATGAGAAGGGAGGAAGAGTGATGGGAAACAAGGCAAGTTTGAGTTCACTGGGGCAGATTTGGTGTTCAACAAGGGCAGCTCTGCCAGCTGGCACAGGGGTGCCCCTCTTCCCCAGAGCCTTGCTGGTCACTCAGTGAGGTCCTGCAGTGTGGGAGCCCAGGGTGCTCCCCTGGCCTCCTTGGGGGTCTCAAAACCCCCTGGCAAGGGTCTCAAAGACCCCTGAGTGAGACCCTGGTGTCTCAGGCACTGAATCCAAATCCCTGGGGGAAATTACCAACACAGAGGGGATGGAAACAAGCCACCAAAATTAGTAAAGTGTAAATTAGGTTGTTAGAACGTAGATAAATAGACTTTTGGGAATGTTTGTGATAAGGGACACGTGGCCAAGATGGAGAATTTGGGGTGTGGATACCTCTTCCTCCTTCTTCTCCTGCCATCCATGCTGGGTGACATGCTGGCACTTTAGATTGGATGGGGTCAGAGCTGGACTGTTTAACAAGACTGGATTGTATTGGAAAGTTGTTATAAACATTTAGCAGGTAATTCAGACTGTGTGAGACCAGCCCTGCCCTCAGCAGGCAGATTCCATCCTGGGTGCTGGACAGACGCTGTGAGCCAGGCAGAGAGTGCCTGAGACAAGGAACAATCAACAATCCTTGGAGCCATTGAAAAACTGTCTGCATTGGGAGCTTTGGGAAAGAACAGGATTTAAACCATCTTTATGTCCTCCTGAGGTGATCTCAGGTCTAAGGAGACACCTTGGGTTGTGACAACTGAGCACCCATCCCAGGGATGCAGCCCCTCTCCCTGCAGCCTGGCACGGCCCTGTGGTGCTCAAGATATTCCATTAGCAATGCAGCCATCCTGCTGTGCTTTCAATTACTGCTTCCATTCAGCCATTGTCTGTTTCCTGTGGAAAAGAAAAGAACTCACATAGTCAGAAAAGAGTGGAAGTCTTTTCTGGATGTCACACTGCTGAATAAACCTCTTCCCAGAGAGAGTACATAAATGCATGGGTACAAAGGAGATGTGCTGAGAGAAAATAGAATATCCTGCACCGTCTGCTTCCTGAGCCACTCCACAACTTATTCTCTATAAATTCAAGGCTTCAGATGGCATTTATAAAATAAATAAATAAGCCCACTGCTGAGAAGCAGCAGCACATGCTTAAATGAAAATCCTAAAGAGACCATATAAGAGAATTCCACCAAGGATTAATGAACAAATGTGATTAAAACTATCTACAGCTCTGGACTGCTGCCAAAACGCTGCCAGCAGTGTTTGATATGTAAATGCTTAAAACATTTGCTGTGTGTACTGCTGTTGATGCAAAGCCTCTATAGAGAGTTTCTCCATCTAATTAGAGATATTGGTTTAGCAAACTTTGAAGTCTATAAAACCCTCAATGTCTCATTATTCTTTTAAAATAGAATATTCATTTGTTTGGAATGTTTTCCAGCTATATCCCATGAAACCCTGAAAGGCCCTGGGCTAATGAAAAACTCCAGCCCCATATCAGCTGATAAACCCTACAGCTTTTCTGATAATAAAATTCTCACCACGTGCACTCATTAAAACTTTGTAACGTCGCTTTTGACTTTCTTTAAATATTCACTGGGAAAAAAAGTAAGTGACTCAATTTCCAATTATTTTATAGCACAATTTCAACACGAGCATTTGAAATCTCCAGGACCTTATCAAACACACCACACAATGGTGCAATCATTGAAGCCCTGAGCAGTAAGTGCTGAACTGCAGCACACTTGGAGCTCTCCCAAAATGATGCAACTTTCACACTTTATGACTCTTTTATTGTCATAAACACGTGCCCACAAGCAGAATGTGCAAGGATTACACACTGTCCTTAAACTCATCTCCCATCTCTGAGGTGCACAAGTACATTTATTAAGGAGAACTTTTTTCCAGGGAGGCCAATCCAGTTATAACTCAGATTGTCCATGCCACCAACTCACCAGTGCTTTGAGATCTAACTCACTGGTGTTTATTTTTTCCTTTGAATTGATCCTAGGACTTAATTTGTCTGTGACAATGACATTTTCTCAGCATCCCTGCTGCTGCAGTAAAAATTAAATAAGAAAAACACGACTCTGTAATACCACACCATATGCAGCTCTTTTTGTCTGATTTTAAAGCCACTATGAGCTGCAAGTTACTATATTTTAGAGTAAAAATAATGTATGAAATACATTAAAGGTAGTTTTCCTTTCATAAATCTAATTGTATGCAATTGCTAAATCTAGATTATTTGTATGCTTAACAACAACAAATGCACTGAAAAATACTTCAATAACAAAAGCTTCTGAAGCACCTTCCAAATATGCAACATGAAAATAATCAGAGAAAATCAGCTACATGCAGGATGACTTATTCCCTAAATAACCTAATTTTGATGCATGAAGCTCAGAGGTATTTTGCTAGAAAGGAAGGAAACGTTTCACTCTGATTTGTTAAACAATTTTCTATTTATTTTTCTATTTAAGTTAATGAATCATCAGCATATCACCACCATTATTTATTTTTTTAAAATCTTGCTAGTCCAGAATTTGAGTACCTGGCAGATAGGTTTTGCTAGGAAGACCTATAAATGCCTATTCCAAATAAGTATTTTTAAGTAAAGGCAGAGATGTATGTCTAATTTAGATAAGGGCTAGAAAACTTGTTAAAGATATATTCTGAAGAAAAGCAAAACTCTTTTCCCACCACATTCACAAGAGATGTCAGTTTAGTTGAACTGCATGTATGAAAAAAATGCTCATTTTTATCAATGCTGGCAAAAACTGCATATCAAGCTTTGCTGGCATTCCCATTACTTGTATTTGGAAACTAAAATAATGCAGATTATTGCAGACAAAATACAGCAACGTGGGGTTTAGACTCTTCAACTTACACTCTGATCTAAAATGTTTAAATTCATAGAATCACATCATTACTCAGCATTGTCAGCTCCAAATATCAAATCACAGAAATCCTTAATTTGAAAAAGACCTTTAAGATCATGGAATCCAGCAGTGCCAAGCCCATGAATAAACCACATCCCCCAGTGCCACCCTCCTCAAACCAGCCTTGAGCAAGCAGATTTCCTTTTGGCATTGGTGCAGAAGTTTCTGCTCAGGGCCTTGTGAAAGCTATTTCACAAGAGAGAGAACTGCCACATCTGCCTGGTCCCCTCTTCAGGGCATTTTGTGCACTCACATCACATTTAGCTCAGGCACATTCATGGCTTGTTTCCAGACTTTTTTTGGCTTCTGATCCCACCAACACAAATCTACAAATTGGAAAAAAAATATGGCCTAACATACCATCTTCTTTTCATTGTTGTTCCCTGCTAGGATCAATGGTTAGATATATCAGCCCTGCTGGGGTGAATAGTCATGTAAAGGATGAATGCCTTGGGTTGCAATACAGGATGTGGTCAGAAATGTGAATTCTGTCCCCATCTGTTAAACCAGGTGGGGCAGTGACCCTTATCTCCTGGCACATATTATCTGCTAATGGGCCAGCTTTAAACCAGCTGGGGCAATCATCTTTATCTTTCCCACAGCCCATCCTCCCTCCAGGAGATATCTCCTGTTAACGGGCCATTGTTAAAAACTGGGTGTGGCAGTGACCCTTATCTCTGTGGGAATATCTCCTGTTAATGGGCCATTGTTAAAAACTGGGTGTGGCAGTGATCCTTATCTCTGTGGGAATATCTCCTGTTAATGGGCCATTGTTAAAAACTGGGTGTGGCAGTGATCCTTATCTCTGTGGGAATATCTCCTGTTAATGGGCCATTGTTAAAAACCAGCTGGGGCAATCATCTTTATCTTCCCACAGCCCATCCTCCCTCCAGGAGATATCTCCTGTTCATGGCCACTGAATCCCAGTGCATGACTGATAAAATTACATCATCCCACTGGGAGATGCTCCAGCCAGGGCAGGAGCCAAGCCTTTCCTACCCAGATAAAAACTGAGATTTTGGACACCAAGGAACCTTCTTTCCACTGGATTCCAGAGGGAAGCCAGACCTTTCCACATCATCCCTGCACCTTCAGAGGGAAACTGCACCTTCTACAGGAGCACTGCTCCAGCTGAACCACATCTGCCACTGCAGGAGGATGCAGCCCCCATTGAATGGGACTGTTGGTAACACCCTGACTGACTGACGGGTGTCAGCTTGGATTCTGACTCTGGCAGACTTTGGGATTGTTCTTTGTAATCCTGCATTTCTATTTTAATTTTCCTAGTAAAGAACTGTTATTCCTAATTCCCCTATCTTTGCCTGAGAGCCCCTTAATTTCAAAATTATAATAATTTGGAGGGAGGGGGTTTCCATTCTCCATTTCCAAGAGAAGCTTCTGCCTTTATTGGCAGACACTTGTCCTTCAAACCAGGACAGAAAGTGCTGTTTGAAGCCAGACCAGGATCCCTGCTGTGATTGTCCTGGCCCATATTTCCTCTGCACACCACATGGCAGACTGGCAGAACACAAGCCAGCACTAGTCACTGCTCTGGGTCAAGCTGAATTCTTCCCCAGTTAATGACACACTGGAGGAGAAGCAGCAGTGCAGGTGAGCTGCCCACACTGGAAGAACTTCTGGGAACCTTGTCCTATGCAGGCAGAGGGGCTCACACCGAGCACAGTGAGGCTGATATTCCCCTCAGGCACTTTATCTGACCTTTCACTAAGAGCTGCCATTGACCCTTCAGTCAGCAAATTTCCAAGGTAGCTGTGGTCAGAATAAATGGAAAGAATTGTGGTTTTCGTGGTAAAAATGCACCAATTCAGTGAATGACATCAACAAGTCCAAATGTGATTTTTTTTTAACCTTTTTCTATCAAGAGTGTAAGAACTGAGCGAATGCAGTGTGTGGAGCCAAGGAACACACACTATCTGCTGGCAATTTGGCACAGAAAGGCTGCTTTAATGTCACACTGTCAAAGGCCTGTCACATTTTCAATTCCCATCAATAAGGAAGTTGAGTGTTGACGTAAATGATCATTTTGATGGGCAGTGAGCAGGAAGCAGCCGTGCACCTGAAGAGGTTCCTACACAGCTCCCAGCCACACTGCTGTTCACATTGAGACACATCCCTAAAGAGGATTCATGTCCAGATGTCTAAATTTAATGAGGTTATTTACTTAGTTTTAATCCTGTAATTTAAAAAAAAAATCCCTCATTTCAGCATATTTCTATTTTAAAACTTTTATGACAATAAGGGCTTTCTCTCAGTAGAAAAACCTATGGAGGGACAGAAGCATTGGTAAATGCACTTTCTGCCCAAAGTAAAACTTTGAAGAAAGCAGTTTACAAATCACCCACATTTTGTTCCTCAAAATACTTTTAGTACCTTCACTAGTGAAACAAGTTCCCTCTGGCAAGTCCTTTAACCAAGGAAAAAATACTTTTTTCTATCCTTCTTCCTACTGATAAAGCGTGGCCCATGGTCCCATGGATGCCAGAAAATCACTTGGGACGATGCAGCACCACAAAGAGTTAAGACAGGCAGGATTATCCTATCTCACAAAAACATCTGAGTCCACTTAATATCTGCTGAAAAGTATCTGAAGAAAGGGAGTGCTGAAATACTTGACAAACCAGCTGCTAATACCCAAGGATATTTAATTATTAAAACTAAACATGATATAATTTTAGCTTTATAAAAGCACTGGGATTTTATTTAGTACAGAATGATGCTCACTGCTTTGTATTTTTCCAGTGTTTGTCTGCTGCTGCATATTCATGTAGAACCTCATCTGCCTACACGATACATCCCATTTTGATGAAAACAATAATCACTGATTAAATAAGCAAGTGGAGTGAGCTTCAGAAATGATCAAGTTCATTACTCAAATTAGTGAGACTTTGTATAAAAAGAAAAAAAATCTAGATATTGGGCTGAATAGGAGCTTTTTGTTTGTTTATACAGTGTATATTTTACATGGCATAGTTCATTTCAGCATCTTTTTTCACCATCTCTAAAATTAAATTATGAAGAGTTTTGTGCAAAAAGAGAAGAAATTAAAATTAAATATGAGCACAGATTTAAAGCAACCATTCCCTTAATCCAATTCATACATTCCTGCATCAATCTGAAATTTTATTTGTACAAGTAAATATGAAAAATGACTTGCTACTTGTTGAAAAGTGGTTTGAGGAATTGCAATTACAAAATGCTCACTTTCTTCCAAGAAAGTGGAAAGAAAGAAACTCTCTCCACCCTGCTTCCCATCCCAGAGCTCTGCCTGGTGGGGTGTGCCAGGCTGGGGGTGCAGAGACCCTCCAGCATCACCCTGGGCCAGCTCCCTGCCAGGATGGATCTGCTCGGCACATCCAGCCTGATCCAAAGTGCCTCACTGTGAGCTGTGGTTCCTCCCTCAGCTGCAGCAGTCCTGCAGCTTCAGGCTCGTGAGAAATCTCTGCTCTTCTGGATGCAGCTGTTAGGGTGCCACTTTCCCAGATTTAGTGTTAAATTTTGGTAATTTCTCAGCTCTGAAACGTAGCTTGCTCCCTCTGGCTGTGCTGATGGTGACTCAGCCTGACACCCCACCCTCACCAGCAGGAGCCAGAGCCATTCCCACCCTGCCCAGGACACTGCCAAAGCCAGCAGAGCCCAAGGACAGCTCAGGCAGGACTCAAACACCCTCCCTGCACTGTCCCTGCTGCAGGACTCTGCCCCAGCCCCTCTGCACAGCCACACTCCCAAATGCAGCCCAGCCTCCTCCCCACAGCTCCCAGCCACTCTCCCTGCTGCCACAGCAGCCACCCAGTGCCCACCTCAGCAACGAAGCAGAAAATGCTCATCTCATCTAAACTTGGGAGCAGCAGGGAGCTGAGCCCACCCTCCTGCTGGGACAGGGAGCAGGAAAGCCCCTTCCCAAAGGGCACAAAGCACACAGCTCAGCACTCCTGGGTCTGAGCAGTTTGCAGTGTAATCTTGGACAAGAGCTGGCTGGCTCTGTGTGACACTGCCCTGGGAGCAGGTGGCTCTGGTGCAGTGGGAAGGATGGGTCAAGAAACATTTTCCCTCATCTCACACTTTCTAGAGAAAAGAGCTGAGGGAATATAGACTCATCCAGGGAGCAGCTCCATTCCTAACTGGAGTTCTGGCAAGGGCAGAGTGGTGGGACTCCACTGGCACAAGGTCCCTGGGGTGCTCTCTGTGCCAGGGATGCAGCCCAGGGCTCTGCACCCACCCTGCTGCTGAGGCTCTTCCACAAACTCCTTTAAAAATAAAGTGAATTCTTATGAACCAGGCCCTTCCTGAAGCTCCTCCTGGGCCTGCCACTCCCTTTGATTCCTGAATCAACCTGTCCGAGTGCATCAGTGCAAAGGAGCAGAAGGCAAAACAGGGAAAATGGGGTCAGGCTAATGGGATTTAACATTAATTCTGCACCAAGCCTGAAAAGATGGAAGAACAGAGCCTGGGGGTGAAAGGGATAATGAACTGAGAGCTGACAGAAAGAAACTTAATTGGTTTTAAAAACAAAAGGTCACATTTTGTTACCTTTATTGGGGTTGAGCAATGATCTTACTTTGACAATTTGTGCCACCTGATGACTTGCCCTACTCTTGGTTGGGACTGTTTTGGAGGAAGTCAGTGAGGAATTCAGAGCTGGGATATTCAGAGCAGAGGATGTTTGCAATGGGAATGCACAGATCCACTAACTGGTGTAACTGGGGCTGCTGGGAAAACAGCTGGCAGGGTGGGAGGCTGATTCCCTGCTCACTGCTGTGCCCTGTGAGCTGCAACCAATACAGTCTTATTCCAGTCTTATACAGTCTTATAACCAGAAGAGAGCCAGGGGGTCACTTAACTGGAGAAAGGACTCTAGAAAAGGCATGTGAGGTTAAGCTAGGACCTGTTCCCAGTGAACTCCTGGCACTGGCTGTGACATGGAGCCATTTCCTGGCTGCCTCTGCCCTCCTGGGCTGCAGTGGCTCACAAATGCTTCTCCAGGCCCTTTGTGATGATACCCAGCACTGGTATCTCATGACACACCCCATGGACCAGTTTCCCACAGAGAAGAGACGTCAGGGTGCTTTAGCCTTCAGCTGTAGTTCTGCAGCTGCCACCTGCAACACGACCTGAGCCCCATGGGAACAGCTTCAGTGCCTGCACTGCACAAAGCTTCTCACAGTTAATTATTTAAATTAAAGAAGTGCCCAGCTGCACAGAGCTTTAGCAATGACACTGACCCTCAACAGAGCAAGCAGAGCCACAGTCCCTGCAAGCCTCTGGATGGAAATCATCACCTTGCACCTGTCTAGTGCATCCCATCATATGAACAGAATAATCTGAGCCACTGCCAAAACAGCTCAGGCTGCCTCAGTTAAAGCCATGAGGTGACACAAATAGCCAACTTGGATTTATGGACCTTTTAGTCTTCAGCTGTCCCAAGAATGTATTGCTGCTGCTAGAAGTGACTCTGGGGCAGCAAACTTTTAAACCAAGATAAACTCTGCATTTGGAAAAGACTTGGCCCCAAACCAGCTCCTAACATGGCAAAGAGTGCAATTATCCTGATGGAAGCTCAGGGATGCTTGTGCCTACAGCTGGTTCATCAAGTAATGCTGAAGGATGGATATAATTAAACTGCATGCAGCAGGGTGGAATGTGCTACAATGAACCATTTAGGGCCTCATCCCCTCCCATCAGCCTGGAACTACAGATGGGAAATCACAAACAGCCAGAGGCACTCAGCACTGCTGTTTGCACAGAGAGATGCAGAGGTGTCATGCAAATGCTCTGTGCAGGTTGAGCAGAAAAGAAGCACTCCACTGCGATAAGGTGCAACTGCAAAAGTCAGCTAGTCCCTAATTCCACCTGGGATTGCACAGCAAATGGAGGTCTGGGATTTCTGCACTACCAGGTCAAAGCTTCCACAGTATCTCAACATACAAAGTTTTGACCAGTTAGCACTATCAGGACTGTAAAGAAGAAAAAGATTTATGAGAAGAGACACATTCTGCATTCACCCCTGCAGATGAAAAGCACCAGACAGAGGAGCCCTGCTCCCCTGTGAGCCCCCCAAGCTCTGCAGCACTGCACAGGCTCACAGATCCTGCACTTGGGCTACAGGCCTGGGAGAGCTGAAAAATCTACATCAAATACCACTCAACTCTTACACTTTTAGCCCTATTTTCAAGGGAAAGAATTTATTCATCTCTCCTTGTCCTTTCTATTTCTGTATCCCCACTAAAAGACTGAATCAGAACATTTTGGCTCACCCTTTAATGGCCTTTCAGAGTGACTTGGGAAAGGTATAACAGCACATGTTGTGTTATCTTCACTTTGAACTGCCACCAGATATTATTTTGCAGCTGTTTTATTGTAAGTGGCATCCTGAAATCTAAACAAAAGAGTGTCTTAATGGCAATTTCAGCAGATTTTTAATTTCCTGAGAGAATTCAGCGGGACCACGAAGGGAGAGCACGTTTAAAATGCAATGCCATAATAGGGATGTTTCCCTCTTTCAAGCACTTCTAGCTTTTGGAATTTGATAATGATTTCACTGAACTTTCTAAAAAAACCTGACAAAACTGAGTTGAAGAGACATGAAAGTTTCTGCTCACAAGCCCCAGGTAAAAACCACAAGGACCTGTTTCTCTGCAGCTCCTGTTACTCACCTCAGACTTAACCCAAAGTAAAAGTCACTTGGAGCAAAGCTGTGGGAGAGCACACAAGCGAGAAAGTCACACCCGGGATTTCCCTGACAATTAATGTCCCATTCCAACTCCACTGAGGCTTCCTGCCCAGGACTGCAGGGAGCAGCTGAATGCCATGGAAGGGATTGCCAGTGTGGGGCAGCTGGTGGGGAGTTCTTCTAACCCTGGCTTTAAGGTACAAAAGCCATTCTGAGCAAAGCATCTCCTCTTGGCTTGGTCACCCCACACTCTGTGCACAAAGACAAGTTGTCAGTGAAAAGCAGTTTTTGTAAATATCCCTGGAGCTGTGGAGGAGAAATACAGAGCTGGCCAGATCCCTCATGGTGCTCACTGCCTTCCTCTGCCCCAGCACTGGTTACCCTCACAGAAATACTGTTCCAGGCACTACTGCAGCATCCTACTGACAAAAGGAAATGATGGTGCACACTATCAAACATTTGTGCTGTTATTGTTTATAGATCAGGCTGAATGATGGATGAATCCAGTGCAGACTCACATTTAACTCTTTTTTTAGGAGACAGACTTTTTTTCTCAGTCATAAATAAGTAAAAAATAAATTACATCCAGAAAGCAAACAGCAAAAAGATGAAAACCCTTTGGCTCTTTGCTCGAGGAGCTCCCCTGTGAGCAGCCCCTACAAGCTGCAGATGCCAATTCCCCAAAGCAAAAGCTGCTTTATATCCTAAAATCCAGGAGGGGAGGGCAGAAGGAATAACCTCAGCTGCTGTGGCTGCACTGAGAAAGGGTGGCCTCCCATCACTAATGTTTGCCAGCTTGAAGAAAACATTATGTTAATATTAGATAAATAAAATTTTTGAGCCACAATCATTTCCACATTTTATCCCACCCATTTGTGACCATGCACAAAACCACTGCTTTGCCAACCATTGAAAACTTAACAGTAAAACAGAGAAGTGGAACAGCAAATCAAAAAGATAACTTTCAAAATATATATCAATCTCAAGCAAATGTGCTGGCAAAGTGAGGAAAGAAGAGGAGAAAAGGTTATTTGAGGGATTAAAGAAAGAAGCAAATCTGAAATTCTCAGAGAATGCAGATTCAAGAAAAACACTGATAAAGTTCCTTTCAGACAGGAAAAAAGATTCCCTGTGAAGCATTAAGAGTGGATTGACATCTGGCTTGCCAGATAAAGATATTCTGAGCAAACAAAACCACAGACAATGTCAGTGACCATCCTGAGATAAAACCTCAGGGCTGGCATCTGAACAGATGCTGCAGTGCAGAAGTTCCCTGTGCAGGGAGATGAGCAGTGCTTCAGCCCAGGATAAATTCCAAAGGGCACTTTAGAGAACACTCCACTATCTGCCTAGTGCCTGGTGCATTATTCCAGTGGCAAGGCCTGCTTGCAGATCAGCACTGCAAGACTTCCTGAGGGGTGTAAGGTCAAATCCAGCCCTGGAAAGTCAGCATCCTTTATCCAGGCTTTCATGTTGGGCACCAATTTATGCAGTGCCAGGAAGGAGATGTCTCTAGAGGACAGCTCTGAAGTCTGAATCTCAGTGAGACATAGAATTGATAAATTAAGATAAATCAAATTGACGAGAAGTAATACAGAGAGGAAGTGGAAGTGCCTCTTGAGCCACTGGCTTTGCCTTATTTGCCATTACACAGCTCTCACCAGGCCTTGGGGTTTTTTGTTCACAGCCATCAAGAGGGCACAACAGGCTCTCAGACATTTCTCCCAAAGCTGGAGTGCTGTATGTGAAAGCCAAGTGCTTTGTTTCACTTCTAGAGGAGATTTTCCTCTGTTTCCAATATTGCATTTCAAGCCTGCACACTGCAAAAGCTGAGATGTTTTGCAAGAGCAGCTTGGTAGCTCCAGTCTGGTGCAAACTCTATTCTCTTTTTTTCTCCCTGTCACCTGCTCCAAAGGTTGTGTCATTTTGGTCATAGGTGAAACTGGGGCAGGTCATGGTGAGTTTGACAGAACAGAAATCATCCCTGATGTAGTTTCTCCAGAATGTAGTCACCCATGCTTTGCAGGGGATGAAACTCAGCCACTGGCAGAAACAAGGACATCATCTCCCAGGTAGTTAAAAATAACTTGAAAACGTACTGAAGCTTTGTTTTTTTTTTCCCAAAGGTTGAACTTCTTTCTAAAACCTGTTGGCTGTAATTATTTTCACCTACCACAGAATGAAAACCTGAAGACCTCTTCCCTGCACTCCCACTCTTGGCAAATATTGTCAGGGTCCTCATTTACAAGTTATCTCTTTAGTTTTTTATCAACCAATGTTACCTTGACCAACAGAGGGAAACACAGTGAAGTGCACGTCAGTCAATAGTTGCTGGCTCAGTTTTCTTAATTTCTGAGTGTTATTCTGTTTGGTAAAGATAATCTCCATATTGGCACCTGTTTAAAGTCAGATCACCCCAGTCCCTCCCTGCAGTGTGTGTTCCCTCAGGTGCTCTTTTATTATGTTGCACCTTCCTTTCAAGTGCCAGGCCAAAGCTTCTGCTGAATGTGTCTCATTTAACTGAGTCTTCACCACACAGGCCTTTATGGAAAGTAGGGCTACACAACTTTATCTTAAAATAATGTCAAGCAGCAAAACACAAGTAGTTTCACTGGGTTTCATTTAAGTTCCTTTGTTATACCTGATTGCCCATAATTGAAAATGTAGTTGTAGCTGAATTTCTGGCTCCATCATTAAGACTCTTTATTTTTCTTACTATTCTGAAGCACTCCCCAAGCTTCTGCTAATAATTTTGCTTGACCTTTATTAAAGACCAACCATTAGCTGGCAATTAGATTTGGTGATCCCTTTGGTGATTGAGGTTCAGTGATTTACTGTAAATTATAAATAGTTCAAATGTTTCATTATGTTTATTCTTTATACAAGCACTGTGGCCAGGTAAGCACTGACATGACATTCACTGTTAAATGATCTCATTAAACTTCTTAATTTAAGTGGTGCAACACTTCACCTGCCACATTATCCAAGGACTCCTGCCATGCACATTAAACATTCAGCATGAATAGATGCTCTACCATAGTTCACCTTGTTGGGAGTGAAATTTCAATCCCTGAACATAAGGGTGACTACTTCACACTGTTTGTCAGAGACAATAAATAATGCAAGTAGAAACCCATATAAAGGAAGAGGTTGAAGACATCAATAGTTTTCCCATAAGGTTTTGAAAGAGTCTCTCAAAAGAAAAGACTTTAAATTATGAAAAAAATACCATTACAACTAAAACAGATAAGGAAAAGGAAGGAAGGTGTTGTTTTTCTTTCATTTCTTTATGAATGCAATGACTGTGAGAAATGATTTCTTGCCAACCCTGCAGGCATGTGAGTTTTTTGTATTCACGAGCCCAGAGCAAAAGGAGGGACAGTCACACAACCTCCCACCTCTGAGCTGATTGTGCAGGTTTGTCTTTAGCCATTCCATCCCTCCTTTTCCTGCTTTAACAGAGCTGAATGAAGTCAGGGTTGGATAATGCATCATTTTCACTTAGGCCAATAAATAACATATTGCCTCATGATTAAAGGGAAACACTTTTGCTGGAGGCACCTTTCTGCCCAGACTGTTTGCCAGTGGTGTGTGCTGCAGGAAAAAGGAAAAGCACATGGATTAGAACCTCCTCTGGGCCAGTGCTGGACCTACAGACTCCACAAACCAAACACTCAGGCATGAGGAGGAATAATAAGGGTATCTGGATTTTTTCTGGCTTGCATATGCTTTTATTTTACACATTTTTAATTGTTTTCCTCACGAAATGAATAGTTCTAATATTTTTCTCCCATGCCTTTATATGTTATGATGCCTAACATCTGCTTCTGGACATCTCTTCTGAAGGATGAAAGGCTCCTGGCAATTCTGCTGTAGCCTGTGAGCATCCCAGACTTCTCCCTGGACAGATTTAGGCTTCATCATATTGCATTAACCCCTCATACTGAGTATGGCTTTTATGACTTAGAAGGCTGGATTAGCTTTTATTATCAGAAGAGAAGTAGTAAAGGTTTCAGTATTACAGATGGAATGGCAGATGGAAAGTGAGAGCTTAATATGAAGCAGCTCTGGATAAAAACTATTAATCCACAGAATTCATATGTTCTTATGCAGGGAAACCTAACAAAACCCACTGCAATATGACTAACCAGAGAGAAGTGTAAAGTGCCCCCAGCCCATTATCTGACAAATCATGGCATGGGTCTGAAGGAAAGAAAAGAATCCCTCAAACACTCTATTTACTACCTCCTGGAAAAACAATCAGCTCTCTGGATTATGCAGGGAGGTCATGCTTTTCTAAATAATAATAATTTATAGCATGTCACCATGAAAATGAAATGGACTCATATATACATATTTGATTGAAAGTGTATAAATACTGTGATTTCTTAATTCAAATCCCCAATATCAAGGCAGTCTCAGTAATTCTTGTGCTCTAATCTTTCTCCCCAAAATGTGTTGCATTTCACTGAGAGTGCTTAGACATGGGCACCAGCAATAAAACCCTTGGTCAGTCCTCACAAAATCCTTCCTAAGGCATAGCTCAGGGGTTTTGTCATTTTTCATTTCAGTGGCAATTTCTGTCCAAGGAGCACCTTCAGGAAGGGATTCAAACTTTGACAGAGATCTTGGAGAAGCCTAACCAGTGGAAGCATATTTCTCTTCCAGGAGAATTAAAACCATGTTGTGTCATCCCCCATCAGGAAATCACCCAAGAAAGTCACTTCCCCTTTCATTGATTCATTTTAGCATAGAGGGAAACAAACCACAAGAAGAATTTCATGTTTCCTTCTCCTTAATAACTCCTACAACCTAAACCTAAAAACAGTTTCAGCACACTTGGGGATTTTTTGGGTGGCTTTTTTGTTGTTGTTGTTGTTGTTGGGTTTTTCTGGTTGTTTTCTTTTTGTTTGGGTTGGGGTTTTTTACAGACTATCTACTTTTGCACAATGGAGCAAACTTACTAAATGCAGTAATTACTGAGGCCTGGGTGATGTAAATCCAGAAAGAATATAATTTCACTTAAAATCACAAGCCTTATCACATGATGCTGTGTGAAATTCTTAGCCTGGTGCCATCTGAATAAAGATATAATTGACTCCTAGCAATTTATTTGTCACTTCTATAACCATTATCCTCCACAGAAAAAAGTACTAAATAAAGGGAGAGGATTACCTGAATTCATGCCTTCAACACTTGCTAAGACACAAATCACAGTGTTAATCAGAGCCCTGGGAGGGAGGAATCTCTCCATGCCTGGGTTTTGTTTGCTGAGCTCCAGCATTTCTGGTTACTTTCCTCATCCTCTCTTTCAGGTACCACTTTTGCTGGAAATGAAGCCTAACTGGAGCAGCCTCCCAGTGAAATTCCCCCCAGGGCACAGGCAGTGATTGAATCCTTGGCTAAAGTGTGTTTGTCAGACACCAGCTCACCAACAGGAGTTCTCTGCTGGAAAACACAAGAAACTGCTCCTTGCAGCCCAGCACAGACACATCACTGCTGATCTCCAAACTTACTGCCTTCAGGAAAAAAACATTGTTAAAATCCTCACTGTACCTGATTGGGTAGTCAGCAGCACTGAGGTTGATGAAGAAATCCCAGGGCCAGTCCCTCATCTCCATTAAGTCCCTCATGGTCTGCAGGTAGGTGGTCAGCAGGCTGGCTCCTCCCCAGATGGTGGCCATCCTCCAGGAGGTGACTCTCACGTTTGGGTACTGGCTGGCAAACTGCAGCACTTGCCTGTGCAGGTAGTTGGATCGCTTTACAGGAGAGAAGAGTAACATATTCAAGTTATTCTGTCCAAAATGGTCTCTCCCTGCATTCACTAGAGCCCTACTCTGCTTTTTGACTCACTGGATGCTGCCATTGCTTTGCCCTCACTTACTATGGCACACAACCTTCTTCTGCTAAATGTGCAGAGAACCCT
Organism: Luscinia megarhynchos; assembly: GCA_034336665.1. NCBI lineage: Eukaryota > Metazoa > Chordata > Aves > Passeriformes > Muscicapidae > Luscinia > Luscinia megarhynchos. Next base: position 1,051,165 of record CM067577.1, on the reverse strand, counting down.
GGTTAATATTTTTTATTGCAACTACAGTAATCACTAACCAGTGTGATTAGCTTTATTCACCATTTGTCACCATACATCCCAAAGGGCCTTTGAAAGGAGATGGCTGCCACCACCTCCCTTTTAGTGTGTCACTTGCCCAAGGCACCTCAGGTCAGCTCCCAATCCAGTGGGCCACCACCTCACTCTGCACCAACTTATCAATTACTGCTAACTAAATGTGCAACAGACAGACAAGCAGAGATACTCATCGACATAGAAGGAGAAATGAAGGCTGTTACATAAAGAAGATAACAAGAAAGAAAATTTAAAGGAAAAAAAAAAAGAGGCTCCAAACATGTAACAGATGGAGAGACAAAAAGTGACATGCACTTTATGCAGCAGAGGTAAAGGGAAGATGAAGATGACAAGGATGGGTAGACTGACAGATGGTGAGACAGGCAATTTATAACCAGTGATATATTACCTTGTCAACATGAATGTAATAGAAATGGTCTTTATGGTAAATAGCCTTAAACATGCGCTGGAGCTGCCGGGAAGCTCTGCCATGAACAACCAAGACAAAAGCGATCCTGACTGGCTGGGCTGGCATGAACTCTACGGAGTCCTCATCCCACTGAACATTGCTGGTGGCTTTTCCTGTTCAAAAACAAAACACAGCACGTCTGAGGGAATGCACAGGGCAGGGCTGCAGAGCAGAACACACGGCAGGGCCCTGGTGAGCAGGGGAGCTCAGGAGGGAGCCAGCCTCGTCTGTCCCTCTGTGCCCACACAGGGCCACGCACTGGCAGGGACAAGGACCCAGCTGTGCATCAGTTCTACCAAGCTCCACCTGAGTACAGATGCTGGGGAGGCAATAGCAAAATCTTATGAGTGCCTAGCAAGTAGTTCTGGAACAATAGATGAAATAGAGATGTTGGCAGGGTTTGATATAGACACTGAAAACAGTCATGTTAAAGGTTTGAGGCCTCTTCCTTTGTTTAGATGGTACCAAATGCAACAAATACCAAAGAACCAACAGACATCCTGTCCCAAGCCTGGAAGGAAAGGTCTGAAGATAAGGGTTACAGGTAAGAAAGTCATAAAACATGGTAAATTAGGAATTCCTATAGGTTGCATGCAAATATTAGGAAATTAGTATATTGTATTAGATTGGTTATTGGAAATTAGAATATTCATCATAGAAGAATACTTATTGGATTGTAAATGGAAAATATCTCCCTTACCTCTTATCTCTAATCTAAGCTCTCTCTTATCCCCTTGCTCTTCTCACTCTCCATGCTCTACACTCTCTCTTACACCCACGCCTTATAATAAAATACAAACTTGAAGAACAGAAAATAGTAACTCCTGAGTCTGTCCAGCAACCCTCCAACAACCCTCCCCCACATACAGACATCTGAACCTTCATAGGAATCACCTCTGAGTTTGTAACTAGTGCCCCAAGTATTCAAACAATGACAGGGCTGAGGTTCCCCCAGCAGGAACCCCCTGTTCAGCCAGAGCTGCTCATTCCCATGATCAGCATAGAAGCTGGTGGAACTCTGCTCCTGAACAGCTGCTGAGGATTATGGACTGATAGCATTCATTTGTAGCAGCAGATGTGCCCTGAACATTTAAATGCAACTTGCATATCTTCACTTCTACATGGAGGAGTGGGACTCTTCCAATACTATTTAAAATTCCTGTTCATTTTTAATTTCTGGTCTGTCTTTTCTAAAGCAAACACCACAGTGTGAGGTTCAGACAGGACACACTGATAAACTGAAGAGCTGGAGGGACATTTCTCATAAGAAATTTAAAGTGCTTTGGTTTTGGTTTGTGTACCCACTCTGCAATTCAAAAGCCAGAACATAATGTAAGAAAAACATCATTTTATCCAAACCCTGACATTCATTCTTCAATGAAACAACACCATTCTTCAGTGCTCCGACCTTGTAAGGACCTTTCTCAACCAAAATCAATTAGAAAGAACCTGAAATTTTAAATATTAGCAAAGAAGGAAAGTACCTCTAAGCCAAAAAACATCCCACTGCCCAAATTTTCCTCTTGCAAATTTTAACTTTACTCTTTTTAAAATGAAAGGAACAGTGTTGTCTTAAAAGCTCTTGATGTGTGTCCCCCCTGCCAGAGGCACAATTTCCAAATTCCCAAGATCTCAGCTTTACCAGTTTCTGCACTCAGTGCCTTTTGTGATGCCCCTTTCTCCTCCCACCAGACCCCTGCAGACAGAGGAGACACTTGCTCCAGGTTGTAGGACAAATTGGAGGGTCAGCTCTCAGACAGCCTGAGTGCAGCTACAAAGCCCACTGCACTTTCCAAAGCATCTCCTACAGTTATTAAAAACATGCTCATGTCTGTCTGATTTGATATAAGGAGCATGAAAGAAGACATTTGCCAAGTGTGAAGTGAGAGTGAGAGAGAGGGAAAGACACTTTTCCCCAGGTTTTTGAAACTGGAAACATGTTGATAAAAGTAAACAATGCTAAAAGCTTTCTTTTTTTTCCAAATGTAATAATTACAAAATAAAGGCTGGACACAGAACAAAGACCTTTGTCTAATCCCTTCTGGGCATCTCCTCCTTATTCAAGGCAATAGTATAAACTTGGAAAAAACAGACCAACTGCATGTTTGCAGAGCACTGTTTAGGTGATCAAACAATTTGATCCCCTTAGTTGTACTGAAATGCCCTTGAGTAACTGAAACACTTTTTTAGAGATACTGTGCAATGGGAGCAGCACATCCCAGACTAAGAGGAATATTAAAATATTAAAAAGAAAGCTTGAATTTAATTTCTTCCATATTTTTCAGTTTGTTTATATGGCCATTAGCCTATGCCCAGTTCTGTTTCTCCTGTGCAGCTGATGAGCTTCACCATGCACGTGCTTAGGGTTTCTGCAGAGTGACAGGGACAAAAAGGGACTGTGAGAGAAAGAAAATGTGCTTGCAAAGAGAACTGACAGGGGAATGAAGGGCAATCACAATTGCAAAAACAAGCCATTTTTCTTTTAAACTGCTTTTATTTCAAGCTGATGATGTCCCATCAAGGGACTCAAATATTTTTAGAGGTTTTCATTGCATTTTTGGATACCTCTCTTCTGAAATCACTGGCTTTCTGCAATGATATGCAGAAGGTGAGGGGAATTTAAAATAGTCATATTGTGGGCCTTTTATTTTCATCTAACTTGCTTTCAATACCTACACTATCATTTATCTAGTAATTACTGAGAACAAAATCCTCTCAAATTTTCACCTGAAATGCCACCTCACTGCATCAGTTTTCCCTAATAAATTCCTGCAGTGACATATTTTGTTCTCTGCTGTTTTCCTTCTCTAACCTTTTTTTTCTTCTGTGCTTGTTCCTCCCTTCTCTTTTAGGTTTAGAGTTTTATACTTGCATTTACCACCTGCACACTATTATGGCTTTTTTAATATAAGCCATTCTTGGGTGCCTGCAGTTTCACAAAGGAGGAATGCTGCACTTTTTCCATCTGTCAGACTATCTGCTACTTTGCTCTATCCTGCAACTTCTCTGGTTTTAGCTCAGGGCTGCTTAGCACCCTCTATTTTGCAGACTGCTTCACTGAAAAAGAACAAAGAAGATAAAATTGGCAGGAAACTTTTAGTTGAGGATCTGCTCAGTGAAAATTGCAGTAGGACTTCAGATCTGTATGAGCAATGCCAAGCCCTGAATAGCTCCAGCCACTTCATTTCTACAAAACTCGTGCAGACCAAAGCCCAGTACATCACATTAATGAAGTGCCTCAGGTGGGAGCACATCCCTTTCAGGCTGTTGGGACAGGATACACAGAAAATGCATCAGATGATTTCACTCAACATCCCACCATTCACTAGTGATAAAAACCTAAAAGTATTTTAAGGAGGCACTTGGATTTGGCAGCTCCTTCAGCACTGCATTCTGCCCAGGCACTCAGCTCCCTCCAGATGCTGATTCCAGCTGCCAAGATCTCCTTGCAGAGGATCCATGGGCAGCTTCTCTCCCCTGAACACTCCCTGTCCCAGCCTTCACCACACCTGCCACCTCTCAGCATTCCACTGTCTGCCTTTCCACCAAAAATGACACACAGGAGAATTCCCATCTCCTCTTGCACAGCTCACCTGTGGCACTCTCAGCACTCCATCTCACCTAGAAAGCTTCTCTGATTGTGGGTATTGCCTGTTGAATGAAGTTTCCTACATGCTTAGGGAATTCCCTTTTTCTGGGATGATTACACAAATCAGTGCTTTACAAACTTTAATAAAAGCCCAATCATGTTAATACAAAGTAAAACAAAAACCACCAGTGCTTTATAAACCATAATCAAAACCCCACAATGTTAATACAAAGTAAAGTTGTGAAAAGTTTACTTTACAAAGGTCAAACAAAATGAAGATTGCTCCAGTTCCATCTTGGGAGCACAAAATTGCTTTGCACATGTGAGCCAGTGGAGAGGGTGACTGGAACATCCTCTCCTCACCTGGCACAGGTGAGCAGCCCTGCCCTGGGTGCAGAACTGTCTCAGGCTTCCTCAAGGCTGCTGCTCCATTGCACAATGGGAGCAGGGGATAGAAGAGCAGCTTCTCACATTGCCTTGATCCAAAGAACCTGGAGCCTCAGCAGGAGGGGAAATGCACACCCAGCCCAAAACCAAACACCTTCCAGCCCTTGTATCAAAGAGCATTTATTGTGCTATCCCCCACTGAAAACAAGCCACAGCACTTTCCTCTCTCACCAAATGTCTTTCAAAAAAACTTACTGAGAAAAGTAAAAGCTCCCCTTTTGCTTCCTGCTCAAAGCCTGACATCAATGTGTTAGCAGGAAAACCTGTACCTGTTTTTGAAGATAACAGGAGAATCTCAGCTCTAGTGCAACTTTAACTTGCATTTTCTATGCCCAGAGAAATCAATACTCATAATTAAGAGCTTAATCTTCAACTGTTGCAGTATTACTGAATTCCAGAATAATGAAGACAGTGCAATCATTTTCACATTTGTTGTGATGCCACATTATTTTCAGTCATCCCCCACCATAACTCGGAGCCAGCCTGCTGATCTCTTACCTCCTCTGTTAATTAGTGGGATCACACTTCCCCAGCAGCACAAAGCAATCTTTCCATCTGCTTGGTGAACCATCTGATGTTGTGTCAATCAGTCCATCACCTCCTGCTCTCAGTCTGGTATTGTTCTGGCTGCCCAACAGGGTTGCTCTGCTCAGAGACCCCTGGGTGCTGCAGGCTCCCTCTGAGCCCAGCTGTGTGCACACTGTGCCCTGATCCACGAACCAGTGGCAGAGTTATTGCTGTGCAGTTCAGCAGAGTGCTGGCTGCTATTACACCATAACTGCAATCAGAAGCCTGTCATTATAGCCACAGTCTCTGCAGAGAGGCAGAGCTCTTAGTCCCTACTTACCCTCCCAGGAGCAGCCCCATTCCCTCCAGTGGGACCATTTCTGCAGCAGCCAGATGAGTGGTAGTTGCTGAACTCAGATTTCCACTATAAACTCCTTTTTGATTGCTCACGACTCAACAACACAGCAGGTTGAAAATTTCCAGGCTTGGCTTTCATCTGAAAATGTTTTCCATTTTGATTAGAGCAGAAACAGGTTTGCCTTGTTCAAATGATGGCAAGAGCAAAACTAACTAACTAACTAAAAAAATAAATAAATACAATGTTTTTATTTAGGACACAAAAATTTTTATATCAGACCTAGTAACAGAAGTAGTTGGAGGGTTATACAAAAACCACAAAAGATGTCACTGAGCAATTTACCAGTGAGTCATCAGGACCTGATGAGAAGTTTTTGTCTGAGGGTTTGATAACAGCAACACTGCCCTGGGCTGAGGCAGAACTCTGCAAGTGCTGCAGAGGGGATGCTCTGTCTGCTGCAGAGCCCTCCACCACGGAGGCAAACTCTGCAGCACAGTGTGCATCAACTGTACTTAGATGAAAAGACAATTTTTCCTATGCCAGAACCTAGAAAAATTTCTTTAGCAATGTTAGTCCCAACTTTGGGATGCCAATTTTCATTTCTAGTCTAAGAAATTATTCATTTGTTTCCATGGTGGTCCTTGTGGAGATCTTCAGTGAAAAAAAATGATTTCAGGTGAGCACTGCTTACATATATATACATACATACATGCATATAAATATATATATAAAAATTATTTTTAATTATTACATTATGTATATGTAAAATGCCCACTGATCTCTGGTCTGTTCACTGTGCAGAAGACTCATCTGGTAAATAAAATATTGACCAAAAAGTGGAATCAGCACCTCATGTGCCCATTGAGCCCAGCACATCCCCAGCTCAGTGAGAGGCTCTAAAAAAGCAAATTAAGCTCCTGAAGAACAGAATTATCATGACTGGTCATAGGTGTGGCTTTTCCTAGTGGGTTTTAACTTGTTTAGCAAAGTAGGAGAGGTGAAATCAGTTGAGATGATCTTCTGCACAACTGTCCCCAGGCATGGGGATTAGAGAGGGATGGTTATGATTTAATAAATTGAATATTGCTAGTTATGTTCTGTAGATTTCCTTAAAACTGCTGTTAGCTGTACTTTTTATCTCTGAGTTACCACAGAGCACTTTGGACAAAATTTCAGAAATCATGCTGCTATCCAAGAGTGGATACTCAATTTTTTTGCAGTAATGTTTTATCTCAACAACCCTGTTCTACAACTTTTCAGTCTCAGCCTCTATCAAAAATTACAGGAACTGTAATTTATGATCCTCTGGAACTTCATATGATCAAGTAACCCATCAGCAAAAAAATCAATGCAAGGCAGGAGGGGACATAATTTAGAAGCACTCAGTGGCTACTGCTTTTAACTTTGAAGAGACAGATTTCAGAAATGTTCTCTCCATGCTGAGAAGAAGCCCTGGCTTGGAACAAAGGAGCTGCTGATGTGGGCATTTTGAATCTTCTTTAATCATTTCAGAGGTGCCAGCATAAACTCAGGGCAGGCAGAGGAGAATCTCTGCCTTACAGAGGGAAATTCCCTTCATGAGATCACTGGAAGTTTCTCTACAGTGAGTTTGTGAGCTGATAAGCAGCTCTGCATCCCTGCAGATGTAAAATGGGAAACTCACTGTAATTACACATGTGCATTCAGCTCTGCTGTTCATGAACAGAAAAGTAATGGGCATGAAAGAATAAAGGCAGAAAGCCAGAGGACAGAAATAAAAGTATTTCATATTTACAGCTGGATCATAAGAATATGATTTTTTTTCTATTTTTTCCCAAGGGAAAAACCTCAGAAAGTATTTCTTTGGTTTGAAATTTGAAAGAAAACACTTCCATGCCAGTTTTGCACCCTCCTGTTAGAGCTGTGTAACATTTGTGCTGCATGCAGCACTTCCAAGACTCCCTCAGGAGCCCACTGGGGCAGACACCATCCATTCCACAAATGCAGAACGACAGAAAAGTTGGTAAATATGCCTTTTTCACCTGATTTGCAGAATTCATTGCAAATTAAGAAATACAAAAACCTTGAGAACAAGGACAGCAAATTTTTTTTTGTATCACAAAACCTGCAAAAGCAGTTGGGATAACACAGAACTGTTGAAAATCAACCTCCAGGGCCCAGGGACACTCATAGTCACTAAATTTCTAGCAGACAGCATTTGGTTTGAAGCAGCCTATTATATTTCAAACAATAATTTGTTCTATCTTGCAGTCAGTATCAACTCATTACTGAAACCATTTTTATGATTTGCAAATGACCAGCTAATTATCAGATTCCACTACATGCACTTGCAATACACACTAAACTTAATTTACTGCAATACTTATCTAGGCAGGCCAATCATCTCTCTAACAAGCTGACTATTCTAATTATGAAAATGGTGGCATTCCTGGGAAACAAATCTCAATTATTTGTAGTTTTGCTGGAGTGTGTTAGTCAAGCATTTTCTCCCTATTCCTACTGACTGCTATGAATAAATAACACTCAAAAGCAACAGTAAATTAATTAATGATGAATTAGAATGAATCTCATAATAATAGTATTTATCATATCAATTAACAGCCAATTAGCACATGGTGATTAGTCTTATTAGGGTGAATATAAAATGCCTTTTAAATGAGCATCAGGCTGTTTTTACTATATTCAGTGACATTACTGGACTTCAGAGATGTAACCCAAGGCCAGACACAGACATTCCTTGCAAGGACCACTGATTCCTCTTGCACCTTTCACCTGGGTTTGTCTTCAGTCCAAAACCCAGCCAGACCCTGGGCTGGGCCACTGGGACAAGTTTGGGAGGTTGTGGGTGCCCCACAATTGTTCAAGGGCAGGCTGGATAAGGGCTGGTCTAGTGGAGGCCATCCCTGCACATGGCAGGATGATCTTTAAGGTCCCTTCCAACCTAAATCTTTCTTTGACTCTATGAATTAACATTTGAGAGCAACACACTTGGAAATCACAAAAAAAAAAAGGGGGGGGGAAACCACTATTTACAGGTGCCTGTGTCACACAGTCTTAAGAAGAAACTCAAATAAAAGATATTTTCCAGCTTGGCTCTCAGGACAAATCCACAGCTCAGAGTCAAAACCTTTGGAGCCCAAGCAGCTCATGAGTGCAGGAGGAGCAGCTCCATGGCAACACACCAGATAAAAGGAGGAGCAGCAGTCCTGTCTTTTATGGCTGGCACATAAGATGTGAGAGTTTTGTCACTGAGTGGAGCCACAGAAAGCTCACTGCAGGAGGAGACTCAGCAGCTCCTGTGCTCCAAGGGCTGAGCTGTGCTCCTCAGAGGGGAGAGGTTACAGAAGGCAGGAATTGGAAGGATTGAAATTGGTTATCTTACCCAGCACTGGCTGTTGCTAAGGATCAACAGCCCCAAACTGATGAGAACAGGGATTTGTCATACAAGAGGAGTCACCCCACCACTCCCAAGAAAACAGATGACACAAACCCAGACTGAAACATTTATAAAACCCCATTCACAATTTGCATTTTCTGAGCAATCACTACTGGTTTAGGTGGCCTGAATTCCACTTCTGGCTGTGGGTGGGTTACATCCCAGCTGGGACACCAGTGACAGCCCCAAAGCCAACAATGGCCTTTGGAGTCAGCTCTTCTCTGAAGAGCCTCACTCCCTTCCCTCCTGAAAAGCCTTTAGATTTCTTGTGCAGGACAAGAAGAAAACGTAGAAAATGCCCTTATTTCTGCTCAGACTTTCTCTGCCTCAAATCATCAGGAAGTTTAAGAGAACAGAAACTTGAAAGCAAATCAGTTACTATGGAGCCACCAAGGCAGACATCAAACAAAGTAATAATATCAACAAATACTAAGCAAAATAGCAACAGAAGGAAATCGAGGTTTACAGTTCAAATTAGCATTTGAAACAGTCTGTACTGATTGGAGTGTCTGCTGCAGGGTGTTTGGAGACTGGCACACTGCAACCTTTGCACCATCTCTTCCTCTCATGCTCACAGCAAGAATAATCAATAAGGAGTGAAAACACAAGCAATTACACACATCCCTACTTCACATAACCTCCCAGGAGATATTATGTACTGCTGAGACTCCCAAGAAATGAATAGGTAGATAAAAGCATGTTTGTTACCTGCCTGATCAATGTTTTCCCTTTCTGTTTTACTGTGCTGTCATCTTTCAAGTCCCATGTAAAGTGTCTCTTAAATAATCTTAAGAAATTAACATTTAATCATTACAATCAGCTGGTGTAAGTTCATTTATACCATATGAGTATCTGGTCTGTTAACTCAAAGTTAATCTTCCCTTTGAGATTTTATTACATCTGTCTCCTATTTTTTGAATGTAGAACTGGAAGGACAGAGTCTGCCTTTATTCTCTGTTCAAGATAATTATGAACACAGTGTTGGAAACAGACCAAAAAAGCAAAGACTCTCACATGTATTTTACATAGCCAGTTTGAAAAGGTCAGGGTGAGGTACTGAGAATAAAGGCTGCCCTAGCAAAAGCAAAAATCAACCCTCATACCTGTTCCCTGTGCCAGCGTGGTGCAAAATGGGAACATTCAGCCTCATGTTTTAGGTGGCACTTGCACTGTGAGTGGAATTAATGGAAATTTCCCAGCACAGCCAAAAGAGAGAAAGGATAAACAGCACAGGGCTGTGCAGATTCATTCCAAAGCTGTCAGGATCTGCTTCCTCTGCATCACCTTGAGTGAAACCTTTCTGCTTTCAAAGGCTGCAGGGCTGGGACTGAGTGCTGCTGAGGATCTCACACTGTGGCAATAAAAAGTGTCAGACATCAGATTCACATCTGTGGGCATGTGTAGGTACAATAAATGCATGTATGCCTCGAGTTTGTACACAGGTAGTTAGCTAGGAAACAGGGGGAATGGAAGCAATTAAAGTAAAAAAGCACACTTAAAAACAAGCTTCCCCAGAAACAAATGCAGTTTCTGCACTCAGAGAATACATTTTTCAGCATAACTAATTTTTTGGCACAGAACTATTGCCAAATGACCTTCATGTCAAATGACCCAAAGTATTTCTCATTTGCCATGATCAGCTCTTGTGCTTCCAGAAAGCACCTGTGGACTCCTTGCTACCATGTGTACTGCATAAAGGATCATATGGAATGCCAATAATTTCACTTAACAGAGAAGAAAAAAAGGACCAATCTTCTCTGAGTATATTGCTTGTCAGACAGAGGAACACAACATAATTATATTGTGACATTTCCACCAGCAAATAGATTCTACTGTAAGCAATTAACACTGGTTACTTCAGCAGATTTCAAAAATGTAATTGTATGGTATTCTCAGTTCCAATAACATCTGAATAAAAAATGACACTGCACTACTTGAGCTAGATTTTAGCATATATGGACAGGTTGAAACACAGGGAATAGATGGATGTTTTATGCAGATACAGATGTTAACTCTTGCACAGGCCACCCTTACACCCCAAAATTGTTCATTAATATGGAAAATGTCAAGGGCATGAATATTCACATTTTCAAAAAAAACCCAACCAAGGACCAGTGACAATGAGTACTCTGGATCTAAGTAAAATGGAGAATTTTGGTCTGTCTCTCTCCTCCTGGAGATGGGAGAGGTAAGACTGGTGCTTTCCAGAAGCTGCTTCTGATCAAGAGGGATTAGCAAAGATGGTTTAAGAAGGAAAAAAAAAAAAAATCATTGGGCATTAATCCTCTAAACATTTCATAGCCAACATATCTTTAATACAATCCCTCTAATCCAATTAGGGTGCCTTGAAAATCACATCTTGAATTCCAGGCTGCTGATGACACCTGCCCCAGAGCCCCCACCCTGGCAGGCTCAGCACCTCCAGCACTCACCCCCTTGAAAACTACTCTTAATACAAAGGTTTTGCCAGCAAGGAACAAATTACAAATTAACTGAGCTTGATTTTTCTAAAATGTTCTCATGAAAATTGTTTGGACTGGTATTCACGTCACTTCAAGTGATGGGCAGAGGATAGAACAAACCAGCAGTCTTGCTGCTGAAATAAAGGACTTGCACTGCATTACTCCATCAGGGAATAAAAGGATCCCATTAACATAGCACTAGAGGAAAACAAAGGGAAAATCAAACTGCCAGCATCAGAAAATGTTCAACAAAAGCAACATAAAGTGATTCTTCTGTATTTCAATAGACATTACAGTTTTGTTAAAAAAGTCCAATGTGCAGAAAACATCACTTCATTGACTAAATCAGTTACTGGCTGCTGTTAAAAGTATCTGGGGAGAATTTGTATACAAAATGCATTCTTGCAGCAATACCATAATTTATAAATGACTTATAAATTTCTCCCAGATTTTAACAAGTCTATGACACCCTTGGATGTCAAGGAGCTGCTTAAATAGTAACTTGTTTAGATTAGCTCTAAAATTATCTTAACTCTGCCCCTCAGAGTCTCCCTCCCCATTCTGCAATCTTCATTTGATGTCAGCAGCCAGAGGCACCAAATTTGGCAGTTCTCATTTCCTGATGCTGCCCCCAGCCCAGCAGCTTTGGCAGGAGCTGGGCACAGGGAGGCTCTGCCCTGAATTTGGGGAGCTGTGCATCAGTGTGGATCTCCAGGAAAAGCTGAATGGTGCAGCATGGTGAGACAGGGCACACATCCAATTGTTCTGCATTTTAATTAGGTAAAGCAAGTGCTAAAAACTAATTTGGAGGTCGAGATGGAATCCAGCAGTATTGGTTTCCCATATTTGGGTTTTCCTCCTGCCATCTCTCATTCATACACAATTTGATCATCCCTATCACAAGGGGAGGCTTAAAAGAGAAAAATTAAAAGAAAAAACCCCCAAAACTCAAGCAAATTGTGTTGAGATGTAATTCAGTTCCTCCTCCTCCAAAATGACACAGCCCCAAACAAACTCATTCACAACTTGGCTTTTATGGTACAGCAGGGCATGAAAAGCATCAACTGGCTGCAAAACTGCTAAGTAAACCTAATTTAGGAGATGAAAACGTGTGAAACACAAGAAGCATCTCACAGATTGTAAAATGACATGTTTATTAAAAAAAAAAGAGACCAGGGAAAACAAGAAATGCTGGCAGGGGATTTCAGTGAGAGCCCAGAGGGTCCCTGGCTATCAGAGCTGCCCCTGAGCTGCACACTCAGGAAAAGGAAAAACCCTTTTTTTGCAGGTTTGGTGCAGAAATGGTTCTGCACTTGACTGTCTGGAGGGGAAGGGGCAGGAGGGAGCCGGGGCAGCACTCAGCACACAGAGGGACAAACCCAGAGCCCCTGCAGGGCTCCTCTCAGGGCTCTGCAAACACTGAGCCCCCCAGGAGCATCTCTAACTGAGCCAGGAGGAAGCATTCCCTGCTCAGGCAAGGAGGTGGTTAATGAGTAGCAGCAACATAACTCCATTCAGCTCATCTGAATTAATTCCAGTCCATCTCCTGCTCTGCAGCCCCTCTGAAATCAATGGAGAATGGGCAGTGTAAAATCAGTATCAAAAGAGAATTAGCATGTCTGAGCCAAATTCTGCTCATGTTTCAGCTCTATAAAATGCAGATTAACTTTGAGCTCCTTAACAAGCCCCCACGATGGCTAAAAGAATTTAAAAAACCTGAGCTGCAATTCCTTCCAAATGTAATTTAATTTCCCCTGTCTTTATTTTGACATTAAAAGAATGATGAAAAATCTCTTCATATTATTTCTCAAGCCATGACTGCTAGAAGGTGAACTGTTTATCCACACCATTCATTCTCACCCTTCCTTCTATGGCACTGGACCATCCTGGCATTATTGCCACAGTAAGTGGTATCTTTATGAAAAAACACTTAATTTCTGCAATGACTTTTTATATAAATGTCTCCTGACACTGTTCAACAGCAAAACTTTCTTAAAGACAACATCTAAAGTAGAATGCCTGTGCTGGCAGCCTTTTTATTAGAACAAAATCATTTTATAAATCCAAAAGTGAACCAGTATGGAAAAGTTTAATATTATTATAAATGAAGAAGTATTTAAAAGTAAAAATTGTACTTGACACTGTAATTACATTGCCCTGGAGTGTAATCCCAAAAGAGCACAGAGACCTTTTGCCAAAGGTGATTGGAGTGTTAATATGAAACTCAACGTGGGCTCATTTTAATTACACGTGTGCCTGCTGAGAACATATGACAGAGTCCAAAAAGCTAATTCATTGTCAGCACGACAGCAGCACCTAATATTAAATCTTGCACACCAAGTAAATTTTCCAGATTACCAATTACCACACAGAAATAAGAACACATTGCAAAAGTGGCAATCAGCATGAAAGCAAAAATGCAAAAAAAAATATTGTCAAACAGAGCTGAGCTCTGGGCCAGCAGTGGATATCAGGAAATCTCCCAGCAGTTCATCCTTTTTTTTTCAAAAGCAGCAACATTCTGCTGCTTCATTCACCCCACTGACACCAGGTCTGCACTGACTTTCACAGCACTGACTCTCACTGCACTGGAATAAAGTGGCACTGCTGTTCTATAAATCTCTTTAGCAATATATAACAGCACTTCAAAGTAGATTTTAGTGTGCTTTTTTTCCTTTTTTTTATACTTAGCCCTAAATTTTCTTCATTTAAAAGAAATTGCTGAGTGATTTTGTGCTCTCTTCTCACGAGTCCCTGACAGGTTTCTGGCACTGAACAAAGTTTATATACCTCTTAATGCTAACAGGCATTTTGGTTTACTTTGAATTGTGGATAAATTCAGTATTTTCTACAGAAAGTGCCTGGAGTATGAAGAGGAGAGCCCAGGGATGAGCCACCCCCAGGGAAATGAGACAAAACCACAATTCTGAAGGCAGCAGAGACCCAGCCAATACTTCCAACTGCATCTTTCCTGCCCTTTTGCTGCTTTACTGATGTATTATTAATTAATAACTACTGAGAGCTCCCAACAGAGCATTTTAAATAACAGCTGAATTTCTTTATGGATGATTATAAATCATAAAAGTAAGTCTGCAATGTTCAAAGCAATAAACAGGCCCAGGTAGGGAGCCTGAGCTGCTACAAAAACTGCCCTTTGAAGCTGGAGTTTTTAGGGATGCTAAATATCTCCTGTGTAGTATTACACAATTTCCAGTCTGGCTTAATGCAATTAGGCTGAAGAAATGTAGGATTTCCTCTGTCCTGCCTCAGCACAGGCAGAAGGGAGATGGTGGCATTTCAGAGAAGCTGCAGGGTTGGTTTGGGTCACTGCTTTATCCAAATTAATTTAGGCCAGCTAACAATTACAGCTTTCAGTTCTCAGCTCAGATAAGGAAAAGAAAATTTTCAAATCACAATTATTTCTACACAAGATTTATGCAAGTGATGAAAAGTATTCCAGCAGCTCTGAAATGTTTTATTCAGGGATCATGCAAGGTTTTCACATTCTACCTGAATTCTGGACAAACTCCCAAATACTGAAGGTGCACTTAGGGCACCTCTGTGGCATTGCAGCTGGATAGTTTTAGGAATAGTTGAAATAAATTTGTAATTATATAAGATGAAAACTCATTTGGAGATTCTATTCATCCATAGGATAATTATTTCTATTTCCACCTCAAAAAAAAAAAAGAAAAGCCTCCTACTGTTTGAATAAAATTCCAGCATTAGTTTTCAGCAATATTGCTGCCTTTAAGGCAGAAAGGAACTCCTATTCCTATTCACTCTTACCAGATTTAGTTACTAACTGAATAAAGATTTCTTTGGTTTTTTGCCTATGGACTATGCTTATTTCTTTCTGGTGTTTAAATTGGTACATGCACAAGAAAAAGGCATCTCAGCTGTGCTTGCTGATCCTTTTCTCTGCCTTCTGACAAATAATCCAGGCCCTTGCCATATAAAACCTGAGAGAAAAGTTGCCTACACCAAACACACACAAACTACTACTTTGCTTTTTCTTTCTGCCTTCTAATCTTAATTCTTCCAGTTTATGGTTCAGTCCTTCAGGGATTCATAGAGAATAGGAAGAATAACACCTTTCTTACTTTCAGATATTAAGATGGGTCATTATTCCTCCTGATGTGTTAGAAGATATTTATCAGTTTGAGTTATGAGACCTTTCTGACTGTGAAGACTTAAACATTGATTTAATGCCAACTTAAAGACCACTAAAAGTGTGGGAGATTGCATTAGATAAATAATTTAACAATAAAAGGTACATCAAGGCAGACATTATTGCAACCTTCCACCAATCAATCACCATTTTCCATGTTTATCCAATTTTCATCCCAAGGCTCTGTATATCAAATTGCCCAGACCTAGACTTCACAACTGAAATAACCTCATCATTGAACAAAATTGCATAGCCATTAAAATTCTCTAATATCAAGATAGCTGACATTATGTTAAATATTGGCTTCAGTTCCATAGGGTAATAAATTTTGACCTAAATCCAATCTTTCATGGATAGCTGATTCATAATGAAAAATTACTGGTTTGTCACTTTACCTTGGGAAATTTATTGTGGAAACTAATATGGCACCAGGCTGGCTTTGAAATATATGATAAGTAAAACCACAGTTCCTTCCTAAACACCCTGAAACAAAAGGGAACAGATTTGGTCTGGCACAAAAACATCAGACACACTGACACTACCAGAAAGAGAGAAAAGAGAGGAAAAAAGAGAGAGAAGAGAGAGAAGAGAGAGAAAAAGAGAGAAAAGAGAGAAAAGAGAGGAAAAGAGAGAAGAGAGAGAAGAGAGAGAAGAGAGAAAAGAGAGAAAAGAGAGAGAAAAGAGAGAAAAGAGAGAAAAGAGAGAAAAGAGAGAAAAGAGAGAAAAGAGAGAAAATTTCCTCCTAAAAGATACTTTTGTTCAGCAAACTCCTTAGGGAACTCAGAAAAAAAAACAAACCCTGTTATTTTTAAACAAAATTATTTCAAAGTCTCTTGATAAACAGGATTTAAAACTTCACATAAATACCAAACTAATAGTAACATCACTCCCCCATTTTTCCTCTGCATGTATCTGCAATGGAGTTAAATACCTGACATGAGCTGAGATATCCCAATGGGCCTGTGACACAAAGAATGAAACCCAAGTTTCCCCAGGATTAGTGCAGGATTTAACTGCTATTAGTGCTTACAAGGCTGGCCCATGACTTGGTGTAAGGGAGCAAATTCTTGCTGTCCCTCCTTAGCTGAGAGCTCTTTAATAGCTCAGAGCAATCACATTGCATCTTTCCTTTTTCTTCTTCAAGTGATCCTTCTGCTGGGAGGGATTTCAGTAGAATTTCCTGCAAGTGAGGGGACCCCTAACTTCACTGATTTATTTTCTGAAATTTTGCATGCTGCAGCAATATAAAACAAATATAATGACAACACAAGTGTTTGCATGTTTGGCAGATTATGTCTACAAATGGCCAAAAATGAGAGAAATGAAAATGAGTGAACTTGTGTGTTAACTGCCTTTTCAATTGTAAATGATGGAGCTGGATCTGCTGGGATTTCTCATCAACATTTCCTTTTTGATGACCAGGCTAAGAATGCCAGAGATGTCTGAAGCTTCCTTATAACACTCCTCATGAGCCTGGCAGAAGTGATTTTCTCATTTGCTGTTCAGGGATCTGCAAGGTAGAACATTTCCAGAACCAGAATTCCACACAACTGTTCTTATTCCCAAATGCTGGATGGATGGGCTTTGCTTTGGGCTACAAACTTCCATAGGCTGGTAAAGACAAGAATTCCTACCTCTTTATCTTTGCTTGCTCCTATAAGAACAAAATTATCTTGTTTATTTCTCAGTGAACTTTAAAATTTTGGGGATAGAAGTGCATAGACATTTTATGGTTCACTGACTAAGCTTACAGAATTAATTTACTGAAGCAGGACATCACTTAAGAGGGATCAGCAAAATTATTTTATTGTATCAGTTAAAGCTCTAGTCCAGTTTGCTTTCAACACTTCACAGGAAACTTGGGTTTGTGATCCCCTCCTGGCAGAAAATTATAGGTTTGTTTACAAAAGCACATCAGGTCCATGCAGCCTCCCTCTGCTCTGGCAAATCCAGAGTGAGTTATGCAGAAGTCTTCTCCACAATCTCTCTTGGTAGCTCTCCTCACACTAATCCCAACCACACCTCAGACATTGTTTCTCTGGCAAGAGAAATGAGCCAGGCTGGGCTCTCCTGACCAGCTTTCCCTTCTGTAAGAGGGTGAATTCCTCAAATGCTTCTGAATAAATGACCCAAAAAAGTGACTGTCTGAGGCAGTGACTTGGGGACAGATCCTCAAACCTGCTCAGAGTGTCACAGGAAATTCTTCCAGAGCCCCTAACCCTCAGTGCCAGCCAAAAGAGAAAGTACAAATGGATAAAACATACACTGCAGTAAATCTCTCTTTTGAACTTTCCTTTTCCTCTCTACTATTCAGTAAACTGCCCAGAATGAATCACAGCCCAGAAACAGATGAAGACCATGAGAATGTGTGGTTCTGTTTAGCCCCACTGGCGTGGAGCTCCCCACCACTGTGCAGCACAGTGAGACACAGCTCTCAGCTGGGAGGAGCAGGGTGTGCAGTGCCCCACCGGCTGGCTGCAAGCCTTCACTGGCAATTCAAAAATCAAAAAAAAAGGGAGTAAGCAGCCAGACTGCTGAAGCTGCTGCTTGCAACAGAGGTGCATTCTCACCAGAAAAGTGCTTCTCCTACAACTTTTAATGAGTTACAGCAATTAATCAAGACTTCCACAAAACACTTCCATTAGTACAGGCAAAGGAATTCTCCACAAGAGACACAATCACCTGGCAGCAAAGAGAATAACAAACCATTCTATTCCACTTACACCTGAGCCTCAGCTGAGTGGTGAGGTGTCCAAAGAGATTTGTAGAATAAAGATCCTTTTGACTGACAGCTCTGTTTGTTTTATTTTTTTGTGCTGCTCTCTGACAGGACCTACAGGAGGTGGTCAGGGCTCCAAGGCTGACAGAGCTCAGGGAGTTTTTGGATAATGATCTCAGGCACAGACTTCTGTTCTAAAAGGCAACAAGCAATTCAGGCCTTCAGAAGAAATCCTATTAATTTCACAATTTGAAAGCACATACAATTGCTATTCAAATTATTTTCCAGAAACCATAGAGTTTGAGTTATTGGACATGATTTCCTTGCAGTGTAATTTTGCTTTTTGGCTTAAATCTTCCACCATTCTTACAGCAACATCTGTGGATGAGGACTGATCACAAGAAATGGTAGAGATCACTCAGCTTGCAGCAAGCCCTGGAAAAAAGGACTGAAAAATTCTTTGGCCTCCCTGGGGGCTGGTGAGAAAAGCTAGAGAGGAAAAATGATGGACTTTTGCCATGGGCCTTTCGGTAGGGCCAGGACTTTAGAGCAATATCTTGTTTTACAGTAAATCTGTAAAACTTCAGCCTTACTGTGCTCTCAGCTGAGCTGCTGGTGACAGCAGCAGGACTGGGAGATGGGAATTCTCTGCTCCCCTTACAAAGGTGCCAATCAGGAGAAACCTCTGTGACACAGCCAAGTGATAAATCAGTGAGGGACTGTGGATATTAAAATAGCCTGAGCAGTAAATCAGGGCTATTCACTTCCAGCACGTTCTCAAACTATCAAAGACAAGCATTTACTTGGAAGACTAAATACACAATGAGCAATTTCAAACTCTTTTTCAAGGTTGCTCAGCTGCAGGTTCTTGTCATTCAGTTTTTCTATGGAAGTCGTGATTGCCCACGGAGAAAAAAGATGGATGTTTTAAAACTACCTTCTGCATAAGAAATATTTGCAACAGAAACAAATTATGGTTTGGAATCTTAAAATGGCAATAATGCCCTGTAAGATTGGCTTCCTGCCTAGACTGCTGGCATTTTAATTCAGAGTTAGATCTCTTAAACAACTCTTCCTCATTTCCAGGGGAAGCCATTACAAACCAGGGATCTCATAAAACTCAGTGACTCCCGAAATACATCAAAGAAATGCAGCCTTTCAAAAACCTTCCTGAAACAGGGTGCATCCCCTTTAATTATATTTTAATACTTTTAAAAAAACCTGTATATATTTAAGGCATTGTTTCAAGAAGCCACAAAAGAGGAAAACTGTTCACCTCAGTTTAGGAGGAAGAAATTAAATGTCAATACTCTCCCCCTCCAATTATTTTAAAAGTAATACTCTCAGTGCCACTGGCTTCAAACTAAACTGTGGCAGCTTTGAGCTGCAGCTAGCATGGCATTTCTGGAACACAACACTTCCCCATTCTCAAAATAATAGTTCATCAGCTGCAGGCTCCTGTGAAAACTGAGTGTTTGTTAAGGAATGGTACTTGCAGAAGTGCAGTGCTTAGAAAGACACAGCTGAACCTGTGCTCCTTTGTCCTTGGTGGCATTTTAGGCTTGAAACAAAAAGCAAATCTAAGAGCTGTCTGCTTACAATCAGTATGTTACACTGGCATCCTAACACAGTTTTGATATGGTTGGAATTTTAAATTAGGAATGAATAACATTGAAGCTTAACTCAAGCTCAGTCCAGTACTAATGCACACAGCTGCTTGCTTAGCATTGAATAAAATTAAGATAATTAGACACCATGTTTCCTCTTCAGGGTCTGTTTACTAAAATCATCATAATGGGCCCACTCCAGAGATCCAACAACCATTTCATATTAAAAACATTACATATAAAAAGAGTAGGGCTCAAGTTTTCCCTGTACAGAGGGAGGTTGGGTTTGGTGCTTTTGTTTTGGGTTGGGATTCTTGGTCCTTCTGATTCCTCTGCCCAGCTCATACCTTTGTACCAACAATTTTCTTTAGCCACAGTTGTATTTGATTTTCCCCAAATTTCAGGATCACTGGGAAGCATTAATGATCACTTAAGTACTTTTCTTTCATCTCTGCACATACACAGAAATCTTTATCAAAACATTCACTGAGTTTCTGCTCCCCTTCCCAGGGGGTTTGCAGCAAGGAATACTCAGCCACTGCCCTCTCCCTTTTAATGCTCCATAAAATGATTTTGATTTTCCAAAACAGAGGCTTGGTGAGAACTAGGGCTGCTGACCATCAACTTTCCATCCCTCCTGCCCTCCACTCCTCGTGCCATGTGCTGCTCCCAGCATTTCCCTGAGATGCCATGTGCAGATGATTTCTGCCAGTGAGAACTAGGGCTGCTGACCATCACCTTTCCATCCCTCCTGCCCCCCACTCCTCGTGCCATGTGCTGCTCCCAGCATTTCCCTGAGATGCCATGTGCAGATGATTTCTGCCAGTCTGCTCTTGGGGACCAATTCTGCAGCCTCCAGGTGACCAGACAGGCCTGACGTGCACAAACGTGACCAGACAGCAGCACCAGGGAAAAAACAAGAGCAACACCAGGCTGATTTCATTCTCCCACTTCTAAGCTTGCAATGATCTAGACAGCAGCTATCTGTGTTTAAGTGAAAGGATTAATTTGTACAGACACCCAGCAGTTTTCCCCTCTTCTAAAACCAAAGGTGTCTATGCAAGGCAGTGCTGACAGAGCAGGCTCTGCCCATCACAGACTTGTTTTTGGAGGAAGAATCCCTCAGCTCTGCAATGCCACAGCTTCACACAGCCCTGAGAAACAGCAGTCCCCTGTTTTCTACAGGCCAGCAGTCCCCAGAGGTACAAGGAGATGGCAGAACAGTGCCACCCTAGTTTGGGATGCCACAAGGGCATTTCTAGCAATTCCAGATCCTTTACAAGATGTTCACACACCTTCCTTCTGTAAAGAAACTTGTGCAGTTTCTGACCCACTGGCCAGATCAGGTTTCTAAGGATAATTCATTCATTTGTCCCTCTCACCAGGGACCAAAGCAGCTGTGAGCAGGGGAAGTGTTTTGTCAGCTCTGGCACAGGGCTGTCTGCACACCCAGGCTGTGCCAGGGGCTCCTGTGCCCTTTGGAAAGGCACTGACATGCATTTCCATCCCTTAATGAGAGACTGCACTCCTCACCCATGCAAGGAGGCAGGGCCCATCTTCAGCCAGAACAGCAAAGCATCCTTTCATTCCTTACATCCCAGTTTTAACTATGCAAACTTGTACCTGTGACCATAACAAAAGTTAAGCTGAGAATCACTGGCAATGTACACCCTTCCTGAGATCTCATTTTTCTCCTCATTTTCTCCTGACACTGCCACAGCTTCATTGATTTTATTAGAGTTGGTTCTGCTTCATACACATAAGGGGAGAAACACATCACTTATTTCATAAATTCATTTTGCCTAAAATGCAAGCACTGAATCTTGAAAGGGCCCTTTATAATGAAAGCAGTGCTGGAAACATGGTTTGCAGAAGAGAACACAATCTCTGTGCACGGTGTAATTACATCTTAGTGCTCTGCAGAATACCAGTGCATGGCTTAAATGCTATTAATTGTAAGCAGTTTTGTTCCACAGGATGTTGTTTGCTGATAACTACTCAATTAGGGTTATTTTGTAATTAGTCTGCTCACAGTAAATTTACTGCAACCAGAGTCATCTGTGGTGCAGCAAATTAAAATGCTGTCTGGGCTGCATGTGCAGTGGCTCTTACATGCTCCTTAAACTGTGGATAGCTCACCACAGTGATTCTGCCACACTAACAGATTACCACAGGAAAGCAGCAGCAGCCAATGTCATTTGGAATCCTGAAACCAGCAGAAAAAGACTAATCTGGGGTTCAATGATCTGCAGATCAAACCCAGTGAGTCCAAAAATACACTGCCAAAACCTTAAAAGCTGAACAAACCACACATTTGTATGTCACTGTGTGCACACACGTGCATATTGAGTGGATGAAATCCTCTATTTGCTCCATTACAGCTCCTGTTCTTTCAAAATTCTGCAGAGGATGCTCTCATTTCCATGCCTTGAAGAACAGCTCTGCTCCCCCCACAAGCACTTGGCATCTTGTGGCTTCTCCTCTCCTTTCTGTGAACCACACCCCTTCCTCCTGAGTGCTTTGAAGTCACCAGATAAAAACATTTTGGACATTCAGATTGCTATTACCTGTGTGTTGTTCACACAACAAGAAGAGCTCCAGAGCCCTTTTCTCTCAGTGTGAAAACCAAAAGGTTGTGTTTTCTAAACTAAAATGGAAAAAATTCTTCCCAGCAGCCTCTAAGAAGCTGAAAGCACTTACTTCAGTGTGTCAGAGCTGCATTACCAATAAGCAACCAGGGAGAAGGCAGTCTGATCTGCAAAAAACTCTTTCAGTGCTGATAAATTATTTGGAATGAGGGAAGCTTGATTATTTTCCTGTTTTATTGTAAGTTGGGTTTACCCCACAGAAATGAAGGTAGAGAAAAGCTGTTTGATTTAAATACTAAGAAAAGACAGCAGAAATGCTCATGGGAAATAAATCAGGATCACTTGAGGCTCTCTGCTTTCCTAGGAATTTTTCATTTGCTAGAACTCCACCTTAGAAAACACTTCTCAAAAAACTCTGCTCTGCACTTTGGTCTATCCAAGGCCACACAAGGGTCAAGAATGAAGTTGTAATTAATGGCAAGGATCAGCCAGAGTGTCCCCTGGGGATATGGCACTGAGGGAAGCTGGCCTGGTGCAGACACACCTGGGATGTGCCTGTGGTGACTCCTGACCCAGCAGCAACTGTGCTCTGTGTCCACCCTGCAAGGCAAGGAGTACAAACCACCCTGATCCACATGGAGGTGAAAAACAGGGAACTCAGGGACTGAACCCAGCCACTGGCTCAGCAGCTGGGCTTCTGTTCATCTCAGGGGGACAGGAAGCAGAAATCCCAAGTTAATATCATGTTGAAATGTGAAGCTGTGTAATTGCAGCTCCAGTGCTGCTGGGCAGGGCCACAGTGGCCACTCCAGGACTGTGCTCCACAGTAATAATGGATTCTGCAGGAGTAACATGGCACAGATCAGGTCCCCTGTGCTTTGGTCAAGGGCATTTTATCTAGGTACAGAGTGATGGGTATTTCAGAGACAAGAATTTGCATTTAAACTTCTGCTCCTTCTCAGTACCTCTGCACAAGAGGAGGACCATGCCTGATGATGGACAAAGAAAAAGGAAACTGGTCCACATCCACCAACAACTTTGGTGAGCAGCAGAGAGCCTGGCACTCCAGGAGAATCAGTGTCTGTAGTCTGGCCTGTACAGGACTGGACAGAGATGGCCCCAGCAAGGAAACATCTGCCACACTGTCCACAATGCTTCCCTCTGCTCCATGTCTCCTTGAGAAGGAAGGAACTCCCCAAAGGATGTCTCCCTGTATCTCCTCAGCCTGCACAGGACTGGATTTGCTATTTCCTCACTCACCTGCTGCTGAACCTACACTTCCCCTCTTACATTTGCTGAATGCATTTTTCCCAAAACACACTTCTGTGAAGCCCAAACATTCCTTGTGAGTGAAGGGAGCCTTGCAAGCTCCCCCTTGCCCTGCTCTCAGCTGTGACTGGCTAAAGCTGCACCTAAAGCCTTTGTCACCAATCTCCTGTGCCAGAGCACCTGTGCTGTGTTTGTAGGAGCAGCTTGCAGGGAAATGCCAGCTCACCTGCTCTGAGGTCAGGTCAGGGGTGAAGGTGCCATCCCTTAGAGGGACATCACATAGGGGACATCACACTCTTGATTTTAACATTTTAACTGAACATCCTTATAATCAACTTCCTTTGCCTGTTGTCTTTGCAAACAATAAAACACTTTAAACAGAAACAGCTTGTGTGATCCTGTTCTGTTGATAAGCACTGAAGTGAATGCATCACTTCACATTTCTGACAATCCAGCTGGATGGAGTCCTGGCCATGACTGATGGCCACACTTAGCAGCGTCATGGTTTTGATCAGCTGAGACAAGATCCAAGGGGATTAAATGCTGGATGACATCTCAATGGAAACCACAGCACAGGGAACACGTTTGTGTGTGGGGATAATGGATGAATGTGCTGCTCCAATGCATAAATATTTATACTTCACAGTTTTGCTGAAAACAGACAGGAAACCTTTGTTCAAACCAAACTGATGGGAACACTCACATGCTGAACACACAGACTCAGCCCCCAGATGTCTGACTGCTCTGACAAACACCAGATTGCTTCTTTAATCCATGGAGTGCCAAGGCCTCTCCCACATCTCCCCCTGCCAGCAATCCTACCAACGGGGTGTCTCACATACCCAACAGCTGATGCCCAGTACTTCACAAACATCTCCTACAACCAAGCTCAGCTCCTCTCAAGGACCAGCAGAGTGATGAAGTCACCTTTCATGGGGGATGGAGTCACTCTGGGAGTGAAGAACTGCAGTATTTATGTTCTGCAGTGGGAGGAGAGAGATGGGACCACAACACACTGAAACTCAGACTTTATCTTTATAAAATTCAAGGGATCTACCAAATCATTTACAGACAAGGCCTTCCAGCAGGCACAGGTTTGGGGTTCCCCTACATCTGTCAAGGCAGTTCTGTACTGAAACATTTGGGAAATGACTCCAAGGTCTGGATCTCCTCTGCAGGTTTGGTGACCCAATCCTCTCGTGCATTGCTGTTTCCTGCATCAGTGACTTGTGTCCCATTGCATTTGCTGCTGCATCACCCCTTCCCCACAGCAAAGCTCCCAAATCTGCTCTAGAGCAACCTCCTGTGCAACACAGGATGTCCAGACATTCTGCCAAGGCTAACTTCAGCTGTCAGCATGGGCAGGAGGAAATAACCTTGAGGCAAAGAAAAGTCAACATTTTCCACATGTATCCATCTGGCTAGGCTAACATGTCTCTCAATTATTCTTTTTAAACGAGTGTCACCACTTAAAATAAAAAACTAAACTGAACTCTACCTCAGAAAACCTAAAAATTTTAGACACACTCTTTTTGCAACTCATTTTTTAATGTTGTATATATCCATACCACATGAGTTTTTGTTAAATTAATTACATTTGGATATTTTCATCATTTTTCTAGCCATATTTGTAGCTCCCAGTTTTCCTGAGAATTTTACTCTGACATTACAATGGAAGCATTTATTCCAATGTGCTATGTACATATATGCTGAAAGGCTTCAAGTACAAAATGTGACACTGCTCTTGGTTCTAAGACCACACCATTATCCTAACTGCAGGGCATAAGAGATAAATCCTGTATTTAGAGAAGAAGCAGCAAATATTTCTCGTGAAACCTGTTTTTTAAGGATGGTAGTTGCTTAAAACTTCTGAAAAGTCACCCTGCATCCCTGGGAGACAGATTACCAAGCAGGGCATGAACCACAGGTGTGAACAAAATTGCACAGCTGCTGTCTGCCCACACTAATGACACCTCACCTTCCAGCTCTGGCCAGGATATCACATGCATATCTGTATATGGGATACATTTACCTACACAAGATTTCTAGCATTGATCCCACTACTGAGACATCTTCTTAATCCCAAAAAGTGAGTGGCTGCAAGGTGCTGACCTCCCTCAGTTTCTCACAGAGCACAGCCTGCCCTGCCCTTAGGGAAGAAGGGGGAGGGAATGGCAAGGACAAGTTTATCACAGTGGGTCCAGGGGTACTCACTGATGTTATTGATGTCTGCTTTTGCTCAGTTTTTAACTCTCTACTGTTCTCTTGTCCTCCCTTCAACTTGTGCTGCCTTTACTGCCCCCCTTCCCTTCTTCCCACTGAACACCATGTCTGCTCCATTAATTCTTTGTCTCCAGTGTCCTCCCACCCAGTTTAACAATTTGGAGTATTACTGTGATAAGAGAGAAAAAACACCAAAAGAGTCAGGGTAAAAAACCAAAATAAAACAATCAGAGATGCACTGGAGTGGGGAATGGGGGTACCATTCATCCTGGTAGGATGCACCATCTAAATTAAAAGCCTAAGAATCTTGTCCCAGGGAGATGTGCTTTTTTGGATGCATTCTCTGGGGCAGCTCCTCTTTTTACCTGTCTTACAAGGAATTTAACTTCCTAATCTCTGTAACAGCAATGCTCTCCTTCTCTCCACCACACGAGTCACCCTGCAGCAAGCACTGCTTTGTGATGCTGCAGCAAACAAGCCAGTAGAGGATGTTCCCAGTGAAAGGAACTAAACATCCCCTGGTTCCCATGGATCCCCATGCTCATTCTACAGTCTCAAACCTGTTCTCTAGTTTATAAATCCCCTCTGCACTTCAGCTTGGACAAAGATATGGCACATCCTCCTGTGCACGGGCTGGAAGTGCCAATTACAGGGTTGGGACTCTGGACTGTTGTATAAACAAATGCTGCTGTGAATAATGCTGCTCCTGATCAATGCCCACTTTGATAATCTGATCAATGCTATTTTTTTTTAAAGGCACTTTACTCCATGGAGAGCTTATAGCTGGATGAACAGGGGCACATAAAGCACTTTCTGAAAAGCAGAAAGAGGTCACCTTGGACATGCAAACTGACATCAAGCTGAGAGGTAACTTGTGATCTGAGGGCAAGGAGAAACCAAAGCAACGAATCAAAGCTTGGCTTAGGCCAGCAGAGGTAACTGACTCTCTAGCAGTGATTTTGAAAATAACTTTTGCTGATTCAAGAACATTAAAAATAGAAGTCAGCCACATAATTGGATTTTCCCCTGTACTTTTGGAATTTTTTAATATACTTCTGATGATTACCTGGGGTCATCAAAATGCTTAGGACTCCACTGTGGCAGAAAAATAGTCATATGGCCATAACAGCAAAGGCCCTCATGCATTGGTTAGCATAAAACTCCAAAATTCACACTGGCTGTTCTCTGATTACCAAAAAACAAACAACTCCTGCACAGCATAGCAAGATTTTGACTGTGCTTCTGTGTCTGTAGATTAAGAACTAAAAGAAACAGGAGTAGCAGATGAATACCTAGATCACACTGTGCAATAAAAATCTGGTGGAAGTGAATTCTACAGGAATCCCCCGGGGATCTTGTGACACCCATATAATTCACTGTTCAAATCATCCTCAAAGCCTCCTTTGTTTTCATGGAGTAAGTGCACTATGCATCCCTGCAATAAAGCCACTTTTGGCATCAGAAGGTGTGTTGGATTGATGTGGCCAGAAATGTGAATTATGTCCCCATCTGCTGCAGCCAGGTGGGGCAGTGACCCTGATCTCCTGGCACATATTATCTGCTAATGGGCCATTGTTTAAAACCAGGTAGGGCAATCATCTTTATCTTTCCACAGCCCATCCTCCCTCCAGGAGATATCTCCCGTTAATGGGCCATTGTTAAAAACTGGGTGTGGCAGTGATCCTTATCGCTGTGGGAATATCTCCTGTTAATGGGCCATTGTTAAAAACTGGGTGTGGCAGTGATCCTTATCGCTGTGGGAATATCTCCTGTTAATGGGTCATTGTTAAAAACCAGCTGGGGCAATCATCTTTATCTTTCCCACAGCCCATCCTCCCTCCAGGAGATATCTCCTGCTCATGGCCATTAAGTCCCAGTGCATGACTGATAAAATTACATCATCCCACTGGGAGATGCTCCAGCCAGGGCAGGAGCCAAGCCTTTCCTACCCAGATAAAAACTGAGATTTTGGACACCAAGGCACCTTCTTTCCACTGGATTCCAGAGGAAAGCCAGACCTTTCCACATCATCCCTGGAGCTTCAGAGGGAAACTGCCCCTTCTACAGGAGCACTTCTCCAGCTGAACCACATCTGCCACTGCAGGAGGATGCAGCCACCATTGAATGGGACTGCTGCCAACACCCTGACTGACTGACGGGTGTCAGCTTGGATTCTGACTCTGGCAGTGTTTGGGATTGTTCTTTGTAATACTGCATTTCTATTTTAATTTTCCTAGTAAAGAACTGTTATTCCTAATTCCCATATCTTTGCCTGAGAGCCACTTAATTTCCAAATTATAATAATAATAATTTGGAGGGAGGGGGTTTCCATTCTCCATTTCAAAGAGAAGCTTCTGCCTTTATTGGCAGATACCTGTCCTTCACACCAGGACAGAAAGCCATTCCAACTGCACAGAATGCTTCCCCAAGACAGTGTGCTCCTCCTCCACCTCCTGACTTACCCTCCAGGGCACAGAAGCGTGTCACCTGCTCTGGCATCAGCGTCCCCAGCTTGTGCTGGCAGTAGACGTCGGCGATCTCCTGGCGGCACTGCGGGGACTTGGCGCGGGACATGGCCGAGATCGCCTCCTTGCCCGTCACCTCACACTTGGGGGGCTGCTCGTATTTCACTTCAGGGGGGCTGATCTCCAGCTTTTGTAAAAGGTGCTCCGTGGGAAACCTGTCAATGTCCTTCAGGGTGTTGCTGTGGCTGCTGTTTTTTCCCAGGGGATCGCTGAACTGCACCACCTCGTTGGAGTTCTTCCCCAGCAGCAAGTTCTCCTTCATCCTTTCCTCTTCCAGCTTCTTTCTCAAGTGCTCCTTTTGTTTGCTAAGGGGTTTTTTCACCAGCTCAGACTGGGGTTTTTGCCTCTGAGTCCTGGGAGCAAAGTTACTGTTATCAATAGTCTCAAAGTCCTTGGGGACTGAATTTTCATTATTGCTGTCTGTTCGCATTTTCTCTTTCGGTCGGTGGGAAAAATAGCCATCCTATAAATGGGGAGAAAAATTACACTCATCTTACTAAAACAGTCACATCCCATGCATTACCTGAAAACATAGATAATTACAATCCAACACACAGCAGAACATCCCTGTGCTGGGCTCTGCAGCAGAAGAACCTGAGAGGCCTCTGGGGTGCCCAAGTCACTGACACTGGCATCTCTTCTTCACTGGGCCAGAGTCCAAGCTCCATCTCAGATGGAGCAGGGAGGTTTTACACAGGTTTGTGAGCAGTGATTAACCAGACACTTCACCCTGACACCATTAAATATCCATGAGAAAACAGACACAGGTTTCAGGGGAGCAAAAGCAGGTTCTTCAATGCTTTCCTTTACTCCTCGTGATTAACAATCACACTTTGGTTTCCCAGAACTGTCTCATAGCTCTGCAGAAAGCACCACCTGACTACAGCCTGAGAGCCTGAGCTTTTAGTGAAGTAACCTTGCTACAAAACAAATCCCTCCCAATTTTAGCTCTTTTTTTTTTTTTTTGAGCTCCTACATGTTTGAAGCCTCCCTGGGAAGGTCAGAGTCAGGCTCAGGTGTCAGCTCTTAACCATCACGTTTCTCTCAATGCTCTTACATAAATACACTGCCCACAATTTTGCAACACTCAAAATGTATCATATAAAGGAAAATGAACAGACCATGTCAAATATTTGTCTGCATCAGGAATGGGTGAGGCTGAGCTGCCTTTGCTCCAGCTGTGGAAACTTGTGGGGGACACAATTTTTAGATCCATGGAAATATCTCTGCTTGTAAAAGTGAACAGTAGCAGATAAAATCAATGATGAATGGTTATTAAAACATCTGAAGAGTAAAAATACTGATAGACTTTTTGAGTCTGTCCTGTTTCCTTTCCACTTGTAGAACACCTAATCAAAGATCAGAGACTGGAAAAAGACAGGGTCACTGTTGATGACTGATGGGAGCATCTTTTAGCACCCACCAACCACATTTTGTATTCAAAACATTTTATCAGCATGAGCTAATTGTTTCTCACACCTCTTCTGGAAGGAACTATTAAACAGTCAGGGTTTGCAGAGAAGGAGAGGGAGATAATGACTTATCCCAGGCCATGCAGGGAGTCAGTATCAGTTTGACCTCTGAAGCTGGCAATGGGAAGAGTTTGAATAGTTTATTCATTAGAAGTTTTTTAGTGAGTCAATAAAGTGATTCTCTCTCCATGAAAATGTCTAATTTGCAACTAGCTCGAGTTGTCAGACACACATGAATGCAAAGGGGTTTAAAAAAAAAAAAAACCCAACACCAGACAACAACAGGGTCTGTACAACAAGTGTAAAAGCAAGAGCTGTAGATATACATTGGAGCAAAAGGACATGTAACAAATACCTAGCTGGAAAGTCAAACCCAGCCTCACACAGTCTCACACCTGTTGGTGCAAGTGTTAAATGCCACAAAACCCAAAATCTCCACCCACCTTTGATCTGCATTTCCCTCTTGACTGCTTTCACCAAAGCCAAGTGTGAGTTTTACAGTACAATGATTTCCACACGTGAGAGCAGAATGTTCACATTTGCAGAGCAGAGGAAATGAAACTCAGCACTCTGAGCTCAGAACAGCTGCTGGCAGCAAGGTGTGCTCATTTGTGAACTTCAGGGTACAAGCAAAAAGCAGCACATCGGGTTTTTAGCTGGCTACAGGAAGATGGGTTTTACTTGCTCTGCAATACTTTATTTTTACAGTGCAGGATTAATTGCAGATTTTGTCATGGATGTCTAAGACATTCAAGACAGAGTCATCTCACAGAAAGATGATCTTGAAACCAGGCAATCCCAGTTCTGACAGCACCATGGGACATACATCAGCAGGTTCACTGCCCCAATCATCATTTTTTTCAACTTTTATCAAACTGTTTGTTAGCAGCATCTCCTTATCTCTGTGCTTGAAAATCACTGAAAAAATGGAAGGCCACACCAGGACCAAATGAGAAGTGTAAGCCTGTTAATACAGCCTGTATGTATCCACAGCCAAAGATGAAAACAGTATTTTCAAACCAACACCTAACTCTGCTATTGAAAGCAGCATTTTGCAATGGAGCAATTCTCTCTAGGCCTAGACCAGAAGAGGCTCTATCCAAAATCAACTCATTTAAGAGGTTACCTTATTAAATTACTCACTATTCCAGGTGTCACACACAACACCCAAGACCACATATTTCACTTGTGCCTTTCCTACACTCCTAACCTCTGCCAGTTTACAGCCATCTCCTCTCACCCAACCACTCCATGCCCTTCAAAGTCCCTCTCCAGCTCTCTTGTAGCTGCTTCAGGTACTGGAAGATGCTATAGAGAGACCTCTGGAGACTGCAACACCATGTTTCCAAGAGGAAGTGTGACACTGTGGGTGTCCATCAGAACACAGGCCTAAGAGAAGGATTGCCACCAGCAGAAATGTTCTGTCCTAACTTTATCTGGCCCTCAGAAGACACAAGCAGAGGTCAAGTGCTGAGTACTCAATGGCAAGAGCCCTGGCAGGAGGAGTTTTAATGACTGTGGGGCCTCTTCTAAGCATATGCATGCTGCAGTTCAGGAATAACAAGCAAATACTCCAGAACTGGGAAAGAACAGACTGTACCCAAGAGTTTGCATGAGATCACTGCCAATGATTGCCATTGATGCTAAAAATAGTATTATAATATTAATGCAAAAATAGCATTTTAAGCTTAGAGCCATTTTATGTAATGTGAGAATTTGAATCCTGCCCCAAATTCTGCTCCCCTGTTGAACACACAGATTTTAATTCTCCAACCTCCACCTCTGGTGTGTTTTATTAAAGTTTGTCGACACAATGTGTGCTCCTTGGTGTATTAGGCACTTTATCTGCAGTGATTGAGGGTCTGGGGCTTAGGTACTCTGAATTTGATTGAATTCAAAGGCCCATCTATCTCAGCAGGGAAAGCCTGGGTTTCTGCAGAGACTTTGCAATCTGCTGAGGAAACCATGGAATAAATTGCTGCTGTCACCTACTGCAGACCCAACAGCACCTCGCACAAATACAGAGAATTTGGAAGAACCCCACAGCTGTCTGTAATGACAAATGGATTTTAATGACAGCCTGTTAACATTCTCAGAGGCTTTTTCAAGCACAGCCCACAGCAGTTCAGCCAGACCCCAGGTAAGCTCACACACCTGCAGACTGACTCTCTCCATGTTCTGCTCACCCAGATTTGCAAAACACATCTGTCAGCTATATTTGCATCCAAGCTAAGCATGTTCAAGCATAAACATGCATTTGGGGTTACCAGGTGACAGATTCTCCTGTGCTCTCAGGTACAGCTCTGTGTCCTGTGTGTTAAAGGCAGGAGGTTAAAGATAAGACCACACTCCAGTACTGGGCATGGGACACCCCCAGCAGCCCTGTCCCAGGGGGTCATCCACTGCAGGATCAGAACTCACTGCAAAGCCATCAGAGTGTCCCACTGCCCCTGGAGGAGCTCCTCTGCCAACAGCCTGGATTAGGCAATAGCACTGGTCATTCCTGCAATACACAAGAAGCCAGCACTGCTTTCAGAGAGAGAACCTAATGTGCATTTAAATCAGCAGAGACCTAGATTGAGCACAGACTAGAGACTAGACTGTGGCTGAGGGATCCCACCCAAGGCACCCAAGGCAAGGGAGAGCCCTCAGTGCAGGCAGGGGCTGCTGCAGCTCACCTGGCACACACCTGCACAGTGCTGCTGGAGCTCCTTCTGCAGAGCCTTTGCAGGGAATGGAAAAGAAAAAAAGGAAAACCCTCATCAGCTCACAAAGGCACACAATAGGAGCTTGCATTTATCTGCCAGAGGTGCTCATTGCACAGTGCAGAGAACTTCCTCCTGACAATAGGAAATGCTCCTTTCTTAGGAAAAGTTATTCACTGTACCATGTCTTTATCATATATAAATACTATAAATATATAGTAAATACAATATATACTATATATAATATATACTATATATATATAGTACATATATATAAATATATATACTATAAATACTATACAGATGGATGGACCATGTGCAGCCAAGCCCTGAATGGCAAATGTTCACAGTTACAGTTTATCTGACAACTCATTTTCTCCCCAGCATGGAAGGATTTGCTGTCTTTCTGTACTGAGAACATAATCTCACATTCTTCCTCTGGTAAAGTGTGGTTCCTCAAAGACACAGCAAAACAAACCAGAAACATGCACAGAGCAACAACAAAACACAGAGATCTTCCTTTGAATACAAAGCATTGGACCTGCTGGCCTTGAGAACCAGCTATAAATCAAACACCTGTACTATAAAAAAAACTAATATTTTCCTCCTTTCACATAGCAAAGCAGCCAGTCATTGACCTCCTGTGGAAATATGCAATGCTTGGGCAGTCAGGCAGGGTCACACCCAGCTGAGCCCCAGAGCTGGGGCAGGCTCCTGCTGCCCTGCTGGGGTGAGCTGCTCAGGACCCAAACCAGCTCCCAGAGGTGAGGAATGGTTCAAAATCTGCAGCCCATGTCAAAGGCTCAGAGAGCTGCTCAGCTTACACAGGACCCCCTCAGTCCTGTGACCAAGAAGAATTTAAAGAGAATTATGAGAAGATAATTAAAATGAGTTTCTGTTCAATATTAATCACAGATGTGATACCTTATTTTGCAGTGCTTGGTAATTATTTCAATAAAGACACCTTCCAATTGGCAGGAGTCAGAGGATGGCATCTCTACAATTAAATCTCTTTTTTCTGCTCTTATCTTTGTGCATTTGTGGGCTGCTTGTTGAAATCAAAACCTTTTGCATCCAGAACTACAAACTTCACACTGGGGTCACCCCACTGTCTCCTGTCCTACTACACTCACATCTTTCAAACCAAAACCAGCACTTCTCTGCTTGAAGCCCTTATGCAGCCACATGGATGCAGAGCAGACATCCCATTGTGCCATCAAAACAAACAAGAAATTGGGAACTTGAAATGAAGATGTGGTTGATGTGCCATGAGACCCTTGGAAAATGAGTACTTTTGGCAGGTATGAACAAAAACAAGGCCAAAGACAGCAGATGGAGCAAAGGCAGCAGATGTTAATGCAGTTATATTTTTCCATATGTTTTTCTGTTTTGCTGTAATAAGTACATTGTACCTTAATTGCCAGGGGCTGAAGACTTGGGAGAAACACTTTGTGAGAAATATATTATGTTACCTTATGCCTTTCTTTAGAGAGGAAGATGCAAAAGGTGAAAATAGGTTTATTGACTTGCAAGCTGGCAAAGATGAAAGATGTAATTGCTTCAAACACAGTGCTTTCTGTTAGGTAAGGGAAAATGAGACAAAGCAATAATCTGGGTTAAAAGGGGGATTCTGGTACTTGAAAAATCATGAGCCCTTCAGGTTCAGATTCAGGCACAGCCAGGCCAGAACTATTGCAACATTTGGCAATTCAAAATGCAGAGAAACAGATGGACCACCACAAAGTGCACAGGGGACCCTCAGTGGAACATCTGCATTGTAAGTGATTGCTTGGAGGATTATCCTTCCCTTCCTTTCCAGAACTTGCCATCCACTTTTATTTTTCCTTAAGGGCAGTTTCAGCAGTGTGATCCAAAACCACTAGAAACAACATCATAAAACCATCATTAATACAAGTTCCTTTTGTCCCTTTTTACATACATACACTAAGGGAAGATGTTCTGGTTTGAAATCAAATGAAAACAACTTCAACACTTTGGCTGCTATCCTCAAAAGAGTTTTTCTGGTTTTTGCTAGCATGTGACTAACTTTCACAGTGATTTAGATTAGGAAGGAAAAGAATATTGCATCCCTCATGAGACCAAACAGATTTGTTCCAGCTTAGCACAGTTACTGTACAAAAAGCCACACTGTATAAACAGTAATTTCAGATGCTCATCAGGTTATTAAGAACTTGGAATGCTGCTAGAGGGAGCTGTGAAAGCACACATCCAAAACTGACCACTTTGTCTTCTGCTGGTTTAAACAACCCAGGGAAGTTTGGCCTTTGATAGCACAGACCAGCCAAATGTATTCAATCTGTAAAGAACTTGATTTATAACCAGTAACTGCCCCCACTTTACACATTTTGCTCTTTCAAATGACCCTGACCCTCATTAAGACTCCATATTGAGGCACAGGCTTTTTGCCAAAGGTCCCTCCCAGTGTGACTCACCAGGAGCAGCAGCTCTCTCAGGGCTGGGGCAGTGACAGCACTGAGCTGGGGCAGGTTTTGGACACACACACATTTTTTGGCTGTGGATACACACTCACATTTTAACTGGCCCCACTCTGCTTTGCAGCTTTAGCTGTGCCTGGGTGTGGCAGTGAACCCACCCTGCTCAGCTCTCATCCATTTGAGATCTGTCCTGCAGCACTAACCAGGGTGACTGAGCCTCCTGCATCTTCAGCAGAACCACATCTTTCAACAGAATCCCAAAATCCCAGGAAGGAGATGAAGGGCTGGACTGACAGTGCAAAGCTCAGGAAAACCCTGGAGGTTTATTCTCCTACAGCTTCTCCCCTAGAGAAGGTGGATCTTAAACCAGAGAGTTCAGACATGAAGGAGCTCACAAAGTCAGTCTTCTTTCAAGGGAAAGTATTTAAGTGAGTTTTTATAATAATGTCTGTGCTTTGTGAGCCCTGAACAGAACCCTCAGTTGAGAAGACATGGTAGAGCAGGAGCAGAAATTAATTAATGCCACACAACTTCTTCATGGGAGCTCAGCAGGTGGGGTCAAGATCTGAGAAATCTATGTGGTTGTTTTTCCTGATGGTTATTCTGATACTGCAAGGAAAATGTGAGATGTTCTGTGTTTTTATTTCTCACCAAATTGTACTGTTTCATTATTTGACAAAGGTGCCCCAAAGAGATGGTATGTAAATAAATAACACAAAGTAAGAACAGGGGTAAAGCTCAATCATTTCCATGTTTAAACTATAACCACACTGAATATCCATTACCAGCCAAACTTTCATTTTTATTTTTTTACCTTCCCCTCTCAGTGACCTAACCCATAAAAAAAATAACATGGTTCATCTCAGCTTTCATCTCTATTTCTTTCATCCAGAATTGAGCCAGTATAGATTTTATATCTTTCAGAGCAGTAGTAAACATGTGAAATTGCTTCCTGGTGACTTGTTATTAACTAGATTCCAACTAAATTCACCAGGAGGCCCATTCCAACTCCAATCTAAACAATCTTGAGCAGCCCAGGGTGAATTGCTGAGACACACAATATATCTCTGGCAGCTATAGAAATTAAACATAATCAGAATATGGATGGTGGAAACCAAAGACACCCCCACACACAAATGAAAACATCCTTGTAAAATACAGACAGTTTAGCACAAATGTATTCAGCCTTAATTAGGTAGAAAATCTATTTAGATGAATACAATACAAAGAATAATAATGAACTTCAGGATTACATTTTTTTACTTGGAGGGAAAAAAACAACACAAATAAATGGGAAGTAATTGGCCCTTATTTAATAGTCTCAGACTATCAGCTCAAACAACTATAATCATTAAAGGCCCTGCAGTGATCATCTACTGATAAATGTTGTTAAATCAGAATTACAATACAACAAGCATGGAGAGCAAAGCCTATTAATATGAGCAACACTAAAAGAAATAGATTAATTCAAATCTTTTTCCACCAGCATCACAAGGAGTCTTTGAACCAAGCACACAGAAATGAAAGGGCTCCATGTTCCCTCTGGTCCTGGGTAGACAAATATTAACATTTCCACACAGGTGGTTACTGCAGGGGCACTGCAGAAGAGCAGCACTTACCCACTGCTGGATTTGTGCATGTGCTGGATCCTGATTTGTATCTCCCACAGAAAGTTCTTCAGCAGGAACAGTAGCTAAGCACATAAAATAAAAACTGCAAAAGCCAGAGGGTTATTATGGGCTCTGCCACCTACCCTGCCAAAGTTCAGCCTGGGACTAGCAAGGCTGGTCTGTGTGGGACTGCAAACTCATTCAGAGCTGTACAAATGAGCAGCTTTAACAACATGATGAAAAATGAGTTCTGGGGTTAAAAGACAGAGCAAAATAAAAATTTCTGACACCAAAAACTATGTACCTTAGCTTCAAAAACTTGTCCTTTCATTGGCTCCAGCAAAGATCATAAACAATACATGCATTAGGGAAAGACATCAAAAAGTTTTCTAAGAGCCTGCCCTTCTCCCTTACCTGAACAGATGCTCACTTTGGAGAGCAAACCCCTTTTCTGTACTGTACTAAAGACAGTGACTGCACTTGAGCAAACACTGGATTGTGCACTGCCAGCTTTAGAGCAGCTCCCCTCTCATGCTGTGAGCACAGTGCTGTTAGTTGTAATTACACTGCACTTACCAATGGTCATATTTCATATTTCCAGAACTCCACACTTGCAATTCTGTCAGAATCAAGGGCTCCCTCCTCACACAGTGATCAGATCTCAGCACATCCACACCCTCAGCTGACAGTGCAGCAGAATGTCAACTTAGTCACTGCTCACAGACTGTGCCATGCAGAAAGATCCAACCACAATATACTCCAGTGTTTTAATGAACAGCATTATGTTAGAGCATAAAAATAATGGAAGGCAGAGAAACAGTGATGAAAAATGGGTCCTGCCTCTCTAGAAATTCTTGCTTGTGTCTTCCTTATTATTCTAAACCAGAAAAATAATGTAAAGTGAGCTGGAAACTTTAAATTTGCATCTACAAATACATATTGTGTGAATTTTATCAGATTTATCACAGATTTTGGTAAGTTGTCTTCTCTAACATCAGCACTAGTCCAAAACATGCTGTGAGGGAATGTAACAGTGGCAATACTCAACAGTGGCATTGTTGGAATTAAATGGACAGTGGGAAGGATGATTGCAGGATAAGATTACTACTTTTGGCTTTCTAAACAGTTGCTCTTTGGATTTTTTTTCTTGATTTTGCAGCACTCATCAACTCCCAGCAAGCACTGTGAAAGGCAAAGTTTCAGTTCCAGGGACAAGGTGTCAATGATGTCACACATCCAGGGGTGCTTCCTCTCATGGAACCAATGGGAAAATTCAATCTCTGGTTTTATATCTCAAACTTGGTGTGCAGGACAGGATTTATCTTTTATGCACTAGAGAGTTCTCTTCCACAAGCATATTTAATAACCTACAGCAAGCTTGGTGCACATACCACTACTGCAGCACACTGTAATTCAGAAAGAAACTGTTTTGAGAGTTTTCTGATTGCTGGAACACAGTTTCATTTGCAGAGACAGCACAATGATAGCTCACACATCATGCCATGTATATCTTTCAAAACATGTATTTCTCATTAGTAATTTTACTATGCCAACCATTCCAAATATCAAAGTGACACCTGACAATTATAATGCTACATGTTCACCAACATAATAATAATGCTTCAGCAGAGTGATGTTTGCAAGGGTTTGAAAGGAAGAAAATCTCTACCTGAAATCTCATGTATGATGCACAAACTGCAGAGGTGAGGGCACTGCCAGAAACTCAGCCTGAGGAAGTGTTGGTGTTACAGGTTTGAAGCAAACAGCTTCTAATCCACAGTTTGTAAGGATGGATACACCCACAGGAACAATGCCAGGAGAGACACACACACACTGTGTGCCTTTAGTGCAGTGGTGGGGCAGGTGAAGCACTGTCATTTTGCACCTTTGGCCCTGTGGCTGGTGTTGTCTGTACACCCAAGAGGAAAGACTTTCAGCAAGCCATTCTGCTGTCTCTCAGTGACCCCGTGCTGCCATGGAAGGTGCAAACCCAGCAAGTGCCACGCTCCTGGTCCTTGTGAAACCTGCCTGAAGCAGCCTGGAAAACCAGGGCCCCAAGACTCTCCTGGAAAAGCCCCTGGTGATGATGAGTTGCACATAATTCCCTTTCTGAAGGGTGGGATGTTTTGGGAGCAGCAGCAGGGAAAGGTGCTGAAGCAGAGCCTTTAGCCAGCTCCCCTGCCATGGCACAGGAATGTGCTCAAGCCTGAGCTGGCCAGAACACCAATGCACCCAGCAAAGCACTGAACAGCAAACAGGAAGGAGGGAAAAAACCCACAGTGACACAAAGGAAACAGAGCTGGAGATGAGCTCTCCCAGCAGGTACCAGGAGGGAAAAACTCAGTGGCACAGAGGAAACAGAGCTGGAGATGAGCTCTCCCAGCAGGTACCAGGAGGAAGGAAAACTCCAATGACACAAAGGAAACAAGGAGCTGGAGATGAGCTCTCCCAGCAGGTACCAGGAGGGAAAAACCCAGTGACACAAAGGAAACAAGGAGCTCTCCCAGCAGGTGCCAGGAAGGAAAACCCAGTGACACAAAGGAAACAAGGAGCTCTCCCAGCAGGTGCCAGGAAGGAAAACCCAGTGACACAAAGGAAACAAGGAGCTCTCCCAGCAGGTGCCACAGCTGCAGCTCCCAGGGCAGGAGCAGGGCTCACTGCAGCACAGCTCAAAGTGCTGCCCTCTTTCACTCTCCATCAGCATGAAATCTTAGTGAGCAGGTCTGAAGGAAGTTATCTGAGGCCTTTGAGGAGGCCTGACAGTATTTTAAAGTTATTAGTGAAGAGAGCAAAGCAACGTGCTAAACACAGGGCACCCAGTGTGGAGGTTCTCAGACCTCTGGTGCTCTAGGGCACCAGCTCTGGAGCTCTCAGGCTCTTACTTCATTGGGTTATCTTCAGTAAGCAAGCAGCTAATAGTTAAAAAGGTTATTTATTACAAAGCACATCTTGTTACAAAGCACATCAGTCTCAAAGGCAATGGCAAAGCAATGGCAATAAGCAATGGCTGGAAGCCCTGGCAAAAGCCAATGGCTAAAAGCACCAACTCTCCCCAGTACAAACTCTTATATAGGATTTTTCCAACAAGCTAAGATGCAAACTCAGACCATCACTCCTTAACCTATTAGAATTCCAGTTTCTTAGCACACCAGGTTATGTATAGAACTACACATAGAATCTATCTTGTTCTAAGAAATGTAAGCAATATTCTTACTATAGCTCTGTTATGTCTAAGCACTGTCTACAACTGTGGGCCTGGAACCTCTACTGAAGATATCAGAACTAGAACTCGAACTACTACTGTGGCATTTGAAACCTTTCACTTACTAAAAGCATTAGAACTCACCTAAAACTTACTGACTTACTTCTACTTAAATATCTACTTTATGTGTGAGTGGCTTAATGTACTTCAATCCATCCAAAGGGCTTTAATTCAATCCCCTGCACTCTGATTTCTCCCTGAAGAATTCAGAGGGATCCCTGACTCACTGGCTCCAGCAGCAGCTAAGGTGAGCCCCATGTGGAAGGATGCACTTGCAGGCAATGAAAGCCAAGAACGAGCTGTCATCTTCACTCAGCCCAATTCCTGCCTGTCCTTTAGAGCAGCAAAAACCTTCATGGAAAAGGAACAATGGGCATCTCTGTCTATGGCCCAGATTCCCTATTTATGCCCAAATAAATGTTATATTCTTCTGAAAGTAGACCCTTTGAATGACTGTTAAGATGGGCTATTATTAGCTCCTCGAATTGCTCAAGGAACTTAAAAAAGAGACTTGGGAATTTATTAGGAAACATTTTCTCTTTGTGTTGAAATCTCCAAGATAAAGAATGTCTTGGAAAGAGCACCAAGATTGTTATCATCCTTAACTCTGTGACCAAAGGCATGAGCTGGGCTGCTTCCAGTAAACAAGTGGTTTGTGCTAATTTTATAGATGTGATTGAAATAAGTATAATTCACTTGAATTTATTTTTTTGTTTTGCAGTTAGTGAATAAATGTAGGCTAGTTGGCCAAAAGCCCCACTGACACAGCATATTGCAGCAGTGGTTGAAAACCCCTGTTTATCTTATCTTATAAACTGTCCACAGAGAGAGTGAATGGCAATTGCAATGTCACACATCTATAAATACAAATTCCTCTGTTCTGCACAGCCAACAAGACTGTTCCCACACATAAGGGTGTCACCTCAGTGCTGGCTGTACAAATAAGGTGAAATCCTGGTGGTGCCCACCCAGAAGCCAGAGGACAGGAGAGTGTTCCAGCCCTGGTGAGCAGGTCAGTCCCACAGGGAAGCAGCACAGTCCTGCTCACAAAACACACCAAGTGTCTGAACTCTGAGCAAACCCACATAGGAGCTACAGCTGCCTAAAGTGCTAATTATTCTATGCAGTGCCCATACTCTAATGCAATCTCCTATAAAGAACCTTTTTTACAATGCAATTCCATTTCTCTTGTGAACTGGCTGGCAATGAAGTTTCTGAAGCTCTAAACACATCTATGTTGAAAACTCTCCAAGTATGTTCAGTGCAACAGGCTGCTGAGCAAGGATCAAAAACCAGGATGACATTGCATGGGGCAGGAAAGTAAATTTATAAATTTACTTTCACTGCTCTTCCAGGCATTTGGAGGGACAGAGCAGGGGAGAACAGTGAAATAAAAAATATCCAACATCAGAAAAAAACATGCATGAACTCTGATAAAAATAGTCTGAGCAAGGAAATTGCCTCCCCACTGCACTTAGGGGTAGAAGTGCAGATACACAGCTCAGTGCACAGGAAAAGGGCAGGGCCCAGAGTGCAAACTGACAGGCTGATATCATCTGATATGAAAAATATAATTGACAAGTATTTGTAGGAAATGGTGTAACACCAGCCCTCCTGACTGTCAGCCTGACATTCATTAAGTGCAAAGCAAAAAGTCTTTAAAAAGCAGCATTTAATTACTCACTGAGTATTTTAATTGCTATTACAAAGCAGTTGTTTTTAATTACAGATCACGTTCATACAAATATGATCTGATCCTGATCACTAGGATTAACTGTAGTGATCTTGCTCAAAAACAATAGTGTCTTTGCATTTAAAGTAAAATGTCATTAAAAAGCCATGGGAAGTTCCTCATTAATGTGCAAACAGTGTAATCTTAATTTCCTCCTGCAGATACCGAACTGAGACCAATCATGCAAGATTTTCCAGTATGTAAAATAACTGTCACTTTTCATTACAAAGAATATGAAGCAAAAGGAACACTGAAATAACGAGGCTGAAACAATTTTCCAGATTTAGAAAAACCCATGCCACACTTTTTCTAAGAACTAAAGAGATTTTCCAAGGGCTGTATTTTCCCAGGAATCCTGAAAACAAGATGGAATGTTCCTGTGCTCAGGGCTCAGTTCTGGGTTGGTAAGTAAAGCCTGCAGCTGGCCAACTATTCAACACACCTCTCATGGAGATGATGGTACAGCCTCAAGTGTACAGCAGATATTATTTATTTAAGAAAAACTGGCTGAAGATCAGTGGGATTGCCAGCAGTTAAAGATTTTAGTTCTTGATAGTACCAAAAATGATCAAGCAGACTGAATGATAAAATGTTCAAAGGCAAGAGTAGGGCATGGCTCAGAAAGAGGAATTACAGGGGGAGAAATCCAGCCTTCAACAACAACTTATGTCAAGCAAGTGCAGACTTTGACATCAGCACACACGGATGTGAAGGAACACAGCTTCCAGGAATGTGGAGCAAAGGGCTCCAAGACTCTGAGCAATTTACAAAAATTGGGCAAGAAGTAAGGAAAACAAAGCAGCTTTTTAAAATATAAGTGTAAATGTACAGGTAGCAAAAGCATTACTCAGGGCATACATGGTATAAACAATGAGAAATAATGAGTTTGATGAATATTTAGATTATTCTCTAGAAATTATGGACAGTTTGAAGACATGAACTCTGGATTAAGTGTATTTGACACTTATTTAGCCTCAATCTCCTTCAGACCACAGGTTATGACCCCATCCTGAACCTTGTGCTGGGCACCCATCCTGTCAGATGCCATCCATGGCAAATACAATGTGGTTTATGTTTGCCTTTTAACCTTATCTTTCAGCTTCTGGTGCTCAATAGTTCACCTTTTGTCTGATTGCTGCCCTTGCTGGGGTTCCAGCCTTTGCAGAGCTGCAAACCTGTCAGACAAGGAACAAAAAACTCCTCTCTAGTTAGATAAGGGAACACACAAACAGCCACGGGTCAGGTTCCTCCTGAAGTCAGGACAGCAGGTTTTGTGAAGAGCTGCCAAGATGAGTCAGGCTTCCTCCTTTTGCTGGTGAGAGCACACGGAATGTCCCAAAACTTTTCACCTTGGAGCTCTAATACAGCTTCAGGCAAGGACCAAGGGCTGCACTGCTCTGCACCCTCACCCTCCATCCACCTTGCTCTGCTGTGTCAGGAGACCTCATTCCTCAATTTGGCCTGGCTCAGGAGCCCTGACTGGGGTCAGCAAAGCCACCAGTATTTTCCAGTGAAAGTCATCCAATAAAACTTTGAAGCCTCTCCCTAAAAACCACTGAGGTCATCATCTTACCTCTTCTCTCTCAGAGCGACACAACAAATTGGGAACAACAGTTTCCTCTCTTCTCCTCTTGCTATTCTTTCTCAAGTTCCAGACAAAATGACATTTTCACAATGAGTTTAGTAGTCTAAAGGCTTATTAGTCAAACTGGAAAGGATCTGGGTATAACTGAAAGCAGGGGTTGGACATTTTCAGCAGCAACTCCCCAGGCCATTGCTGCATTTCCATTGTTAGACTGGAACAAGCTCCAGGACTGCACCATGCAAAGCTGAAACAAGGATGGGCTGGGGGCTCCTGGGGATTTCCAAATACATGAGCCTCCTGCTGCATCCTTCAGATGGTTTCATTGACTCCCCCCTACAGATATGATTGGGAAAGACAAGAAAGAGGCATTCAAAAATGCCTGCAGACTGCATATATTGTCTAACAGGAATATTTTCATGTATGTAAAATGAATAGTTAACCAAGCAATTCACAGTCAGGATAAAGCTACTCCAATCCATCTAAAATCTGGCTTATGTTATCACAGAAAACAAATCAAAATGGATTCCTTGTTCCTTTTCCAGACATGTCAATAAATGTTTTGACTCCCTGCAACTCTGTGCCTGTCCTGCTGGTAATGACCTCCATCCAGGACACAGGGCAGGGAAGAGCACTGAGTGTTTTCACAACTTTCTGCCTTCCTTTAATTTGCCATCTCTAACATCAACAGTCTCTCTTGAATTATCACTCCTCAAACAGGATCCTACTGACACTGGAGATCCTCCTCCTACTTTTCAAGTACCATTAAAGTCCTTATGAAGATGCACACAAAATGGAAATATTTATAAAACTGTGAAAATAAAATATGCTACATATGCTGAAGACTAAAGTAAAAACAGCAGATGTCATTATTATGCATACTTATTATATATTTACATCTTATATATCATTTGCATATTACACACTTCCTGATTTTTTTTTTCAAATATCAACACACATAACAAATAGCTTTTTAAATAAAAGCCTGGAAAAACCCTGTTTGTCTTCTCTGCAGCCTCATAAATTTGCAACATCTCTAATGAAGATCTGTTTTGCAACAAAGTAAGCAAAGGAGTGGGTGGGAGGAAAAAAACCTTTTTTGAGAGGCATTCTCTTTGCTGATCCAGTTA
The DNA here is from genome assembly GCA_034336665.1 of Luscinia megarhynchos. Lineage (NCBI taxonomy): Eukaryota > Metazoa > Chordata > Aves > Passeriformes > Muscicapidae > Luscinia > Luscinia megarhynchos. The sequence continues at coordinate 1,006,792 of CM067577.1, read as the reverse complement.
AAGGAAGCTGGATATTCAGACCAGTGGTTAAAAATGTTTAAAAAAAAATTCCATGTTTTGCAATGGCAACAGATAAAGCTGCTGATGTGGCACCTTCCCAGTGCTAAGAACTGCAAGGTTTGTGATTGGAAGCTTTTCCTGCCCAGTGAAATTTTAGGTGCTAAGGCACAGGGAAGCAACTGCTGCTGTTTGCTCAGAAAAGGTTAAGGGAACAAAGGAAAAATCAGCGTTTGCTTCATCTGACACTCACTCAGTCCAGGGTGACTCACAGCTGCTGACAAAGCCTGGGCTCTGGAGGCAGCCTAAGGCTTTTTGGTCTCTTTTTTTTTTAATTTCTAAGTGAGAATAGCTGTAATTATCATGTAGTTGACACTCATCCCACTAAAACTAGTATGTGCATAAAGCAGCTAATAAAACAAATAAATCAGAGCTGGATGGAGCTGGGTATGGGACTGGCTCTGTGCAGCTCTGGGAGAAGAGCAGCTCCCAGAGGATTCCAGCATTTCCTCCACCACAGGGAGCTGCTCTGGACACAGACACAGCTCACTGAGCTCAGCCTGGGCTGCACAGAGTGGGAGCACAGCTCTGTGTAAGCAGAACAATCCTGGGGAAGCACACACAGAACTAAGCAGGGCTGACCCAGAGCACTGTGAGAATTCAAAAATCAGTGATAATAGTCAGGTGAGGGAGCTGTCCAGACCTGCCAGTGAAACAGGCATTTTCCACGGGAAAACCACAGCTCACCTAAAGCAAAACAGGAGGCAGCAAATTCCGTTTGCAGATTCAGCAAATTCAGAGGGAGAAAACAAGGATGATTTATCTCTGTGCTCTCGCTGCAATCTGTGGCCAGCTCTCACTAAAATCATTGTGCTGAATGCTTGCACAGCATCTTCCATCCCAAACACTCCACAACACACAGCTCCACTGAAATATTGGACATCTCAGTATCAGCACAAGCATAAAGTAATTTCCACTGAAAAATTAAAGTATCTTCCTGAACTGCTTCAGAAGGCTGTGGACAAATATCCTACATAAGCATCAAAACAAAACTTCTTTAACCAACACCTCCTTTCTAAAAAATTGAAACAAAATCTCATTTGGGCTGACACTTATTTTACATAAGGGAGGCTCAGAACAAACTCACAAAGTCTATATATCACAATGTGTGCCAATACTAAATTTAGACAAGCCATGAAGTCTCTCTGACAGAGTTCTGGCAGCTGCCACTTGGTGTTGCACTGATTTTATAGGTCAAATAATAGACATTCTGATGTCAGACATCTGAGTACATGATCATTAAGCAATATTTAGCAAATCCAGAAGAGCTTAGAAGCAACCCATATGGTCCACAGCTGATTTTAGCCACCAGTAAAGCAACTGCATGTTGTTATAAAAAGAGATGCAACTGCTGCACTCAGATGACACCATTAATTTAGAAATACTGATGATTTTTGCCTTTTCTTTTATATACCTTTTATATATTCTCAGTGCCCTCAGCATGCATACTTATAATTCCTTAAGTCTGATAACTTAGCATAGTCTTGGTATGCTGGACCAAAACACCAAACATCCTAAAGGCCTCACAGCTGCAGGCTGGAAAACTCTACACTATCTTAAGAAACCCCTCTAGAATATATCCTCTCAACTAAGATTAAGCCCAACTAGAGAAGAATACTTTGAAATAGAAAAATATCATGCAATTCATTCAAGCCTCTCATTGAAATGTCTTTGTAAGATATTCTAATTTGCAAGGTCTATAAAATTGTAACCCTACATGGTTAGGATGGGTTAAATAGAAAATAGTATCAAGATTTGGTACTTCCCAGGAATTATTTATATGCCTCATTAATAGTATTATCTTCACCTGATAACCTCCTAGTAGCTATTACAAAAAGCATAAGGACAGGAACAGATTAACTTCTCAATTCCCATCTCCCACCACAACCCTTGTCCAGTTGTCTTTGTTCAGATTTTCTTTTGGAAATGACAGAAATGTGAATCATCTAGGATGTGCAATCTGCTGTGCAAGAAGAATGACACCAGCTGAGATAACTGAGACAAGCCACACAATTGTATTTACACATGGCTCTGAACTTCTGCTGCCATTTGAAGGAGCACAAGGGCTCATTTAGAGCTAACAAATGACAATATTTTCTTTTGCATCTCCTGGGTTTTTAACAAATCAGCTGTTGCAAGAATGCTTTTTAACTCCACACAGGGAATTGTTTCATGTGGAGAAGTTTCCTAATACAGAAAAAGAATTAACCAAATCAAGGACCCCAGTAGGTTCTAACACATACTGAATTTTAACAGCCTAGGAGATATGTACCCCTAAACACACTGCACCTCACATAAATAAATATATACACAAAGGATGGTGGTCAAGGCTATGAAATTACCTACAAATCCATGGAGAGATATAGCACATAACTGCTAATTATCTCTTAAGTAGGAGGGATGTGGGAAAACTTGGAGAGAAGATTGCTCATGCTATTTCTGCTGGTTAATATCTTTGCCTAAATGGAACCACATGCTATTGTGACTCTTAACAGAGTAACCAAAAATGAACTTTCCTGTGGTGCCAGCAGGAGCCTGACACAACCTATGGCTCAGCACCAGCACATTTCCACAGGCTCTGCCTTTTCTAGATCCTCAGCAAACCTGCAGCTTACACACAAGCTATAAAGATTCTTACAAGATTTCCCTGAAACTAATGTAATGGCTTTTTCAAACAACAAGATAAATGAGAAACAGACTTAATATGAAATCCCACTATGATTAGCAGGAAGACATCAATAAAATTATAATTAAAAGAATATTTTCTTCCAGCCTTACTTTATGCAAAATAAAGACCACCAGGAAAATGAAGATCACTTTTTTTTTTTTTCATTCTAAAGCTCTGGGATTTACTGTATTTGCCTTTCACCCTTAGTAGAAGGCCAGAAAAGACATCATGAAGTGATACATCCAATGGATAATATGCCAAGTAATGACAGGTTTATAATTCTAGTTAAAGAACTTAACTTTCATACTGAGGCCATGCAGGCTATAAAATATGAATTAATTGCTGTATCCTCCAGTTAATCATTCTGCCAATTTTACCTCACCCTTTCTTTCTCACTTGTTTCAATACTTTGTAGTTATCTTTTGAGCAGAGAAAGATCTGAAACTGTGCCCCAAGACAGAGCCAAAACTGTGACCACCACTGTGTGACAGCAAAGGAGGCAAGAGGGCAATCTGGATTTTGAGATTTTATATCTGGGATGTCATTGTGGCTGAAGTACAAACAGAGGAGATCAATGCAAACATGTCCAGAATTAAAAGCAACATCTTTTGGTGTTGGTGGCAAAGCCAAAGACCAGAAAGATTTCCTTGGGTACAGTCAACATTTTCGACTCAACTGAAAAATTATGTTCACTGCTAATTTCTAAATTTATTTTTAGCACAGAAGAGGAATTCTTTCACAGATGCACCTTGGAGATTCTGTTGAGGATGCTGGTTTTTCCTGCAGAAAGATGATTGTCATGCAGCTGCTGGAAGAGTGGCTCACAAAAAGAGTTCAGAGGGCACAGAGCCCACCCTGAATGCACAAAATGTTCAGTCAGTAAATCAAAGAATTTCTACTGCTCAGGAAAGAACTGAGTTAAAACCAGAAAAATGCTTGGATGGAGTCAACTGATTTCCTTTTTCTTCCATCTTTTTACAGGCAGCAATGGAGAAGAAAGAGAAGAAAGTAAAAATTTTCTTGGCCCTGCCAGGTGGGAGCCTCAGGGCCCTCGGTCACTTCAGAACCTTTTTGGGTATCCTATGGAACAAAACTCCCTACAGATCACTGTGGCAGCTCGAATCCCACAGATGGAAGGCCAAATGATATTTATTAGGGAAGACTCCTGAGCATTCTCTGGCTGCAGGAGCTCTCTGTGCTGGAAGGGGTGGGGTGTGCCCTGGCTGAGGCAGGAGCTGGCTCTGGGGCTGATGAAATCATCTCTTCCACACCCTCAGCCCACGACTAAACCATAAGAAAAGTGATGAGTGTTTAAGTGAAAAATAGAATATTACCTTTTTAACCAGCTCCAAAGGAGCTCCACAGCAAGACATGCATATGTGAGATTCAAAACAAACCTGCTCCAATTCTAATGCAGTTTTATCTCTAAAGAGAAGTTCTGCTGCTTGACATAGTTGGTGTAGCCTGAACTTCTCAGTCCAAGGGAAGCAGCTCTCTGGAGTCCCTAAGGATTAGTGGAGACAAGTTATAATGAGCACATCAGTGGCATAATTGCACAGGAACCCGAGAAGGAAAGAACAGAAAGTTTTGTGTTCTTTACTGCTAACTAAAAATCTTAAATCATAACAGTTGTAAAACATTTGGCAGCCAAGTGCTGCACTTGGCTTGTTTCTAGATGCAAGATGAGACAATGAGAATTCCCAGGAGCAGCTGCAAAGGTGAATCCTCCCCTTGGCCCAAACATGGACTGGCCATTGGAGGAGAACCTCCACTAACAGCATTTATGCAATCAGTGCTTGCCTGGTAGTTACTTATTTAAATTCAGGTCCAGAAACACCAGACAGATTATACAAGTGCAATGACACTGGGGGTGGTTTTTCCTATTTTCCAACCCTTAAGCAGGTTTTCCAGTCCTGCTGTTTATATGCACTGCTGGTGAGACAGATTACAATTAATTATTCACGTGTGTATTTAAAATCTACAGGTAGTATCTGTCCCCCACTGCAAGGTAATTTCCAGGTTGCCTCAGGGGGACAGCTAAATGCTGGAGAGCACTCATTGTCACAGAAGGGACATGTGGCAGGATTTCCCTCCTGCTTCCCCAAAGCTGGGCAATTCCTCAAAGCCACTTGAGCACAGGCCAGTGCTGCCAGCAGCAAAGCTGCCAGCTGGCCTCTTCCCTTCCTTTTGGGCAACTTTGGCTTCAGTTTCTGGAAGCACTCTGCAGAATTTGAATGTACAGAATCAATGTGCGTTTATAACAAGGAGATCATTTATGCTGCCATAGAATGTATCTGTGTCTGATAGGCTCAGTATTTGTAAAGCTAATGATCCCTTAACTGCACAAGGGCTCTCTGGTGCTCTCCACTCATTCCCATCAGACATTTCAGGGCTTGGATTCATGTAAAACTCTGATGCTGCTGTGCTATCTGTACCTACCTTCACATTCTCTACCCATTTCCAGCTCATCCCAGTGGTATCTGAGCTCACTAAACTCTCCCAACTTTGTTTTGGTGTTTTCAAGACATTTCCTGAAATATAAAGTTAAGGAAATGCTGCAATCATTTTTACTTCTAGAGAAATCAGAGATTGACAGTGGAATGAGGCAACTTAATAATTAACACAGCTCCACAAGTCTTTTAGTGCAGAGAACTTCATCCATTTGGCATGTAGTCTGCTAAGCCTGTATTTTCTCTTATGGGAATGCAGAACAGGATGGGCATACTGTCAGAAGCAGTAAAATAACAAAGGTGGTTCCATTCCCTGTGATTACAGACACCCTGATTCCTGTCTCAGCCACTGCTTCCAGCACACTGCCAGAAACTGCACCAGAAACCCAAGGGGGGCAGCAGGTCACACCCACTGCAACCCCAGCACTCTGCTCTGAAACCCTCTGCTTTCTGTGTGGAACACTAGCCCAGCTTTCTTATGCTGATTTACAGAAATCTTTATGGGATTACTCCTCAGCATCAATATAAATGGTCACCTAATTAATGGCTAGTTCAGCATCCCCCTGTGACTGATGGAAAGCAGCTACTGCCCCTTGCAGAGAAACCAGACTTAATTCCCCAGCCTTTCCACATCTTATATTGATTCAGTTCTTCTGATTTCAATACTTTAACCAGCCTAGATTGCTCAGTATCTCTTACAGTGTAAGGAAGTGCCCCAGTGCTGCCTACATTGTGTAAGACCTAGCTGTGCCCTGGCTCATTACCAGGTTTAATTCTCCACATGAAATGAAACAGCAGCAGAATTCAGCTGGTGGATTGTGCTGGTAGTGAAGTTCAGCTGGGCTGTCTGGGGGGAAATGCTCCTGTGCACAACAGCAATGCTCACACATGGTGGAGTTTATCACATTCACACTGAAAACCAGCAGCATCATGGAGGACAATCACACACTTTTAAATAGCCTGAGGTTTTGTACCAGCCTGAAAAGAAAATACAAGAATCCATGAAAAATATGGGAAAATTGTGTCACCACTCTGTAGTATTTATTTAGCTTTCAGGCCTTCCCAGGTACAGACCTACTTCAGTGGATCAATTTTAATGCTGTTGCTGCAAAGCAAAGAGTGAAATTATCACTAAATTGAATTTATCAACTACTGCTTTTGACAGAACACATGTGGTTATGTGTCTCTGAGGTCACTGAGATCACATATGGTTATTCTTTCTAAATTAATCAGGTCTATAAACTGGAAAATTATAGATAAACTGATAAGAAAAAAAATAGCATCTTTCTTCTCTCCTTCCATATGTATACTGCAGGCAGAAAGACTAAGAGTTTGTATAAAGCCAAGCCTGTTTAATCAGTGTTTGGCTGTGGGCAGTTCCATGTTTCAGTAATATCCAGCTTCACAACATTGAGCACTTGCACAGTGCAAAAAGACTCAGCTGAGTGCACAGGTAGTTTTTGTTGTTCAAATAGTTTAATCTCCAAATGAATAATCTAATAAATACACTTAGATTTTGAGTTGAGTTGTTTTCCCATTGGATAAATACCTGATGTTTTAGTGGTTTAACAGAACTGGATTTCTAAACCAGGATGAAATCTTTTGCAGTGCACTTCAAACAAAGCATCAGCAGCATTAATCTGACCCTCCTAGAAATCATGGAGAACACTTCAGATAACCTCAAAGCATTGACTAAAAGTGTTGCAGTTTTTTTCAGTTTCATTGACAAGAAAATGATAATTTTTTACATTTGAGTACACACCAAGTAATCCAATGCAGACATGAGCTCATTTCTGTTCTTTCATCAGCTCACCCAGAATTTACACTTGTTTTTCTGCAAGTTTAGTTGGACTGAGTTTAATTACTTTTTTTTTGGCCCAGGCACTGGATATAGACTCAGGAAATATGGGTTTAAGTGCAACAAAACCTTATTTCTCTACTCTCCTAATAAGGGTAACATCAATTTACTTCGTGGGACTTAAGCAAGAAGAACCTCTCCAAGGCCTGGAGCACTGCTGGGCGTGTGCCCAGGGGAATCTGTGCCACACCTGAACTCTGCCACCCAAACCCTGAGCCCATGCTGCCAGCTCTGCTGGCACTGGAGCACAGGGGGTCTGAAATGTCAGCCCCAGACATAAAAGGTTGGATCAATTACTTTACAGAAACATAGCACCAGCCAAAATATTCACATTTCCACAGTCTGTGACTGCAGCCATTACCACAGCAATTACATTCCTCTGGAAGTGCTCATTTTACACTCACAAATGCTCACTTTAGACTGCATGACCTAACTTAAATCTGCATTTTCCAAGAGCATTATTCCTACTTTTCCCACATGCATTGATACTTAAAGCCAAATTTACAAAGATGTTTAGGGACTTAGAAGTAATAACTGGTACTTTGGCAGGTAGTTCAACACCATCAAAGCAGGCATGGGAATCATGAAGTACTTTTCCTGTATTTTTACATGTCTATGTATCATCATCCACTCTCAAACAGATCTAACACATATTCTGCTTGTGCAGAAACGTTCTTTGCAAAGTAAAATTCCCCTCTACAGAGGGGCTTTGAACCTCAGAATAAAATCACTGTGAAACAGATTTTAAAATGTCTCTTTGGGGAATATTCTGCAATTTTCCATCTCTAACAATGCATGGGGGTAAAAAAGGATCCTTAAAACTGGATGGGCACTGAACTTAGTGGCAGCAAAGATTATTGTCAAGCTTGTATCAAGCTTCACACAGGACAGAGCCTCTGCAGGACCTCCAAAGGCTTCTCTGCAGCAGAGAGGGGTTTTCTGGTGTTTTCCCCAAAACTGGGCAGCAAAGCCATCCCAGAAGAATGGCCATGAACCAACTTTACAAAGCAATCTGCACTTCATGGTAACTGCTCTTTATCATTTTCCAATCAACACTAGTTGGCTTCTAATTGATTTTATATGATGTCCCTTACCAGAAGTGAGAATATTGTGTTTACTAGGGCAGCACAAAGAGGGCAGGCCTATTCTTACTGCTGTATTTAATGCTGCTGCTAATCATGGAGATAAGACTGAAACAATTACAACAGCTAATTAAAGAACAATGTGGTTTTTGGCATCTTTTCTCAGACAGCACTACTGGGAATTCCTAACTCAGGCAAAGCAGGGATAATTAAAAATCGAGCTCTGGTTTCCCCTGCACTGGCAGCTGGATCACGCTGATTAAACTGCAAATAAAACACATGAAACCAACACTTTGTAGTGTATCCAATTTCACTTTAAAGGGTCTTTAAAACTGAATCATAAACAGAGAAACAGTGCACAACAAATTATTTAGCTGAAGCTGGATGTAGTCTTCACTGCAGTTGCTTCACAGTTGGCTGTGCCTGGCACAGAGCAGGGGACACTCATCCCTGCAGAGCCACTTGAGCCATCCATGGCCCTGCCCAGCACTGTCCAAACATCACACTAGAAGCCACTGAGCTCAGACAAACACCAGCACAGGAATTTGGAAGACCCCAGTGGAAAATGCAGAGCTGCACCCAGTGACACCTCAGGTCGCTCTGAAGAGCAGGACAGGGCTAAAACTCTTCCATGAGACTCTGGAGGAGCTGCTGAAGAGCAGCTGCTTTATCACAGCTGCGAGTTCCAGACAAACTTCCAGAAATGTAAGGAGAATGATGCTTTGTCCACGATTATCTGGTGTTTTCTGTGAGACAGCACCTACAGAAGAGCAGTTGGAGCATCCCTCTGTCCTGCTCAGACCTCAGCATCCCCTGGGTCAGTGTGCAGCCACCCAGACTCACACAGCCGAACTTTGTAATGATGATAATAAAAATAATCATGCTTATTCTTGGCTAGCCTTTGCCTTTTGAGTCACACAAGAGCAGTAAGAACACAAACCCTAAGAATAAGACATGAAAGGTGATGCAAAACCACCAAATTACTTGCCTTAAGCTTGTTTGGGTGTTTAAAAATCTGTCTGAAGGTTCTCACTGTGCTCTCTGGACAAGTATTTAATGCTTTGTTAAATAACAAGGGGATCCTGTAAAAAAATTTTAACTAATGTCAAGAAATTTTGTATTCATGCCTCAGTATTAACTTATTTTCAGTGATCCCACTAGCTGGGCATACCTTATATGAATTTGATAGTGGTACAGCTCAGCTACACCAAGCCTATAAACCAGCAAGAGCTGCACATTCCTTCAGAAGCACAACTATTTTTAGCTTTACATATTAAGTAAATATATTTAACAGCAACAAATAGTAATAAAAAGCAGGGAGGCTGCACTTGGCACCTGAAATACTTGCACTAAAGCAAAGTGCTTAAGGGACAGGGTGCTGATGCCAGCAGATGCAGATGAAGGCATATAACTCAGGGGAAGTTTTCTAAAACAAGGCCTTTTCAATTTTTGGTAAGTATTTGAGAGTTTGGGCTACAGGACAGAAAATCTGCAACAGAAAAGAATTAGAGACCAAAAGGAGAAATGCACGTTTTCTACCTCCCTGCATATGGTGCACAGATTATGCAGCAGTCCTGCTTCAGCCACATGTCATGGGAACACTTTGGAAGGCTGGCTCAGAGTTAATTAAGAATAAAATTATGCTAAAGGTCCTTGTGGAGAAAGCCCAGTTAGCACAGCAGTACTTCAGAGGAAAGGCTCAGCTGCTCAAGGAACAGCCAGCCTGGGCACACGGGGTGTCACTGGGCTGGTTTGGTGAGGAACAGCAGAGCAGGGAGCATCTCCCTTGTGCCCTGAGCCAGGGCAGCCCTGGGCACACAGCTGGGCACACAGCTGGGCACTGCTCTGCCCTGTGCCAGCTGTGGCTGCAGGGACACAGGGACACCCAGAACAGTCACAGCCCTGCCTGTGCCCTGAGCCAGGGCAGCCCTGGGCACACAGCTGGGCACTGCTGTGCCAGCTCTGGGTGCAGGGACACTGAGAACAGTCACAGCCCTGGGCACACAGCTGGGCACACAGCTGCCCCAACAATGATCCTGCACACAGTCAGCCCAGGCCAAAACTCTGAAGAAAGCCCCAGCTCTACAGGACAGATGGTCCCCACCAGCTCACAGCCCTGCCTAGCACATGAAACCACACACAAGCCACAGTGACATGGTCCCCACAGCCAGCCCCAGCCCCAACAGCCCACAGTTCCCACACACAGCCAAGCACACAGTTAAGACAGCTCTGCCCCTGTGCCAGCTCTGGGTGCAGGGACACAGGGACACCCAGAACAGTCACAGCCCTGGGCACACAGCTGGGCACTGCTGTGCCCTGTGCCAGCTCTGGGTGCAGGGACACTCAGAACAGTCACAGCCCTGGGCACACAGCTGGGCACTGCTCTGCCCTGTGCCAGCTCTGGGTACAGGGACACAGGGACACTCAGCCCTGGGCACACAGCTGGGCACACAGCTGGGCACTGCTCTGCCCTCTACCAGCTCTGGGTACAGGGACACTCAGAACAGTCACAGCCCTGCCTGTGCTCAGTGTATGGATCTGGTGACATTTGCAAAGCTCTCAGAGGATTTCCAAACCTAAACTCTGGAGACCTCAGATTCCACTGAGGCTTCACATCTCTTTCACCCACAGTCAGCCTGAACTGCCACCTTTTATTCTTGCATTTTTGCATTTCCCTCCACTTCATTAAACTTATTTACCTAAGACAAACCTCAAAAATAACTTCAGCAGCCTGGATTACCTAGAAATCAATGGCAGCAAGCAGTAAAAGGTGACATCACCCTGACAAAGGGCTGCTGAAAACCAGTAACAGGAGAGAAGAACCAAAAATCCAAAAAAATAAACTTAGTGGCCTGGCTGGAGACTTGCAGTGTGGTCCTGAAGGTTTCTCCTCCACCTGATCAAAGAGTGACTGATAACAACAGAGCTGATTCCATTTTTGTTCAGCCTCTTGCTCAGATGCACATATGCTTTCACTACAAGGGACACAAGATACTCTTTATTTTCAGCTATTTGTTATTTCCCATTACTTTTGTTAATCTCTGGTAACACAAAACAGAAGTTTATATGGGAGAAGCAGCTTCCATATTTTTCTCTGAAATTACAAGTTTGTTCTCAATCCCTGAGATGATATCTCATGGTTAAATGAAATTCTGGCAAAGAGAAACAAAGCACTTCACAGCTATCCTTCTCCATCTAGTACCATTATGTCTTTATATACCTGTGTAAAAGCAAGCTATGCAAATTTTCCTAAAAATAATGATGGGTAGTGTAATTGTTCTTTCTAGGCTATGTTCCAAAACCAATTTTAAAACTCGAAAAAAACATGACAGTGGGATAGCTGGAAAAAAAATTCTTCATTTTTTACTTAATAATAAATGTTTGAAGGGATCACAGCATTTTATAAGGTCATGTGTAACACCAGTTATGACACCACAGTAATGCATTATTAAGTGCCAGCAAAGAATATAAATCCTTGTAATGTACATGGGTAAAATGTAGTTTAATTCTTATTATCCTTTGGCTTTGACTCAAAGTTCCTGCTGAGCATTAAAATGTTTAGAGGATGCAAATTCCCTGAGATGCTTTAATTAAAGCTGCAGTGTAAGACTTTGCCTCTGGCTGTTGGTCCCAGTACCTGGCACTTCCATTTCCAGAGCTCCCACTCACCAGGCTGCACTGGGCCCCCCAGTGAATTTCTGGGCATTCCTGGCACTGCTCAGGCTGGTCAGAATGCTGCTTTGGGCACACATTCCATCCTTGCCACTGCATGCCTGAGGTTTATCAGAAAAAATATGACAACTGGGGGACTGGAAAATAAAATTCCTGCTCTAACATCTCCTTTTTTAACAAGGAATTTCTCTGGGGGACCACATGGATGTTTAAGAGCAGGAGTTTGCAGCACACATTTCCACTATGCTCCAAAGACTGGTAAAGAAAAGACTTCTGGAATTTACCTGGTGACTGCCATAATTCTCTCCTGCAGGAGGGAGAACCCCTGAACCTCTAGGATTTCCCTGGCATGTACATGCATAACACAGCACTGGGCTTAAGGAGAATCTTCTGCTCACCTTTTATGAAAATATCAAAAGACATTGCTTTGATTTGAAGTGAAAAACCACCTCAAACCTCTAAACCCTACAACTGCCAAGAAAAGCTTTTCCTACTCAGCTCTGTGGGACTCCCATTCACAGGCAAGTCTGGCAAACACCCCTCAGCATTTTCAGGAATTTCACTGTGTCTCTGCACACATTTGCATGCCTGTGACTGTGACCAGCCTAATGGATCCTTCTCCCCCACTGAATGCTGAAACATTTGAAATGCAGCTGCTCACAGGTGTTGACTCAAAATGCATCCTGGAAATTCACTGCCTTTCAGCATTGCTGCCAATAAATTATTTAAAAGCCTATTAAGACAACAAAAGCCAATTCACTGAAATTAGAAGCAAATATTTTTGCATCAAGGCCCAGAATTGGGGAAACACTTAAACAGCACCTTCAACCCAAAGCCAGTGAGCATTCACATTGATGCAGCTGCCTGACTTGCAAGTCCTGTGTTTCACTGAGTAAGGGCTATTACTCAGCTCTGCAAATTACTTTCTCTTGTGGAAACATACAGTTATTCAAGATTTCAAAATATCTAGCAAAACCAACAGTTTCATAAGTAGGAAAACAAGCCTGATTTCATTCTAAGTCCTATAATTTTGAATCTGGATAGAAAAAGCAAATAGTACTGACAGAATTCAGCCTCCACTGTATTTTTTCAGACACCAAAACACTCAAGTTTTTCAGATACACACAGTATCACAAAGGCAGACAATAATGGAAATAAGGGCATCCAGAAAGTGTTTTACTTCAGGCAGCATATTTACAAATATTACTGGAACAAAATTAACTGCCACAGAGGGAACAGAGACATTAGGCACAAGGCATCCCAGCTTGAAAACCATCCAGAAAATGGGACACATCAAACTAGAAGTTAAATTCTAATTAAGAACATGAAACCTAGGAGGAAAAGCATGTGCTTGCATCATGAGGTGATAAGGGAGAGAAGGAAAATCTGAGGAGGAAGAGGGATACTTAGAGAAACAGTAAACACAGAGAGAAACAATAAACCTTCTTTTGGGAACTGAGCATCCCTGCCAGACAGCAGATGTGTCTGGCACACACCTTGCCAGACAGGCAAGCCCTGCTGGCCCTCTACAGTCTGAATTTCCCAGGATGACCTTCCCCACTTTTCTAATTCTGCATTTTCATGACCAGCTGAGATGGTGGGAGCAAGGGGCAGGAGAGGGAAAATGAAAATTACCACTGATCCTTGACTGACTGCAATGCCCACTCTCCCACTCAACAAATGGATGAATGGCAGTTTTTGAATTATGCCAACATTTGGATTGGAGTTGGATGGAGCCCACAGGCTCAGACAGCTGTTTCAGGAGCTTTTTCAAGGAAATCATGCTTTTGAAAATACACAACCTAATCCTGGAGTTGGATGGATTAGCTCAAGATGTAGGACTGTCTACTGTGGAAAGCCATTTAAGCTAAAACAGAGCAAGAATTCACCTTGGACCAACAATTCTTGATGAACTTCCTTTGCTGGCAAGCTTAGTGTAAACTAGGCACTATGCCAAAGCCTCCCAATGCACTCTGGAGCAAATGCAATCTGAAATGATGCTCTCATGTGAACAGCATGGACTTCAGGGTGAATTTCCAGGTAATGGTCAGAAGTGGCACAGACCACAGAGACAGAAAGGGACTCCTGCACAGGGTGACACAAGAAATCTGGAGCAGGGACCTGTGCATCTTTAAACTTGGGCTCCACATCAGAATTTAAAGACAAGATTAAAAAATCAAGAGTTTTATGCATGTCAGTTTTGAAAGGCTGGGCCATAAAGAACACAAAGCTACTCAACAAGAGAAAAAAAAAGGAAATGTGAAGAAAGGCAATGACCCCCATTTACACAACATTTCTGTGTTTTCATAGGCAGAAAGGAACAGCCAGCACACCTTGAGGAAAGGTTCCCAAGAGGCTGACTTGGTGCCTCATTGTTATTTAAACTGCATTTTGCTTTCTTGCCCTTCAAAGAATCAACAAAGCAGCAGTTAATCAAGACTAACTTTTTGACCTCTGTAAGACCCTGTGTTCAGCTAGCAAGCACTGGGATAACAGTGCCAACACAAGTTCAAAGCTGAGCTGCCAGAAAGGTGCTCTGTAAACAGAGATCAAACATTGCTCGTTTCCTGCTCACTAAAAACCAAACACTGCTGAAGACCACAACCAAATTAGCATCTAGATAATTTGTAAATAATTAAATTAGTGTCATTTTATAAGCTCTTCTAATATCATGATTTAATTATCAGCATTTATTAAAAATATTTTTGCTTGCTGTACGTAAACACAAGCATTAGAAGACAGCTGAGCAATTAGAAATGTAGGTGACATTTACTGCATAGGATAAAGCACAATTAAATGCTAAAAGATACAGGAACAAAGAAATAACAATAATTTTTTCTGGTTCCTGTGGAGTCATGGAATAACACATGTAATAAATTGCATTATGCAGAAGCAGCAAGATGAAAACTATTTCAGGTTTACAACTGTTTTACAGCTGAGTAGAGCAAGGAGCTCATCAAACCTGCTTGTGGCAAAACCTTTCTTGGAAGCTCCACTTCCAGCTTGGCCTTACAAATTATTAACCCATTCCCAATGGCAGAGCTGGCACTTGCTACCCAACAGAAGCCAGCACCACGGGCTCCCAGCCATGATTTCAGTATCAAAACTGATTTTTTTTCTCCAGTTTAGCAGCACAAATGAAGTAGAGAAGCAGTCGTGGGTCGGGATAGACGGTGGTCAGGGACAAAACTCATGTGCTCTGTATAAGCTAAAAGTTCCTGTTACATTTATTGAAAAAGCAAAAGTGCACAGAGTCCTGCTGAGTGTTGCCAGCTGCAGCACAGAGCAGGACAGGGAGTGAGAGGGGGTTAGAGAAAGAGCAAAGGGATGAGAGGGTGAGGGGGTGAGAAAAAAGGGGAGGGAGTAAGAGGAAGAGGCAAGAGAAGTAAGAGAGGAGCAAGAAAGCGATTTCCCATTTACAATACAATAAATTTTCTTCTGTAATAAATATTCTAATTCCCACTAACCAATGTAATACAAGATACAAATTTTATAGCATTTACATACAGCCTATAAAAATCCTTACATTACCGTAGTATGTTATACTTTAAACTCCTAAAAACTACTCTTTGGACCCTAACAAAAATGTCTTTAACCTTCAAACCTACTATCTAAAGGCATTGTTCTATCAAAAGAAAATTACCCCTAGCTGGCTATCCCATTGTTTCATGGTAATTCAGTAACTAAGGCTTGGCATTTCAAAAGTAGCTTCCATTTCAATTTTGTTCATAGTTTCAAAATCTAAGCATTCATATTTGTAAGGTTTCCCTGCTTCATCTTCCCCAACAAGGGACAGCTTGGCTGGAGGCACCCTGGCCCTGCCCAGGGCTGTGCTGCTCCGACAGGCACAGCTCTCACCTCGGTGTCTTTGCTGCGTGGCAGATTTTGCTAATCCTGTTCTGAGGCTGACAGCTCTCTGCACACACAGTGCACTGAGCTCAGGCAGAAATGCAGCTCTGTCTGGAGCCCTGAAAGCCAAGCCTCAAACTGAGATGCTCTGTTGGTTCCTGGACTGTTGGGGAAATGTAACAGGAAAGCCTCAGTTACTGAATTCCCATGAAACAACAGGATGGCCCCTGAAGGCAATCCCCTCCTGACAGAACAATGCCCTCTGCCAGAGAGCAACTCCAAAGGGCACAGAGAGACTTGCCAGGGTCCCAAGATTAGATCTTAGAGTTTAAAATGTGACACACTATGCTAATGTATAGATTTCTATAGGCTGTATGTAAATGCTATAGAATTTGTATCTTGTATTACATTGGTTAGTGGAAATTAGAATATTCATCATGGAAGAAGATTTATTTTATTGTATTGTTTCCTTCTCTCTTCTCCCTCCTCTCTTCTTTCTTTCTCTCTCTCTCTCTACCACCCCTCCCTTTACCTCTCTCTTCTTGCCCTCTTCTCCCTCTTCTCTCTCTCTCCCCTTTTCTCTCTTTTGTCCTGCTCTGGGAGTCCCCCACCATCTACCCCGACACAAAGAGCCCCACACTGCACACAGCTTCCAACTGCTCCCTGCTCCTGCAGCTTACCCAGTGCCTGCCTGGGAGTCTGTGGGAGCCCAGGGTGCACCCCTGGCCTCCCTGGGGGTCTCAAAATCCCCCTGGCAAGGGTCTCAAAGACCCCTGAGTGAGACCCTGGTGTCTCAGGCACTGAATCCAAACCCCTGAGAGAAATTACCAACACAGAGGGAATGGAAACAAGCCACCAAAATTAGTAAAGTGTAAATTAGGTTGTTAGAACGTAGATAAATAGACTTTTGGGATGTTTGTGATAAGGGACACGTGGCCAAGATGGAGAATTTGGGGTGTGGATACCTCTTCCTCCTTCTTCTCCTGCCATCCGTGCTGGGTGACATGCTGGCACTTTAGATTGGATGGGGTCAGAGCTGGACTGTTTAACAAGACTGGATTGTATTGGAAAATTGTTATAAACATTTAGCAGGTAATTCAGACTATATGAGATCAGCCCTGCCCTCAGCAGGCAGATTCCATTCCTGAGACAAGGAACAATCAACAACCCTTGGAGCCTTTGAAAAACTGTCTGCTGCAATCTCTCATGGGCAGCTTTGGGAAAAATCAGGATTTACACCACTGCATGTCCTGCTGAGGTGATCTCAGGGCTAAGGAGACTCCTGGGTGGTGACAGGAATGCAGCTGGCAGGGGTGCAGGCTGCTGTGTGGCTGGCAAGGATGGCTCACAGCCAGGGCTGTCCCTGCAATGCCACAAAAAGTGCTGAAGGGCAGGGGGAGCAGCTGGTGCATGTGGGAAATGCCATTTCCATGGCAAAATCACCTGTTTGGACTGGGCCAGAACAGGATTTTTCAGCCATGGAAAGGATACTGAACCACACACTTCCCACCAGTACTAACAAGGGGCCAAACCAGCAAGTCAAAATTTTGGTTTCTTTTTCCTGAAGAGGAAATACAGGGAATATTTCAAGTAACCCAAGATTATTAGCTTCCTTCCATAATTTCCCATGGAAACCTGTTTTCAGACAAATTTTATCACTTCCACAAACGTCCAGCTAGCAGCTTTGGGAGTGAGAGATTGCCCACTGCCTCAGCAGGGACATCAAGTGTGGCAATAAACACTGCTGTAAGGCAAGACAACCAAACATTTGTGTCTTTTTCTTTTCAATCTTGCTTTGTGTGATCTGTGCAGCAGCTCAGGCAGGTGAGGAAAAGAATCTGCTGCATAACTCATCCCACCTCTGTTGGGACAACTGCTCCAGGAGTTGGTTTTCCTTGTGCTGGGGGCTCCAGGAGCCAGGGAGAGGCAATTACAGAAACAGACACAACTCCCAGTGTGTTACATGCAAGTGGGCACAGCCACTTCAAAGCTGCCCTGGCTGCAAAATTATTGTAACTAGATCTGGGAAGTGCTGCATGTAAAACACAGCTGGGCACGTCTATATTTATCCAATTATTATCTGATTGTTTGTAAGAAATTCTTGGTGCATTTTTGTTTTCTGTGCTGTGCCTCTCCATCCCAGTAATGGAATTAACATTTTAAATCACTTGGCTATATAATAATACATAATCACTTTGTCACTGAGGCTTACTCCCAGCATAACCTGAGGAAAATTGCAGGAGTGTGTGTGGAAAAAAAAGCAGCATCACAAAAGCCTTTTCAGTTGTGTTCAGCTGCAGCTATTACAGAAAATGAAACAACACACAAACAGACCCCACGTGTCAGCAGAATTTCAAACCAAGCCCAAGGTAAAATACATCCCAGATAGTTTTCAAGAAATGCTGTGCAGAGAACACCCCACAGAGGGTGAAGTGAACGAGGTCACCTGCACACAGGTTCTTGTGCTACCTGCTGCAGCAGTCAGCTCCCATTTTCCTCCCTGTGCCTGCCATTCAGCTTGCTCTGCAGTGTCACCAGGAGGTGACACATGGGGACCACCCAGCACACACAGCAACAGCTGAGCTCCTCCTGTTTGGATGTTCTGACAGCAAGTGACAGGAAAAAAGGAGCAGCACTGAAATCCTTTACAGCCCTCACTCCACCATGGCAGCTGTCACAAACACACTGTATTTGCACTTGGTGAGAAATGCAGTACTTCTGTACTCCTAGACACATTTATCAGAACCACTTCTACAGGTATTTCACTTCAAGAAATGAGACAGATACTCAAGCATTCAATTAGTCTCCAAATATTTTTGTTAGCACAATTGTCTGTTTGCTTAAATAGAGCTCTAAGGCACATCTTTTCTCATAACAATCAGCCAGACCTCATCAAATATCAATTATCAAATATTAATATTTTGGCTTTATCTCCACTACCATTACTCTGAAAAAATGAAGATTTTTCCTTTTCTGTGATGCCATTTGAAGGACAGAGTGTGACAGCATAGAAACAGAATCAGAATGATATTTTGGGTTCTGAGAGGAATTGATTAATATAATTTAGGTTTCTCATAATTTGTGTATCTTCCCTTTTGCCAGTTTGCCCTACACAATAAAAACAGGCAAGCACAGAACTCAATCTACTTTCCTTCACCAAACTTAACTATTGCTGCTAAGCACTTTGAATGCAGCATAAATTAAAAAGGGTACTGCTGGGAAATATCACAATTTATTTAAGTTTTTAAATCATAGCTTGTAAATGTAAGGCTTTGGGTAGGTGCACTGCTAAAAATATTCATAATTAAAGACAATTGCATAAGAACACCCCCTGTTCCTGAAGCTTCATCATGCTTGAATGGACTTAGGGACAATTAGAAACTTGCACATTTATAGAAAAGACTAAAAACCATGCTGGAAATATCAAACACCCTGCAAAGAACAAGGAAAAGGAATTCCATGATTAGACAGCAGCTAGGGCACTGTGAGCTGACAGGGCTTCTTCTTCCTACATAAATTAGAAAGCTTTATGTAAGCTTTTTGTTTTAAACTTGATTTTTAAAAGAGGTCTAATATAAAATTCAAGCTTCCCAGCATTGGAAGAACATTTCCAACACAATGTGTAGTATTCTCATGTTGCACAGAACTCCACTGGCCTCCAATGCCAGATTTCTCAGTTTGTCCAGAGCCATTCAGTGGCAATGGCTGAATCCTGTGGGAGCCCAGAGCAGTCCTCTGGCCTCCTGGGGGTCTCAAAACCCCCTGGCAAGGGTCTCAAAGACCCCTGAGTGAGACCCTGGTGTCTTAGGCACTGAATTCACACCCCTGGGAGAAATTACCAACACAGAGGGAATGGAAACAAGCCACCAAAATTAGTAAAGTGTAAATTAGGTTGTTGGAACGTAGATAAATAGACTTTTGGGAATGTTTGTGATAAGGGACACGTGGCCAAGATGGAGAATTTGGGGTGTGGATACCTCTTCCTCCTTCTTCTCCTGCCATCCATGCTGGGTGACATGCTGGCACTTTAGATTGGATGGGGTCAGAGCTGGACTGTTTAACAAGACTGGATTGTATTGGAAAGGTGTTATAAACATTCAGCAGGTAATTCAGACTGTGTGAGATCAGCCCTGCCCTCAGCAGGCAGATTCCATCCTGGGTGCTGGACAGACACTGTGAGCCAGGCAGAGAGTGCCTGAGACAAGGAACAATCAACAATCCTTGGAGCCTCTGAAAAACTGTCTGCTGCAATCTCTCATGGGCAGCTTTGGGAAAATCAGGATTTACACCACAGCATGTCCTGCTGAGGTGAGCTCAGGTCTGACACCTCGGGTTCTGACATTTGGCGTCCCTGGGTGGGCAGAGACAAATCCCACACAAGGACTGCAGGTAACAGAAGTTACACAGGCTGTGCAAGAGAAGCCAAACCTTCCCAAAATATTGCATGAGATTGTACCTCAGCATCTCCAATGCAAATAACAGCCTGCTGGACTGACTGGGTATTTTCCACCCCTACCCAAAAGGGACCCACTCAGCAGATGCATTTGAAGGTTCATTCTCCTAATAATACCTCAGCTCTCTCCTATGTGATTTAACAATGGGGACATTTCTAGCCACTGTGTTTCTGAACTTATCTCTGCCAAAATCAGTGTATCTGATTATTAGACAACAGCAGCTCAGCAATTCCATTGCAGTGGATGCTTCTATGGGGATTGCTTTATGAAGACTTCAGAGGGAAAGCTCATGAATCCTACTTTTATATTCATGCTCCTCAGCAGGAAGGAAAACATGCTGTTTCCTCTTCACTTTGACAGCTGAGTGCAAAATCCTCAATTATCATGTGCACAGCCACAGGGAATTGCAGCATTTTCCCCAGTGGCCATGTCCCCTTCCACAGGTCAGCTCTTTACTTTCCTTGGCACATCATGAACTGGCATGGATCCCTCCCCACCCCCCAAACTAACGCTCTGGGAGAAAAATATTTATCTGAATTCTGAAAAGCAATCACCCTGGAAGTTTCCTTTATCTTCACAACAGGATTTTATGAAAGACTCCATGCTTGTGGTGTTACCAATCACAATTACCTTGTCACAAAAGCTGCAAGACATTCTTTGCCTACAAGCTCCAAGCTTCCTGGATTCATGGGGTTTTTGCACTGATATTTACTTCAACTGAAAAAATCCCTTCATCTTAAGAGTTTGCTCAGCTTCTCTTTGTGTGATGGTGCAGGCAAACATGCCTGACCCCTCCCAAAGAATCCTGGTGTGACTTTACTGTTTGATAAAGGATGAACACCTCAAGGATGCTCAGGGGTGTCTGGTTTTGGCATTAACCCACAGTGAGATTAGAGATAGGAAATGGGAGGCTTGTTTTTAAAATGGTTTTTTTTCCAATTAAGACCAAGTTTCTGGGTTTTACCCCAGATGAGAATCATCTGCAACACACTGCAAATTAAGTTGCCACTCCCTTGAACATAAGTGATTAGGTAGTTGTTAATCTGCTGCACCAAATTTATAAATTACATTATTCAGGCCTTTCACACACCATTTAACATGAGAAAAGCTGAAGAATAGCTGTTTGTGAGCTATATAATCACACTTGAGGGAAAGAAAATCAGACCAGGAAGAATAGGAACTTATCTGAGTGTATCAAGTAGTGACAGAGTCCCAGCACAGGTAAGGTATGAGTGAATCACACTGATCCCCACTATTCTGCCATGGAATTAGTACAGTGTGCTTTGGCAGGTCCCATTTGAACAAACTGCTTCAATACACCTCTAAAAGAGAGAACATGAGGGAACTGTGCATCTTTTCTTTGGAAAAATATCAGGGAGAACTTGCTTAGCTCACAAGTCACTACTTTCCCCTGTTCATTTGCACACAAACCAGAATATATCTTTCTCTGGGAGTTCAAAGAGATCTGCTGAAGCTGGGCACATTGGAAGAGTACCCACTCTCTCATCAGGAGGTCACTTGCAGCCAAACCTGTAAAATTTTCAACAGCTTGCATGGCTGATTGAAAGATCAGGGAAAGGAGGGGAAATTGTATCACAAATTCATGAGAAGGGCTCCAGAGCACAGCACGGGTTTGAAATGTCAACGTTCAAAATTGAAAATACCAACCAAACCAAGGCAAGACAGGAAACCAGAAGGCAGTGGAGAAAAACTCTCAAATGAGATGATTCATGCCAGGACTGTGCAGGAAACCACCCAGCAGAGAAGCTGCTCACTCCACCCAAGTGAAGGCAGTGCTCTGCTCCCATCTGGCCCCAAAGAAAAAGGAGAATAAAGCATGCAGGAAACTTCTGCAAATGTGAAGATTCTTTACTAACCAGAGGAGCTAACCTTCTGTTCAAGTCTGTAAAATGTTAACACTGCTGATATTATTCTTCTCAAAGTGCTTTTAACCAGCAGAGAAAACAGAGACACAGCTAAGACTGCTAATTCCTTAGTCAGGATGTAAACCATAAACTTCCACTGTTAATCTGAATGCTTTTGAACACTTCAGGTAAAGAGAAATACATCCCTAGAAAGAAAAGTTGCACCCAGACCTTCAGCCTGAGAGTTTTCCAGAAGTTTTCCACCTCTCACAGAACAGACAGTCTGTTCCCTCCCCACTCAGGACACCTTCTGCTCTGGTCCTGCAAGGGAGCAGCCCCCAGTCTGCAACACTCTGGGACAGAAGTGCATTGCCTGTAAGAAGTTTTGACTCTCCTCATCCATTTCAACACCAGAAGTCAGCTTTCTACAGAAAACAGATTCAGAAGCAGATGTGCCTTTCAGTAACACTGAAAGAAATATCAATACATGGAGGATACACTTAATTTCTACCTTTATTATTCATTAAACCGGGCATCTGTGCCTTCCCTGAGCCCAACAACACTAAGGTCCCTTGAAAATACAGAAACTTTGGGCCTGGCAGTCTTGGGGAGAGTCTTAGCAAGGAGGCAATGGGCCAGAAGAGGGAATGGCATGCAGGTCAGGGGCTGCAGGCTGGCAGGATAAGGAGGAGGCACCTCCTCAGCCATAGTAACAGCAGCTGGAGCATTCCACCAGCTGGAGATGATGATCCTGTCACTTCCTTTCCAAATGAAAAGTTCTCTTGCTCATACTCACATGTGCATTCTCCCCTAGCACCTTCACTAACACAAACTCATGTTCTTACACTGCTTTAAGTCAGTAATAAAGTAAGTGTTCATCATTACTGTGTATTTCTAGTTCTACACCATGCACAGATCAGTACTTTACTACATAAACTGTGTTTTGATAGCACTGTATAATGCCACTGTGTTTAACAAACTCTGTGTGATCCTTCCTTGCCAGTTTTGACTCACAAGGACTTGGCTCTGAAGTGAGGTCCATAAAATAGATGTACTATGCTTGTTGAAACAAATAACAAAACAGTCAAAAGCTTTCCCCAGAGAAAGGCAGCAGAAGACAAAGGTAGAAATATTTATGCAGTCACTCAGGGGCATTGGAAATGTGTTCTGAATAAACACTCATCTTCAGTATGCAAGCTCCATAGCCCTTGCTGTCTCCCAGAGATCAGCAAGAATGGAAATCAATGATGCTGCCTTGTTAGAAAACACAAATCAAAGCATCAGTGACTTTGTAAAATCTCTTCTGTCACTTTGACCTTCTGGTGCCAGGCAGCTCCACAGATTCATTACTGTTCATTGTAATGTCTAAAGAAAAAATCAGCAGCACAAATGTTTGAGAATAACATCAGCAGCAGGAACAGGGAAAGGCTGGGGAGCAGAACACACAAAGAGAAATGAGAACACCATGAAAGGATGCTCACTCTGCCTGAGGACTGGGTCCTCTCTTCCAGCACACACAAGTCAGTCCTGCTGCTGTCCAGCTTTGTGCCAGGCCCCTCCTCACATCCTGCAGGACTCTGCACCTCTCCCTGGCCAGCCAGGCACACCAGGAGCTACTGCTACACCTGCACCTCTGCAGGGACACTAACAGGGCAAACACCATCCACAGGGTGGGCAGCACCAGCCCAGCCCTCTCCTCCAGAGGATCTCTTTGCAGAAAGAAGTGGGATGGGGGGTGGTACTAACCTGAGTCTCCAAGCTGGTGTAGGGACTAGGAGGTTCAATCTACAAAGAGAGCAGACAGAAACAGCCATTACTCTGGAATAGTGGAAAAGAAGGTGCTCTGAGCTGTCATTGGTCTAAGGCAGTGATACCAGGGACAAACACACCCACTTGAACAAGGATGGCAGGATTATCTTCTTATTTTCTTTAAAGATTTACCACCTTTGCCTGACATTTGGAAATCACACAGCACTTTCAGAATCTCTACAATATTTGGATGAGCAAAAAAAGCTGCAGGAACAGGAGTATACCATGTGCAGGCCCTCACATCTTTGATTTGATGCTCTTTTACAATTCTTAGATTACAGCTGACTGGTTTTAGATCAGACTAGTACTTGACTGGTGCTCCTGTAACTTCAAGGCATTGAGACCTTATAAGAAAGTTGATCAAGACTTGATGGTGAAAGGGTTGGCCACACCCCTGGTGGTTATTTTGTTTTCCATTAAGTTTCTTCCTAATGAATGCTTCTCTCCAGTTCTGCACATTATAATGCAAGTGCACTGCACATTTTCTGCAGCCTGGCATCTTCCTTGGTGTCAAAATCTGAACTCTTGGCTTAGCTTGGCCACAGGATTCAAAGCTCATTAAAGAACTTCTAAACACAAAAGCACCAAATCATCTATTTAGTCTGTTAATTAAAAGGTTAGCAAGAGATAACATCCCTGTAGGAAACTCCATCATTAGTGTTCTGGGATTAGCACTCAAGCAAAATCTTTAAAAGTATAAGGAGCATTTAAAGCCTCAGTCCTGCTGGTCCAAGCATTACTCTGCAAGGTCTTCCTTCCCACATCCTGTTTAATTGGAAAGCCTAATAGAGCAAAACCAGGTCAATGGTGCTCTCTCCTCAATCCATCACATTTGTCTCAATTAGACACTTTCAGTTTAGAAAATTCTTGTCTATCAGATTATCAGGCTCCTGAGACTAATTTTGAGTTTTGAGCCATTGTGATTCTCACTTAAGGGCTAAATCACAGAAAAGAATGGGAAAAAAAAAGTGGGCTTCTCCAAGTTTCTTCAAGAAACTATGTATTCCTTTTACCTTTCATTGTGCCTATAAAGCAGCTTTTGTTTTAACAATCACCATAAATATACTAATGAAAAAACAAGCCATCAACCCAGGGAAAAAAAGGTTAAGGAGGAAATTAGCCTTGAAAGCCTTGACACACCTTTCCTCCACTCAGCAAGTGATGGGTCAGGCAGCAGAGTGTGCACAGGTGAAAAACCCATGATTACCTCTGTCACTCTGCTAAAAGAACAGGCTGGTGCAAGGTTACCTTTAACACCAGAGTACCACCATGGCACATGCAGCAGACATCATCTGACAACTGGCACCAAGACTGGAAAGAAACTGAGAAACCTCAATGAAATCCAAATATGTCATCAGCTAAGCTAGAGGAGGAAAAAAAAAAATCATCTGAAGGTGAGAGATGATGTGAGAGGACTCCTGTCCTTGGGCTGCCTTACTCCAAAACAAACACTCACAGCTCTCCTTGTACACTCAGCTGGGATAAACTCATCCCTTTTGCAGCTGGACTCTTGAGCAATGCAAGTTTGGGTCCCAACATTGTGCTCCATTGTCCCACTCACAGTTATATCAGAGCAGGAGGATCACAACACTAGCAGGTGTGTGGGGCAGATAGAATACAAAGTGTGTTTATAAAAAGCTAAACACTAACAAAGAGCAGCTCAGCTGCACAGGCTCCCCTTTGGGAGATCATCTGGATTTTCTCAGTCAGTGCCAATTTGACTACAGACAAAAGCTTTCTCAACATGCACTGTTCACTTCCAAATGACAATATTTCCATAAGAGGAAGCAGCTACTGTATGTATAAAACATCCTGGAAAGATCTGGGGATTCTGAAACAGATAAGGCTTCAGACTACTTAAAACCCAGACAAACTCAGTCCAAGACTTCCTGAATAGAACGATTTCTTATGTTAATTACTGATTTCTAAAGCTTCCTGCAGCAATGAAAGCTGCAAATACAAACCAGGTTTTGAATGGCATTATTTCACCACACATCAGCGTGGGCCTGTGCTCTGCAGCTTTTCCTGTTTATTTCCCCCTCACTTGGCTGTGGGGAGTTGTATTCACTCGTGCAGCACTGCAAGGGAGACTGTTTTGCCCCATCATTAGAACACCTCAAATGGCACATTCACTTACAATTATCTGAGAAAAAAACCTGAAGTTTGGCTTTTATGGGCAAAAGTATGAAGAATCCAGGTTAACTCCTTTCCCAGCTCACACTTTTTGCACAACTGCTAGAGGTGGTGATAGGGAAAAACCCAAACCTTTCTCCCTCTCCCAGCTGCAGTTCACACAGTACAGCATTGCTGCTCTCAGCCTGCACTCCCTCCACTGCTGTGGAACAGAGATGTGGCTGGGCTGTCTCTGGATGCCACCTCTGCCTGGCACAGAGGTGTTTTCCTCTCACCCCATTCCCAAATGCCACTGTTCTTTCCTGCTTCACTCCTGCACTTACAGGTGCCACACTCAGGACAGCTCTTGGAGCCAACCTGAGAGTCCCCAAAACACAGCTGCAGAGAATACATCCCCAATTCTCCTCTCCAAGCAAGGCAATAAGGAAGCTGAGGAGGGAGAACATAAATACAGCCAAATTTGATTTTTCAACAGCAAAAAATAGTTTTAAAACTCAAGTCAGAAAGACTTCCACTGCTATTGCAAGAAGAGGCACATTCTTAAAATCATCTGCCTATCACTAGTGCCAAATAAATGTCATATTTGGTAAATCCCAGAGCTCTCCTCCAGCTCCTGTGCATGGCCTGATGCATGGCTATGGATGACAATGTGCACAGGAATAACCCACATGTGGGTACACACATTTTTTTTTAAAGGTACTCTGTACTTTGTCCAACCTGCCTGCCCTCACTGATTATTAGTTGCTAACAAAAGGTAGGAGAATAAATTATCACACAGAAACACTCAGGAAAAACAGAATAACTGGCACCATTCCAAGCAAAGTTTTGGTTGGCCTGTGTGTGTTCCACTTTAATTCTAGCAGGTTTCAGCAGCCTGACACAGAACCACAAGAGCTGTGATACCTAAACCCCAGGGATGTCAGCAATCATCCCATCTGAAATTTCAGACTGCCATTTTTCAAGTGCTATGAATCATTAATCTCCAGTGCTTGTTACAAATGGAATCTGTAGTGGGATTGGAGTGTAAACACTATGACAGTGCTGTACAAACAGCCTGACACATTGATCCCCTTTAAAGGCTGATCAGGTAAGAATCTGTTCACTATTGAAAGGTGACACTGAGAACAGCAACTCTGCTCTGGGGTTTGGCCCCTGTGTTTTTCATAATGGGTTAATGTCTCACTCCCACAAAGGAAACAGACATGTTTTCAAATACTTTGCAACCTTCCCAAAACAAAACTAAAGGACAGGAAGGATTGGAGGAATTGAGGTACAAACAAATAAACCAAATATTCCAAAGTCACACGGGAAATATGAGAGAAACCTGCAAAGTCAAGGACCTTGACCACAAGACATGCCTCTCCCCATGCCACAAAAGATGTTTTCCCAGCAATTTTAAGAGGCACCAGGTTTTACTATGGTAACTGCATCTTTGCCTCAATCTAACCACACAGCCTGGTGCAGAAAGCCCAGGCCTTGGACTCCTGGCTGCCCTGGACTTGTTCTGCAGACAAACCTCCTGCTCACTGCCCATCCCATCCTTCTGCACTGCACACCTGCAGCTCCCACACAGCTCTGTTCAGCTTTGCTGAGTGGGGCAGGAACTATGAAGACTTTTTTTACACTTGATGAACAATTTTCACTCCTTTCTGGTCACTCCTCCCCATCCCTGCAGGCAGCACAGATCTGTGTGTGGCTTGGCACAGGTGCCCTCACCCCCAGAACCTCAGCACTTGCACTGCAGCAGGTTTTCCAGGTTTTGTAGACACAGTGGATCTGCCTTGCAAAGTTCTTTCTTAGTTTTATTGATTTGTTCTGTGCCACTTTACAGCTGAATCAGCTCTTTCAGCCAGCTCATGCCACCAGGCAAAGAGAGCTGGTGCAGCAGAGGTGGCCAGCAAAGCCAGGAGCAGGAGGGAGAACCAGCAGCTAGGACAGGGTAAGAAGGCAAGCAGCAGTAACAAATTGCAGCACCACCACCAATTCCTTCTTCCCATGAAACCACAGAGTCAAAGATACAGAATATTCACCTAGAAGTGACACTTCACATGTCCTCTCCAACTGCTCTGCAGGCAGAGCAGCTCCCTGTGTGGGCAGAGCTGTTTGGACAGTTTGCAGCTGAGGGTTTCAGCTGTCCCAGGGCACTGTCACTTGTCTCTTCTGCTGACTCATTTTATGACCCAGAGGTTTGCCAGGCTGCCAGCCTGTGGTTTTTATCCTACATCTGAATGTGGCTCAAAACATTTGTATATTCACAGAAACAAGAAATAAAACAAAACACCAGGGTTTG
Organism: Luscinia megarhynchos; assembly: GCA_034336665.1. NCBI lineage: Eukaryota > Metazoa > Chordata > Aves > Passeriformes > Muscicapidae > Luscinia > Luscinia megarhynchos. Next base: position 978,605 of record CM067577.1, on the reverse strand, counting down.
GAGTGGCCTGGACTGCCATTCCCTCAGGTTTCTGCCCCCTGCCCACTAGTGAGGGGCAGCACAAGGCAGGGAACCTCTCTCATGACCCTGAGGATGGTGGTGGCACAGTGCCCTGCAGCAGCAGCCAGAGCTTTCCCTGCAGACATGTCCCTGCAACGAAACCCAGCCTCTAATTACAGGAAGTGTTCAGTAACCTTAATTGTAACCCTCAGCTACAGTCACACTAGCAGCTGCCTCTGCAGCACCAGCTGCCTCATGCTGGCTGATTTGGGGAGGAGTGACTTGCCAGCAGTGCCAGCCCTGCCAGCCAGGGCAGGAAACTCCAACTGCACCAGAGAACGACCCTGCAGATCTGGCTTCCATCACAGTGCCCCCAGCAGGAGCTGCAGCAGTACCTGTGGACAGAGAGCATTTCCAGGCGCTCTGGGGCAGTGCAGTGACAAGAAGTGGGGATGGAGCAGCCCAGTCAGAGGTGCTGCAGCCCCTGAGAGCCCCAGAGCCTGCAGGGGCTGCTCCAAAGCTCAGACTGCCACCAGTGCCCTCCCTGGGCACAGCTTCACCAAGCTGCACACCTGCCTTCTGCCAGCCCCTCATTTTGACAAATGTTCTGTTTGTGTGGCCAAATTGCAGAACTGATCCTAACTACACAAACTGCTGGGCAATGGATTTACTGAAGATCATTTTCTCAACTAGTTGGGTGAGAAGCTGCAAAGAATGGGAGGGCATCTAAGCCAGGACACCCACCAAAATTTAAGATGCAGGCTTTCATGATCAATTCCATAAAAGTGCTGTCTTGGGCAACAGCCCTAAGTATATAATTCAGGCTCTAGACAACCAAAACACTTTCTCACACACAGGGCTGCCCACCACCTCTCCTCTCCTGTCTATCCCAACTCTGGATATCTCACCGCCAGAAACAAATGCAGTCTTAAAAAAAAAAAAGCTGATGGCTTTGGTACAAACTCTTCTAATTCTTGGCTAGTAAAATAAATCAGTATAGCTTCTTCAAAGTCAAAAATCTGAGGGTCTTCTCCCAAATGAACATGCTTATCCAGCAGTGAAGAGCAGCTCAGTTAAATCTAAGACCTTCTAGTTCCTTGCTTTTCAGTAAAGATAAAACTGTGCTCCTGTCTGCAGGAGTTGCACAGAAGACTGTAGTCATTTAGAGAACCTAAACTGCAGCAACACCTACTATTCCTTAGCTTGCACCAACAGCCAGTGCCCAGAAATAGCCCAGAACTCCCTCATACCTCCATAAAAACAGTACCCAAAATAAATCCATCTTACTGAACGTTTAAGCCATACACTGAATCTTCTATTACTGTTCCAGTTACAAATGAAGCTGGAATAATTCCTATCTTCAGTGTCTTTTACCACTTGAGAGGTCTCTGCTGCAGCCAGCTCAGCACAGACCTGTGGACACAGCCAGGGCCAGGACTGCAGCACACTGACAGCAGCAGGGAGCTCTCCCACATGTCTGTAAAAGTATGTGTGGCCACTGAGATGATGCTGTCCAAGTGCTGCTTTGACATTTTGAATATGTCAGCTCCCCAGGCAGACATGCTGTCTCACAGGTATGAGCAGCAGACAGTTAATGTTTTAACTTATTAACTCCAGGCACACTTATCTTTCAGCCCTGACACCTCAATACAGCACAGCTGCTCCAACACCACTTTCCAAATCTGTGCTCAAGAAATGATACATCAGACCAACTCACAGCAAGGGTCAGCTGCCTGCTTTCCTTAATAATTCATTAAGAGCTGGCAGGAGCTTTGCTGCACTGCTCAGTTGCTCTAACCAACTGCACAGCTGGTTTCAGGCAGCAAATTCCAGCATAAAATGCAAATGTGTAAAGACAAGGAGCACTAATCTGATGGATCAGTGTGGCTGGGTGCTCAGAGATGGCAGAGTGAGCCTGATGCTGCTGACAAAGATCTTCCTGCTGCCAACCACAGCTCATGCCCACTTCTCCAGAGGCTGCACCCCTGCTACAGCCTGGCTAGGATTTTAATTCTAATTACACTCAGACATAAGTTATTTGTAGTTTTACTGATGGAAAGGGAAAAAAAATGACACGTCCTTATGCAACATTTTAATAGAGCTGGAGGAGTCTGTATTTTAGAGTAACCAAGTGTCTTAAACAGCTACAGAAAAAAGCACGTGGAAGGAGACACTAATTCACTTGAGAGTATAAGCATTGCATTTATAGGGAAAAAATGTCCTGTCTGGCAACCACTGAAGTCATCTGTTATGAGAACAATTTGCCTATTATTATATCTGACTATTATCTGACATAGGACATGGTGAAAAAAATCAGCAGGAAAACCCAGACCAAATTCCAAAGTTTCCAGACAAGTTACCAGAAGCAAACTGAAGTCTGGAACATGTTCCCAAGATAAAGGAGCAGCTGAAGAGAACAGAGCAGGGCCAGTTCAAAGCTGAGCTGGGCACTCCTGTGCTGAGAGCAGGAATCAGCCAGCACAGGGGCTGCCCTTGGAACTGCTGCAGGTACCCGAGCTGCAAATCCACATCAGAGCACTTGGGAAAGACAGAGACACGGTGGGGGGCCAGCTGAAGAGGCGCTGGCATTACACCAATAACAACAAGAAGAAGAAAGCACATTTTCAGCAGTTTAGCACGGCACACAGAAAGGGACAGTGCAGGATTTCAGAGCAGCGCTGGGGAATCAGCAATGCTGTGGGAGAGCAGCTCAGCTCTGAGCCCCCCGATCCCTCCTGCAGCCGCCCAGAGAGGGGCACAGCCTGGCACACAGCCGGGCCCTGAGCCTTTCCAGCCTGCCCTGCTCAGCAGAGGCGTCTTTCCAAAGAACAAACAGCCCCGGGTCTTTCCAGAGGGAAAGGGAAAAGACAAGGGAAAATCAGCTTTGAGAAAATCCAGCTAAAAATCTTGAGCGTAACAGAACAAGAAGCAGCCTGTGCAGCTTCATACAGAATAAAGCCTGCCAGACAAATTTAATTGCTTTATTTGTTCTTTGATAGAGTTACAGAGAGAGTGGACAAAAAGAGCACAGAGGAGGTCATATTTTCTGGATTTTAGGACAGCATCTGTGTCTCACGAAATTCTAATTGAAAAATTAATTCAAAAAGACTTGGGAAGGGGCAAGCACAGCACTGGCATCGAGAAGTGGCTGCAGGACTGTAAACAAATGCTAATGATAATGATAAATGCCACTGTATTGAGCTGAGGGGAGCTCATACTGAACAAATTAATGACATGGAAGGAGGAGTAAAGAGCACGCCAACAAAATCTGAGCATTGCATTCAAGCTCGATTGTGTCTGATGGATGCAAGGCTGCTGGAAGGCAAGGCAAAAATTGTGGGGTTATAGATTAAAATCCATGATAAATCCATTTAGGACCACACACTTCCTCTGCATGAACTTACTACATTCCAATCTCTGTGGGGGGAGAAAAGAAACAAACAAACAAAAACTCTGAACCCAAAAGAACAGACGTGACAAAAAAAATCCCAACCAAACAACCAAATTTTAGTGAATGAAAATCCCACCCAAAAACTTTTTGAAAAAATTTTGAATGAAATTTTTAACAACAGAATTTGGTAGCAGTGATCTTTAATGGATGAAATAGATAATTTACTTTTTCAAAGTACAGCTGTTGACTTTCAGCTTTGGAATTACTGAGGGGTTTTTAGCACTAGACTTTGAGTTTTATCAATGAGTACAGGAAAAGATAAAGAATATGCAGGTAGAATAGCAGTTTTGGCTCCCTTCTGCAGTTTTCATGCCAGAACTAAAACATATTTTTCCCAAATAACAGAACCTATCCATCATTTTTATTATCAGCCTGGATGCAGATCCAAGTTTCATCACTTGGTAAGTTAGAAAAACTCTCATTAGCATCTGTGTGTAGGGAGCCCATAAGAACACCTCATTAACTCATTAAAGAGGATTCTCACAGAGATTAGCTTTGTCAATCCTTCATTTAGCTACCAATCCATTCATGTGATGCTATTAAGCCCCTCATAAACAGCCAAGTGCTCAGTAATACCCTGCAGGAGCTCAGCTCTGACCCCTGCACTGCTGCACCTCCATGGAAATCCCTGCAGCCCCAGGGGTCTTTTCTTTCCAGCTGACAGGCTGAAGCCAGTGTGCTGTACTAAGGTGGGACACAGTGACACACCCAGTCCCCATCATCCCAAACCATCCTAAACCTTGCTGCACATCACATTTGATGGCACAAGGAACAGGCACAGGCAAAAGACAGGGTTACAGTAATACAGGGCAAAGCAACTGCTGCTCAGTGCCTGACCAGGGGAAGCAGTCAGTGAGGAACATGGTGGCCATGAATATGCAAAAGGCAAATTTTTGGCACCAACATTTGATTCTGGTAACACCGTCTATAAATTATGAACTGAACATACTGTGTGAGGATTCAAAGACCTTATTTTTCAGATTTTTCCTCTTTCCCTCCCTCTAACCCCTCCTCTGTGCATCACTGCTCTCACATCATTGCAGTCTATTTTCAACCAGCCACCTCTGCACAAACAGCACAGCTGCCTCTGCCAGGAGAGGCTCCCTCTCTCTCCTGGAACTGCTTCCAGCACTGCTTGGGCTCAGCACAGCCACGGTGATAGAGGCAAACTCTGCCACTTCCACAGCTCAGACAGGTACTGGGTGTTGGAAAACAGCAGCTGCCATCCTGGAGCAGCTTCATTCTGCACTGGCTCCACATGCCACGGTGCCAATTGCTCCTGGAAGAGCATGAACGAGTCCTTTGATTCCTCCCAAAGCATCCCCCTTCCCTCAGCTGCCTCCACACAGGGAGGTGTCAGAGGATTCCAGCCCTTCTAAATTCATAACTTTAATACAGATGCACCATTTTATTTTCAAGCTGAATAATTCAAAGAACATTTATTCACTCCCCATCTGCTTAAATGAAACAGATGTGTAAGACCCTAATTAGCTGTGTGTCCACAGCACCCTTTTTTTTTTTACCCAGGAGCACTGGGTTGGTTTTGGCTGTGGCTGTGAATAAAAGGCTCCACAATTCTTTACTGCAACTCACTCAGTATCATCTCAGAAACTAACAGCTCAGACCTAGCACTGCTCTGTCACATCCAATCCACTTCAGAAAACACAAAATAATCTCTGTTACTGGAGGATAAACGTGGCAGCTTGCAGGATGTGCAGGGGAGGCTGAGCTGCCTGCCACTGAGGCTGTGTAGTAAATGGCTTTCAGATCTCAGGAACTCAGACAAAAGATGTTATTAATGGCACTTGGGGCTGGAGGGGGGAAATCCTTGAATGTAAACTTTCAAATCATTGCACACTGACTAAGAGGAGTAAGCAACAAGAAAAACTTGCCCACAGTAAAGGATTTTGTGAAAGGCAACTCCACAGCTTGAGAGCATCACAAGCACCCTAGGAATCTGGAGAATGAGATGGGAGAAACTGTGGGGAGACCCAAGTTAGAAACTGCACACTGCATGGTTCATTTTCCTGTAATTCCTTTTATTCATTGCTATAATCAAGTTGACATGCAAAGCTGTTCCCAATTTACTGACAGCTTTTCAGCTGACATTTAGTTCTCAAGGTATTTTTTTTTTAAACTTAAATAGCTAATTATTCATTGCCTTAAACCAGGATATATAACAATGTCAGGAAATCATCTGTTCAAGTTATATCAAAAAGCCTTTGGGGATTAGTTCATCTCTTTTGTATGCAGCAGCAAACACTCACTTGTAAACAATTAAATCATCATTTGAAATCTGTCTACACTTTTAGCATCTCTGAATGTAGCCTGAAAAACCAAATAAACAAGTACCTTATTGCTGCATCTAGAACCCAGGCTGAAAGGTTTTCCTCCTAGTATCTTATTTGCTTGGGCAAATATATATTTTACCAATACACTGGTCACTCGAGGTTTTTGTTACAGAGTTATCCCTATGCTCAAGAATTCAACTCTCTATTCCACTTCTCTGAATCAAAAACCTGTAAAAGGGTTGAGATGAAAGGCAAACTTGTTGTTACTGCTTCATCACTAACTGTGTGATTTTGTGGCTTTAGCACCTTGATAAATGTTTTGGCTAATTCATTTGAATCACTGCAGCCACATCCTTTTTATGATATAACTGCTGACCCAGTCAAGAGAACAAAACAAATTATCTTCCTTAGGGAACAAAAGCCAAGTAGGTCCTTGTGAAACTACAACTTCCTTTGAGAGAGTGGGAGGAAGCAGAGAGCATTGAGAGGAGCACAGGGGCAGAGGGGATGCAGCCAGCACATCCTTGTTCAGAGAGAACTGGCCGTGGCCAGGAACTCTGCTGGGCTGGCACTGAGCCCTCCTGGCTGGCACTGAGCCCTCCTGGCACTGCAGCCACACAAACGGGCCAGGGGCACCTTCTGCCAGATCTGGGACAGCGAGCTGCTCTGGTGGAAATTAAAAATATGACAAGGCAGGAAGGATTTTTACCTATTTCAAGGGTGTTCCCCAATATTTTGAGTCCTCACCTACAACTAAAGGCAGAATGGTTGAAGCCAGTTCATCCTGAATGCCCAGGAGAGGTTTGAGTTTATTGTTTGTTTCTTTATGATTGTTTGGTTTGTGGGATCTGTTTGTTTGCTTATTTGATTTTTTTAACTAAAACTCAGGAGTACATACTTCAGTTTCTGACATGGCACCTTCACTTAAATCAACATGGAAACTGTAAACTGGTGGGAAGCTAGAGGCAGGTTCTCACCCAAGCATAGGGAAAAGAACAAACCAGAACTTCTGAGAAGAGTGCAGACTGATCACCAGGCTTAGTTAAAAAAAAAAAATAATTACAAGGAATTGCTACATGTACAACATCTCTTTTCTTGAAGATACCATCACTGATCTAAAGCATAAACAAACACTGCTGCTCTGTCAGAGGCAGATAATTTACTGAGCATTACATTGCTAATGGCAATACTATACAAGACACAAGTGTTTCAGACAAAAAAAAACCTGAAGAAGGTATTTCTCATTCTAACAATTCTGCAACTGACAGGTGACTGCTGGGCTGCAGATAGGAAATTCACTTTTATCTAAGAGGAAACACACCTCTCATTCTTTTGGTAGTTTCCGAGAGCAACAGTTCCTTAAAGTCAATGCACTTCAAACACCTCAAACTATAAATAACAAGATTCCTGTATTTGAAAAATAATGCAGATTTTCAACATTATCTCCCTCCCAATTATATTTTTAGAGAGGCAACCAGTTTTAAAATACAAAATGTCCACAGCAAAATCTGTCAATGTAGTTAACAGTGTTCAGTTCTAAGGAAAAAGCTTTATTTTTTTTAAACAGTCCATCAGTTAACCTTTAAAAGAAAGTTTTATTTGTATTATTTCAACTGAAAATAAGCTGAAAATTTCAGGGGAAAGAAACCATGAGGCTACTTGAACATGAGCTGACACTGCTCATGCCTATCACGTACCACATCTGTGTCATTCCAGAATTTGACTTTGGGGATGTTTCTAACTTCAATTAAAAAAGAGAAGTCACCACATCTGACTTTGGAAAGGAATAAGGAACAGGTTTGTAAAGAAAGGATCATCAAAATTGTAATCACTGGCTTTTTAAACAGATGTCTTTGAAAGCAACCAAACACATCCTCTCCATCCATTCATTATTTCATTATTTTATTATTTCATTATTTCATTCATTCATTCCTTAATGGCCAGCAGAAAGCCTTTCCCCCTGAAGCAGAGCTCTTACTACCTGGAGTACCTTTCTCAGCAAGGAAGAAATACCATTGTAAGCTAAGCACAAACTTAATTAATGCACAGCCCTTCTGATCTGTTTTAATGGACTGAAGGTTAAGAAACTTCATGACCTCCTTCAACATGTGATAATCAGGATCTTTAAATAGTAATGGATGGGCTTTATCCTCAAGTTCTGCTAAAAAAGACAGCTCATTCCTGAGAAAGGAAGCAAGGAAATGAGCCTCTGAATTTTTGATTGCTAGCTTGAGGAAGAGTAATACACAAAGTCCAAAAAAAGAGTTGCAATGCTGAAGTGAGATGACTCAGAGCAGTTAAGAGCTCAAACCTGCAGCCAGCCCTAGGAGGACAGGCAGAGGCCAGGATGGTCTGGCTCACATCAATCCTGGCCATGATTTCCTGGAAGTAGGGAAAGATCCAGATGAGAAGAGATAAAGCACTGATGGAGAGATAAAAATAGCATAAAGTAAGGTTTGGAACATGTAATTAATAAGTACTTCACTGCAGCAGAAAGGAAGTCTAACTCTCCACGAGCACTGGAGCTCATTCACTCAGACACTGATGTGCTCAGCACTACCCCACCCAACCAAAATGCCTCTTTAAGAGCTTTAATGCTTTACTCTGTTTATACTCACAGATATGGAAGTCTCTGTTTCAGAGCATTACTCTGCAGTAAGTGACCATTAAAGATATCCACACCCTTTCCACCTGGAGACACACTGCAATGTTTTCTTGACCAATGCTCTCCCAAAACTTCAGATGGACTGGATTATTTTTCTTCCTATTCTGCATCACAACCACTGTGAAAACCTTTCACTGAATTTACCAGGGCAAGTCCTTTATGCCTTCAATAACTTAGGGCTGTAAGAAAGACTTAAGCCTAAATTTCTCATGAAAAATTAAAAATGAAATTTTAGAGAGACCTCTAAATTCAGTAACATGAGTTGGTCACCTACTGAGGAGCCAAAAGAGTGCATTTTTAAAAATGCTTAATGCTTCATAAATCCCTTTAACTACTCAGTAACTTTGCTTTTTGTATTAACTTCTCCAAAATCCACTTTCCTACTGCATGTTATGTAAGAGCAATTAGAATGCTCTTTCCTTTCACATGTACATCTAGAGAGGAAAACAATGCCATATAAATCAGAATGTTACTGAACAGGGAGATTATTGTATCACTTTACAGCAACCTCCTACCAACTAATTCCTTCCAGTTTAAAGCCAAGTATGCCCAGCTGATGGTGTCTAAGGAAAAGAAAAAGCATCAGGCAGTGAATAAACTCTAATGGCAATTGAAGTAGAGGTCTTGAAGGCAAATCCTGCACAATCAGTTAGAGAGCTCTGAGACATGAGCACTGGCTGTGCTGCCATCCCATAACAGGGCACCAGGGCTCTGACCCTGCTGTTCCCCAGGAGCAGCAGGCAGTGTGCCTCTCCAAGGGTGCCGGGAGCAGTTTCACACCTGGGTGAGAGCAGGGCACTGGGAGTGGCTGCCAGGGGCACCTGGAGCTCAGCAGTGCCAGGGACAGGGCACAGACAGGGCTCCCTGCCAGCCTGTGACACCAGGGGACACTGAACACCTGGACTGCTGCACAGGGAGGCAGCCACATTAAACTAATTGTGATTGCAAGGTATAAAAGCAGCTATGAATGTTACAGAGCCTTGCTTTTCTTTACCTTGGACAAAAAGTTACTTGACTGAACCCCAGGAAAGCCAGGACTGGCTCCTGAAATCAGCAGCTGCCCAAGAGAGCCAACCCTCAAAGTGCAGCTGAGACACCAGCTCAACATCTGCCACACTCTCTCCATTTACAACCACTTCGTCTGTACTTCTAGCAAAACACTATAATATACAAAATAGCCAATTCTTTTCTTCTTCACTACATGAAACAATGGAGGTATTTGCTTTTCAATTTTTAGGAGGTCGCCAACAGTTTTAGTGTAACATTTGGAATGGTATTTCCCAAGTTCTCTGTAATGGACACAGTGACACAGTCAAGCCATTGAAATTCACAATATGAAGCAAACATATACAAAGTACACCAGATCTAACATTTTGCACCACAGTGTATTTAAGTATTTCTGAGCTGACATCAGACACTGCTCAAATTCCTAGATAATGGATTAATATTAGCACCTACAGCTCAAAGGTTTGGGCAACTTCTGCATCAAGAACAAGTTGCAAAGAGCAGTGGAAGGTGACTAGACCTGTTCATGGAGTGGAAGCAATGTGCACTCATGCAGGGCCGTGGGGAAGGAGAGGCATCTGCACTGCTCTGCTCCCAAAGGAACCAAAGCAAGGCCAGCCTAGCCAGCAGTTACCCCATCCTGCTTGGTCTAGTGCTTAAAAATATAAACAAGTGCAAAACAAAACTGGTGCTAGGCAGTCCACCTAATTTACAAGTCTTTTTTACTGTCAGGTGTGAGTATCAGTATGAGCAGAAGTCTGAAGTGCACTCTGTGATGGCATTCTGATAAAAAATCTCCAGCTAAAAAAAAAGCAAAGCCCTCCTACACCTTAATATGTAATGCAAAAAGCTCTTAACTTTGCTCCATACAAAAATAAGAGCTAGGCTGATCACTCACAGACTATCCATTACCATGTTCTTACTCCTATCTCCCAACAGCAGCCAACAGCTGGCAGCCAGTGGTGCCACTTGGCACAGATGACTGGGCACACTCTAACCATGAAGCCAGCCCAGGGTCACACAGATGGTCCTTAAAACATTCTATACACATTGAAAATTGTGGCCAAGAGCAATTTGACTTGTGCAGCTTACAAAATCACAGCAGCAGCCTGCCCACGTATCAGTCAGAAGGAAAAGCAACTTATTAATAACTTAACCAACCTACATAGAGTGTTTAGCAGGAGAGGACTTGTTTGGGATTTCTGCAGGGTGTATTTAAGTATTTCTGCCTGACACAGTTTTTATGTCAGGGAGGTATCACAGCAGAGCTCACTGAACTTAATTTATGCTCACTATGCAAACCACAGCCAGCTGTGAATTTAGTAAAACCCTCATTGCAGTAACTGCATCACTTCAAGCATGAAAGTCGTAGTTCCACTTTCAGGCACAAAAAGGAGGGGAGAGTTGAGATAATAGAGTTAATAATGTTTAGGTGATCAAGTTGAAAACATGAGGAGCTGAGAAGATCCTACAAAGCAGGTCTGCTCCTCTTTGCCCTGTCCCCAGAATCTGCTGTGGAAGAGCCCAAGCCATGGGCCTGGGCACACCTTTCATATTCATATACACATTTGCAAGGCACTGCACTTCTACTGAGGTCAAAGAAAATCAGGAATCTTTTTACCAGATCATCTTACAGATTTCCAGCATTACTGTCAAGTGAATCACTCTAACCTAATCCAATCTAAAATAATTTGATGGGAAAAAAGCTCCCAGATTTTCGAAATTCATACTAAAGCTCAACCTCAGGAAAATATCATGGGGTACCTCCTTTGCCTGAGGGCTCTCACCCTTTCAGAGTTCAAACACTTACCACAAAAACAGGTGTGACAGCATTTCAAAAAAGGCTGCAACCCCATTTTCTTGTCAAGTTGCAATCTGTACTTTGCAACAGAGCAACTGAAATGACAAAAATTACTTTTGTGATAATCTCTGCATTTATCTTTTATCAAAATCATGTAATATGACTTTACCCTCAAGGGATGACACCTGAAATGAATATAATCATAACTCCTCATTGGCCTATTAAATCAAAACTGTAGGATGATAAAAGTTAGCAATACAAGACTGACACCCATCCCAAACCAAACTACATCAATCAGGCATCCAGATCCTGTGCACAGCAGCATTTCCAGAGCAAACATGCAGCATGTTAGACTTTGTTGTTGTTGTTTAAATGCTGTGTTTGTAGCATGGAGCAATGAAACTCCTTGCAGGCAATGCTGGCAGGTTACTAAGTGGGAAATTGTATGTGAGAAACAACATGATGTAAGCAGGAAGCCATGGTGATCCCAAGGAAGGAACTGTCCCACTGAAGGACACACAGCTGAGGTTTCCAAAAGGAGCCAACTTCATTCAAAACTAATGGATCTGCATCCTAAGTGTCAAAGTGTTAACAAATATTCAACTGGGATTAACTAAAAAGCTCCAGGTGCCCTCTGGATGGTGCCAGAGTCCTGCACTCTATTGGAGTTCTGGAAAATTGTGGGTAGCTGCACCCATAATGAAGTGGGTTTCACCGATGTACCCCAAAAATCCCAAAGCTCAGCTTGGGAGCAGTCTTCACTTTAAATGATGTGCCTTGACTGCCTAGCATCACATTTCAACAGAAAATCAATTGGAGACTCTCTCATTCTCAATCAGATGAGTGAGAGAAAAAAAATAAAATAAAATACACTATTTGCTTCTCACATGTTATGTTGGTTCATCCCTGTCAATAAAAACAGCCAAGATGCTCCTAATTGTTTCTATGAACCACTGACCTTCAAAACAAAAAGTCACTTCATTTCACAACACTCAAAACTCCTGAAAAATAAAATAAATCGTTTCTGTCAACAGAGGACACATCCTCACAACAAGCAGATACACAATGCCATAGGCAGCAGCAGCAGCAAATTGTTTTCAGCACTACACAAACCACAGAGATTATCTGAGCAATTATTTATGCAAAGCTGTGAGGTGCTGAATGCACACCATGGATGATGCTCTGAGCTGGCCAACTTCAGCCACTACAGGAATGTAAAACACCCTCAGCAAAACCCAGCACACAGAGCAACCCTGCCCACGTTTACAGGAGCAGGAGACATTTCTGTCTCACTGCAGCACACATCTGTACAACAACAACAACTTCCTCAAAAGCGTGCACCCAGTACAATGACACATGTTAAATATAGCCAGGAGAGAGCTGGGAGCAGAAATCCATGAATAACTGTATTGATTGCAGCAAAGAAAACCTGGACATATGTGGAGTGGAGACATTTCCTGATTGAATTCTTTCCATTTGGTAAAAACACAGTCATTGTCTTACACCTTTCCACACACTAAAACAGTAAAACAAAACCCCAGACACCACTGTTAAGAGTTCAAGTATCTGCACAACTGGGTCAGAAAATGGATCTTCCAGCACAAAGAAAATCTGATGCTTTGAAATTACCCATAATTCTTAATTCTTAATTTCAAACATGGCATGTTATCCCAGCACTCCTGACTGTGTGTGTGCTGGGTCCATGGCAGGTTATCCCAGCACTCCTGACTCTGTGTGTGCTGCTGGGTCCATGGCAGGTTATCCCAGCACTCCTGACTCTGTGTGTGCTGCTGGGTCCATAGCACGTTATCCCTCAGCAATCCTGACTGTGTGTGTGCTGCTGGTCCATGGCAGGTTATCCCAGCACTCCTGACTGTGTGTGTGCTGCTGGGTCCGTGGCAGGTTATCCCAGCACTCCTGACTGTGTGTGTGCTGCTGGGTCCATGGCAGGTTATCCTCAGCACTCCTGACTCTGTGTGTGCTGCTGGTCCATGGCAGGTTATCCCAGCACTCCTGACTCTGTGCTGCTGGGTCCCATGGCATGTTATCCTCAGCACTCCTGACTGTGTGTGTGCTGCTGGGTCCGTGGCAGGTTATCCCAGCACTCCTGACTGTGTGTGTGCTGCTGGGTCCGTGGCAGGTTATCCCAGCACTCCTGACTCTGTGTGTGCTGCTGGGTCCATGGCACGTTATCCCTCAGCAATCCTGACTGTGTGTGTGCTGCTGGTCCATGGCAGGTTATCCCTCAGCAATCCTGACTGTGTGTGTGCTGCTGGGTCCATGGCAGGTTATCCTCAGCACTCCTGACTCTCTGCTGCTGGGTCCATGGCACATTATCCCAGCAATCCTGACTCTGTGTGTGTGCTGGTCCATGGCACATTATCCCAGCACTCCTGACTGTGTGTGTGCTGCTGGGTCCATGGCACATTATCCCAGCACTCCTGACTCTGTGTGTGCTGGGTCCATGGCATGTTATCCCAGCACTCCTGACTCTGTGCTGCTGGTCCCAGTCCCTCTGCAGAGGATGACAGCAGCTAGTGCTGCTCCAAGCTGGGCCACTTGGAACCGTTTTGTGGCCAGCCCACAGCTCTGAGAGCAAACAGGAACTGTCTCAGCCATGGCCTGAGCACAGCTGGGCTGAGCTCCTCACAGAAACCCAGAGGGGAAGCAGTGAGAGCACAGCACAAGCAGCTGGGATTCACAGGGCAAAGGATGGCACAAGAGCAAAACCAAGAGTGGGCAGAAGATGAGGAACAGCCAGGGAAAGGGAAGAAGAGATAAGATAATAAGTTTAAAAGTGGGAAGCTGAGAAAGATTTTTACAGGAAGCACAGATGGGAGCTCATCTTCTTGAGCATCTACCTGTCTGCAGGGCTGGCAGAACAGAGTGAAGCAGCCAGGCTGGCATCATCTCTGTGACAGGCACTTCAGCAAAAATAGAATCTTTCTCTTCCTGAAAGCTTAAGCTCTGCCCTGAAACATAATCCTCTGCTGTTTGCTTTTCTGCTTGTCTCCTTCCATCAATAATTTCAAGTGCTAGGAAACCCACAGTCCATGTACCCAACAGTTTTCATTAACAACACCTCTGCTACCTTATCCAAAACTTCAGAATTTCAAAATCTGTATTGTAGGACACATCTAAATTCCCTTAAAAAAAAAAAAAAAAAAGAAAAGAAAAAAAAGACCTACAAGCATATGATGAACATGCAATAACCTATATTGCTGCTGTGTTTATCAAAATTCCTCAGGGAATCCTCTGCATAACATTTAGAATTCCTTTGCACAACTTTCAGCCATGCATGAATTAGATTTGCAGTGAAAGAACTGTATGAGAAGCCCATCCTTTTCTCAACAGGCAGGTGAAACAGCAATGTTCTAGCACAGAACAGCTCCCCTATACCCAATAAAACTCTTGCCTTGTCATTTACTCACATTTAAGTGCTCATCTTTGTTACCCAAGCAGCAGCATGGAAGGCTTCTGTCACACTAACCAGTACTGTGTGAAACAGATTTTAAGCAAGTAAGGAATGTTGAAAGTATTTCCAACCTAGAAAGTAAGGAGCAAGAGTAGTACATCCTAATTTGGGATGGTGCACTCAGGTGGAATTCTGTGCCAGTTTTATTACTGTGATTTTAAGATGACTGAATGTCACATCTCCAGCAGTGCCTGCAATGGACTGTCCAAGGGCAGATCAGGCCCCAGCACCCAGGGATCCCAGAGGGGGAGAAGCTGTGCAGCTCCATCACACAAACCCCTCTGACAGCATCTTGAATTAATGCCTAACACAAGTTTTTCCCTGACAGAGTCCACACCAGGCCTCCTGCTCTCCAGAGAAACACAACAGGCATTTTTGGATGGAAACTCTGCTCCTTTGCCTCCTGAAGACTCAGAGATCACACACACTCATTGGTTATTCCATGCAGGCGTGTGAACCTTTGCACTTGGATGCTGAAGGAAAAATTTATCCTTGACATAAAAATCAATCTCATTAACAGCACAACTTTCCAAACTCCTGCAGGTTCACTCCAAAGAGAGCACTAATTCTTTTTTTAACTTTGAATGAGTCAGATAAAGTGTCTACTCAGGGCTTTGTTTGTAGGAATTAAACATTTATGTGAGATCCCTGAGAATTTTATGTAACAGCATTTAGCAGAAAATTAATGTTCCCAGCCAATTTTTATTTGAGTTTGTATTCAATACCACAGCATTTTCTTAGGGTATTGTATTGTAGTAACGGTTTCAGAGCTCTCAAACCCTCTTCCAAACAAAAAAAATCTGGCAAATCGATCAGAACTTATGAGGAATTTAAAACAAAAGGAAAAATGGCAACAGAAGAGTTTGATAAGCTGATGAATAATCAGAAAGCTAAAGGAAGAACACCTTAGCAGAAAATGTTACAAGGAAGTAATTTATTCCTCACAGAGTAATAAACCTCGATGATATAAAATTCAATTTTTAAAAGCTTTTACCATCCCTGCAGTTCATGGATTGGTTTAATTACCCTAGTTAGGAAACTGTGGCATCTTGTTGCCAACATGACATTTTGGAAAGCAGCAAACAGCACCTACCAAGCCATGTCTGTAAATCAATCTGCTGGGAGACAAGAAGTGCTAAATGAATCAAAACTCCCAAGTAAGTAGCATGCTGTAGAACAGCTCTGCAAAGAAGGGTGCAGAGTAAGAGAGCCCTGAAGAAAAACGGGTAGAGCAATGTAAAGGAAAAGCCCACTAAGCACAATTTCAGGAGGTAATAATAAAGCTCTAAGAGTCTCACCATCAAATCCAAGAAGTCTGAATAGAAAACAAGCAGCCCAATTCTGATGTCAGCTCCACAAAAGTCCTAGGACCAACTGCTTTTGTTAAAATAGCAAAATACTCATTTGGAAAAGGCATTTTTCTGAACCATTTAAATGCAGGGAGGAAGAAAAGAAAATCTGAAAATCTGGAAGTGTGTGGAAAGCTGCAGCTCAACATTTCTTCTGTAACAAACTGCAGTTTCCTGAAGTCAAACAGACATTTATGCACAAAAGCTGCCCTCAAACCAGAAGCACATTCTCCTCTCTGGGTTTGTTTGCTTTGTCTTTACGTGTTACACAAAAGCCCCTCAATGACCCCACTGGGAGTGGGGGCCCCTCTGTGCTCAACATAGAGTAAAATAACCTGCCTGCTTCAAAGAAAACTTACAAGGTCCAAAGGGACAAAAGACTCAGTGCAGGGAAAAAAAAAAAATGAGGCACAGAGGCCACCAAAGGCCACAAAAAAAGGTCAGCAAGAATGAAACTCCTGAGTTCTGTCCCCCAGCATGCAGAATTACCCCTGCAGAGCCAGGAGGGCTCCTGTAACATCCTCTGAAGCCAGGAGGAGACACAGGACAAGGAGGGAAGCTGCTCTTCCACTGTGCAGAACAAAAATCATCCCTGCAGGCTCTGCCTCAAGGCTCGAGTGTAGAGCTCACTTCTCTAAGGAGCCAAGACAAAAATCACTCTGTATTTAATTCAATTACTGCAGAGGTGCTGGACAACCTCTCTGAGACCTGAACTGCAACTTGTAACATTAATTTGAAATTCTTGCTAGAACTCAAAAATTCAAGGTGTATTAAATTATCAATGCTTTAGTAATCAAAAAATAATTCAGGCCATGAACTAATTTGAAATTATACAACTAGAGACTCTTCACATAGTATTAATTTATCTGTCTTTGGATGCTTTATCATGAATAGTGATTGGTTCATTATATATTCTTACCCTAAGATACATTTTAAATATGGTTTAAAATTCTAAAGACAGCATTACCAATTGAAATGTGGCAGCAAGAACTGATTTAAATAGAGCAAAAATAATGAATACAGTGATAGTTTCTGAAAAACCACCATAAGACAAAGAAAAACTAACATGGTCAGCACCTCACTTGCTATATCATCTTGCATTTCTCCAAGTTTACTACAGGACTTAATTTGAAGCATAAAATATTATGCTTTCCTAACTGCAAACATGTTTTACTTTCTGAGAGAAGGCTCAGAGGTCACACATCAATGAAATTTTGCTGTCCTTTCAATGGTTTGAAGCCAGGAAATCCAGGTGCACAGGAGTTACTGTGTGCATCAGCTCCTGGAGGGGTTTCAGGGGCATCACCTCCATCCAAGGCACTTCTCTAAGTTGTCACCTCAGCTGAGGTTACAAAGTTCTGTCAAAAATCACTCAAGCAGGAGATGCTCCAACCACTCCTGACCAGCAGGACACTCAATCCTTTCTTCATGGTGACATCTCCTGTCTGCTACTGGGAAGCAACTCCTACACACAGAGAAAACATTTCTGCAGATCTCTTAAAAAGTAGAGGAAGAAAAGCAAGCCAAGAAAGGAGGAGCAGCTATTTATTTGACAGAGATTTTTAAAACAGCTTTTAAAACAAAGATACAAAGAAGCACTACCAATTTTATTCCAGGTTTTAGAACCTCAGAGCAAATTCTCAACACATGCATTGCAACAATAAAAATGGGTCATTTATTTTGAATATTTATTTATAATCTTTCAGGCAATGCCCAATCATGGCAGGATGCTGCTCATCACTTTCTGACAACTTTCTCTGGCAGCATCCTGTCAGCAGCTCCAGCATGGAATTGCTCATCACTACCCTGCAGACTCAATTCCTCTTTATCATCTGTTCTGCTGATAACTTCTAGCAGAGCAGCAAGAGCTCGTTTTCCTTTGCAGAAACTGAACTGCTTATGCCCCAAGCTTCTGATGACACTGGGGGGAAAAATGCAGAAATTGGCAAAAGATGGGCAGGACCCCACTACAACCTCTATAACCAAGGAGACTGCAAATAAATACAAGCTATCACACTTTTATGCTGTTAGAAAGGTCACCAGTTTATCAACATTTGTTTTAGATAAAGACAGACTACTTCCCTTTCCAAACCTTTACTTTATTGTGCTTTCACTTCCAGCTGTAAAAGAAAAATTTGTGCCAATTATGTACTTTGTCATGGAGTGAACATAAAACAAAACTTAGTTGGCAGTTTTTATTATTAATACCAAAGAGAAAAGTCTCAAAAAGGAAAAAAATAAAGTAGCAGGCAGACACCACTTCTCAACTAACAGAGTAGGAAAATTTAAAGTTCCTTTAAAAACAACCTGAAGGCTTTACACAGCTTTAACCTAAAATCAAATGTGACAAGAGCTTTTGGATGTGCTGCAAGAGACTAATAGCAACAATTTTGTTAAGAATAAAAAGCTGGTTTGTCACAACAGCACAACTCTGTGCACAGCCTGTATCAGCAAACACCTGAGGTGTGCATGAATACAAATTTCATCTTGTTATTTGCTGAAGTTCTTTTTCTGCAAGATTCACTCTCCACAGATTTAGAGTCCTCCTCTTCCTCTATGCAACATAAAACGTTCACTGGGAATCTAAAGCTGCTTCATGCAGCATCAAAGTGCTGCATCAATCTTTCCATAGCTGGGATGGGCTGACACCCCTCTGCCTTTCAGGGAGAGCACTCACCCTTTGATCTCTGGCTTCACAGAGCAAGAAATCTTCCCCACCACAGAGATATGCACATACATGCACATAAACACACCTATGCAATACATGCATGGATGTACAGATACATATTCAAGTAAGGGGGGATGATTTGTCAACAAAATGGGCATAGGGGAGTATTTATGCTAAGTGCATTTGTGTATACCATATTTGAGCCAAATGCATTTCACAAGCAGGGAGAAAAATCCCTAAATGCTTTGAATTGGTAAAGGAAGCCTAAACAGCAGCTCAGGAGGTTGGTGCATCTGCCAGGACACAAATGTCACAGCACAGCACTCTGCACTGCCCCAGCTCAGGGCAGAGCTTGCACTGCCTCCCTGGGGATGGGAACCAAAACTGAACCTGATTTCCAGTAAGAAACGTTAAAGGAAACATCAACCTGAGCTTAGAGAACAAAATGTCAACTTGGTGAAAGGCTCCAGGTGACTTTGACTGCAGTCAGTCACTACCAATCACTACTAAATATTTCAGGTCTTACAGCTGTGCCAGGACTTTATAACTCAAAGGATAAATGCTGGAGCAAACAAGCCTTAAGGAGAAATCTTAACTCCTTCAAAATAACAGGCTGCACTTGATCTCAAAGGTCTTTTCCAACCTAGTTAATTCTGTGATTCTGTGATTTTGTAATTGGGAATTTTTCCACCAGCTTCAGAGGAATTAAGAATTCGTTACATACTGGATTCTACACATTAAATTATAACAGACATTACCATTTTATTTTAACTCATAAGTGATCTTGAAAAGATAGAAATCAGAAATATCAAGCACAGCATCCTGAGCCCAGCTAATAGAAACATTAGCACCAGGAAAAGCTCCTGCAGAGTTATGTGGATGAATCACACACAAATGCTGCAAGAACAGGACTTCACCTACAGCCTGGGCTCCACTACCTGTCTGCCCTTTGATATTCCACATTGCAGCATCCTCACAGCATCTCCATGTGGCAAGAAATGAGCTTTTGGCTAACTTATCAAAAGGTATTGGTCAACAAGCCTCTTCAACTTCACAGGAAGTTTCCTTGGGTAGGACTCAATTGTTTGGTCCACAGATTTCTGCACACAGAATTTGCAGCTGAGCAAAGCCTTGAGTAGTGTCTTCTTATGACCTGCATCACCTGCAAGGAAACATGTGTTCGTTTTGTTTATTCAGCAAGCTTTGGAGCATAAGGGGTAATAGAAAAGCTTCTTCTCAAGGACTTATGCTCACAGTCAGCAGCTGGAATGGCCAAAGGTTTGGGGGTTTGTAGTTTTTTGGTTTTTTTCCCCCTTCATACACACACAGAAGAACCACTTAAGGAGATTGGTAATCTTAAAAGAAATATTAGGCTTGCAACTAGGTATGTTCAGAATATACTCTTATTTATGCTGATAGGTGCAAACCAAATGACTTCATAAATATCTGTGTTAAATCCTTAAAACTAAAATGCACAAAATCGAAGCAGCATAAGCTGCTTCTGCTACTGGCAAGGGGGCACTGAGCTGAGGGAAATGTCACCTTTCACTGACTTCCTCCAGGCTGAGCACAGGTTTTGGGCCACAGATGTGTGCAGCTCACAGAAATTATCCTGATTACTGATGTAGCAGAAAGAAGATAAAATGAGTTCAATTCACCAACTGCTCCCAAACAGAACCAGCTGCTGCAAGTGAGCCAGGCATAACCCCAGCCTGCAGCACTGGTGACAGACCCAGCCATCAGTGTCCAGGCCTGGAGCACCCATCCCACCAGGGCAGGGTCTGCCAGCCAGCTGCAGGGGAAGGTCTCTTCTCCTGGGGCAGGAGAGGTGCCTCAAACCCATCTGGGCACCTCCAGGGCTGGCAACTGTTCTGGCAACCAGCAGTTCCAGGTGTGGCTCAAACAGACTCAGGAATTGAAACTGAAAGAGAGAAGAGCCTGCCTGCTTCTGGGATCCTGCACAGGCTGGTGCCAGGCACAGCACTTACACTCAGACACTGGTATTGGAATAGCAGCAGAGCACTTTTATGCATCTCCTTAGTCACAGCAATCCCCAACAGATATTGTGGAAAATAAACCATCTCAAGCTTTTCTTCAAATGCTCCTTCTCTCCTGCACTCCTCAGTGAGTCACAAGTTGTGAATGCCCTTTAAACCTTCAAACTCCTTTGGGTGACTGTTCCAGCCAGGACAGCCTCCATCACTAAAAAACCCCAAAGAGACAGGGATGTGTGGCAAACACCACTCCTGAGGGCAGCTTCAGCCCCCGTGTCTGCTGCCTGTCAGCAGTGGTGCACTGCAGTCTGGTCCCTGTCCTGTGACTCAGTGCTCCTGTTTGATGAGACAGGCAGCCTGTGTTCTCCTCCAGGGGAGCCACACAAGCAGCACTCTGTCAAGCTGGGAGCTGAATCCACATCCAGTTGCAGTCACACAGAGCACCTTTCTTCTAGACCCTGAGGCTTTGTTTCATTTTTCATCAAAGTGAGGTTCATACAACCATAGCATCATTTAGGTTGGAAATGACAGTAAGATCATTGAGCCCAACTGTTCAAAACACCATAAACCAGCCAGTGAACTGACACAGTACAGGCACATCTGAATACAAGTCAACAACATAAATATTTCCATAAACAAACTTCAACATAAATGTTTGCAGTTTAATCTCAGTGGCAGATGCCTGGGCTGATCATCACTCATGGGTAATTTGGATATCTCTTTAGGTGGGGATCAATACATTTAAATTAAATTCTAACACAGGTAATCCACCTGAATGCAAAGCAGGCATTTTAACCCCATTTAGAATCTCCACCCACTCCCTTCAGATCTGGCCCAAGGAAGTTCACCAGTTACACACTGAGCACAGGAGCTCCAAAAAGCTGACTGAGATAATCAGAGCTAAAGCATAATGCAACACAGAGGGATTCAACACATCTGCCATCAACACATTATTTCCATAAGGCAAAACTCAGAGCACAGTCTTCCTGCATAAGCATCCTTAGTAATTCAGCATGGGATTAATTATTAACATTCCACAACTTCACTGAGACCAAACAAGGCCAGCAGAATATGAAGAGTCCTTAAAAAAAAGGAATCCTGAATTTTAAGTTTTTGCACTCATAAAACACTAAAAATGAAGAGCAACTGTTAAATAATTCCACCACTGCCAAGAGAAGTATGCAGGAACTCAAGCTGTAACTGCCCAGCACCACTAATCTCACCTATCACAGGTAATTCCATTCAGAACACACAACAGAAAAGAACATTATATATTAGTTTTACAGAACCAATATTTATAAAAAACCACTAAAAGAAGTATTGCTATCAAACTTTTTTTTTTTCTACTATCCTGGAACACTTTAGGACAACAGAAGAACCTTCCAATGAAAATACAAAAGTTGTATTAAAAACCCACCCTAACACAATAATATTCACATGACTGTTCTTCACTGATTTTACATCCACATCTGAATGAAGACACTCCATGGCTCTGAAGAGCCACAGGTTATTCTTGGTGTGCTATTTTACTTGAGCTCTTACCCATCTGCACCTTCATCCTATAGCAAACAACTGAGAACACTGAAAAAGGTGAAATTTAGCTGAAAAGGTCCAGTGCTGTACAAAAATCTCTCACATACCATGCTTACACAGGATATTGATCAAAGGTGGAACCAACCCTAAACAAGAAGATTTTTCTGAAGAAATCTGCTACTAAAAGAGCAGGAACTTGATGAAATGATGACTTTCCACATCCTAGACTTGTTTAAACTGCATGCTGAAAAGCAAAAGATTTCTAAGCAACATTCAGTCTCCAAAATTCCAGCCTGAACAACTCTTGCTTCTATTTGACCACAAATATTTGGCCACTATGGAATACAGGTATGCATGCATGCCTCTGTTTGCATGAGAGTTGCAAAACTCAGTCTTGAGCACATTTTACTCCAGTAAACAGGAAGGGGAGAAACACAGAAACCACCAAACCACCAACTCTCTGCTGAGGGGATGATTTGAACACCTGTGGTATCTCTGTGTTGCTATGAAACTACCATCCTAACCTTAGCAACAGATTTAAACCTTTGAGGATACATTTTGCTCCCTGTGGGCCACATAAAACAGGCAAATGCTGCAGAAAGGTTTATTTTAAGCCAACAGGAAACAGTATTTCAAACTGGACAACGAAAGTTAGGAAAAAAAGCGATTTACCAGTGATAGCAAGGAAATTATTCCCACAGCAATTTATTCAACAGTGAAACAGTATTTCATAATAGAGTTACTATTTACCAAGTGTGGAATAAAGACCTGAAGTACTTTCCTCACCAGTTACTTAACCCACTTCCAAACCAACTCAGTCCCAGCAGAGCCACCAAAGCCACTGCCAGGGTGTGGGCACTGCTGAAGGCCTGGGCAAAAGCTGCCAGGCCTTTTTCTCAAGTTCTAAGTATTTTTCTCAGGCTATGAAACTTTCTCAGCCTCAGCTAGGATTTTTCCCAAGCTAGAGGTTCCCTCTTTATTGTAAACACAAGAGAAAGAATCATAACAGAGATAAACACCTGCAAGGTCCCTGAGAAAGCCAAAAAGAAGAGGTGTCTTTTCTCTGACCAATAATCTCTTTGTACTTTGTTTTGCACAAACTGCCTTAAATAAGGCAATGGCTTCATTTAATAAATTGCTCTTTCTTGCACCAAGCAAAAAAGTGTCTTGCTGCTGTTTTTTTGCTGCTCCATAATCCTTTTCAAGGCAACACCAGAGCTCCCAGTGACTCCCAGCTGGAGCCTCTGCAGCCACTGAGAGCCCCAGAAACAGGAGGCAATTGTTCAGGGATGAGCAGGAAGTGAGTACACAAGGCTGTGTTAGAACTCAGAATAACACACAAACATTTACAAACAAAACACACAGCAGCTCGTTCCTTGCCTAGCCAAGGCTTGGAAGCACTGAGGGTGGCAGAACTGAGAGCAGAGCCTGGCTGGTTCTGGTAACTAAACTGGAAACACAGCCCTGAGGCTGAAAGCAGGGCAGCATGAGATTCAGGGGTTCCCTTTCACTTGTCCCTTCCAGGTGCCAGCACTCACACACAGCATCAGGAGCACAGTGCATGGCTGCTGAACACCCTCTGCAAAATTACACTGACACTTCAAAAGCAACAAAATGCTCCTGTAGCTGCTGAGCTGTCCCCACTGTCTAAAAATAGAGACCTTGAAGAAGCATTTGATCTGCAAGTCCCCTTTTTTTCCTTCCACAGTTATTCATTCATAGGACCTCGACAGGAGACTTTCTGTAAATTTACATCAGTGCAGCTAGACAGTGAAAATCCCCTGAAGCACTTGAACCACAGAATAACCTACTGGTAACATTCTGGGAGAAGAGTGTGACAGAGTCGTGATGGTACCGAAGTGGACAAACCCCAAACCACTTTGAATAACCATATCCTCATCTGTGTGCAGAGCTGGAGGAGCAGGACTCAGATGGCTTCACAAGAATATTCCACAAACCTCCTCCCCCTGTCCTCTATTCAGCTAGCAGCTCAGTCAGAGCCAGCTACAGCTATAATTATTGTCATAATTATTATTTTAATAAGAATCAACGACTTATCAAAATATTGCGCTGAAGACTTGCACGTCTTTTGTTGCAAGGCTGCCAAAAAGGCAGCTCAGTGCTGAGGTACTGCTCATGTACTCTGCTAGCAGGCAGCACCTCCAAGTTTCTATTTCTGCCACTGAGTGACTAAACTCAATTCCAGCGAATGCCAAAACATAAGCAGTTTGAGGCACAGGAGCTGTGCAAAGTATTATTATTCTCGTAGTGCACACACACTAACAGCTTTGTTTACTACATCCACTCCTCTTCTTGTTTCCTTGGTTTTACATACTGTGGGCCAAGTTGTTGAACTTAGATGCCATAAGGTAGCCACCTGAATTCTTATTTACATATCTAAGCAGCTGTCAGGCACCCACAGCAAGTTTTAAGAGCACAAGCAAGCCTGTAAACACCTAAGTGAATCTAGTTGGGTGCCTAGATTTATCCCCAGCTGGCCACATGTGGATCTCTGCAGACAAGCTGCTGGTTTTTGTGAGAGTATTTTTTTCCTACGAGGCAGGACTAGCCTGATAACAGATTATTTTTTATTTACATGTCTGCTCAAGATGACTCCAATGCAGATCTCTGGTAATGCTCCATTACCACAGAGTAGTCCAGTTTACATTTTCATAATTAGCAGATGGCCATTTATTTAGTTACAGCTCCAGGTACAGTGGCACACTGAGGAAAAGATTCCTGAAATAACTCATGGCACTGACAACCTGGCCAGTTGTCATCCCCTGAGTTCACACAGGACTCTACTTGCCTCTGTGACATGAGGTGCAATTCTAAAGAACCAAAAAATTCCCTTGGAAATGTCATTTTTCAGGTTTGTTGTGCCTCTCCCAAGTAAGGGTCAACAGGCTGGATGCAGTTTCAGAGATTGCTTCACTTGAATCAATACAGCCACGACCTCAAACCCTTTTTCTTTGAAAGAAGAGATTTTAACTGAACCGTGTGTGCTCCTAAACCAGAAAGAATGCAATTATAAAGAACAAAGATAACTAGAAACAGGTTGAGCTTTAAGGACAAAATGAGAGATGTTTCAGAAATTCAGACAGCATGAATTCCAAACCTGATCACGACAAAAAGTCAGTGAATAGCATCAACCTGAAGAAAAATACTCAGATTTCACCAGTATAACAGAACCAAAAAGAACATCTGAAGGGCAAGCAAAGGCTGCAGCATGAAGCAGAAATGAGTGTCCATGACTCATTCAACCAAATCCAAGTTAAACTGAAGTTTGCAGTGTCATTCAGCTTTGTAGAATTGTTTTAAATAAGCATCCCACTTACTCTCTAATAATAGAACAGCAACAGAACAGTAGCTTGAAAACAAAATATATGTGGGAGGCATTCACGATCTGACCTCAGAGTCAACCACACACTAGTGTGAAATCTTTTTTAGCTAACTTTTTTAATTAGCTGGTATTCATTTATTGGCTTAATTTCATCCTTTAAAAAAAAAAAAAAAAGAAAAAAAGAAAAAGCAGCAAATTATAGAGATGTTATAAATAGTTTGTCCCTTGGAGAAATTCTCTAATCATCTCTAAAAATAAGAAGTCAGATGATTTCATTGTCCTGTACTGACCCTTTCAGGTTACACATGTATATATGTTTAGGCAATGCTACATGTTGCTCAATTTTTATAGCCATAAAGTTATAAAAGCCTGGTTCCTTCACTGCTCCTGCATCCTCAGACTCAGTAAAGCTTTCACTCCTTGTTGTAAAGCTTGGGAATTACTCTGTAGGAAGCACAGATCCACAAGGCATCAAAACCATTTTGTGTTCCAAGTGAAGCCTGGAAATATCCTTTAGTTGCCCAAAACCAGCTGGACAGCCAATTTTTAATACTAGCTTCTTTCTTGATGCATCCACACTAATCAATCCCTGAACTCATGCCACCCCTAGGCTGCAGAGTGCCACTCACAGAGAAATTCTGAGTGCTGAGTGGGAATCACTGAAGCAGGGTTTGTGGAAGTCCTGTGCTGAACATGGCAATACTGCAAAGTTCCCTCTGTGACTCTGGTTAACTGCTGGCAGCTCTAACTTGCTATTCAGCTTGTAAACTCCTCAAGACAGGGACCTCTCCTCACATGTGTCTGTGAAGCTTCTAGTACCCAGATGGTGCCACACAAATGAATAATAATTATATTTTCATGTAGACCATTATTGTGCATAATTTAAATTACTTTCACTGATCCAAGAGGAAATAATTTTCTCATTTTGAAATAAAAAGAGAGAGTAAAAATAATGATTACTTGTTTGATGCTATCATTATAACAATAATTACATTAGTGGTCCAGAATCCCCAGCTGGTCTCTGCTGACTTTAATGGAGTTATACCAATGCATGGCAGCTGACAAGCTGCTGGTCCTTGCTGAAGATCTCAGCTGCTTCACAAGAACAGAATACCTCAAACCCACACCACTCCCATGGAGGATGGGATGTTAATTAAGCACACTTGGCAGACTGAGGGAGACAAACACCAGAGCTGGCATCTGGAGAAATGGATTGCTGCATGCATGGCAGGGACCTGAGCATCACTGCCACAGCCCTGCCGGGCTGGCACAGAGCAGCAGCTCCTGCACACCTCACAGGAGCTGAGCTGCCTTCTGGAGACACTCAGCTGCTCAGGAGAAGGCTCAGACCCCTCGTGTTTGGGGGATTCAACCCAGGCCCAAGCAGCCAAGGAAACAGCTGTGATCAGCAGTACCAAGGGTGAAAGGGAAGAATAAAGTTGGGACCAGCCAGGGCTTGTTCCTCTGGAGGAAAGAGATAAAAACCACAATTATCAGAGCAAAGAGGACTAGTCTGGAGTACCAATAACTGAAAAACCCAAAACTACTTGTCACCCTCAGCTTTGTGGCCCTAAACACTTCTCTAAAGATGTCAAGAGGTTACTGATGAGAGGCAACCATTACTTCAACTTTCCCTTGTTCCACAGAGCTGCCTCCCACTCAACATGTGCTCTGTGGAATATCAAAGGCCTACCATTACTAAAACAAAATAAAAATGAAGGACTGAGGTTCCAAGTCTAAAAATCAAACACTTGAAACTGCTAGTCCTCAAACTCAGTCATACCCACCAGAACCCATGTGCCCTCTGAGCATCCACACAGGGATGCTCCTGCCTCTGCCCAAATCAGACATCCCATCAGCCCACACCAAAAGAAAAAATACAGGACACTGTATTCCAATTAAAGAGTCACAGTGAAGTGCCAGATCTAATTTTAACACTATAAAGAAAACGCAGGAAGCATTTGATTAAAATTAATCCTTGAGGTTGTATAATTTGGCTGTTGCTACAAATTAAGATCACTACATGCTTTCATTGTACTCTGGCCCTTCAAGCACTAATAAGATGCCATATCACAGATCATGGAGTTCCAATGCTGAAAGGAAGAAATATTTTGAAAAACGTTTCTGAATAGAGCCAAAACATGTGGCAGGTAATGAGGGCCTTTTACACCAAAAGCACCCATTTTGCAATAGCTGACAGGAAGTAAATGAGATTTGTACATCCCCTGCACAACAGCTGGTCTTCTCTTGCTAAAAAATTAAAATGCTTCTATTTCAAAGGGAACATCTGCAAAATCCCATCACACTAAGGAGTAAAAACCAACACAAGAAAAAATACACTGGTGGCTTGGGAAAGGCTTCTGATCTATTTCATGTAACACATTCCCACCTTCCTGCAGAGAAGATGCTTAACAAGGTAACTGCTGCAGGAGACCAGCAGTCTAATCTGGTTCTAATACTCCCCTCAAATGATGCATACATTAGTTCTCTTGCTGCAAAGGTTTGTTTGTTTTATTAACCTGTGCCTTGTTAAGTGCTAAGACTTTGGAAAAATGATTATGCACCTTCCAGCTGCAGATGTATTGTCTCCCCCCTTTGCCATTACTAAATGATGAATTGTCTCCATTCTCCTTCTGGATTGTTATTAAAGCCATATTGCAGCATGATTAAACTCCTGATAATAATTAAAACTGTACTTAACAGTCAAGTCAGTACTATGGACCCATTTTCTAAGAAAGACATCATTTTTGGCCACATAATAGCTCGATGCTATTAATTTTATTCACAACACAGGATACCTTAACTAAGCTGTTTCATTGAGCCTGGTGTACTAAAGTGAGCCTCAAGTTTCCAGAGGTTGATTCATTCTGGACTGAAGTTTAACATACAAATGACTAGCTCACATTAAGCTTCTTTGCACTTTCCGTGTCTGGAAATTTTTCTGAAAAACAGTTTTCCCTCATTTCATGTGCTCAGATTAAATTACTGAGGCCACAGGTCTACATCAATGACAGAGTGGAATACATTTAAACAGGTACAATTTGATTGTGTCTACATATATGGAGCCTATACATTCACTGATTTAAGCAAAAAGAATAAATTAGTGGTGAAATAGTTCCTTTTTTCTTGAAAACTCCTTTGTTTTATGGAGCTTACCAGCTTATTTTACACCACCCCATGCAAACTGTGCTTTACTGCTGCTGCTGCTCTGAGAGCTGTGCTCCATCCAGAAACTCACTCCTGCTGTACCTCCCACACAGATGCTTTTTAAGAGGGCTGGTCCAGGCTGTGTGCTTGTTTTTGGCAAAACAGTGCTGGGAATCCACCTGCACAATCTAAACATTCCAGGGGCACACACACTTCAAAAGAAAACCCTCATTTCCAAACCTGAAAGAATCACAGGCTTTTATATGATACACAAGGTGAATTCTGCACTGGTCTTAGTTTGGGGAAGCATTTGGAAAAGGCTGGGGGAAATAATTCATGGATGAACCTTAGAGAAAGTGGAGTAAAGCCTTCTGGGTTTTCTTTCCTCTATGATTCCCATGGTGTTTTCCAGCATTAGTTGTTGGTATTTTGCTTTTACTCACAACTGATGACAGTTTTTAAAGCCCTTAGAATGGAGCAGAGCAGCCCCTGGATGCCCTTCCCAGCTTCAGTAACCAACAGGGATTATGGAGTTAGGCACACATTGTAATTACTTTTTGCTTCTTGCACCTTTAACCTGCTGGAGCTCAGCATGCATCCCCAGGAGGTGACAAGGAAGGAAAAAACAAGAAAAAAACCAGGCTTGAGCACATTCAGCTGATCAACCTATGGAGGGCCCAGCCTCCTCTCCACACTGTCAGGAAAACAAAAAACACATTTCCCACTACAGCTGATCCTCAGAACTGTCCTCCCTAGCTTAACTTTTGCTTGGAATTAAAATTGCTCACTGACCCCAACCACACTTTCTTTTCACTCTACAGTTCTCGACATTTTGAGCCATCGATATGTTTGGTGCCTTTGACAGCTTTATGCTGAAAGAAACACACCACAAAACACACAGAATTTCAGGCTGAAGAAATGCTTTGATCCCACAGCAGACTGAGCAGCATGCTTACAGTATTTTCAAAAAAAGCTGTTGCACACTTCTCAGAGATAAAGACTCTTCTATAAAAATCAACCCATTCTCAGAAGGGGGCTTAATTCCTCTGTGCTTTTACACTTGAGTTTTGCTGCATGAACAGAGCTTGTGCAGAGGGTGCAGCTGCCAGCACGGCTGCAAGCACACGCTGAAATCAGTGCTAAAGATACAGCTGATACTTCTTTAGAAGTATCTATAAACTGGTTTAATTTAATATGGAACAACTGCAGGAAACTGCTTATGACTAATGAAAGCTCCAGATGTAGCTGGTCAGGGGATATAGCACAGTAACTGTTTTCAGTTGCAAAATTGCTCAATTCAAATTTGTTTCCTCCTGCCAAATTGGCAATTCCATTCACTTACATACAGGTAGCAAACCTTTTGCTACAGTACAATGTTATTTTATCGACCAAATGATAGTGCTTATTATCTGACAGCATTTAATAAAAACCTAAATATCTTTTAAATACCTGGTTCAAAGGATTATGTTTCTTTTCCCACAGACACAAATTACCAAGTCCTCACACTACTTATGCCTAACTCAATAAAGTAAAATAGGCACTCCCATTTCAGTCTTTTACACAGAACTGAGACAAATTAAAAACAAGATAAACAAATAAAAGCACTGTAGCCTCATCTGGCAACTTTCAGACTTAAGTTTAAAAAGCACTATCTTCTGCCAAGTGTCCAAAATCTGGTTTGCATAACTATTTAGTATAAAGACTCATATAAGGGTAGTTAGCAGGGCAAGTGAAAAAAGTACAAAAACCACAATCAAGTAATACATCACAGACAAACATTTAGCAGTCTTTCAAAAAATCTACTCCTCAAAATGTATTAAAACTCACCACTGCACTCACACACCAAAGACACATTGAAATTAATACTATTTTTGGTCAAAATGCAAGACTGAGAAACCTTTGAAAAGTCCTTGGAGGGCCCCTCAGATGCGCTTAACCCAAGACATGTGGATATAATGGAACCACTGTATTCACACCATCAGCTCCTCCAACTGCAGCAGAACAATTTGACATACACTATGGGAAACTAGGACTGAGAAGGATACTAACTTTGCTTGGATATTACACAAATTGCATTGTAATGTGCAAACAAAGCACAGGGAAAAAAATCTTCCTTTATATAGGTGACATACAATTGCATTTCTCAGATTTTCCTCGTGAACCGAGTCTAAAATCAAGACCAGTAGCATAGGCAAGACTGGTATCTTCACCTACCAATTTAAAGGGGTGGCAAGTTTTTAAGGCAGAAGGCTGCACAAAGCCAATTTCTCTATCGTTTTTCCACCAAGCACACATTGCAGTCGATAGATGGACACTTAAGTGTGAGGTTTTCTATTCTGACAAAGTAATTTTAAGGACGGCGGCCACTTCCCAGGCTAAGCAAAGCCACAAGTACCATAAAGTCATCTTGAAGAAACCTTGCCAAATCACCTCTTGACACGAGTCGTTAAGTGCACTGCCACTTGCTCTGAGCATTGTTGCCTTTTCCTTCAACATCAATGTCACACGTTGTGGCACAGCCCAGTGTGACCCGTACCAGTCATTTAGATAGAGGGGAAAATAGGCGCACCCGGCATGGGTTTTAAAACGTGATTTCTGTTCAGAACCCCAGTGCTCCATCTTTAGGTCTTTGATCAAAACTGTATGCAAAAGGCGTGATTCATAACTGCCAGCATCAAAACACTCATATTCAGCGTCTGCATGTGGCCAGCGTGGAAACAATGAGCTCCCGACCCCAAACCCGGCGCTCGCTCCAGAACACCGGGTGCAAACCGGACACTGTGCCAGGACATTTGTAGGACAACTGCTAAGAGTGTTCCAGCAGAGCCCAGAACCCACAGGAGAGGATCATTTCCTAGAAAGTCTGGGGAGCTGGGAAGCAGGGCTGGAGCTCCAGGTGCAGCCTGCCCAGGTACCAGCATCAGCCACCTGGGATAACCCACAGTGCAGAGAGCAGGAAGGGAAAAGGCTGGAAAGACTGAGACGAGAGCATAAAATATTTGAAGGACAAGAAAAGAGGCAGAAGGCAAGGTGCTGGAGGTAAAACAGTGGAGCCAAAATAGCTACATCTATGAACACAGCAAATACCAAGATAAGCTTATGTGTAGAACCGAATTCAGTAAACTGGAGTTTTAATTTTCACATCCCGCAGAGCAGGATCTGCACACAGTGGATGGGTACGTACTACAAGTTGTCCCAAACGTTAGTGATGGGAGCTCAGCTCTTTGCAGCCTCTCCGGGCCAAACCACTTGTAATTATCCTTGCAAATTACAAGGAGAAATCACCTCCGAGCCCCTTCTCTCTGAAAGATGTAAACAAAAATACAGAAACTGACAAAACTGAGCATTCACTTTCAGAGGCATCGCTTACTTAATGCGAGCCTACTGCTAAAAGGATAAAATGAAAACCAAAGGAAGCTTCTCTTCAGCTGGAGAATACTAGTACTGGTGCTACATAGCTGAGGTTTGCAAGAACACTGTTAATTTGCTTTTTCACATGCCTAATAGAAAATCCAAAAATAGAAAATTCAAAAATAGAAAACGCAACTGGCACTAGAGCCAGATTTGCAACTCCTTGTGGTTTCAGGCCCGAGCCGTTTGAATGAAAACCGGGGAGTTTGCAATAGAATGAGGCAACACACAAGGTCCTCATCCTGTGTGGGCACAGTTTCAGTGTCCCCGAGTTGTCAGCGGTTAATAAAACGATTGCATTACATTTCACTGCCCGTCACCTCCTGGGCCTGTCAGCGCTGTGAAATAAAGAGCAGCGCCTCTTTTCTGGGTGGAAAAAGCAAAGGAGCGCTAAAACAAACCCCCAGGACGGAGTGGGGCAGGCGGCTCTCCCTCGAAGTCTGGGGATGCTGCGATGCCCGCGGGGATGGGACGAGAAGGGAGAAGGGGAAGGGATCCCACGGGTGCATTTTCTGGCTCTGCACCGTGGCAGGAGCGGCCCCGGAGCGCGGCACCTGCGGGAGGAGCCCACCCGAGCCGCAGGGAACACGAGCCCCGCGCCGCAGTCCCGGCAGAAGCGGCGGCGCCGCGGGTGAGACACGCCGCTCCCGCTCCCCGCCTACCATCGCCTTGCCGTGCGGGGCGGCGGGTCCGCGGCGCTGCGGCTGCCCCCGCTGCTCCCCGCCGCGCTCTCGCTTCTCGCGGCCGCCGCGCTGCTCCTCGCCGGCGTCGAGGGAGGTGAAATTCCAGACGAGGAGGGTCTGCAGGAGCAGCACGGTGAGCGCCGCCACCAGCGCCGAGCGGGAGCGCCGCGCCAGCCGCCGGGCGCACGGAGCCGCCACCATCTTCGCTGCTGCTGCTGCCGCCGCGCTGCCCAGAGCCGCCGCATCCGCCGCGGCAGCGAGTTTTCAGCCGGGCAGAGCCAGACGTCAGCAGGAGGAGGGCGGAGGTGGGGAAGGAGGGAGGGGGGAAGGAGGAGGTGTTGGCGGCGCGTGGGGATGGGGGAAGCCGGCGGGGAGCCCTGGCGGCGCGGCAGCCCGCGGCCGGGCCAGCCCGCGGCCAGGGGTGGGGTTGGCGGAGGAAGGGGAAGGAGGAGAAGGAGGAGGAGGAGGATGGGCTGGGGGCGGAGGAGGAGCGGTGGGTGGTGGGGGCTGCGTGAGGGGAAGGGGCCGGGCGGGGCGCGGGGGGCGGCCGGCGGCGGGAGGCTGCTGCCATCTTCTGAGGGAGCGCGGCCTCACGGCCGGGCCGCGACCCCGCTGCGGGCTGGCCACCGGCGAAAACGGCCCCCGTTCCCCACTGATGCTCTTGGTGCGTTTGTTTTTATTTTTGATTTTTTTTCCTGGAAGCAAAAGGGTCCCTGGCATGTTTCGGCGCAGCGATGGAGCGTGAGAGCGAGGTGCGGCACCTCGGCAGCCCGGACCCGGCTCGAGGCGATGGAGAGAAAAGCCCAGCGGCTCCAGAAGTGCCCGAAACCAGCTCAGGCGCCTTGCTCTCCAGTACTGACATTGGCTTTCTAATCTGAAAGATCTCATTATCTGATGATAGCACAGAAGTAGGGAGGTTTTTGTAATCTGCCTGCCAAGTGCCTCTTTTTCTAAGCCTAATTCCACTATCCTAAACAAATCCAAAGGTAAAAAGTATTATCTCCTGGTAAGAATGACAGCCAGGTAGGATTTGCACAGACCACAGGGATTTTGTTTCCATTGGAAGTGCTTTAGTTTCTGATCTGAAGAAAATGAAACAAGTGGTAAAATTCACAAGCATCCTTTATTAAGGGAATTTTCCTAATGATCCAGTGAGGCTACAAATAAAGTTTTACGGGAGGTTCCTTCACTGCAGCGTTTCACAAGCATTTGAAGCGTGTGTCAGTTTCCAGGAGTGCCACACGCTGAGTGATGCTGGCTGCAGAGTGTCTCTAGAGCAGAGAGGTCGAAGTACATCACTATAACTTCCAGGAAAGTCAGCTCCTCTCAGTGGGACAGCAGAGCATCGTCTGGCTGAGCTTCCATTCATGCAGTGGAACCAGGTCCCATTTCTGGGGTGATGGCAGAGAGCCTGTGATAACAAATTTTGGCACTGTCAGGCCCCCACACCAGTTGCACATGCATCAGATTTGCTGGTCCCACAGTACAGTGAAGTCAGTGAGCTGTTGGAACAAAGAAATGAAAAAGAGTGTTCTGAATATTCTCACAGATTCTGCACAGCTCAGGAAAATGATGGATATTTCTTACTTCAAACTACCAAATAATTGGGCATTATAAACACAGTCAAGCAAATTTGCTGAAAAATACAAGATGAAAGTGTCTTCCATTTGGGATTTTCTCTTCCAAAGGAAGCTGTGGTCCTAGTAAGTGGTTGCTCCCTGCAGCCTTCCCTTGGGCTTGTAGATGGCAGGAGGTGCTCATGGTGCCAGAAAAGAAGCAGACTCTGAGCAGGCCAAATGACCAAGAGCTCTCAAGAGCCTCAGGAGCTGATTCCAGTCCTGCATACCTCACTGGGAAACGGGAGACTCATTCCCATGGGTACCCTGAATGGCTAAAAGCCCTAACAGCAGCACCCAAGGCAGGCAATACTTCAGCACAGGGCAACACTGCTTCCTATAAAAGGAGCACAGCAGCAATTGTGGTGAACTTGTGATCCATGGTTCTTAAAATTTTTATGACCTATTGGAAAATTTCCTCCAGATTTTATGGGCTAATTTTTATGCTGGAAAATGTGTCTGGGTGTTCCTAATCTCTGTATATAATTACTGTGACTGATAGGGCAGTGAGGAACAGCAGTGCATGCTCAGACTCACACATGTCCTACTGAAAGCCCTTCTGGAGAGAAGATTCGTATCCAAACCACAATAATTTATAGGCCATAAAGATCTGAGTCTCCAGGGTAAAGTCAGCCCTGTGTATGGGTGGGAGCCTCAGCATGAGACACTTCTACATTGACAGAAAAGGCAGAGCACAGAGAGGAGCAGACTTTTCCTCCTTCAACATCCTCCTTTCCCCATATTTAGAGCCATGTAAAATCTGGAGAGCACAGTGCACTAGGTATGGCATTCATTTTTAAAACTGTGGTATAAGCAACAACCACTAACTGTTCAAAACATCCTTCTGTGCTAAAGGAAACAGCTAAACAGAAGGAAGAGAATAACAGAGAGAAGAAGGAAGGAAAGAATAACTAATAACATTGTTTTTTTCTTGTGCTGATTCAAACTAAAAAGTAAAAAGGGCAAGGCTGAGCATCTTGAGAATATGAAGATGAAGAAAAAATCACAGAAACTGAAGAAATGAACTGTACCAATCCAAAGAACAAACTAAAATCAGAAATTGCATAAAACTGTTACATTAATTTTCTTCCTATAAGGTTTATGAATAATGGCAGCTTGATTGAGCTGTGTTGCATCAGAAAATATTTAATCAGGTTGTACAAAAGACACTTGAGAGAGTTACCACTCTGAAAATTCCCCATGTTAGGTGAGAATTAGTATCTAGCACAAAGTATGTAAGAGAAAAAAACCAGATTTGATTCTTATGTAAGTTTTATGTTGGTAGCACATAACTGTCAAAGAGGCAGTGCTTTAAGCAAGGGTAGCAACTGTGACTTGGCTAATTTGCTCTCAAAGCCCAAGACACAATTGATTTAAATATTTTTTTGCCACTGCACAGGTATGTAAATTCAGTGTGGGTGTGTTTGAGAGATGGAGGGTATCAATCTTGCCTGCTTAAAATGATGTAAAAAAAGAACCATCCTCAATTCCATTTTAGTTTGATCTACTTTGCTAGCTTTACCTATCCTGTTATAAAAAATGTTTTCCTCCTCCTATCAGTATAAATACAGTCTAAAATTGCATCAAGTACCCAGACTTTGTACAAAGAACTAAGTGAAGTTGAGAGCAGTGTTAATAAGCAATATCCTTTGCTCTGCTTTGCAGAGCTTCTGGTCCATCTGGTGAACAAACACTGCAGCTTATCTGAACTCCAACTCACTGCCTGACTCATAGGCACTTTAGAAGCACATTCTGTAATCAGTGGAAGACTAAGTTATTTCAGAGTGAAGATTTGCATTTTTCTTAAAAACAGTCATGTCCTTATCACATTGAAATTTAGGTTTAGGGTATGTGTTATGAGATGAAGTGGAAAAAGGTGAATGGACTGATTTGTTTAAGAATGGGTATCTCTAATATACTCAGTCTTAAAATCTGTGAAGAATACAGAACAAATAGCAAATTTGTGTATATTCCCATGATATCAAAAAAATCACAGCACCTAAGGAATGTGCCTTAGGAATAGAAAAGGTTGGAAATAGGCCATGGGCAGTGTTTAATGAGTAATCTGCAGCAGCAATAGCACTGTCTTCTGAAGTTTGGGCTTCTTCCCTGAAGTGACAAAATCTTTCTTTTCTTTTCCTTCCATCACAACACACAACTCCTAATCCCTTTAGTGCATATGGAGGACATAGAGCTTTTCCCTGGGAGTCTGCCAGTCTGACTGGTGCAAGCATCAAATCTGAAAGAGCAAAACAGGGTAGGGAATTACTCCTTGAGAATTTCACCATCTCAGACTACAGGTCACTGTTTGCTCTCAACAAGTTCCCAAAACGTGGCTTTTTGTTTTTAAATGCTGGTACATTGCTACACTGAAAAGGTTGAGGAAGTGTATTTTGACTTTTTTGGAACCACAGAACCATCATTAACTTCATGTTCTGCAATTCAGTCATTTTATGGTTTACTTGTGTGTTCTCCACCACTCAGGTATATTGTACTGTGGATATTCATTCTTCCGTATTTTCTTTTCATAAACATAACCAAGATTCTTTGCCAGGTACTCATTTTACATCAGGCTACTACAGGTTATAAAGTTCAGGTTCTCTCCTGTGTGCACAGGCAGAACTAAAGCAAATGGAGATGTGACTGCATGCAAGAAATGCCTTCCATTCTGGTGGCTTGAGATTCCAGCAAACCTTTCTTAATCCACTCTGGTTTCATTTTGCCACATCACAAATGCAAACTATGGAGTCAATGAATATGCAAAAGCCAAATTTTTGACACCAACGTTTCATTCTGGTAACACTGTCTATAAATTATGAACTGAACATACTGTGTGAGGATTCAAAGACAATAAAAGCAGGTTCTATGTTCAGTTTGTGTGAAATATGTAATATGGTTGTGGAATGTATATTACACCTTCCTTCTGAGAGAGAAATTTAGTTCAGGACCTTGGCATATGCTCCACTTCAGGAAGTGAAGGAAAATGGAAGAGTTATTCCCTTCACCATCACATTAAAGCATCCCTGTTTCTTCATAATCTCTTAGCATATAAAACCTTTTACTATCAATGGGGGGAAATGGCTGTATATGTACTTTATGTGCAGCCCTCCGTGTTGTGACAGCTTTTTCTTTCAGCCAGTGGTCAAGGATAATCAGGGAAGGATTACCCATCTGTTCTTGCCATGTGGCATTCTGTCTTCAGTGAGGAGATACTGCACTTCACAGCTTCCTGCAGTTCTTTTTTCTGATGTTCTCTCATTAACTAAAAACTGTTTTATTATCCATCTGAGTTGCTAAGTTGGAAAGTCTGGAAGACTCATGAAGGTGACCTACTTTGGATGCTCTAAATTAGAACCAACCCCTGCCTGTTGCAAATAGCACTTTGTTTAGATGCAGAAGGTTCCTTGGGCTTTCATTCTAGGTTGGGCTTTTTTTCTGTCTGTCCACTTGATGGAAGAAAAGTGGTACACAAAAAAAGGGTAATCAAAGGAGAGGACATGGAAAAAAGATACTTTTTCACTAAGAGTGACTTTGTAGGTTGTGTTTACATGATTAGCCAGTTTTTCAGAACACCCAACAGTTTTTAGACTACATTTACTACAATGACATACCAGTGCAAAGTATATGTAGAGATTTATCCCAGCAGTCACCTGAAACATGTTCTGTATCTAAATTCCTCCTGAGATATCACTGTGACTTGCTGCAGGAGCAATAACTAGAAATGAAACAAGGTTTTAAAGACATTTCAATAGTCTTTCATTTTTCCTAACACTGGAAAATACAGCATTTTAAAGGCAAAGTTTAATTCTCAAGCTCCTGATATAAATTAATCTCTATGAAAGCTTGCTCTGAAAACTGAATAGGTAGCCTGATTTCCTGATTCTAACAGCTGAGGTGGCAAAAGAGTGTTTCAGGTTCCCTCTGACACTGTCTGCCAACACCATGGGCTATGTGGGATATTACAGAGCAAAGGCAATTATACTAATTTAAGCAAGCAAACTCAGTAACTATCAATCTTTCCCTATTTAGAAAGTCATTAGCAAAAGCAGGTGCAAAAACCTGTTTGGTGTAATTGGGATGCTACAAGAAAATGAGTTTTTAGACAAGGTATTTGATGTGCCTTAAAAGAAATGCAGTTTTTGGGAGAGTAAGGCATTAGTCCATGTATGGCAAAGATGACCCTGTCATACATGGTATGATCTCTCATTTTAAAAGTGGTAACACATTTTAAACCCTCCTAAATGAGTTAGGGAGGATTTTGGTAAAGCTGACACCTCCTTTATAATCTTTGAGAATTTGTCCCATTCTAGGCATTTGTCCCATTCTTTCATCACAATGGGAAACCCCTCCATAAACATGTGAGATGCCATGTGAACCTAGCAAACATGCTCCTCTCAGGAACAAATTCCTTCTTGGCAAGACAACAAGGAGGGTTCTTGAAGCCTTGTGGAGACTGAGGAGCCAGAGGAGAATTCTTGTGAAGTAGGTAACTAACAGCAGTTTTGCAGGAGCAGACAGAACAGTATCTTGATGTGTTTTTCTACATCTGATTGTTCTCAGAATCACAGAACCTTCTAAGCTGGAAAAAACCCACAAGGACCACGAGTCCAACTCTTGAGTGCATCCTCAAACACTTTAGCTACTCCTGCTTGTTTGCTTTGTTCTGTTAGTAAGCACTAAATATTTTAGAAGTCTTACAAGGTACCTTCTAACAGCAGGTTCAGCTGTTGCTGTGCTGCACATAAATAATTTAACCCCCTGTGGAATAAGAATGAAACCTGGAATGGTGCACGGGTATAACCTTTATATTACACCTCTGTGTGCTGGCAGATGGGAGACTAGAGCCAGGGGCTGCAGAGGCTGTGGCAAGACTGCTCAACATGTAAGGACTTGTCTGTGCCCACCTCCATACTCTGCCTCTCACACCCCAAAATGAGCTCAAACTTCTCAAATGGCCACATTCTTGCCTGGAAACTGAACCAACAAATTTGGTAGCTCATTCTACTAGATGAACTCCACTGAAAGAGATTCTTACCTCAGAGTTAGATTTATCTGAGCACAGATGAAAAATGCAAAGAGGATCTGTATCATTTATTTTCAAGCCCCGTGTAGTGAAGAAAAAGGCATATTATGCATTTCATACATTATTCTTTCCTTTGTGCTGTATATAATTGGCAGAGCTTTTCAGTGAAAAAACTATCTGGCCAAATTCTCAGAGCCTCATGCTCTGCAAAAATCTGTCTTAAGTTAATCTGTATTAGGAGTAATATCCAAGTTGACTGCACTCATATGAAAAATGTATTTAAGAAGGTCTAGCAGATACAATCTGCTGTTTCTTGCCTGACTTTGTTCCCTGCTGTTGTTGGTCTCTCTCGGGATTTCTTGCAGAGTGGTTAAGTGATCTATACTGAGGTTTCAAAAGCAAAGATAATAGGAGTTCTATTCATGGGTTAAACACTTAGCTGCTTTAATGCAAGATGTGTAGGAGCAGCCCCTAATGACATTTAAATCTTGTTATTGCTGTGCTTCAGTATAGGATATACTTGGTTTTGTGGCTGCAAGAAGCAATTGCCAGAGATGACTGTAAATCCTGAGCAGCAAATAAATCCCAGCACATGGAAATGATGCCTGATTTTGCTCTCACAGCAGCACATCTTTGGACTTGCCCGTGCTGCTGCTGACCTACAGCAGTGCAGGTGACCCAGAGCAGTCAGTGGCTCGTGCCATGCCTCCCCTGGGCTCTGCCTGCAGGGCACCAGCTCTTAATTCACATTGGCCTAACTTTTCTAACCCTTCCCTTGCAAAACACTGCTGCCTGTTGCTAGTCTCTTAGCTTTTGGACATTCCTCTAAAAACAGTATTGTGACAAGTTCTGAGCCTTCAGTACTTCTGAATCACATGCCTGACTTATTTTTCATATGCCCTCCAAGGTTTGCTAGTACTTGTCACCATTCCCTGGTGGAGATAATTCTACTGAAAACATTTACAGGAAGACTCCTACAGTTCCTCAAGCAGATTTGTCTGACATAGCTCAGACTATCCATTTGTAAACTTTAAACTTGCCCAGCTGCCTCTGTCAGAAGCCTATTAGGCAGAGCACTCTCACAAACTGTTCTCCTTCAGAGCAGTACAGACTATCTGAGCATGGTGATCTTGTCCTCTGGCACAGCTGGACTGGAAAGGAAGTGGAAATGAGTGAAAAGAGCAACCCCTCCCTGAGTTTCTAAGTAATTGTGCAAAAGGGCTAAAAACCACTTAGTCTTACTATGAAGGAATGAAAACAAGCACCCTGAGCAAGGAGAAACACTTCTGGCTCTGCTCTTCTTTGTCTCACATTGCCATTTGCTCCTCCTCTGGACTAATCTGCAAAATATTACTGTTGACCAAGCACAAGTGTCACAGGAACAATTACAAACCTTGTGGAGGAGAAGGGGCTGTGCTCTTTACCAGCCCTTGCTAGAAGTCAATGAGTAAATCCAGGTCTTTAACCCAGCACGGGGTAACATTGGAAATGGTAAATTCTGTGACATAGCCTATCTGTGCTGTTTTGTAAGGAAAGAAAAGATAAATGAAAATATGTATTATATATCTATTAGTAGAAATGCTCATGGCTTTAAGCATACATAAGACTGTTGCAAAGAGAAAAGCAATTAATTGTTCTGAGTTCAATTACAACAAGAAAATATTTAGAAAGAAATTAATAAACTTTGCAGGCACTGTTAAGATCATTTAGGGAAGTTGTGAGGTCTCCAAAAACAGTTTAGTGAATAAGCTGTTGGAATGGCTTAAGTGCTTCTGAATTTCCCCAAGGATCCCTTCCCTCCCAATATGCTGCAACCCCAGAGAACATGCTAGCAGGTGAACCAAAGGAGCAGGAGCCTGCCAATTCCACATGGAAACACAGATGGAATTGATGCTTCCTATCTGAAAATTAGGATGCTAGAAAAAGAAACACACTATTAATATATAGCATTATTTTTTTGAAAGAACCTAGAAAAACAATTGCAGTAAGACATTAAGAAATGTTTGCAAAGAGCAGTAACATTTTTGTGTTTGTGAAAGGCTGGCATTCATTTAGGGCTAATTCAGCTTTTAATTGCCTGAGCTCACCCCTCTGGCTGGCAGCAGTTATGGTGCAGGTAGATCCCTGGCTGTCTCTTGCACTGCAGCTCCGTGGCTGAGGTTGCTGCTCTCCTTCAGAATTCCTGGTGAGCACAGCCATGCCAGCAAACAGCTAAACACAGCCATTGGCTGCCAAATTTCAGCTTCATTGCTGTCAGAACATCACTTAGCACGGCTGGCCTATAATTTTCAGGCTTGTAAAACCTCAATTGTCATGTTTGGATTTTCTTTAACACTTATTATAAATGCACAAATTTGATTTGCCTAGAATGGAATGACTCTCAGTGGCTCAGGGGTTTGGCAAAAAGCTTCACATATTTCATCAAAATTCTGTTTGGCCTAGAGAGGCGTTACAATTCTAGATAAAAAGTGCTTTTTTTAATACAGAAGCAATTTGTAATGGGATGCTCCAAAATAATTCTGTATTAAAGATGAACTGAAACAAAAGCAACATGATCTTTGCCTCTCCATGATGGGAATTCATTGAGAAAATGGAACTGGAAGAGTCTGATTTGACATGTTTTGCAGAATACACGGTGGGTGAGTGCAGGGGAAGGAAGCACTTCCATCCCTTTGAGCAGGGAGCACATCCAGCTCCTTGCAGCAATCCTTGGAGCTGTCTAGGAGCCTTAGGCACTGTGAGGGAGCAGCAACCTTTGTGTAAATCATAACTGGTAACAAACTACAGTAAGAGCTCTTTGTGAAACAGAAAGGGAGCCCTGCTGAAATCTGCTTCCTTTCAGTAGGACAATTCAGATTGCTTAAAGGCATCTGAACATTTGGAAAAACCTAGGAAGAATCTTAAAATGCCATATTTCTAAGACAAAAGATAAAATTTTACCCTTTTTTGGGCCATATAACTTGGATCTATATTTACACTTGGTTGAAGCCTTCAACTAAGCAAATACATATGGATGAAGTCTTATTTTTACACTTAATTTTGGTGTTTTGGTAAATGCAAATGATGGAAGAAGCTGACATGAATAAATTGGCACAAGTTTAGAAGTCACCTCATTGCAAAGTGAGAGATATTTGGGATTTTCATCACCTTGCTACAGGGAAGGCTTCTGGTGTTAAGTCACTCAGTCACATGTTGTGTATCAGAAATGTCAACCCTAGGCTGAGGAACTACAAGCTCTTGAAGGAGCCAAGAAACAAATGTAATAGTTGAGCATGTTTACTGTAAAATGAAGGGCTATTTTATCTCAATCAAATGAACCAACATGTGAACTGCAAATCTGATACTGAAATAAATCCAATTTACTCTCGTGTAATTGCTTATTTGATTCCCAACTATGACATGAAGTTAGAAAACAAATTGATATTCTGTCACTTCTGTTTCAGTAAACTTAACTCAAACAAGTTGCCCTTTAGGTGCATCTTGGATGGAACAGTACTTTATCTTCATCCCAAGGAAATCAGTGTATTAAATTTGTTTGAAAAATTATTATCCAAGCCATGACTCCTTTTCAGACAGTGTTTGAACTGCATACTAAAAAGGCCAAATTACCCCCAAGAGCCAGCAGAAGCACAGAGAAGATAAGTGCTGTAGTATATCCTCCCTCTGCAAGAAAATGTACCAGCAGCAAAGATACAACAGAAGCTCAGACAAACTCACTAGGCACAGAAAGTGCAGAAATTTGGTGGGCATGGCCATCTTCCTCTTTCCTCATGGCCAAAATGCAATCCTGGTGTGCTCAGCATTTAAAGAATAAGCCCCATACTCTCAGCTATGATCAGAATATTAAATCCAGCACCATATCCACAGTGGGGCAAGTTAATAAACCGCAAGGTGTCAA
Source organism: Luscinia megarhynchos (assembly GCA_034336665.1). NCBI lineage: Eukaryota > Metazoa > Chordata > Aves > Passeriformes > Muscicapidae > Luscinia > Luscinia megarhynchos. Next base: position 935,252 of record CM067577.1, on the reverse strand, counting down.
AACCAAAGGAGTGATGGAAGGGCAGGGGATAGGAGGAACACCTGAAAATATTTATTTGTTAAAATAAAAGAGAATCAAGATTCACACCAAAAACAAATCGAGGCTGGGTTGTTTAGCAGAGCAGAACAGAACAGGCAGAACAGGCTGGCTGACTCTGCAGCTGGGCACTGAAAGGAAAGGGATCGAAACTCCAATAGAGCATCTCACCCTGGGCTCCCAGAGAACAATCTGCATCATCTCTAGTTTAAAGGTCACATCAAGGCAGGTTTAGGGGGAAAAAATTCCCCTTAAAAGGTCCTAGGCATAACTAATTCATGTCTGTGCGAGCTGAGAGAAGATTGCAAAAATGATCCCTGTGATTTTTTAAAATATTTTTTCAATTTATAAATGTAGGGGAAAAGGTTGTTCTGGACAGATTGCTATGATATGTTCTAGTTTAATTATGAAGAATTTTGGATTAGTTCATATGCTTAGAGCTACACTATTAAAATTAGTGTTACAGAAACAAATATTAATGTAATTACGAGGTAGGACAAGTTAAGACATGGCACTAAGTAGCAATAGGGGTGGGTTAGCAGTTTGTAGGAAATGGGAACATTAACTGAAAATTTCCAGAGCAATCCATTTCCACACATTCAAAAATTCTATTAATGTGTATTTATACCCTGTATACAATAACTACTGCTAAAATATTTAGATTTGATGTAATATGTACTAGTTCTTCTGCTGTGGTGTCTTTGGCCCTTAGATAATAAATTACATTAGATTTTTAGGCTTGTCAAGGCCTGTCTCTAAGAGACTCTGTGGATAACATCCAGAAAACCCTTCCTTAGATTTTCCATGAATAAGAAAGTTGCCATACTCTTCATGCCATACTCTTTGCTGACAGAATAATTCCATTCAGATTTCACTGTGATTCTACATTTTCTGGTTTACATCCTGTGTTCTCCTGGCACATACTTGCCTCTAAATAAATTCAGGCTATTACATGTAGAGGGATCTTGTTTTGCAAGATCTTCCTCAAAACCAAAAGTATTAGAGCTTAGTATAAGGTCTCTAAGATTGGATAAACTCAAATTTTTCCACAAATCCTCTATTCCAAACCATCATCACTTTCTCTGATGGGAGTTTTCTACAGACAAACTATATCTTCTTCTCAATTTGCTCTTCACTGTTACTTTAAAAAATGGATGTTTCACTGCCAGAATTTGTGCTTTGCAGTTGATTACCTGCACTGTGGTTGTCCTATGGAAAACATCCCATGGGAGAGGCTTGAGGCTCACAAAGAAGTTTTAAGACCTATGCATGAGCACCTTCCAAGTAGAAGCAAAAATCCATTTGCACATGTTGCTGTTTTAATTAGAGCCAGGGACTTATCTGTATAAATAAGCACAGGCCAGAATCTAATGGTAGCATAACATGAACAGAACAATCTCTTCAGTCACAGTATGCAGTTATGTTTTCCTGATTTTTCAGAATTGGGGAATAAATACCTGTCCTGATTTACATGTAATGTAGTGTATTAAATTTTTTATGTTTCTTCTGGGCTCAGTACAGCACTTTCATCCCCACTATCATTATGTTAATGATGTAGTAAAATAACATTGGTTTTAAAACTCTCATTTTCTGCCTTGTTAAAAAAGAACCCAAACAGATGAAAAGCCTACAATCTGATTTTTGCCCCAAAAGCAGAATGTTGTTGGCCTGCCCTACAGCACCTGGACTAGGAACAAAGGTGAAGTCACAAACCTGAGCATTAGGAACTCCCTTGAAATGGGAGTGGAGAGACAACACACAACCCACAAAGAACAAAATATCTAAAGGAAGAAATGCAATAAAAATTGGGTAAAATTATCCCTTGAGTAATGCTGGATGAAATCCACACTAAAATCACTGAACAGTGAAGCTATTCCAATTTATGCCAGAGTAACATCAAAATACTTCCTTCTCCTCTATAAACATCCTTTCCTTCTGGAAAATGGAAGAGTACCACATGTGACAAGTGTTCCTAAGCAGCATGCTGAGCACCAAATGTGAACTATAATTCATAATTCATGCTCAATTAATCATAATGTAGAAGGAATGGCTCTGTTAATGCTTCTGCTAACTACCTAACCCATTCTGAGAGATGCAGGCAGAATTTCAGCTCTTGTGACTTGCTGTTGTGAGTGACAGACTACAGATACCCCAGCAGCTGTCAAAGTCACCAGCCCTCCTTCAGGGAAGAGAAAAGCAATTCTCAGTACTGCAGGAAGCTAAGAAAAGCTCAGAAAAGCAGAAATGAAAGTGAGGGTGGAGAATGTTCTCTTTTCTCATGTAAATCCCGCTGAACAGCAGCCTGTGTAATCCAAGCTAAGATTAGGAACAACCTTCCTTTAGCAAATGAGCAATTTCCAAGTGATACAAGTGAAAGAGGAGAGGTCTGGTGTCTCCAGATATTGTTCTGGAGTTATTTTTACATGGCAGCCAGGGAGCAAATCCTGATTTAGGGGAAGGAGCTTTACCTTCACACGCTACTATTTTTGTTAATCAGAAGGAGGAGTTAAAAATGGACTGGCTCTTCACTCTGCTCAGTTCACATCCTGACAGAGGAAATGATTGGAATCATTAAAGCCACTCTCACAGCTGATGGACCTGGAATCGGCCTCTCTGCCCTGGGAGATGTTTGTGGATATTAAAATCTGGACTTCATGGTCCTCCATTCCTGAGCTGCATCACCTGGCAAGGAGTGAAAATGATGAATCTTTGAAATCCTCTGGCATAATTTGTGTCAGGCACCCCCACAGGTACACAGTGATATTTTAGAATGCCCACAGCATATTCCAGGTAAGTGCTTATGCTAGAAAACATATATATACTACCAGGGTGAAAGAGGAGAATTACATAAGGAGCTCTCTGATGTGTTCTACCAATGCAATTTGGCACCTAAAACTCAAGGACAATATGGAACATATTTTTCAAGCTTCTGGCAATATCATTCCAAGAGTCTCCTGCAGCCCTCAGTATTTCAGGGCTCTCCAGCCAGGAGAAGCTCAGCTAATTGTATTCCAACCTGTCATCACTAGACTTTGGGGTGTTTTCTTTTTCCTCCCTCTCCATTTTTAGCAGCTATTTTCCATCTCAAACCAGTAAAACCTGCCATGGAAAGCTGAGCTCAGCAGTAGAGCACCGCTCTTGGAAAATCTCTCGGAAAATTATTAAAACACGTAGCATTCCTCTCTCTTGAATAGCAATTCCCGGCTGCTAGGAACATTGAGAGAGAACGAACAGACGGATCCCGCCCCGGCCGGGAGCTGTGCTTACGGAGGGGCAGCGCTCCCGCCGGCGTTCGGCGAGGGCTGGGCGAGGGCTGCGCCCGCTCGCGAGGGGCGGCCGGTGCCCACCTGAGCATTTCTGAGCTCACCTGTGCTCGTCTAAACTCACCTGAGCGTTTCTGAGCTCACCTGAGCATTTCTGAGCTCACCTGTGCTCGTCTAAACTCATCTGAGCGTTTCTGAGCTCACCTGAGCTCACCTGGGCCCCCCGAGCTCACCTGAGCGCCCGCGGGAGCGGCCGCGCCTCCGCCCCCTCGCCGCCAGGTGGCGCCGCAGCACCGGCTCAGGGGGCGCGGGATCGGGACCGGGGACCGGGATCGGGATCGGGATCGGGATCAGGGATCGGGATCGGGATCGGGATCGGGATCGGGATCGGGATCGGGACAGGGATCGGGATCGGGATCGGGACCGGGACAGGGATCGGGACGGGGATCAGGGATCGGGGATCGGGACAGGGATCGGGGATCGGGATAGGATAGGGATCGGGACGGGGGATCGGGATCGGGATCGGGACAGGGATCGGGATCGGGATCGGAACAGGGATTGGGAACGGAACAGGGATCGGGATCGGGATCAGAGATCGGGATCGGGATCAGGGATAGGGATCGGGATTGGGAACGGGAACGGAACGGGGGATCGGGGATCAGGGATCGATCGGAACAGGGATCAGGGATCAAGAACGGAACAGGGATTGGGGATCAGGGATCGGGATCAGGGATCGGGAATGGGAACGGGATGGGGATCGGGCATCCAGAACAGCGATCGGGATTGCGACCGGGATCAGAATTGGGGTCGGGACAGAGATTGGGATTGGGATCGGGATCGGGGATCCGGAACAGTGACCAGGGACCGGGATCGGGATCAGGGATCGGAACAGGAATCGGGATCGGAACAGGGATCAGTGATCCGGAATAGTGACCAGGGACCGGATCGGGATCGGGGATCGGAATCGGGATTGGGACAGGGATCAGAATCGGAATTGGGATTGGGAATCGGGATCGAGATCGGTGATCCGGAATGGTGACTGGGGACCGGATCGGGATCGGGGATCAGGATCAGGATCAGGGATCGGGATCGGGATCGGAATCGGAATCGAAACAGGGATCGGAACAGGGATCGGGATCCAGAACAGTGACCAGGGACCAGGATCGGGGATCAGGATAAGGATCAGGATCAGGATCAGGATCAGGATCAGGATCAGGATCAGGATCAGGATCGGGATGATGGAACAGTGACCCGGATCGCGGGATCCGGATCGGGATCAGGATCGGGATGGGGACAGTGACTGGGATCGGGACCAGGGATCAGGATCAGGACCGGGATCGGGATGGGGGACAGTGACTGGGTTTGGGAACGGGATAGGGACCGAGACCGGGACAGGGGATCGGGATCGGGATCCTGCATCGGGATCCGGAACAGTGACCGGGATCAGGATCGGGATCCGTGACGGGATCGGGGCAGGGGTCGGGGCGCAGCCCGGGACCGGCAGCTCGCCCCGAGCCGCTGCAGCTCCGGCCGCTGCAGTTTGTACCGGGAAGTGGGGGGTGCGCGGTGGGCACAGCTGCAGAGCCAGGACCGGCCACCAGTTACCCCAAATCACCCTGGAGCTGCTCCTCTGTGCCGCAGGAAAGCGCTCGCTTCCCTCAGTCCTCAGCCAACGCCCGCGCATGAGTAACTTCGCTCAAATTCCCAGTCCCACAGAATCCAATTACACAAGGCAAGAGCATAAAGTTCCTCAGTATTCATGGATACGGATAGCTGCATCCAACGTTTCCTTTGGTCTGCTGCCAGTTACTGTGACTATCCCTTATCTGGATTTCATTTCTCAGCTCTACAATTAAAAGTTACAGTCGAGCATCCTCCTCCCAGCGGGCCCGCAAGGATGAAACTTTTATAGGTCTTCAAATACATTATGTATCCACTGCTTGTGTTTGTTGTCCAGGAAATCTCCGATGGATTCTATAGGGAAAGCACAAAACAATGTATTATGTATTCAGGATTTTGTTTGGATCTCAGTAATTGTTACAGTGTTCAGAATAACAGGGACATAGCTATTTGATAATTAATTACACTCTAATTGCATTCACCTGGGAAAAAAGAGATAGCACTAAGGGCCAAACAGGGGTCAATAATATTAGTATAGGGGATCACAAATCTTGCATATACAAGTACCAATTAGTTAAGCGGAGTTAAACAGAGTCAGAGATAATTTGCACTAAGGATTCTGAATGTAGAGATAAATTAAACACATGGAAAGTAAGGGAAATAAAGCTGCAGCTTAATCCAAACTATTTTAGATCTATTTTCCTTTTTTATGGCTGCAGCAGCAGGTTGACCCCTGGGAGGAATGGGAGACTGATGCCACCCCTGGAGGTGAACTGTGCACAATCCACCTCTGCAAAGAGCCTGCCTGCACATTTTGGAGTGCAGCAGGGCCATGTTGGTGTGTGTAAGAGAGATGGAGAGCCAGGGCTATTCACTCCTGGCTCCTGACAAGCAGGTGGTGCAGTGTGACTTGGCCCAGTCGTGGCTGGAGCTGGCTCTGCTCAGGGAACACAGCTGGGCAGAAGGAACTGCTGGTGAAACTTTCTTACTCAAGCATGGGGCCCTGGTCTTTCATCTGACAGAGGGAAAAATAGATGGAAACAAGCCCTGACTGCTGCTGGTTCATAGGCTATTGCACCAAGCCACAGAGGTAAATTTTGGGTTGTTTTTGAGGCTTCTTACTAGTCTTGAGTGTAGCAGAGGTTTAACCCAGCCCTCAGATCAGCATTGACACAACTGGATGGAGTCTTTCCTGGGTTTGGTAGCACAGAGCTCCCCCAGGACTCCTTGGCTGGAAGCTGGGAGTCACAATGAACCCCACCCAAGCAGCATGAACATCACTGCTGCTGATGCTGTGCATTCAAACACGGTGATGAGCAGCCAGGAAACAGCAGCTTAACACAAATCTGTGATCCCTGAACTAGCAGCTCCCAGGCTCAAACACCTGTGCCTGTATTCAGTGGGTATCAGCCCAAATGGCTGAGCATCCCTTAGGGAAAACAAGCCAGAGAAGTTCTTGTACAGCACAGCACTTCCAGGCTGCTGGATTTAGAGGAGCTCAGCTCTGCCCTCAGCCTGAGCCCTACAATCAGATATTCTGCTCAGGCATTGGCAGGGCAGGGGAGCAGACAGATCATCAAAAAGGAGCCTTGCAGCATGCAGAGGGAGCACATGCTCAGCTCCTGAATGAGGCTCTGCTCCTGCACGTTTCTGTTGCCATTTAGCCCTTACTGAAGGCTGATTCCTTCTCCCCTGGGACTTGCAGCTAGTTCAGCATTTCCACTGCCTTTCCCTTTGCTGATATGCAGTGGGTGTAACTATTTTTTATTATCATGCAAACTACTGCCCTCAGGACTGAAAAGCACCTGCCTCTCAGATGGAGCATGGAACTCCTTGGCCAAGGTGAAGAATCATTGTATACTTACTATTCAAAGTGCAGTTCTTATGATGGAAAATACCAACTGTAAAAATATCTGTGATTAACTCTCCAGGCCTCATAAGGACTGCAGGACTCCTGCATGGTTGTTGGATAAAAAAAAAGGAAGGTGCAGGAAATCTGTCATTTCACAAACAGCAATGAGGCCCCTGTTCTCTTTGATTATTACTGGTGAAAAGACAGTTTCTCATTAGGCCCTTACTATGGTCCATGGAATGAAGAGCAGATTGTCCAGCATGAGACCAGTCCCAGCAGAACATCTGAAATCCTGCTGCTAAGGCAAGAATGCTTTTGCTGGTGGGATCCATAAGAGAAACAGATTATGGACCCAGGCACAGCCCAGATCCTCAGGAGCTTTATCCTCACACAACTGTTCTAACCTTGAGAACAACTTCAGCTCTTGCCAGCCATCTGCCTTACAACAAGTTGACATCCTTATGCATTCTCTCTGCCAAAAGGCAACTTTAAAAATGCTATTAAAAAAAACTGTGTACAAATTAAACAGTCAACACATTTTACTGCTGCTCAGTAACTGAAATGCTTTCACTGTGCTGTGCAATCTATATCTGCTGAAATTACTTTCATGTGTGTTTATAAGTCTTCCTATATTTTCTCCTCATTACTCCAAATGCATTTTAAAAGCTTGTTAAGATAGATTTGTTGGTGTTTTGTATCTAGCTGACTGTGCATGTTAAAGGCTTCAACTGTGACTTTCCTAACTTGAAATACACAATTCTTCATGCTGCTTGTTAAAACACATATCATTCCAACCATGAACATTAATTAGCTCGTCTGGGGAAACAGAACTCAGTTTATGAAGTCTGTCATCCTGCTTTGTAGCTTAATTATAAAATAAAATTATTTTTCCTTCCCCCAGCCAGACTATTTGGTCTGTGTTTTTCTTTTTTTTCCTTTTTCTCAAGCTGCTGTTTAAATTCCAGGGCTGAGTGACTGATCCACTGGGTCCTGCTCCAGCAGGGCTGGGGGTTAGCACAGTGTTCCTTAGGGTATGCAGCCTCTGCCACAAAATCTAATTTCCCTTTACAAAGGGATCAATCTCCACCAAGACACGTGTCTTCCAGCAAGCTACCCCTCTATAAAAATATTGAGGTAAAAATCCTTATTTTAAGGAAGGCACCAGGATCCAAGTTCTTCCTCCTGAGTGCACCAGCCCTCTCCTCCCACAGTGGCAGGAAGGCCCTGTGTGCCAGGAGTTATTGGCATCATCTGCAACTAGGCATTCTGCTAGTGATTTAGGAAATCTGTTAATGGGAAATTAATTGGAATCAGGATCAGCCAATTGCACAAATTTTCCCCTCGATTAACACACCCACTTGTGGACAGGATGAATTACAAGCAGTGCCATTCACTGGTGTAGCTGGGCCCAGGGAATTTGTGGTGCACTGGCAGTGTGGTGGCATTTAATGCACCCAGGAATTGGTGATAGCTTGCAGTCAGCCATGGGACTCAAGGCAGGCTGTTTTCCTCGAGTTCAGGGTTTCACAATTCCACATTAAGTGCAGGGAATGCTGATGAGAGAGCCCTGAGTGTTGGGGAGGCAATAGCAAAATCTTATGAGTGCCTAGCAAGTAGTTCTGGAACCATAGATGAAATAGAGATGTTGGCAGTGTTTGACATAGACACTGAAAATAGTCATGTGAAGGTTTGAGGCCTCTTCCTTTGTTTAAATGACACCAAAGAACCAACAGACATCCTGCCCCAAGCCTGGCAGAAAAGGTCTGAAGATAAGGGTTACAGATAAGAAAAGCCATAAAACATGGTAATTTAGTGATTCCTATAGGTTGCATGCAAATATTAGGAAATTAGTATCTTGTATTAGATTGGTTATTGGAAATTAGAATATTCATCATAGAAGAATACTTATTGGATTGTAAATGGAAAATTGCTCTCTTACCTCTTACCTCTGATCTCTAACCTCTCTCTAAGCTCTCTCTTACCCCCTTGCTCTTATCACTCTCCATGCTCTACACTCTCTCTTACACCCACGCCTTATAATAAAATACAACCCTGAAGAACAGAAAATAGTAACTCCTGAGTCTGTCCAGTGACCATCCAACAACCCACCCCCACACCTGAGCTGCTGGGGTGGTCTGTGAGGGGATGACAGGTCCCCAAGGAGAGGCTCAGACTCCCTCTGATGTGACAAGAGTGGCTGTGTGATTCTCTGCTGCCCTGGGAGCAAGGACAGCCTTTCATCTCTGGGCTGGAAGGAGCTGGTGATCAGCTTTGCTTGCACAGGGAGGGGGATGAGTTGCAAATTGCCTGTTGTCAGTGGAAGGCTGGGAGCAGAGCAGGAGGCTGGGCAGGTGCTGGGCTGGAAACAAGATGTGTGTTAAAAGGGGGATGGAATTCTTGAAGGGTACTGAGTGTTCTGAGGCAGAAAACATCCTGCAGGAGAGATGTCTGCATAAGTAACATCTTTATGAGCAGGGGTACATGGAGATGAGAAATTGCTCCTAGAGCTCTGAGAAAATGACAATTTAGTGCTTTAAGTAAATGGGAAAGGAGACACCAGGCTGTGCCCCTACTTTGCAGGAAAACATCACTATGTGAGGCTTTGATGAATAGTGTAGGGAGGGCTGAGTAGGCTCTGCTCACTCTCAAAGACAGATTGAACCTGAGCTCGCTGATGGCACAGGATGATCAGCCCCTGGCTGTGAGAGAGCAGGGGGGTCACTGCCTGCCCCAGTGCTGCTGTGCTGCACAGAAATAACTGTTTAAGAAGCCTATCCAAGTTAATATTTTTATTGTGGCTTGCTATTCATACAATAGCCCTGATGTCCCTGTTAATCCTTGGTTCAGTGAGAGGCTCAGAGCCACCTCCAGCACACACTCAGTGTCACAGATGTTTTGCTTGTTACCCAAACCTCTGGGGACTGGCCTTGCTCCACCTGGGCTCCCAGGACTGATCCCACTGCTGCCTGCACAGGAACCTCACTTCAGGGCAGAACAAGAAATAAATATTCATTTATTTTCCGGCCTAAAGGTGGTGCCTCCTTCCTAGAACTGCTGCCTTGTCTATTAAAACAACACAAAATAGTTTCTCATTTCGTGTAGACACATCTTGAATTTCCCAGCTGTCATCTGACAGATAGGAGCATCAGGAGAGAAAAAAATAAACAAGCATACAGTATAAACAACCCTGGGGAATACATTTTGCAGACTCTGAACTTCAATGATGTGCAATTCTTTGTTTGCTGAAGTGAGCAAGTACACAGGGAGAACTGTACATGTAAATTATATTGAAATACTGCACAGGGCTTGAACTTTAAATATCTCAGAGGAAAAAACATAAATGCAAAGATATTTCCAGCTGTTTCCTTAAGAGGGAGAGGTGAAGGTTATATACAAGGTGTGAACTACCCTGGGTAATCTGAGAGCTCCTGTGCTGGAAGAGCTGCAGCCACCCCTGGGCTGGGACTGGATCTCAGCTAGAGACCCTGCAGGAATCAAACACAAGCATTGCTCCCAGGATTTCTGATTAAAAAGCTAAAAAAGGAGAAACGAATGAGTTCTATTTCACACAGCATTTCTATTACAAACCAGTGGATTTTGTGTCATAGCAAAGGTGACACATGCTCCTGGTGGCTGTCACTGCAAGGTTTGCTCGTGAAGGGGAGCTCAGATTCTGGGCTCCCAAAACAATGATCCCCTGGAGGATCTGCAGAGCCCATGGCAATACAGGGCCTCACGTGCATCCCTCTTCTCTCTGAGACAGAAAACCCTTCACAAAACCAGATCTCAACACCTGGTTATTTGTCTTTGTTTGAGAAAAATATCTGACCTGCAACAGCACCTAAATTCTCACCAGCATCCTCCACTCTTTCAAATGACTTCAAATCATTTGTCAGAGGTACTCCTTAAGCTTTATTTTGAATCATTTGCTGGCACAAAAGTCCTCAGCAATTCCAAAGATCTCAGTTCACTCTGCCACAGACCTGATCCCAACCACTCAGCCCTAAGTGTGAGTTTTAAGAGCAAAGCATAAAGAGCACAAGGAAAGTAACCAAGGAAGCTTTAGGCAGCAGAAAAGTGCCAATAATTCCTCTAGTATAAATAACATTTTCCAAATGCACCTATCAATAACAATTCATAACACTAAAGGAAGAGAAAATACATTCTTCTACAATGGCAGCAGAGTGATTCCAGCAGTGGTTCACCCCTGCAGGAGTGACAGAGGTGTGACATTAACCCTTCCAGCAGGGAAACCTCCCCTGAGCCAAGGATGTCAGGAAAAGCAGAGATAAGAGGCCAGCACTGCCCTTCAGCATGATCTGGAAAATCTGTTGTAGCTACAGCTCATTCCAGCTTTTGCTCTCAGCAATTATTGATCTCAGGTCTCACTGTTCTGTTAGACAGAGCAAAACACTCAAAATAAATGAGCAAAATTAACAACCAGAAAAAAAGTAGAAACCTGTTAATTCAAATAACATAAAAACTTTCATTCCATTATGCCTGTTTTAATCCACATGTGGAAGATTTGGAGTATTCTGCACTACTTACACCAATGAAATCTTTGGTGGCAGAGAGAAGGAGCATACATTTATTAACTAGAGAGAATAGGCCAGTATTTTTCAGACAAATTGAGGCAGTAAGGACTACAGAGCAATCAGATCTGTTTAAGGATCAGCTTGGGAGTTGTTACAACTACAAACAGAAATAGGATTTTGCTGTAAGCATGCTATAAATGTAGAGCCACAGCAGACAGGGAGACAGTCTTCCAGCATTTATAAAGACATCAAAGCAAGAAGGACAGAAATAAGCTTTAGTTCTCAAAAAAATTATTTTTAGCCATTAGGAAAATGCTTGTGAAGTTTGACAAACACTCTAAAGGTTTGGGATCTTCCCATTGGCTGTTAACAAAAGCAGTGCTACCTGCACTACAGTTAAAAAGTGTACTCCCTTAAATAGAGTGGGAGTTGTGTTTCCTTGGCAGTCACCTGATACTGAGAAACCATAAAGGCAGCAAAATTCACAGCAAAGGATGGAACAGGAATATTTCCTCAAGCACCTTGGCAGAAATGCAAGCAGACAGAAGCACCCCTTGGTGACAGGGTAATGAGGGGCAGATGCAGCAAATCTGTTTCAGCCTTCACCAAGCTTTTTCTTCCCTCCTCTCTCTGTCCTTTAAGTGTTTTCAATGTGATTTTAACACAATGTGTGTTGCATGAATAAAACATGGGCTGAAATCTTTCCAGAATTTCAGAAGGCAGGGAAGAATACTTGCTGGGTGGTTTGCAATGTGCAGAGTTCACACCTGCTGGCCTTTACAAGAGGATATTGGACTGGGTTTGACAGGCAAGCACACAAGCAAACAGCCTCTGGTCAGGATTTCCAGATTTTCAGAGGGGTACGAGATGTCACGGGCTGGGAGTGGTGGAAGATCAATGGTAGCTCAAAATCTGTCCCCATGAGGGACAGCTGGAGCTGCTGGTGACTGAAGCCTGGAGTTGGGGTCACCTGGGGAGAGTGGCTCTGCTGCTAGACAGGGAGTGACTATGAAATCCCAGCAGAGACAGAGCAGCTTGCAGAGCCACCCCTGACTCACACTCTGTGCTGAGCTGAGCTGAGCTGCCTGCAGCCTCCTCCTCCTCCTCCTCTCACTCCTTCCTCCCTGCCAGGAGCTGGGACAGCAGCCAGCAGGCCTCAGCTTGGCACAGCTCCCCCGAGGTGGCACAGCCCCTCCTGGCTGTGGGTGACATCCCCTGGCACACGCTGTCACCCCTTGGCTGCTGCCAGCCTCAGAGCCATCAAGTGCCCCAGCAGGGACCATGGCGAGCACAGAGCTCCCACCCCAGCTTAGCTAAGGCTGTGCTCCTAAAAACAAAGGCTGTTGTTACAACTCTTACAAGCTGCAGTGTGTTTTTGGGAGAAGAAGCAGAATTGAAGCCACCCTGGGCTGGGGGAGCAGAGCTGGGTTTGCTTGTCACAGCCTGAGGTGTCTCCTCAGCCCTGAGCTCACCTCTGCAGGACATGCAGGTGGTTTGCAGCCCAGCTCTTTCCTTGCCTGCCCATGAGAGGCTGCAGGAGCTGTTCTGAGAGGTTTCCATGGCTGTTTATTCTCCCTTCTCTCAGGATTGCTCTGCCCAGCTCACAGCTCTGCTCGCCAGACGTCCAGGGCAGAATCTGCCTGGAGAGGCAGGACTGATCTTTTATACTCTAAATTACCTACTGGGGATTTACAATTATTTTCCAATAAAATACAACTTTGTTAAACAGTCCAGCTCTGACCCCATCCAATCTGACAGTGCCAGCATGTCACCCAGCATGGATGGCAGGAGAAGAAGGAGGAAGAGGTATCCACACCCCAAATTCTCCATCTTGGCCACGTGTCCCTTATCACAAACATTCTAGAAATCTGCTAATTCTACATTCTAACAACCTAATTTAAACTCTATTTATTTTTGCAGCTTGCATTTCTTCTCTCAATGTTGGTAAATTGCTCCAAGGAGCTGAATCCAGCCCCTGAGACACCTGGGTCTCACTCGAGGGTCTTTAGGGACCCCAAACCTCCCAGGGAAGCCAGAGGAGCTCTGGGCTCCCACAGCCTGCAGCATCATCTCTGCCCAGCCAAGCCCTGTGCCCAGCTGGGGAAAAGTCACAGCTGAAGCTGGGATGGTGCAATATCTGCAAGTGGAACACTACCAGTGTAACTTGTTTAATATTTATGTTAAGCTGCACTCAGAAGCTTTGAAAAAAATAAGAGTTTTGTTATGTTAGAGAGTTGTGATAGGAAAAAGTCCTCATCCAGTTTTGTCCTCACACAATCTTCTGTACTAAGAAGTTGAAGTGTACACCACAAAATGCAACCAGCAGAAAGATGTGAAGTGCTCCTTACACTTGTGTTTTTCCAAGTTCATCTTTCAGCCACTGTGAATTTTCCAGCTGAGCCCTCTGCATGGTGTCTGCTCTAGAAACTTTGGGGAAAACCTGCAGGTGCAATCAGTGGCCAAGTTGCAGGGGCTTCAACAGAGCTGAACAGGGGTCACACAAGTGAGGATGAGGGAATGGGAGAAGACCAAAGAGATCCAGACTGTAGGTTGAATAGATTTCTGTCAAGAGCTACATGGAAGATAATTTCAAACTTGCAAATCAAGAGTGTAGAGATTTATTTGCATTTTTACAGAAGTTACTAACCTTTCCAAAATGCCCCAGATGTTTTAGTTTGAATTCACTTTGAATTTTGGACCAGATACTCAGATTTTTTTTGCTTCTTCCCCCAAAGATGTTTCCACAAACTTATCTACATGTTCCTCAGGAGAACAAGGGTTGTGTTACTGAGCCACTCTGCATATCATGGATAAATCTTAAATGCTGCAGGCTGTGTCTAACTGTGGTGCTGCATCTATGACTGAACTATCTGTACATCTCAACTCTTGCTGTAACAATTTTCTTTGAACAGCTGAATCAAGAATCCATGAGTCACTCAGGCATTTTTATCAGCCTGTAAGGATCAGTAGCACATCTCAGAGTTTGCCCTTTGCACTTGACTGGGACAAGAGGGACATGCACGGATATCCAGAGCTTTGCTGTGCCAGCACAGCTCAGCCTTCTAAAGAGAAATAATTTTGCATGGAAACACTTATTCCACAGCATCAGCATCCTGTATTATAATCCCAGCCTTATCCAGGCTGCTCACAGAGGCCAAGGAAGGAATATCCCACAGACAGCTGCATTTTGTCAGGCACACAAACACCTTGGTGGATCTCCATGTGCTTTAGCAAAGGAACAGAGAGATCTCCTTGCCACCACTTCAGATTCATTTTTTCCATGGTGAATTTCTGCTGTGTTTTGCACATTACATCACTCTCTTGGACTCTTCAGCTGCTCTCAGAAGTGCTGAAGTTACTGGTTCTGGCTTTCATTTTCACTTGGTGAAGTGTGATCTGGGAAGCCCTGCTTAACTTCTCCCACTTGTGAAGAGAATTGCCAGGCAGAAGCAGAGCAGGTTTCTAGAGAGCAGTAAAGCTCCACGGTGTTACTGGTGCAAACTTTTATATTCCTTCATAGAGATTTCCTGCTCTTTCTGAGGAAATCCACTGCTTGCTGAGACTCAGCAGTTCCCTTCCCAAACCAAGCACCAGGCTGCTCTGAGCACACCCATTTCCACTCCCTGCTCAGCCCCACTCAGCACAATCCAGGAGCACAACCATATTTATCTTTTACAGCTGAGAACTTTGACAAACAGCAGCAGGCTGCAAAGGCCAGTCTATTTATATTTCTTACAGTATATATTCTAAAGAATGGCAGCCACCATTATGGAAACTATCAAAAAGCCAGCTCTGACCTTAAATAAGTGTGCTCCTATGTCAGGCAGTCCCAGGAAAGGAGAATTTATGAGGCAGATGCTAAATTCAGGGAAGGAGAGTTGGATTGCTCTTGCCAGAGATGCAGCCCAGGATGCAGGTGCCAGTATTTGGCTTAATTCTTTGTGCTCCTTTAGGACAAGAATTTACCCACCTGCCACCTCTGGGTTTGCTGGGGAGGGAATAGAAAAATCTTATGAGTGCCTAGCAAGTAGTTCTAGAACAATAAATAAAATAGAAATGTTGGCAGTGTTTGACATAGACACTGAAAATAGTTACGTTAAGGTTTGAGGCCTCTTCCTTTTTTTAGATGATACCAAATGCCACAAATACCAAAGAACCAACAGACATCCTGCCCCAAGCCTGGCAGGAAAGGTCTGAAGATAAGGGTTACAGATAAGAAAGCCATAAAACATGGTAATTTAGTGATTCCTATAGGTTGCATGCAAATATTAGGAAATTAGTATATTGTATTAGATTGGTTAATGGAAATTAGAATATTCATCATAGAAGAATACTTATTGGATTGTAAACAGGAAATCTCTCTCTCTCTCTCTAAGCTCTCTCTTACCCCCTTGCTCTTATCTCTTACTCTTTTACTTTCTATGCTCTACACTCTCACTTACACCCACACCTTATAATAAACTACAAACCTGAAGAACAGAAAATAGAGAGCTCCTGAGTCTGTCCAGCGACCGTCCCACCAACAATCCACCCCCACAGGGGCTGGGCTGGTTTCTGGCCTGTTCCAGGAGCCCAGCAGGGCACAAACAGAGTCACAGGTGTTTGCATTGATGCTGTGTGAGAGCAGAGCACAGTTAATTCTGTGAATTCACAGACAAGAAAAACTGCTGGAGGAGCAGCTCTGCAGCAGCCTGGATACCTTTTGCATGTGCTTTCCTTGATGAAGATCCTGCACAATAACAGAAAATCTTTCAAATCTCCTCTGACATTTCAGAGGATGAGATCATTAACTATTAATTTTCCTTGACAAAGTACAACTTTCTTTTGCAAAAATGGAATCCCACTCAGAGCACAATGTTGTCTTGTTTACATCTCTTCCAGCTTTAATAGTGCTTTGCAAAATATGCTTATTTATTTGTATGAAGCCAGCTGAAAATTATATTGCTCGAATTTATTTTATGTATTACTTTGGAAAAAAAAAAAAATTACTTGCCCCTCCCTTCAACTCTATTACTTTTGTTATCATTTATTACATGGACTTATTTTAAGTTCATTTGCAAGCAAAGTAGTGTTAACCTAGAACCCATTCATCATTTTCTTTGTAAATGAATGCTACCTAATTACAAAAGAAGGAATAAAATAAATAAATAAAAGAGAATTTATGCTTTTAAAAAAGAGATAATTAGAAAAAAAAAAGGTACTTTTCCAGCCTGCTCCTCATCCTGGCTGTGACCCCTCCAGGCTGCAGCCACACTCCCACAGAGCATCAGTAAAATCCCTGATATTTGACTTGTCAAAGCTGCATTTCCCATGTCACAGTCACAGAATGGGTTGAGCTGGAAGGGACCCTAAAGATGATCTTGTTCCAGCCCTCCTTTCACCAGAGCAGCTGCTCAGAGCCCCATCCAACCCTGGCCACTGCAGGGATGTACTGCTGATTTCTGGTTTCTGCCCTAGAAAGGATTGCTTGGAGTATTTTCCTTCATTTTGCACAGAGCCAGTAGAAATTAGAAAAACTAGAAAATGGCAAAGACAGAAGAAGCATCAGTTGTAGGAGGAAGGAATGAAAGGGAGAAGGGGCAATGCTTTTAAAGCATTTTCCTCCTAGTTTGGTTAACTTAAAAACAAAACAAAGCAAAAGTTGGCTCTATCCAGAGCAGCACCTCTTCACACCCCTTCCCATTCACCAAGGGGGGAATCACTCCCTCCTGCTCCTTGCCAGCCACCACTTCACTTTTTCTTGCCTGCTCTCACCACTTCTGCCTTTGTCTCTTGGTGAAGCCTCCTGGAACCCAGCCCAGCTTGCTCAAGCTCCCAACACATCTTGAATTTTAATTCTCTCTCATTTGAAGTCATCTATCTCTGTTTTAAACCCAGACACAAAGAGAATGAGCCAAAACAGGTCTGCAGGGAGAGCCTGGTCCACTCTCAGCACATCCCAGTGAGTCCATGTTATGAATGCATGACATGGTGTTGGCTCTTTGCAAGAACTGGGATAAGTGCTATATATATAATGTTAAAATAGCATTTCTATATGGATATAGTCTTGGTTAATAGAAAAAGTTAGACATAGTTTTTTTTAGAGCTAGTATGTTTAAACCACCTGCTTAGTCAAAGATAACATCCCGTGAACATGTGATGGTGTTATGAATGCATGAAATGTTGTTGGCTCTTTGCAAGTACTGGGATAAATGCTATATATATAATGTTAAAATAGCATTTCTATATGGATATAGCCTTGGTTAATAGAAAAAGTTGGACATAAGTTTTTTAGAGCTAGTGTGTTTAAACTACCTGTTTAGTCAAAGATAACAGCCCGTGATGGGGATCCCTGCAGCCAACAGGACAATTATCAACACTCACCACAGGTTGTTGGCTCTTTGCAAGTATTGGATAAATGCTATATGTATATAATGTTAAAATAGCATTTCTATATGGATATAGCCTTGGTTAATAGAAAAAGTTAGACATAGTTTTTTTAGAGCTAGTGTGTTTAAACTACCTGCTTAGTCAAAGATAACAGCCCGTGAACATGTGATGGTGTTATCAATGCATGAAATGCTGTTGGGTTTTTGCAAGTATTGGATAAATGCTATATATATAATGTTAAAATAGCATTTCTATATGGATATAGCCTTGGTTAATAGAAAAAGTTAGACATAAGCTTTTTTTAGAGCTAGTATGTTTAAACCACCTGCTTAGTCAAAGAATGGGACTCTCTGTTGAACATGATGATAGCTCACAAATACTTTCCATTAAATAAAGAGACATTAGAGTACTGAAAAACAAGTGAAGAGCTCCAAATAAACACATGTCGAAAAAGGAAAAGGTGCAACAAATATTTGCCACCCTGGAACTGCACATTAGCACAAATCACAGAACCACAGAATAATTCACCTGCACTGAATAATTCACCTCTTTGGGAATTACATGTAGTGGACACAAATTTAAACAGGAGTAATCTACAAAAGCAGAAAAAAAAATCTATAAAAATCTATTTTATAAAAAAATCTATTTCTATTTTTATAGAAAAATCTATAAAATCTATAAAGTTTAAATCACCAGTATCAATATAATTTTAGTGTGTTAGGCTTTTTATTCTTGTCATAATTCATTGATTAATCATCTAAATGGGTGAGGAGAAAATTCCTTTCCCATTTTCCTGCAATCCAGCAATCTTTGCCCATAGTAACTCTCTGCCATCAATACAGAAACTGCAACTGCTTCAGCTGCTGATTGCAGAGCCCCATTCCATGGGAATGCATTTGTAGGGATACTAACAAAAAGTGGATTATTTCTTGCATTTCTTTGATCTATAAATAAGACTTCTCTGCAGAGGATATTTTTACTGCATTTGGAGCAATCTTGCACTCATTCTAAAGTGTAACCAAGTAATTTTCATCTCATTTTCAGGTCCTGTGCCTGCAAGAAGTAACTGTACCAGAGGGAAAAGTCAAATGAGAGACCTGGAGGTCTGAGTGAGGCAGAGTTTGGGAACAGGACACAGAGCTGCTTTGCTTTGCTCTGTTTTATTTACAGCTCAGACTGAAACCTCTCTCCCTTGTGTCTTTTCTAGTGGCCTGCAAGAAATGAGTTGAAAGTGGCAAAATATCAATTTAAATATTAAATATTATTAATAATATTTGTTAATATATTAATTAATAATACAATATATAGTTGGCATATATAAATTATATATTATATATTAAAATAGCATGTATTAATTTATTAATATATATTTATTAAAGTAATATTAATTAATATTATCTCTTAAATATTTAAAGCTGTTTAGTTCAAAGCCAGCACGAGGTGGGGGCAGTGGGAGGAGAGCCTGGAGCTGGGGCAGGATCAGCCTGGCACTGGGGTGGGTGCAGAGATAAAATATTTCTGTAAAAATGTAAAATTTTTCTGTAGAATGACCTGGTCCTGCTGCTCCTGCTGCCTTCACCAGGCTGGAGACCTTCAGCTCCAGGTGATCTCATCCACACTCCTTCTGTATAAAGAAATCTTGTGTCACCACTACATGTTGGTTTTTTTTTCTAGATTTGTAAGTCCTGTTCCTAACTTGTCACTTCTATCCCTGGAAAATTCATTTGTTTGGGCAACTTGGTATCAAAACCCCCTAAAGGTTGTAATTCTCAGAATAATTCCAAACTGGCAGGAGTGCAGAGTGGAACACATCACCCTGGCACTTTGCCACCAGCCCAAAGCACAGCCATGACAAAGGCACACACATGCCAGCTGTTAAAATCAGGCTACACCATAACTCACCATTTCATTTTGCTACCAAAAAAACCCAAACAACCAAAAACAAAAACAAACAAAACAAAAAAACACCAAAAAACCAAACAAAAAAAACCACAAACAAAAAAAAACCTAACAAAAACCACCAAAAAACCCCACCAAAAAACAAAAAACAAAACAAAACAAAACAAACCCCCCCCCCCCAAAAAAAGAAAAAACAAAATAAAAACCCAAACAAAATAAAAAAGCAAAGCAAAACCTGTATAACATTCAGAGGACAAGAGACCAGCTCCTACATGTATTGGGTATTTATAGTTCCAGCAATTGGGAATGCAAATTGAAATGAATCAATGCCAGCAGGGATGCCTAAAAGACATAAGTGAGAATTACAGCAATTAAGAATGTTGTCTCAAAGGAAATTAGTACAGTCCATTAATTACAATGCCTTAAAGGAAAATGTACCAAAATAAGAAAGAAAGAAATTAAAATATCAGGAAATTATCAGAAAAAAAGGGGGGTGTAGAAAAGATAATGAGCACAGTAGGTATTTTCCACTGTTCTTTTATGAACAAGGAAATGAAACAAAGAAATGATGATAGGAACTGAAGCACCAGGAATAACTCCCAGTTAGGAAAAACTGGCTTGGCCACATTCTCTCTCCTGAGGAGCTGCATCTTTTCTATCTGCATTGTAAAATCTCTTTCCAAATAAATGAATTTTAGTGACATTTGAGGCATTCAATTATTTCTCCAAGTGCAAATTCTGCATTTCTTCATCTGTGAGCTCCATGTATTTAGTATGGGTTGGACAGCACCTGCTGACTGGATGAATCATTTGCATCCAAGCCACAAAATGGGAAATAAAGGACCTCCAGTGCTGCTGCTGAAATTGATGCTACTGGTGCTGCCAATTCAACCCCTGTTGCTGGTACTAATCAGCATCTCTTTAAAATGATTACAGCATTCAGACAGGGCCATAAAAGTGCCAGGTGTACCATGTCTTGCACTGCTCCCTTGTTTTTCTACATTCTTCCCTGTAGGAAAAGATTTCTTGGTCCCATCAACCCCTCTCACAGTCTTTAGCACATGAAGGAGATGTCACCAAGTTTTAATGTCATATATTTCCTCAATTACATGATCATCATAACCAGTTTGGCACAAAATGTTGTTTTCAATAAACTTGGTGTTTAAGGCAAAAAAAATAGCATTTGTTAACTTAGCTGCAGATTAAGGTAAATTTGTATGCATGGATGAAACAGAAGATATTTATTGTTTATTTAAAGGTCTTCTAAACTACATTTGCATGAGACCTTTCTTTAGAAACACACAACTTTGTTCTCCAGCAAAAGCTGGCACAGTGAATTCAGGTCAGTAAATCTGAACCTGCTGAATCCATCTCCACTGCATGGAGCTTGATAAAAGTTGGTTTTATTTAAAGGAAAACTAATGTGAGTTAAAGAATGGCTCAGAGAGAGTTCCTTGGGTCTGGGGCATTTCCCAATCCTTTTCACAGTCCCATCAGAAACAGCTGAAATGTCTCTGCCATCCCCTAACACCCAGCTGGGCTCACAGAGGGTTTTCCCTGCTGCCATCAGCCTGACTGCCAGAGCCAGACATGAAAGAGGAAAGAAAACCAGACCAGATAACCCAGCAGAAATTACACACAAAGCCATTGCCAGAGCCCTGATGCAGACTTCAGGGAACCTCAGTACATTTGGAAAGTTCATGAGTCTGGCTTTGGTTGTCTAACAGTCACCTGTGAGTTTAAATTGTTCCTTTTCTTTAATTAAAGAGGGAAGAACGACTTTCTCCCTCACCAGGGTATTTCCCCAGGGCTGCTGTGGCCTTTCAGCTTCCCAGGGTAAAAGACACAAACTTGGTGAAAAGGACAGCAAGGCAGGTTCCTGTCTGTGCTCTCTTTTTGCTTTTCCAAAGAGCAGTGAGCTAACACCACTCTCACTAATTGAGTCTCAATTTTAGCAATAGTTTCTATATGAACTATTAAGAAATTGTAGTCCAGCTCTAACACCTGTTCAGAAAATTTACCAAAGAATATTTGGCCTTGAGAAGCATGAAGAAGAAATTAAATCAGTGTGAGCTTATTTGTCCACAAAACATTATTACTGGCCTCAGGATGAATGTATTATAGTTACAGCAGACACAGACTTTCACAGAGATTCCTAAAGAGATTCAAATATTTCTATAAAGGTTTTCATAGGACTTTTTGCTTCTTACCCTTTATATTTTCTCCATCCCCTTCAGCATCCCTCAGGCCTGTTGGTACTTCTGCAAAGCCTTCAGACCCTAACCAGATGTCCAGTCACTGTCTCCCAAGAGTGGCCACCCTCCAGTTTCTCCCATCCCTGCATTCCCTCCTCCCCATCCTGGTCTCCTTCATGTCTCCTTCCCCTGGTCCTGTGTGCACATTTGCTTTTTTGCACAATTTTCCTGTGGCTTTGTGCTGACCTCCCACTTCCCTGCTTTGGCCCTGCCATCCCAGTGGTCAGCAAAAACACAATTACAGAGCAGGTTTTGTTTAACCAGCACTGGGAGTGTACAAGGAGGCTCAGGCCACACTCAGTCAAGCAAAACTCAGCAGGAAAATGGTGCCTCAGACCCCAGGCAGCTCAAAATGCAGGCATGGAACTCCCCCTGCATCCCTCTCCTCCCCTCAGCAGCATCCCATAATGAGCACCGTGAGCCAGGAATGAGGTGCTGCTCATGAGCATCCCTGGGGCAGCACTCCCTGGGTGAGCTCTGTAAGCACAGGGCAGCACCTGCTGAGTGCACAATGACAGGAGGGAATCCTCAATTCAGCCAAAATCCCCTGCTCATGTGTGCACACTCTGTTCTTCACTCCCTGACATGCAGCTGATATTTCCAACATCTCCACATTGACTGGTTTTATTTCTTTTCAATAGCAAATGCTCTTCTAGTAACAATACAGTTAATGGATAGGAAAGATTGTTTTCTGAGTATTTGGGATAATGCAGATTTCCAGCTATTATGAAGCCATATTGTTTTATAGATTCACTGTCTCAGTCTTTCTTTTATGTCCCTGGAATTGTGTGTGCAGCATCCTAGAGCACCACAGCACACAAGCTCTCTACCCAGCACAGGGAAACCATCACCACGGGGAAACAGCTGCAATAATCCTCTTGAAACTTTTAAATGATGATTTATATTTATTATATTTTTGAAGGCTTTGTTTGAAAACTTTGAGAACTGCTGCAGAGATAGAATTGGAATGTATTAAATACGCAAGAAAGTGCTAATGTAACACAAGTTTGAATGACTAAAGTTATAATGTCAAAAAAATGTCATGAAAAAATGTTAAATTTCAAAAACAAGAAGCAGTGTGTAATACTTTTGACACAACAATCCAGCACAGTTCGACATCCAGTAATAGCAATGTTTGATGTAGTCTGAGACATTTAAATAAAGTCTACAATATAAAAATTGAACAGAACTAGAAAGAGTGAAAATGACACATCCAAATTCCCTGAGCTGTTTCAAAGTCTCCAGAAGTGACTTAAGTGAATGTCAAACTTTGTTTCAAATCTTTTCTCTGAAGTTTTTCACCACAGTTGTGTCAGGGGTCAAAGCAGTGGGAGAAGGTGATAGAACATTTCAGTAAGGAAGGGCACAGATCACACTGGTGAAGTGGAGATGCCATATTCCAAATTTGCTCCTGGGGAAACACCAGTGATACCCACGGGATGTGCATGTTACTGAATACCTCAAATGGACATCTGAACCCCAGCTGATAGAGCTTGGTAAGGAGGGGAAGCAAATTCTTCATCTGCAGAACATCTCCAGCCAGCTTTGGAGCAGTTTGAATTAGGCACCATTGCCACTTTGGACACCCTGAGATAAAACATGCCAAGTGCTCCTGGTGCCTGGCTGTGCTAGAGCTCAGGGTGGGGCTGAGGGTTTCTGCCATGGCTTTATTCCCAGGTTTGCCTGAGTCCCACTCTGCATCCCAATTCCTCAGCAAGAGAAATCTCCTGAACTCCCCCTCCCACAGCGAACAGCACCTGCAAACAGAGAGCCAAGCACTGTGTCCTCTGCCCTGCCTGCTTCTCCAGGAGACTGCCCACAAAGTGTCCTGCACAAATCCCACACTGCTGTTCTGTGCTGCCATGAGGCAAAACACTGCCATGGGGTCCCTGTAAGAAAACCATGCCAGGGGGATGCCACAATCATTCCCTCCCTCCCTCCCCCATGGTTGAAGCTCAGTGCTCAGCAGCTGGAGCTCCAGGTGAAGCAACACCTGCTCAGCTGTTGGGAAAGATGAAACAGAGAAATCTTACAAATATGAGTGTCCAGATTCTGAAACCATGAGTGAGATTGAAACGAAAGCCACTTTTGAGATGCCAAGCCTTAGTTACTGAATTACCATGAAACAACAGGATGGCCCCTGAAGGCAATCCCCTCTGGATAGAACAATGCCCTCTGCCAGAGACCAACTCCAAAGGGCACAGAAAGACTTGCCAGGGTCCAAAGAGCAGTTTTTAGAGTTAAAGTATAATACATTATGGTAATATAAGAATTCCTATAGGCTGTATGTAAATGCTACAGAATTTGTATTTTGTATTACACTGGTTAGTGGAAATTAGAATATTCATCATGGAAGAAGATTTATTGTATTGCAAATGGGAAATCGCTCTCATCTTTCCTCTTCTCCCTCTTCTCTTCTTCCTCTTCTTACTTCTCTTCCTTTCTCCCTCTTCTCTTACCCCATAACTCTTTTATCCCATTGCTCCTTCTCATCCCCCTTTTATCTCTTTTATAATAAACTGCAACTGCAACTCTGAGCTTACACAGAGCGCTTGAGTTTTGTCCCTGGGGACCCGTCCATCCCAAAACAAAGACTCCTGCACCCAGCAGTGTGCAGCAAGGGATAATGTGGGAGCACAGGAGCAGCATCTCAGGTGTTACCCACCCTGCTGCCCAGGAGCTCTGAGCTGGTTCCCTCTGAGCTAATTCCCTCTGTTGGAGAAGTAATATCAAAATCTTATGAGTGCCTAGCAAGTAGTTCTGAAACAATAGATGAAATAGAGATGTTGGCAGTGTTTGACATAGAGACTGAAAATAGTTATGTGAAGGTTTGAGGCCTCTTCCTTTGTTTAGATTATGCCACAAATGCCATAGAACCAACAGACATCCTGCCCCAAGCCTGGCAGGAAAGGTCTGAAGATAAGGGTTACAGATAAGAAAGCCATAAAACATGGTAATTTAGTGATTCCTATAGGTTGCATGCAAATATTAGGAAATTAGTATATTGTATTAGATTGGTTATTGGAAATTAGAATATTCATCATGGAAAAATACTTATTGTGTTGTAAATGGAAAATCGCTCTCTTGCCTCTTGTCTCTCTTCCTGTCTCTGCTCTCTCTTGCTCTCTTACCTTCTTGCTCTAACCTTTCCCTCTAAGCTCTCTTATACCCACGCCCTATAATAAAATACTAACCTGAAGAACAGAATATATTAAACTTCTGAGTCTGTCCTGCGACCATCCAACAACCAAACTCCCACTTCCCTCTGAGCTGGTTCCCTCTGGGCTGGTTCCCTCTGAGCTGGTTCCCTCTGGGCTGGTTCCCTCTGGGCTGGTTCCCTTGCCCCCAGCCCCTGTTTGCTGGGACCTGCACTGCTGCTCTGCCCCTCTGCAGGGCACAGAGCCCCAGGCACTGCAGCACACCTGAGCTCCTGCCAGCAAAGAGACACCTGCCATGGAGGGAAATGGGGCTGTCAGTCACACACAGAAAACGATGCTGGCAGCCTCAGGCTTCGGGGTGTTTTCACAGAGAGTCAGGCAAAACAGGAAAAATAGGTTTTGTTCAAGTCTGTCTTTAGTCCTCAGAAATAATTTCCTATCTTAGCAGCCCTGGGCAGTCAGAGCAGCAGACAGCAGTGCCCACTATCTTTCCAAACAAATGGTGTGTTATCCTTCTCTATGTCTTTACCTGACACCAGAAAAATCAGCTCCATTAACACAAGGTTACTCTGTAGAAATTTTTCGTCTTGATTACTCCATTTATGTAATTTATTTTGGTCCTCTGATTCCTATTAGTGGGATCAATATTAATTTAAATCACAAGGCTGTGCATTTTGTCCTGCTCCATTCATGCAGATCAGGCACACTGCATTTCCCCTGCTTGTATTGCTGACAAATTAACCTCAGCTGAGATTACCACGATCCAGGGAGAAGAATGGCTGCAGCCAATTCCTCCATTCTGTTTTAGGCAGGGATCAAATGTTAGCCCACAGGTAAACTTCTACAGAATTCTATACATCAGAATTGGGGAAAAGCATAGAATAAAACTGGCCAATGCCTGAGAAAATCATATCACACTTAAGATAACACCTTCCTTCATAAAAATGACTAAATGCTGGAGCAGCCATCCTGTGGGCAGGGATGAAGGATTTGCCCTCCTAGACAAAGATGGGACTGGGTGTAGAAGAGGGCACAAGCTGAGAGAAAAGAACTTCAGTTTCCAGGCAGGTAATAATTTAGACAGGAGGTGGAAAGTCATGGATTCATAGAATGGTTTGGGTTGGAAGAGATGTGAAAAGCAAATTCCAGATTTTAATTTATTTAAAATCCACTGTCTGAGAGAATTGCTGGATGTAAGAAGTGAATGATTCACTTGTTAAGGAGTTTCAGTTTTCAAGTAGATATTTTTAGGAAATGCATTGAGAGGGAATATATTTTATCTTCCAGTTATTTGGGAGGTATAATGAAGATGACACAGCAACTGCCACCTACTCAAAAAATGTCTGTGCCACAATCTCTCCAGCAATCCCCTGCTCTCACAGCTGGGCAGGCAGCAGGCAGTGGAGCTGCTGCCAGCACAGCACCCACAGCCCCAGCCCAGCCCCTCCTCACCCACAACAATCAGCTCTGGGTGCCCTGAGACACAAGCAGTCAGCAGCACTGTCAGTGCAATTGTTGAGTGGTTAACCTGGGTGGTTTGTGGCTCTGGGGCCAGCAGTGCCAGGGCTGTGCTCAGTCACTGATTCCACTTCTTCTGGGCACACCCAGTGCCAATGATTCCCACTGCCAGCTCTCAGCTGCTCTTCACAGATCACAGAATGAACTAGGTTAGAAAGGACCTTTGACATCACTGAGTACATCCTGTGACCTGACACCTCCTTAGGAGCGAGGCCACAGCACCCAGTGCCACATCCAGCCTTTATTTAAACCCTCTCCCTCAGGTTTCATAGCTACAGCACAACTATTTCCAGCCATGCACCACTTCAATGAATTCCTTGGCATTTCTTGCATCAGAATTAAATTATCTTTTCTCATCTCCAGGCTCCCTGATAAACTTCCCACCACTTTGTAAATCTGGGCCCTTATTTTCTTTTTTCCCCCCCCCTGATAAGTGTAGGGTTTCTTTATTAATGTGAGAGGAATGAAGCCCAAGTTGCTAAGACACTGAACCAACAAGAGCTTTTGCTATTCCAGACTCAGTCTTGTAAGCAATGAGGGCATGACAGATGTGACTTTGAACAATAAATTGGTATTGAGTGGGAGGAAGGTGATTCTATTTAAATTAAATGGAAAGATAATCAAAACCAAACCTGAAGGACAAACTTTGCTGCATTAAAGAAACTAGAAACCATCTGGGCCAATGTGTTCAGGGTCCATGGGTACTTGACAGCCTGGAAATTCTTGAATTCAGGATGGTGAATTTCCCAAGAGCTTTTGTCAAAGTCAGAAAAAATGAAGGGCTCCAAGTCTAGGTGAATAATCTCTCCAAGAAAAAAATATACCCTAAGTAAACAGAATGCACAAAGAATGGGGAAAAGGTACAATCAGCAGAGGAATCCCACTCAGAGGCTAGAAGATACAGAGATATTTACAAATTATCTGAATTACATCTTCAGAGGGCCCTAAAACCACGCAGACCCTTCAGCAGTGCAGCCATGGAGTCATGAGAATGAAAGAGGGAAGCAGCCAAGCAGTGAAGATGAGGCTGAAAAAAAAAAAGAGAAAAGAAAAAAAACCGTTATGATTACACCTCAAATACTTGGAATCTGTTTTCAGTCCCTCCCCCCTTCTACTCCTGTTTTAAACACCCCATGCAGAATCTGAGAATCTGAGCCAGGGATCCAGCAGTGAATTCCCACATGGGTAAAGTACAGCTGGTGGCACTGGGACAGCCAGTGGTGCTGCTCTGGGCCAGGCTGAGCATGGGCAGGACAGGCTGGCCCAGGAGATGGGTTTGGAATCTGAATTTCAGTCTAATCAGGAGAAGGACACGTGCACAGATGACTTTTCCTGAATTGAAGTACATTTTTTAGCAATGAATGCTTTCTCTTTTAGGACTGCATCTGACTGACTTAGATAAAAATTTTTTTTTCTAATACCTGTTTTAGCAAGTGATCATTCTATTGTCTGATGGGTAACCACACTAAATTGTACTAAAAATAAGGCATAAGGGAGCTATTGGGAAGAGATTTACAACAAAGCAGGTTTTTCCATGTCAATAACAGCTTTGTTACCTCTATAATAAATACCCATTTTTCCTCAGGTGTTCCTGCAGACCTCACTGCTGCCCTCAGCCCAACAACTCCCTGGCAGGTTGTGGAAGTGCCCCTGGCCCCCTCCAGCACAGGCAGCTGTGGATTTTTGCTTCCCAAAAGCACAGCTGCTGATGCTCAGAAGGCAGAGGGGCATTGCAGTGTGCAGAGGGATTGAGCTGTGCAAGAATCTATAAATCTATAAATCTATAAATCAGTTAAGCAAAACCACCTGCCTGTCCTGCAATCAGCCCCTCCAAGGATTTCCCTGACCCCCAGTCCCACAGAAGTCTCCCTGGGCAGAGGAAGGGAGAAACCCCCTCCTGCTTCCCTTCCCCTGTCCTGGTCAAGAAGAAAACAAGAGGAAAAGCCTGATGCTTCAGGACTCAGTTATGTCACCTCCTGAGCCTTCAATAAATCAGGAAAGAGCATAGGAGGAGAAATTGTGGTTTTTCACAAAGCAGTGACCTGGCAGAGCAGTCCTGGGTGCCTCCCTTGGCTCTTCTGCCTTTGATTCATTCTAATGAGCTATGCAGAGTCTGGAATATAAATTGCAACCTTAATTTCTTTTTTTTTTTGGCTAATCCCATGATCAGAATAAAATCTTGGCTTCAAATGCACACAGTGCTTTTGGAACAAGCCAGTTATGTCTGGATCAATCACAGATTGTCAAAAACTCCCTAAGGCATTGTGTGAGGGGGGTTTCCCCCTGTCATTAAATACTCAACTGCAACAATGAGAAGACTAAATGAGCTAAGGTGACATTGTTTTATGGTAAAAAAAGTTCCTCACACACTCAGCTCTTTCCCTCTTAGAACCTCCCATCATTTTTCACTATTTTTTAGTCTCTCATGACTTATCAGGCAAGTTATATACATTTTTCCCTTACACACTGAAGGCCTCTAGAATTTCATGAACTGCATTTGATATGAAAGGCTGTATTCACCTGTGTGACACATGAGGCCAAAAAAATCAAGTTATAAGAGCAGTGAATTAACTGTTTATATGGCACAGCATGATCCTGAATGAGTCCCAAAAGACACTGAAATATGGAGACCCCACTTTTAAATCTCAGACTCTTTTTCTGAAGATTTTGCTTTTCTCTCAGTGCTGGCTGAGTCTGGCTGTTCCACTGAACTTTTAGAGATCTATCTGCAATGAGGTGTGAAGAAAAATATCTTGAAAAATTCATTATAATCTGTGTGCTGTTCTCAGCCCCTCGTGCAGTGGAGCCACTGTCATCTTTTCTTCCTGTTGCTGTCACTCCAGTTCTCAGTTAAGAATAAAACTCTGCATTTTTTCAAAGTCTTTGCCATGTGGGAAAGTTCTTGGTTTACAAGCTAAGAATCCTTTTACCTCTAGTTCATTCCTTACTTTGGCCAATCAGTTTATTTTCATTTTTAAAATAAACTCATTAACTCAGCAGACAGAAAATCTGGTTTCTATCTAGGATATCTGTATTAGGTGATAGGTTTTTTTTCCTTCTGGAAATTTCAGTGCAAAGCCAGGACAGCCTGGGTCTCCCAGAGGAGCCTTCACAAGCAGAGTGCTCTGGTTGCTGGTTTGGGTTTGTTCTCTGAAAAGGTTCAGGAAATGATCTTTTGAATTTGGCTGCACCCCCAGAGGGATCTGGGAGCTCAGTTGCCCTTGCAGTGTCTGTGGTGGTGAAAATCTTCAGCTGCCCAAGGCTTTCCCTTGTTGTCCTGGCAGTTAAATGCCATTGCCCCTTCTGAGAAAATTTATTAATGAAAGATTGTAGAATGGTCTTATTACATCAAACAACAAAGAGTTTTTACAGCTCTCTAGAAAATTAAACTTCTAAACTTCTAAAAACTACAAATTACAAACTAACCAATTACCTTAAAATTCGAAGTAAAAAAAAAGACCAATTACCTTATAACTTTAAAAACCAATAAAAATCTCAAAAAATAACAGAAGTTTCAACAAGGAAAAGGGGCCCTGTTTCAAAAAATTCCTTTGTTTCAAAAAATACCATCCCAGGGGCACATTTTGGAAAAAGTAACATCTTCTACAAAAGATGAGACACTACATTTCACAGTAAAAAATGAATGTTCCACCCGTAACTGCTGAGAGCTCACGGCATGGAAAGGTGAACCAGCTTGCTTCCACAGGAGCAGTGTTTCCAAATATTTGTCTTGGAACCATTCATATCTCCCTGAAACTTCAAATTACACTAAGCTCCAAGTCCCCTGTGTCCATAAGTTGTAAAAAGCAGTCCCATTTGGAGAGTAAGCTCCTGTAGGAGCTCTGAGGGCGTCTGACACATGTCAGGCTATGCAGGCTCCTTAAACCTGGATGAGTGACAGTACTGAGACTTCTTCCTGGGAATTCCTGCTGATAATCTGTGCCCACAATGCTCAAGAGCCTTGCAGGATTTTGGCTCAGCAGAGACAAGTCGTGTGGGATCACTCAGAGGTGCAGGTTCTGTGTCTGGGTGCCAAGGGCACAGTACCTGGTTTATCACCTGCAGCTCACCTGGTGCCTGAGCAGCAGCTCAGCTCCTCACAGAGCCACAGGCAGCACACACTGACCTCTTCCAAGTGCCCCACAACAACAAATGGCACTTCCACGGCTCAGAAAAGTCTTTCTAGCTGATCTTAACCTTGCATGAGACCATCTTACCTGGGAGTGGCTTGTGCCACCCCTGTTTGAAACGGGTCTGTAGGATATCAAAACGGGGTAAAATGTTTGCAGTGTGGGCACACAACAGATCCATACAGCTGCACAGCAATGATTTCTATATATTCTCCAGTCTCTTCCTGAATTACTCCAATTCTAGCTGGGCTTTGGGTTTGTTTAGTTTTGCTTTGCTGCTGAATTGGCAGTATAATGGATAGTCCTATAAAACCACTCAGGAAAGAGATGTTGGAGTTAACAGCTCGTTCAGAGCCCATCACCAAGTGTGTTCTTCCTCCCATGTGCATCCCTGCACATTTATCAGCAATGGATTTCATCTGCCATTTTGTCAAACCACTTGACAGTCTGGGCTGGGGGATCCATCCCTGCAAACTGCCCTTGCCCTGCAGGGTTGGCTCAGCCGAATTCACAGACAGGCTGCTGGGAGCTCTCTCACCAGCACAGGGGCAGCACATCTGTGGCAAACTGCTCCAACACAGAATAATTCACTCTAGTTAAAAAAAAAAATAGTGGCCTAATGTCAAAGTATGCTAACATCTCTATTTCATTTATTGCTTCAGAACTACTTGCTAGGCACTCATAAGATTTTTTCATTCCCTCCCCAACATAATTTATTGTTTCAGAACTACTTGCTAGGCACTCATAAGATTTTTTTCATTCCCTCCCCAACATCATCTATTGTTTCAGAACTACTTGCTAGGCACTCATAGGATTTTTTCATTCCCTCCCCAACAGTCTAAAAGCTGAGGTAGGGCAGGGCTGCCCTGCAAAGCTGTGGGAAGCAGGGAGGAGCTGGGGGTTTGTCCCTCCAGCCTGGGAACTGGGGACTTGGAGAGCACAGAGCCCCAAATCGATGCTGCCTTCACAAACACCAAAACACAAATGCACAGCAAGGCAGAATACAAATGAAGAAGGCCTCAAAGAGGCCCTGTATCATTTTTGTGTTGCCCCAGAGCTCCCTGTGGCGTGGTGTGATGTGCAGAGGAGGTTTCTTTTCTTGCTTGGTGCCTCTGAGAGGGCTCACACAGCCCACAGCTGGGGAGGAATCAGTAGTGATTCCCATGGCTGATCTGTTTCTCAGAGAGGTGCTTGCCTTCCCTTCTCAGAGTGCCCTGCATTGCTGCTGAAGGCAAGGACAGCCCATGTGAGGGATTGCTGCTCCTGGAGTGTGCATTCAGACAAAGCACCCCGGAGAGAGGAGCTGGCTCGAGGCAGTGAATAGTGCCACAGTTATGAGCCTCTATAAAAAATAAAAGAGCCTGCAGTCTGGGAGAGGAGTGTTTTGTCATGTCACAGCCCCGTGGTCTCCAACATGATGCAGTTGTTAGTCATGAGAGACAATGAGTGCTCTAAATTCAGGAATTAAGCTTTGCTCCTAAACCTAGCAATGTGACTAGAAAAACCAGGTTTCATTTGGGTGGACTCTGAGCGGCTCAAGCTTTTAAATTCCTATTTTAGCAACAGTCACAGAAAAAGGCCTTATTTTTATTTCAGACACACTGGACATTTGCTCAACTGGTGTGTTCAAAAATCCAGACAGAGACCTCAAAATTTAGCCTACAGACAGCCTGGGTTGTCCTCCCTGAAGGAAAAGTCACAGCAGGAGACAGATGAGAAATATATGGATTTATCAAGAGCTTCATCAGCACAGATGCAGACAGATTTTGGCAGAGTCTAATGAGCTGGAAGCTTCACTGACACTGACCCATGCTTAGGGGTTTTTTTTTTTGTTTTTTGGTTTTTTTTTTGTTTTTGTTTTTGTTTTTGTTTTTGTTTTTTTTTAATTTTATTTTTTTTATTGTGAGCATCTGCAGCCAGCAATAAGCAGGATGATAAAATGCAGCTGAAAGAGCCTGACTTCCAGGAAAGGAGAGTCTACAGCTCCCTCCTATGGCATGATTCACACCCTTTTTCCTGATCATTTTTAGCAGTGAGCATCCCACTCTAATATTTCATTAACATTCTTCATTTAGTCGATTAACCTGCAGTGACAACCTCAGGGAAGCCACACTCTTTTTGTGCTGTGCCATTCTGCTTCCCCTAAAATTAGAGATGTCTGTCCACAGGAATGGCCATGATATAAACTACTTTAGGAAAATGCATAAAACTCATCAGTCAGGTGAAATAATTTATGATCTTCCCAAATATGATGCTCTATCTTGTAATAATTTCCTTTATGAAATGTCATCCAGGAGTTGAAGGGCCACAGGACCACATTGGGAAGAGGCCAAGTGCAAGCAGGCTGACACATTTGCTTTGGGAGATTTGTTTCATGGGTTTTTCTGGGTATTTCATGGGTTTTTCTGTGTTTCATGGGTTTTTCTGGGTTTCATGGGTTTTTTCTGGGTATTTCATGGGTTTTTCTGGGTATTTCATGGGTTTTTCTGGGTTTCATGGGGTTTTTCTGGGTATTTCATGGGTTTTTCTGGGTATTTAATGGGCTTTTCTGGGTTTCATGGGGTTTTTCTGGGTGTTTCATGGGCTTTTCTGGGTATTTCATGGGCTTTTCTGGGTATTTCATGGGGTTTTCTGGGTTTCATGGGTTTTTCTCGGTATTTCATGGGGTTTTCTGGGTTTCATGGGTTTTTCTGGGTATTTCATGGGGTTTTCTGACCCTTCTTGCTTTCTTCCCCACACCTCTGATCTCCCTGATCCCTCCTTTGATCCCAGCGCTTGTGTTGTCCTTCAAAGCATCTGCTTGAGTGGCAGCCTAAAAAACATCACTACAGGCAATGAAGCTGATGCCATTGCATGAAAAGGGCCATTAAATCACCATTTAAAACAATAATTTTTAACCTACACTATTGGGGTCACTAATTAAAAATCAATTCCTCCCTGTGTTGCAAATCTGGCAGTAATTCTTCCTCCAATGGGTACAGCAAGATTAACAGCACATCAGGTAAATGCAGCTGGGAAATGACATTTTCATTAGTGATTTATTGGGTGTGAAATTTCCACCACGGTGGAAATATTCATGAACAAAGCAGGTTAGAATGTCTCCATAAATATCCGTGTTGCTAATTGCTGCTGGAGCCCACGCTGGATTAAATGTTCACAAAGCAAAGCATTCACCAGACACAGGAGGATTCTCCAGGACAGGATTATAGGGAGAAACCAAAAATACACAAGAACCCCAATAAGCAGCAAATTAAGAGTTTTTCTACTCATCACAGCACATCACTTATGCCCATCCCCAAAAAAAGATCAAACCAACCCCAAAACTCCATGAGTGTTGGAGTTTGAAAGCAGAGATTTTTTGAGTTTAACAAGTTTTAGTGAGAGTTAAAAAGCATAGTTTTAAATATTAGTGTAAAATATAAGTTTTTAAAAAAAACAAGTTTTTGGGAGAGTTTTAAAACATAGTTTTAGAAATAATAAAAATATAGTAAAAATATTGTTCATTATAAAAACATATGAGTCTCAAAAAACAAAAAGTCTTGATTGTTAAAATCTGTACTAAAAGCTTTTAGCATAAAATCCCAAATAAAAAAAAATCCCAATAAAAAGTAAAAACAACTCTCCAGTACAAAACCCTAGAAGAGCCAAAATTACAACCTAACACAAAGTCCTAAACAAAACAAAAACTGTGAACTCACTCGAAGTTTCAAAAAAAAAAATTCTCCCTAGTTATATTTTTCTTATGCTCTTTTTCTTTATTTTCTTCTTTTTTATGTAATAATAATAATGATAATTATTATTATTTTTTAATTATTTTTATTATTATTTTTATCCTTTTCCTTTTCCTTTTCCTTTTCCTTTTCCTTCACTTTGGAGCAAATCTTCCCCATGATCAGTTGCTTAAGCCAGGCTAACCTCTCTGTCAGATTTGGTACTTGGTCACACCAAAGATTTCTCATGTTTGGTATTTTCCATGTGGCACAGCTTTGAAAGGATTCATTTCCAGGGGAAGGAGCTGCTCTGTGCAACAAGGCCCAGAACTGGAGAATTCAGCAGCTGGCCACAGTTAATAAATAATCTGTTAGATCTCCTCTGGCTTTGATATGACAACATGCAACATAAAGACATTTAGAGAGAAGTGCAATCCTCAGAGTGCTTCGTGTTTTGTAGATTGGAAGCCCCAAACTGTTTAAAAACAGCTTGATGAAACCCAAATTGTGCAGTTTTCTCTAAACAGAAGAAACTGAAGAAGCTGATGAAAGTGCAAAAGCAGCAAGTTGAAGTGAATTGGAGCTCAGGAGCTCTTGGAGATAATGGCCTCAGGAATCATCCATTGTGTCACTGCCAGTTTTACACCAGTGCTTCTGCATCTCTTCCTGAGCTCACTGTTAAAAGCATCACTACATATTACCAACATTGTTGTTGCTGACTAAAATACTTAGGAGTGACACAAACATCATTCAAAATCAAATTATCAGATGTACTGACAACATACTCTAGAATTTAATAGCATGTTAAATGATTGTGGGGAAATGTTCTGTGAAGTCAGTGAAGCAGCAGCAAAAACTAATTCAATTCTCAAATGAGTAAAAGTGAGAAACTGTTCCCATAAAACCAATATTGTAAAAATACATGCTGGCATACACTGCTGACTTCTAGGGGAAGGAGAAGGAATTTCTTCCTCTGGCAATAACCACCTAATTTTGGTGACTGATGCAGCTCATCTTGAATCAAACCTGCCCCATGTGCCTGGAGTAAGAGTGTCCAAAATAATACACTGAGGAATGTCACATGCTCAGAATACCAGTCACACCTCAAAACTATTCATCACTGATCGTGATACAATGAACATATGGATCTCAAATTTAATGAAATTCATCTTATATTTCTGGAAACTGCTGAAGAGCAAGAGCAGAGTCTGTCTCACCTTCTGGAGCAAGCAGCACCCTGGCATGATATTTGCATGGAACAGGAAGGTTCCACATTGTCCCAGATTAGTGAAATATGCACTGGTGGTCATGTCCCAGGAGAGCTGCCAGGCAGGAGAGAAACTTCAGCCACTGCCAGCTTCCAAACACCTCACAGCAACCAGGAAGAGTTTTTGTACATCATCTCTTGCAGATGGGTTACAGTGGTGCTTGAGATTGAGTAATATGTAATTGAAAAGAGAGAATAAAATTATGGGGGTTTTAATACATTGATGAAAGTTTTAATAAAATGCATGTCAAAAAACAAAAGAGCACAAATCTTGTTATAAACAGGAAAGCACAATATGTTTGAACTTTATGCCTCTTATAAGCTCTTTTTTATTAATGTTTTCTTTACAAAGCTCAGCATGTCTTTAAAGCATTGAGCAAGCCACAGCATCCACAGTGGGCCCATGGGTTGGCTGGTGACGTGCTCCCTGTCTGTGACAGAAATAAAGATTTATACACAAATAAAACAGGCAAAAAAGCTCTGAAGTTCACCAGTTCATGCTCCCCAGTTTACACAGAGCTGGTTTGTGTGACTGGTGCAGAACACCAGGAAACTCTCCCCCATGTGTGCATTCCCCCAGGCTGTGGATCTGCTGCCCTGCTCTGAGCATCCCCCTGGTCCAGGCTCGGGTCCCTGCAGTGGAGAAGAGATGAGAAGCACGAGAGCTGCTGAGCTCCTGGGGGTGTGCAGCCCCCTCATTCTCTCTCCTCTCCTGCTGGGACAGGCTCCAGGCCCAGCACACCCTGCCCTGGATGCAAACACACCTTCCAGCTGGGCACTCAGAAACCCCCACACTCCTGCACTCCCCAGACTATTGCACAGCTTCCAGCAAAGCCCCAAACTCCCCCACACCTGGAGAAAAAGATCATAGCCCTGGATCTGAGGCTTGGATGAGCACCAGTTTATCCCTGTGGTAAGGATGGGAGTGAGACAGGAATGTTAACAATATCCCAGCCCTGCTGGAAGCAGGAGCTGTCACACAGCTCAGCAGACCCTGACTGGGGTGCAGAGACAGCAGCACCTCCACTGACCTCACACAGAGCTGCACAAGGGTCACAATGCATTTTACTTACTGCACACTGTACTTTGCATTCAGCTTCTAGCTGTATTATTTAATTAAAAATGTACTAATAGCCAAATAACAAGCTTTACTATTTTGCTGAGCTGTCCAGGGTCAAAAACTATCCCCAATGAATAGTAATCTCCATCTGCCCTCTGTATTTGGGGAAAATGGGCAGCAAAATTCAACAGATGTCATGCACAATTCTTTTTATTGGAAGCTGTAAATCATCTTCCCAGAAACAGTATTAATTTTCTTTCTAGCAATGGAATCTTTTAATGCCCTTTATGAACTCAGTAGAAAATAATTCAGAGAAACCTAACAGACATTAGATATTCATTTTGGGGTTCTCAAATGGAATATTTAAGAATATTGATTTTTGTAGTGCAGTTACTTTCTATTCCCACACATCAAACAATTAAACATTAAAGTGTTGTTAGGCAGACACCTGAAAACAGACATCAAATTTC
The DNA here is from genome assembly GCA_034336665.1 of Luscinia megarhynchos. Classification (NCBI taxonomy): domain Eukaryota; kingdom Metazoa; phylum Chordata; class Aves; order Passeriformes; family Muscicapidae; genus Luscinia; species Luscinia megarhynchos. The sequence continues at coordinate 898,110 of CM067577.1, read as the reverse complement.
CATTAGCTGCTTTCTTGCAGAGACCTTGCTTTTAGAAAAGTAGTCAAGACAGTGAGGGACACAAATCCTAAGGACTTTTAATTACACCTATAATCTTGTCTCTGTCTGGCATTTTTGAAAATAAAAGAAGCAGAGAAAGACCAACAAAGCAGCAGCTCAGGAAGAGGCAGCCCCATGGTCAGCACTCAGTGCCTTGCTTCACTTCCCAGCTGTGCCACCACCTTTGTTTTTAGCTATGGGCCACTCAATTTGTCTTTATTTTACTCTCCTGCAGCAGGTACAATGCTCTGATCAGAAAATACTTAATAGGCACATCTGGGAATGGCCATTGTGCTGACACAGTGGTTGCATGCTGTAAAGGGTGAGAAAGACAGCTTTAATAATCAAATAGCATATTTAAAAGTCCAGGTAGGAAGAAAAAAGGCAACTCCAAAGCAGAAGGAAGGAAGAACACACAGCCCCTCCAAAGTCAATGGGAGTTCTGCCTTGACTTCACTGCAATCAAGATTTCTGCATTGAACACTCAGGGATCCTGCATCCAGTCCCTAAAGCTGCTCCATCTGATGCAGTACCACAACACCTGCACACATTTCATCTGCTAAAAGAAGTGCACAAGGGGAGCACTGAAAACCTGCAGGCAGTGTGCTCAGAGGAGAAGGTGCTGGCATGTGTGAATGAGGATTGTTTCAGCTTATAAAATCATCTTTTATAAAGACAGGAGGAAGACTCCTGCAGCACTCATTTTCCAACACAGCCAGGATCTTTCAAAACCCAGCATGCTCTGAATGAGATCCCAAGTTCCATGTATTACATTGATTTTATAATTGATTATCTTCCCAGGGTCACTATCTGGAAACCTGTAAGACATAATTTTTTTTTCAACTGATTTGTCTCCCTGGACAGCTGCTGCTTACATCCTCCAACTTTCCAATAGATGATGACAGCACAGTGAAGGATGGCTCCAGCACTGTGATCATTCACTTCCATCCTGTGGGCTGCAATCCAAAACTTCCCTACACCTCACTTTTTTTCATGCAGTAAATCATCATTGGGAAGAAAGCATCCAGGTTTCCACTAATGTGAGGGCTTTTAATTGCTCACCAAAATGTTGTGAGGGCTGATTCAAACACATCTGGTGTGGAGCAATGTGCACACTCCCACTACTGACCAGGGCAGACACATCTTCCATTTGCAGCTCAATATTTCCAATATCTTGGGTATTTTAAAGCCTGTCTTTCCAGGCACTTACTGCCTTGTAACTATACAGCTAAGAATCCAAAGTCTTAAAATCAATGAGAGTTTTCCACTGACTGTGTGAGCTCAGATTTAGCCCCAGGAAGGTTTGGCAATACCAGGCTTTAATCAGAAGTGCTGTCCTAAGCTGGCAGTCACTGCTCTGAGAAGTCCCTCTGTGGGGACACCAGGACAGTGGTGAGGCTGAGGATATGGCACTGCCATTGCTCCTTGCAGGAATGCAACTGCAGGGAGCAAAATCAAACATCAGGAGCAAATGAGCAACACCCTGTGAGTTTGCCACTAGTCCCTGCTCATCTCCCAACAGGCAATTCCTGTGAAGAATTAATTCACTTGCATCTCTGCTCAGGCTGCAGGGAAGATTAAATGGGAAAACCACCCATGGAACACTGGGGGAAGCTAAGAATGCAGAGAAATCCCCTAAGTGGGGCTGTGCAGCAGCAGCAGCATCCCCTCTCCTGCCCCAGCTGGGAAATGAGCTGGCACTGCCCCTCTGGCAGGGACGCCCAGCTGGGTGAGCCTGACTTGCCCAGGGATCCTGCAGGTGGGGAGTTCCCTGCTGGGGATCCTGCCCTCCAAGTGCAGAGGGATCAGTTTGTCATTTTTACTAAACCACCACCACACAGCTGGCTTTAATTCCTGATTACTTCTTTAGAGGTTTCCCACTTTGCCTTAGCTGCCAATTATTTTGCTGTGATTAATTACTGGTTTCAAAAGTACCACCTTCATATTTACTGGGCTATGTTATAAAGGGCTTTAAACCTCCAAACCTTTGCATTTTATTCACAGTAGGACAGAAGTCCAGTTATGGTCCTCTAGTACAGAATGCATTACACAGAAACCAATTCCTGCTCCAAAGACTTCACAATTTAAAGCTGTGATTGAACACTTGTTCACATCCTTATCTTGAAGAAGGTAGGTTGTTCCAAAGACTCCAAAGTGATTATTCATCCTATTCATGAATTCAAGGGCATGCATATGTATTTGCACAACTGGAAAAGGCCACAAGAGTTGGAATAACAGCAGGAGGATATAAAGAGAGATAATTGTGACTAATGCAATAAGCAGTGGTTAGAGAAGAGTAGCTGCCAAGCTGTTGCTGAATATTTTATTGGCACTGCTCTAGGGGCAAAAGTCAAGGAGAGATTTGAAAAAGGACAATGTAGTATTTTGTTTGTTTTTAGGAGAGCCTTTTTTGTCCATTATTACAGGAAAAAGCACTAAAATGTCTGATGGAGATTGGATTAATGGCTTAATTTCTAGGGAGTATTAAATTACCTGGCATTTGTAGAAACATTTATAATTTATAAGTAAAATGACATTAGCAATTTACACAAAGCTTAGAGAAACAGCCTAGACAAGAATTATTACATTGAAATCCAGGGTTCACACCACAGGAGCATGTTTGACACCCATATCCTGTAAGAGGATCCACTACACAGAGGAAAACATCAGTTTTCCTGCTTTCCCTGCCTCTGCCCTCATGGAGTCAGGATTGAGCAGCAGGGCTGGGAAGGAACAGCCCAGGTGAGTGCAATCCCACTGCAGAGCACCAGGAGCTGGCCAGGATCCCCCACAGCATCACCCAGCACTGAAAATGCATCACAGAGATGGAAGCTAGAAAACAACACAAAAATCCCTTTCTGCTAAATGATGTTATGGGTTGTGGGTTCCCTTCACACGTGTCAGCTTTTTGCTTTTAGAGAGACTCTTCCCTGCTGTGGCTGAAACAAATGCTGCAAGCAATAAAAACAGCACAAGGCTACAAAGAGCCATGAATCAGCTTGCAAAGGCCAGCACAGCTGAGATCTGCAGGCACAGGACAGAAATCAGCTAGCTCAGGATGGGGGTGTCCTCTCCTTCTCTGCTGTATTGCCCACTCAACATCCACATTTTAAAATTCACTTTTCTGCCCAGTTATTTAACTTCTAACCCTATTTTAGCTACTATTTGAGACTCCCTCTTTTTCCAGGCCATCAGGAGGTGCAGAGGACTTTTTCTGCCCTTTCACAGTCATGGTGGGATTTGTAGCAGCAGGTTTTACCCCCAGAAAGCCACACCAGGGTGAGGAGCATTGCTGATAAGGGGGTCCAGCCATCCTAGAGAGATAAAGGACAAGCTGCCAGGAGCCTGGCTGGCAAGCAGCATTAGAGAATAGAGAAACTCCCCATAGAGAATGGGCAGCTCCTCCTTCAAGGAGTGCAGAGAGGTGACACCCAGCCCCAGCTGCTCCGTGACACCCCAGGGCTGCTGCAGTGGGGCACTATTCCTAGCAAAGAGCAGCACAGAGCCTAGATGTGAAGAATTCCAATTTAATGTACCATGTGAACAGTACTGTGGGAACATGAATCAACTCCTGTGCTCTGTCCATGCACAAAACTCTCTGTGATGGGTCAGGGGCGGGCTGGGGTTGTTGTGTAATATATAATATAATGTAATTCGTGTAAAGTTGTAAATTAATGTAGAATAAGCAATGGCTGTATGAGTAAAGTAATAAAAACTTAAAAACCAAAAGCTGCAAAGGGAGGAACAGGGATTGCTTAATCACAACACCGTAACTTCCAACAAAAACAGAAGAGCTGGGGTTAGCAAGGCAACGGACACAGCTGGTGGAGATGGCTCTGCCCAGGGAGCACCCAAAAGATAAGAGCCCGATAAGAACCCACAATTAAGGTAATCAGAGCCATCAAGAAAAATACATCTGAATGCCCGTTTCCAGTAAACCAAAATCTGCAAGTTACATCTCAATTCCATCTTCCTGTAAACCTGAACCTGCCTCCCTCAGAATTCATCATCTCCCAGGATATGGTTTTGTGAAAGAAAACTCCATGAATGTGCTGAAGGACAAGAGAAGACAAAGAACTCCACTCTGGGCAAGGAAAAACTGTATAAAAACTGGAGTAACCAACGGGTTTGTGAACATTTGGGGATTGGGAGCGATAGAGTTCCAATCATTGTGTGCTCACCCGATGCCAACCCCGGGCTCGGCATTGTCCCTTTTGCTTGTGGCAATCGAGGACCGCGCTTCGGTGGCAAAATAAATATCGCTTATTTTTATCATATTGAATTCGGCTTGATCTCGTTTTTATCTATAGCAGTTGGAAGGTGCCCTGGGCTGTGTTTGCTCCCCACCCCATGCCAGTGATGGGAGCACAAGGACTTTGCAGACCTGCAGTGGAGCTGCTGTGAGTTAGGGCTGAAAGCTAGAGGCAGCACAGCAGAGAGGAGGAGGCAATAAATACCAGATGGTGAAAAATTCCCAACTGTTGGTTAGCTGGTGAAAAAAGGGATCAAACATCTTGGGTTTTAACATCTTTATAGATAGCTGTGGCTAGGCAGTTCTGCTCAGGAGTTGCCAATTCAATTTATTTTAAAATATTCTAAATATAATGCTAAAAATAACGGAAAACTGAATTACTCACAAGGAGTGCCCTTTCTAATAATCTTTAAAACATGTCTACACTTAATGTCACTTTTCTCAACTTCTGCAAAATGCACTCAAGCATGCTTTCTGGGCAGCAGGGAGGTATTAATTTAGCATTTTAGTGTGAGCCTGGTTTTGCTCAGTTAACTTTAGGCTATTGATGTTTTATTGAGTGAATAAATTAACCAGGTCCTGTTTATTACATATCTTTAATTGGCTTTACATATTTCTTGTGAGCACTGAGGGTGAATGGAGGCAGCTGAGGCCAGAGACTGGTGAGCTGCTGGGCACATCTTAGACTCTTCTGAGCCAAAACCATGAACACCATGGGCTGCATTTGATGCTGTAGGGAGCCTGTGATGTGCAGAGCCTGCCTGGCCCCGCAGGAACAGCTCCCCCTGAGCAGCACCTTGCTGGGATGAACACCAGATCAAGGTCCCAAAGGGCACAAAGCCTCCAGAAGCTCAGCATGGAAAAATGCAGCACCTCACCTGAACAAAACTCATCTTTAAATGCTGAATGACTTTGCTCACTCTTTAAAGCCCTGGCAATGGCAGGGACACTGCCCTCCTTGCCCCGTGGATTTCAGTCTCTCTGCTGCACATTGGAGCATTGCAGACATGGAGGAGGCATTGAAGAGTTTGGGTGCCAGCAGCACAGTGCAGAGCTGGGATTCAGCATCTCCCAGCAGCCCAGAGGGGCTGCTCATCCCAGAACAGGGCTTGCTTTGAAGAGGAGCTGAGCTTTAAACAGAAGGCCTACGTAAATACTTTTACCTGTTTTGAGCTCCTAACCAAGAAATAAACCTGCTCTCCCAAAAACACCGAGCTACAGCAGCTGCTGAATCCCTCTCCTCTAATGGCTTCTGCTGTGAAGCAAAGAAATTGCTTTTAAATGCTGCTCAATACCTAGCAAAACTAAACTGAAGATTAATAGTTTATAGTTTTCATCTGTATTTCCACTAGAAACAAAAAAATGCAGCCAAACAAATATATGAATAGGATATTAACTTCATTTGGATATATGGGAACATGAAAGAATTAGAAAGAGATAACAGTAAGAAGGACATTGAGACCACTGAACAGCCAGGGTATCAGTTTTTTTGCTGACACGGAATTTTTACTGAATTGTCTCAAGCACCAAAATCCTTTCAGATGCACTTGCAAATAACACTTTAACTAATCTATTAGTTTGTTTCCCCAACTGCATATATGGACAAAGTGAGAGTTCATGTTAAAGAAGTCACCTCCCAACAATTAATCATCCACTTTCAATTTAGACAGAAAATACCAACCAGGGAATGCCTTCTATCAATTTGTTTCCTTGATATTAATAAGTACAGCAAAAACAAACAAGGATAAGATTATTTAAACCACTCAGCATATTATTCTCCTTTTAACATGCTTTGTTGATGCAAGTCACCATCATAATGCTGTTTAAAAACTAATTTGTATGTTAAGTACAAACCAATTAATATCATCCTAAGAGCCATGCAGAGTCCTTGCTTATGAGGAAAACTGCACAGAGCAGTGAATTCCCTCTCAGCTCTGTCTCCTGGCACTCTGATGTTTGCACTGATGGCTGGTGGCACAGGTTCCCTCTGCTGTCCCTGCTCCAGCCATCCTTCCTGGGCACTGCTGCTGTGGGAGCCCCGTGCTCCTCTGGCTTCCCTGGGAGGTTTGAGACCCCCCTGGGGGGTCCCTAAAGACCCTCGAGTGAGACCCAGGTGTCTCAGGGGCTGGATTCAGCTCCTTGGAACAATTTACCAACATTGAGAGAAGAAATGCAAGCTGCAAAAATAAATAGAGTGCAAATTAGACTGTTAGAATGTAGAATTAGCAGATTTCTAGAATGTTTGTGATAAGGGACACGTGGCCAAGATGGAGAATTTGGGGTGTGGATACCTCTTCCTCCTTCTTCTCTGTGCCATCCATGCTGGGTGACATGCTGGCACTTTAGATTGGATGGGGTCAGAGCTGGACTGTTTAACAAAGTTGTATTGTATTGGAAAATAATTGTAAATCCCTAGTAGGTAATTTAGACTATAAAAGATCAGTCCTGCCTCTCCAGGCAGATTCTGCCCTGGACGTCTGGCGAGCAGAGCTGTGAGCTGGGCAGAGCAATCCTGAGAGAAGGGAGAATAAACAGCCATGGAAACCTCTGAGAACAGCTCCTGCAGCCTCTCATGGGCAGGCAAGGAAAGAGCTGGGCTGCAAACCACCTGCATGTCCTGCAGAGGTGAGCTCAGGGCTGAGGAGACACCTCGGGCTGTGACATGCTGCCACCACCCAGAGAGTTTGCCATGGAACTCCCATGGGACTAAAACACTGCCTAAAGTAGGACTAGGAAAATATTTAAATTTAACAAAATACTTGTGTATTCAAAAAGAAATTAATTACTGTGTGGTTTCACTTACACCATATTACAATATTTTGGGATAAGATTCTGTTGTTCAAATGTAACTTCTGACACTAAAAAATTTTCAATGTGAAAAAGAAATCTATGGAATTATCCTGCTTGGCACTCTGTGCTCCTGTACTCGATTCCTACCAGGTTTACAGGCACCAGCAATGCTACTCTGAGTGAAGTACAAGAAAGCTTTGCTTCACTCTGCAGAACAGTCACTTACAGAAAATGAGAGGCTGCAAGCACCACAAAGGAAAATGGAGACACTCCTTTCCTATGATCCATTGTAAATGGTATCCTGGATTCTCAATCCAGCTCTGCCATTGGCATTCAAAGTCTGTCACAAAAAGTTTTACAGACAATGCAGTGCACCCATGGATGGGGAGAAGAGACAGGCTGTGCTATCTTCCCCTGGCAGAGACTGGGAACTCCCCCTCAGTGCTGTCCACACCATGTCCCACCCAAGAAGTAAGGACTACTATTTCTACTTTTTTTTTTCCCCCAGAATTATAAATATATTTGGATATCAGAAAATTCATTCTCCTGCTGCCCAGACTGGTGCAGTGGGCACAAGGATGCCTGACAGTCTCTCAGAGCCAAGACCTCTCAGAGTGCCTGTGCAACTTGCATTTGCTGCCAGGTGTGTTCTATAGAGGGCACACAGCTATGGAAACATCAAAATGTGCCATTCAAAACCGTGCAGCACAATCTGGAGCCTGCAGCAGTGCTGAGAGCACATGGGGAGCTGGCAGAGGGTCCCAGGTGTGGAGTCTTTGTGTTGGGATTGATGGTCTAAGGGACACAGCTCATGGCTCTGTATAAGCTCAAAGTTACATTTGCATTTTATTGTAAAGGGCCCTGCTAAGAGCTGCCAGCAGCACAGAGGGGGACAAAGAGATAAAAGGAGAGAGAGCAATGGGATAAATGGGTGATGGGGTAAGGGAAGAGAGAGGAAAGGAAGAGGTATTAGAGGTAAGAGAAGCAAGGGGGGGAGAGAGAGAGAGAAAGATTTCTGTTTACCATACAATAAATCTTCTTCCATGATGAATATTCTAATTGCCACTAACCAATGTAATACAAGATACAAATTCTGTAGCATTTACATACAGCCTAGAGGAATCCTTACATTACCATAGTGTGTTACACTTTAACAACTACTCTTTGGACCCTAGCAAAATCTTCTTTGACCTTTTGACCTGCTCTCCAACAGAAGACATTGCTCTACCAAGAGGGGATTACTTTCAGCTGGCCATCCTATTGTCTTATGGTTATTCAGTAACTGAGGCTTTCCTGTTTCATCTTTCCCAACACCAGGCACAGCCTGGGTGCCAGGCTCAGTCCCACCTGGAGCAGCCCCCCTCCCCTGGAGCAGGGCTGAAGTGACAGCCACCCCTGGGGCTGCTCTCCAGACTGGCTTCTGACAAGCTGTCAGGGTGGCTTAAAAATAGCACAGGCTCTAACTGCAAAATAGAATTCTGCCTTGCTTGTTCTGCTTTCCCTGCTGTGATTTTAGCAGGAATTGGCTGGCTTAATTTAGCTTTGCTGGTTGCCAGGAAATAGCGTCATTTTGTTTTGAATTTGCTTCTTGGCTGGGTTTTCCAAAGTGACCCAGCCCCAATAGCCCCCAGTGCAGCAGTTTGCAGCAGACCCTGCACCAGGAGGGCTGGGCCCTGTTCTGATGACAGCACTTGTGTCCCCCACATTTATAAAAGCAGGGTCCAGTTCCTGCCCTGGCTGGAAAGCTGAAACTTTTATAAATGCTCAGAACCAGAAATACCTCATAACAGCGTCGCCTTGTGAAGGTGTGAGCTTTTGGGTTGAGTTGTAAGTGTGAAATAAAAGAATATAAAGCACCTGGAGCACTGACACTGAGCTGACACCTCCCAGCTGGTGTGACTTTGCATTGCTTTGCAAGACTGAGATCCTCCTCCAGCTCCAGCAAGAGCTGTTTTGTCAGTTTGAAACTAATCCAGCCAAGGTAAAAATCAAGGTTTAACTAGCAGATGAGAGTAAATTATGCAGCTCTTCAAAATCTAATCCATTACCTTGCTTAAAACTTAATATTCAGACATAACAATAACATGCTTTGGAACAGAGTTTAAGATTACTAAAAGCAGAGAGGGCATTTGGAAAATGTCACAGCCTTGGTAAGCAGATGCAGGGATGGCTGAAAGTACCCAGGGGAATATTAAAAGATAAATCTTTCATATTTAGAATTCATCAAAACAGAGCATGAGCATCTCTTGGATTTCTGGTTTATCTGTCTGTTTTTCAGTTTGCCTTTTTGCATTACATTTCAATGTCTTGAACTTGACTTCCTCCTTCAGATACAAATGAAAACTATCCCCAAGGAATTTATAAAATTCTTCCAGTAAAGAAGTGATAACTCTACTATGTGTTTGCAGAAAGGCCTCAACACAGCTGGTCCCTGGGCAGCTTCTCTTTTCACTTTCCTTTAGGTGTTCTGCTAGAAAAATACTTCCCAATATTTTTGAGATCAAATTCTCTTCAAACAGTCCTATTTTTACCTTGCTTTTATGAGACTCTGAAGAACATTGCTTGGTCATTATCCAGAACTGTATTTCTTTTCATGTATGGAATTCCATCTCTGTTATCCAACTGCACTAAGACTATTCTTTAGCTGAGCAATCCAGAAATATTGCTTTTCCCCTCACTTTCCTTTACAAGTCTTTCCAGTTCTGTAATTAAGTCTTTCTTGTAAAATCTAAAACTACCCCAGCCCTGGCTTATTTCCTGTCCCATCACACAGATCAAATTAGTCAAAGGGTTTTTTGCACCCAGAGAACATGAACTTGTGTTGCTGAGCTGTTCCACAACAAACCAAGCCTGGCTTTATTTCACAGAGAGCATTTCCTCCACCTCCCTCCTTCCCAGGCACTTTAGGGACCCTGGAGTCCCCAGACCCTGGCAGTGGCTGCCACATTCCCAGTTTTAGAGATGGGAACCAAGATGTCTTTGTGTAAGCCCCAAACATGATCCTGCTGCTCTTTCTGGCTCTCTGAAATCTTACCTGCCAAAAATCCCCCAAGGTTCGTGGATGCTGCTCCAGGTAAACTCCTGCTGTCCCTCCTGCTCACAGTAATACACCTCAAACAGCAACTTCTATTTGGTTTTGTACATTTGAATAAATCCCTCCCCAGAACAAGGCAAACTCTTCCTGGTTTTACTGAAAAAACAAATTCATTTACACATGTCTGGAGGATGCTGCTGCTATTAGGAAGTGCCCCTTGTGCACATTGAAGAGGAAATTGGGAGTTGTCAAACATGAGTTTTTCTCTTCTTGTTATTCTCACATAACCCTCCCCAAAAGAAATAATTAGAGAGCAAAATTCTCCAAACTCCAAGTATGGAGAGGAAATGTGTGCAAAAAAAAAAAATCTTTAAAGGCTCCAAGAAACAGAATTTGCATATCTTAAATCTGTAGGCAGCCCTGCAAACCATATTTCTTTCTCTTTTGAAAGCAAATGCTCTCTGCATCCACAATTCAGCCTAATAAATTCCATAGCAACCCTGTGAAGTGCACAAATAACAGACCTCAATAAGAGCTCAGACAGCCCAGGACAGAGAGAGGTCCCAGAGCTGCCTTGGAGCTCCTGATTTCTCAGGACAGCCATCACCCAGCATTGGCCCTGCCCCATTTCCAGGCACCAAACAGTTTAACTCTGTTCCAGGCTGGGGTAACAGAGCCTGTCTGCACTCAGGGCACCCCACAGCAGAGCCCCTGTGGGAGCCCAGAGCAGTCCTCTGGCCTCTTTAAGGGTCTCAAAACCCCCCTGGCAAGGGTCCCCAAAGACCCCTGAGTGAGACCCTGGTGTCTCAGGCACTGAATTCAAACCCCTGGGGAAAATTACCAATACAGAGGGAATGGAAACAAGCCACCAAAATTAGTAAAGTGTAAGTTAGGTTGTTAGAACGTAGATAAATAGACTTTTGGGGATGTTTGTGATAAGGGACACGTGGCCGAGATGGAGAATTTGGGGTGTGGATACCTCTTCCTCCTTCTTCTCCTGCCATCCATGCTGGGTGACATGCTGGCACTTTAGATTAGATTGGATGGGGTCAGAGCTGGACTGTTTAACAAGACTGGATTGTATTGGAAAGTTGTTATAAACATTTAGCAGGTAATTCAGACTTTGTGAGATCAGCCCTGCCCTCAGCAGGCAGATTCCATTCCTGAGACAAGGAACAATCAACAATCCTTGGAGCCTCTGAAAAACTGTCTGCTGCAATCTCTCATGGGCAGCTTTGGGAAAATCAGGATTTACACCACTGCATGTCCTGCTGAGGTGATCTCAGGGCTAAGGAGACTTCTCTGGCAGTGACAAGCCCCCCAGGACATTCAGCACTCAGAGTGGCACTGCAGCTCTGGCAGCTCCGGGGGGACACAGCAGCTCTGGGGCTGGGCAGATGAGGTGCTCTGGGCACAGGGACCACCTCTGGAAACAAGGAGTTAATGATTTGATCGAGTCCTGCCTTGCTGCAACAAAGTCATCTCAGGCAACAAGGCAGCCTTCCAGTGCTTCTATCATTATTATTCTATTAACACACTCTACCTTTTATTCTGCCTGAAATAATATTGACTTACACCTTTCCTTAAGGGCAGTTTTAAGATGTGAGTGAGCTGCTGCCTCTGCAGCATCTGGAACAGGGCAAGCTTTTCCTGTCAAGTCTTCACCCCCACCCGTGTGCATCCAGTGCTGTGCCTGGGAGGGATGCTCACCGTGCTCAGTGTCTGGGGAATCAAAGGGAAGCAGATTCCAGGGGCTGCCTTGGCTGGTGCTCAGCAGGAGCCTGACATTTCCAAAATCTGTGTTTGTGACTGCACAAACCAAGCACCCTCACATCTTCCTGTAACCCAGCAGCCAAGTCACAGAGTGCCAGACAGAAAGAATATCAGCTTCTTCTCAGTCTGCCTTTCCCCTCCAGATGCATTCTCTCACTGCCTTGTGCCCTGGGCAGAGCAGGAGGCTGAAGGATGCAACCCAAACCCTCCCAGTCCTACAAACACAACTCCTACACGAGCTACACTTCCAGAATGGGTTCCCAGGAGAATTCCAAATGCTGACAATAGGGCTGTTCAAACAGGCAAAAATACTAATAAAGGAGTCAAAAGAGATGAATTGTATGAGTCAATGTGGCCTGTGCAGAATACATGTAATACTTCTGCACAAAACAATGCAAGGAAAGAGAAGCTTCAGTAGCTTGGTGCAATATTGTCAGCAGTTGTTACCATCACAGGACACTGGCCACAGCAGGAACTGTAAATTTGTCTTTAGAATAAAGAGGCATTTCAAATATTACAGCTGTATATGCAAACACTGACTTCCAACAACACAAATTAGGTGTTCATTTTGTTCTTTTATTTAATAAATTCTAGTGCAAAATACGTCAAAAGCATCCCTTTATCTGAAGTCAAAAAATCCTTCATAGCTAGACTGACAATCACTGCTGTTTCTGCAAAGTGTGAATCAACTTCCCACACCTTAAATCAGCAAATTACTGTATTATTTCTCTTGTGTGTGTCATTCAGAATACTTCACCTTGAGAGGAAAGAAAGAATTTGTTTCTTTGACAGTGGCTGATAATGAGTAAACTTGTACAGATGCATTTTATAAGGATCAATAGCCTGTTATGGAGGGATTCTTTTGCAGCTTTCATCAAAGAGCAAATAGAGAACATGCTTTTGCCATTGAATCCTATCCATCCCTGAAAATTACTGTGGTTCCCCTATTTACAGTGTGATTGAGACAGAGAAGGAAAAATAACAGGTCAGTACTCACAGCACGGATCAACAAAATCTGTATTGCAACAATACAGAAATTCTGAATATTGTAGAGCACTAGAAAACATCATGTTTCCAAACATCTCCCACAATGGAGGCAGGGCAAGGCTTCAGAGCACTAAATCCATCAATCCCCAAGGATCAGGCAATTTGTATTATTCTAGCTCTATTACAGCTTCCATAGGTTGGTCATGACTTTGTTTGAATAGCAGGTATTACCTCTGTGAAGGTAAGCAGAAATACTAGTCTTCTTTTTCTTTCTATTAATTTCTGTTGTATCATCCAGCATTTGTGGAATGTCTCCCATGAAACCATAATTCTGCATTGAAATAGGATTAGTGATTTTTTCCACTCTGGATCTACTGGTGTTCCTATCAGTACTTTGACATTCAGAATTGAATTTCTGCTTCTGAACCAAATTTCAGAAGGTTATTTTGGCCACTGATTTATATTGTATTATTCTTTTTAAGAAATAGGTTTAAAAAGAGAGCAATATCAAAGGCTTTTAGTTTTCAAAAGCTGAAGAGCTGATGGGAACAGAGGGAGCCCCACTTCTAACCCAGGACCACAAATCTAAATTGTCACAGTGTGTTAGCAAAACAAAACAATTCAGAAGAACAGAAATTAGGGAACATAACAGACAGAAAGAATTGATTAATCCTATTGATTCTGAGCAGCACTATCTGCATTTAGCACTGTCTAGAAATAAGACTCTTCCTAGTTTAGAATTTACATGTCTAATAGAAATACATTGCATTAAGGGCAATGCACACTGGGCAACAGAGCCACCATCCCCATCTCCAAACAACACAAAAAACTTTACAAGACAGTTGAGATCACACACCTGAGTAGCTTTTCATGGTACAGAATAATAACCTTACATGTAATCTGATATCAGATCATCAACTGATCTTTAGAGTCTTTTCCAAGGGTCACCTCTGAGGCAGACACAGCTCCAAGGCAACTTTCTGACTCTGGATAATAATCACTATGTGTGTACAAGCTGGACATTTAGTGCAGATAGGGACAGAACAAGCTCAGTGTTTGGTCCAAAGCTGCCAGGAGAAATGGGATTCCAGGTGACTAAATTGATTTTAAGCTACTTTCACATTCAGATCACTGTCCCATGGGCCCTTTGCTCAGACACTCCAGTTCATGGCCTGGGATATTTAAACTGCCATTCACATTGAAATGTCAGACTGTGAATTGCAGGGGCAAGACAGAATCAGAGATTTTCCTCCAGCATCTCTGCTGCACAGGCTGTGACCTCTGGCAACAGGGCAGAGCTGGAACCCAGGAGTAGCAATGGCTGAGTCACTCTTAACTGGGTCAAAAACTCTACCCAGGACCATGACTGGTGGATCTTGAGAACAGACATATCAAAATTTAAGGCAACAGGTATTTAAAGAAATATAACTGAAACTGCAGCATCAATTCTCCACTAAACCTCTTGCTGTGAATAAAAATCAATTATAATCTTGTCTCCAACTTTTTAGGATGTGTTCAACAAATTTGTTTCAAAGACTCTGAAAGTTAATGAAGCCTGGAATATGAGTTTCTTCCTTAAAACAATATCTAAAGCAATTATGCACAATGTTCCACTGTTTTACAAATCTACAGGAGAAATGTGACTTCTGTATAATTGCTTATTTGACATTAGTGTGACTGAAATCACACTGAGCTTTCAGCTTGTCAAATATTTTGTGCCTTTACATCTGTGAAACATGAGAATTAGCCTGATTTTTCCACTTTGATCTAGCCCAAGTGAGATGTCCCTTCTCATCTTCTTGGCTTTAGGTATTGTTTGCAGCCACCCACTCCACCTGAACTGTCACCATGAGCAGCAAATGTCCTCAAGGGCACAATCAGTACACCAAATCCAGAAAAGAAAAAAACATGTTTCTCATGTTTCTCAGCATTTCCTGTAGAGGAAACCTGATTACAAGCAGCAGCAACCCAGTCCTAAGGTAAAATAAAGGTTAAGAGTCCCCCCTCCAGGACACAAAGTCACACTCACACGTGGGTGATCAGTGTTTATCCCCCTCTGCACAGGATTTCCTCTCCTACAATTCTACTTGCATTTCATGGGAGATTACTTTGGATCCAGACAGCACAAAAAACCTGCAGCAGATCTGTGCCAGGCAGAAACTTGAAGCAAGCTGAAAGAGCACCCTTGGCCAGCAATTAGCTCCTTCTCACCAAGGGATCTACTTTAAAAAAAAAAATTGAGCTGAAGATCAAACAGATGGCAGTCTATATCCTCTATATCCTCTGCATATACTTTGATTTTCCACCCCAGTAACAGGTATTATAGCCAGGAGGCTCCAGGCATTGCTATATGAGCACAATATTACCCCAAAATAATCAGGCTGTAAGTATTCTGAATTCTTATTTAAATGCACTGCTACATTGGTAAGGGATTCCTGTTTTAAATTAACAACAAGGACAATATGAATAAAGATGATTTTGAACTCATAAAGATTAATTTACTTGGATTAAAGGAACAGGTATGCAATCATCTGACACAGCTAAGCTTCCTTTATCTTGCAGCAAAAACAAAGGCAATACCACAAAATGACTAAGAGCTAGGTTAAAAAAAGATAGTGTGAAAAGAAGATTGAAAAAGGTGAAAACCAACAGCAATGAAGGTGAAAACCCAATCCACATACTCTGCCTCTTCATACCCATAATTCATGGCAAAGAAAAAAAGATTGTCTCCCTTGAGTGGAATGGCTCATTGCCTCAAGGAAATACAAAACAATTACTGTTACAGGATAGAAAAAGACCACAGGATGTGGGGAGGAATACTGTCTGTCCCTCCCCCTCCAAAAAAACCACCCCAAAATATAAAAACAGTCTTAGTACACACAAAAGAGTGAAAACACACAGCAAAATGACATCACAAAACCCAGGGTGAGGTCATGGAATACAAAGACTTACAAACTGAGCTCTCCCAAAACCAATGGAAATATTCTTCCCAGATTAAATTTTGCCCACTCAAGCAAACAGAAAGAAAAAAACCTGGGCTTCTACCTAGTGTCACCACATTATCATAACCCAGCTGGAACTGAAAAATGAACTTCTCTTCAGTGTGTAAGGAGTAATTAATTGGTGCCCTGGTGACAGTCCCAGTCAGGGGCAGGCATGATCCCACTGCACATCCCATGGGATGCAGGATGGCTGCAGCACACTGTGCCTCCCACATTTATCTCCCTTTCACAGATGCCCAGCAGCCATGAATACAAATGAAGGGATATGATGAAAATAAGTTTGTTTGTCATTGAGAGTCAACTGTGAATGACTAGCAATCAATGAATAACCCAGTGGGTGTTTGATTATAGGGCCTGCATGTTAGGTTTTGGAAGACTAACCTCTCAAAGCATATTTCCATCCTCTCAGCTCCCTGTGAGAGGATAAACATTTCAAAGAAGGCACTGTCTCCTGCAGAATTTGTTTGTACAGTGCCCCAGCACAATGGGGCTCTGTTCTTCCAGCAGTCCTTAATGAGAAGTTCAACACCCATTTCCTTTTATAATCACACAATAAACAGTTTGTGTTCAGTCCTCTACTTTCATGGTAGGCAAAAGCTTTATTGATCAGATCCCCTGATAGTTACTTGCTCACCTCAGCAAGATTCCTCTTGCTAGGTAAGAGAGAAGAAAGAAATTGTTTTCCTCAGAAGCTTCATTCTTTCTTGTGTTCACTTCCACAAATAATTTCAGCTAAAGACTACTTTCCTTTTTCCTCCAAGAGAAACATTTGTTGAAATTCAGTTTGAGAGATGAGTTGAGCAGAAGAGAAATTCTTAGAGAGCACTTCAGCTGTGAATACTGGTCTCTGCTCTCTGGCCACTTTTACAAGTTTGAGAGTTTGGAAAGATTAACAAATATAACTGGCTGACTGAAATGCTCTTCCTAAGCCAAACCACTTGTCAATCTACCTCAAGAACAACATGAACAAGGCTTTTCAAACTATGGCAACTCACTGAAGCTGCACCTTTTACAGATGAGCATCCATGGAAATTGCTCCTGGTGGCCACTGTTACACTTTGCTCCAGACCCTGTAGGACAGCATGGCCCAGACATCCTAAATTAGGACATCAGTGGGGAGTAATGAGATCAATGAGACCAGCATGACAGAGACAGAAATAGTCCCTTGATAAAGGCAACCTTCACTTCTTATCTGCCTTAGACTCACTGCCAAGCTGAGGCAGCTCACAAAAGCATCAATTTGGAGTCACCTGCCAGGGTAGTTTTCATAGAATGAGCAGCTGCTCTGAGCCCACCAATTTATTCCATGCAGCAATCAAACCTTAATGGGTTTCTGTTTTAACCTGTTCAGGGCAGAAATGGTGACTGAAAGAGATTAAATTGCATTCCATCATGGGTCTGCACAGTCAACCAGGCCCTTTCATCTTTTTTTCCTTTGTGGTAAAAGGAAAGTTGGGATCTGTAAAAACTTCAAACACACTGCATTCTCCAAACAGGAACTTCCCTGTCAATTTATCACAGATTCCAGCCTCTTGATCTTTTATTTGTGTCTCATGAGAAGACCCAATGCGAAAAAAGACTTTTTTTACAGGGCCAGCCTGTAAAAATAAGCAAGAGGATTTTATTTCATACCTTAAAATTAGAAATGCATTATTGATAGAATGATTAATTATAAATTTTGGATTTATAACCAAGATTTGAAGAAAAGAACAATATTTGAATGTACATAATTGCTATCACAGCATACAATCACTATTTTTAAGCACAGACTTCATTTCCTTCTTGCATGAATATTTTATTCTGAATTACGTGTTCCAGTTATTTGGCAATATCTCCTTTTCCATTTCACCCCTTCTTATGAAAGAAGGAAACTCAGATGTGAATATTACATTAAATGCATTGATGAGTGACAGTGTAGGTCAGGCTTCCTTCACATAAAAATAGAGTCTTGCATTGAAGGATCTTTGGGTTATTTTTTCCTTTCATGGAATAATGGGGCTGTTTGATTTCCACAAACATACACACAACTTCTGAGCTTAGCAGGGGTATGAGATGATAACCCAAGCTCTAATCTTGTCATTCATTCAGCAATGACAACATTTATAAAACCTTGATTTTCAGAAGCACAGCTAAGAGTCCAAGCTCAGCTGATATTCTTGAAGATGCAGGTTCAGCACCCCAAGCTGCCACATGGGATTTAGGGGTGAAGACCTGATCTTCAGCCTTCCACTGGTACAACAGGGAAGCAGCAGATGCTCAAAGCAGGGCAGTGCAGCCAAAAGCAGCTCATGAGCACAGAACCAGAGAAATCACTTGTAGGCAGCTGCTACATTAAGTAACTGAGAGCAAAGATTGGATATGTTGGGAAATATGAATGTCCAGATTCTGAAACCATGAGTGAGATTGAAATGAAAGCCACTTTTGAGATGCCAAGCCTTAGTTACTGAATTACCATGAAACAATGGGATGCCCCCTGAAGGTAATCCCCCCTTGATAGAACAATACCCTCGGCCAGAGAGCAACTCCAAAGGGCACAGAAAGACTTGCTAAGGGTCCAAAGATTAAATCTTAAAGTGTAACACACTATGCTAATATAAGGATTCCTATAGGCTGTATGTAAATGCTATAGAATTTGTATTTTGTATTACATTGGTTAGTGGAAATTAGAATATTCATCATGGAAGAAGATTTATTGTATTGCAAATGGGAAATCGCTCTCTTCTCTCTCTCTTCCCCTGCTCCTCTTACCTTTAATACCTCTTCTCTCTTTTTGCTCTCTTCTCTCTCTCTCTCCCCCTTTTATCCCTTTTTGTCCTGCTCTGGGCTGTGCTGGGCAGCCCCTGGCAGAGTCTTTTATTATAAACTACAGCTGCAACCTTGAGTTTATACAGAGCATTGAGTTTTGGCTGCGAGTCTATCCCGACACAGAGACTCCGCAGAGTCCTGCACTGATATTCCACTATTATTTTTGCATTTCATTTCTGTAGGTATGACCACACTAATAGAAAAACTTTAAAGTTGCTGAGACTGAGAAAACAGGATCTTTGATGTCTTTTGTGTTTACTTCATCCATAGTGTAGATACTAAACCTCCTGCTTTAGAAACTGAAGACTGCTTCATTACTGAATGGCTGTGCATCATGGCCCTCACAAATCTCTATTAAACTGAGGATTAGGCAAGGGCTGGAACAGATAGACAGTATATTTTCATTCAATCTCCTTTAAAATAATGATGCATGCAACTTCATGTCATTACTCTTTAATGGTCTTAAGCCTATTTAATAGCACAGTAATATTCCAAAAAGGAAAAGGGAATTATTTCCACATTTAATTTTCATCTCAAAAGTGAATGTGGTTCTTTCCATGGCAGATAAGCAGCTAAAGCTGCTTGGTACCTTAACTGGGATATGACTGCATTAGCTCTGCTACATTACAGCTGGGCTAATGGGACAAAGCAAAATGATTAGCTTCAGACTCCCTGAAGTATCTGCAAGTAACATTTGGCTTGTTTCTGGGGATGTCCACAGGGGCAAGGGGATGTGCAGGTGATGAGTTCATAAAAAAAAAGGAGATCACACTTGGGCTTCCCAGTTCCTGCATCTCATTTGAAATAAGAAGTTTCTCCATCTTAAAAAAAAACCCAAAAAAACAGTAATCACAATTCACTAGTTGTTACCTAGGAGAATCTCCTACTAGTCAATTTTTTAACAATCAGATTCAGATGGAGGTTGTGCAATTCAGAACACAGAGGGTATCTGAGTCAAGGTTCAAAATCTTTATTTTAATGCAATAATGTGATTGATTTTTCCCCCTCCTGGGGATGTTACTATATTCATATTTCAGCTTTAATTATGTTCTCTAGGATTGTTAGTGCTTTCACAAGATTCCTTCCAAGTTCTAATTAGACATACTGGAGAGATTAGCCAGTGTATGATAACCTTTAATAGCAAATTGACTTCAGCTTCATGTGTACAAAATTCTGAGCTGGGGAAGGAGGAGAAGTTGCACCAAATGACTAAAATCAGATATTTAATATAAAACTCTACTCCTTAAAACAGAAAAAGTTGTCTGTGGACCAAAAATCTAGGGTTATTTGAACTAGGGTTATTAATCTAGGGTAAGTGGCATTGTAATCTAAAATATTTAAAAATTTTCCTTGCCAGGGCTGCACTAGTCCTTAAAATCTATGAGCATTTCATTGACTTTTCCCAAAGATTTTTCCCAAGGATTTAAAAAACAAAATTTTCACTAATTTTTAATCAAATGTGTTATTTTCAGTTATGAAAATTCTAAAAAACTCTACCTTTGAAGACACTATAAGACTGTAAATGTGGACAGGAACACATAAAACTAGTCAGGGAACTTCCCTAGGTAAACACACTGACTGGTAAAATAAAACATCACTTTGTTCCTCATGCAGGAATGAAAATCTGTTGGGTTTTTTTTAAACCTTAACCATTAATTAAAGATGTTTCAACAGTATGAATGATTCACAGTGACATGCTCTGACAGGTTACTCATGGTGAGTGATGCCTTGTCAGATGCCCCAGTATTAATTTGAGATGAATGCCACATAATGTGATGCACATGCTAACAATGAACATCAATATTTAGCACTCCCAGCAAAGCTGCTGGTGTGATAAATCTGGCCTTAACTTCACATCTATCTGCAGACTTGCCTATCAGCTATTTATGTAAAGAAATATTTCCAGGGAGCCCTTATCAAGTATTTACACATCCTCACTGCTTTGGCAAGAACTTTTGCTCCTCCTTGGAGCTGGGAGCTGCACTCCCATCACTCTGCAGGTCCATGGGGGCCAGGCTTGCAGCTCTGCTGAGAGCCCAACACACACACACAGCAGCCAGCAGGGCTGCTAGCAGGACAAGGAGTGAGAGGGGGTTAGAGAAAGAGCAATGGGATGAGAGGGTGAGGGGGTAAGAGGAGAAGAGAGAGAGTAAGAGGTAAGAGAGCAATTTCCCATTCACAATACAATAAATTTTCTTCCATGATGAATATTCTAATTCCCACTAACCAATGTAATACAAGATACAAATTCTGTAGCATTTACATACAGCCTATAGGAATCCTTACATTCCCATAGTGTGTTATACTTTAACTCTAAAAACTGCTCTTTGGACCCTGGCAAAGTCTTCTCTGACCTTTGGACCTGCTCTCCAGCAGAAGACATTGCTCTATCAAGAGGGGATTACCCCTAGCTGGCTATCCCATAGTTTCATGGTAATTCAGTAACTAAGGCTTTCCTGTTTCATCCTCCCCAACATATGATGGTGCTGTTCTCAGTGACTGGGCTCCAAACCTTTCTGCTCTGTCTGCTCTGAAGTGATCCTGTAAAGAACTCCTTGAAAGCTGCTCTTAGGATGATGCATGGCCTAATTTTGGTTGCTATAGCATTTAGAATCAGACTTCTGACTGGGGAAACAATGTCCCACTCACTTGAAATGCAGGAAAAGCTTTCAGTGCTGCAAGAAAAGGCTTTCTGGCTGAAAAGTCATATTTTAAAGTTTACAGCTCCTGCTTCTGGCTCAGAGCTGCTACAGCAGCCAGGAGGGGAGAGGCAGCCTGGCTGAGGCTGCTCCAGAATCCTGCTGGAGCTGCTGGGATGAGTGCAGCAGCACTTCATTACCAGGATACCTAGCTGCCACTCCAATTTTTCTACAGTTTGAAAAACAGCATGTTTTTATTAAGATAGAAATGGCTGTGAGGAACCAAGTGCATTTTAACACAGCAGAGAGGTGAAGTGCAAGAACACTGGCAACAGACACCACTGCCATCAACCTTTCCTGCTGCCTTCTGTCAAGTTTAATGTGCACAACCTTGGTGGCAGAGCCTCATCTCACACTCTCTGGCCTTGGGGCCTATAAACAAATAAATCAAACTAAAGCCAAATCCCAAAGCAGACAGGAGAACCTCCTTTTCTCTCTTCATTCTGGGTATATCTGTTCATAAGGCAGAGAACCTCAAAGCACTACTGAATATATTCATTGTACTCTCTGAAAACCAATACTCATTTTACAAATGAAAATAGGAAACTCCAATTTAAAACCTTCCTCTGGTTCTGAATGCTTCAGCTTATCCATTTCAGCAGGATTTCACAAGGGCTAAGCACCAGAAGCAGCTTATACTTGTACCTAGCTTCACTGATGTTCAAACAGATCTTTAGGAGAACTAGGTTCTCAAGAATTAAGAAATGCCTTTAAAATATGATGTTCAAGGCAGGAGAAATGTCCTGTTGTTAATAATGCACTTCTTAAGAAAAAAAACCCAACATAATTCAGTGATTTTTCAGTAAAATCCTTATATGATTCCTTCAGAAATCCACAACACATTACCCAGAAGAGTCAGTACTGACAGACTGAATGCTAAAAGACTACAGCCTTAAAGAGTTTTTTTATTTTTTTTTTGTTTTTTTGTTCCTTCCTTGTTTCACTTCAGGGGTTTTCCCAGCAGTTCAAATCTGTAATGGAATATTAATCTGTGTCCCCTGTAGCTCTGCTGGTCACAGTCACTGATAAGATTTGATTCCCACTGCTCTGGAAATGCAAGGGCCGGGCTTTGCCAGGGCAAGCAGGACCTTTGCAGAGCAAAGTGCAGCAACTGTGGTGATTCCCTGACCTGACAGTGGGCAGGGGCTGCCAAGGCAGCAGAGAACACGTTCTGACACCTGCAGTTAAACACCAGCCCCTCAGGAGAGCACTTCTATGGAATATCTGAGGGCTGAAAGGTCACTGTCAGTGAATCTCCCCTTTCCTGGCAGCTGAGCTGCTGTTCCTGGGCAGGCCATAACCTGGAATATTAAAGGAAAATTAAATAGATGTGAGCTTTTCCTCCATAATGTATCACACTTAAAGCAACACCAAACTTTTGGCAGGAATTAAATGAAAGCCCAAGAGGAAAATGGAAATCAAATTGATACCATGCCTCTGTTTGTACATGCTCTGGTCTTTGGATACTCCAAATTGCTTTTCAGAGAAAGTACATTTAGAGTTTCCTGTTCTTAGTCCAAGTGAGGGGAGCTGGTATGGGTATCAGTCTCTAAGTCTGGTGTGATGCTTTTTAGACTGTACACATCCATCAGCACAACAAGCACATCTAAGGGCTAAACACCATTTTTACCAGGAGCTGTTTTGTTGCCAGCTTAAAGAGCAAGTGTCTCAAAACTAGATCTTTTATTCCAAACATCATGAGCTTGAGGTAACACAAATAATTTACTTTTATAATTTTTTTCATTCCCTCCAATCTGCCATCTTTTGACACGTTCCCTCCCTTGTATAAATCTTTTCCAATCCAGAATGGCATAAGAAACAGGATGCTGTAAAGTGCATCCATTGAAGTCTGACTGGGTAATCTGGCAATAGTCTTACAATAACTGTTTTTCCAAAACCCACTAATACACTTTCTTAATGTTCCAGTTGGTATATAAAAAATAATGCTTAACTGTACAACTTCTATAAAAACCTAGAGCAGGCAATGCATTCGTTGGCACAAGCACACATTTCAAAAATGGGATTTTTATCACAGTATTTCATTTGCAGTCAGTCGAGGTCTGCATTCATAGATCATTTTGCACACACATTACTCAGCCACTGCTGCTTCTATCTCTAGTCTGGTAAATATTTTTGCCTTGTGCAAAGGATATATGGGCAACAGAGCCAAGAGGAATTCTTGCATTAGTCTTGCAGCCCAGATGACAGTGACACACAGCAAGATATTGAGCACTGTGGTGTCAGAAATGCACAGTGAGCCTGAGGAAGGGATGGAGCCTGGAGTTTTATAGCCCAAGACCCAGGAAAACAGAGATAAAAGGTACACTTGGCACTGCAGCATATGGCCAAGTCCAGTCATTCAGAATAATGCACCACCTGAATCAAATTTAACCCATTGGTTCATCATTCCTGGAGCCAGCCCAGGTGCTTTGGTGGCAGCTTGGCCCCTTTCATGCAACAGAGATCAGGCAGGAGCTGCTGTGGGGTGGGAGATGGTGCCCATGTGTCTAGCTAAGAGAAAAAATGAACTTGGAGTTATTAAACTGTTTTACTGCTTCTAAGTGGAGCTCAGCACTCTATAAGGTGATGCAGCAGCAAAGCAGAAGAGAGGTTTGGCTCTGGGGGGTGAAAGGGGCTGCTGTGGTTTTCCAGCAGGCAGCAGGGCACTGCTCCCAGCAGTCCCAGTTAGGAGCAGGCTGGTGCCAGTTTATGGGCACAGCACAGGCAGCTTCAGCAGTCCATGAGCAAAGGATGCCTTGTTTTTCTGTACTGATGGGAAATCACTTCTCTTTACAGGTATTACACCACTGAAATCAGGCAGAGCTCAGGTTAAACCATCCCTTCTATGCATGTGCAGCATTTGTGCTTCCAGCCTCATCAGCATTCAGAGTTTAGCTAACAGTATTAAGATTTTTAAACAGCTAATGAATTCTGAGCATGGCCAGCACTACCTTAATTCAAATTTGCCCTATAGTGAGTTCTCTCAGCTCAGCAAAGAAGGCAGTTTAATGTGCAATTAAGTCTCTCTCTGCTATGTAAGCTGTTTTTATTATATCAAAAATCAGAAATGAGAAGAATTAACACGTTGGAGAGTCGGTCTAAGGTGATGAAGAAGAGGAAAGTTTATGCAAAATACAGGCTGTATCCAAGTTTCAGTCACCTTGAAGACTGTGGAAATACCTCATTTAACATTTTATTAATCATTTGCTGTAATTATACAGAATTATACAGAAGTTCCATAGGGCTTTAGCAGAGTGACTACTGAAATCCCTTCCTACATGACCTGTACTATCCTGTTCTGATTTATAAATTTATATGAGGTGCCATAAACATACATATAAATAACACAGAAACAGTCTTGTGACAGTAAGAAATCCACACAAATTCTATCAGAGCAATCAACTGTCTCAGAATTTCATCCTCAGGGCTCCAGATAACCTCATCCAGGGAGGAATTCAATAACTCCATCACTCAAGAGCCAGAAAGAGGGGTGGTAACTGGGTTTGGAAGTAATGCCAATGAAACTCTACAGATGCAGCTTCTCAAATGGAATTAATTTGATGAGAATAGAACACAGAGAATCATTTCAGGCTTATTTTTTGACATCTTTCAAAGTCAGAATACTTCCAAATTTATATGCTTGAAACCCTAGCAACTGCCTCAATTTTCTAATGCAATATCTTCGTGTGTAGAATCCTGAAAGACAAAAATTTATTAGCACATGGCAGTATTATTTAATCTAAATTGGTCTGCAGGCTCAAAATACTTAATCTAAATTCCCATGGAATTAACCATATTTAGTGTTACTATGACTGAATTTTAATAACCTGAAATTAAAGCTAGGCCAGTTGGAGGAGGGAGATATAAAAACAGAGCAACTCATTTTTTGCTTTCAAACACTTGCAAGTTCTTCTTAATTTTTAACAAGTGAGAGACCTCCAGGCATGGCAGATATCATAGTTTGGTGGGTACTCTATAAAACAGGATGAAGCTGAAAAATGAGTACTTTTTAAAATTCCAAATAACTTTCAATTAAAATATTTTAAAAAATTTTAAAAGACCAAACAGATTGAGGCATGAAGAAACAGCACTGAAAGCTTAGAGGTTTGATGCCAAGTGTCCCACATTTTTTTTCCCAGCAGAAATATTTTGAAGCATTTGACAGTGTGGAAGTGGCAACATGGAAAATTTTCAAATGGGTGGCCCAGAGCATCACCCTGGGAGATGAAATGCAGGAAAAGGCTGAACAGAGGGAAGGATCTCGTGGAAGAGGAGACATGGTGGAAGAACAGCCTGGGTCAGTGTTCAATGGAAAAAAGGGAAAAATTCAGGGAAGAGCTGAATCCAGAGCAGGATGAGCCCAAAGAAATGTTCTCAAAAGTTGTCTTGGCACCTGCACACAGCAACTCACGTGAGCCAGATCCATCCATTCTTTCCCATTTAAAACCTTGCCCACAATCACCTCTGCACTTACAGGTACAGCTTAGCTGGGACTGACAGACTTTGCCAGTCAGGACCAAGGGGGATACAGCTGTGCTGGCTGCTGGAATCTCTAACCACAGCTGGGGGAAAAAAAGCACATCTGGAAAAAAATTATGTTTTTGGCATGTGATGCTAGGGTGTGCTGCCATGCTGAGGTGCAGAATCAAACACTGTAACTTAGAGAAGCTGCATCACCCCAGGGTTTGTCTCTGACAGGAATGGCCTGTGGGAAGCACATCTCTCTCTCATTTTTACAGAAAAACTCGGGTTCTAAAGTGAGAGGGTCTGCATCCCCACATGGACTCACTCTGTCAGCATAACCACAATAAAAAGCACCATCCTATTTGGATTTCTTATTGATCCCTGCTCTGCTGTGAATGGCTTTATTTTCTTCCCTGACCTCAGTTCAGGGAACAATTTAGAAGCTTTTCAAAATCTGCTTTTCTATTATTCAGAGACAAATTTGAATTTATTGAACAAGAACTCTTTTTACAAATGTTTTTTTTTTTTTCCTGGATTCTTTTTTTTCTTTCCATCTTGCTTTTCTGTTCTCTTCCCTCCTGTCCCAAGGTGGATGTGAACCTCAGGCTGCCTGAGTAGCTTTTAAACATTAAACAAAACACATCAGCTTGCCGTGTCTGTCTCAGCAGAAAGTCAATATTCACTCCAGGAGCAATCAAGCACCCAAGCACAGGGGCTATAGCAAACAGCTGTAAAAAATGCAGTAACAATGCCTGAAAGTGCTTTCAGTAAAAGCTTTCTTGTAAACCTGCAGCTGAAACCAACTTTATCTAAGAAATTACAAAAGCTTTGATCAATCTGAATTAATTTTGATATTGCAAACCCAATATGTGGCCAAGTGGAATTTTGAGCACAAGGACCTTTACCAAGTTTACTGAAATTTTAGTAATAAAGTTTTTGTGTAAATTTTGCAATTCCATACCTTTGATGTGCTCAGAATTTTAGCTGACCTGCATCTCAGGATTTTTATTCTTTCTATAAAGGCAAACAGTGAGAAAAATATTGGTTTTCTTTCTTTGAAAATCTTTACTTGATAAATGAACAAACTCATTTCAGTTTTTATCACTACCAATGCTTTTTATCACTGCCAATCTCAAGAAGAGTTTCAATAAAGAAACACCTAAGTCAAGAAGCATACACACTATAAATAACTTTTTTTTACAGAACAACTCAAAAATAAGGTAGTTAACCCAGCAAAGACTTTTACCTTCATCCTGTGAAAGTAGAAATGCTTTCTTATTGTGAAAAATCTGCATAAATAAAATAATAAAGATTCTATAGACTTTAAAAACAATTTGCATATTATTAAAATAGTCCAGATAAGTGCTAATTTCACCCCTAAATAAGTAATCTAGAGAAACATAGTCATAACTCTTTTAAATCCACATTTTAGAAGATCAAAATCGAGCTGAAGAATGCTCATCTGCCTATCAGCACCCCCAGTGCCACAAAACCTATTTTTACTTGATAATGTTGGTATAAACATTCTCTTGAAAACTTTTCAAGCTCAAGATGATTGTGGAAAGTGCTGAAGGCCTGAGAAACACAAATCTCATTAAAATTGCAATTTTAGCTGTGAAGAAAGGCTCATTAATATGTGTTAGACTGTGAGTCAGCAATGCTGGCATCCTTGCTAACACACCAGGTGGGCTCAGCTCAGCTCTAAATGTGGGAGCAAACAGCACTAGCAGAACACTGGCTCTGGAGTGTAGACATTTATCATCAAGATAATCAAGATATCATCAAGAGAAACTGATCCTGCTCCTGACTTTCTGGGCTTTAAATCACATTGTTTGCAGCATTTGCATAAAAATACTGAAAAAAAAAATTCCACAATAATGGGTGATGTGTAAACTACAGAGTGGAAACATTTCAGACAAGGAAAGTCCTATCAAGGAAACACCAATTCCTCATGCTTTCAGAATATGTAAATATTTTACACTTAGAAAACATTTAAATGCTCATAATTGCAATGGGTACTTATCCCTGAGAGCTCAGTTGATTCAGGAGCAGACACACCAGCAGACATGCCCATTCAAATGTGACTTAAAAGAATAAGTTAGAACAGTAGCTATCATGGAAACATTATTTTGCAACAGGTGTTGTGAAAACACTCATCAGCCCCCAAAAAAACCCACATCAAAAGAACCTTAAATCAGGATTTACAAGCAGCCACGAGCTCCAAATCATCTCCAAATCATGATTACCTGCCCCAGAATTACACAGCCATCCTGCCCACCAGCATGACTGCTCTGGAACTCATGATTTTTTACAGCCAAACTTCTGTCTCAGCAGCAGAATTTAATCTCCCTTATTTATGTTGTCCCAATCCCCAGACAGTTAGGTGGCAGTGGAAGGAGGGGGCTCTGACAGAGCTGATGTCTCTCCCATGTCCCAGGGGTGGTCACTCCTCCTGGCTGGCTCTCTGCAGCCAGGCTGGCACCACAAGGTCGGGATGATTTGTAGCACCAGAGGATTGCAGAGCCTCAGGCAATTGTCAGACGCCTTGGCTTCCTGAATCATTTTCCAAATTTATTGCTATGGCAAACAGCTGCCAAATAGTCTCAGTGCCCACAGCCCAGAGAGGCAGAGAGGAGTGAGTTCAGTCCAGAGGAGATGCAGTTTCTGTCAGCCTCACACACAGAGGGGATTTTTATTTTAGTGACCCAACTGCATCCCTCCAGTGCCTGAGCATTCTGGAGGCCATGGGATAGATGACACTTCTCCAGTAACAGGTTAATTATAGGAGCTACTTCTGCATTTTGCAGTCTTAGAGAGAGCATAAGAGAGCAGATTTTAATATGTGAAAGTAACTACAATTGTTAAATGTTAAAACTACAGAATTACCCTAGCCCTTACACCACCACTCCTGCATTTCCTCTTGCAGCCTCCCTTTTCTACTCTGAGATGGGCCTAATGCAAAAAAGCACAAATATCCTCAAGTCCTTTAAGCCAAACAAAGTTCATCTCAGCTAATTCTCTTCCAAACTTCTCATATTTACCAAATTCAGTAATGCTGTGTACAGTGCTGCAGTGATAAAAATGTCATATTTTGCACTTTGCTGCTGGCACAGCTTTGTCATCCCTTTGACATAACATATTCACCCTGCCTACAGTGTATTAAAAGTCTCTCCTGCTGTTGCTATGAGTTTTTGCTCTTAAATGAGGTGTATGAAACAAAGACATCAGTGACTATTACCTGGTGTTTTTGCTTTCTCAGTTATGGAAGAAGTTTTCCAATATTTGCTATCTCTCTGTGCTCCCAGCAAGTCCAGCTCCACAAGTTATGAGAGCCAAAGCTGTCATTCATTCATTCATTCATTCATTCATTCATTCATTCATTCATTCATTCATTCATTCATTCATTCACACTGAGGGTTACCTGCAGCTGCCTGGAAACTGCTCCTCCTCCTCCTCCTCCCTCACCCATTCTAATAGTGTTTGCCTCTTGCCTTTCTTTCCCTACTACTCATTTGGAGAAATTAATTCATTTTTATCTCCACATAATTTCAAAAGCCTTTTCATTTGTCTCACTCTGCCTGCAACACAGTTTGTTCTTCTCTGGGAGCTGCACAGCTGCTGACACCCAGGGGTGTACATGCTTGGCTCTTTTCTCCTAAACCAAGGCAAAACCACCCCAAACTCTCACCTGCTCCATGTGCCCAGCCCAGCTCCTCACTCCCACCATGGACAGCAGTCCTGGGAGCCCTCTGCTGTTTCCTTTTGGCTACTCTGATCTCTGGTTTTTCCTTCTAAAAGATATTCCACGCAGCCCTGGGCTGTGAGAAAGCCTTGGCTGAGCTCAGTCACACATCCTGAACAGCCAGGACACACTCACCTGCAGGGAACACACCTTGAAAGGCCATTACCTGCCTGTAAAACTAAAAGGAAAGAATAAAAAAACCCCACATTTTTTCCTCAATTTCTTTTAATTAGGTGAGTGAACTATTAAAAAATAAGGACCTCTCCTCTGTGCAATTTACCCATATATATTATCAAATTTAAATTGTAATACTTAATACCTCATTCACACAGAGTATCTGGGAAGAGAGACTTAAATAAACATCATAGAAGTGGAAAGTCTTATTTCTATGGCATCAGTGATGGTGATGGAAACCTCAGAGATAATGGTAACATCTCTCTCCTCTGCAAGGCCCCTGGCCAGTTTTTCTGCTATCAAGGACAAACAAATAAGGGAAACCAGGAGGACTCCAGTTCCTAAGCAACGCTGTGATTTGTACCCACTCAGGCTCTGGTGGAGTTTTACCTTGCTCCAGGCTCAGACACAGGGTACAAAAGGTCTGTGGGACTGTCTGGGATGCACAGTCCAGCTTCTGATGGCACCTTGTTAAATCACACTCTTCTTGGGCTGTTATTACTGACCTGTATGATGAAAATCATTGCTTTCCCTTTTTCCAAGCCCTTGTGTTTCTTATCTACCCAACAGAGCCCTCAGGGCAGTGATCAGCCCTTCCTGTGGCTGCACAATGCCAGGCAGCAGCAAGCCCTGAATCCAGAGGGAGGATCGCTGATGTGGCTGCAGCACAAAACAGAACAGCAAAAACCCAGGTTTTCCTTCTGCCAGTTGCTGCATATGGTGTTTGTTTCTCTGAACACTTCACCTGCAGCAGACAGAACTTCTCCTGCAAGCAGGATCAGGAGGAACTGCAGCACTGCCAAGGACCAGGGGCACACACAGGTCAGGAGGTGAGGAGTCACTGTTGGAAGACCTTACAAATATGAATGCTTAGATGCTGAAAATATGGAAACCATAAACGGGATCGAAATGAAAGCCACTTTTAAGATGCCAAGCCTTAGTTACTGAATTACCATGAAACAACAGGATGGCCCCTGAAGGCAATCCCCTCCTGATAGAACAATGCCCTCTGCCAGAGAGCAACTCCAAAGGGCACAGAGAGACTTGCCAGGGTCCAAAGAGCAGTTTTTAGAGTTAAAGTACAACACAGTATGGTAATATAAGGATTCCTATAGGCTGTATGTAAATGCTATAGAATTTGTATCTTGTATTACATTGGTTAGTGGAAATTAGAATATTCATCATGGAAGAATATTTATTGTATTGCAAACAGGAAATCGCTCTCTTTTTCTTGCTTTTTCCCTCTTGCTCTTCCTCACCCTCTCTTTCCTCCTCTTCTTGCTCTCTTCTCCCTCTTCTTACTCCTTTTCTCTTCTCCCTCTTCTCTCTATTACTCCCCCTCCTGCTCTTCCTCTCTCCCTCTTCTACTACCCCACTACCCTTTTAGCCCATTGCTCTTTCTCTTCCCCTTTTATCTCTTTTATAATAAACTGCAACTGTAACTCTGAGCTTGTACAGGGCGCTTGAGTTTTGTCCCCCACTG
The DNA here is from genome assembly GCA_034336665.1 of Luscinia megarhynchos. Classification (NCBI taxonomy): domain Eukaryota; kingdom Metazoa; phylum Chordata; class Aves; order Passeriformes; family Muscicapidae; genus Luscinia; species Luscinia megarhynchos. Next base: position 866,866 of record CM067577.1, on the reverse strand, counting down.
TCTATCCTGACACAAAGACTCCCACAAGTCACCACCCAACACACCTGGATATAAACTCCAGTCAGCCCCTCCAAGACCTGTGGGAAAAAGAACATCTGCCATCTGCTCAGGAAGGTTTGGTAGAAGATTAACCCCCAGGTGTGGGGGTTGGTTGTTGGACGGTCGCAGGACAGACTCAGGAGCTCTCTATTTTCTGTTCTTCAGGTTCGTATTTTATTACAAGGCATGGGTGTAAGAGAGAGTGTAGAGCATGGAGAGTGATAAGAGCAAAGGGGGTAAGAGAGAGCTTAGAGAGAGGTTGGAGATCAGAGGTAAGAGAAGGCAAGAGATAAGAAGTGGCAAAAGAGATTTTTCCCGTTTACAATTTAATAAGTATTTTTCTATGATGAATATTCTAATTTCCAATAACCAATCTAATACAAGATACTAATTTCCTAATATTTGCATGCAACCTATAGGAACTGCTAAATTACCATGTTTTATGGCTTTCTTATCTGTAATCCTTATCTTCAGACCTTTCCTGCCAGGCTTGTGACAGGATGTCTGTTGGTTCTTTGGTATTTGTGGCATTTGGTATCATCTAAACAAAGGAAGAGTTTTCAAACCTTCACATAACTATTTTCAGTGTCTATGTCAAAGACTGCTAACATCTCTATTTCATCTATTGTTTCAGAACTACTTGCTAGGCACTCATAAGATTTTGCTATTCCCTCCCCAACACCCAGGTAAGGGGTGGGTGGAAATCACCTTTTCATAATTATCACTGTCCCCAGCCACAAAGCAGTGGCACAGACCACCAAAGCATCACTGTTACAGGACAACAAACAAACCAAAAATTGGTTTTTCCCTAGCACACAGACACAAACAAGATGCATCCTCTGGTTGCATAAAGCTCCACGGGCAATTTTGTAGAAGGATTATTTTGTCTTCCTGCAGTTGCCTAGTGATAATATTTGTCCATCTGTTGTAAGGCACATTTCCATATCCAAAGGCACAGCACACATTGCCATGTGCTGGGAGGGATGCAGGAGTCTTGCCTTGCAAATCAGCCCATTGATCAGGATGAAAAATGGCAAAATGCCAATGGTTCATGCACTGAGACATCTCAAGGATTTACAGCTGAATAGATATTTAAATAATAGACATACCCTACTTCAAGTCATATTTTGAGCTAAGTATCACCAGCCTAACAACCTTTTCAGCAGTACAATGTTCTTTATAAGTAATAAGCAATGTACATTTTTGCTAGCTGAAGCATAAAGCCATAACTATACAAGTTAGCACTACATATAAAAGTAGAACTTTTGACTTCAGTACAATTATTTTACTCAGAGGAATACTTCTATTTATGATGGGTTTATTTGTTCTGGCTCCACTTCTTCTAATGATGGTCTGCTGCAATTATAAATGGATCTGGGGTTGATTTGACTGATTTCTTTTGCTCCTAAAATTGGTATTTTTATCTAAGCATTAGTGCACAAAGTCTAAGTTGTTCCACTATGTGACTTTAACAACCAGTAAAGGAAAAAATGCTCTCCAAACAAAATGTCTCCTGTATATTTTATGTTGTAACAGCAGAACCACCCATTCCTAAATGAAAATTATCACCTTATTATTAATCTAGCCATTCACCAATTGAATAGATGTGATCAGTGAGCCTGGTGAAAGCACACATGCTCCCTCCATCCTAGACAGATGAAATTTCAATTCTCACCCTGGTTTTCAGGAATCCTACTACTTCTGCCTTTCTAAACTACATCAGCAAACCTGTAGCACTCAGTTACAAATGATCAGTACCAAAGAAGCAGCTTTAACCTTTCTGGAGATGTTTGCAGCAGAAGCAGAGCACAGCACGCTCAGAGTTCACCACTAAGGACTTGAACCCAGCCTGGATGAGCCAGACTTTCAAGTGGTTAAAGCTAATTTAGATTAGATGCTAATTTAGGTCTGTAACCCAGCCTGGATGAGCCAGACTTTCAAGTGGTTAAAGCTAATTTAGGTTAGATGCTAATTCAGGTCTGGGCCTCTCCTGTGAGCAGCTTGTGCCAGATTGAACATGGTGCTCTTGTGATATGGGATTACAGTCAGAAGACTTAAGGAGCAGCTACCTGCTGAATTTCAGTAAATGGTATTTAAAGAGATGCAGCTGTGTGTGAAGCAGCTTCCCAGCACCAAGGAGGGCAATAACATTTCATTCACAAAGTGCAGAGTGCCCAGAACGTGGCTGGTGCCACAGCCCAGGCAGGTCCTTGTCCCCTGTCTGTCACATCCTGCTCTCTGCACAGATCACTGCTGCAGGTGGGATGGGCGAGAAACAGCTGCAAACAGAGGTTAAAGGTATAAAAAATGCAGTTTTCTGATTGCTTGATATTTTCCTCCCAAGAGCTCTGCAGCCCGGGGTGTCACCAACCCATCCTAAATTCTCCTCCAGTCTTTCCCTGACCTCCCCATTTTCAAGCCATAATTGAAAATGCAGGAAATCTTCTTTCCTGCACAGGAAATTAAAAGTACATAAAAATTATTACCTATGCCACAAGTCACCTGTATTTTTTTAATGCATGTTGAAGATACTATAAAAATGTGCAAGGCTTGTAAAGAGTGGAACACTAAAATTCCAAATAGGATCTCCAATAAAAATTGATACCAAGAGTTTGCTGCCTTTTTTAAAAAAAAATTTCAACACAGTGCTACCAATTCTTTTTTGCTTTACTTTTTTTAAAAATGCCACTGCAGAAAATCAGCTCCCCTCTGCCCCCTCAGAGGTGGCAAAATGTAAATGCTCAGAGACTCTGGATTGTTGTTTTAAATGTCACCAAACCCAAACCTCAGCATCACAGGAGTTACCAGCTAAATCCATGTTCTGTACATGCCAAAACATTTGCTCTCTCATCAACCATTCTTTTCTATTTTTCTCCTAATTTGCTAAGTTCTAAAATCACAGATGGCTTCAGTAAGTTTAGCTTACAGAGTGAGCAATACAGGAGAAAAACAGGAGGAAAACGACAGCAATGAACAATGTCTTTAACAAGTCACACTTAAGGAGATCAATAGCATCTAACTTTTAAAAGAATGCAGTAAATCCCTCTCCCCTGTCACATTCACATACTCCCAGATAATCATGGCACTCTGAGCTTATCTGAATAAACAGAAAACATAAAACTGATAATTTAAATCCCTTAAGTGTATTCACTTTTGCTTTTACCAATTTAAAACAAGAATTTTTTGCCAATAATTTTTTCTGTAGAGCAAACAAGCAGGAGGTTTTTCAAGTCAGTATAAATTGAATTTAAGGTAGTACACTAACATTAGTATAACTGCAGTGTAAATCCCTAGATTTTTAGATTATTATAGATTATTAAAATAGGTTATTTCATACATTTTAAATTACTTATTAAGAGGGCAACAAAATGACACCAGTCAAATTTCTATTTATATAAACACTGTTTCAGCTTTTACCTTAGTAGAATCAGATCAGTCTAAAAAGCAATTTAATGTTAAAAATTCAGTTCATGCTATAGCCATTTGCTCATGTAAAAATTGTACAAGAAGATCACCATGTCAAATCTAAGCTCCTAAATTATATCTGGAATCATACATTTGCATTGCACACAATGGACAAACCATGATGAAGAAATAACCATATGAAGCTTGCCCTAGAAATATCTAGAAATAAATTATTTTCCAGCCAAAAAATATGCTGGAGCATTAAAAAATTCTTACTGAGGAAGAAAAGCAAGATGGAAATTTCTGAATATACTGAATTTCCCTCCCATTTTCCAGGTTTAGAAATCTGCCTCTTTCATTGAGTTTGAGCTAGGCAGTGTCAGTGGTTTAGAGCTCCATGTGTTCCATCAGTAGCACCTGAATGCCAAATAATAGAGGTTGGTATTGCACTTCCCTGCACACAAGATGTCTTCATTTATGGAGGGATTGAATAAGAGAATCTGACCACACAGGGAATAAATTCACCTAATACATCCTCTCCTGAGAGGGGGGAACAAGAGGAACTATGAGCAACCAAAATACATGGTCTTATTGGAAACCTGCTCATCCTGGTGATGCCATAAAATAAAATACCAATAAAAAAGGCAGGATGGTCTGTAATGTAACCTGTGATGGCAGATGGCATGTCTGGGGGTGAAGTGTCAGCCCAATGCTGGGCTGAGCATCCTCTGTTTCCACAGCCCCCAGCAGTTCCTGGGGGAACACTGGAAGCAGTCACTTGCCCATACTGGAAAGTGGTAAGGTTATTATTCTGCATTTCTGCTCTCCTCCTTCAGCTGAGGTTTTTAATGTCACCAGAATACCTTTCACATAAATGCAAATCAAGGGTTTGTTACTGAGCTGCATTTGGTATTTATAAACTCCTGAGGGAGCAGGCAGTGGGGCTGGTGGTTTATTGCTGCTTTAAGCCCATTGTAATCTGCAAAATATGATCAGTTACTGTGGCAGCTCCGAGTATTTAAAGCAAAATCCATTTTTCTTTGTCAAGCACTTTGTGTGATATGAGATGTTAGACACCCAGACTGAGTCATTTTCTCATTAGCCCAGCCAAGCACATACATCTTTTCCCATCCACTCCTTGAATTTATGTTGTGAAAAGATACATATTTTGAAGCAAACCATTTTCTCTGCATGCTAAAAACAAAACGAGTTTGGAGACTGAGAAGGGGAGAAAGGGAACAGTTGAAAGTAATCTGAATCCCAGAATACATTTAAAGGGAAAAACAGTGTATACTTCTATTGGGAGATAATCCATATTGAGTTTATAAAAAAGACAGTCCTTGGATGCCACAGTTTGCATGTGGCTTAAAGATAAAGAAACAATGCTGCTTTCTTCAGCCCTCTAATCCCTCAAATGTGCAGCTTTAAAATATCCCAGAATTTAAGTATGGATTTATGATCAGAAAGCAGGTACATTTATTTTTTAGAGCTAATTACATTCAGAATGATTAAGAAATCTGTATATTCCAGAGCTTTTGGAAAGAAAGTAGTGAAGCTCTAGGGCTATTTCTGCAGTCCTGCTCACTGGGCTCATGGGCAGGATTACTGTGCCCAACACAGCTTTGCTAAACTTAACCCAGAGAGTTTTGCTGCATTCTATTTGTTCAAAATAAATATGGTTATAATTTCATTAACTGCAAGAAATGGAGATAATAAATCAGGAATTACATTTGTAGCAAATCAAAGACAGAGCAACCAAGGGTGTCTCAAAAAAGCAAAGGACTGAAATTCCAAGCATCAGATTTCCAGCCTCTCCAACACCTGAGCAACTTAAACACACAACTCAGTAACTTAAATTAACTTAAATACCCAACTCAGTAACTTAAAGTTAGCTTAAACACACAACTCATCCCACTAAAGCCACAAGACAGGTGTGTGCTTGACTAGAACCACATGCTTTTAGACAAATTGATTTATGTGAGCAGAGCTCTCCTCTGACCAGCCTGGGATGAGACTGAGGTAAGAATTTTTCCATCAGTTCAGTCACTGGCCAGGTTTTCACTGGAAGCACAGCACAGGTCTCTCAACAATAGCTTGTTATTTTTGAATATGAGATATTTCAAAGCACAAAGTGTGTAAGCAAGAAATGCTAATGCCTGCCTGAGCTGCTCAGTAATAATTTATCTGGAGATCTGCCAAATTCTTTGTCTGAAATTCAACTGAGGTTTGATGATCACAAGTACAATGGCTATTTTTGTATCCAACGTGCATATTATCAGGAATAAAAAAGACAAATTGTCAAGTGAATGGCACTGTTGTTACAAAGGTGGTATTTAAACAATTGGAGAACTTAGAAGCAAATAGAAGGCAACCAGCCAATTCCACATTGCTTCCAATGACATTTTCACAAAGCTCAATTTTCCAATTATTTCATGTAATGTGCTCTGCTCTGTGGGTTTGGGTCTCCAGAGCAAGGCTGCAACAGGAACTCCAGAGTGCTGGGAAAAGAGACTTCTTAGGCTATTTTGAAAAACACTTTTTTTACAGTAACTAAAGCCAGAAGGACAATTTTCATGCACAAACACAGTTTTCTGGCTGTTTTTCACTGCTGTCAGGCTAACTTTAGCTGTGCTCAGCATAGCATTTCCCCTCACTTCATTTTGTAACTTCCATTGCACACAGGAAATGGGGCTCACCAGGAAAAGTGCTTTTAAAAGGTTTTCTGCTAAGGATAAACCAATTCTTGAGAATTTCATCCACACACTGAACACCCCACAACATGATAACAATCTCACTTTCTATCCCACCTGCTTCTCCAAGTCTGAATGTGCACATTCTCTCCCACCTCTACATGGCACTGCCAATGCACACAAACTCCTGTCACACCCAGTTCCTCAGCAGCCTGCATTTCCTCTCCTATGTTACAGCTAGCTCAGTATCTCATCTCTTGAAATGATTTTTTAGTGTCTTTATTTTAGACATTAACTGTCTCTAGATGCCCTATGTCCCTTGTCCTTGTTCTTGCTCCTGTCTCCAGGTGGTAGCAAAGCACCTTCTCACAAAACACTCATTAGGATAAACCTCATTCTTCTGGTTCCAACAGGAAAAAGAACAATGGATCAAGAGCATCAGTGATGATGCCCTCCCCAGAACTGTGATTTCTTCTAAAGCCCTTTAAAGCAAATCAAAATATTCATGTTTCATTTTATTTATTAAATAGTACCCTTGACAATACATATTTTGCCTACAGATGCTTGCTTTGGTGGTCACCAAATATTGAGAAGTCTCACTTTTCACCTGTGGACATCTTCCCCTCTTGACCTAAAAGGTGCTGGAGGAGAGGAAAAAGGAATGACTGAATTAGCAGGAAGATCTCTCTCTCTTTTGTTCCATTAAAGACACACATTTTAATAATCAGAATAAAATGGTTTTAAGTTTTGTTTGCCAACCTTCCCCAGAGTTTCCCAGCCACCTCTGCCAGTGGGAGATGGGCTGAGAAGAAACCTCTGCAGAGCAGCACCAAGAGCTTGTGCAGAGATCTGCCCCAGAGGAGCACAAAGGGAGAACTGTCCTCAGCAGCAGCTGTGCCAGGAACAGCCTCACACCATCTCAAAATTACCCACCACCAGTTACATTTTCCCTGCAGCTCACTTTTTGAAAGATGTACACTGATCATGCCTTGTCTTCATCTGCTCACGTCTCAATCTCCATATTTTAAATCTTAGCTCATCTCTGACATGCACAGGCTCTTCCATCAACCACAAACTGCCCAGACATGTGCTGGGTGACGTGTCCAACCTCAGCACTTGATGCAAAAATCCCAGATCCTGCTGAGCTGTGCTCAGAGGTTGTTCTGGTTTGCCCCTCTCTGCCCTCAGGCTTCCCACCCTGTGTCCCACACCTCAACAGCTGGCAAACCAGATGTGGATGTGAGACAATCTCAGGCATGTTCCTGTCAGAAGCACTGTAAGATGGAATGTTTATTCTGGTTTGTGACCTAATCTGCCTCAATATTCCCTTGGAGATTTTTCCCTCCCCTGTGTGTGCACCATTATCTCTTGCCTGGAGCACTATGACTGAGCTCTTGCATTTTTAGTGCCTCTTTGCTTTATGCCATGAAGGCACTGGTTTAATAAACAATACCAAGCAGACTTGTGGTCCCAGAGAGGTAAACTTCTGGCAGCATAAAAATGTAACAAATCATGACATTTATGCTATGGTAAGCTATTGTGTAAGGTACTTGCAGCAAAGAAATTAAATTGACAGATATCAAAATCAGTATTGAGAGCAACACCTTGGAAGAGAATAAAAAAAAATAAAGAAAATCACACAGAGATTTAGGTTCAAACATTCCAAAATTTGCAGACAGAACCAGCTGCAGCAAATGGAATGTCTGGGTGAGCCACAGCACTGGGCTGGAGCAGAAAAGCCACTCTTACCCTTTAACACAGGTGCAGCACTTCAGTCCCTTCCCCGTGGAGCTGGAGCTGCCCCAAGAGTACCCTTAAATAAGAATATTCATTTTCTGAGCAGCATCACCCAGGGAAGCCAGGCTGTCTGTAAGCCCTGCAGGGCTCAGCACTCCTCAGCTCCCTAGAGCAATGCTCAGCTCCCAGCACTGAGGGACAAGTCCATGGGAAATATTTATTTATTTAAATAAATTTATTTATTCACCCAGCCTGGTGAAATTCCTGCAGGCCACCTCCCTCACTCATTCACAGACAGCATCATGCTGTGCTGAGTGTGTTCCCATGTTGGGGAGGGAATATCAAAATCTTATGAGTGCCTAGCAAGTAGTTCTGAAACAATAGATGAAATAGAGATGTTGGCAGTGTTTGACATAGACACTGAAAATAGTTATGTTAAGGTTTGAGGCCTCTTCCTTTGTTTAGATGATACCAAATGCCACAAATACCAAAGAACCAACAGACATCCTGCCCCAAGCCTGGCAGGAAAGGTCTGAAGATAAAGGTTACAGATAAGAAAGCCATAAAACATGGAAATTTAGTAATTTCTATAAGTTGCATGCAAATATTAGGAAATTAGTATATTGTATTAAATTGGTTAATGAAAATTAAAATATTAATCATAGAAGAATACTTATTGGATTGTAAACAGAAAATCTCTCTCTCTCTCTAAGCTCTCTCTTACCCCTTGCTCTTATCTCTTACTTTTTTACTCTCCATGCACCTAAAAAACAAAACATAGTAAGCTCCCAAGTCTGTCCTGTGATTGTCCAACAGCCCAACCCCCATTCCCATTCCCTGAGAGGATGATGATGGCTGCTGGAAGTGAGGAAAGCCTCCCAGGGCATCATCATGATTCAAAGCTGCTTTGGCAAACACATTCATTTCATTATCCAAGGGGCATCTAGGGAAGTGTTTTTGTTATAAATATGTGATAATGAGCACTACACTGTGGTTATCATTCACCAATCAAGTGTGATTACACTTGACTGCCACATTCTCCCACCATTTTTTTAGAAATTAGGAAATGAGAAAACAGATTTTCTTTAAATCTTCTTCTTTTCCCATCCTCACTTAGGCAGATATCATTTTCATTAGTCTGTAAATACCAGGTCTCCTCTCCTCTGTGGTCTCATCCTGTCTAATTATTACTGTCAGAAAACCCATCTTAGACCCTATACCTAAACATTTCAGCAGAGAACCTAGGGAAAAAATAGATTGCTAAGCAACAGGCTAATTTCTCTGCCCAAGTATGAGACTGCAGATGACAATAAAATAATTATTCTAAGTGGACAGAAATAAAAATATCTAAATACCTGACTGTATATTACAAATAAATAATAATTCATTATGGTGCCATAGACATATAGACATAAGGTATAATAAGTAGGATCAGTTCAGAAGTATATTTAAAATGTCTATTTTAAAAGAACATCTCATTTCTCAAAGAGACCACACCACAGCCTCCCTTGTTGAATGCAATGAAATTTATGAATGTGGATGAGGAGTCTCATCAGGAAAGGCTTCTGAACAAGATCAGGTTTTTACCTTCACAAAATGAGCAATTCTTGTCTCCACTGCCAGTCCCCTGTTGTGTGGGAGTTGTGCTGAGTCCTCCCCTCACCAGTCCCTGCTTTGATTTCCCTTGGACATGTACTGAAGACAGAGCACCTCAAATGGGACCACTGAACACCACGACATACATGACAATTTAAGAGGTCCAAGCCTTCCACTGACTATCCTTTATTATAAAAGATGTTTGTCCTTGTCAGAGGCCTTTAGCAGGGTGTGAAAATAACCATAACACTGCACATTAACATGTCACTACAACTTTAATTTTTAAGCTGAAGGTTTTTTTGCTTTTTCATGCCCACTTCAAAAGCAAAACCCAAGCCCAGCCTTTTAGCCATTTTCCAGCACTGAAGGTGCTGAGTCACTGGGGAAAAACATTATCAGATTGCAGTAACTTTTTACCACTTCTACTTGGACTGAACTTAGTCCCAGCTTTCTCCTACTGCTTACAGAGTGGCCTCAATTCTATTTATTTCTATACCTACAGATATAGAAACTCACATATCTACATACCTATCTACATATCAAAAACATAGCTCATTGTTCCTGATTTTAATTATTTAGTTGAGATTCTTAAGGAGGCTTAAAGGAATTCTTTTTCTGCAGAGCAGAAACACTGAAGGAATCCTGATCCTGCAGGCACAGAAAACTGCATTTGAGTGCTCAGCATATTCAGCAACACTTGAGTGACTCACACAAGGACATGGCTGCAGAATAAATGTTTTTATTAATTATTTATTAATCTTCAGTGCCATACTGAGTTAGCATAACTTTCTGAATAAATTATTCAGCTTTTCACAGTTCAACCCAAGCACAGCACAGCTCAGAAGGGATGAGAAACCTGTGACACACAGCACATACCCACCAACCCCCTTCTCTCTCTGAGCTCTTGATATTTTAATCACATTTCTACCCAGGGAAGCACTCCTTAGCATTGGGCAGTGTAAATCAGAGGAATTCAGCCATAAATACTACAGAAACTCAGCAGCTGTCCCAGTTGGTGGCACAACAACAAACTGAACAAAATGCTGGAAAGAGAATGAAGTCCCAGCATTGGGATGGGGATGGATGTACTTCTATTTTTTTAAATTTTCCTAGTAAAAAACTGCTATTCCTATTTCCATATCTTTGCTTGAGAGCTCCTTAATTTCAAAATTACAATAATTTGGAGGGAGGGGGTTACATTCTCCATTTCAAAGAGAGTCTCCTGCTGCCTTTATTGGCAGACACCTGTCCTTCAAACCAGGACACATATGTATAAAAGCCCAGTTTAAAATATTATCTTAGTTTAAAATATCATATTAAAATCTTATCTTATCTTTAAAATCTTATCTTAAAATCTTATCTTAGTTTAAAATCTTATATTAAACTCTTACCTTATCTTTAAGATCTTATCTTAAAATATTATCTTAGTTTAAAATCCTATATTAAAATCTTATCTTAGTTTAAAATCTTTTATTAAAATCTTATATTTAAAATCTTATCTTAGTTTATGCCTTAGGTGGTGCTGTACAGAACTCCAGAAGCTCACTGTGTATTATGGTGCTTAAAAATAAAAGAGGGAGCCATAAAATGTCAATGCTTGAGGGGAAAAAAAAACAATGTCCCACAATGCAAACAGGATGAGAAGGTTTTGAGCATTTCCTTCTGCAGAGTTACTTTCACTGGGGCAATCTCTCCTGCCTGGGCAGAGGGAGAGCAAACTGTGCCCCTTCATCTCCCTGCTGCAAAAATCAATCACCCAGAGCAACCTCCAGCCAAACTCCTTTGGCTAAGCAGAAAACCCAGACAGAGCGAGCAAGAGGCAACAAAGAATAAAAAATAAAAAATAAAAAAACCCAAACCAACTTCCTAATGGATTATAAATTATAGAAAGAACATTCTTTGCTATGTAATTAATGGAAATTTACTATTTTTAAGCTTCCTGAGGGAAATCTTCCATGTCAAATCAATTTGTAGGTAGGACCCAGGAGGCAGAAAATCACAACTGCTTCACTATGCTTCTTGATTACAGTGTTGCTGGGGGTTTAATTTTCAGTCATGTTCTTTGGTGACTTTGATCTTTGATGACAGTGTTAACTCTATTTGGTTCTCAGTACTGCCTTGGTTTTAAAAAGCCTTTTGAGATACCCTCACTAATTATTTCAGTGGAAGTTTAATTAAATCTTGTCACACAGGAATAAGCTGCTGCTTGGAATAGCTGCTAAACATTATACAGCATGTAACTGGAGAAAAAGGAGGATGGATAATTATAGTTGGACAGACAAGCACATGAAGAAAAAGGCAGAAAGCTATTTCTAAATATGAATTTAAGTGCAAGTGTCTGTGAACTTCCTCAGCCTCCTTTGTGCACAGAAGTAGCAGAATTCTTGCACTTGTTCTATTTTCCATCTAGATATTTCTATATCAACACTTCCATTCCCAGATCTCATCCTAATTTCTGCAATAGAGACAACTTTGTTGTATACAAATTTCTCAAGATTCTTGCTGGAAAGGAATTATTAACATTTAGTCAAGAATATTTTGGAGTGGTTATCTTCCTGCAAACAACTGGCCTGCTCATGTTTATTTAACAATGCAATAAAAGAACAGTTGAAAGGATTTCTTTTTCATTCAATTCTTGTGCCCACAATTCCTCCTTATTGATCTGTAATTGCCTCTATTTTCCATATGGAGTCCCATCAATTCATAAATAAAGGATATTAGATTGTAGCAGAGATTGGATTTGTTCCTCAGCATGCACAATGCACAAAAGTTGGGCCTGCTACTTCTTGTTGTAAAAGATTTCACTATCCTTCCATTTCCTTCTGATTCCTGGACTCCCCAGAGCAATGAATAAGCCTTTTACAACAGGAATTTCACCCAGCTCCAATGTTGAATGTCACATGTACATATTTCATACTGAGCCAGCAGCTAGTCTAGCATGTTCCACTTGGAGAAGTCAGCAAAAAAAGAAATAAATCAATATGCCTAAGGTTAAGCACATACTTTTTGCAAGCCAATATATTTTCATATTAACTGATATAAAGGCATTCATACATAAATACCATAGTTTTATGATGAAGCCAATATTTCTTTTTGGGGGAAAACAAAGATAACCTGATTTTGAATGAGCTTTAAGATCAGGAGAACCTGTTTGGAAGGTGTATCAACCAGAACAAAACAGGAAAATGTAAAATTAAAGCTTAATGGGAAATGAAATGAAATAGCAAAATGTATTCATTTCCTAATCTGAATTTTAATACATGAAATGCAATAAGACTGCAGGATCAGGCTTAAAGTTCCCTAGAGATTTAATAAAAGCCTCAAGAGGTTTGTATGATAAACAAAAATGGTCAAATTGGGCTCAACAGGAGGAAAGCAGCACCATCTGTTGAGGGGGAGCAACCAAAAACGAGAAGAGCTGAACAGGAAAGCCAGGCCTTGGTCTGTGCTCTAAGAAATTCCTTAAGGGAAATTAAGGACTTGGACAAGGCATTACTTTTAATTTCATTAATACATGACAATGTGGCTGGAACATGCAAGAACAGGAATTTGCTTTCCAGCCCTTGAACAAATGAGAGTGGCCATCTGGAGAGATTGTTCTTCATCCAAATGGGCTGGGAAGTCTCTGAGAATAAACACTCCTGCTTGGGAATTAAGAATAAAATCTCAGTCATTGGCACTTCCTTGACACCTTTCTCAGGTCTAGCAGAAGCACCACAGGGCAGAAGTTTGTTTCTTGTTTAGGGAGAGAAAAAAATAACACTTCCTCTTGTTATTTCAGCAGCATTCCAATAAATATAATGGGATTTTATCCCCTGTACAAAGATGTGGGGGCTCTCTAAATCCCCCCCAGCAAGGGTTTAATTATCAGGTTCCACAAAACTTCATCATTCTTTTCCTCATTGTGCTGCACAATAGTTTTCCCTCTGTATATTGACTCAATTTTACTCCTGTTAATTATTATTTTGTGTCCTTACCACTGGCCTCTCACCTCTGAAATAAATCTAGCAAATCCTTTAAAAGTCATCACCTGTAAAGCAACATCCAATTTTCTGTCACACTCATGCTGCCTGGGGTGCCCACCATGGCTGAGCTCAGTGATTCAGAGCAGCTGACCTCGTGTCTCATCACTTCACTGGGTTTTCACACCCCAGAACAGAATTCAGCTGCTTTATTTCAGAGTAAAGATTCAGACCTCTGTTATGGAGACTGATTACCAGCAAATGTATAAACACTTAGAAAAGTCCTTCATCCTGATCTGAGGAGGAAACAATGCAGAGCTCTGTGGAAATAATGCCAGAAGGGATTTTCCTGTGAGGTTCTGTGACCCTTCACAAACTATTTGTTTGACTTCACACATAGTGAAAAACAACAATCCCTGCAGGATAATTCCTGATTTCCCTGCTAAACTGTCTGAGACCTCCAGAAGGACACTCAGCAATTTGTTCTGCTGAGCAGTAAACAACCCCTGCACACAGCAGGAACATGTGCAAAGCCAGCTCCACCTGCATGTTCTGCTCCAAATTGCCAGAGGCTGCTAGAACAAGCTGCATCTCAGTTTTTAAAAAGGAATGAAAAAAAAACCAACACACACACAGGAAAACTGCATCATTTTCCAGAACAAGTTGTTAAAGCTTCACAAGAAGAGGAAGCACCATCTGATGTACTGTCAATAACTAAAATTAAACCCATTTAATGTGGAAATTAAAAAGCAGACAGCCAAGCTTCAGTTTATTCTTTGCAAACATTTCAATTTATAAGTTAAGGCAGGTATTCCAGCCCCTGCTCCTGGGTGTGTTATCCCTACCAGTTCTGATTTGTCACTAATATATCCCACCAAGACCAGCCACAGCCATGTCTGAAAATGCTTTATCTGGTGTCTGTGGAAGGAGTAAGGAAAAATACATAGTGAGTAGTTTACCCAAAATTTAAAAAAAAGAAAATAAAAATTAAAGACAATTTGCATAGCAAAGTGTTCATATTGAGGAGTTCTAGGATACTGTAAAATTAAAATAAAAATTAATAGATTTCACATTAATCAGTTTTATTGTTCACAGAATTGCCCAAAGCTCCTTTGGAGAAGTGGGTAATAACTTATTCTCCCATTAAGTAAATTATTTCCTGATGCTAAAGGTGAGTTTTTTGCAGGATGTGGCAGAAAGAGTCTGGAATAACCTCTCAGTCTGTGAGAGTGTGATATGGAAAACAAGAATCGTGATAGAGCAGTCACCTACACCCAGGACAGAGTGATTTCTGTTAAAAAACATGAGAAATACTCACAGAAATGCAGAGCCCAGCAAGTGCTTTTTTAAAAGTGTTTTTCAATCATTAATTTTGTTACTTAAAAGAAATGTAAGGGGATTTTCAGTTTCCTGTCTCCCTGTATCCCAGGATATTGCATCTAAACTCATCTGTGATTAATGAGTTAGAAATGCCTGAAATTTGTAGATTTACTGCTCATTTACCACAGTAGGACAGTGGTTTGGTCTTTGTTTTTCCAGAACAAATTGTTTAGCCATAACTTCCACATTAACTGAAATATCAATTTTTATGTGAAAAAATTACAGCAGCACCTCACACAGTAAATTTCTTATGGGGGGTCAGACAGTTATTTGCCCAAACACAATTAAGAAAGAATACACACCTATTTTATAGAAGCAGAAAACATTAAAGAAGATGGTTTGTAGCCACACCCATTGTGTGTCAGTGTTCACCTCAGGGTGTGTTGAACTGGGGGACACTTTATGTGAAATCAATGCCTGTTGTGTTCACACAGGCTTTTTCAAATATTAGTGTTTTAATGGAGATGTCATTTACTGCAGGCAGCCCCAGCACTATTAAAGGTGGGATTATATTTGCACTAATTTGTTATGAGGCTGCAGCTGGGGCTCTGTCATCTCAAAGCTGTGATGTCTGAGAGCAGTGGCCTCCTGCAGATGGAATTACCAGGGACTGATAATCAATTAATGCTCCTCTAGGAGTTAGGAGTGAGAGCCCTGACACCTGTGTGGTGCTGGAGGGATAAATCCTCTGCTCACAGAGGCACTGCAGCAACACCAAGTACTCTGCAGAAATAATAAATTGCCATGTTTGTTACTGAAGTACCCTGCAGAAATAATCTATTGCTGTATTTTGTTTCTGAAGTACCCTGCAGAAATAATCTATTGCCATATTTGTTACTGAAGTACCCTGCAGTGCCCAGGACCAGCCCCTGTCTCTTCACAAACAAATATGTGTTCGTTTCTGCAGTTGTGTAAAAAACAAAAAAAACTTGCATTAATAATGTCCCCATTGAACATCTGGATCTCTAAACTGAGTATTGACCTTTAAATTCGTGCTTAGCCTCATTCAGCTTCTGTTCTGATTTAAGATTATTCTTCAGTACTTATCTGGGCTTAATTAGCTTATCCTACAGATTACTAAATCCTGCCTAGAGGTCATTAAGCACCCAGCTCTTGCTTTCACTGGTGAGGGCAGCAGGCTGTGGAGCTGAGGCTGCAGGCTGGCTGCAAACAGCTGTTTAACACTTCTGGTGTTGGCATTTATTCTGCTTTTCTCTGAAGGGCCACAGACAAACTGTCCTTGGTGGCTTCAGGTGTGGCCCACAATTTACTGAATACAGGTAAGTAGTAACAAATGTGACAGTAGATTATTTCTGCAGAGTACTTCAGTAACAAATGTGACAGTAGATTATTTCTGCAGAGTACTTCAGTAACAAATGTGACAGTAAATTATTTCTGCAGGGTACTTCAGTAACAAATGTGACAGTAGATTATTTCTGTAGAGTACTTCAGTAACAAATGTGAGGGTAGATTATTTCTGCAGGGTACTTCAGTAACAAATGTGACAGTAGATTATTTCTGCAGGGCACTTCAGTAACAAATGTGACAGTAGATTATTTCTGCAGAGTACTTCAGTAACAAATGTGACAATTGGTGTTAAAACAAGATTTCTGATATACTGAGGAAAAGCTGTTTTCCAAACCCTGAATTGCCCACAATACTCTTTATAATTTGTACAAACCTCCACATGTTTTGTGTTAAATAACACAGAGGATCAGTGCAGAACACAAAGATGTGCTTGTGCTGCTATTTCTCTGCTTCATTTGCTTATTTGGGGCACACTTAGTCATAATTAAACAATATTGAAGGGATGTTAAACAATTTCTGCATGGATTTGCCCATAGGGCTCCCGAGCAAACTCTCTTCCTTTTCAAATGAGCAAAACAATTCCAGAGTTTTCACCAGACATGCACATTTTAACTGTCTTTTAATGACAGAATAATGAATATTTTATGGCTGCAGCTTCTGCTTTAAATGAGATATTTTTATTGATGTTGGGATTGTCCTGGAATGGTTCCATTTCAAAGCCGGTAGGATTATAATGAGGTATTTTTCTAAATATTTTGTACTTTTTCTGATCATTCTGATAGGTACAATTTTCTCATAGCTGAATATGCCAATCATTAAAATGACTCACTTGTAAAGCAAATAGATCTGTTTGATCACAAATGCAGTGTAACAGATTATGAATATTTTAAAAATTGTTTTTCCAATGTGCATTCACATCTTTGAACATACTTTTTAAATACAAATTACAACAGAACCAGCAAATTTATATTTTGAATAACATGTCAAATTTTTGTTAGTTTTACTCATGAAAACTTAGTTTTATGCCACAGAAAAAGACAAGAGAATTTTATCATACCAATATACAGAAAAGATTCTGCTGGCCATCTGGAAAGAAATGTACAACCTCTATAAATCTCTTTAATTTGTGAAATGGATGAGTTCTAGACACTGGTTTTTTTCTCTTAAGAATATGATGTTCTAACAATTTTGCAAGTACACACAGACATAGGTCTGTCAGAATTAAGAAGAATTAATTAATTATAAGGAAATAGATTGAATTGGTATTACCTGGCCACCAAATTGGATGTGGGAAAGGGTCACTGAGAGGTTTGACCCCAGCACACCAATGTGGTCACTAAATACTAAATACTAAATGTCACTTCCAGCAGCAGAGCAATGTGACCCTTATTAAAACAACCCCATCAGCTGGAAATCACTACTGTGGTTATGATCATTAAGATAATTAAAATAAAACAAGTTAGTAAAAGATCCCATCAAGTCTGACATTGAATAATTAGGTTTCTAGTGCATAGTAAGGCCAGTAATAAGAAGCTTCTATGAAAACAGAAATTCAGAAGTTTGTCTTGCAGGCAGAATTTAAAGGAAATACGTTGTTTTCCAGTGCATTTAGTTTTCAGTATGGAGTCTGCAATGAGCTCCTAATAATCATGCACTATGCCATCAGGGTTTTGCACCTATTTACATATAAATAGTTCAGACCTGACTTGGCTAGCAACAGTGGTTAATTTAATCTATTGTCCTTTGGCAAGTGAATAGTCATTGGTTTTCTAGCAATTTTAACCTTTGCAAACCCTTGGGAAATAAAAATTAGATTGAAAGAAAATTACTGGTGGTGGAGAACAGCAAGAGAGTGACAGTAGTATATATAAACCTCAGGCAGCAGCAGAATAAAGTGTCATATTATTGTATGCTGTCTTCTAAAGTTCAATATTGCTTTCTTGATTTACACT
This sequence comes from Luscinia megarhynchos, assembly GCA_034336665.1. Taxonomy (NCBI): domain Eukaryota; kingdom Metazoa; phylum Chordata; class Aves; order Passeriformes; family Muscicapidae; genus Luscinia; species Luscinia megarhynchos. The sequence goes on along the minus strand of CM067577.1, from coordinate 848,797 downwards.
TCTGTAATTTTTTCCAAATAAGTCTTCTTGCTTTGGGGACTTTTGCATCTAACTTCATGTTTTTCAGCCAGGAAGAGGGATTAACCTACTTACCATTAAAAAACCTGTCAGAACTCCTGAGCATAAGCCAGCAATGTGCAACCAACTGCAGCTAAATAAGGTGACAGCTATTGGGCACTAATTTTAATTAATTAATTATTGAGCACTAATGCTGAGCATCAGAGGAACACTAATTGATCATCTCTCCTGCACCACTTGTGGGAGTGTTGGAGTCAGTGAGTCAGGGGTCTCTCTGAATTCTTCAGATGGAAATCAGAGTGCAGGGATTGAATTAAAGCCTTTGGATGGATTGAAGTACATTAAGCCACTCACACATAAAGTAGAAGTTTAAGTTTTCATGTAAGTTTAAGTTTTAGGATAAGTAAGTGAGTCAGTAAGTTTTAGTGTGAGCTCTAGTGCTTTCAGTGAGTAAAAGGTTTAGATACCAAAGTTGCAGTGTGAGTTCTAGTGAAGGTTGCAAACATGCTGATGTTTTCAGTAGAGGCTCCAGGACCATGGTTGTTTTAGACAGTACTCAGACATAACAGAGCTGTAGTAAGAATATTGCTTACATAAGAATATTGCTTACATTTTTTAGATGGAACAAGATAGATTGTATGTGTAGTCTATATGCAGCCTGGTGTGTTAAGGAACTGGAATTCTGATAGGTTAAGGAGTGGTGGTCTGAGTTTGTAGTTTGGGGAAAACAAAATTAATTTTTTTTTATTTCTGACAGCTTGGGTGTACATGGAGCTGCTGCACAATTTGTTTTCCAGAATTAAAAAAGTGAATTATCTCAGATAGCAAGGAAATCAGAGGTTTTTTTGTGAAGCTCTGTTGTCAGAGCCAAACATATCTTAACTCCACAAACATGGCAGCAGATTTAGGAAATGGGAAGTCCCAAAATGTGGAAAAAATTTAATACAATTTTTATGTCAATACATTTTAAGTAAAGTATTTTTATGTCAATATATTTTCGGCGAAATATTTTTTATGCCACAAGTGGGTTACCAGCAATGGGGTTTTTTCATCCCACAAGAGGTTTTTGTTTAAAAAAGAAAATCAATAACCATTGTTCAAGAAAATAAATTCTGTTTTCAGCTTGGAAGCAATTTCCTTTTCTGCACTTCTCCAAAATCATGTTTTGCTTCTCAGTCACCTTCAGAGAATAATTTCCAAAAATAAATTTTTATATTCCTGATGTTAAAAGCACTAACATATTAAAAGCACTTGCTCAAATGAACCAGTATTGTGTGCCTTGACCTGATCCTCACTGGTTTGTTGCAGGTGCTGTAAGCTATTTCAGCAGAGCATGAGTCACTGTGTGAAATGCAAATCCTGTTCCATTCCTCATCAGTCATGACTCACCCTAAAATGTGTAAGATTTCAGCAAGCTGCTGTATTATGCACAGGTATTAGGCTATTGCTTCAATAGTGCAGCATCACTTTGCCCCTTGGCTGTGAGTGATTAAATCCCTCTGTGAGAGCACGAACAGCTCCTTCCCTTTCTCTGGTGGGGGCTGTGTCAGATCTCACTCCAGGAGGTGTTTAGGGCAGGGGCAAACCTTCCTCCAGGGGGAAATTGTGCTTCCAGTGAGCCCAGCACAGCCTCCAGCCTGCCCCAGGCTCAGCTCAGGCACTTCTCCCGTTTTCAGGTGCAGCTCACAGGGTGGGCTGTGAGTCACTCTCAGCAGGGAGCAGTTTGCTTTGCTGCTCAGCAGGACCCCAGACCTGTGCTGCTGCAATTTAACCATGCCCAGCATCCAAAAAGCTTTGAAGTAAAGCCAGCTTGGCAGCCCCCACACTGGCATCAAAGCATTGCCTTTACTCATTACCAGTAAAACTGCTCCAGTTCCTCTGTTGAATTTTTAATGGTTTTTGACTAAACACTTAATTTCCACCAAACCAACAGCTTTTCAGAAAATGAACATTTTCAACATAAAGAAAACTTTGCTTGGGAGAATCAAATTAAGTTATTTCACCTGAAGCAAATGTGGTGGTGACCTGCTGTTGAGCTGAACTGATATGTTTAATTCAAGATCACCAAGTGCAATAAATATGACTCCACATGGTACGTGGTACTTCAAGCAACAGAAATTCTTTATAAACTAACTCAAGAATAACTTTAATTTCATTTAATAGAAAAAAAGAATCTTGAATTGTATATAGTGCTATTCCCTAATCTATTCTTAAGCATTTTTGTTCTGTTAGGGGGAAAAAAATCATTAATTTTCAATCTTTTCAAGGCTGAAATTTTTCTCAGAAAATAAATCGTACATCTTGGTGAACATTCAGAAAAGGAAGTTAAAACTCCAATCCTAATGAAAGTAGCTGAGAATCACCTGTGCCATTTTTTGCTGAAGAATCTGTTACAGGGGTTGGACTGCAGAACTTTGTCAGCAGATCCAAGTCCTGTTACAGATTTGGCCTTCATACACATGGTATGAGCCACAGCAGCCTCCAAACACAAGATTTACTACAAATGAGGATCTGAATGGAATGAATCTAACAGCAGCCAGAGAGGATTATGAGTCTGTGGCTATATTCTGACATATATTGGATTATTCGGATTTGCATTCATCAGGAGAGTTAGACTGGCACTGCATGAATGGGATGCACTGTGAATTTCATGGCAGTCCCACAGGGAGCAGGAGAGGGGGAATTGCAAGCTGCTGTCCTGAGGAGCAGCTGTGGCTTTGCACACTTTGCCAGGAGGCTCCCTGCACAGCACTTGGTAAAAAATAACCCCTGTGGTAACTAAAGGTTTTCATGAAATACACTGAGGGGCAGATCAGAGCTCCAGCTGAAATCCTGTGTAAAGTGCAATTCACATTGAGGTGCATGGGCTGCACCACAGAAATGACAGGCAAGGCTGGGAGGGGGAGATGTGCTCTGCACTCTGTTATAGGCACTGAAATCAGTGGCTCAATAAATCAGAATTCCTGCTTAATCCCTTTTTTAAGACAGGTGAGTATAAAGTCCTTATTGGTGAAATGCTGTTTATTTACCCTTCAATATTTAAAGGATTTATGAAGGTTTATTACTAGAGACTGCACAAATAGAGTCCTCATGGGCCCACTCCCCATCAGCCCACCTCCTGGTGTGGACATTTTTACTTTCTTTTCTTTCAAAGTTAATAAAATAAATAAATATTAAATCCCTTTTTGCTTTGCTGAGCTAAAGGAGTAATTAACTGTGGGAGCAAGAGGCAAGAAGAAAGAAACCTCAAGCTTAAACTCTTTGATTGCAGAATTATTATCAGCATTAATATAGAGAGATCAGAAGCCTCAATATCAAGATATTAAAAATGCACACAATATTGATCAACAGGTTTGCCATAATTATATAGTAGAAGCTAATTCAGCCAGCTGTGCTTTCAGAGTTTCTGGGTGATGTGTCTCCCAGCTGTGAGATACAGACTGATGCTGTGAGTCCTGACTGACATTTATTAAAGCTCAGTAAAGCACATTGGAATTTGTGGGGAGACCCTTGCTTTCAGCAGAATTTGGATAAATAATAGCTGGTTTTTCTGTTAAGGTGGTGGGGACCCTGTAAAACCCACAGCAGCAGCTCCCAAATTTCCAGCAGATGAAAATGAGTGGGAGTTGTGCACCTGAGTCTCCCTTTGTGCTTTTGAACCCTCCTCTTCTTTACAACCCTGAGCACTTGTCAGGGTGAGATGCCAGGGGAGAAGTGCAGGATGCCCCACCTCTGCTCTGGTACCTCTCCCCCAGGGAAGTTCACTCTCTCTTGTTCCCTTCATTTTCCTGCTCAAGTTTCCTTTCTCAGTCAATAACTTTCCCCACCTTCACCTCCCTGTGAAGTTCTTTGCTCCTGTTTCCACATGTGGATCCAGAGATATTGCCCTGCCAGATAAGATGCAGTTTCTCTCTGTCATTCTCAGTTCCCAGACTCTCCTCCCCAGTCTGTTCATCACTTAAGGTGTGATATTGTCTATTCTGATTTTGAGCCAGAAAGTGAATCCCTGAGAGCAGAGGAGACAGGCTGTAATCTCTAACCCAGTGCTTTGTCCACCAAACATCAACCCAGAGCACTGAAAAAAAATAAATTCCATCTTGCACAGTTTAACCATCAGGAGGGGAAGACTTGACAGCAGGAAACAGAACACAAAGAATGGGCTATATACAAACCCAGGGATCTGTAACAGGTTTCCATTCCTGTTTGGTTCACATTCCTGTTTACAGGTACTGCAACATTTTATGCTTTTTCTTTATGAAGTTTTTGGCCAGACTCGCCTTTTGTTCCTGTTTATAATGCAGATATGGAGTCCTGATCTGTACATTCTCCATCTTCTTGTGGCTAACAGGGATGCTGAAGTGCCATGGTTCCTTTCATTTAAAGCAAACTCAAGGCACCCAAAGGCCACCTGAAATCAAAAGAAATATTCTGATCAGTCCCAGGGAGATCTGAATCAGCCTAGTAAAGAACAATGCATAGGATTCACTCCCTTATCAAAAACCCATTCCAAAGCACGTTTGTTATTAATTCTGCTTCCTCCTTAATCCCATCCTAAATAGTTCCAGCTTCACTTCACTTCATTCTCTCCTTGAAAAGTTCCAGAGGTTTTGAAGATACCCTTTGTCAGAGGATTAATGGAGGCACCAGTGGAAATTTAGGCTTCATTAATTAGACCAGGAGAATGAATTCCTACAAAAATTGCCCATCTGTGAGTGTTAATTTAGCAGCAAGTAGTTATTTTTCTCTGCTGGAAAGGTAGATTGAAAACAAGCTGAGAAAATAAAAGACACAAGAAAATAAGACAGGAAAAACAGTATGAATCTTATCAGTAGAAAATGTTAATTACATTATAAAGCCCTTAGTCACCTAAGCTTCTGTGTACAATAGAAATAGAACAGTCTGAATTATCTCTGCATTTTTTTTTAAACTGTGACTACAATTCTATTTGTTACCTTTCTCTCATTATCTTTAACGGGATAAATACCAAGCACCTCTAATTTCTGGATATTGTTTTGTCACTTTTTGCCCAATTTCTCGTGTCTGTGTTCTAATGAGCACACACCCAGGGTGTGTGGAGCCAGATGACTGCAAGCCACTGGTGGCTGCTCTGCCCTAACCAGCTCAGATGGGAAATGTTGGACCTCACAAAGTTAATTTCCACTTGATGGTTTTGTATGATAGCCCCAGCAATGGATATTTCTGTGGCCAGGGACAGAAACATTGCATGTGTGCACTGAGTGAAACCAAGGGCCCTTCTGCCACAGGCTGCTACAAGGATGTTGCATGAAATATTTAAAAAGAAACCTTCATGCCTGGCGTCCTTACTGGGTCACCTCTGCCTTCAGCCATCCTGCCAGCTCAGTCCTCTCCTTGGGATGTAATTAAATAAGAGCAAAATGGTATGAACCTGCTAATGGCTTCACATTGCCCAGAAGGAAAGCACTGAATCTCCCTGGGCTGCCTGAGCTGATTAGAAACAGCACAGCCTTGATGGAGGCACTTCATTCAGTGTGTGAGCACTGGAGCTGAGCAGCATTAAAGGGAAAGCAGCACAGAACCTGTGCAAAGATCAGAGAAGGGTAAAAGCACCATGGACTGTGCACCCACTTCCTCTGAAAACCCCCAGACAGTCTGGGGCAGCTGCTGGAGCTCTGAGCTGAGCTGAGTGCACGTCCTGGGGGAGTCCCAGGGCTGGAAACCACAGCTTGTTCCATCAACACAGTCTGACACCTGCTCTGAAGCCACTTTTAAAGTCAAGCTCTAAATAGTTGAAAGTTAGTAGAAAAAAATCTCTCCTTGGGCAAGATTATTCCACCTCTGCCTGTGTGCATCTGAGCCACAGGGTCTCCACCCTCCCCAGGCCAAGCCTCACTGCCTCCTTTCTGCCTCACATCTCCATGGAGATCTCTGTCAAGAAATGACTGCATGGAGCTGCAGCTCCTCCTTCGCCTGCACATCACTTCTGGCCCTGGAGTCCCCAGCACATGGTCAGGTGTGTTTGGCACGAGCACCTGCTCTCCTGAGCCCTGTGCTCCTGAGTGTTGGGGAGGGAATATCAAAATCTTATGAGTGCCTGGCAAGTAGTTATAGAACAGTAAATAAAATAGAGATGTTGGCAGTGTTTGAAAAAGACACTGAAAATAGTTATGTTAAGGTTTGAGGCCTCTTCCTTTGTTTAGATGATGCCAAATGCCACAAATACCAAAGAACCAACAGACATCCTGTCCCAAGCCTGGCAGGAAAGGTCTGAAGATAAGGGTTACAGATAAGAAAGTCATAAAACATGGGAATTCAGTGATTCCTATAGGTTGCATGCAAATATTAGGAAATTAGTATATTGTATTAGATTGGTTATTGGAAATTAGAATATTCATCATGGAAAAATACTTATTGTGTTGTAAATGGAAAATCTCTCTCTTGTCTCTCTTGCCTCTTGTCTCTGCTCTCTCTCTTGCTCTCACCTCTCTCTAAGCTCTCTTATACCCACCCCCTATAATGAAATACTAACCTAAAGAACAGAATATATTAAGCTTTTGAGTCTGTCCTGCGACCATCCAACAACCAAACCCCACACTGCAGTGCTGAGCCAGGAGCAGCACTGGTACCAGCCCCAAACCCCACACTGCAGAGCTCTGAGCCAGGAGCAGCACTGGTACCAGCCCCAAATCCCACCAGGAGCAGCACTGGTACCAGCCCCAAACCCCACACTGCAGTGCTGAGCCAGGAGCAGCACTGGTGCCAGCCCCAAACCCCACACTGCAGTGCTGAGCCAGGAGCAGCACTGGCACCAGCCCCAAACCCCACCAGGAGCAGCACTGGTGCCAGCCCCCAGCCAGATGCTTCCCCCCTGACATTGGTCATTCAGCTTTTCCTGACAGCCACAACTGGTTTTCTGGGCTGTTAATGGTGGAATTTGGTAATAAAGTGCATGTTATTGGATTCTGAACAGGCAATTAGACTTCCTCATTTCATTTCTAGGGTTTTAACTGCCTGATTTGACACTAATGTGAATCAACCAGCATCCCACTCTGCTATGCCACTACCATTAATGCCAGGGCAATGTGCACAATAATTTTGATATAATAGATCACTGGCAGCTCATCTCCATATCATTCACCTGATTTTTGCCCCAAATTGCTCTTATGGTAGGATCACACATTCCCTAATTAAGAGCTTCTTTCCATGGTTACTAATGAGTCTGTTGATACCACTTCTTCAGGCTGTGTCTATTATAATAAATTCTTGTGGGTTCTTCCAGCTCCAACTGCCTGCTATAATTAAGACACAGATGTCACTGACTTTCACTTAACAGACACATATAGTCCCCTGGATGATAAGTGGGGAAGGAAAATGCTTTGTCTTTTGATTCTTTCTTCATTGTGAGTGGCAGGACTCTGGGAAGTGTCTTGGATAAGGGATGGGAATGAGACTGATAACTGGAATAGTAGCACCTGGCAGGGGGTCAGCCTTGGACTTTTATAAAGAAAAAATGAGACTAAGGCAGAACACAGTGAATTTCTGGAGGCAAAAATTGTTCACGGAGAAGATTTACACAAATCACAGCAGAATTTGCTGTTGAGCACAACACTCCCATTCAACAAGACTTGTCAGGTGGTGTCTTCCTGAAGCATTTCCAAGGCAGCTGAAAGAAAGCAGATTTCCACAGCCCAGGAAAGCTTACTGCCTTCTCTGGGAGTGCTGAGCCCTTTTGCCATGACTTTTATTCCTACCTCAAGCTGCTTCTGAAGACCAATGTTGTTAGACTATAAAGAGCAACAGAGTTTTAAAACTTTTTTTTTCTTCAGATCTTCAAAGGATGAGACATCCTTAAGTCTCCATTGGCTTTATTTCCTATCTTCCATTGCCAAGGGGAAAAAAAACCCAACCCAAAATACCAAAAACATGTTCCACATTATCACAGCCCTTTTGTGCTGCAGCCTCTCCATCAGAGCAGTCACCCCTTGGGTTACACACTTGCAGGAAATTACTCCTGGTAAAGGAAAGAAAAAGCTTCACTTTCATAAGTATTCCTATTTTAAGGGCAGATCATCACATCAGGACTTAAGACAGTAAGTGACAGTGGCTATAAACAGGAAAATAAAAGATTTTGTGGCCCTTGTATCCTGTAGGGAGGATAAATCCTTCCAATTACACAAGATCCTGGCTAAAGTCATTACTTGCTGTTCAGAAATCTTACAGCATTTCTCATTCTTTGCTGGATTTATCACACTAAATCCCTTCCCTATGATCAAAGTTTTCTGGGACACAGAAGCTGAAAGATGTAAAAGTGCTTTGATCCAAGGGGACTCTGATGAAAACAGGCTGCAGTGTCCAAACTCTCAATTGTTACCATAACCCAGCAGGATCCTACCTTAATGTCATCAGCAGCAAAAGACTTCTCAACAGGACAACTGCTTTAGGGGATCCCCCTTTATCTCATGGACATTCAAGGTGTGGCTGAGAAAGGCCTCAGAGCTTCCTCAAAGTAATGCATTTTCCAACTGTTGTGATTTTTTTTAATACAGATCCTTCTGTATTCCATCTCATCACCTTGACCAGAAGGTAAAACACACCTGCATGGCATTACTTTATATTTTAGACAGTAGGGCTTGCTTCCCAGTGAAGATCCTGCTCAAAAATCAATTATATCCATTGGAAACAACAGAGGAGTTAATGCATTTTTTATTTTCCCTTGTATCCTAGAAACATTCAAGGAATACAACACCAGCTGAGGGGGGAAAGCAGCAGTCAACAATATAAAAATCAGTTTTTCAGTCAGATTTTTCTCTATTGATCACTTCCACAGCCAGACAAAACATTCAATGCCAAACTCAAAATGATAATTCAGACAGGCTTTCCCCAGTTGTGCTATTGCTTTCCATTGCATCCCTGGCATTTTTTAACAGATATTTTAATTATCTAATTTTTGCAGGACTTTCTGTGTGTATTTTGAACAGGAGAGACAGAACTATACAGAACAAAAATTTTTATATTTGTTTTACAAACAGAAGTTTGCTGGGAAGAAGGGGCTGAACACATCCCTCCAAGCCCTAACCTGCCTGAGCCAACAGACACTCCCTGAAATTCATCTTTGTCACCTGCACCAGCAATTCTTCTGTGCTCCAGTGACACTTTTTTTGTTAAAACAGTATTGCTTTCTAATGGGAATATTAGTAACAACATTCCCTGTGCCCCCTTAGGTGCACATACAGAATATCTCTTGTCAAACCAGCTAATTATGCCACAATTCCCTTGTTGTAGATAACAGCAAAACTTCAATTAAAGCCTAGCCCCTCTTCATTATACTTTTAGCATAATTTCTGAGCAACTCCATTACCCCAATAAATGCCTGAGTTTGATGAGATACAGATGGGAACTAAAAAGTGAATTTTTTTTTTTCCCCCATCACAGTGGGAGGAAGAAGCCAAACCTCTCTGTGCTGTGAAAAATCTGCTCTTCCTTTTCTGAAATGTGATCTCTAGGAATAATCCCAGCTAGGGGTTCCTGGAGGCCAGAAGGAAAACAGCTCAGCATTTTCTGAAGTTAGGGACACACTCAGGGCAGCACTGCTGAGCCTTGAGGGAGATGTCAGTCTGTAATCTTGGTTTCTGTTTGAGGAGGATTTTTTTTCCCCAATTTTGTTATGAGGCCAAAATTCTCATTCAAAAGAAAAACTAGTTTCAAGCTCAGTATATTCTGTCACATAACACCAAAAAAAAAAATAAAAATCTCCTGTTTAAATACTAATCTTTTGCTGAAATCCTTGAATATTTCTGTTAGGCCCAAAGAGTAAACTCCTTGGAAGGATTTTTGCTATTGGTGTTGCTACAGGCAACCTCCCTGCAGAAACATCTTGCAAGGATAAACAGTCTGGCCAGTGAAATGTTTTGCTGATAGACCTGACACCAAGAAATCCATCATTAAAGCTGCTTTTTAACAGCACAAGGTCTCTCAGTGCAGCTTCCAGCAGCAAGATGCAGCACTGAGCCCTCAAAGCCCCAGAAGCTGCAGCTGGTTCCCAAATTCATCCTGCCTCCCCTTGGCTGAACATTCTCTCAGGCTCCCAGAGACCTGCTTCCTTCAAATCTTCTATTTCCTGTATAAAACTCTTCATACAAGAAGCAATTAAAGTTTCACAAAAACAAAACTTCCCAAACATGAACTGCTCCCCATGCATAATGCCTTACTCTAAATGAAATGTGGTGCTTCACATCAATAAAAGAGTGAATTCTATTCCAGTTTAATGAAAGGGAAACATATTAAATGTGTTCTCCAGCATTAAACACTTTTCCTTTCTGGCAGAAGAGCTCTTTTCCCACTTGCTGCTTTTTAGAAGCAACTCTGTTCCATGACTGCTGCCTGCAAGAACGTTTGAATTTTGGTAGCAGAGTTTTGAGAACTGCTTTCCAAGCTGACAACATTATTTAAAAAAATTAAGTTTTAAATGCAAGAGCATCCTTATCATTTAAAATGACAGTTTAGTTATTACATTTGCTGTACTGCTTGTCAGTATTCAGCAGCACAGTGGATAACAGAATATTCCAATTTGCAGAGAGAGACATATCTGTTGTCAGAAATTATTAACTGATATTAAAACTTCACATTTGTTTAATTTTCTTCCTTTTAAATGTTCTTTGACCTAAAAGTACAGTTTGGAAATATATTTGCAAATGTTGGGGCTAATGCAGCTCAAGTATGCCACTGCTCCCAACTTTGCCATATTGATCTCTGTCATTGCAATTCCTTTCCCAGACCATGTCATCTCAGCTATTTAAGATTTATCTGGAGTCCTATTTGGGGCAGTTGTTGAAACTTTTTGCCAAGACTGATGTAATTAGTTGAGAAACTCAGCTCCTTCCTTCCCAGTTTCTGCCCCTCAAGGATGCTGAGAAAAGGTTACACAGAAAACTCGCGTGCAAGCTGAAAGTTCAGGAGAGAAAGGCTTACAAAAAACCCAGGTGAGCATTAATCACTGCCCACACCCACAGACTCTGCAATTCAAAACCGATTTGCATCAGGCAGGGCTGCAGAAACCAGAGATTCCTGATTGAGAGGGGACAAGCAGTAAAGGGGATCTGGCCTAAAGACACATAACACCCAGTTTCTCTAACAAAGCATTTTTTTTTCCTTATTTAGCAGCACTGTATATAATTTTAGCTTCATTCTCCTTTTAAGATGAAGAGTGAGAGTGATGAATAATTCCAGTAAGCAAAGAACAAATATATTCAGAGCCATTTCAGCCACTTAAAGCCCAGAATTTTGCCCCAGCTGTTTGCTTTCAGCAAATATTTATGAGCACTGGGTTTTGTTCAGACAACTGCTTGTTGAAAGCAAACCCTGGGACTGGATCTGAGACTCATTTAAACAGCAAACTAAATTTATTTGGGGAAATTCAGGCAGAAATAATTTACAAAATGTATAAACAGGGCTGCTAAACAGTGGCATTAGCACGTGCCCAGAGGCATAAGGAGCTTAAGGCCATCTGAAATTGGAAGTGACCTTTTGTAATAGGTGATTGCAATCTCAATTTTGAGACAGAGAATGAGTTCCACATATCTAATTTACCAAAGCCAGCTCAGGAGTTTGGAGAAGCATAAGCAAATCTTTGGAGATCCTTTCCCCTTCTCCAAATAAGGGATTTGCTGGGATTATTGTGCCAAGGAGTTGCTCCCACCCTTTGGCACAGCAGGGTGGGAACACCCTGACCTGAGCTGCTCCCTTGCCCTGCTCAGCCAGGAGGAGAGAGGTGATGGGTCCTGGTGCCCACCTGCAGGAAATGTGCTGCTCAGGCAGCAGCCTCCTGTGCCTAAAGCTAAATATCATCCTGCAAAGAAAACATTTATTGCAGGAGCAGATGGGGTGCAGTGCTGGTCAGGTGTTTGCTACTCACCCACATCTGCAATCACACCTGAGTCACTGCACACAAAAAACCCTCTAAACAGCCCTTTTTCCCCAGACACTGGGCTGAGATTCAGAAATGTGTTTGCTGCCATCCCTGAGAAGCTGAAGGGTGCAGAGGTGGGCAGCAGCCCCTTGCCCAGCCTGGCACGGGGATGGGCACACTGCCTGGCAAGGGCAGGCACAGCAGAATGTGCCACTTTGGGGCTGCCAGTGCCAGTAATGCAGAACAGTGCCCAGGGAGCCACGGCCACCTCTGCAGAGCCTGGGCTGCAGCTGCTCCCAGCACAGAGCAAGGAGCAAAGGGCTGAACCAATCCAGGCCTTGGCTTTGCCACTCAAATGCCTGCACAGCATATTGAAAAGCAGTCAGGAACAACTGGTCCCTCTCATCCCACAAAAGGCAAAGCTGTGCAGGCAGAAATACAGATGGGTTTCCACCAGAGGCAGCTGTGCCAGAGCTTCACTCCCTGTTTTTGCTGCTGAGAGCCCTGCAAGCAGAGCCATCGTCCCTCACACAGCTCTGTGCTGGCACTTGGCACTTTTGGACACCCTGCCCACACTGGATTTTTAAAATTTTCTTGTGGAGTTGTTCAGTATCATCATTAACAAATCATTGATTCAGTTATCTGCCTTTCTATTTCATTTCAAATTTACAGTCTTGTTTCTGCTTCTGGGACAGGAATAGATTTTCAGATGGTTTCAGAAGTAGTTAGGATGACATGATGACTCAATGCATGTGATCAAATGTCTCTCTGAATGAGTCTGTTGGATTAATGAAGCAGTTTGATGAATTAAATTATATTCCAGCAAAGAGCAGATGATGATATTTCAAAATGGCAAAGATTTTTTTTCACACAGTCTGGTGTTTTGAGTGTCATTCAGTATTAGGGACAAATTCCAATTATGAGAGGATTTGAAAGTTCACACACAAGGCTTCCCTGATCACCTGTGGGACTTGTGCCTTAGGGCCACATTCCTGCAGTCACAGCTGAGAAGACAAAGTTCCAGGGCAGGTCAGTCAGCACAGCCTTAATCCATGCATAAACCAGAGCCAACACATGGAGAAGAACCAATAAACTTGGCAAATTATTCTATAAAAAGGAAGAAAATAGACAGATTTTACATCTCAGTCACAACTGCTCCCAGAGGCACCTCCTGAAATGCAGAGCTCTGAGCAGAAGCTGCATCACACTGATAAGATTTGAACTTTGAGTCTTCTGCAGGGCTGGAGGAGGGGGGTGAGAGCTGCTGGCTTTGAGAAGCTTTTTTACCATTTCTTCAGCAATTGCTGTAGACATACACTGGCAAGCATCTTTCAACTCTAAATACTCTTTCTAGCTTTTATATTTTACCCTAAGAAATGTAAAAAAACAACTAGACACTGCACTCTAGCAAGACCAGATCACAATCTTAACACAGATAATTTAACACTGAATATCTCCAAGAAGAGCCAAATCAAATTCCACAATCCTTAGCTTACTTTACATCAAGCTATAGATATACCACAAGTGCTGGCCCCTCAGACTCACATTTTTGGATAGGATTTCTTTCTTATGAAATTAAATCTCCAGAGCTGCACTATCCCAAATGTGTTGACTCTGTTACACTACCTCATCAAAGCACTTTGCTACCACATGAAATGTGTTTCCAAAATAGAATTTCCAATTATAATGCCATCAGATGTCCTTAAAACCACAGTGACAACAGTTTGAACAAGCCTGGGCTGCCTACAGGACTTTTAGCCAGACTGAATTTCAGGTCTGTGACACAATAACTCAGTCTCCTCTTGCATTTTGCTCTCCATGCACACAGAGACTTCTCTCTCAAATAAAAACAAACCAGACACAAACCTGGATCACACAACTAAAGTTTCCTGGTTTTACAGGTGAGTTTTACACACACAAGTGTTAAAATAAAACACACAAGACCCCAAAGCTTGTCCTCACTGCCCTGCCCTGGCTGAGGGTGAAAAGTGACAATCTGCCAGCAGCAGTGGGGAGCCAGGATGCAACACTTCTGCCTTCTTTATACTGCACTATTCCCAACATTAAAGAAGAATTTAATCCTCAGCAAAGAAAACTGAAGTGAGAGGTTTTAATGCTTGTTACATGGAAGAGGAAACTCCCCACATTTGCCCAGGTTTGTATCTTTATACTCCAAGTACACATTTTAAAGACCTCATCAGCTTTGTCCTAACACTGAAAAAATCCCAGGACCCAAAGTGATGCTACAAGGCTGAAATCAGGAGAGACAGAATGATGAGACCAGGCAGCTCCTTGAGTTTAAATGGTTTTTTGTAACCCACAGAGCAATCAAATGAGTTCTTGACCTAGGTGGTACATCTTGATGGGAAAAAGGTCTTGGAAGAGTTTGTACAGAAGTTTCTTGCACAAAGTTTGGACTGGGATGTCCCATCCCAAACAGGTTTTCCCATGCACTCCAAATTCTGCCTTCTTTGCAACACTGTCCAGAGAAGATCAAGGGAGAGTTTCATTCATCAAATCACTGGAAATTCATGGGGATTGTTTTTCAAAACAAGCCACAAACTTTAAGAATTCAATAAATAGATTGTGCTCTTTAACTTGCTTGCCTCCCTGTTTTAGCATTTGAAGCACTGTTTTCTTTTGTGTCTGGCTATGTCAGACTAATCAATAAGAAATTATACTTTTGCTTTTTACATTCCAACAACATATTCCTCACTGATTCATATTGATTGCAAAGCAAAACCAGAGAAAACTGATGGAAATTATTACAGTGTTCTTAAAGCTACCATTTAATACTGGAGAACTGCAGTGCCAATGCTAACTTAATTTAATTTGCAGAGAGCTTTATTTTTAAGTGTGTAAATCTAGAATGTTGTGAAGATTTTTGTTGTCAGTAAAATTAATCATCATGTTATTAATTTTACTTGGAGCCACTTTCTCAGTTAAGGCTAAGAACCAGTGTTCTGTTTGATTCCCCCAAGGGATGAGTGACCAGCTGTGGCTGCTTACTGCTATGGGTGAGATGGATTTTTTCTCCTAAATGACAAAAAATACAGAATATTTTTCCCCTTTAAACAGTGCTGAGTTGTTTATCCTCTCCCTGCAACTATGCAGCTTTTACACATGTAAAGACACCTTTGCATTTCCAGTGAGGAACAAAATTCCTATCCCAGCTGGAGGCATGTCACCCTGCTTTGAAGGGAGCCTACAGCACCTGCTCCTAATATTTATTAGGAAAAAAACAAACAAAAAAAAACCTAAATGACAAAAAAACCCCAAAATAAAACAAAACAAAACAAAAAAAAAACAAAAACAAAAACTGTAGAGAAACACTGTCAAATACTTTCCATTTCCTCCCTTTCCTACACCCCATTTCTTTCTAATCTACTTTTTGGGGAGGCACTTGTAAGTTAAAAAAAAGTTATGTTTAATTATGCAACTAAGCAGCAGGCAAGAAAGCCTGCTAGATAAATGATGGTATTTCTGTTCAAAGTGATAGCACTGTACCACTGGAAAACTGATTGTCAGTGGAGAGTGGAAGATGGGAGTGGGGGAAATGACAGCCAAAGCAGATTTTTTGGATGGTTTCCCCAGGAATTTATACATTGTCAAGTTAAAACTGTCCCCCTGAAAGGCTGAACCAAGCTAGAGAATTAAAATTTGAATGGCTTCATTCACATTAACGTTACAGAGCAGAATTCATCCAGGGAAAATGAGAAAATAATGAAAGAAACTGGGTTTTTCCATCATCATCACTTCAGGCTTATTTTTTATAAAAATAAATGTCTCAAAAATAACTAGGAAAAAATAGCAACAGCAAATCTGCATCCCAGAGAAAAGCTAATGTTTCTACTTGGTTAATTCATCACTGAATAATGAAATGCTGACAACAGTGACAGAGCATTTAAAAAGTTTAACTTGCAAATGCACCAGCTCAGATTTCCAATAGAGCTGAGGATGCCAAAAATCCTCGTGCCCTTTGTTCAGTGCTAAGTTGGAGCTCAGCTCCTACAAGTGCAGATCTGGTTAAGGACCATCAGCAAAGTCAAACACTGATTTCTTTTCCAAGGTTATTCCTAAGTGAATGAACAGAGTCAAGAAAAAAAAACCCAACTAAAAGGGATTAGGGATTTCTTTTCTATAAAAAATGCACCAAGTAACAAATTCATCACCTTGCCCCTTTGGTTTCCTCTTATCAAACGTCTCCTACATAAAACACAAAGGGAAAGTCACCTAAACACCAGGAAGGTTTAAATCAGTGCAGTGATAGCAATATGGAAATAAGTATGACAGTCCCCTGCCTATATCCAAACAAGATATGAATAGCACAAAAGAACCTGAATATGGTGAAAGTAACAGGTTAAAAATGATTAATGCAGTTAGGGAATTATATCTAAAATCCTACAGTCACATGGGAATTCTGCCTGGAAGAAAATGACTGCTATTAGTAAGCCAAAGTATACTTGGATAAAGGTTTCAAACAAAAAAATAATTATTAAATCTTAGAGGGGAAAATTACAAGTTGCTTTGAAAGAGTAGGGGGAAAAGGAATTTCCAACTAAAACGTGTGTTCTTTGCTGCTCTAGGAGGGAAGCAGTGAGTGCCTCCTCTAGTTAAAACCACACAGTTAAAACAAAGGCACAGACAACCTGAGGGGTCAGACCTGCAAGGAGGACATGACAGTGGCCACAAAACAAGAAATATATCATTTATTTTCCTTTTGTGCTCAGCTCTTGGAGGCCAAACTGAAAGTTAATGATATGAAGATGCAGACCCTGAGCTGCTGGTGGCTTGGGGCAGGCTCAGAGCTCTGGAAAGCTCAAATTTCAGAGCAGAGCTTGGCAAAGTGCTGCCAGCCATGCAGCAAGAGAAGTTTCCACACTTTCTGCTCCCTCTCATTGCAGCTTGGTGTCCCAGGAGGGCTGAGGGTCCCTCAGGCTGCTCAGAGTGCATTCATGCCAATTATTGAACAGCAGCTCCTGCACTTTTTGGTGAAGCTCTCCAATCCTTCTGCTCCACCTTGGGGCTGCTTGTCTGAAGCCAAACCCTTCCTCCCAGTGCAGCAGGTCCAAAGGGATCTGTCCTGCCTGGGAGGGACACAGAATTGGCCCCAGTGGCCTGAATCATTCTTAACCAGTGTTTTGCCTCTTAATTTACGTCTGTGCTTGGCTGAATTCTTCTGCAATGAGCATGAAAACACCTGAAATATCTGCAATGACATGCAGTGATTGCACACCCACTAATATCTCACAGCATCATTTTGTATCACTAATATACAGAATGAAGTAGTGGAGGGTGTTATAAAACAATGTCCAGAGCTTAATTTCCAGCTGAGTTCGACTAAATTCTTCTGCAATGAGCATGAAAACACCTGAAAAATTGCAATGGCATGCAGTGATTGCACACACACTAATATCTCACAGCATCATTTCTGTGCCACTAAGCAGAAATAAATAGTGGAGGATGTTATAAAACAATGTCCAGAGCTGATATCTGCCCCTGGAACTCCCAAATTATTCATCCCTGAGCAGCCCCAGGCAGGCTCAGCCCAGAGCCACCTTTCCCTGCTGTCTTGGGTTTAGACTCCTCTCCCCAAAAACCCATCACAGCTGCTGAGATGATTTTTTTAAAATGGGTACAAAGGCAAAAAAAGCTTCACTGAGATGATAGACAGGAAAAGTGGAGTTCCTGTTCTGAATATTGCATAGGGAGCAGAGCAGCATGCAAGCACTAAAAATAACTGGCATAACTAGACAGCATGCAGCTCTTCCCAGCTGCAGAAAGAGCAAATCTGGGGATCTCAACGTGCTCTGAAGTAACCAGAGTTTAGTCCCAAATCAGAGGACACATCTCAGGTGTCTGGGGAACCAGACTTTGCTGTAAGAAATGTTTTTAACCAACTGCTGTAATAGTTTGTTTGATTTCCTTTAATATTAAATTACTGTACACAACTTTTATGCTTTTCTTGGTAAGACTTCTCTAGAAAAGAAAATTAAATTATTTGACTAATATATTGGCATGAGCATGGTTGTAGTCTGTGCAAGTGATTATATACATATTACATATAATTATTATATAATTATATATATTATATATACTATATATATTATTTATATATTATATATTATATGTATTATATGTAACCACAATTATTGTTATAAGAACTGTATTTCATGAAAATCAGTAACTGATTACTAATGCTAAGGCCTTTTTCAGTGATGCAAACACTGTGCAATTTTTAGCTTAGCAATTATTTTATATTTGGTATAAAGCTTTTCTGACCCTGTATTGCTAAGAAACATAGAATATTTTTATTATTAAGGTTTACTATAAACATTATAATTTTACAATTACCACTGTTGCCTGAAAGTTTACCTGTTTTCTCTGGTTGAACAGAAGATGTAACTGTGTGAATATAATATTTTTTACATCCTTAGAGCCATGACTGCAATGCCACTGCTATTGATTTAAAACACTGCTATTGCAGTCGTGAGCAGAATTCAACCCAGCCTGCATCCCATTGTGAATGATGCCATAAAAGCACATAAAAAATGACATTCCCTTCTTCAATCTCTTTTTATTATTAAAAATGGGCTTCAGTTTGGACCACTGGATTTTGAAAACCACCCTGGACTGACAGAATAATTTGAAGTAAGATCTTGTCAACAGCTTCATTTCTTTCCAACCAGGTGTGCCAGAACTGACACCACCTTGAGACAAACATTATGTCATCACTTGAAATAAATAAATGGTCTTTCAGACACTCAGCACCTAAACCATGTATGACTTGAAAACACAAAATCATCCCCTGAAGTTCCACTGGTTTCTTCCAATTCAGATTTAAAAGCACTTATGTAATAGGAGAAGACAAGGAAATAATAGAACAAAGTGTTGTACCACCTTCTGGAAGAGCTGTCAGGCAGAGTTTAGCACAATGAATGACTCACAGGACAGTGAAGTCAAAGTGCTCATAAACTTTTACAGGAGTGGAATTGGACCAGAACTCTGTGTTACAGAAAATGTCACCCTGTCTCTTAATATTCCCTTGGGAGCAACATTATAATAAAATAGGATTTAGCATACATGGCAAGGTATGTGCAGCAAGGCCATTACTTGCAGGGATCTCCTGTCCAATTACACAGATATTTCAGTATATTTCAGTAATGGGGGGATTTCTGGCAGCCCCAGGAAAGGTCATGCAGGAAATCAGCAGCAAGGTGGAGCAGAGCATTGCCAGGTGCTGGGATGGGCTCATCCCCTGTTCATGGGATTGTCACCATTGCCATTAGAGAGAGAAATGAACCCTTGAAAGGATTGGAGCTGCTTAAATGACCATACACCACACACTAACAGACTTCCTCTCATCACTTTTACAGAGGTGGAACCTGATTGCCATGGAGAGAAATGTATTTAATTCCACACTGGGAAGTGGGGAGGCAAAGTTGAGTGCTTTTACATGCAAATCTGGAGAAAACCTATCAGCTAGCATTTCCAAAGCCCTTGTTGCATATGCAAGGGCCATGATGATATTTTCAATTCTGTGTTACTCATCTCTCCCACCTTAATTCTAGGTTGTTAGAAACTCCATGCAGGGGGAGGAGAGAGAAAGCTGTGAACGCACACATTTTGCAAAATATCATCCCCAGGAATAGAGAATGTTTTTCAAACTTTGTCTGAGAATGAAATATGTCTTGCAAGATCATAATCAATCACTGAAAGCACCTCATCTGGAAATCCAGGTGAATAGAACCACACTGCCAAAACTTCCCACCAAAAATGGCTGCAACAAACCAGACCACGAAGGTTTGTGAGCAGGCAGGACAGGTCACAATATTTTTCTTGAATTCCTTCCATCCATGTTTTGATGACATCTAACTCCAGACAGGTGTTGCACCACATGTCTATCCTTGGCCTGGAAACTGAGCACAATGCAGCAGGGAAATGCACCAGCAGGCTTTTTTCCCTTTTCCTGTACAAAACTTGAAGAAAACACCCAGCAAAGAGCTCCTCCCAGCACTCTGCTAGGAACACCTCACTTCCAACAGGAAACTGCACGACTTGGGTCCGACACAGTTGCTAAAATCAGTGGGCAGCTTCACATTGACTGATACTAGGTTCACATTAGATCTGCTGTGCACAGTCTGTTATTAGTTCCCATCCCTGAAACAGAGCTGTGCATGGGAAGCTGGGATGCTCAGAACCCCTGGAGAGCAGGGGCAGGTAATGTGTGAGCACACTCAGAGTAAAGAATGGAAATGTGTCTCCAAAGCAAAATTCCAAAGAGCAAAGGGAGGGGAGTGATGGTCAGAGTATTTGCTGAGTGCTCCTTGCCCAGGTGACTGCACCCTGCTGAGCCCCATTCCTGCGGAAGCTGCAGGAACTCAGAGCATGGCACAGTCCAGGGACCAGGGGCTGCATGTTTTGCCACACATCAGGTATGAGACCTTGGTGTTGGCTAAATCTCTGTCATGCCCTTCTGGTCATACATCACTAGCTCAGATAACTTTTGAATTGGAGTCGACTTCGAGGGGTAAATGAACCAAAACCTTCTCCTTTATAGATTGTTAGAGCTCTTAGCAGACAAGAACTAAGAATTTTCCTTGCTGACAAGGAAAGATTCATCATTTCAAGATGAAGTGTAACACTGAATAACCACCATTACTGTTGCCCACTCTATAGTAATGTCTGTTTTTCTATAATTTTATTTATTGATGTAATTTTACTGAAGTGTTGAACGTTTCATTTTGTTTTTCCAAGCTGGTTTTCTAGAGCAAGCATGTTTTCTTAGTTCCTTATTCAAAATGAGGGTATTTTCTAATACTTCCAATTAATGAAATGTGAACATTTCTCTGAAAAATTAAGACAAATAACAAAGTCAATAACTGTATGCCTTTGTCAGATGGATATGAACATGTCCAAAATTATTCTACTGAACTCACTGGAGGATGTCTGATTCTTTAAATTAGTAAAACTAAACACCTGCTGCAATTATATTCTTCAGAAAGCTAAACCTGTTGCTACTGAGAACATTTGATTGATAACAAAGACAGAGCCAAAGTTGTGTTTGATAGCACATTTATATTTAGTTATATTTACTGGTCCTTCACCAGTTTCACTTCCTTCTTCGTGAGTCTAAGAAAAGATTTGAAAAGCATGAATCAGCCCTTCTGGATATCAGGAATAAATGCTGTGAAGCGCCAGCACACTGTCATCCAGGCAGTCTGATGCAATTCAAGGGTTGTGAAGCCACAGTTGTGCATTTCCAGTGCTGGCTGGGACACTCAGGGCACAGCAAACATGCTGCAGATGAGCAATAGAATTAAATGCATCCATTCATGGGTGCTGAACTTGCAATCATCTGCACCCCGAGGCAGCTGAGGAAAGCAAACTTCACAAATAATTGAGATGTTGGATTTTAAATCCAAGGAGCTAGTCCTGAACTGCCACGTGTGAAAGAGCAAAGCAGGGACATCTGATCAGGAGCTGGTAAGGATTAAACAACCAATTGCTCTCAGTAAATGGGAATGTTCCCAGCTGTGCAATCCCTCCACTCTGCAGGTGGAAGCAGAGATGTCTCCAATGCTCACACTGCTCTGAGCTCACAGCTTCCCTCTCTGTGCCTCGTGGGGCTCACCAAGAGGCAATGATGAGCTCCAAACTGCACTGCAAGAGCTTTAGAGACAAAACCCCGAGCTAAACTGCAGGAAGGCTGCTGGGACACAGACATGATCACAGAATTCCACCCTGGAAATCAGTGTAAAGGCCTGCTCAGAGGTGCACTGGTAACCTAACTATTGAAACACTCATCTTAGAAAATCAGGATTTTAGTTACCTTGCTGAAAACAATTAAAAGTTAGAAGGGAGTAGTTATCTGAAACTTAAATGACTGTCTGTCATTTTGTGCTTGCTCAGCTGTACTTACAACGGGAAAAGATGAAACTAGTGAGGGGACCCAAAGGAACACAGACAATGCAACCAGAAACCCATTCTTTGGAAAACTGGACTATCCCCAGAAATCATTTGTATTGTCAGTGATAGAAAAGGTCAAGAGTTCAGGGTGAGGAAGACTCGCCTTACTTCCTCCTTTTAAGACCCCTCCCCACAAAAAGCGATCCCAGACTTAAATTTAAGAAGTCAATCAATGCTTAATAGCCATTCCAGCTAATTACCACAGGAAGGGAGGATGGGAGGGGCTGTTATTATGAATATGTATTTGTTTGAATCCTTTGCCAATAAATAAACTCTGCGACCACCTGTGATTTTGCAGTGTCTATCAGAGGATTACCTCACTCTGAATAAACACTTTCTAACTTTAAATTGTTAGAGAGTGTTTTGTCCATCACAGCTGAGTATCAGTGTTAAACCAATACTCATATTTTGGTAATTCACTATCAAATCCTCCATTTCTCTTAATAAACACAAGATCCCGTCATAATTTTCTTTTCACGTGTTGGCATTTCAAATGTGTTGCTTACAAAGGTCATCTATGTTTGGGGGAAACAGTTTAATTGATTTTATTATTGCAGAAAAATAGAATAAGCACTTGCACCTTTGTTTGCAGATTAAAAAAAAAATTATTGGTTGCATACAGCTGAATTAAGCACTTAAAGTTCAGTCTCTACAAAATGCTGACAGTGTAAGCTTAGATCAATACCAAAACAATTTACACTTTAGGAGCACTAGCTCTGGCTATTAACTGGTAATTATGCCAAGTTTGCTGTTAAATTGCTTTAACTGTTTCCAGGGTGTAACTGAATTGTGGCAAAGCTTGTTCACACGGTCAGAGTGGGAAATCACAGCCCAGCCCCAAGCAGGTAACACCTTCCAGAGCCCCAGGGAGCTCTGAGTGCTCCCTGCTGCTCACCCACTGAATCCTGCAGACCTGGGACACTGCAGATTGAATCCTTCCTGTCCTGTCCTACTGCAAACCGGGGACACTGCAGATTGAATCCATTGAATCCTCCCTGCCCTGCTGCAAGCCTGGGACACTGCAGATTGAATCCTCTCTGCCCTGGGACTCTGCAGATTGAATCCTCTCTGCCCTGGGACTCTGCAGATTGAATCCTCCCTGTCCAAACCTGGGACACTGCAGATTGAATCCTCCCTGTTCTATCCTCCTGCAGACCTGGGACTCTGCAGATTGAATCCTCCCTGCAAACCTGGGACACTGCATGATTGAATCCTCCCTGCCCTGGGACACTGCAGATTGAATCCTCCCTGTTCTATCCTCCTGCAGACCTGGGACACTGCAGATTGAATCCTCCCTGCCCTGGGACACTGCAGATTGAATCCTCCCTGTTCTATCCTCCTGCAGACCTGGGACTCTGCAGATTGAATCCTGCCTGTCCTGGGACACTGCAGATTGAATCCTGCCTGTCCTGACCTGGGACACTGCAGATTGAATCCTCCCTGCCCTGGGACACTGCAGATTGAATCCTCCCTGCCCTGGGACACTGCAGACCTGGCTCTGCTGCACACTGCCAGCTGCTCTGCAGGGTGAGGAAACTTCTCCTGGGTGAGGAATGCAGCCAACACGAGCCCTGCTTAGCCCCACGCTGGCCCTGGAGCAGTACAGGAGCTGCTGGAATTTTTCCAGGATTCTCACAAGTTGTATGGAATTGCAACTAAACTTGGGATTTCATCTCCAGGCTAAAATCATGATCCTTCCCAGAAAACAAAGCCTAGAGCTTGGCTTTGTCCCCTGCAGGAAAAATGTTTTCCTCAGTTAGTAAATGAAGTTCCCAAACAATAACCAAAAGACACAAATACTGCAAGCTCAGTTATAAGCAAAAGCCAGGTTTAAAACCCCTTCACATCAAGTTCCCTTTGTGTCCTGCATTTTTCCCACAACAGCTGCTGAAATTAATCTCCTCTGTCATGGAAGGACCAGTTTCTCCTTCACATGTTACCCATGTGATGATGAAAAATGCAAAAAGACATAATGCCAAAGACAGATAGAGCAATGTGTGAGGAAATCTGATGTTAATCGAGTTGGACCAGCAAAACCAGGAAAAGGAGAATTAATTGCTACCCCAGAACATGCTCTCTGTCCCCTGTGCCTGGCTTTAACAAAAATTCAGTGTCACACTAATCCTGAAAGCAACTGAGGAGTTTGTTTTAATAATGTACAAATCAATGTGCACCAAAGACTCACCTGAGTGTGCTGCAGCATGTTCACACCATCTCTGCTCTAATTAATGACTCCTGCTGTGGGCTTCACCTCCCTCTGCTTTCCACAATAGCAGCCAACACTTTATCAACAGAGCATGCACATCCAAAAGCCAGAAAACATATTAGTCTCATACTTGCTGATGATCTCTATAGTTAGATATTTGGCTTTAATTAAAAAATAGAAACTGATGTGAAGAAACAGCCCCAGTATTTAACAGACATCAGGCCCCTCACCCAGTTGATGGGTTAACATTTCCCACCACTGCACATGGGTTTTGACAGCTTATTAAGACCAGCTTTAAACAGAGAGAGATAGTATAAATAAATGGATTGGGTGAATATGGCTGAATTAGGTGCTACAGAATTTCATCCACAGAGTTATTTTTAAGCTGTATAAAAAGCCTTGGTCATTTACTTGCTGAAAAGGGAAAAGAGCTTCAGCCTGGTTGCTGTTTTTAATCAGCCTGGTTTGTTGCCAAACATATAATTTGAAGATAGTGTCAAAAAAAAAAAAATCACAAGGTGAGCTCTCACAACACATCTCAGCTAATAATGTGATGATAATTTTTTAGAACTGAACAGTTCATTAGCTATGGGAAACATGATTTTTGAAGACAAACACATTACCCAGCTGGGCACCTCAATTTAGGCGACTTTCCCTACAGCAGGAGGGAGTCACAAACTATGCAACAACAGCTGAAGCATTTCTTTGACAGCCTCCTGTCTGCACCAAGCACAAGAAAACAAAGCATTTAGCATGTCCTGTGTTGGACAGCCTGAGAACAGCTGAGACTGACAGCACCCAAATTTTAATTCCTCCTTTTGGCTTCTCCTCCATCTCTGCCTTTCCTGTCATCTGCTACATTCATCTCCTTGCACCATTTCTCTCTGTTTCCAAAGGCTGCCCTGCCATGGAATGCAGTCCTACACAAGAGCCAAAACCAGGGCACAGCACCCCAAAGGGCATGTAGGAACAGCTGCAGTGGCTTTAAAACATCCCCAACTCTGGGATTTCCCTCCTAAGCCACTGAATTGCTCCTTACTGCTCCTAGATGCCCACCATGCATTTGGCAGTACCCAAGAGAGAGCAGTGAAGGCATGAGGAGGGAATAGCTGCATCCCATGCTTCATCTAACAGTTAATCCATTTTTCCCTCTGCTCCCAATTGTTTAGGCATTGAAAAAAAAAACACACAACCTTTGTGGGAACAGCCTCCCCTTCCAAAGGAGTGCTGCTACAGGAGCCTCCTTGGCAACACCCTGTGGGGGTTGTATTGTTGGTTGGACGGTCACTGGACAGACTCAGGAGTTACTATTTTCTGTTCTTCAAGTTTATAGTTTATTATGAGGGCATGGGTGTAAGAGAGAGTGTAGAGCATGGAGAGCAAAAAGTAAGAGATAAGAGCAAGGGGGTATGAGAGAGAGGTAAGAGAGGGATTTTCCATTTACAGTACAATAAGTATTTTTCCATGATGAATATTCTAATTTCCATTAACCAATCTAATACAATATACTAATTTCCTAATATTTGCATGCAACCTATAGGAATCACTAAATTACCATGTTTTATGGCTTTCTTATCTGTAACCCTTATCTTCAGACCTTTCCTGCCAGGCTTGGGACAGGATGTCTGTTGGTTCTTTGGTATTTGTGGCATTTGGTATCATCTAAACAAAGGAAGAGGCCTCAAACCTTCACATGACTGTTTTCAGCATCAATGTCAAAGATTGCTAACATCTCTATTTCATCTATTGTTTCAGAACTACTTGCTAGGCACTCATAAGATTTTGCTATTCCCTCCCCAACAACACCCCACGTTTCTCTTTTCTGCCACAAGAGCACAGATCACTGAGCCAAGCCAGCAAATTTTCTCTTTTCCCACCAGCTCCACCTGCCCAGCAGCAGCACCTGAGGCATCCCCAGCTGCTCCTCCACAGACCTGCATCTCCTCTTTGTAGAGAGAGGGTTCTGCCTCCATCTGTACTGGGATTTTTAAACTGCATCTACTCAACCTTGTTTTAAGAATGATTCAGCATCCCAGGTCTCCTTTGATCACTCCTTGCCCCACACCCTGCTGAGGCTCTCAGTCTCCAAGGACCAGACCAGTTGATTTTGCATTAAGAACAAATTCTGTGAATGCAAAGACCTGCTCCAAGCAAAATCAGCTCTGTGTGGGAATGGAGGTGTGAAAGAACAGCACTGAACAATAACAGCCTGGCACAAAGTCCATGCTGACCTACAGCTGACCTTCCTGCTCTCACACAAGTGAGAAGTCCCTTTGCAAATCCATGCTGAAATACCTCCGCTTCCAGGACCCCAAGAAAATACCAAATGTATAAAAACCAGAATCACATCCTTCATTTTTTGTTCCTGCATATGCAGGACACATCCCTTGAGTCTTTAAGAGAGTGTAAAGGAATCTTCATGTGACCCCTGGGGGTGATTCTGTGCTCAGTGCCACAGGCTGCCTGACCTGCATTTCAAAGAAACAAAACAGTTTTGTTATTCCAGAAGCTCAGCTCATGACAGAGCACTGCACTCACAGCAGCCAGGGCAGATGGAAAGTCAGTGGTGCTGCACAGGTGATATGCTGCTTGCTGGTGATGCTAAAATTCTTGTGGAAAGCTAAATAGAAGATATGCTCAGCAGAAAAAGAACAAAACAATCCAGCCTGATGAAAGCCCTGGGTCTCAGCTCTAAATAATGCTAAAACAATTAAATGCTATCAGTATGGTCTTTTTCTATTATTGTCATTTTGCTAACAAATTACACTGGGAATTCTCCCATCCAAAAACCATCTACACCACTCTTCATCTCTGATAAGGATTCCCAGTCCTGCAGCATTGCTCAAATACCTGGTGAGACCTTTGCAGAGGCATTAATGAGCAATATGGACATTTCCTTCCAGCTCCTCCCTCCTCTCCATCTCTGCTGTCTCAGGACAGGATCTGATTTCCATTTCTACATCCTGCACATCCTCATGGTCTTTGTGACTCTTGCATAGAAGTTGTCCCAAACTTCTCTGGAGGAAAAGCACAGCTAAGGGAGTTCCTTGGTCAAAGATTTAGTATTAATTTTGCTTGCTCATTCTAGGATTTGAAGTCAGACTTAAAAATCTCTGGTCCAAAAGCAAACCTGGAGCTATGCATTTAAAATATGAATATTAGTATTAGGCAATTTATTTTCCTTCAGTTTCCAAAATGTTGCATAAATTGTTAATAACCCCACACTGAGGAAATTATTTTATCATATAGGATTAGCTATTTCCTGAAGGAAATAACAGAGTGAGAAGTACAAATTGCCAGAATTCTACTATTCTTTCCTCTTTAGAGTTGCAGATCAACATATTCATCTCATCTTCTTCCCTCTCTAATTTTCATGCAGTGGCATGTCTTGAAGAAGAGAAATGGAATGTGCATTTCTGTGGCAAGTGAAGCAATTCTCTGACATGTAACTACAAAACACTTGGGAATCCATAAAGGGACAAAAAAATACCCAATAAAAAATTTAGATAGCACCAATTCTTCATGCTGACAGAGCCTAAAATTAAAGGCTGAAAGTCTAGAATAACTGCACATAGAAAGGGAAAGCTGAAGAGAGCACAGGCTCCTCTCATTTTATATAATGGTTACTGCCATCCATCCACCAGCACCTGTGACAGCCAGAGCCACACGTTCTTAGACAGAAGTTACTCATTTTGGAATTCTCATTTTCCTTAAAGGCCTCAAAGGAAGAAAAGTAATCCAACAGTTTACAGCAAACTGGCCACACCTTGAACAAAAGCATGAAAAAACATCTTAATTAACATCACACAGTTACCTCTGCTCATCTAAATTCCCAGAGCCTGATACCAGCCTTGACAGGTTTTCATAACAATAAAATGCAATAAATCAATCTGTGTCCTGAAGGACTCTAAGCTGCAAAGTCACAAAGCCATGAAAGATAAGTAACGTCTTAACTAATTTTCTGATTTGTTATTCCCCCAACTTTGCTCACTTTGTGATGAGGAGAACTCATTTTTCCATTTGGCAGATAGCTGTGCCAACCCTGTTAATAGCTGCTATCAGCAGCACATGAGCATGTTTGTGAAAACAAGTGTAGCTTCATTCTGACACTGACCCCAAGCACTTCAGTTTTATTACAAACACAAGATCTGTCACTAACAGAAATTGATGCACTTATCCACAGGTTCTGCTTGTCTGCCACTAGCACTTTATTCATTTTTCTTTTGCAGAAGTTCATCCTTAAGGAAGGGCAGATTCATAGTTTAAATTACTGTCTTGGCACATCATCTGTTGCTTTGTAAATTCGTACAGAGAGCAGAATTTCCAGTCTTTAGGAGATAAAGGATTACTGATAACCATCACTGCAGGCACTGCACTGATCTGAATCTAACTTGAATGTGTAAACCTAAGTGGGCTTAAAAGTGGCTACTAGAAAGATTTCCTCATTAAACATTCAGACTGAGAAAAATCTGAATTGGGTGACCCCATTTAAGGCTAATAAGATGCTCTTAGGTGTCAGGACTCAACACATGGATTTTAGGGTAAGGTTTTACAAACCTCAGCTGTCTGAAATGGACGATTTTTTAGTATTTAATGGGGGTAGGTTTATGCCAGGGGTTAGGAAAATGCAATGCCTGAGGAGATGTGTGTGCATTTACACCTAAAGGAAAGGCAGGAGGAAATGGGGGTGGAGAGCAGTGGAGTGCAGGATGCTCCCACCCTGCAGAGCCTGGGCTCCCTGCAGTGAGGGATGCACATTTTGGTCCAGCAAAAGGGATTTTCTCATCTGCCAGGCTGCACAGGGGCTGGCTCTAGCAGGTCTGACATCTCAGCACCAGGCTGAGTTTGGACTGAGCAGCACATCTGTTCTTCCCTTGTAAAAGATCTTTTGTTGTCTGGCACAGCAGAGACTGACTTTTACTGCAGCAGCATCCTGCTGGATGAAAAACCTTCCCTCATGTCCTGCATTAAAGGTGATACCAGCACCCATGGCAGGAGCAGGGGCTGGCTGACTCCTCCTGTGTGAAGCAGATTCCTGTTCCAGCCCTGGCTCTGCTCCAGCTGACACTCAGCTCAGTTACTGCACTGCCAGTTTAATATTTTGCCATCTGCTAACTGAGAGCTCTGCTGCCTGCTGGGTCCCATAAAGACTTTTATTTATTACATTATGCATGGCAACATCTGCCACAGGATTCAGCTCAGCTCAGCTTCCTAATTAAACAAACAAACACTACATCTCCTGTACATGATTGGGTCTAAGTATTATTTATAAAATCTGAGATAGGTATTTAAAAGATATGCATTGTCTGTTCCAGATCAATAAATACTCCTCCCACCATTGAGGGACTGCTAGAATCAGCTTAAGGCTCTCAAACATTCCATTTTACAACAGAGCAACCAGAAGTTATTACAATTTGTTGTTTTGCTCTAATTTTGTGCCTTGAATTATTCAATTTTACACTAATTAGAAAAATCAGATTATTTCAAATTCTTGTTAGCTCCTCTCCTGAGTACTGTAAAAGCAGGGGAGAATACAGCAGACTCCCTCTGTGTGTGATTTCAGAGAAGAGACCCAGCCTGGGCAGCATCACACAGTCCAGGCACCACGAATGCACTGCCCAGTCCCATCTCAAACTTAATTGCAAAGGGAGCAATCACTGAACAGTGTCACTGGCTACACACCTACAGCAAGGCTCTCCCACCTGTTCCAGTCACCTGCAGTTAAATCAAACCAGGAGAAAACCTGGAGGAAATCCAGGCCTAAGGAATTCAGCAGGAATGTCACAAGTTCTTCATGTTTTTTAAAATAAGTCCTAGCCAAAAACTTGAATTTTATTTCAATTTTAACCTTTTATCAATCTCTATTCATTAAAAAAAAATCTCTTATTTTTTAAGATTAAAGGGTATCTACAATTCCAAATATGTCAGCTCTCAAAAAAAAATAAAAATCCCAGGTTTAACTTTCAAAAACCAAAGGGACAGTATAGCAGAGCTAGAGTTACATGTTCCACTCTTTCATCTGAGCTCTTATTTACAGCACTCAGTTGCAAAAAACCAAAAACTAATAAAACAATCCAACCACATAAACCAAACCAAAACATCTCTGAACAACCAACGCTGTTTCCAGCACAAATCCCAAGCACAGCTGCTGTGAAGGAAAACCAGCTCTGTCCCAGCCCAAAGCATGAGGGATTTCTGTGTAACTGTATAAAACTCCAGTCATTGCACAAAGAATTCTCTCCATGTTACAGATTCCTACTTTTTCCAGGGGGTGGGCAGTTACATTCACTGGAGGTTTTTCACAGAAATTCCCTCAGCTGTAGCTCTGCTAAATTCCTTTTGGTTCAAATAATAGAAGTCAATTCCCAAAATCCCTCTCTGACCCAAAGAGCTAAATCTGCATCATTCTGCACTTTTCATCCACAGATTTCCTTGAAAGCACTGACCTAGTTGTTTGTTTTTTTTTTTGCCAAAATACTAAATAAGAGTGAAAATGAAAGAAACAATCCTATCAAAAAACATACTGAGAGTAGCTGCTGGGACTTTCACTTCTGAAGTCATAGAGAATACAACTCCAAAAAATGACAAGTGAAACTTCAGTCTAATTGAAGAGAGAATTGGCAAGAATAACAAAGTTCTCGCTGAAATGTCTGATTCAGTATGCATGGAAAAGCTGGATAAACATCACATGATCCCCCTGGACCCTCTAGACATAAACAATGCAATTAAAAGGAAACATTTACTTCCACTCTTGATGGTATTACCTGAGGGATAGCAGATGCCAGATAATTCAGTATTTATTAGAAGCAAGTAGCAAGTTTGGCAATTGGAACTGGCTCAAGCCTCTCTCACATATTTGTAATTTTACAGCACCATATGGTCACTACAGATCTCTCTGACAATCTCCTGGTTTAAGTTCAGCTGTTTCACAGAACATTTAAGCTGAAGTTAAGCATATTGAGGATGTAACAGTAAGCAACAAAGAGATTTTGGTGAGGGCTGGGAAATCCCAGAGAAATGCAGATTGGCAGTGTTTGTTAATACAATGCTCAGGACCTTTGGGTGCTCACAGGGACACAGCAGGGCTGGGCTGGAGGAAAGGGTGACCCTGAGGTGCTGCTGAGCCCTGTGACACTGGGAGATGAGCAGAGACACGAACAGCCTGAGTTTCACTGGGTGCATCACCCAAAATCCAGTTACTGCTGCAGGGAAATCACCCACCTGCTGCTGAGAGAGACTGGGCTGCTCACAGTGCCCTGCTCCCAAAACTGGACATGGGCCCTGATTTTGGTGAAGGATGTGAAATCCCAGAGAAATGCAGATTAGCAGTGTTTGTTAATAAAATGCTCAGGACCTTTGGGTGCTCACAGGGACACAGCAGGGCTGGGCTGGAGGAAAGCGTGACCCTGAGGTGCTGCTGAGCCCTGGTGTGTGACACTGGGAGATGAGCAGAGACACAAACAGCCTGAGCTCCACGGGCTGCATCACCCAGAATCCAGTTACTGCTGCAGGGAAATCACCCACCTGCTGCTGAGAGAGACTGGGCTGCTCACAGTGCCCTGCTCCCAAAACTGGACACGGGCCCTGATGCACAGGCAGCTCCACCATGGGCCGTGGCTCATCAGGTGCCAGCCAAGTGCCACTGGCTTCCCAGGGGACTGAGGGCAGCTGGAGCCACAGCTAGTTAACTCCTACATTGACTGGATTACCAACAAAATGTATTTTCTAAAACTGCATCAGTATGACACAGCAATTGGTTTTGCTAGCATCTTATTTAACTGTATGATTTATTGATGAGTCCTTGCTCCTCCATGGCCAAGAGCATAAATATATAAATGATATCAAACAGGAAAACTCAAGAGAGTATTTAAAGCCTGCTCTGATTTTAGCTCCACAGACTTAAACAACTTGACACTATGGTAATGCAATGGGTCTGGGCCTCATTAATTTTTAATCAACCTTTATCCACCACAGCTTTTGAAACGAACTGTTACTAATGACAAGTCATATGTCAGTCTAATGAATGGGATGCAAACTTCCATTAAAATAATGAAATTAGCTTGTTTGACTTTAGTTCCAGTTCTGTGGCACACAGCCCCAGGTAATTACAGTTTGCACTACTTGCCCATATTAAAGTCTGTTTATTTACTTAAGGTCTTTAGTCAGAACATCCCAATTTAGCTCATGTCAGCTGTTTTCTGTGAGTCTAAGAGTGTTTGTCTTATTAACAAAGAGATAAAGACATGCAGGCAGAGCAAAGTGCTAAAACATCAATTATGCACACATGGAACATTGTGAAAAAGCAGAATGGAATAAGCACTCAGTTCCCAGTGATATAAACAGTGTTCCTGTGGCAGCACCAATTATTTTTGAAGAACAGAACGAAGGACTGAATGGCATCTTGGCTGGGTATAATTTGGCCTCTTCCAGCAGCATTTGCCCTTTAGGGATCCCAAGTACAGCCTAAAAAACCAAACTGAATTTCCAAATATTATTGTGCTCTAGAGTGCACGGTTCATGACACACTGCAATGACTTTATTCTTAAAAACACATCACTCTGGAATGGAGGCATTTCTGACTGCCTTGCAGTGAAAAGCTGTTATCAATTTGTTATTACATAAAAACATCTCACAGCATCAATAATTGTGACTAGGTCATAGTCCATCCTCTCAACAGCTTCTTCCAAAGTTCCTCCAGCAAGCCCCTACACCCCATAATCACAGATGGCACCTGAAAATGGTGTAGTTCAGCCCTCTAGAGAGGATTTTGGAGCAGCTGAGGCTCTGGTGTGAGCATGCTCCTGTGCACAGCAGGTTCTTCTGCTAACAGGACTTCCTAAAGAACAGCCCCTCTTTTGCAAGACTAAAAATAATCTGCAACAACAGGTGCCAAAGTAAGATCTGTTAAAGGAAGAACCATCACTAAAGGTACCTGAGAAATGAATACAAGTCTCTGTTGACTCAGAGAATGCACTGGAATCGTTTTTATGGTTTTAATGTCTGTGATTTTTCAGTGAACTATTCTGCTCTGTGCTGAGGTTTACAAGCAGTGCTGTGGATGAGTCTGCAGAGACAGCAGGCACTGCTGCCCAGCCCTGCCAGAAACAAGGCAGGAACTGAACCCTGAGACAGAGCCTGCCCTGCAAACAGAGAAAACATTTCCCACTCACACAGCCCGGGGGCAGAGCCAGGAAAAGCCACGGATTCCTTTTCCTGGTAGGAAAAGAAAGAGAAGAGCCATAACTGAATTTGCTGTTAACTGCAGGGAGAGCCATAACTCTGTCCCAGACACAGAATATCTCACCTGAAGAGCAGAAAAGAGGAATTTAACAGAATTCTTCCTCAAAGAACACCACTATCACCTAAACCCAAGTTTTCCCCACATTTCCTTTTTTCCCCAGAAGGACACAGAATATTGATCTGGATTCTCTCCCCAGTACCTGCTTGGACTCTGGTCTGTGAAAGCCAGAGAAGAGAATTTCTCTCTCCTTGCTCTGACTGATGGATCCTCACCTCTCCTTTCCCAAATCTCCCCCAGGAGCCTCCAAAAGCTTTTGTCTCATTGCTAATGGAAAAGTACACAGAAAAAAGTACACAGCTTTCTAACAATCTGCACAAGGAGAAAAACATCTTTGCCTCTCACCTGCCTTTATGAACTACCTGCTTGCAATAAATTGCATTCACAAACACAAAAATCCATCATTATTTACACAGAAATTCCCACTTTCTGAATTTATTCTCAAATTGAACACAATAGGAATATCTGTGAAACAAACTTTTTTTTTTTTCTTCCCCCTCAGTCATATCCAGCCACCTACAAAGAGAGATCTGGAAGAAATGCAAGCCAGGAGAGAGCTTGTGATTTAACAGGATCTAACAGGAAAGGCTCTGAATTACCCCAGCTGACAGCTTTAAAAAAAAAAAAAAAAAAAAAGTAAGCAAAGAAATGTGGAGTGAGTGCTCAGTCTGTGACAGTCACCATGTCAGAGCTGCCATGAAATGCTGGATTCTCCCAGCTCAGAGCAAGTGCCAGTCTGCAAACCCATCAAGCCTGGGCTGAGGGGACATGCTGAGCTCCCAGAGCACTGATGGCTCCTGCAGGAGAGACCAGCAGCTCCTTCTGTCCTGCTCAGAGCACATGGCACTCCATCACCATCCATCAAAAGTCACCCTTGAATGCACTGTGAGGTTTTTCCTGAGTGCACAAGCATTAAAGTAACACTTGTAACAAGACAGAACAAAGGGAAAATTCTACCAGGTCTGCTTTCCCCTCTGTTCTTATCTTCCTCCTGAAAAATAAAAGCATTGGCTGTGGCAGACTCTTCCTGGGAGAGCCAGGCACAGAAATAACAAGCTCATGCTCCTGGTGTGTCCCTCTGCCAGAGGGCACATTGATCTCAGACTTGCTCTAGCTCCATCTGCAGCCTTTCCTCTTTTCTGTTGCATCTGATTCATCTTCCAGATTACCTTTGGCAATTAACAGTGCCTAGTTCAGGAGCTTAATTGGCCTCTGTTAGCCCTGTGATCAATACAGGTGAACCTCTGCATGGGCACAGCAGGTAACTCTGCTACAAGAGTTAAAATTTCCAACAGCTCCCACTAGAAAGGAGTCCAGGTGACCTTCCAAATGAATGCAAAAGCTTAGCACAGCAAAGAGCCAAGCTCAGACCCCCAGGGCCCTTGGCAGGAGGTCACACAAGCGATTCCTGAGCAGCTCCTGGGGAATCCCTGTACCCAGGATGGCAGGCAGGGTGTCCCTGCTGAGCTCTCACCTGATGCTCCAGGGAGGATTTAGAGACAGATAATCAGGTGTGCAGCAGGTCAGCTCCCAGCTCTCATCAGGCCAAGGTGAGCTCGAACTCTGAAGCACAAGGGATTTTTTTTTTATTTTTTCTAAAGACTGGTAGATTAAACAGTCCTCTTACTTTTACAGATTCCCAGTTCTACCCTGAATTTTTAACTCTCATGGTAATGAGTCCTGTGCAGTAGGTGAGAATTAATTTCTTTTGCCATGTCAGAATTTCCTGAACACCTGGTAAAAGGTATTTAATAATATTTGAAGGTAAAAAGGAGGAAAAAATCTTGTCATTTGAAAACCTAATTTTTCCTCTGGTATGCACTAGCAACAGCTGCATTTAACAAAATCTACCATTTTTCACTTGTTTCACAAGTCCCCCTGAGGGAAACCCTCAATTCAAATTAGGTCTCAAAAAATTAATGAGTTGCACTTGCAAGAATTGCTGTATTTTTAAAATAACATAAAATATGTAAAGAATAATGACTGCAGAAACAAATAGCTAAAATAAGGTATTTAAGAAATGTATTTGAAAAGTTCTATGAGCTTTTCTGTAGAGTATGCTAGCAGTTAGGATTATAAAAACTAAGATGAAATAGGAAAAGTATTTCCTTTCTTCTGGCAATGCCTAAACTGCCTTTATTTAGAATTACTGCCATAAATTTTCAGCACTGTCAAACAAGCTTGTGCTGTTAACAGCATTCAGTGGTTACTGTGAAGAGTGAGACTCATTTATAACATACCATAAATACATAAGGAAAATGAATTTTTAAATGTCATTAAGCAGTATTCCACAGCTATCTAAAAAATAAAAAAAAACCCCAAACATTCTTTTCCTTGCAAGTTATTTGTAACATTTGCATTTTGCTAGCTCAGATCTAAAGACCCAGGTCAGCAAGATGACTGAAAAGGGATTCAAATCCCTCTGAATTCTCAGTGCCTCAGCCCAAGGACACACAATCACATTTGTAAATATTTCACAGGGTCACAGAATCAGCCAGGCTGGAAAAGACCTGTGGGATCAGGTCCAACCTATAACCAAACACAACCTTGTCAATTAAATCTCCTCCTGCCTTTGTTGTACAGGTGATTTCTCATTTATAAATGGGCAGTAACATGGCACAAATTAATTTCAAATTCAACACAATACACAGCCAGGTATTTTATGTTTTGCAACTCTTCCTGAGCCCTCCTGCTTCACTTCTCTGCAACACTTTGTTTTTAATTTTCTGTCAAAGAGGAAAAACACAGTCAGGAGCACCCTTCTATAATGCAACCAACAGGGGTTTACAGACATTGTGTGACCACACACAGATATCAACTAATTAACCTGCAGCATTTAATTCTGGCAGGGAGCTGAACTGAGCAGACAGCTATAACTGCAGATTGCCTCAGCAATTGTACAGCAAGATACTTTTGTGTGAAAAGTTATTTATTTTTTTTAACTAGAACACATAACACATTTATGCATGTTCCATATTTACATATTTACAGTTCTAGGAGTGTCATCAGAGCAGTGAGGCCAGAGGGGGATGCCCAGCCCATCCCTTGGCTGCATTCCCCCCTGGAGCAGGCAAATGGGCAAAATCCAAGGGCTGCCTTGGGATTTCTGCCTCCCCTTTCCTGCCAGCACCAACTCCCTGAGTGCCATCCATCCGTTTACCTAACAGGTTGCAAGTCCATGCTCACATTTGCTCAGCCTTGCAGGAGTCCCTGGGAATGCAGGGAGCATCGTTTTCACTGCTGCAGCAGACACCAGGGAATTTCCATTGCTCCAGGATTCTGCCCCAGGCAGGCAGGTGTGTGCTCCACCTGCTCCCAAAGCTCCCAGCTCCTCCCAGCCAGGAATTCCCAAAGGAATAATAATTATTAGAATATTCATTGCCACCTCCAAGCAGATTAGGCACAGGCAGTAAATCATACGAGATTAACTTGGCAAAACATTTTTATCCTTTCACGTGCAGCTGTTCAAATGTCTGCAGTGAACATTGTCTTGTTCAGCTCCAATACTTGGATTTACCTTTGCAACACAGAGGTGTGGATGGTCTGAAGAGAGATGAAGAAACTCAAGTTTTACCCAGTATGCAGAACAGTGGGGTTTTTAAAATCCCTATAGCACACAGACATACCTGCACTATAGACATTCTCCCTGAAAAAGAAGGGGGAAACTCCAGGATAAGAACAGATCAATAAACACAAGGTTTACAGCAAGAAGCAATTAAAAAAATAATAATTTTTTTCTTTTAAATTGCATATGCTAAGCAGGAATGGACTCCACCTGCCATATAAACACCAAACAGCAAACAGACTTGAAACTTAGGTTAGCCAATATCTGAAGAATTCAACCTGAAGTAAACTCAATTCAGATTCAAATACAAATTTTTGTGAGACTATTTTTTCTTAATTGAATTAGGGATTGACTCTTCTAGCTGTTTCTAAAATTTAAATATAATCTTCTGTGGACATGGCATGCCAGCTCTGCAGCTGGACTGACTTGTGTGCTCTGATACAGTAAATATCTTCTTAGACATCAACAGAAAGAAAGAATTTCTGCTCATGGGCCATCCTATGCTTCCCACTGCACCCCACATAGAATGGACATGAACCTCTGAAAACACATCTCATGACTGAGATTAACCAAATTAAATTAATGTGAGAGGGGCAATGAGGGACACTAAGGAAACACCAGAGCAGATGCCATTTTACTTGGAAGGACCAAAATTCACTTTCAGGTTGCACAATTCCACACAACACTTTCAGCTTGGCCACCTCAGTCCTCAAACTTTCTGCAGCCATGCATTAAGCAGTCTCTGTTTGAAGGAGTGTCACAGATTCCACAGTTTAATTCCGGGATTCTCAGATCTGTTATATCAGAGCAGAGTGATTCCTGAAGGACCCAGCTGTTCCATGGCAACATGAAATCACCATCCCAAAGGACATTAACACCTCAGCAGAGCTTTTTCCATTGGGATCAGGCCCAACAGGGGGATAGTAAATACCATGATTTCACTAAAATAAAATAATTTCTTATCCTACCATCTCCCTCCAAGTTCTCTTCCTTCTACTCCCTGCTGTCCTGCAGCTCTCAGGATTCAAATGTGGTAGCAAACTCTTCCTCCTTGGCAGAGCCAAAGCCATACAAGTACTTAAATGGAGAACAAAGCTGTTTCATGATCATTTTTTAGCAGCAAGATACCATATTTCAAGTGCAGAGTGTGCACAAAGTTTAAGAAGCTGCTGGCTTTTCTCTACAGAAAAAACAAGATCATTTGCTGAGGCACTTTTTAGGGCAGAGAAACCAATAGTCTTGAAAAAAAAACCCAAAAAGAAAAACCAAAAGAAACCAAAAAAACCAAAAGAAACCAAAAACCAAAAGAAACCAAAAAAAAACCAAAAGAAACCAAAAAACCAAAAAGAAACCAATATTCCTGGTTCATCTCCTCAAATGTAATTACCAGCTTTGTGAGCACAAACAAGATTTGTGCCAGTGAACAGAAGCTCTTGAATCCTCTCTGATTCAGGAGCCAAAGACTAACAGGGTTAATGAACTTGGAGCCCAGCCAACATAAAATACAGAAAAAAAGCAACCTGGCTGGTAATGTCCCTGTCCAAGCAAATTCCCACTGTGCTTGTCACACTCTCCACCAGCCCAGGGTCAGTTTTTCAGCTCTCCTGGGAGAGGCTGAGCAGGTTTGGGCTCAATCTCTGTTAGCCTGGCTGTTGGATTTATCCAAGGAAAAGGAGCTGCTTCCACTTTGTTTCCATGACAACAACCCTGAGAATTTTGTCTTCATATGAGTGAGTTATTGCTTTTTGTGCTTCCATAGCCTAGGCAGAAAAATTAACATAATATGGTCTCAGGAAAGACAATCAAATCTTCCAATCCTCCCAGCACTCCTACAGGCAGCAAATTCTTAGATTTCATTACTAGAGGTATAAATGGGTTGAAAAACAATCCTCATTGTTTATTATGGAGAGATTAAATTTCAACTAAAAACTTCAATTAAAGAAGATTGTTTTGATGACCATGTTGGTGTACACATTAACAGAAGAGAACAGCCTGGTGTATTATTGCCTATCTAAAGCAGCTTTGGGATGTTTAGCCATAAATTCTGCTCTCTATTCCTCTCCATATATGATTTCAACTTTTATTTCTTAGTGATGCATTCAAAATATTTTCAATGCTACAAAACAGGTAAGTTTTTCCAGAACACAATGATCAAAATCTAGACAAGACAGCATTTAAAACATAAAAACACTGATATATCATTGAATTAATGAGGCTAAAACAGTGGTGTATGCACCAAAAACCACAGAATAAGTACAAGTATCATTTCCATTGAAACAGCAGTGAAACAACTGCTCCCTGAAAATTGGATCTGACTTGAGAGATCCTCATCACAAAAGGAGGGCACTTCAGAAGAGCCCTGAGCTGAGCAGCTTGGCAACTGGCTTTGGTGGGAGAAAATATTTGAGGAGATCTCTGAGAAATTCTAAGCAGTCCCAGCAGTGAGAAGTTGATGGTGTTCACCTTGTTTCACATCATTCAGCCCACAGTGAAATACTTAAGAGATGTGAAGTGAACATAGAAAACAGCTTGCCAAAGAAAAGAAAGAAAAATTTAAAAAAAAGGGTATGCTTTTTCCATTTCATTCAGTCTTGTCTCCTGAATTACAAGAGCCACCAGATCCCCACATCACAGTGCTCCCAGCAAAGGACAGATCATGAATAAAAGTGACACTACAGGAATTTCACAGTGCAGCACAACTGGGACATTTTTCTCAAAAAAGAGTGGCACAGATCTCATGGTGTGCTACAAGCTGCTGCAATTCCACTGCCTTCCCTGGAAGGGCGATTATTGAAAATTTGGATCCAGCACCAGACACTTTTATGATTGTGGCTATCCTGGAGCTGACTCACAAGGAGCAGCTGTGATGGGTCCGGGTTCCTTTCAGCACCTGGAGACAGATGGGTTCTCCAGCAGGGCATTTATGATGTTATCAGGCACAGAAGTGAGCTGAATCACCCACAGAACCAGGAATGTTTTAGGGTCAGCTGAGCAGGGAATCCAACTCTGCAAACAAGGGCACAAAGATTTTTCTGCAATGAGAAAAGAGGGGAGGATAAAAAGCAAAGCACCTGTTGACTAAAAAATATTGCAGACCCAGGAGAGGATGAATGGAGAGAAGCTCCAGCAGGTGCAGGCTCTGCTCTGTGAGGCACACACTGGGCAGCCAGCAGCTGGTTTGGGGCTAACCCCAGAGCTGGGTGACCCACGAGGTTATCAGGATTATCAGAGCAAGGACACGAGCTCTGGGGAGCCAAGTCTGACCCTGATTCCTACAAGGGAATACATATATATATATATATAAATATATATATATATATACACACATATATATACATATACATATATAGGTATATATACATACATACATACACACATATATATATATATAGGTATATATATATATATATGGCTATATATACATCTATATATATATGGCTATATATACATCTATATATATATGGGTATATATACATCTATATATATATATGGGTATATATACATCTATCTATATATGGCTATATATACATCTATATATATATGGGTATATATACATTCATATATATGGGTATATATACATCTATATATATATATATATATATACATCTATATATATATAGCTATATATACATCTATATATGGGTATATATACATCTATATATATATATATGATATATATACATCTATATATATATTATATATACATCTATATATATATGGCTATATATACATCTATATATATATGGGCTATATATACATCTATATATATATGGCTATATATACATCTCTATATATATGGCTATATATACATCTATATATATATGGGTATATATACATCTATATATATATGGGTATATATACATCTATATATATATGGCTATATATACATCTCTATATATATGGCTATATATACATCTATATATATATGGTATATATACATCTAAATATATATGGCTATATATACATCTAAATATGGCTATATATACATATATATATGGGTATATATACATATATATATGGCTATATATACATATATATGGGTATATATACATATATATATGGGTATATATACATATATATATGGGTGTATATATATATAGGTGTATATACATATGGGTGTATATACATATATATACATGGGTGTATGTACATATATACATGGGTGTATGTACATATATGTGGGTATATATACATATATATGTGGTTATATATACATATATATATGGGTATATACGGGTACATATATATATAGGTGTATATGTATATATACATATATATATATGGGTATATATATGTACCCTTATATAAGTATAAGGGTCACTGAGGTCACCCACTTCATAAGGCTCCACTTTCAAACCCAATGCCTGAATATTCCTGGTTAGCATGAGGAAAAAAAATGAGTGTTTCCATTTAACCCTCAAGCATGTAGCTCAGCCCAATCTGGAATCTTAAATTCTGAATAGTACCACTAAATTCAAAAGGCAGTGTGTTCTCAGAAGGAATAGGGGAATACCAGGAATTGGCTGGTAATTTATACAGCAATAATAAATGCCAAAGTCAAGCAGGATCTTCATTAGGAATCCCTCTAGTCAGAAATGCAAGTGAGCAAAGCTGTGCAAACTCTCACTGAAGAGCAAGAACTGATGGCTGTGGGGACAAAAAAGATTAGGAAACCATGAAGTGGCAGGAACATGCATGGTTTTTTGAACTAAACTTCACTTAGTTCTAATCTCTCCAATTCCCATTATTATTTTTAGGCAGAAAAAGGTTTCATTTTCCAAACATAATTGCCTTGCTGTTTTCTGTGGTATTGCAAGTCTCACACTGTATACTTCACATATTAGTTTTTGCTCCTACATTATTTTCTCTTTTTTATGTAATTTACCAAGGCTGATTCTTCTTTCTAATCTCTGCAGTCTCCTATTTCACTGCTAAAATCGTTGCTTTGAGATGACTGATGACATGTTTGACATTTACATTTTATTGGAAAGAACTTAGATTGCATCTTTCTTATCTGTCCCTAAAACATTTCCCTCCATTCTCTCACAATACATTTTTGGGGACAATAGTTGCATCCCCATCAATTTTCTCCAATTCATTACATACTTCTTTGAATACTGACTTTTCAAAGTTTAATATTTGTGTGCCATTACTCTTTGTACATATTTTATCCTCATAAATATTTCAAATCCAATAGCAATATGATCTTATAAACTTTATAAAAGCTCACCAGCATCTATCTTATTTATCATACAGGTCCTGCTTCAATTCCTGGGATTATGTCCAAAATAACCTCTGAGATTGTTTTCCCTCATTATTTGTATAAGCCCAAAAAAAAACCAAACCAC
The DNA here is from genome assembly GCA_034336665.1 of Luscinia megarhynchos. Taxonomy (NCBI): domain Eukaryota; kingdom Metazoa; phylum Chordata; class Aves; order Passeriformes; family Muscicapidae; genus Luscinia; species Luscinia megarhynchos. The sequence continues at coordinate 806,509 of CM067577.1, read as the reverse complement.
TCTTACACTAACACATGGATCTTTTCTCAAAGAATTAAGCAATTATTATTCCAGTCAAACATTAATTGAAATCCTCTGAGATCAGTGCACCATCCCTTCAATGAGTCTCCACAAGTATTTCTTGATTTTCCTGCTTAGGCTCATACCTGTAACCACTTCTGGACTCTTTTATAAACTCAAGTTTTTTCTTCCCAGCTGAAGTCCAAGCATGATACACCCCCCCGTATCTCTACCTGTTCTTCCACTTTTCTGTGTACCCCCCTGCTGAGCTCCAGCTGTAAAATTCTACAACATCTCATTGACTTGTATTCATCAAAAACTTCCCAGACCCTAATTTACACAGGATTTTACTTCTAGCAACTCACAAACAAGAGTGAAGGTTTGTAAGATTCTCTTTGCTATTGAGGTGATTTAATCACTTTTTTATTTTAAGTGATTAAATTCAGTCCCACTCTGAATTTTTTTTAAAAGCCCCATTCTGCAGGCTGAATAAACTTGCTGCAGCAGGACCAAGTAGCACATGAGTTATTTCCAAATTATGACATTACTGCATCCATCTGCCAAAATCTATGTCTGTTCACCAGAGAGTGCTGGCAAGAATGGATGAAGAACTGGCCAATTAATGAACTTCTCTGCACACATCTGCTGGAAAAATACTGAATATTTTACCACTTGCACAGCAGAGGAGCAGCTCCACTGAGGAGCCAACTTCAGCCATGTGAGCTGAGACAAATCAATGGGTGGGTGCAAAGCCCCTCTTGCTTTGAAAATATTTTTCACTTATTTATTTCTTATAAAACTCAGTCTTTATGTAAGATCCACAAGCTGCCATAGGTTTAAATGTAATTGTAGCATAATAGATTAAAAAACAATTTCCCAGACTAAGTAACAGGTGCCCAGGTCTATATTTGCTTCAAAAAGCTGCTCTGGAGCCAAGAGAGGCAGAAAGCAATTCAGAATTTCAGAATGTGTTGCTTTTCTATGCCTGACTGAAAAAACAGCTCAATAGCCCATGACAGGACAGAGTTCTCACCTTCCAGATGAACAAGGTCATGAAAACTCTGAAACTTCCCATTGCATGGCAGTGAAACAAGGCAAGAAATCTTTTTTCCCTACACACTTTCCTTCAGATGAAAAGATGCTTTAAGCCTGGGCTGACACATGGTAAAACCTCCAAAACAACTGTGATCCCAGTAAAAAAGTCAGCTGCCAAATAGTACAAACTGAGGGCAAATAGAAATCTCTTTGGTTAGAGAATTCCTCAGGTTCCAGTAGCTTTATTTAGAATTTTAATCCCTCTAGGCTTCTCTAATTAAAATCAGATTAATTTCCAAGTGATGCCAACATCCTCAGCAGCTCCTGTTCCCTGGGATCTCCATTTCCACACAAACCCTGATCTGCCAGACACCTCTTGGTACCAATCATTAAAATCTGTTCATCAAGATCCAGCTCTCCAGGTTCACCTACAAAAATTAAGGTCATTTACTCTCAAAGCTCTTGGCTGTTATCCTATATTATCCAAAGTTCCTCTTTCACAATATTTCTCTGCAAAAAATCATCACTGCAGATGGTTTGTGAGCTGTTTTCTGATCCTCCAGCATGAAAGTCACTACATGGTGAGCTATTATAACAGCAATGGGGTGGCTATTTTAATTGTGTTTAAGTATCTCTCCCTTACCCTTCTCTTCTTTAAAAAAACCTGTGATTCAATCATTTCAGTCATTAAGGCAAGATAAAAAAAATCCAAACAGTACTTGGGAAAAGCCAAACGTTGAGTACAACACTCTGACAGACAAAGGTGGGTATTTTCTGGGCTTTAAAGAAAAAGCAAAGCCCATCCCAGCTCTACATGTAACTGGATTTTGAGCAGCCACAAAGCTTTGGAGTTCAGGCTCTGAAGAGCAGCACAAGAAGAGCCCCAAATCCTGCAAGGTAAAACTGATGGTGCTGCAGTAGAGGCAGAATGTTGGGGAGGGAATAGCAAAATCTTGTGAGTGCCTAGCAAGTAGTTCTGGAACAAGAGATGAAATAGAGATGTTGGCAGTGCTTGACACAGACACTGAAAATAGTTATGTGAAGGTTTGAGGCCTCTTCCTTTGTTTAGATGATACCAAATGACACAAATGCCAAAGAACCAACAGACATCCTGCCCCAAGCCTGGCAGGAAAGGTCTGAAGATAAGGGTTACAGATAAGAAAGCCATAAAACATGGTAATTTAGTGATTCCTATAGGTTGCATGCAAATATTAGGAAATTAGTATATTGTATTAGATTGGTTATTGGAAATTAGAATATTCATCATAGAAGAATACTTACTGGATTGCAAACAGAAAATCCCTCTCTTACCTTTTATCTCTTACCCCTGATCTCCAACCTCTCTCTAAGCTCTCTCTTACCCCCTTGCTCTCATCACTCTCCATGCTCCACACTCTCTCTTACACCCACACCTTATAATAAAGTACAAACCTGAAGAACAGAAAATAGTAACTCCTGAGTCTGTCCAGTGACCATCCAACAACCCACCCCCACAGCAGAACAACAGTGATGCCCTCTAATATCATTTTAAAATAACAACTGAACGTGTTATTAAAAGGATTTCAGTGATTGGGGTCTTGGGCTTGCTCCATGAAAGTTTAAATAACAGAAGTTAATTTTTCCATAAGAAAACAAGTAGCATTAAAAAAAAAAAAAAAAAAAAAAAAAAAAAAGGCAGCAAGACTGGGAAAAGGTGTTTGCTGGCTTCAACATTCACCTTCTGCAGACTAGTGAGATAAAAAATGGTCTTGCTCATCCATTCCAAGTTCAGGTGTCTGCTCTCTGTGTGTTTGGTCTGGATGTTCTGAGAAGAATGTTATTGATCCTTTTAATGGGTAAGGACCTCACTAAGTGCTAAACTGTCCACCCACTTTTCCTAATTAAGAAAAATCCAATTACCACACACAAGTGTAGACTGAGAGTGTAAATATCACCCATCAGTCTCCAGGAGCTGGCACAACTGGCAGAGTGTTCCCAAACCATCTGCACAGCAAAGGACTCATTGCAAATGACTTGACAGCTTTGGTTCTGGATTGCAGGACAGCAGCTTGACTGAACAGCATCAGCCTCTGGAAATGGTCCCAAAACTCCTCAGAATTACCACATTCTCCTCAGGCAGGAGGAGAAATTCAGATCCTCCTCCCCTAGGACACAGTGAATAATTCTGCCATGCCTGTCTGAGGTTACTCTAAGAAAAGTAAGAAAATAATTAAAGTCTGCTTGATTAAACAGGCAGACTTAAAATTTCTTTTTAAATTTTTCTTTAATCATTAAAAACCACATAAAGGATGAAAATTACACTGAAAAGTAAAATATCCAGTAAGGCAGACAGAGACAGTAATAGCAAGACTGACAAGCAAATTTATAAATGTGAAAGATGATACCAAAGGGACTTCAGGAGTCTTAAAGCAGTCAAAAAGGTTCAGATGACTGGATAGTAAAAGAAAAAAGGGGTAAGTGGTCATATGAAAAAAAAAAAGGAAAAGAAAAAGGAAAATAACTGTAAATGCCAGGGCTAAAAGCAAAGGGTAGGGAAAAAAAATACACCATAAGGGAATTACAGGTAAATTGGGATATGGCCTAGAGCTCTAGAGAACTGCATTTTATTGTACCAAAGTAGGAAAGCAGAATCCAGGATGGAGATCAGCCCGTGGGGACTGAGAGCTCCACCAGGGCCAGTGAGAGGTTACTGCTCAAAGGAAGGTGACCACAAGGTGCAGGGATTGATACAGAGCAGGAAAGGTTGTTCCTATTCCCAAACCTTTCCCTAAAAGCCCCTTAATTTCAAAATTATCATAATTCAGAGGGAAGGGGTTTACATCTGCTCTAAGAAGGCTCCTGCCTTCCTTAACAGACATCTGTCTATCAAACCAAGCCAACACTATAAACCCTTTTTGAATGTGAATAAAAGCCACAATCTGCACCCCAAGCTGCTTTGCAGGGGTGTGTGACACACCCAGGGATGGGTCAGACCTTGTGCAAGCTCATGGCCCCAGAGGCAGGATCCCCCTGACACACAGCTGTGACCAGGGAGTGATCCTCCCAAAAACCTCCACCCCAAACCCAAAGGTGGTGTTTATCTCCTGGAGCAGGAACAAGATGAGCTCTGCACAAAGAACTGAGACCCCAGCAAGGGAAAACACAAAATGCAGAGGAGGCAAGAGAAGGAGGCTCAAACACCAAATTTTCATGTCTTGATTTTACTGATTTATGTAGTGGACAAAAAGTCATCCATCAATACCCTCCACTCCCTTGTCTGCATAATTCAGTACAAGAAAATAATACCTACAGGGGGGATTTGTTCAGCTAATCTCTATTTTGCTGTGTTGATGGTGGATGCCATGCTTGCCTTACATTTCCTTTAAAATCTGAGCACAATTTGTTTCCTTTGAATACTACAAGAGTATTTCATTGAAGGGCTGAACTCCAACCAACTGAAAAAATACCTGTTGAAGAATGGCTGGTCCTGACACAGGATTCAGCCCCCCTAGAGCTCAGCAGAGCAGGGGAAGGCCACAGGCACAGGAGGGTGGATGGATCAGTCCCAAATGCTCCATCCCAAATCACCCCCACTCCTTAGGGCACATGTGGAAATTAATTAATGATGATTAATGAGCTCTCCCTGGCTGGAGGTCAGTGAGACAGGACTCACAATTGATGGCTGCACCACATCAGAATTTATTTCCTTTGCTGGCAAGCACTAACTGTTCCTTCTGCTGAAGGAAACAGTCACTAATGGAAATCCTGCCACCACCTTAATTATAACATCTCTAGCTTGGTGCCAGATTAATGAGTAGCTGTGGAATAACATTTTTAAATTTGACTGATGATGATGTAGGTAATGGCTGGAGCATGCAGGCACCCAGGAATGCTCAGGGTTTGGGCAAATTTGTCCTGTTCCATCTGAAAATATGACAAAAAGGATAACAAAATTGTGATTTGGGAATTGGGAAACTGATTTAAGGAACCTTATTTCCTTCTGATGATCAGATATGGGAAACCACCGACAGTTAAAGGATAATATTTTTAACCTGAAAAATGCATATCTTTCCAAGAGAATGCAAATGGACGATTTAGGACACCAATAACCATCCATAAATGTTCTCTATTTCTGTGCAAACAGTGAAATAAGAAGGAAGCTTCTGACACAACATTGTAATTCTATTTCACTTTTTTCTTTTTCATGAAAAAATGAAAACTGAATAGGAAAAAAGACTTCTGCATAAAATGAAGATACACACAAGTCTCTGAAGTAAAAAACAGAAAAATTATATTTAAAAGCTTTCCCATGTTCAAGGGACAAGTCCAGCAAAACTAAGGAAGATTAACTGCTCCAAATACATCCATGGTCAACTACCAGGAAAGGAAATAAACAAATACTTCCAGCTCATCTCTATGCATCATAAAACAAACAAAATTAGGTTTCTGTTCACTGTGTTGTGCAAAAAGTAATTTTATCAAGAGTCATTGTGATAAAGTCAGGCTGCTTTTCAATCACTGTACAAACAACTTTTTTCTCAAAGGTTATATTCCAAGGACATTGAAAACACAAATATATGTACATGAAGTTTATGCCTTTCATGTTTACTTTAAATGTGTGCTGGGATACTAAATCTACCAACATTGTTGATATTGTTCTAGTTTATACATTTTATTAAAACTAAAGCTGCAGGAATTCTCACTGGCATAAGGGAAAGTACACCTTTTATGACTACCTGCTGGCAGGATTAAAAGACATCTTGAAAAACAACCAATAAAGCCACAAATAGGAATTTCATGTATTAGCCCACAATTTCATAAATATAATAGAAGAGTGGATATGGAGGTGATATTTCCATCTCTTCAATAAAGCCAGAATGCCAGTAGAGGTACTCTGACAGTGCTTAAAAAACTTCAATTACAAGTTTTGCCAGTGACAGATTCCTTATGAACTTGTTCCACGTTAAGGAAGATGCAAAGTTTTGCCTTTTCTGCAGAGAACAACATTTCCAAATATTTGGTTTATTCTCTATGAAGATACATTTCATAATTATAAAGTCCACACCTTACCCTGCCCAGACTTAAGTGCTTTTTCAGGTGTAGCAAGCAGATTAAACAGTTGCCACATTTTCAAAATAAATGCAATGGTAGATGCAGAAACACAGGAGCAATTTTCAAGATTAAAAGCTGTGCTGCTAGAAATGAGTTGGCATACACAGATATATAGATATATCTGACTGTAGACAAGTAAGATTGATAGATCTATATTAAGCTTTTGTATTTTGACAGTAGAATTAAAATATGCCAAATGATTTAGAGATCATAGGAAAAATGCATTTGCAAGAGAAGCTTGCAATAATAATTCACTCCAAGAGAAAATCCTACCAAGCAAGGATGTCTGGGAAAATTTTCCTTTAAAGTCCAAAAATTGACCAAGTGAGGATTTCAGAGCACAGGCAGTGATCACTCTGTGTCCCAGGGAAATGTGATAAACCTTTTCTCTCTCATGCACACAAGGTGAGAGCTCTGCCTCCACTGCCAGAACATTTCAGTGGCAGCTGGAGCTGGTGAATCTTTGGGCAAACCCAGCCTGGGTGAAACTGAGTCTCACAGGTCTGACCCTCAGCAATGTCTCTTCTCTAATTGAGAAAGCCAGAAAATTCTTATTATTAATTCTTATAATTAACGGAAAGAATTGTTCTGTTTGCAAGAAAAAGACAATTCTGGCTGTCTCTCCTGGAAGAGGAACATTTTCACACGTATCTACATCTGACAGAATGAGCTGAACAAAGAGCAGTGTTTGTAAGATAATTGAAAATTGTGGTTACAAGCAGAGGCAGAAAAAGGTTAAAGACATAATTTTAAAAATACTTCACATACAAAACCAAGTGTGACACCCTGTCATCTGTTCAGAGCAATCTCAGACTGAGAAAACAACCAAACCCTGTAAATGTATGGCTGCTAAAAACACAGGAGAGAACTGCAGCAACACAGCATTTCCATCAGTTGATCACACATTTTCCCCACTTCCAAATCACCTTGGGATATGCAGGGAAGGATTTTGGTTATAGATTGCTAACAAATGGGAAAAGAAAGGTTAAATGAAAATTTGAGCTGTTTGTGCAAAACAGTCATTACCCAGCTGGAGAGGCAAATAAAATTATCAAGCACCAGTTAGAAGTTCACTTACAACTAGTGGAAAAGGTCTGAGGTTGGAAGGTTTAGCGTTGATTCCCCTTAAAACTCGAGGATAATGGCTTTTAAAATGTGGCACAGTTTCTATGACCTTGTGTATTCAGGCAAGGCTGGAATTCACCAGGTGATGGGAGAGCTCTCCAGGGTTTCCCACCAGCGAGAGCTGGAAGGTTTCCTCCCAGATTACAAAGAATCATTTCCATCACAGTATTTAAATCAGTAACCACTGACAAAACCCCAGCAACCAGGTGCCAAGCCTGAGAACTCCTTAGGATCTCTTTTTCCTTCCTTTTCTTCTCCCTTGTCTCACAATAAAGAGAGAACTTGCCCTTCACCTGAAGAATAACTCAGTTAACATCAGAACAGGATACTGGTTTAGGTTAGATACAAAACCACCCAAAGGTACAGGCTAAGCTGTGGCAAAAATCAGAAACCCTCTGAACAAAATATTCAATTCACTTTAAAAACAATACACGTGTTGTGAGTTAAATTATCAGTGACTTCTTCCTTTTCAAATCTGTATTTGCATATGTAAACAATGCAGCACTCTCAGATTTATCTGAAATAAAATGAGAAAATGGGCAATTTTCCTCTAGAGGGGCAGATGTTTAAGATGTTCTTGTGGTTTTTTTTCACAGATGTTCCCCTCCTAGTGTATTTTAAATGGGATTTCTATCTCAGCTCTGAAAATCCACATTCTCATGCCAAAATGCAGGCTGTGTGCACATTTTGTGATACCTGCACAAGCAACCAGGAGCAGGAGGGAAGGACTTGTGCATCCACATGCAGCCACAGCAGGTTCCCAGTGGGGAATTACTGATTCATCTTCTCCATGAGGAGTGAAAATGGTGGGATTTATCACAAATATTACAGAATACCTCAGAGCACAGGGTCTCCTTCTTCTGAGCATTGCAGAGTCCTCAGCAAGGAGCTGCAGCTGCCTCAGGAGCTCCCAGAATAAAAAGATAAAGCTAAAACACTGGCACAGGGGGAAAGGACACATTCTTGGAGGTTTCAGATTCCTAACAGACATGCCTAATGCCAATATCAGAGCCATTGCTAATTAGCATCACTCTGCTCTCCCTTACTGCCTTTGCACCCTAAAGAAGAAAAGAAACTGACATTTTGAAACGTGATAGAGCAGAAGGGGTAGAACAGCCTTCTTCATCAAAGTCCAAAATCAAGGACAGGAGATAGAGGGAGAATGTGGAGAACTCTCCAAACCTTCTGCTAAAAAATAAAAATCAATGTAAAATGTTAAAGGGTAGCCGTGTATGTTTTTCTAAAATCAGAGTTTTCCTGCAGGAGTTAACTCCCCTCCAGCTTCCTATTAGCACCTCCTTTGGCTTATAAAAATAGTGTTTTCCTCTCAAGTCTATGATCTCATTTATCCTGGGACTGAAGCTACAGCCTGAAATTTATCACATCAGAAGCCTTACTACCCTGTCAACACCCTGACAGAGCCACAAATATCAAGCAAGAGACAATAAGTGATTACTGGAAAAGAGACCTGTATTTAGAGAGGAGCATTGCCCTGCATGAAGATTCCCCATCTGAAACACATCTCTCACTCCAGCTCTAAAAACTGGTCTATGAGACAAATTGTGTTCCTGTATTTTCCCTCCCTCTGCATAGACTGTAGCAGATGCATTGCAATTTGGGAACTGGCAGCCTGAAATTATTTATCTGGGGAGTCCACTGCCCAGTCCTTGAGGACAGACCTTCAGCATCCAGAGCTCTGGATGAATTCCCCAGCAGAGGGGTGGGTTTGGAGAGGGGAACATCCCTCCTTCACTGGCCTTCCCCAGTCCTATCAACGGATCCAGCCCTGGTCAGGGTGTGAGTGATAATCAAAGGATGTGACACAGAATCCAGGTGTGAGCTGTCCAAGACACCTTGGGCACAAAGGGAGGTAGTGTGGCCTGGCATGATGTGTTAGGTGGGAATGCAGGACATAACTAGAGGTATGTGTCCTATCACCAGCTGTTAAAAACCAGCTGGGCAATCATCTTTATCTTTCCCACAGCCCATCCTCCCTCCAGGAGATATCTCCTGCTAATGGGCCATTGTTAAAAACTGGGTGTGGCAGTGATCCTTATTACTGTGGGAATATCTCCTGTTAATGGGCCATTGTTAAAAACTGGGTGTGGCAGTGATCCTTCTCTCTGTGGGAATATCTCCCGTTAATGGGCCATTGTTAAAAACAAGCTGGGACAATCATCTTTCTCTTTCCCACAGCCCATCCTCCCTCCAGGAGCTATCTCCTGTTCATGGCCATTGAGTCCCAGTGCATGACTGATAAAATTACATCATCCCACTGGGAGATGCTCCAGCCAGGGCAGGAGCCAAGCCTTTCCTACCCAGATAAAAACTGAGATTTTGGACACCAAGGTTCCTTCTTTCCACTGGATTCCAGAGGAAAACCAGACCTTTCCACACCATCCCTGGAGCTTCAGAGGAAACTGCACCTTCTACAGGAGCACTGCTCCAGCTGAACCACATCTGCCACTGCAGGAGGATGCAGCCACCATGGAATGGGACTGCTGCCAACACCCTGACTGACTGACGGGTGTCAGCTTGGATTCTGACTCTGGCAGGGTTTGGGATTGTTCTTTGTAATGCTGTATTTCTATTTGAATTTTCCTAGTAAAGAACTGTTATTCCTAATTCCCATATCTTTGCCTGTGAGCCCCTTAATTTCAAAATTATAATAACAATTTGGGGGGAGGGGGTTTGCGTTCTCCATTTCAGAGAGAAGCTTCTGCTTTTATTGGCAGACACCTGTCCTCCAAACCAGGACATATGACAACCATCCTGGGGAAAAGACTGTTGAAAACACCCACCCCACTGGAGACTGAAGCATTGCCATCCTGCTCAGGTGCTCAGGAGCAGCACAAGCAGGGCTGGGAGGTGTCAGGACAGGAGCCAAGGGCTCTTAGGCAGCCCTGGACCAAAGCAAACAGATAAACACATGAGAACCCAGACTGCAGGATTTTCTTCTCTGGAGTTTTACAAAAATAATTCAGCCCTAATTGGAGAAGCTGGGATTCATGGGACATTTTCCTTTCCACCAGGCAGATGAATCTATGATTTGTATTCTCTGATTCTAAATGATATCTCACCCATCTCCAGTGGATTTGATTGATACAGCACATGAGGCCACTCAGTAAAATGATACAGTGTAGATTAAAGCATGAAAGATAATTTTCCCTGAAATGTATGTAGCTGAGGGTAAGTTATGGCTCTTTGTTTCACAGTTTATGGAACACAATTCCATTTAAAGCCTAAATCTGTCATCTCAGCATTGTTTATCAAAATGCATCTCATATCCTCTCCCCTAGAAGAATGTTGTCAAGTCAAAGGCAGGAAATCAAACCCATACAAAGACATTATTTCAAATATTTAACCAGCTTGTGATTTGCATAAATATTGCCCACATATGATGCATTTGATGCAAGCAAAAGTAATTCATCTGCAAGTTAAATATCCACAGTGGCAAAAGGTGCTGTAAAATTTATGACAAAGACTGCCTGATGTATACCTAAAGATGCTATGAACTGCCTTTACCTGCTGTATATCTATATTTCATCACTTTGGATTTGTCATGCAGGAGCTGAAGAATATTCCCAACAATGTTCATTTTTAATCTTCTTCCTTCATTACCTGTTTTTTTGGTTCACTGTCACTCTGGGAGTAGATTTTCCCCCAAAATTATTTCCCTGCCAAATTACTATGTGCAACATAATTAAAACCACTCCATTTTGGATTTTATTTCTGTTTGGTTGCCCTTCTTTTCATTACACAAACATGAGGCTGGTTGGTTTAAAAACAACCTTGCAAACAGTCCTGGCACTTCCCTTCCTCCCAGTAAAGCTGCATCACCCCTTCAGGTAAATGTTTACAAACTAAATAGGATAAAGTGGATTTGGGAGAAAATCCAGAAAGAAAAGAAGAGTCATAAGAAAACACATGGAAAGAAGAAGAAGAGAGGTGACAAAGATAAAACAAAATTCAAACTATTCTATGCCCATATTTTAATTTTTTTCTTCTGTAAAATTTTCAGTGTAAATTTAAGAGACCTTTCTGGAGAGCAATAAGTTTCTGTCAATCGCCTCAGCCCGGCTAGCATTGAAAGGAAAATCACATTCCAAGTCTGTCCTCTGTTATCCCTGTGGATCCTTCAGAATTCCTGTTGTGTTCAGCCTGGAGCTGTTCTACTAAAACACACCCAGGTCACAGATTAGGGGTGATTGAAGGCACTCATGTTTGATCCTTGCTAAAAAAGAGCCCCAGGGGGGGTTTCCTCGGCTGTGCCAGGGTGTTTCCTTGGCTGCTGGATTTGCTGTGCCTTGCAGAATCACACCTGCAGGGCTCTGAGAATGTGTGATGTCATCACAGGTAATCACAGGCTACAGGTACACACAATATGTTGTCAAAGGGGTGGTGCTGTGACCTGATCCTGCCCTGCCAACCATTAAAAAAAAAAATAAATCTCTCTTTGGATCAATCACCTCCCCTGGACAGCAGCTAAGGGAGCAGGATCCCCTCCTTGGGAAAATCTGTGTTTTCACCATCCAGCTACACTCCCCAGTGTAACTGGTGTAGTTAGAGCATATTCAAACATACTCATGCTAAAACAGTCTCATATTCACTTAAAACACTGCTGTCTCCAAGCTCAAGACTAGGCACTGAAGGTGCCATTAAGCAATGAAGTGATCATGCAGAGGCAGCAGCCAGGATCTGATGGGACAGAGGAGAGAGGCTGTAAAAAAGTGCAAAGCACAGTTCAGGGCACTCACACTGCTCAGCTCACAGGAACTCGAGGAGGGCACAGCACACTCTGGAAGAGCAGAGAGGGGTAAGGGATGCACTGAGGGGCCCTGTGCAGCACCTGCAGGGACACTGAGCTGGACAGGGACATTCTGCATTTAACACCAGGATCAGCCCTGGACAGGGACATTCTGCATTTAACACCAGGAATGGGCAAGAACAGCCCTGACAGGGAAATTCTGTATTTAACACCAGGATCTGGGCAGGGACATTCCCTGTATTTAACACCAGGATCTGGGCAGGGACATTCCCTGTATTTAACACCAGGATCTGGACAGGGACATTCCCTGTATTTAACACCAGGATCTGGACAGTGACATTCCCTGTATTTAACACCAGGATCTGGACAGTGACATGCCCTGTATTTAACACCAGGATCTGGGCAGGGACATTCCCTGTATTTAACACCAGGATCTGGACAGTGACATTCTGTATTTAACACCAGGATCTGGCCAGGGACATTCCCTGTATTTAACACCAGGATCTGGACAGTGACATTCCCTGTATTTAACACCAGGATCTGGGCAGGGACATTCCCTGTATTTAACACCAGTGTCTGAGCTGGAACAGGGTGTGCTGCTCCCAGAAGTACAGACTCACCCCAGAGTTTGTGACTCAGATAGGTAACACTGCTCTAGCTGGGACATTTAATTTAATTAATCTTCAGGAAGGGTAGAGATAAAGAGAGGAGCTCACTCACCAGCCTGTGTATTTCCTCTGCTTCAGCACCATGGCTCTTTCTCCTTTCTAGGAAAAACTTGCAATTCCCTCTCTGAAGCATGAAAAGGCTGAACAAACCTCACATGGAGCCTCAAGAAATGCACTGCCTTTGCAAGGTATTTTTGAGAGGCAAAAAAAAAAAAAAAAAAAATCAGATTCACTAAAATACAGTGGTTAGTCTATTTTCAGACTCTTGCCCTACAAGGCAGCCTGCAGGGCACTCAGCCAGCCAAGGTATTTAGGCAAGATATACCAGAAAACAGGATTTTTCTTCTCACATAATTCATCAATGGAAACAAATTCATGTTATTACCAGGCATAAAACCCTGCACGAGGCTATAAAAGCAGAGCTTTTGTTCTGCTGCACAGGAGGAGATCCAGGGCTGCTCATTACCCTGTGAGAAATGCCTACAGGAATCCTGCAGAAGGTTTTGTTAACAATACTCTACTTTAACTATCAGCAGAGGGACTTCATTTTAAATTTCCACTTAATAGGCTTGCCAGATTTTTTTTGTTTGTTTTTTTTTTTTTTTGGAGCCCAGTCCTGAATGGAACCATCACACCCCCCAGCCTGAGCACCACCAAGGCATCTCCAGTCCTCTGTATCATCTGGAGCCTACATGCCTATTTAAAATTTTCATTTTAACCTCAAAACATTTCTCCTTTCCTCCTTCCTTCAAATATGTAAAAAAAAAAAAAAAAAAAAAAAAAAAAACCACAACAAAAAAAACCAAAAAAACCCCCACCAAAACAAACAACAAAAAAACAAACAAAAAATATGTGGAAACATTTTGGGGTCTGTATAAAGACTTTGAGAAAGTCTTTTTTTTATAGCTGGAAAAGTGTTATGAATCCTTTTGGTTCCTAACCAAATATCAGATTACTACTATCTACTGAAATGATCTTTGCAGTACTAAAAATTTTTAAAAAAACCAACTCTGTGTTTATCATCTTCAGCCCATGCCAGAGGTTCAGGCCCAAGCTACCTTGCACAAAGGTCAACACTGTTTAGAGGCAGATTCCACATTTGGTCCAAAATCCCTGCTGTATTCACATACAGCACACAAATGTACACCTGCATGGCAAGCACCAGCCCACAAAATCTTTATTATCTGTCACACAGGATCCTGTGATGCTCAGGCAAAGCCCTTCACCTCTTCTCCTCCCAGCAGCAGGCTGTTCTTGCCAGCAGGAGCATCCACATCACACCTGACAATAAATGGGAGCCACTCCTGGGAAATCCAGTGATCTAATTGAAACAAGCAGGCTGTCCTGAGAAGCATTTATTATTCATTGTGGCTCCATTAATTCTGCATGGCACAGCAGTGATCACACTGCAAAGGTTACTGTCAGAGGAGTAAGGGATCTCTCTGCCAGTACAGGAAGGTCAAATCTGAGAGTAGGACTGAGCAGAATTCATTTACACACAGCACGGTGAAAAATGACAGAGCCACCACCAGAGCTTCACTCTGAATTATTCAGCAATCCTTTTGTTCTTCTCCATGGAACCTGACAATCGTTTGCATATTTTTAAATTGCCCTGATAAGGCCATGAGGAATGTTCTATTGATAAAAGTGCAGAATACAAATTGGTGCTGGATTTACTTAACTGCCCACAATAGATCATCTTGGCACACTTTTCCCCTCAAGCAACCAAATGGAGGGAAAAAAAGCAAGCAGTGTTTCACTTCCAAGTGTGTATCAGACAAATGCTTCTGTTCAAGATAAAACATGAGACACATGTGAGAAAAAGACAGTCCTAGCAGGAAACCTTTTACAGATGTGAAAATGCTCATATTAAAAAAAAGAAAATCACTTCTTAGATTAATTTTTACAATATTAAGAGATGACAACACACCCTAACAAATAGTGGATGAAACTGTTTGAGATGGGGAGTAACTAAACCTTCCTTCCCCAAACCCCATCTGGATCCAAATAAATTTTGAGGTCTCTACACAGAATTTTTCCTTCCAGACAGGGCATGATCCAGGATGTGCAGGATCCCTCCAGCTCCCACTCATTCCCAGGATTTCTGCAGGAGGAAGCCAACACAACCTGAGGGGGTGGGTTTTCAGCATGGTGATGTTCCCTGGCTCTCTGGCCTCTCTCCCCATGCTCCAGGTTCCCAAATCTGCCCCCAGGTGAGCAGGCACAGCCACCTGCACAAGGCAGGTCCAAGATGGGAATTCTCTGCTCTCACCCTTACCAAGCCTGTGAAAATGCTGTCAATCGTGCATGAACTTAAATTCCCAGGAAAAACCAATTTCCCCAGATTAACCTGTGAGAGCAGGGAGGGGAAACCCAACATCTTTCAGAGGGATAATCGACAACTTTCTGATAATTAATTAAAATGTTACCAGTTCTCTAATTGAAAAAATGTTGAACATATTCCCTAGAACCTTCCATTATTTTTTCTTCCATCACAGTAATCATTAAAGGATACCTACAGCAGATTGCCCCTTTCAAACACAATGTTCCTGATAAAGAAAGTCAGGAATGCTGGCAAGGTCCAACGCCCAGCTGAACCCCAAGGAGAGCAGGCAGGCAGTGATTAGAGTGCTTGGTAAGATTTAGAAAATGCCAGACTGATAAATGATGGCTTTCCAGATCTGAGGCAGAGCACATGCAGGGTGGTACACGAGTCAATACTCCCATGAATAATGGATTTGCCTTGTGAGGTGGCCACTGGCAGCCTGGCAGTTCTCTCCCACCTCTCAGGAATTAACTTAAGCAAACAAGCTTCAGGTAGGATCTATTTATACAAAACACAGAAGGAAGGGGGCTTATCTTCTTTGATGTTCCATAACACCTCAATCCTCTCCCTTTTCATTTTTTGGTGAGTTACAAAGATTTTACTGCTTGTTATTAATAGTGGCTTTAAATATACACTTAATATCAGTGTACTTGGACTCCTCAGATGCACAGAATCCATCACAACATGAATTCATAATACCAGAACTGTGAATAAACATTTTTCACAGGCATAAGTCATCCTGTAGATGGTGCAGTGCAGGAGTTGCCTGTGATTTGTCTCTTAATTGATATCTTTGGAGACCAGGGGGAGGGGAAGAGCTCTGAAGTGTGTTCCATCACCCAGGAGACAGCTGGCATCACTCACCTCTCCTTTCTACCTGCTCCATCATTTTGTCTGGTCAATAAGACACTGGCAGCACCATAGGCAGGAGGCATTTCACTCACCCTGGCACAGAGGGGTCACTGCAGAGACAGAACAAATCCACAGCCACGATTTTTGCACGTGCAGAGACGCAGCCAGTACGGAATGGGAAATGAGGTCTCAGGGATTTGTGTCCCTTTACCCCCTCGCAAAGAAAATCAGGCAGACTGGCAATGAGAAGCTGCCTGCTGCAAAATAACACTTAGCACCAATATTTTCCAGAGGCAGAGCTTTGTAGGGAAAGCAATAATTAATCTCAGCCCATGCCCAGGGCTCAGACCTGGTGGAAAACTGAGGCTGCTCAGGGCAGAACCTGAGAGCTCTTGAGTGGCCAAGCTCATCACAAACTTCAGCATCTTATTCTTTATCTGGCATTCCCTGCTTGGGTGAGCATAAACAGGGTGTGTCTTCCAAGCAAATGATTGCCCATCTTTGCTTTGTAATAATCCTTACCCACAGAGAGATGATTTCAATGAGTCAGAAATTAATAAACAGAAAGAAGTGACAAGCTCTGTTTGCTAATGGCACATCTCCAGTCACAACAGGGATTCAACCCTTGCTGGCACCTGCAGCTGTTAAACCATATCCATCAAAGAAAAACACAGCTGAAAATCAGAAAACCTGGTGAAGATTGATATTGACTAAAGTTACACTACCTATACATTTTCTCAAAAATGGGTAATGTTTCTGCTACAGGATGCACAGGAATGGAAAATGTTTCCTCAACAAACATGCTGTTTTAAAGCTACAACAAAAGAGAATGTAGAGAATTAATTCAATGAACTAAAAGGAGAAAAAAAAAAGAAAAAGCACCAATCCAACCCCACAGTTGTTTCCTTTTCCAAACTTCAAGGCTTCCAGCTGTGCTCTGTGCACTGAATGTGCTTGCTCAGCAATGGATTCATGGGGAAGAAGCCTGTACAAGCTTTTGCTGTGATGAGGGTGGTTCATAGAGGTTCTCAGTCACTGCTGGAATTTGTGGTCCCTGCACAGGTCACAGGATCCACGGCTTGTCTCACACACACAAAGCACACACCATAACTGCAAACACTGCCCGTGGCACAGACTGCTTTATGGCTTAATATGCTTATGGCTGTAATAAAATTTATTTTAGGAGAAAGCAGTAAAACAAAATTTAGGGAGTAGAATAATGGGATAATTATGCTCTAAAACCAAATGGGCTTTCTTTATGTCACCATTTCATAGAGTCAAAACAATTTATTATAGCAATGCCCCAATAACCTCACTACCTATTGGTCAGTTGCCACTTCCATTATAAATTCTGCTTTTCAAGACCTTCATAGAGCTCAGCAATTCCAGCTTGTATTAAACTAAAATCTGCCATATCGACAAGTTATCAGCACAAATGCAGTTCTCCATACCTCAAATGGCTAAAACTCATTTTTAGGATCAGGATATGTTTGGGGAGAGGGAGTCAGAGTGGAAGGTTTGCTTCCAGGAACACAAGTGACCAATAAGATAATATTGGCTATGGAAATATCACAGCCTTTCCAAGGCTCTCAGTGTTTCTGGCATTGCAGGGATAAGGAATGGAAATCCTTAGGCTGGTCAGAGTAAAGCCCATGGAGCCAAAAGTAGGGGCAGTGGGGAAGAGAGAGGAGCCCAGTGATTTATGTACTGGCAATAACACTGAACCATGATTTCACAGCTTAGACAGGGAGGCCTTGCCCTGAATTTCCCACACGTGCAAAATTTTTATTCACTAGAAGTTGAGGAATGGGAGAGCAGTTTAAGTGAAAGAGAAGGCAAATGAAGCAGAAAAAAAAATTCTTAAAGGCACCAATAGGCTCTCAGCTCTATCTCAGAAACTGCACATAAACAGTAATCTCATAAAAATTAATAACAGACATTTTTTCAAGAGAAAGTTAGGAGCATTCTGTAACACTTAGCATGCAAATGAGACAGTGGCAACCCATGCATTCAGGCTGAACATTTGATCAGTTCCAAGCCTCTGAAATGAGTCCTACAGGAACAGATGCTGCCATTTCTCATTTCTCCAATTGTTCCTCACTCCTGCTTCCTTTAGAAGCAGCTGGAGGTGCAAAGTTGGCTCTGGGATCCTCCCTCAGCACAACCTTGCTCTCCATGGGGTCATCTAGAAAATCACAATTTCCTTCCCCATGCTGTGGCAAGAGTGCAGGGAAGCCCACACAGCCTAAACTTCCATATTAATTCTGCAGCTTTCCAATTTACCACTTCTTCACATCAAGTATAGATTAGTTTCTTTAATTGCCCTGTATAAATTCATAGCTGAAATGTTTTGACTTGCCCAGAACAAATTGTCTGTCAGGATGATGTTCTGCAGCCAAGCAGATAGCTTAATTGGATATTTAACTTAACTGCAGGCTTTGTTTCTTCATATTTCAAGTCTCATTCCTTCGTGTCTGCTGAATTATGCATTCTGAGCACACCTCTAGATTGTCTGACTTTGGGTGAGTGTTTATTTGGAAATAAACTTGTTTCACTATCAGCTTCTAACTCCCTGTCATTCCTACACGATTTTCCCATATTCCAAAAACCTGTGGCAGGCAAATCCCTTCAGGACACAAAAAACACAAAGCAGCTCTGCTGTGCCCAGTTAGCATTTGAAGAATTGCAATCTAGAAACATTTATTTGCAGTGGCAGTGAGGCAGGCCACATCTGGATAGAGCACAGATGTGCAGGGTCCAGCAAGGGCAGGCTCACTCAGCTGGGAGAACAGGATTGTACCCAAAACTCCTCCTGCTCCTGTGACTGCAGACTTCCCACGCCAGGAATGTTTAATGATGGCTCAAACTCCCCTCTGGAGGGATCAGCTCTGCTCCTCAGCACAGGCACCCAGAGCTGCACTGCTCCACACAGGGAAACAGGGGAAGCCAAAATCTCAAAACCTCCCAGGAAAAGCCAATGGTCATTCCAGATCCCAGCCTCCTCCTCCTTCTGCTGCTCTCAGATTCCAGAGACAGCAGTTTGCTGGCAAATTAAAACCACTCACAGCCCCACAACACACTGAGAACCCAAACTCAGACCATGTGACAGTCAAAGGAGGAACCTCTGCAATGTCCTTGCTCTCACCAGGTCCTTAATATTCTCCTGGTGAAGTTTTTCATGTTTTTTGTGTAATGGTAAGTGCATAAGAGAAAACAGAACATACACTAAAAATTTATACCCCATAGCATATGGCAAATTGGATCAAGAGCTTAGTAAAGTGAATAAATTACATAGATTGGAATGCTTCTGATTTATTAACTTTGGTCTTTGGGCATCTGTTCTCTTTGAAAGCTGCACAACTTTTGCTGATAATGGCCTTGCCCCCTCCTGCTTAGCACAGTGTCTGATTCCATTGTCCAACTGATTGGATGTTTGATAATAATTTTTCAACATCACTTATTCAGACATTATTGATTTTCAATTGCATCTAATTGCATGACACTCAGAACCTGCAGGTAAGAAGTTTTATGTTCTGTGAGATGAGGTCAAAATAATAATGTT
Source organism: Luscinia megarhynchos (assembly GCA_034336665.1). Lineage (NCBI taxonomy): Eukaryota > Metazoa > Chordata > Aves > Passeriformes > Muscicapidae > Luscinia > Luscinia megarhynchos. The sequence continues at coordinate 787,082 of CM067577.1, read as the reverse complement.
GGAAGTCCAGCAAGAGTCAGAAAACCCACTTGCATCAGTCTTACATGCTCTTGTATGTACTCAACACTTTTAGTGCTCCAAGTGAAGCAAACCAGCTCAGAAAGGTTCTCAGAATGACATCCCAGATCTCACACCTGGATTTGCACTCAAAGCAACACTGGCTCTGCCTAGGACAGAAATCCACCCAGGGGTTGAAAGCCATTTGCTGTGCTGGTTTTTTCATTTATACCTTATTAGTAATGACAGGATAACCTTCATGACTATTTCTTAATTTGCTTCTAAACAAGTTCTACTTCATCTTTTTCTTTTACTTCATTACTTGACAGAACTTTTTGAAGAAGTTCATTGCAATGCAATTTTTAATCTCTCCTTCAGGGCTGGAATACAGATTTCTGAGAATATAAATCAATGTGGAATGAAACAAATCTGCTCTACAGAACAGGGTGCACGAGATTAACTGAATGTTCAGTTTAAGTGTGAAGACAACTCTCATTTATCTGTAAAGCTGTGTTGTATCCTGCTTTGATAAAAGGCTTGCACTGCACACAGTGCATCACTTGAAATGCCCATGTAGTTAGAACAGCAATGGTTTTATCAGTTCAAAGCAACTCATGAAGGGAACCAGAGTCTTTTGACTAAGTTATGGTAAAAATTAATAATGAACACCTACTGAAACCAAGGCAGAGAACATGATACAGAGTAGATGGTGAATGACACTCTACATATATACACACACACAGAGCTGAGATGTTGCTTTTCAAATAGTTAATGAATAATTAATGGTGCACTTGATGAAATGAATTTGCTTATTTTCATAATTTCCATACTGTCAATCCCTTTGCACCTACATCAAGAAAAGGGACAGGAGAAGGAGAAGAAAATGGCAATTTGTTTGAAAGCCTACTTCATTAATATTCAGGATCATCCATTTTAGAGCAGCCATTTACAAATCAAACAGGCAGAGTGTGCCATTTTGCATACCAACTATATTCTAATATGAGCAACATCAAATTTCAATTACAAGCACATGAAACCAAAATCAGCTCTCGAGCAAAAGTAGGATAGATGAACAAGAATGCTCTAAATTCTTAGTGTAGGGCTGGATAGAACTTTTGAGCTCTGCTCAAAGAAAATTATTCCTTTGTCCCACAGGCCAACATGAAGTATTTGGTTTCCCTAAATGGATCTGATTCTTTTCCACTCTACACCACTTTCATATCAAATGAAAGGAAGCAAACAACTAACAGAAAATAAGCTCAGCAGCCTGGCAAATGCTTTTGCTCATGTTCTCCCACATACCCTTCGTAGATTTTACCCTACCTACTTCAGCAATAAAATGAGATTACTTAAAAATATTTCTAACACCTATTTCTATAAAATCTTAACGTCAAATATTGGACAAAAATGCACAGATAAAATCTTCTTAGAGGTAGACATTCAGGAATAAGTGTCCTCAATTCACTTTTAGTATACAGACTTAAAACTGTAGGTTTTTGGATTCAGCCTGACTGCCAGTATTGAAAGTGCTGCACAGATTAAAAAAAAAAAAAAAAAATCACAAAAAATAATACACCACCACAAAAACAAAGCCATCCAACCTCCCTGATGACATAGGAAACCTTCTTCCCATGTGGGTTTTGCCCAAAATGCACATGGGCAGCAGCATTACAATCACAAATAATTCATGTGCTGCAGTGACCAGTAAATTTGCTAATTGCCATTTGACTTTCCATCCAATCTATGCCATTACTGGAGTAAACTGAAATCAGAATGAGCAAAGGAACTGAATAATTCTAGTAGCAAAGCAGCCACTGTTGGGAAGAAGTTTGGTGCTTCAGCTTGGCCCACGTTTCCCTGCCCAGGACTGCTCCAATACATCCAGGGGAATCAGAGCAATCCATCACTGCAGAGGGAAGCAGCTCAGTTTGTGATCTGGGGCTCCAGGACACTCAGTGCAGGCATTCAGCATCACACAGCACACTCACAGCCACAGCCAGGCAGGACAAGGCTGCAGCCAAGTGAACATGAAGAATAAGCTCAGTGCCTAAAATGTTTCCAGAAGAGTCTGGATTAAAACCTGCACTCTGTTGGTAAAGGGCAGAAGGAACCTCAGTGGCCTTTGTGGCACAGAGGTGCAGCTGGGATTTGTGTTTAAATAGGTACCAGCAGCTCCTGGAAGGTCTGGTGTGGACAAGAGGCTTTGTGATACTAATGGTGCACAAAAGAATTGGCTCACAGCACTTACAGACCAGGAGCAGCAGGACAGAAATGCTGGCAGGTAGATCAGAGGGCTATTAGGACAGGAAAAAATAAAAAACCAAACGTTATTATAGAATACCTTCTAACCCAAACACTTCACTGCTGGCAGGAGGGAGATGCCTGGATATCACAACAAAGGATGTGCTGCAGATGCTCAGCACAGCCACCCACAGGGGCCACTGAACTGCAGCAAAATGATGAGCTGCAAGAGCAAAAGGGCAAAAGGGAGCAGATCTGAGGCACGGAGAGCAGGCACCCAGCTGGGCAGGCTCAGGGATCCAAGGGGCAATTAAAAGTCCGCAGACAGGAATGGAAATATTGAGCAGCAAAGTTACACAGCTCTAATGCAGGAGCAGCAGGTAACTGCACAGAGGGTGGGAGATGCACTAAGGGCAGCCCAGGCAGGATTTCAATCAGGAGGAGCAAGGTAACACCTGGTCAGAGGCTGAGAGGGCAAGAAAATTAATCTCTGGATGCTGCAGAGGATCTGAGCTGCTGGAAGAGAAAATTCTGGTCCAAACTGGACAAATACTGCAGAAGACCAGCAGGCACTGTAGACATTCTGCATCAACAGACTTGGCTAACCCTGGGTAAATATTTTATTAGAACAAGACCTGGTTGCTATTAACTACTTCAGAAAAAAACCAGAATGTTATGAGAATGGTGAAGACAGTTTTATTGGTAAGGTGCTACAAGCAAAGCTTTTTTTTTCTAGGAAAGCAACAGTTGTAAGCAGAATTTTTTAAATGTGTGTGACTTTTAATAAGGATGCAGAAAATCTAAAAGCTGTTAGGAAATATCAGTTCTATAAGTAGAAGGATTTAATTAAAGTCCATCTACATGGCTTTGTGGGCAAAAGCCCTAGGCAAGCCTAGAGCTTTCTCCTGAGATTATAAGTTTGGATATAATTGCATTAATTTAACTTCCTTAAACTGTTTAAAGATACTTGGTTTAGAAATCCACAGTGTTTTGATTCTGAAGCACATGGATAAGAATGAACAAACAGAAACAGAGGCAGAGAAACAGAACAGAGAAATATATTTTTTTACAAATGGGAGGGAACTATGAAAATTAACCACTCTAGTTTTCAGGGATGAGACCTGAAACTCTGCCTCCTGCTGCAGTTTCAGCATTAATGCACCAAAACTGCCAATCAAATTGTCTTGATACTCTCTTTAGATCTTTAGTGTACTTCTATTTACAAATAAAATAAATTATAACACATAAAATTTAAGAGATGGAGCTCATTACACAGGAGTATAGTTAAATCTGACTGGGCTCCTATAAGGTTCATAGAAGCCAAAATAAAAAAAAAAATTTAAAAAGTCTTCTTGGAATAAAAATAAATAATATAAAATAAATGGCTGAGCAAATTAGATTTCCTGGTGTTTTATCTAATTAATCCACCTCTTAACTCAAATTTGATAGCTTTTTAATTACCAGTTAATCTCATCCATACAATTAGGGGTGTGAGAAACGATCCTCACTTTTAGAATTCCAAAAGTTTTATCAGACCTTAAAAAAAATACAACAAAAGACTAAATATAAATAGGAGGGAAATAAATAAAAATAGGAGGGAAATAAATAAATAATAACAGGAGTTAAATAAATAATAATAGGAATGAAATAAATACTCAGAGGTGTTGAGTTCTATGGAAGAAGAGGATGCTGCTCATTGAAATGTGGCAGGGTGTTATTCTCATTTCCATTTGCATCCTTCATAATGTGCTCCAAGTACAGTTATACAAACTGCTTAATATTTCTGAATTAAGCAGAACAAGCCTCTTGTGGCTAGAGATGTTTGTTATCCAGTATTTCAGGTTGTTAGGCTAATTTTATTCAGGTTAGTACCCACTGCTTCAGACCTTGGATGATATTCTATGAGGCAGAACTTTGTGAGTTCCTCCCACCAGTGTGTGCCAGGAGCCCCCTGCCCTGCAGAAATCACCTCCTTTAACTCCTCTGCTCTGCAGCTCTCGTGGTAAGAAACATTTATCACCAAAAAGGTGACTGGGGAAATCACACCTTATTAGCAAAGCAAGCTTCTTGCTCTGCACTCAAAAAAGCATCATGGCTAATTATGAATTTAGCAGGAACTGTGTGATACAGTAATTGGGATGAATTAGAAAAGTGCCTTCAGCAAGCTCCATTTAAAGAAAATTAAGATAGTCAAAAGTAATATTCATTATATTTAGCCATTAGTAAATATTTTCAACTAATACAGTAATGGGAAAAAAATAACAATTCCTAGAAGAAACATTTGTGTTTCCTGTAATTATTGAAAATCAAAATATATCTGGTAGAAAGCAATTATTTGCTTGCACTGGCAAACTTTGCAGCTAAGCAGGGTTAGGTTTTTCCCCAGTTAATGAAACATTGCTTCAGGAACCAAACTCATTGCTCATTTATTTTTTTCCACTTCTATTCACTCCATAAATTAACAAGCCATTATTCTAGAACCAAAATACTATTCTATCAGTGTGTGCAACCCTTAACACTCACTGCCACGATACTCAGGCATTTGGAGAGCTGCACACTCTCAAAGGCATTTATTGCTAATAACTGCTTGAAACTTGCTGCTCCTGCCTCAACAGCCAAGAAGGACAAAAAAAAAAAAAAAAAACCACCAGGAAGGCACCAGCTGCCAGCAGGCCACAGTGTTCACTGCTCTGATTTAGCCCTTACTGTTTTCATTCAAGAAAAGAAGAAAGCCCACAGCAAAATTAATTCCCACAAGCTCTCTTGATTTGGATTTTTTTTTTAATAGTCATATCTAGTTGTATGTTAGATGCAAGATCAAGCAGCTACAGCATCTTGTGATAACATCATTTAGAACAAACATCATCATAAACCTGAGCATTTCTTTATCTCTGATATGATTTGTACATTTTGTCCTTGCAAGTGTAAATTGCCTTCTTTGCCCCTTTGTTTTTTGTCTTTGCAACTCTTGTCACTGAAGATCATCACGTTGTTATCACCCACCATTCAGAGAATGCCAGACTGCAGATAACACACTCAGTGAAGATTCCATCTCTCCACCTAAGGACTGGGGGGACAAGATGGGGCTAGAAAAGGAATTGAAAATATAATTCAATGGCAACCTGGCTTGTATGGCACAGCAGCCCAAAGTTGCAGCTCAGATTTTTATTGCAGCACAACTGCAGCCCTAGAGAGTCCTAAAGTCACAGTGTTCATTAGGTGCTGAGAATCCTTTCATTCCACCATGCCAATTTTAATCAAGTTGCTGGAATATCAAATCTGGCTAAAAACAATCCAAGGCAGATTTGCCAGACAGCGTTTTAAGGGCTCCAAGGAGTCAGGGATGCACCTTGAAACAGGATTCGTTTTTATTAGACAAACCCTGGCCTCCCTCCCCAGCTCCAAATCCATACCTGCACTCAGGAGCTCCCTGGGGACTCCTGAGTTTCTATTCTGCAGCTATTCTATTCTTTTGAGTTTCCTTTACAGCAGCTCCTTCTGAGTGGAGTCGTTGCAGGCTGAGCTGGAGGCTGGAAAACTGGAGCTCAGCTTTGTTCCTGAGGTTTGGCTTATCTCTCTCGTGAAGGAAATGATGGAGCCCGAGAGTGCTAAATGTGCTAGGAAAACATGCACCCAAATAATTCTAATATGCCATTAATAAGGATTAAACATTAATAAAATTACTTGCAGAGGGTTCAGTCAATTGCTGGTATCTTTCATGTTAATTAATACTTGGCACTGTATAAATACTCAGAACATACTTTATTACATTGGTACAAGACAGCTTCCAGAGCAATCTTAGGTACCTGCTAATGAGAAATAATAGCTGTCTGAGCAAAGCATTGGACTGAGCTGAAATACAAAGCTTGCTACAGAATTCAAGAGGTGCCCATGACTCCCAAGAGTGTTTTTCACCCCAAAGTTTTTTATTCCAACCCATATTTTGTGAAGATTGCCAAGATTCTAGAGATACAAGAGCTCTGCCAAATACATGCCTTTTTTTTTTTTTTTAGGACAATATCCTGTCTTGGGATTAGCCCCACAAACATATCAGTGCTGTGTGAAAGAATACATCCAATTCTCTGGTGCACCTCTCACAGTCACCAGAAAAAAGACAGGCTTCATTCATTTTTCTAGATCAATACAACTTGTGTCTTCTCTCCATACCAAACGCTGAAATGGGTTTGTCTGGCATGCTCATCTCTCAGTGGCCATCTCACAGACCCCATTTCAGCACAAACCCTTTCCAGGAGGGGCAAATGGGGCCTGTTGAGCTTCAGCCTGGCTGGGTGGAATAATTCCTTCAGTCAGTGTGTGCTTCCCCCTCCCCAGGAGGAAGGGTCCCTCAGTGACAGGAATGACTGGCAGCTTACTCACTCTCCTCTTCAGAACACATTTTCTTAATATCTGCTCAAAACTTCTGAAAGCCCACAGGTTAAAAAAAAAAAAAAAAAGCTTAACAGCAGCTCTCTCCAAGTAGAAGGACGACTTAAGGTTAACTGCTTCTTTAATGTGCAATAGTAAAATAGATTTACATAGATAAAGTCCTTTGATTTTAAGTGGTGCTTTCTTCTAGGAGAGCTCCACCCCGAAGGAGATGTGACCTTGTTCAAGCACCCTTTGAACCAGCAGCACAGAAACCTTGCAGGTGCAAGTTCCCCAGATTCAGCTCACTGGAGGAACTTTCAGTAGGGAGGGATATCAAAAATTTTGTTGGAGTTTTGCTTAATGACAAATAGGTTTGGTGAGCAAGCACAGAAAACCTGGCTGGGACTGGATTGCCCTGGTGCAGCCCACATGGAAAGGAATGGGAGGAAAAACACCACAAACTTCCAAAAAATCCATGCCACAGAAACCCTTGCAAGGATGTGGTTTACCCATGAACACCAGGCAAAGGAACCCACGAGATAAATGTTTGCAGTCTGGCAGGATGCACTGGATGCTGAGGAGTCAATGTCAGCATAAAACAGGAATTCCCCAACCAACTTAAATATTCTCAGCAATAAAAGCACAGTTTTAGGGGTAGGTTGAGGAAAATATCACACAATGTTTGCCCTATTTGCCAAGGCTGAAGGGTCACCAGATGCCTTCACAGGGATGTGCACTGCACAGAGGGCTGGCAGCCACATCCCAGGGAGAACAGAGGCACAGCAGAGCCCACAGTGGGGAGGGTGAAAACTGAGGAAAACGTGCTTGGGGTGTCCTGTGGAGGGCTGAGAGCCCTCAGAATATTCTGCAATTCTGATTTTCATGAGAAGCAAAGCTCCCACACCCTGGAGCTTGCAGCTTCTCCCAGCTTCAGCTGCTGGTGCAGGCAGAGCTCCCACCTCTCCCTGCAGAGCTCACCTGGAACCAGAGCAGGCTGGTGCTGTGATCCCACCCCGCTGCCACCCCAGTGTGTGGCACTGGGACATTCACAGAGCACCCTCAACGTGCTGCAGATTAAACCATTATTACTGTAGTCATTAAGATCCCACTTCCAGATTTATCTTCTTCCCATGTCCCCATTAAACAAATTGGATGTGTTTCCAGTTATCCATTCTGCAGAAGCAAATCCATCAGTGAGCTAATAGAGCAATTTTGCACATTAACTCCACTCCTGCAAGACAGATTTATTTTTTTCCCCCCAGTTTTCATGGAGAGGGGCTTCTCAGCCCTGCAGAGGCACTGCTGCCCCAGCCCAGGCAGCAGCAGAGTGGTTTGGGAGATCAGATCAGCAGGACACACCTCACCAGCCAGCTGGAAATAAGTGACCTTGAGCCAAAAGGTCAAGAGCAGGGACCTCTGAAGGAGTCCTCACACTCTGAGCCAGAGGAGAACGTGTCTTAAAAAAAACCTGATCCACAGCAGGTGGGACTTCCACCCCATCAAAATGGTTCAAACACTATATCCAGCTGATGATTGGTGTAATAGACTGGACAGCCCAACTTCCAGGTTTCTTGCCAACTTTCCATACAATTAATAATTTATTTTTAATAAACTGAAGATATTTTTGTTTATGTTTTTTTTTGATGAAAGACTGAAATATTCAAGTGCCTCAGAGCAGAAAAAAAAATAAATAAAGCAAAAGGAACATTATCCACACACAGCAAGACAAAACTCAGAAGGGAAAGCACAGGCAAAAGTGAAGGTGCCAGTTCAGGTTATATTAGAGAGCAGAAATACAAGCAAAGATCTTATAAAAATATCTGTATCCCTATCCTAAACTCTTAATGAATCTGACTCTCTTTTTTCAAATGTCCTTTGCTTCTAGAAGAGGAAGAAAACAGCACCAGCTGGCAGTTCTGAACTCTTTCCTGTTTGTCTCCACCATTCCAAAGGATGCATTCCAGTAACTCTGCATTATTTCTGGTTGCACTTTTCGTCTCTGTTGAAAAGTGCAAGAGAAGGAGAAATTCTAACAGCCCTGAGAAAAATTAAAAGCCACATTTATCATCCTCTAAAGGTTCAGAGCTTTCAGTCAACATTCAGAGTAATGAGACCTTGGTATCCCATTCCTCTGGAAGTTCTCCAGAATCAGGGAGGGGGAGCCAGTGGCCTCCCAGCTGCCCATGCCCCTCCTGAGCTGATGCACTGAGCATAACTCAGCTTGTACTCAAGGGACTCTTCAGCAGAAAGGGAACTGGATCTCCATTAGGATGAATTTCCAGACTAAAGGATGTGTCTCATCTTGATTTGCTAGGCATAGGTAATTGACTTTGCACTGAAATTGCTGTCATTTAATGTTTATCATATTCAGATCTGATGAGCCACCTGAGGGGTGGGAATTACTCCTCTCAGGTTGGATTTTTGTGATGGTATCTTTTCTCCTCACTGCCAAGGAAAGAGGAAAATCTTTGGCCCACGCCCAGGACACTCTGAGTCTGTTCTATGTGTGACATCAGGAAGTCACAGGTTTGTACATCACACTTCCAGGGCCGCCTGCAGAGATGTTACACTACTGCTGCAATGGATACTTTAAACAGGAATTCAGCGATGCAAGCTTTGCTTTGCCTCCAAATGAATCCACTCTTTGGCTCGTTACACTGATCTGCTCTGCACACATCAGCACCAAGTCCTCAAATCCTGCACAGCACCAACGTGTGCTCCAGCACTCCTCCAATATCCCACAGCTCTTCCTCCTGCTTCAGGAAGGATCAGATGTGCTTTAACACTTCATTCCCACTGTATCGCAAGGCTTTACTCTCCTTCCTTGAAAGCAGCCAACCCCAATATCCTGCTTGGCTCACACCTTCTCAGATTTCAGTCCTCAGAGGGAACACGGGCACACTAAGGATCATCCAAAGCAACAAAAGAGACCAAGCTCTAGATCTAGATGCTCTAGATCACACATAACACACAGGAGATGATCTTCCTTTCAGATCACTGCAGGTCAAGATGAAATATTAACCTCCATTTAAAATTTACATTTTAATTCTTGTGTGCTCTCTGGGATTCATCCATAATTATATCCTACTGAAAGTCCTCTAAACTGCCATGTAGACCTTGTTTTCTGGTTTGGGGTGTGTATTATTGGGGTGCCAATTAAAATATCTTCTGCTTTGAGACCAAAAGATGAAGGAAGAGATGGAAGGCAGAACATCTGAGAGATGTCAGTAAAAATCCCCAAGTTTCTGCATTGCAATTTTGAATAGCAATATTTACAAAGGTCTAGGGAGTACCAGGTTACAGACACTGCAGAAAACATGCAAAGTTTTGGGAATAGCAGAATGGCTCAATGCAAATTGAGAGCCACTTGTTAGTCCTTCCTGCTGGAGGGCATATGTCATCACCACATGGCAACTCAGGGAAGTGTGAAATAGGATCATTATCCACTCCTGCCCCCCATTCTGAAATAATCATAATGAAAACAATCTATTCCTCAGTTCTCCCAGGAACAGAAAGACTTGGAAAGGAACAAGAATATTAAAACAAAAAAATACCAGGGGAGAAAAGTGATTTTTCAACTCCAAAGCAGTCTACAAGCTCAAACACTTCCCTTGCAAGTGCATTTGCAGTTTAGCAATAATTAGATCCCCAGTCAGAAGAAGCAGCATTCAGAGCAGCTGCAGCACAGAGTGAAACAGCACCTGAGGAGCCCGGGCTGAGCAGAGCAGCCCTCAGAGCACATTTCCTCTGAGCAAGCTTTTCCAGGAGTTTGCTGCAGGCTCTTCCTCGCTCTGCAATGCATCCCCAGCCAGACACAGCAGAACAGGCAGGTACAGCAAGTGACTCACTGCCCACAGAGGGCAGAGCCCAAAGCCAGTGAGCCCCTCACAGGAGCCCTGGGGACAGTGCTGGCCCCAAAAGCACCCAGCCCCTCATGGGAGCACCTACCTTGCTGTGCAGGGGAAAGGCTTCTGGGTTTGTCTCCTCACTCAGCTTGCAGTGCAGCCTTCCAGGGTAAAGCTTTTCTTCAGGAGACACAAATGGAAAACCTCTCATCTCACCAGATTCAGCATCTTGGTTAGAAGGGATTTTTTTTTCTCCCCTTGCTTTTAGCTTTATGTTTCTAGAGGCTCAAGCATAGTCTCCTGCTGTAAGAGTGGAACCTCCCAGCACCTCTTTCTGCAGGGATTTTGGCCATAGCTGGGTCCCTCCAGCAAACCCCAGCCACATTTCTCATCAGCTCCTCTCAGCAGCTGACCCTTTTATCCCAGCCCTTCATCCCACTAATGAGCCAGGCCTGGGAGCCTCCTGCCCCTGAGCAGCCCAGCAGAGCTGCTGCTGCTGCCAGCAGCAGTTTAAGCTGTAAAGCCATAGAAAACAGGTTGTTTTAGAAGTGAGGAAGAGGAGGGTGCAGGTGATGGCTCTCTGAGATATTAATCAATAATCAGGGGGATTTTCCAGAAGCAGATGTGTTGTCCTTGCAGTGCTGGACTGGCAGCCAGACCTCCCTGCTGCCTCCTCACACAGCCTGCCACCATTCCCCAGGACAATTCTGCTCTCAGGAGCAGCCTGTCGTGCTCTGAGCTGCAAGAAATCCACCTGCCCATTTATTTCCTGCCCTGCTAATGTGGCTCCAGCTGCTTGGGCTGTGCAGAGATTTGGGGTTTGCTGTCCTCCCCCAGCTGCAAATCCTGCCTGGGGCTGTTGTTCCTCACAGATGGCACAGCCCTGGCTGCAGCGTGCCTGAGCTCCCTGGAACCACCTCCCTTCAGTGCTGGCAGATTTTTAGCAGGGTGCTTTGAGGTTGCTGTCCCCAGTTTATTGACTGAGGTTTTTCTGTGCTGAGTTCAACGCTGCAGCAGCTGATTCACAGCCCAGATCTCCCATCTTTATGTTTAAAACATCTTCTTGAGATGCTGAGGTCCCTTCACCCAGCCCAGCAGGGAGCAGTGGCTGGAATCTGAGTGATGTCCTGCTCTCCAAATGAGTGCTTCAAGTGACAAAGGTGAGACTGAATGTAAAGGAGTGGAAAATATTGCAGGGAAAAATGAGAAAGGTCTCATTTATGTCCTAACCTAGAAAAGGAATTAAAAAATTCTAAGTTTCAACCCACTACACAGATCTGGAAAATTCCAGATTGCTTCTCTGAGCACCCTGTGCCCTGTCACCAATGTCATGAGGACAAATTTTTTTTCCTTAATATTTAATCTGTCAGTTTAAAGATATTCCCTCTTGGGCTATCACTACATGCCCTTGCCAGAAGTCCCTCTCCAGGATTCTTGCAGCCCCTTTGGGCCCTGGAAGATGCTGCAAGGTCAGCCCAGAGCTTCTCTCCTCCAGGCTGAACCCCCAGCTCCCTCAGAAGGGAGGTGCTCCATGCCTGGCACCAGCCCACTGGCTTCCTCTGGACTAATTCCCACAGATCTCTGTGTTTCTTGTTTATTTTAGATTTTTTAATGTTACCAAATGAGATTAAATAACCATAAAAATCAATTTAAAACATTTAGATCAGCAATTTACAGGTTTTTTTTTATTAAATTGAAAGTTCTTGTTCATTTTTAACATTATCATATGAAATTTACTACAGAACATATAATCAAAATTATATATAAGAAAAAATTACTCTATCAGTATGTTTATTTCTAATCTTTTAAAACGTGTTTTTATTGAAATCAACACTTCTTTATTAATTTAATTCATCACCATTTTTTGGATTTATATTCCCAGTGCTAACCAGAGTAGTCAGCTTCTGTAGGAAAAGATGTGATTACATGCAATAAAGTCACCAAGTATTTTCATCTGGAATATAAATGGAAGTAACCTTTCCAAATAGAATATATTAACATATGCCAGAGAATTCATTGGTTATTCTGAGACTTCTTACTTTCAGTCTTTACTCACTAATGCTATCATTTTAAAGTCAGTTTTACCAATGACAAAAGGACCAATAGCTCTCCTGAGAATGTGAGGTTTTTCTCAGTCCTGGCAAGGTCTCACAACTGTGTTATGTTCTAGTAATTATTTTTTAAATGGAAATGTTGTCCTATTCCCTAAAATTATAAACAAAGGTGATTCTTTGGAATTCTATGAAGCTCCTTGCAAATTAAATAATCTGAGAAGTACAAATATGCAGTGGCCTAGTCTGTCTTCTTCTTTCAAGCAGAAGGGAATTAGAAGGAACCAGAAAGTAACAAATATCTCCAGGCAACATTCCCACCACCACAGCCTTAGAGACTTCATGAACTCTGGAGTTTGTCTGCAAAGAGGAATGAACAAGCAGCAAGGCTTGGAGTGGCAATTCGCTGTTTTACCACAACCCTGTGCTCAAAAAATAAAAATAGTTGGGCTCGCTGTGGTGAGAGAGCTGTGAGTAAACTGGTCTTAGTGATGGGGATTTAATTATTCTGGTATTGACAAAAATGAGAATTAAAGGAGGAATCAACCTGCTGACTTCCACAGGCAGTAAAAAACAAGTTTATCTTTCACTGTGTATTGAGCTCCTAGCTGTGATAAATTCAATAATGGTCTGTGGCTGTTTAGTGCTTTATGATAACACATCTCTGGGCTTCAAGCAATCATGGTCCTGGGCTGTGAAGCTAACAAATAAGGCTTCAGACAGCATTCTGTTGCTAAGCTCAAATATTCCCAGAAAGATGGTGGGAGAACAAGGTAGAAGTGGTATTTAAAGCAAACAGAGTAAATAATGCAATCAGGTTGATCCCAGCAACAGCAAAGCCTAAAGTGATAATGGAAGTTACTGGAGTAAAGCAACAACATATCAAAAATAGACAGAAAGCAATTACAAAAGGTATAATAGAAAATTGAAAGGACAAGCTAACTGATGTAAAAAGCTCACAAAAGCTCTGTAAACATTCAAGGGGGAAAAGTTGCTAGTAATAATCCAGGAAGGCTCAGGGAATACTAATCAGCCTTGAGCTGTTCTTCGTTTGTACAAGGCCATATGGGCCCATCCCAGGTTTAAATAAATGACTGAATGACAGAGATTAAACTCATTGATGCTCTTTTCAAAATAAGAAGAAAAAAAAAGAAGTAAGAATTCTGGCATCAGCCAATAGTGCACCAGAAATAGATGTACTAGAATTTTAGAGATTTTCTAAAGCCTCTCATGTATCTGAGAGGGGACCATGACTTCCCACACACAAAGTGAAGCCAGCACTGGGAGTGATGGGCCAGTGCTGCCCTGCTCAGCTCAGGAAATCTGCTGCCTTCAGGCCTTTTCTCCATCACTCCCCTTACTGAATTACCTTTGCAAGAGCCCAATTTAAATTACTTTCAGAGTGGACAAAAATAGAAATACAGATGCTATACAAAGCAAGGAATACTGAGTAGCAGGAAAATCTGGTTTTTTTAACTTGCTGTATCTTTAACACTGGTGCTCATGCTCATCAAAAACACTCGTTCTTGGAGTGTGACAGACACATCTAATAAAGAAATTTAGAAATTAAGCTGAACCATCTATAAAGAAATTGTAATAATCAATACTAATGATCCATTCAAATCTTAAACAATAGTTTTGGGCATCTCTGATGAATCAGCCAAATATATGGAATATTCATTGTTACTTTTGACAGAAAAAATAAGTAACATGCAATGCAATCTTTATCCAAAGGGGCTTTCTCTCATTTCCCACAGAATTCAGCCACTTGCCCATATTTAGCTCATCAAGCAAATTAATTAACCATTTTTTCACTACCGTGCCTGCAAAAATGAATAATAAACACTGAGTCTTGAAAGATTTCCAGTTAATTCAAACGTGTTGTGTTAGTTCCATCCTGCATTGATTCTGTGCATTAACATAAATTACTGAAAGATGCAGCAAGCAGCTCTAACTGGCATTTTCAATAATCTGTCCCTGCCCCCAGAGCCTGTGCAAACCCCTGGCAGTGCCCATGGACACACACCTGTCTGTCTGTCTGTCTGTCCTGCCCCATGCTCCTGGCACTGCAGAGACCACACTCACTTCTCTGTGTATCTGATTATTGGTTTCTATAAATAATTGAAGTTACTGATTCCTTGGCATTTAGTTCTGCTGTAGAAAATTAGCTCATGCTTTAAGTTTTCCCTGTTTTCTCAAAGAGTACAATTTCTCTGCCAACTGAGAAACTTCAAGCTACAGATTTTGTTAGGGATTAACACTTCAACAGCAGAATAAACCTTAAAACTTGGGACTCATAGTCAGTCATGCAAATGGAGAAAGGCAAATAAAAGACAATTTTGAGATGAGACACTGGGAAAATTCTAGATTCAGAAGCAAACACTGAATTAGCAAGAATGGTCACTTTTCTTTTTTTCCTTTTTATTAATGGCAGTTCCAATGTTTAAGTTCAATCATCAGTCAGTCTCACAGTTCAGAGATCAGAATACCTGGAACTCCCTTGAGGCACATGGGTATGTGCATTTCTTCCTCATACATTCCCCAAAGTATAAATAACTTCCTAACATTCACCAGCTTAAAATAAAAATGTACTGAAAACCTACAATTTATTATAAGTCTTAGAACACCTTGTCTTTTCCCCATATATTTCATCACAGCAATATGAAATTCCAAGTCATTAAGCAGAGCACAATAATTTAGAGCTTCATCTCAAGCTCCACAAATAATGCTTTTTCAACATTCTACATTCTTGTTATGGTCCTGACAAAATTTCCCTCTGAGAGATTAGAATCATCACCAAACAAAGTTATAATTACTTAAGCCCAAATTCTTGCAAAGTGCAACCAAAACAGCATAAAACCTTCAGCATCCAAATTTCTAAAAATGGCAGGGTTTGTAAGCTTAAACATTTAAATGGAAGGGACTTTTATTTCAAGTACTGCAAAAGGGAAACATTGCCACTCACTGGCAGTACCAGTGTCTTTGCAATATTTGTAGGCATTTATGTGCATCTTCAAATGCTCTGTTAACCTTTATAGTATTTGTCAATAAAAAGCCCCATTAACATTTAAACTGTGTATGTCCAACTACCTACTTCAAGCAGGAATCAAAAGAGAACCTGTAAGAAATAGTTATTTATTGGGACTGTGCACATTGGAGATTTCAAAAAATTCACATTCCTTGTAGGTAAAAATCCCAGAAGGTAAAAAAAGGTAAAAAATAAAAATTTCATCAACCATTAATTGGGAAAAAGGCTGAGCATGGCCTGAGCAGGAGTAAATGGTAACCCCAAGAACATAGTACAGCTTTGGGAAGGGTAGTGCAGCCAGCTGGAGCCACCACAGGAATACTGGAGCTGTAAAGAGATCACACTGGACAGGAAACTGAACCTGAAACATTGCCTTTGGCTGCAGGAACATCAGAACTTACCTGGTATTAATAACTAACCTCACCTGACAGCGAGAATTTGTCTTCACTGGGCAAAAACTTAATCAAAGATAACAATCACTGGACAAGGACTGAAATCAGACAGACTCTTCAATCAAGTTGCTGAACTGGAAGTGACAATGATATAATTCACCAGTCCAGATATGTCCCCTACAATTCTGTTTCAAGCAACACTGATTTAGTAGAATCCCTGTGTGCTGCTTCTGTGAAGTGGGCATTCCATAAGGTAAGGAAAAATCATTCCAGAATCTAGAGACTGAAACTGTAATCAAGTATTATCTATTACCACTGCTTTTATAAATCATTAATAGGGACAGCATGATCTGTTCCAATAAAAAAAAAAAGCATTAATTGTCTTCAAGTATGAGAGATGCACTCAGAGTGACAGCAGATCCATTTAATCACTTTATAACAAGGAAATCCATAGACTCCATCGAAAATTTACAACCAAAATGGAGCTAATGTGACAAATGGTGCTCACATAGCAAAACCAGAAAATGTCAAGTCTGCAGATTCAACAAAGAAGTGTTTCAGTGGCTTTGCCTCCTCAGGCTGCAGCCTGACAGAGCACCCCTGGATCCAGCCCCTCCTCCCAGCTCACGTCCGCCTCGTCTTCTGCTTCTTGCTCTGTCTCTTGGCCTCCTCGGAGCCCCCCGTGTCAGAGCCTGCCTGCCCCAGGGCACGGACTCCCTGCAGCCGAGTCGTCAGCTGCAGCAGGAAGGGAATCAGCTGGGGGGAGAAAAAAAGGGAAGCAAGTTGTGGTGACAGTGGTATGTGAGGTCTGAATGGTGTGGTTCTCAGACATGGAGCCCCTAGCAGAACCCATTGCATGGATGGCACATCTACAAAGATATGAGAATAAGGCAGCAAATCTTGGGGAAGAATCAAACCAAACTGCTGGGAAATTCTGATCATCAAAACCTAAAGTGATTGTTTGAGAGGAAATCAAACTGCACAGACAAATTGAATTTCTCTTCTTGGTAAAAGAGAAAACCAGTCATATCAGAAAAGACCAGAAGAGCACAGTTTGATAAGAGGGGGTTGTATAGCAGGTATTTGTATTCCTCTTGAGAGCCTTTGAACTAGGGAGGGCATAAAGCCAAAGAGACCAGACTTGAAGACTTTTCCCAGTCTGATTGTGCCTGAAGCCAATAAAATAATTATTTTCATTCCTATTATCACTGAGTCTGGTTATCTGAATTTTAATGATGCTGTATTGTTTTTTTCTCAGAGCAATTCTAAATGAGAAGCCAAAATTCAGCCACAGCACAGGAACTCACCTCCACACTAAGTTTTTTCAAAGAAGGTAATTGTCCAAAACCACATCGTGGCTTTGCTTATGTCACATGAGGGGACTGTGACTGCCCCTCTCTCTGGACAACAACCCAACAAACCCCCTCTCTGCACAGAGCAGTACCCACTGGCAGGGTGTAGCTGTTTTGGAGTTGGATAGTTTCCAACTCTGGGATGCTACCAGAGTCCAAATAGCTCAGAACTCTGGTGGCAGAGCCCCAGCTATGCACTAGCAGAGAACAAAGACTAATATCGTGCTGCAAGGATTCTGAAGATGACTCTGTTTCTCCAAAGGGAATTGCTAACAACAGTCTAATTACACCAGACAACAAAGGGGTTTTACAGCTTTCTGGAGGATTGAACTTCTAACCAATAAAAACTACAAATTACAAACTAACCAATTACCTTAAAATTCTAAGTAAGAAAAAGACCAATCACCTTATGACTTTAAGAACCAATAGAAATCTTAAGAGATAACAGCAGTTCCGATAAGGAAAAGGGGCCC
The DNA here is from genome assembly GCA_034336665.1 of Luscinia megarhynchos. Taxonomy (NCBI): domain Eukaryota; kingdom Metazoa; phylum Chordata; class Aves; order Passeriformes; family Muscicapidae; genus Luscinia; species Luscinia megarhynchos. The sequence continues at coordinate 769,335 of CM067577.1, read as the reverse complement.
TGCTTCAAGGAATTTCTTTGTTTTAAGGAATGCCACCCCAGGGGCACATTTTGGGGGAAGTAACATCTGCAATAGGACAGTAAAGTTTGGGAGAGCAGAGCCCCCTGAGGCACCTTGTCGTGGTTGTAGCCAGCCAGCAGCAGCAGCAGCGTCAGCGGCAGCGCGATGTACGAGCCCTGGGCAATGTCTTGTTCAGGCAGCTTCCTCTGCAAACAGGGCACAGCATGGCTTTGATTTGTGCTTTACCAGCTGCCTGTGAAATCCCCCAGCTCTAAGAATCATCAGCAATAGGATCATGAGGTACATCCAGCCCTTCTCATCTGACTTCCCTCCACGTGCTGCTCTAGGATTTACTGCACTTTCCACTTCAAAGCCACGCTCTGGATCAGTCCCTCACGTACTCCCCCCCCGAGCTGTGCTGCTGTGCAAAGCCCTCACTGATGGCCAGTGCCCACTGCCAGTCAGCCTGGTGTGCTCCCCTTTACCTGCCCCATGCTGCCCACACCTCTGTGACCCCCCACAGCAGCCATGCCAGCACAGAACCTTTCAGGCACATCTGCACCCTTCAGTCCCTGCTGGTTCATGTCTCCCTCTGTTCCACTGGTAACTGAACACACAGCAAATCTTAATAATTGTCACTCTAATGCCACTCATAAACCTCACTGTATTTACACTAATAGAAAGCCTGGTTGAGAGCACAAAATCCATGCAGGTTGTAACACCAAATACTGCTCCCAGCGTGAACACTGGAACATGGAAATATTTAGTACTTACAGTGGGACTGAAGACCAGTGTAATGTGTTTATGATACCCAGTGGCAGTGAAAGAAACTTGAGGCAGGGTGTAGTCATACTGTGATTTAGACAATGTAGAATCCAGGAGCACCACGTAATTCTGTGGGTAAAAAAACCACTCAGGCTACAGCATCAGGAGCAGCCAGAGACAAAATCACATTTAAAGCAAAGATCAGTTAAACAGGCTTCAAATCTTCCAAGACACTGCTTAGTCCAGCATGAATACAGCTCTGCAGGCAGATCACAAATTGCACTTCAGTGTCATTAGGGAAAAAAAATAAAATGATCTGAGCTAATTTTCAGGCAACTCTTACCTCTCCATCTCGGAGTAGAGGTGGAAAATGAAAAAACAGAGATAGGCCTAAGTTGACTGTATGAATTGGGTTGTCAAGATTTTCACTTTTGTAGAGCTTCACCTGTAATTAAAGAAGCACAAATCAGGTATTTCCAAGCCTGCACCACAATAGATATTTCAGACATCCCACATCTTCAGGGATAAAAGCACTTCAAAATTCATCAGGTGTTTATATAAACAGAAAGTTGTCAAGTAAGAACACCTGGGAATGTTCTAATCTGGGATGTGAAAAGTCACACAAAGAGCCTTTTTACAGAATTTGAAATAATTCAGGAACAGCTGCTGTCTGACATTTTCCCATACCCAGTGCAGGAAAAGCAGTCTGTGCTGTGGATCACAAAACTGCTCTCACTTGTGCCTGGATCCAGCCCTAGCACATCTTTCAGAAACAAGAATGTCTGCACTGGAGGCCAGGGTGATGACATGCACCCATCAACAGCTCATGTGCAGTACATGCAACACAAGACCCCTCCTAATCTGGAGAAGGCACAGGCCTGGACAACTCCCATAGAATCAAATTTTAACATCATTTCCTATTTGCTTATGCAAACCTGCAAGGGTTTAAACTTCCCCAGAAAGATGGGACACAAGCTCAGGGGCTCTTCAGTAAGGTGACTCACTTTCCCTTCACACCTGCTCTGAGTGTTGGATCCTCTGGATGTCTCCCAAAAAACCCAACAGCTTAGCAATGAGATCTTGGCAGGGGAGATGCATAACAAACTGTGTGAAAGAAATCCAAGCACTGCATTCATATTTGCAGGTAACACTTTATGGAGCTTTTAAACCTGAGAAATGATACCATAAATCCTACCCCACTAACACCTCTTGCAGACACTTCCAGCATTTGAGCCCTAAGCCAAAAGGATCAGAGGTGTTTAGCAAGCTTTTTCAGATCACAGTACAGTGCTTTGAATTTTGAAAATTTCAGCTTTCCTGTTTGTCTCATACTGTCTATGATGTACTTTTAAATTCACGTGTCCCATGGTATCACTGCATTCTCAGAGTATCTTCAGGTTTTGACATACAGGTCAAAAATTTCAGGAATTAATGCGGTTCTCTGATACAAAGGATCCATTGCACCCTCTACAGACAGAGCATCCCTCATCAGGGAAGCATATCCCAAAATGAACAGGCAGACCAGAGAAGGTATTTCTTAAACATATTCCCATAAAAAATGGAAAGATTAAAGCAAAGCATCAGGAACACTGCAATCTTCAATCTATCTGGAATTCAAATTCACCTTCATTAAACTATTAGCTCTAATTTGAATTAAATGTGTGCTCTGGCTACTGAACCATTTCTAGTGACCCTGCAAAAAAAGAATCATTGAGAAAGCAATAGCAAATACACTTGACAAAGATGAAAGGCTTGAACTTACACATAATGTGGAGAGATATTCAGAAGCTGTAATTACATTTCCACTTAAATCAAACTGATTAATTTGCCGGAATGCTATAATATTAACATCATCAATGTCACTGTTCCCAACCTGCAATGGAAAACAGACTCAGCTTTTTACCAACAGAGTAACAGCTAACAAAGGACAGCAACACAACTGTTAGGACACACAAATATTGCTGATAATTTTCAATAAAAAGTGGGTTTTGTTCTATACTAACCACATGGAAGCCTGAAAGCTTCCCCACTGCAAGTCCCTGTTCTGCAGAGAGCACAGCTTGCAAGTGCAGACTTGGGCATCATCAGCATGAGGCTCATGACATTAAGCTAAACTAAAAATGGAAGTCCCAAAAGCACAAACTATTCTGGAAAAGGCTGAGCTACATCCACAAGACTGCCTGATCTCAGAACACTGGTCTCAGTGCTTTGCACCTGTGCTGAGAGATGCACAGGGATGTTTATACAGTTGGTTAATGTGGAATATTTAACAAGATTCCAACAGTTTTCAATGTAAGGTTTTGTCTTTATTTTATAAAGAAAAAATTACAATTTCACCTACATCAAGACTGCATGATTTAGACCCAATAAAACATAACAGGATCTCACTGTCCATAACTAAATATAACTCTAAGACAATATGACAATTGATGACATCCTCAAGCTCCCACTGCTTTGTTCCACAAGATAAAGAAATGTTGAAAGGTATTCCACACACTTATTCTCTTGTTTCTGGATGCACAGTTTTCATGACTGTGAAAGAATCCTTTTCACTTGTTTACTGTTTGGGCTTTATCTCACTCCAGTTTTCAGCTATGGTGCTGACACACAACATGAGGCCTGTTTTCAGGGAGTTAACTTGCTGAAAGGCACTTGTCTAAACAGAATGCCTTCACTACACTGCTGCTGACAGAACAGACAGAATGCCTAGACAGACCCATTTCATATTTAAGCATTGCAACAAAAAAAAGAGAAAAAATTACCTCAATTGCCCGATGCTGTGGTAGAGCTCTTTCAATGTGATCATTGCCTTCAGCTTTGAGTTGGACATGATAGACACAGCCAGGCTGAAAGCAACATTCAGATGGTAAATCCCAATACTGAATAATACACACCTTCACTTTAGAAAGCAGTAAAGAAAGTTTTCTAACACTCCATTTAAGATACGCCACCCAAACAGATTTAACTCCTTTGCAGTTAAAGTTTTCCTTATCTCAAACAGGAAATTCAATTCAGTAACACTTTTAGGAGTGTTTACTGTCAGAAAATAAGAAAAGGCTATATAGAACTTTCATTAGTTTGTTACATCACAGTATTAAAAGAAATCCTCTGCTGTGATGAAGGAAAACACAGGATCAAAACCTGATCAAACAGTGCCTTTTACTTCAGGAAGTGGCTGACTCCTTACATAATGGTATCATAAATTCAGCTTCCCCATTCCCTGAAGAAGAGCTTGCTTCACATCCATGCTGTGCAAACAACATCCTCACACCCCCCAATAACCTGCTAAAAACAGGATACTGGTATCTTCACAAGAGACTCTAAACACCTCCCCGAGTTCTTTTGCCTGTGGAATTTCCCTGCTGGCCACCCAAGCACTGCCCAGGGGATTGTGCCATGTCACACCAGCTGCTCAGTGTTTGTGGAGGCCAGCACAGAATGTGGCCAGCAAGTTCACAGACTCACACCACAGGCTGTTCTCTTCCCCTTTTCTCAGTGAATGCTCACTACATGACCAGAGAGACTCAAAGGAGTCTGAGTCAGCAAACACTGGGAAAACAGAAGCAGTGGCTGCTGAACAGAAGGCCTGGCACAGCTCCCCTGTCCCACTGACAGGAACATCAGTGACAGGGAGCTCCCACACTTACCCGAAGGCCACGGAGCCTGAACTTGCCCTCCTCATCAGTCAGGGTGTCCTCTCCATAGATGCTGCAGTCCTTCTGGCCCACAGCTTCCACTGACACTCCCTGCTCAGGCTCTCCATTTAAAGAGGAAACTGTGCCATAACAGCTGAAGGTATAAAGAGAACCAGTTGCTACAGGTGTGCAGATGGTGCTTTAATGTATATATTGAAGGTATTTTATTATTATAGCTGATGGAAAAAGTACTCAATGAATTTACCATAGCATGGAGAATAAAAGGGATATTTTAAATGTATGTGTAAAACCGTTTAGATCATCAGAATTTGCTGCAGTTCACAGCACAACTTTAGGAATCCAAGTTTCCTAAACTCCATGGACAGCAGCTCTTTCTTATCCCTGAGGGCAAGGAAAGGAAGGATCTTGAAGTCAGATATCCAAATTGGTCTACCATAGCTAAAATAGTCCTCTGCTCTCCCACTGGACACAGCAAAAAACACTTCCAGTGCCACTGAGACAGCCATGTTCTTTCTACAGCTCTGCCATCTGGGCTTAGCTATATATCCATACCCATGAAAAATGGCCAAAAAAAGTACTTCTACACAGCACATTTAAGTTACACTGAGACTTGGAAAGTCTCCTCTCCTCCCAACCTGCAAGAACAGAGGTGTGCTGGGAGGAAACACATTTGGCACAACACATCCTGACACAGCCCACAGCATTTCCCATGGATTCCAGTTCCACTGACCTGTAAGCTGTTCTGTAACCAATTATCTGGATTTTGAGATTTTGTCCTTCCTGCACTTCAATCATTTGTGATGATGGTTCAAACCTAAATTCTTTCATCATGGGTTTAAAGTAGTATTGCCCTGGGCTCTGCAAAAAGGCACAAAACAAGCTGTTTACTCATAGTGATGCAAAACCTCACCAATTCCAAACAAATATGCTTTGCAAGAGTTCTCTGAAGAGCTGAAGTCCTCTCTTCCAAGCACAGGTTAAACCTGCCACAAAATGTGAGCAGTGAAAAACAGAGAGCACATTGGACAATAAACTGATGGGATTCCACCTGGAGACAAAGTGTTAAGAGAGAAAGGAAACTACAGCCCTAAAACCTTGCCACAAGACCTCAAGGACAGGAGAGTGACCACAAAAGAAGGATGTCTGCAAAGAAACTATTCAAGCATGTCTACACACATATAGATCAATAATGTAATTAGATTTCCTTGCCCCTAAAGACTCTCCAATGATCATCAACAAATTGTCTTGTTTCATGTTTACAGACTGCAAATTAGTAACTGAGATCAATCAACATCATCTAGGACCTGCTGGGGAGAAACCTCTTGCCACATTAGATTTCACATCTTTCACTTGCTAAGACTTTAAGTGATGTTTATGCTCAGGGATCTGCATCTCTCATCATGGTTTCAAAGGACACCTGCCACTCCAGACAGCTCTGTTTGGGACAGCAAAGTAACACAGTCCTGCAGAGAAAAATCATGTCCACTCACCAGATTGGAGAAGGTCAGCATTCCATCATCCTGTGTGAGCAGGTTGGACCGAAACACCCCTCCACTGAGAGACAAGAGAACTCCAGCAAGAGCCTGCTCATCCTCTGACTTGATCTGTTTTTGAAAAACCAGCAATTTTAAGTGTGAGGGTTTCTTTACAGAGAAGGATCCTGCTGAAAAGCCCCTTGCAGGGTGCACAGGTGGGCTGGCTCTGAGACTCAGCTGTGAGCAGAACTGACCACATCTGTGCAGTCACACCCTGTGCCACCACTGCAGCCAATCCTCCACCACTCCACAGAACACAGGGAGAACAGAACAAAGCAGCCCAAAGACTGGAACCAGGCACTAGCTGGACCAGACTACACCTACACTTTGAGGGATAAAACTTATTAATAGGGTGGGCCAACTCTACAGAAGCAAACAAAGCCACTCTTTTGGACTGAAGGCTCTAACTTTCACTCCATAAACCATGCAAAGAATCTTCTGCATGGCAAGTCATGGTCTTCAACTGAACTCACCCACTGAGATTTGCCTCCTCATGACAAAAATTATTATCCAAATAATAATAAATTACCCCAAAATCCCACAGCCATTTGTCTTTGGAAGACAGAGATTAACTTTTGTCCAGCTCCAACTGCACACACTGTTCATTTAGAACACAAAATGTTCAGAACATTACCTCAAATGTCACCCCAGCAAGAGCAAAAGCTTTGAAGTCTCCAACTGTTCCTTCTACTGCAGTCAAAACAAAGCCTTCCTTCTGAGCAGTGACTGTGTACTCCAAGTCACTGTGGAGTGGCCCAACACTTCAAATAAAAGGAGAACAGAACTTATTTCAGAAAAACCACTTGGATATCACACACACATTGTCAAAAAACTACTGCATTTTAACTAAAGAATCCAAAGGTTCAAAACAAATCTGTTCATTACCTGTAGGTGCCTTTGGCATCAGTGAAAACTGTGATGAGTGCAGAAGTTGCTCCCTTCTCACTAATGACAATCTCAACACCTTCCAATTCAGGATGAATCTGCCCTTCCAGAAATAAGCCTGCTTTTCCATGAATCTCTATCAGCTTCCCAGGACAACTCTCTTGGTCATTGTGAAGGGGATTTAAGACAAAGAAAAAGGTCAAAAATACACTTGACACTGGTTTACAACAGTTTAACTACTTCCAAAGAGCTGGTGGCCTTTTATCCTAGAACAAGAGACCAATCCACACAATTTCATGGCCTCTCAACACATTTCATAACAACTGAACAGTACCAAAATGAGTAACTACATTTCAAAGCTATAAGCACAAAAACCTTATGGATTTCTGGAGTGGCTGGAGGTCTCAGTGAGCTCCATACACTGAAGCAATGGAGACAATGGCAATGTCACTCCTCCTAGCCAGACTACCTGAGCTTTCACATCTTTTGAGCTCAAAATAAGGTCAGCATATGTCATGTTTAATGACATTAAGCAAAATTTTATTTCCCTCCCTCAAATGCATTTAGAACATGCAAACAAGAGTCACATGAAAAGAGGCACTTAACATTTCCTAGTGATCTCAAACAAAATATGTTCAGTTAAGAACCTGACAAGATGGACACTGACCTAACAATCAGCATGAATAACTGATGATAACCCTAACAATTTTGAAATATTTTTTTGTGAATATTTTTATTACTGTAATCTAGTGAGGAAAAAAAACCACTTTAACAGAAACTTGAATTTGTTACCAAATTTAAAATAGTAACCTTGTTTTTCACAACTCTTTTTCTAGGCAATAGTACTATGAACAATTCTGAGAATCTGGTGTAGTACCCAGAAACCTGTCCTTCCTCTTGTGCCAGGTGGATTTTCAACACTTGGAAGAATATTCTGCTGATAAAAACTGTACTTGCATCCTCTATCAAATAACTTTCAAATTCCAGAATTAAACTGGCTCAAAGAAACAGCTGCAAGTGAAACTTCTCTAACATTACTTTTCAAGTTGTTCATATATTTATCTACATAGATACATTTCAACCATAGAAATCTAATCCTTTCAAACAATAAATTATTTATATTTACCTCCACTAACAACTGCTTCCACATAAGGTGGGTAGAAGAGCAGCTCTTTTGATGATGGTGTTACAGTAATTTTCTCTCCAGACCTGTAAAACACAAGATATAATTAGAACAAAATTGAATTAGCAGCTCTCATGTAGAACAGAGTGCAAAAATGCATCTAAACACTCCAAGAAAAAAGTATCAACAACAACCTAAACAAAATTCTTACTATGCAGTACTAAGTTTCCTTGTAGCTCAGTCAGCAAAGGCACCCAGCCTGGAATTGTATCACTATTGTTTGACAGAAACACCACACAATAGTACCAAGAACACACCATGTCCATTGGAGCCTGGCATTACCTTGCCCAGTAGGAAATTCATACAAGAATGGTCCTTGGAGCTTGGCCTTACCTTGCCCAGTATGAAAATTCATACAAGAATGGTCCCTGGAGCTCCTCCACCATCTCCTGCACTGGTGGCTTGGTTCCCTCCTCCTCCTGGCCCTTCCTCTCCCTCTCCTGCCGCCGGCTCTGGATCTCTGCCAGCTGCTGCTCCCGCCGCAGCTCCTGAACTGACTCCAGGGGCCCCAAAACCAGGGCAGGCTCACTGTCAATGGAGGACCTGAAAGCATGGAGAAAAAACAAAATCATCTCCTTCCATATGGAGAGATAAGAGTTTGTTGTATCTGTTAATTACTGCCCTTACACCACCACAGACAAGGCACAGGATATTTTTAAAACCCGTCCCTCTTTAACTACCCTGTTGATTCTGGTAAGGGCACAGAAATGGTAAATCTTTAGGCAAAAGGATCAGTTTTCAAGAGTACCTCTTACAAAGACCTGAACTAAAAGAGAAAGGCTGGAACATCAAACCTCAGAACAAGCTTAACTCAGAAAGGATGAGCTGTACAAAATAAATTTTAGAATTGCTAAGCTTGCTTTTTTTTTCAGAACTAGGAACGTTTGTCTCAGAACCTACCTCTCAGGAGCAGAGAATACAAGAAGAAAATAACTTCCATCACACATAAATATTTCCAAGAGCCAGCAGTGCCCAGAAAAAGCTCAAATAAATACTTCCAAGAGCCAGCAATTCCCAGGAAAAGCTCTGAGTTCTGGAGTAAAGCTTTATGAGAGAAATGACTTTTTCCTCCACTTTTTACAGCCCCACCATTTCTTTGTACTTACTTAATGGTAACAGTCACATCCATCAGTTTATCAGTTACAATCGTGCCAAGGACATGGTGGCGAACTGCAGTGAGAGTCAGGATACTGGGAGAGGACCTGCAAATCAAAGGAACAAAGCCATGAATTCATGGTCCCCTTCCTAAAAAAGCAAATCTTACTTAGCAGAGTCTGATTGAAATGCTTTATAAATGATGATACAGAAATAGCACAGCAAAGCTGTAGTGCTGGGATGGTCATCTATTGGAAAGGGAGCATTTCCCACCTCGAACCCCAAAGCAATTCCTTCCTTTGTGCCTTCTACTTCCTCTCAAGCTCAAGCTGATTTGATTGATTTCCTATGTCAAAATGTCATTAAACACATCACCAGAGCATAATCTATAAATAACTAATTAAACTTGCCTGACCAAGGAAGAACAGAAATGCTTATTTGTGATAAAGGGTGAACATTTATTCAGCTTGCAGAAAATGGGGTGAGCAGAATCAAATCACCAGAGGGACATGCAATAGTGCTAAGTGCCTCTTAGTAATCTTACCATCCTATCTTTTGCCTTTCAGCTCTCAGAAGTGACCAACAGTTTTCACTGAAATAATTCCTCTGTTACAAATCAAACCCAACACTAAACAGACAGAGAGTGGACAAAAATACCCATCTAAAGTTACTAAAGCATCTTCAAACCCCATCACTAGTTGATTTTTATTACTTTTAAGATAGAAAAGGCAAGAGAACACATGTGATACACCTTGCTAGAGCTTCCCTCTGCACAGCCTGCCTGCTGAAAGCAAGCAGGAGAAGGGAGCTCTGTGGAAAACCCCAGTGCAAGGTGAGAACAGCCACACACTCACGTGTCATAGGTGTAATACTCGTGTTCAAACTGGTGGCAGGAGCGTGGGGTCACCTCATACACACCTACCAACAGCAAGGCAAAGAATGAGCCACAAAAATTCAAGCTGGCTGAATTCTCAAGATCACATGAGAGCACAGATACAGAAATAACTACAAAACTTGACTATGTATCTGCTGCCTTTCACACAGACACCTTCTAATGAGCCTGACAAACAGAACCCATATGAATGAGATTATTTTAACATGATTTTCACTTATCAAAGATTAAATACTTCCATCACCAAGAAAAAAAAAGTAGTATTTTATTTCTGGAATCTAGATTTGGTGAAGGCCTAAATAGCAGAAGAAACGGAGAATTCTAAAAACTTTGGAACAGATAATTTATATACAGTTGTAATTAAAACAATGCCTTTCAAAAACCACAAACAATTTTGGTTTTTTAGTTCCCAGCAGTATTAGCTAACTGGTTATTTTTCATTTTTTAAACGAACATTTTAAAGCTGTTACCTGGCTTTGAAAGACAAAATCTATTAACTCCTTTGGACAGGTTATAAACACCAACATTCTCTGGTCCATTTCCATCCTGATAAAATTCCTGTGAAGCCAAAGCACAATTCACTATTAGCCACTACCAAACAACAAAACAAAAACAGCATTTGCCTGAAGATGCACCAATGCCATCTCTTTTGCAAAGGCTAACACAAGACCGTTTTACCAAACTTCAAAGACAAATCTCAAAGCACTGCAGACATCAATGTTCCCATGCTCTGTGACCTCCATACCCCGGAGAAAGCCTTGATTCCAAGCTCCTACCCACCTACACAAGGTCATTAAAAACATACAAGCACATGTGTTTCCCACATACCAGTGTGATTGCATGAGAAAGAGAACACCTCAGCATGTATCCAGTCTGCCTGAATTCTACTCCTGACACATCTTCCTCCAAGACTTCCAACTCCAAAGACTTGTTCTTCCAGCACCAGTCTTCATGTACAATGCTTACTAGAATATACACCACACAAAGCATATTAGTAACACAGAACTGGGTAAATAAGGGCAGGTGATACAAAACATTTGTTTCTCTACCTTCCCTGACAGTAATCTTCAAATATAAAGTAGATGACAATGCCTGCAGTAACAGAGCTGGCTCACAGCACTGCAGCATCACCAGGAACCCAACACATGTAGCAGGAAAGCTGTGCTATGAAAAGGAATAATGAAGCCTGGCCACCCTGGAAGGCTCCTCAGTGGGCACTACCACTGTGACAGGCAAAGCAGCCTAGCAGATATCACAACCTGAATTGTGATAAATACTTTTTATTTAATTTAACCTGGTGGAAAGATGTATAAAGAGCACAATCTATATACTTCTTATACACCTTTCCCTGGAAAATAATTTACTTTCCCAGGCCAAGGCAGGCTGGCCAAAATACACATTGTTATTAGGAGCAGCACTCTGGAAGCAGAACTAGAGTGTGTCTCTTGTTCTTAGGCTCATGATAAATGTTCCCCCCACGGACCCTAAAACTCAGGGGAGCAGCCTTTGGGCTGAACACCCAACATTAGGCAAACCCGATGCACTGCCGTAAGGCAATTTTCCAGACTCTCTCTGGGCACTCTGCAGAAGGCATGCACGCTAACAGAAGTGCCACAAACAGCAGCCTGCTCCTACCTTTGTACTTGCCCGGGAGCACGGCCTCGAAGGCGAAGGGCAGCGCGTCGCGGCTGCCGGCCAGCTGCAGGCTGCGCTTGTCCCCCTGGCGGCTGCCGGGCTGCAGCGCCACCACCAGCTCCCCGCAGGCGTCTGCAGGGAACACACTGTGAGCCTGCAGCCAAAACCCCGCCCCACACCCAGGGTACCGACACGAAATGCTTACTCCCTCCTCTGGAGCCCAGGGTGTACCCCTGCCCTCCTTGGGGGTCTCAAAACCCCCCTGGTCGGGGTCCCCAAAGAGCCCTTGAGTGAGACCCTGGTGTCTCAGGCACTGGATTTCAAACCCCTGGGGGAAATTACCAACACAGAGGGGATGGAAACAAGCCACCAAAATTAGTAAAGTGTAAATTAGGTTGTTGGAACGTAGATAAATAGACTTTTGGAATGTTTGTGATAAGGGACACGTGGCCAAGACGGAGAATTTGGGGTGTGGATACCTCTTCCTCCTTCTTCTCCTGTCATCCATGCTGGGTGACATGCTGGCACTTTAGATTGGATGGGGTCAGAGCTGGACTGTTTAACAAAGCTGTATTGTATTGGAAAATAATTGTAAATCCCTAGTAGGTAATTTAGACTATAAAAGATCAGTCCTGCCTCTCCAGGCAGATTCTGCCCTGGACGTCTGGCGAGCAGAGCTGTGAGCTGGGCAGAGCAATCCTGAGAGAAGGGAGAACAAACAGCCATGGAAACCTCTGAGAACAGCTCCGCTGCAGCCTCTCATGGGCAGGCAAGGAAAGAGCTGGGCTGCAAACCACCTGCATGTCCTGCAGAGGTGAGCTCAGGGCTGAGGAGACACCTCGGGCTGTGACACCCTCCCAGTGCATTTCTGCATTCTGCAGCTTTTGAGATTGTTAATAATATATTCTTTTATCTAATGGCAAGAAAAAACTGGAGATCAACATTAAATCCATGGGTTCACCTCACTCTGCAGAGACTTAAGAGCCAAGTAAATACCTGAGAGGGAGAACACAAAGTGCAGGGAGGATTCAGAGAGGAAAAGGGAATGTAAAAATGACAGAAATCAGGCTCCAATCATCATCTGCTAAAATCAGTGGGTAATCAAGGAAAATAGCAGGAAACAGGAACCTTAGACTACAATAAAGACAAAAAAACTTATGAAAGAGAACAGAGGTCAAAAGCTTCTGCCAACAGCTTGAGCATCTATGCTACAGTTTTCACTGCACATGCACTGCTTTTTTCCCTTTTTTTGGTAAACTTATTTTTCATCTCCAGTACTTCTCTGATTGATGTACAGTATCCCAAGCAGCAGTCAGGACCATCTGCTGAGGAAGGAAGACTGGCTTATCCCTAGCAGGTATTAAAAGTAGGTACATAACTTTACTCCAAATTTTGTTAAAGTACTTTACTAGGCCACAACATCTTCCAAGAAAAGCTTCTTTTTCCATATGCTGCAGGTTATATTTACTTATCTGCTGATGGGACTAACCACAGTAAGTGTCTTGATGTCATCAACACTCACACATGCAGGGCTGAAGTTCTCCATTCCACTTGCACAATGGACTTACCTAAACAAGAGATCTTCCCTGAGACAGATGCCAAAAACTGAGAGAAGGTCACATCCATCACTGGTCTGTCAGTAACAGTAACAGGGAACACTTTGGGTTTCAAAGCCAACCCTGCTCTGGTCTCAGCCTCTGGAATAATTACCTGTAAAGTACATGACATCAAGGCATCACCACCTTTCAGATACCAGTCCAACAACCCACTCAGTGCATTTATCAGAAATTAGAAAATGAAAATCTACTGAAAATCCCAGGCAAAGCAAAATCAGCCTCTCCAACATGCTTTCCAAAATTTCAAAATCATGCTAAAACACCATGACAGTCCTACAATGAAGAAATGAAAGCTCATTCTTACCTGAACATTGTAAGTACCCGATTTTGCCTTGAAACAAAATGCTCCATGAGGGTCAGTTTCTGTTGTAACCATCGATGCTTTGTCTTTGTCTTCAGGTACCATGGTTACCTTGTATTTACTGATCTGTTTGACTGTGTCAGGGAACCGAGTAATTGAGATGTGGCCACACACACTGAACCTATTAAATAAAAGCCATCATCAGAACAAATACCTTGATTTGACAAAGATCATAAAAAACCACTTGTTTTAGAACTTCTTTAAAAGGTTAACCTCACTATGTTGAGGTAATAACACCTGAATTGGAAAGGATTTCTCCTGAAAGAGAGATTTGCAAGCAACTTGCTCACTCTTCCCTGCCACCAACCCAATCACTTCAAGCCTTTTTCCTTTTTTTCCCTTCGTGCTAAGCAGGCCACGGATTTAGGACTTTCTCCCCTCAGCTTTTAAATAGTTTCAAATGTTTTGTGCCAAAAACCTCAAATATGATAGGTAATCCACTGGAACACAACTTGGTACACCTACACTTGTGAAAGCACAAGACAAGGTGACAAATTAGAAGCTGGTAAGTTTTGCTTATTGCCTTCAACAGTACAACATATTTAGTTACTGAATACCTTGTACCCCATCATGCAGCAGCACACAGGTTTTTTTCTAATTGGCTGGCTATCTCTGTAGGAGCTGATTGCTATTTGACTCAGTAAAATCCAAGCTTTACTTCTCCAGAACACTGCCACTATTTCCTCCTCTGAAGTCCTGGGCACAGAACCATGGCCCTTTCATCTTCCTCAGCTCACACTGTCATCTCCCACCACTGCACAGCCTTAGACTCACAGTCAAGGCATCAAACAAGAAAAAGACAATTCAGGTAATGCAACAATGACCTTGAGAGTGAGCAGTAAAATGCAGGTTTGGTACAACACTGCACCAGACACTGTGTGACTCCAGATATCCTCCTCCTGTGCAAAAGTGAAGTGGTAGAAAGCTTCTCTGTTGCTTTCTTGGTTCACACACCACTCTAAAATTCTTAATTTACCCATACCTTAGTGTCTTCAATTTGCAAGGGAGAGCTCATTAAGAGGATGCTCTAAACCTAAACTATTACTGAGCAAAATACTGTGCACAAAACATGCACTCAGGCTGCCCCATTCACCCTGAATTTCTTCAGCATTTTTTAGTTCCTGACAACACTGCACAAGTCTGGGCATGGCATGGGAAAGGATAACCCATTTTCACAGCCTCATCCACACATCAAATTGCTTTTTCATCCTGACACAAGCCCTTACCCTGTTGCAATGATGTTTGCCAGCTGAGGTGTATTTGGTGCAATCTTCACAGTAATAGTATCAAAAAACAGGTGTTCTTTCCTGGCATGAATTGTGTATGTGCCTGTTGTTATGTTCTCAAGTCGGAAAGAGCCATCAGCTTTTGTCTTCACTGCAAGAAATAACAAGAGTTAAGAACCAGAGCATGTGTTAACCTTATGTACCAACAGATCCAGAGGGCATGCACTGCTTTGGGCTATTTTAATAGTTGTATGGTTTTTTACTAGATGAACCTTCATTTCTGCATTTCAAAGTACAATCTGGCATATGGTTGAAAGCAATTAAGAAATTTTCAACTGCCAAACAAATGAACATTTAATGCTCTCATCTAAACCAGAAAATGGAAAATTTATCAACTGCATGGAATCCACTTTAATATTTCAAATAAATTGCAACAAAAGCAGTGTATTATCCTGAAGGGTTAATTCCACATCATACACTAGTCCTGTACTTGAGTTCAATAAAGGCTTCCCTGTAGCAAAAGAAGATCAAGAGCACTGCATACCTTTAATCTGATTGTTCAGGGTCACAGTGGCATCAGCAACTCCTTCTCCTTCAGGACCATTCAATACCCTGCCTTTGACAGAGAAACCCATCACATGGAAAACAGGCTGAAATGGGAAAAAATTAACATCAGTCATTACTCAGGAAATGCAAACACACACCCACAGCAATCAGTACCAACTGTTTTTTCTCCACAGACATAGAAAAGAAAACTTATTTACAGCTCTAGGAAAAAATGTACCAGGATAATCACAGTGAAAGTACAAACTGATCTCCAGACACACTGTTCCCCTAAGTACAAAACACACATTCTCAATTTATCTGCACTGGGTACAGCTCACAGGGCTGCAGTCACAGATCACATTGTCATTACACAAGGCACTCTGCAAACCAGAAAAACCTACAGGCCCTTCTGCAGAGATGTGACAATCTCAACAAGGAAATATAAGCAGCCTGGAAGATTGCTGCCTGTTTGCAACATGGACATGGAAGTGAACACAGCACACAGCTTTGCCCTGTTTTGTTTCTTCCTAGTAAAAGGAACCAAAGTATGAAACACAGCATGGTACTAGCAACTGTCTTCTACCTGCTGTGCATAAACTCCTTACAAAGAAGTTTTTCCACAATTCAGCTGCTTTCTGCTAAAATCAGTTAGGCTTCTATAGGGATGAGTGGCACAAATGATTATTCCCTCTGCAGGCCTTACCTCTATCTGTAAACTGTCATGCTCTACAAGGAAGTCCAATCTAGATGGAGCAACATCAAAGGTGATTCTCTCTCCCCTGTAGAATGGTATCTGAAAGAAGACACATGGCTTTGACTCCTAAGCTGTGATGACAGAATGGTTTTCCTCTACCATTTTCCATGTTCTTATCAGACACCTCTACCAAGGGTCAAATGAGCTGCAAACCTCCTGTAAAAAATTACTCCAAGGCATGAAGACACAAATATGGGCAACATTTCAAGCCTAATGGAAACCAGGAAATTATCAGAAAAGAAGTAGCACCCTAGTCAGAATACAGCTTACAGATAGGAGCCTGTATGATTGCTAAAGGATTAAAGGAATGAGAGAAGCCTGAATCCCATTTGTAGAGCACACAGACTCAGAATGCAGGACCATCACTCCAGGCAGTGCACAGAGAACATGTTCCCACACCATCCAGATGTAAGAAAGAGAATGGGAAAAAACAAAACAGCTTAAAGGAGAGCAGGTGGCAACAGCACACTGTGGTTTAGAAACCAAAAGTTAACAACCCACTGAATAGACAAGCAATGAATTCTAGTCACTTACCACAGTGTATTTCCCACTTGGCAGAGAAAGAAAGCTGAAAGATCCATCTTCTTTTGATACAACATTGCACAAATAGGATAAAGACTCATCTTTTGATTGGAATCCATCCACAGGAGAAATATTGCAGCCCAGAACATCCTGTAGTAATAAATGCAAGAATACAGAAAGCAATTGTGGGGGAGGGTGGATACAGGAGGGTTCAAAATATTCAACTGTGATTGAGTAATGGGAAGTATAAAACCATTGTAGAGGCAAAGTTTGATGACATGGCTTAAAATTCATGTATAGGTAAAACAGGAAAAAATAGCAAATCATCAACCTTATGGTAACAAACACAGAACACTGGGAAATTCAACATCCCCATTCAAAACTCCACCATGTGTCTTAACTAACTTCAGTTCTGTGGACAGGGCTAGCAGTGCAGAACAGAGCTCAGCTCTACACAACCAATTGTTTCACACTCATTTCTTAACACACTTATACAGTGACAACAGAAGCTGCTGAACTTTGTCTCCCCATCAAAAGGGCAAAGAGTAATTAAGATGTCATGCTGAAGACAAATTACAGCTACTGTACAGTGAATTATGAAATAATTCCATGAAGGTCATGTTGGATTACAAGGGCCTTGCTCGGGGAAAAAAAAGAAACCACATAAAAGAACCAAAAATACAGTCCAAGGGATTGCACAAGCCACTGAAGGACAGATAAGCATCAGGGCAATATGAATCTAGAAGCTATTTGGGTCTTATTTATAGCCATCCTCCTACTGAAAAGGAACTGATCAACCATTACCTCTTTAGAGACAGAAGAAGAGAAGAGGAGAAACATGACCCCTTTCATGGGTTCTCCATCACTCCTCACAGAGCCAGAGACGTTGTAGCCTGCAACAAGCAGGGGGCTGGCAGCATAAGCGTTGGAACTGCTCACCCGCACCACTGTCCTCGACTGAAACACAGAAACAAACTTCTCAGCAAAGGCAGGCATCAAGTCTCATCTGCAGCACATGAGAACAATCAGAGACTCAACATTCAACAGGAACAGGAGGCAGAGCAGCAGAACTCAAAGAGGGTCCCTAGGCTACTCAAAACACCAGGACACTAAAGCAAAGGTATTTTCTAAAACAGTATTTTTCCTGCTTCACTGATTTAGGAAATGGTCAGGATATCAGAGCTCCTCAAAAAACAAGCAGACAGAGGGAAGGATTTGAGCTACAATATTCTTGCAAAATGTGCAGGATCAGAAGATGGAAAGCAAAAGCTCATCTGCAGTCCTTCCCTGGCTGGCATCACTATCTCCAAACTGGTCTGTACCAGGCAGTTTCCTGACTACCTGAATTAGATGTAGAAAAACTCCAGTAACCCTGTCCACCCACAAAGGCCCTTTCCTCACACTAACTGATCCAGACAAGATCATCCTCTCCACACAGGCAAACCAGAACTTCTGTAGGTTCTAACCTCTTTCAACATCCAGGTAGGATGTGATGCAAAGATTTCATATTCACCAGGAAGCACTTTAAAGAAAGCAAATCTGCAAGACAAGAAAGGGATTATGACTCTTCAGAAACAACCACAAACACTTGTTCACAGAAAAACAATTCAGACTCTATTCATGCTAGAAAAAATATACTCTTACAGTCCCAGTCAGTATGGCAGAATTGAAAGGATCTTGTGCAAGTGAATGAATTTAAGTATGCATCACCCACACTCACTTTCCTCCAGGTTGTGTAATAGTTGCTTGTATGTTTATGTCACTGCCAGCATTTCTCAGTACAACCTGAACTCCAGCAGGACCTAATGTCTGACCTTTGCTGAGAACCTGTCAAAATAAAAAGAAACAGAAGTTCACATAAATGAAAATAATGTGCAGAGCTGAATCTGAATGTTTTTATGAAGGCTGAATTAGCATAAGGTAGAATAAATAAAGACAAAGGAGTCTAACCTTTCCATTCACAGAAAATCCTGTGAACACAAAGTTAATATCACCTCCCTTTGTGCAAATGTCATTAATGCCATCCACATGGATGTCTACACTGGTTGGTTCTGGAAGAGAAGAATGATGAAACAGCATGATAGTTAGTGAGAGAGCAACCACAAAGAAACTCTGCTTCAGCTTTTCACAACTGTCACAAAAATGTATTAATTCAAGCATGGCAAGTGTTGCTCTGGAAGGCTTTTTTCAGTAAAGTTAAAGCAGTCCCAAATCCTGATGCTGAAAATCCTCTTTCCCTCCTCCAGCTGTGGCCATTTTTTTCAAAAATCCACATTCCTTCAAATCAGTTCAAGGGTTACTTTGTCAGTGTCTACCACCCAGCTTTACTTTCCCCTGGTACAATAAGTACATTTCAGTTATTAAACCATGCAGTATGGTTTATAGGTTTGGAAAAATGCTCCATTCTCCCTGCCAGCTGCAAGTTAGAGATAAGTCCCACACTACAGATACAGAGTTCTATTGTAAGAAGACATACAAGCACTTACCAAAACTCCACCCTAGGGGAGGCTCAATTTTAAGAATGAAATCCCCCTAAAAATAAAAAGCAGTAACTGTTTCATTGATCTAAATTCAATTTAGCTAAAGGATAAGAAAGAAAGTCAGAACACAAGCATCATGCTGCAGAGAGGAACACAAGACTCAAGAGTACCATTCTCCACCATTCTCCTCAACTCCTGCTTATGACACCGTGCCCAAAGCAGCAGCCCTATCTACCCAGACAGGCTGGGATGCTGGGCTCACCTCCAGCCAGGAGCAGAAATTCAGTATCACCACGTTTATCCTGCTTCCAGCACAAACCTGGCTCACAGTCAAACAGCTCAGTGATAGAAAATGTTCCAATCATCTCCACTTGCCCCAACAGATGGGCTCTAAACCAGCCTCTGATATTTCCACTGGGTCACACTCCACCATTCTGCCTAAACACAGGGTAACAAAACTCCAATCCTTTTAAAAGCTCTGCTCCAAAAGAGTACTAATCAATACAGGGACTCTCTTTGTATCAGAGAACCACATGTGTTCTGCCACATACATTCTGAAGTTCATCTCTGGAAAGACTCAAAGGCCTAAGAATGAAATCACCAGGATCAGAAAGCATGCTACATTCTTAAATTGGGGAAGGGAAGGAATTATTCACTGGCTGGACTAGATGTCTAAAGGTGCCTTCCAACCCAAACAATTTTTGTTTCTACTTCTGAACCCTGAGTTAACTAGCTCCTTAAAAGAACAAAACACCTTGACCCCTGACTAAGTGTAGCTTGAATTTAATTCAATTTTAATGTAACCACCTTTCTAGTCTAAGTAGCATCACATTACTGATACATTCTGAGCCTCCTGGATCATTATTTCCTTAAAACGTTTTTATACCTGCAATTAACCATTCAGATTATTTTCAATTCAGACATACCAAAACACCTTCTCATATACATTTATTTCCATTTCTCTAGGTAAAAAATCTGAAAGCTTTATCTGTACTCTGCAGGAGCCTGTACTTTTTGTGCAGTATTTGTACAGCTAGAGCCCACAGCTGCTGGCAGGAATTCAGGCTCCCAATACACACGAGTGGAACACTGCAGCTACAGTCAGCTGGCTTTTCTTTTAATGATTAGCACTGGAAAATGAATTATAAAAAGGAACGGTTGAAACTTTGATCCAAACTAAACTCAAGAATGCCTGAATCAAATGTTTCAGGGGTGGGTGCTGCTCCGATTTAATCCGCGGGCAGAGGGAGGCGGAGGCACCGCTGCCTCCAGCAGGGGGGACAGCGCAGGTATGCGCGCCTTACCTTGTCATAGAGGGGAATCATGAAATACCCATTGTTCGGAGCACAGTCTGTCTGGTATTTCAGAGTACCATGTTTTGTATATAACTTAATCTAAAAGAAGCAAACAAAACAGACACAAAGATATTTTTTAAAAGGTGAGGAGCGCTGGAACCAGGCACTCTAACGCTGTCACAGAGGGGCAGCAGGACACGCTTTGTGGCAAGCGGGCTGCGAGTGCCAGGGCGAGAGGAGCCGCAGCTCCAGCGCCGGCCGCGACCGCGGCCCGCGGGCAGCGCTCGGCACAGCAGCCGGGGCAGCGGCGGGGGGCGGCGCCCACCTCGATCAGGGAGTAGTTGATCTCCACGTCGGACTTGACGAACCCACCGCAGCCCACGACGATGTCCTCGGAGCCCCGCGCCAGGGCGCAGCACAGCGCGCAGAGCAGCGCGGCCGCCGGCCGGGGCCGCATCGCCTCAGCACCGCCACCGCCCTCAGCCAGCGCCGCCAGAAGGGCCGCGCCACAGCGGCACCGCCACAGCGCCGCCTGCCGGCCCGGAGGGCTCCGGGCGCTGCCGGGGCCGCATCGCCTCCAGCGCCGCCACCGCCCGCAGCCAGCGCCGCTGGAACGGCCGCGCCACAGCCACAGCGCCGCCTGCCGGCCCGGAGGGCTCCGGGCGCTGCCGGCCCCGATCCCGGCCTCAGCGCCGCCACCGCCCGCAGCCAGCGCCGCCAGAAGGGCCGCGCCACAGCGGCACCGCCACAGCGCCGCCTGCCGGCCCGGAGGGCTCCGGGCGCTGCCGGGGCCGCATCGCCTCAGCGCCGCCACCGCCCTCAGCCAGCGCCGCCGGAAGGGCCGCGCCACAGCGGCACCGCCACAGCGCCGCCTGCCGGCCCGGAGGGCTCCGGGCGCTGCCGGGGCCGCATCGCCTCAGCGCCGCCGGAACGGCCGCGCCACAGCCACAGCGGCACCGCCACAGCGCCGCCTGCCGGCCCGGAGGACTCCGGGACACGGCCCGCTCCGGCCCCGATCTCGGCTGTCAGGAAAATTAATCCACAAACACCAGAGGTTTATTTCCACAAAGGAGACAGACGAGTCCTCTTTGCTTTATCCCAATAAAGGGAGAGGCCATGGGGCATTCCCCTGGGATCTCTCGAAGTTTTGGAGGACGCAGCCTCCTTTTATCCTAATTTCCCATCTGCTTTTCCCTCTCTCTTTCCCCATTGCTGAGGTACTTGAGAGGCACAGACTTCCCAAACACCTGATACCTGAGATTCCCCTCTAATGTACAACCCTTCCTTTTCATTTTTAATTCTTGTAGAATTCATAGTTTTTCCCCGTTGCTTCTTTCATCTTCCGATATCCAATTTCATTTATCACCAAACCTACAGTTTGTTTGTAAGGGCAAATATCTTTTCCCATTCATCAATCAGTGGAATCCCTCCCACTGTTTCTTTTATTTCTCGCTGCTGACCTTATCTCCCAGCAGATCTACAGCTTGTTTGTAAAGACAAATGCGACATTTCTCTCACGGCCCTGCCCGTCCCGGTGATGCTTCCAACCGGGATTATCCTTCCCTTCACCTTGGCATCCTTTGTAGGCGTAGCTGGTGTAAAATCACTTCGGTAAAAGGGGTTGTCGTCTTCAACCTGCATTTTCTCACCTTTTGTGAAGGTAACTAAGGTCAGATAACCTCTACAGAAGTTGCTAAAAAAATAAATTTGTATTTCAAGCATTGCGTAAAGTTATGTCAGTTGTATAAACATGCACCAGGTAGGTAGAGAATATGCCTTAGATGGGCGTGCTCATTTAAAGTTTTGGAGTTACTCCCTTGGCGTGCTGAATTTGTGGAAAGAACAAACAGCGTCTCCTTTCTAAAGCGCTCTGCGTGTCCGTGCTGAGCGCTCCTATCAGGCAGCCCCGGGCTCCGCCTCAGCGCGCTCTGCCGCTCAGGGCCGGACTTTGGACCGGGCCGGGCGGCGGCGGAGCTCTGCCAGCGGGGGAACGGCGGCGAGGGTGCCGGGCCGGGGCAGCGCCCATGGGTGCGGGCAGCGCGCTGTGCGGGCCCCGCCACGGGGTGAGTGAGCCACGGCGGCCGCGGCGCGGAGCGGTCCGAGCCCCGGGCCGCGGGCGGGATGCGGCGCTGAGGGCGGGCGGCGCCGAGGGAGGGCGGCATGAGGGAGGGTGACAACGAGGGAAGGAGACACTGAGGGAGGGTGACACTGAGGGAGGGTGGCGCCGAGGAGGGCGGCAGAGGGAGGGCGGCACCGAGGGAGGGCGGCACCGAGGGAGGGTGACAACGAGGGAAGGTGGCATGAGGGAGGGTGGCACCGAGGGAGGGTGGCACCGAGGGAGGGAGACACCGAGAGAGGGTGGCATGAGGGAGGGCGGTGCTGAGGGCGGGCGGCACCGAGGGAAAGTGACACCGAGGGAGGGTGGCACCGAGGGAGGGTGGCACCGAGGGAGGGTGGCATGAGGGAGGGCGGCACCGAGGGAGGGCGGCACCGAGGGAGGGTGACAACGAGGGAAGGTGGCATGAGGGAGGGTGGCACCGAGGGAGGGTGGCACCGAGGGAGGGAGACACCGAGAGAGGGTGGCATGAGGGAGGGCGGTGCTGAGGGCGGGCGGCACCGAGGGAAAGTGACACCGAGGGAGGGTGGCACCGAGGGAGGGTGGCACCGAGGGAGGGTGGCATGAGGGAGGGCGGCACCGAGGGAGGGTGACACCGAGGGAAGGCGGCACCGAGAGAGGGGGGCATTGAGGGAAGGTGACACTGAGGGAGGGTGACACAGGGAGGGTGGCATTGAGGGAAGGTGACACCGAGGGAGGGTGGCACCGAGGGCGGGCAGGCGGCACTGTTACCCCGAACGCCGAACAGACTGCGGTAAATGTGCAGTAAATATCCAGCCGCAGTAGATGTGATGAGCTGCGAGTGAGGACGCAGCCCGGACCCACGACGGAAATACCTTTCAAAGGGCTCCGTGAGTCGATCGCTCCGGACTCGTATAGATTTCCATCCCCAAGGTTGATAAATTGATAGTTTCCGTCACGGGATCCCTGCCCCCAGCCCTGCTCTGCATCGTCCCATTCACTTCTGCATCGTTTGTCTCAGGACTGGAACCAGACACGGCATGCAAACATCCCGGGACTGCCCTGGTGCTTCGAGAGCCCCATCATTGCCTGCATCCCTTGTGCCTATCTCTGGATCTCTTTTCCTTTCTACTACTGGTACCTTCGGCACAGAAACAAAGGCTACATCAGGATGTCCCTGCATCTTCAAAGCCAAAATGGTGAGGGTAGAGCAGAGGGTTTGGTCCTAAAATTACCTCAACTTTGATGCAGAGCTTAACTTTTCTAAATTATTAATTCTTTCCTGATGATCCACCTCAGTGGGTTTTTTTGACATTTGCTGGCTCAGGCCAGTATACATCAAGTAAAGTTTTGGGAAGATATGTCCATGTGCTTCCATTTGATTCCCAGACACTTCCCATAACATTCTGTGTCCCAAACCTCATCTTCCACCTCTCCAGTCTTACTGCCCAGGCAGCTTGGATCATTCAGTTTGGTGGATTGTCCCTGCATTTCAGTTCATTCCAGTGTGTTTTCTGTCTCTGCCCCAGGTCCTTGGATTCATCCTGCTAATACTGTGTTTTTCTGATGTCTTCTTCGTGGTGTGGGAGAAAAGCCAAGGAATCCCACGGGCTCCAGCATTCTTCATTAGCCCTGCTGTGCTGGGAACCACAGTGGTAATTCCTCTGTTGTTTGTCTGCACGTGGCCAAGCTTAGCCCTCCTGGGACAGAGCTTCTATTTCCCATGGCTCTCACTATCCCTGAGCACAGATTTGGCTGAGTGGGAGTAGAAGGCTGGGGATGCACTTTGTGCCTCTCTGCTGTGTGACACATCAGGGGTTGGAGTTGGGGCAGACCCTGTGGGCAGAGCACACCTGCCAGGAGCTGAGGTTTCAGTAGGATTTAGAAAGAGGTCTCACAACAATGAGACAGGATTTCTCTCATAACCACAGTATGTATTTAGTATTGTTTAGAATGAAATGTGATTTCTGTTCAATAAATAAGTGCCTATTCTTCCCCTTCTGTCGTTGCATCTCCATAGCCTAAATCCTTGTTGGCCCAGCTGTAATTGTATTACTTGCCTTCTCTGTAGACATTCTTGAGTGCAAAACTGCACATAAAGCTTTTCAGTGTTGGCCTCTTAGGAACCATACTGCAACTCTGAGCATCTTGAAATGTCTGGGCAAGAAGCTGATTTTTCTCTATTGTATTCATTAATTTGATAACGTTTGGCATTCTGTTACCAGGTATTTATTTGGACAAATTTGTACTTCCTCACAGGTCCTTGCTTTGTTCCTTACACAAGTAGAAAGAATGATGGGCATCAGGACTTCAGGGGTCCTACTGATTTACTGGCTGCTCTCATTTGTGGCTGCACTTGTGATGCTTAGTTCCAAAATTCAGCATGCCCTGGAAAAAGTAAGTGAGATCACATGTCTTTAATGTGCAGACTGCAAAGTCTCTAAACAACAGGGCTGGTTTTGTCTCATTGACTGCAAGGGGAGAATCAAATTCCTCTTTTAAAATATGTGCTGAGAAAAATGATTCATGGCACTTTATATTTGTGGTGGATGTTTATTTGCAGAGGTAGAACATGAGAAGCTCTTACCTCATTTTCACCACTATTCTGTTCCTTAGGGCTTCCTGGAAGACCATTTCCACCATGTTACAACCTACCTTTATACTGGCCTGGTGCTAGGACAACTTGTGTTATTCTGCTTAGTTGATCACCCTCCCTTCTTCTCTAAAGCTGACAACAATCCTGTAAGTATAAGGTAGCTTTTCCTAAAGCTTTGCTTCACTGCAGGATTTTAAATCTATGGGGATACACAGGCACATGAGTATCTGGGTGATGTAAGATGCTCTGTGCTTAAGAAAATAAATGTCTTTGGGTATGAAGAATTATATTCCTTTTTCTTCCATCTGAGGTGTTATGCAAAGTCAAATTCTCCCAAAATCTCCCAATCCCACTGAGCTTTCTCCACAATACACTTACTCAGGCTCAATGAATGGGGAGGGGGTAACTGATGGCTTTTCCTGGGGAAGCACACAAAGGAACTATATTCATCTGACACATGCCATTTTCTATCTGTAAGTATCACACATGTTTTCTCTCCCATCAGAATCAGTGTCCAGAAGCCAGCAGCTCTTTTCTTTCCAAAATCACATACTGGTGGTTCTCTGGGTAAGAAAACAGAAGATGTGGTTTTGCTACAATGTCAGAAAAAAGCAGCAGCATCAGAGATCAGAGAGGGTATAGATAGCAGCCAGTAGGAAATATCTCAGCCCCTGAGTTAGCTTATGGAGGGAAGATTTAAATTATTTCTTTAAATTATTTCTCTTGTGAGGTATTCTCACAAGTTCAGATTATAAAAATTTAATTTGCATTTCTCAAAATAGTTTAAAGTGCAAATTTGTGATTGTAGATAATTCTCTTCAGCCTCCCAACTACCCCTCCAGTGCCCATCCAATCCTGAAATAGGGCTCATCAAGCTCTAATCATCACTGTACACCAACCACAGTTCTCTGCCTGCCAGACCTTGCTGTAACAAATGCTGGGGAGGGGAAAACTGAAGAGCTCATAGGCCCAGTGTGCTGCTGAGCATTCAGAAGTAAAACAATTACATTCCTTAATGTCCTTAATGTGATCAGGTCTCATCTGCCTTTCATGGAGCCCAGAGAAAGTTAAACTGAACTTTCTTCTCCAAAACCCAAGACTCTCAGTATGGACTAGAAATTAGGGCTGACTTTCAAATCCCCATTGTGCTGACTGAAGATAACCTAGGGATTCACAGGAAAACTATTCCTGGACATTATTTATTGTTTATTGTGGGACAGGACAGTCCTGAGTAGTGTTGTGATATCACTGTCTGTGGTGCAGTGTCTTGTTGCCCTGTTCTGAAAGTGTCACACACAGCACAGATCCTGCTGTGCTCCCTGAGTGCTCTGTGTCCTCCAGGCTTCTCTGGAAAGGCTCTCAGCAGGCCTTGGGGGTGGATGACTTGTGGCCAGTGAGGAAACAGGACTCCTCTGAAGAAATTGTTGCCTGGGCAGAAAGAGAGTGGAAGAAGTGTCACAGCAGAAGCCAGCAGTGAGTATTTGATCATCATGGGCTCAGCTGGGCAGTTCTAGATGATCTAAACAAATACAGGTACTAGTGTGTGAGTCCCTTTGTAAGTGTTAAAATCTGCTGGAGAACATCCTTCCACTCCTGGAAGCACAGAACTACCTTTCTGTGAGAGGGGTCAGCTTTTGATGAGCTTTTATATTGGATATGGTATGAGACCTAGTGTGAGATATTTAGTGATTTTTTTGAAGGTACAAAATTCCCAAGCTTTCTCCAGTTGTAGGTAATTTTCTCATTGTTACTTCCTTCAGGAAAATGGAGTCTGCTACATTTAAAAAGAGTCAGAAAACTGAAACTGGCACAGCAGAAGCTGAAGAGACAGAGGCTCTACTGCAATCAAAGCACAGTCAGAGTGGGCCCTTACTGAGAATGTTTTGGAGCATGTTTGGAACTTACTTCCTTCTCAGCACTGTCTGCTTAGTTATCTGTGATGTCTTCTTGTTCTCCACCCCAAGGGTACTGAGGTATGTGCACATTTATAATGGATTTCTGTCACCTGTACAAGATTGCTGTGTGCATGACTCAGAGATGTGTATGGCAGCACCCACAGACACACAGCAAGGGCCTTTGGAAATTTTCTCTTGCTGATGAAAGGAGTTCAGGTGCCATTTGTGCTAAACCCTCTGTCAGGTCAGGAGGAAAAGACACAAAGGCACTGTGTGAAGCTGTGCACACTGTCTGCACTGCTGTGCTCAGCAGTGGGAAGGACAGGATGCACCAGCCCTTTGACAGCTTCACTAGAGCAGGAGTTATTTGATGGCTCTATGTATCATATCACTTACCACTTGCTGTAGTCTTGAGGCTCCATGTTCCTTGGCTAATAACACAGCTGTGCATCCTACACATCTTAAATAGCTTTGTGAGTTGATAAAGTGCTTTGTGGTTTCTGTTGGTACAACAGCAACCTGCATTACATTGTATTTTCATGGGCAAAATCCTTTCTCAGTCATTAAGATTAGGAGAAGTTCTGGAACTGTCAGTGACTCCCTTGGATTACAGCTACCACTTTGCATATTTCTGACAAATTCATGAAAATCAAGAGCCATCCTTAACACTGAAAATGAGGTTTACCCAGAGAGGATGCTGAGATCAGAGACTGAGTGGCTGGATTCAAAAATCAGGATAATGTATGTTCCAGTTCTTCTGCTATTTACTGATAAACCTCAGCCAGAGAGAATACAGAAAAATGATCAGTATTTCTGCCAGTTTATTTTTGTGTTTGTCTGATACTTCATCCTTTCTGTGTGGACTCAGCAACATTTTGCTCCTGTCTTGCAGGCTTTTCCTGAAGTTCATTGCAGATGAGGCAGCCCCAAGCTGGCTTGGCTATTTCTATGCCTTCAGCATGTTCCTGCTGGGCTGCCTGCAGACTCTGTTTGAGCAGCACTACATGTACAGGTGCCTTGTTCTGGGGCTGAGGCTGAGAACTGCACTGACAGGCCTGGTGTACAGGAAGGTGAGGCTGCAGCTTTTGTTAGCTTGGCCTTTTTCTAGCCCTACCTTAGCAGTAATGATGTACATTGTTCATGGCAATATCAGGGGAGATGTCATTAGAAACCTGGTTTAGGATGTAGCTGTGCTATATTCATCTCTTAGCAGTACATGGCAGTGCATTTTTCAGTGATTTTTTAAGAAGGAAAAACCAAAAAAAGGTTAAAGCAAAATTCAACATGAAGTTTCTTGTGCTGCAGATGATGGTTGGTAAAAGGAGTAAATGCTTCATCTCAAAGTGAAGTCACATGGCCCAGGTAGCAGCATGGCTTTAATACCTGGGATTCAATGTTTTTCTCCCTCTCTTTGTTCTCTTTGAGGAAAAGAATATTGTTTGACTTTTGGACCAAAGCTGTTGTTTGATAATGTCTTTTCTTTCTTCTCTGCCCTGTCTAGATCCTAGTTATGTCAAATGCCTCAAGGAAGGAGGCAACCACAGGTGAAATTGTTAATCTGGTATCTGTTGATGTGCAGAAGCTAATGGATCTGATTATCTATTTTAATGGGACCTGGCTGGCTCCCATTCGGATTATTATCTGCTTTGTCTTCTTGTGGCAGGTAAAATATGACACTATTTATCAATCCCTTTCCATTCTAAACACCAGAGGAAAAAGGAGGTTTCCAAATTCTACTTACTGGTTTGAATTACATGAAATTGCCATGTTTTTCTTAGGTCTGTAGCATGGTGCATTCACTTTTCTTTCTCAAAGATACTTTTTATTGATATAGAATCCTTGTCTGATCCTTTCAGTTCATCTTCTCCCCTGTGTATTCACATTCACTCCCTTTTAGGAGACTCTGAATATGGTTATTGTGAGCTGACTGATAAACTTCTGCTTCAAATTTTCCTGTCACCTCTCTTCACAACCAGAAGGTGGTGGCACAGTGGAGGCTGAAAGTCCAGTTCCAGCTCCTTGGCATAGTCCCAGAACATAATGGAGAATGGTCTGAAATAGCAACTTGACATAATCCTGAAGCCTGGTTACCACAAGATCAGCTTGAAGCAAAGTTAAATGCCATTCAGAAAGAGTACTGGATACTTAGAATTTCATAGGTATCAAGGAGTTTAGCAAGGAGAGAGCAAAACCTGAATTAGAAATAATGGAAGGTACTCTAAATTTTATCAAGGGATGGTATTTTCTCAGCAATCCAGAGCCCTATTGTTTAGTCCCTGGTTTTGGCCAGTGGAAGAATGAGCAGTATAGAGACAGGTGATTCACAGGAGCTTTCCAGAGGCCTTTGGGGCCTCTCTTTACTACCCAGCATGGATTGTGCCTTGTGCCTGGCAAGATGCTGTGACTGAAAAGTCATCATCCCTTTTCCAATGATGTTGACAAGTTGAATGTGGTTGGAGCATAACTGCACTTTGTTTGCTGGTGTTCTCAGACTGTTTGTGCAGACAGTACCTGTCACTCTGTGTGTCCACCAGCACTCTCCTCTCCAGCCACCCCTAGGGGATGTAACTAACCATGAGAAACGAGTGTTGATAGAAAATTGTTATGAACCTTGGGATCCAAGAGCTGTCCCAAGATAATGGCACAGGATAAAGCCACCATTTCATCATGCAGACACGCTGGGTTATTTATGCTGCAGGAATACTTTGTTGAGGGTTTGGGTTTGTTTTTTAAGGAAAAGCTGGTGTTGTTGGGGTCACTTACTCAGGGCAGCCACAAGATGTCCCTCTGAACGCATCCAGGGACAGCCAGGGAGCCGGGAATGGCTGGGAGTGGCTGGGCATGGCTGGGATTGCCAGCGCGCCTCTGGCTCGCCTCCAGCACCGACCCAGCTCCTAACAAGGGAGCAAATGGATCCAGCACAGCCTGGTGGCAGGAGTTACCCTGCCTGGAGAGTTAACAGTGCCTGCTTAGGAACACAGCTCCCGGGAAAGGCACGGGCAAGGTCAGGGGAAAGGCTCTGCACAAGTTCACATGAGAGGGAAGAGAAGCAAGTGAACAAAAACCAGTCTTTCCTAGTCATCACCAGGAGTTCCTTCTCTTTTCTTTTCTCTCCTGGCAGCTTCTAGGGCCATCTGCTTTGACTGCAATCGCTGTATTTCTGCTTCTTTTGCCTCTGAATTTTGTGATCACCAAGAAGAGGAGTCAGTTTCAGGTACATTTTGCTTCCTAAAAACAAAGTGGTTTACTAAGTTATGTGATTACTTATATTTATTATTCATGCTTACCATGACTGCCTGAAGTAACATAGGAGGATTTGAAGCCTGCAAAGTTTCTTGAAATTTAGAGTAAGCTCTTCCATGTTCAGCCTTTTACTATGTTTGCCCTACTTTCTGTTGTTTTTATGTACTGCCAATAAAAGTAAAGCTCTGAAGATGAAAAGTAAAATACTTCCCAGCCTGGAAGATTCATAAGCAAAACAGTATACACAGCTCAACTGCAGGGAAATTTATTCAGGACTTGGAGGCAGGAATAAGGTATTTTCTTCAGAATAATTGCCTTATTAAATGTTCAACCTATTAAATGATAAAACTCAAACATTTATTACAGGAAACCCAGATGAAACATAAGGATGAGAGGGCCAAACTCACCAATGCCATTCTCAGCAATATTAAAGCAATCAAACTCTATGGCTGGGAGAAAACCTTCATGGAGAAGGTGCATGAGATCCGAAAGCAAGAACTCCAGGCCTTAAAAAGATCTCAGATTCTCTTCTCAGCATCCCTAGTTTCTTTCCATTCATCAACTTTCCTGGTGAGTGGATCACCTTCCTGCATAAAACATGTGCTGTTACTTGCCTTTTTCTTTGTACTCCTGCCTGGACAGATTTTTCCCATGGACAGGTAAAGATCATATCTGCCTGGGGGAGCTGGAAGTCACAGGAGTTGCTGTGGCTGCTGCACCAAAACCTCCTTACAGCAGAAGATCCAATGATCAAACTTGGTTCTGCTGCCAACACACCAGACCTGTGCCTATGGTTCCTGCAGGGCAGGCACCTAGAGGTGATGGCCTGCATTTAACCAAATGGGTCCCAGAGTCTTGAAGGGCCTGTCACCCTTGAACCATTGTGAAGCAAGTGATTTAGATTTCTTTTGTTCCCTTCCAGATCACATTGGTCATGTTTGCTGTCTATACCCTGGTGGACAACACACACGTGCTGGATGCTGAGAAGGCCTTTGTGTCCTTAACACTGATCAACATCCTCAACACTGCCCACTCCTTCCTGCCCTTCTCCATCAATGCTGCTGTCCAGGTTAACTGCAGTTCCTTGGGCCATAGGGCTTCTTTCCATATCCCCATTAACAAGTCAAGGCAGGGATTTCTTAGGGCTCTGCACACCAGCTCTTTAATTGCCACTGTGAAACAGTGAAGTGCAAGGGCTTGCAGCTTGTGGCACTGCTTTTCAAAAAGGGTTCCTTTATATTGACAAAATAGTCAACAAGAATTACTCCTAAGTCTTTTGTAGTTCAGCACAAGCACCATTAGATCTCAGAGGGGCTTCCAGTTCTGTTTCTACTCACAGAAGTCAGAATAAGTGGAGCAAAATCTCCACAGGGGAGATGTTGCTAGTCCAAGCCAGAGAGAAAAGCAATACATTGCTCAGTAAGAAATTAGGAAATCCATTTCCCTTTACACTCCAAGACTGTCACAAATTTTCATGTACAGAAGCAATCACTGGAAAGATTGCAGGAGGAATTGGATGGAAAAGTACCAGTTTCACTGAACCAGAAGCACAGGGAAGGATCTGCAGGTTTTTCTAAGCTAGGCAGAAATACAGGCAGGTAACATAAGGAAGAGCTGCCCTTGGCCATCTAAGCCTGCATCATCTGCACATAGCATTAGTCAACATTCTGAGTGGGTCTTCAAGCTTCCCTTTGGGTTTTTGCTCCCTTTCTACTCTAAATCTTATTTTCTTCTCTGTGCTGCTTCATTCCAGGCCAGAGTTTCCTTAAACCGCTTAGCAGCTTTTCTGAATCTGGAAGAACTGAATCCTGAGAGCTCGAGCAAAACCACTTCTGCCCGTGGTGAGCTTTTGTGTTTGCACTTTGATCTTCTAAGAGGAGCAGTTTCCATTGTTCAGCTTCTACTCAGAGTGTCAACCATACTCAAGAGAAAAAATATTTGCCCCTTACTGTCACTTTATTTCTCTGGCCTCATTATTTCTAACAATGAAATCTAATCTGGTCATTTACCCCTTCTCTTCATAATAAAGGTTGATTTTAAATACACACTGAAACATGAAATCACATAAATTGGGACATTTCTGTAGCTATCTTTGCATTTACAAGTGGTCTGTCTTTCTTCATGTTTTAGTACAGGCAAGTATCACCATAAGAAATGGAACTTTTTGCTGGAGCAAAGAAACTTCTCCTTGTCTTAGAAGGTACAGACTTACCCTTAGTCATCTCTCAGTACTGTAGGTCGGGGCAGATGCTGGATAAACTAATTCCTCAGGGCCTAAGTGAAACCAGGGCAGAATATCCAGAGGCTTCTAAATTTGTTTCATCTTCAGTATTGAATTCTGAAAATTATAGAATCAGATAAAACATAATTTTGCTATTATATTGAGGGGCACATAAATGGGAAGGTGCCTGTATCTGGATGTTGCTTTAGTACATGAGACTGTTTTCTTTTTAAACTTTTCTTGTCCAAATATGAAATTACAGTGATTCAAAGCAGAAAAAGTAGAATAGATGGAATAAAGATATTATATATGACATCACTACATGCTGATTTCAAAAGGCATTGTTATTTTAGAAAAGAAAAGCTTTGAAAAGTTCTGATGCTCAGGAATGTTCTACATCCAGTGCTTTGGGCTAGGCTATCTCCAGAGTGAGGATCTGGGTATAAACTGAGATGGGAATGTGGATGAAGACTCTCTGGTTGGAGGTGTCTGAAGGGATGAAATTAGTGGATTTACTTGATACATACACAACAACAGCAAGAGTTTTGATCATTATGACAGTGATTTTCTTTTCAGAAAGTGCATGTAAAACGTGGTAAGAGGCTGCTCTTTCCCCACAGCATCGACCTCAGCGTGGCCCAGGGCTCTCTGCTGGCCGTGGTGGGCCAGGTGGGTGCTGGCAAGTCCTCCCTGCTGGCAGCGCTGCTGGGCGAGCTGCAGGCCACCGAGGGCTGTGCCACCCTGCAGGTGAATTGTCCCCCAGACTGGCTGCTAATTAGGCTGTTTGCAGGAGCTGGAAAGTGTTAACACATCAGGTACCTGAGGAAAACCCACTTACTGCTGAATTGGAACACAGGCTGCATGTATCAGCCCACATTTAATTATATGCAGGTGCTGCAGACCTCTCAGATGAGCCTGAACTTTGGGAGTAGGAGCTGGAATAGTACTTCAGAGTTCTGTTTCCCTCCTGACAGTGAGCTGAAGTGTCATCCTGGTAAACTGCATCCTGCACTTGCACCTCTGTTTACTCCCCTGTAAGGCAGTAAGAATGCAGACTCCTATTTTGCAAAGCCTCCTGAGAACTGTCAGTAACAATGAGCATTCCACATTTCCACAACTGAGAGAGCTTTTCTTCCAAGATGGGTTCCCACAGTGTCAAGTTGAGCTCATGGAAAGGTTTGCTAACATTTTTCCACTTTTATAGGGCACTGCAGCTTATGTCCCCCAGGAAGCTTGGGTTCTGAATGCTTCAGTGGAAGATAACATTCTGTTTGGGAAAGAGATGGATGAAGCATGGTTCAATAGAGTGACAGAGGCTTGTGCACTGCACCCTGATTTGGAGACCTTCCCTGCAGGGCAGAAGAGTGAAATAGGAGAAAAGGTACTGCCTTGGGTTTATGTTTTGGCCAACTTTTGCCTGAGTAGCTACAACCTCAGGTGTCCTAGCTTAAAACATCTATCCCTGAGTAAGTACAGCTTTGGGAGCTGTGGTGAAAACACAAAAAAACTGAACTCACAAGAGGTAAGTGCTCAGGAATTTCTGGGAAGTTGGGCCATGGTTTAATTTAATTTAAGCCAGTCATTCTTGGGTGCTCCTTTGCAGGAGACAGGAGTTGTTCAAGAGACTCTGCCTCTGCAAGAGCCCTGTTTGTAAGGAGGGAGGGAGATACACTGATTTAAAAACAAGGGAGTCATAAAGCCTCAGTGCAAAAGAGAGTCAGCAGTTGGGAAATAGGCTGTAGCTTTGGAATAAACAGGGTCAGTCTTTTCCAGGGAATCAATCTGTCTGGAGGGCAGAGGCAGAGGGTGAGCCTTGCTCGGGCTGTGTACCAGAAGGCTTCAGTTTACCTGCTGGATGATCCCCTGGCAGCTGTGGATGCCCACGTTGGGCAGCACATCTTTGAACATGTTCTTGGACCCAATGGTTTGCTGAAAGACAAGGTGGGCTATGAACCTGAACTGCAAATAATTGCACAATGTCTCTAATTAGCAGAGCCCCCAGAATGTTGCCTGATCTCTTCCAAATTCTATCACCAAGATGTCTGATCCTTTTTTATCTGATCCATGATCAGTCTGATCCTGATTACTTTTGGATAGTTCAGTAGCACCTTTACAGTTCACCCAAATGTTCTTAAACACTTCTCCTCCCTTCTTTTCACATTGGTTATGTTTTGTTTTTCCTTGGATTCCTCTGCTGTCAAGCAATCTAGATAATAAACATGGTTACATGAGAAGGGATGTTAGGGCAGCTCTATTGGATTCATGCTATAAATTGCCTAGAAATAGATAATTCAGTTTCCCATTATAGAGGGAAAACAGGAAGCAGGCAATTTCTTTCATTAGAAAGTCCAATTAAAAAGACATATCTGATTGTAAATACCTTTCTCTCCATGAGGACTGGTTGCAAATATCAGAATATAATTATTGCATTGAAACAGAATGGCTGGCTAAGAAGAATGTATCAGACTTAAGGTGTACTCAAAGGGTCTGATTGTATATTAGAAATGCAGAATATTCCAATTTATCTAGGGAAAAATTACTTCTCTTTTGTCCTTTCTTCCAATTATCTGTGCAAATATGTTCAGAAATGTAAATAAAAGGAAATTCCCTTCAATTCCATTCAGGCTGATGAATTTTTGAGACCTAAATTTGATCCTGAAATACTGAAGTGCTGACAGGAGAACAATTGCTAACTGTTCCCTCTTTACTAAGCAGACTCGTGTGCTGGTGACTCACACAATTAACATTTTGCCTCAAGTGGACAACATTGTTTTTCTGGTGGATGGAATGATCTCAGAAACTGGTTCCTACCAAGAACTTCTAGAGAAAAATGGGGCCTTTGCAGAATTTCTTCACTCACACGTTACTGCAGAGGAGAAGCCATGTGCTGGTTTTCCAGGTAACGCAGATGGCTTGGAATCATTCTTCCTAGGTCTGTCAGTCAGTTGTTCCCTTCATATCATATCTGTTTTATTATGGGCATTTAAAGCAGAGATCCAATCACAGTAAGGTGTTGTTCTGTGTGGGGAAAAATATTCCTGTCAAATCAGCTGACTCATGACCTCAAAATTGGTTCTTGACTCCATAGGAGTAGACAATAATCATGCAGTAAAGTATTACCCACTATATGTGCTAATCTTCAAGCCTCACCTTGATATTTCTACCTTTAGAAACAATTTTTAAATGAGTCTTTCCTCCATATTACCTGTCTTTCAAAAGGCTATATAGAGAAAAAAAAAAAGGATTCTAAAGCATTTAGAAAAAAATACATTATTTCACAGCAATGGGAGACACCAAAGGCACTATCACCACTGGAAATGGTCCATCTCAGGAGAAACCCCTCAGGTAAGCCTAAAGCAGTCTGAGACACTGAAGAATTTACTCCAGAAGCCCATACAAGCCTACATGGAAGCTCTTACTGAGTATGATACAGGTTTGAGATTGATCTGTAAATTAATAACAAGAGCAAACAAGCAAAACTCAAGAATAGGTAAAAACCTGCTCCTGAATGTGGGAGTTGACTGACATTTCTTCTGCATTTCACAAGGAGGCAGAACAGAGCTCAGTTACAGGCTCCTTGCTCCACCTGGTTGTGATCACTTCCCTGGGGGGCTGTAAGGTCAGACTCACCCCAACCAGCCTCAGACACTGGATGCTTTAAGCCTCTGCTGCTCAGTGGTTTGGCAGAGCCCAGCCCCTGTGACAATCATGGACAATGCCTGGGTCACTCTGGAGGAGCCTGGAAACTGCAGCCCTCAAAATAAGCATGGATTTAGGGGTGGATTGAAAGAATTGAAAGGATTTTTGTTTTCTCCATGAAGTGGTGAGTCAGTAAAATCTGCTGTGAGAAAGGAGACCATTCCTGTGAGTCAAGACTGTACCAGTGCTGCAGCCACCAGTGGAGGATTAACCAAGGCAGAGAGAACTCAGCACAGGAGGGTAAGCACAGCACCTTCCTGCAGAGGCAAGGACACATTCCATGGGATAACACACCCGTGGCAGGCAGTCAGCTCCCTGCCTCAGCTACACCAGAGCCAGCTGAGCTGTGACTGACACAAGGACATGTTTTACTGAGAAAGAATGAGAGCAGTAAGTCAGAAACCCCAAAAGAGGCAGCTTTTCCTTTAGGGAAGGCCAGCACCAGCCAGGCTGGGATCTCCTCACCTCTGCTGATCAGCAGGCCCCCACACAAGCAGCCAGTGTGAGCATGACAGTCATCTCTCCAGCAACACAGGAAAACCACTGCCTGACATAAAGCAAGCCTTACATGCATTCCAGAATTAACATGAGCCTATTGCATAACATTCAGCAGTTGATAATAATCAGTCATTAATGATTTCTTTAAGTGTGCCTTCATTATTCATCCATGAGGAAAACAAAACAAGAATCAACATGGTTGCTATGGCTGTGGCATATAACAGAAATGCCATAATAAATCATTCCTTGCCTCAGAGCTGCTTTTTTTTTTTTTTGCTAACAAGTTCTCCTCTTTTTTCCCCATGTTCCTGTCTCCAGGTCGGTGCTGGGGTGTATGGAGCCTACCTGCAGGCAGCAGGCCCAGCCCTGTGTGTGTACATCATCCTGTCCTTCACGTGCCAGCAGGCCCTGGCCTTCTCCCGGGGCTACTGGCTCAGCCTCTGGGCAGCTGACCCTGTGCTCAACGGGACACAGCAGCACACACAGCTCAGAGTGGCAGTCTTTGCTGCATTAGGAGTGCTTCAAGGTTTGCTTCAGCTGCTCACTTAATTCTTCTCTATTCCCACCTCCCTTTCCCAGATCCAGGATGTTTTCTCAGAATATAAACAAGTGCATACCCTTGGGCTTTCAGCTTCCTGGGCTTTTGGCCCCAACCCTGAAGGTTTTTCTTTATCTCTTTTTATCCTTCCAGCATAAATTAATTATATCAAAGTGCAAGTTTTTCAAATCATATCAAAGTGCAAGGCTCTTCCCCATGCTGAATGAAATCTTGGCTTAGGTCATGCAAAAGAGAAGAGAAACTTGTAAACTTTTACCTTTCTTTATATTTTTCTTTTAAAATGGCCACGATTCTTTTGGTCACTCTATTTAAAAAGAAAAATATCACTGAGAAATTCAAAGTAATCCAAGTCAAGCTTCTTTTGTGATGAATGAATAATTTGTCCTGCATGTTGAAGTTCCTGAATCCATGCCCCCCATCAAACTGGCTTAGAAGGTCTTTGGTCATTCTGTACCTACCCTACAGAAAGGGCAGCTTACCTTGCAACTCTGAGGCTTGGTTTAATTCCTGCTGAAGAGAGGTTTCATTCCTGTTGCACCTTCCTGAATGCAGTGATGCAGCATTCACAGGGCTCAGTGGAAATCAGTCTTGCAAAGGAGAACTCCAGGGTGGGCTTGTTCAGACCTAGTAATAATGATTTCTTTTCTCCTCCAGCCCTTGGCAGGTTTGCCTGCACAGCAGCAGTGCTGCTGGGGGGTGTGTTAGCCTCACACCAGCTCTTCCTGCAGCTGCTGAGCAGTGTCATGAGGTCCCCAATGCTCTTCTTTGAGCAAACCCCCCTTGGACACCTGCTGAACCACTTCTCCAGAGACATGGATGCTGTGGATTCTGTCATCCCTGACAAGCTCAAGTCTGTTCTGGGATTCTTGTTCAACTTACTGGAGATCTACCTGGTGATTGTGGTGGCTACACCATGGGCAGCAGTGGCCATAGTGCCCTTGACTGTTCTTTATGCAGCATTCCAGGTAGGGAGCTCACAGGTGCAGGAGAGGCTGCAGCAGCACAGCTCTGTCCCTGCAGAAAGCCTCCTTCCATTCCTTAGCAGAGAAGGCATGCAGAAATTAGTTTCATCATCTCATGTTGCATCTGAGCAAGACTAATGTCAGTCCCTTTCCCACATCACCTCAGCCTTCCAAAGGACCCAAGAGACCTCACAAAGAGACTTGTGCATTTTTGATGTCTAAAGCAAATCCTACCTAGGGCTATATTCCTCACGTCCTTTAGTGTAAATCACATGAATACCAAAGGCATTTTTCCTTTCCTGCAGAATTCCTACACTACTTTTTAATACATCCATGTCAGCCAGCCAAGACTGAGCATTAGGAGAGGGCAACTGTATCTCTGTTCTCCATCGAGCAGGGCTCAGCTGCAGGAGAAATGAGTGTAGAGCCTCTGTGGGTTCACAGCACCCAGGCTGCTTTGCCCCAGCCACAGGGTTATTCCTGATAAAGACAGGACATAACAGAGGTAGGAACACTGCCTCATCTTTTAGGGGCATCTCCTACATGCACACAAGGTTTTGTGACTCGGGGATAGAATGTATTACAGCACTTCCCAGATTTCCTGTGGAGGACCCCACAGAGGCACGAGCCTTCTAATGACTCTCCCTTCATTCCCCCTGTACCAGCACTTCTATGTCACCACCTCCTGCCAGCTGAGGCACATGGAGGCTGCCAGCAGGTCACCCATCTATTCCCACATCTCAGAAACTTTCCAGGGCAGCAGTGTGATCCGTGCCCACAAAGACCAGCAGAGGTTCATTTCAAAGAGCAATTTCCTCGTGGATGAGAACCAGCGAATTTGCTTCCCTGGAGCTGTTGCTGACAGGTACAAATCTGCCCAGCAGCTCCACTA
Source organism: Luscinia megarhynchos (assembly GCA_034336665.1). Classification (NCBI taxonomy): domain Eukaryota; kingdom Metazoa; phylum Chordata; class Aves; order Passeriformes; family Muscicapidae; genus Luscinia; species Luscinia megarhynchos. The sequence continues at coordinate 730,247 of CM067577.1, read as the reverse complement.
GTGTTCTGTAAAGTAATCATGTGTTGGGAGAAAGGGAGAGGGCACCCAGCAACAGCTCTGTCCCCTCCTCCTGCAGGTGGCTTGCTACAAACCTGGAGTTCCTGGGCAATGGCATCGTGCTGTTTGCAGCCCTGTTTGCAGCCATGAGCAGGACACAGCTCAGCCCAGGAACTGCTGGCTTCTCCATCTCCTATGCTCTCCAGGTAACCCAGTGTGGAAATAATACCATGCTTGCCTTTACCAAAAGCAACTGCATCTTAATTTCTATTATGAGCTATTTTTGTGCCTTTCTAGGTGCCTTTTTCCTACCAAACCCTGCTGTTACTGCTGAAATCCAGAGCACATGGCCCCTTAGGGAATGAACCTCATTAACACATGTATGGGCCATCTTCTTCCTCCTGCACCTGAATATAAGTCATAGCAAGCCCTGGGCAGCTGAAGCAAGGTCTTCAGTCCCTGTCTTACCTGCTCACAGACTAGCTGCACAAGAGCCTAAAAAATAGCTACACCATGTTTTAGCACCCAAGTCAATAGCACTTCATTCTCTATAAACATGTTGAAATGGCTAGGGCAGGACCTGGCTTTCACTTTAGCATTTTAAGGTTTTCTGGTGTCATCTAATTTCTGATATAATTAGCTGATGAGGAGCTCTTTAGAAATAAACAGCAAGACAAAGGTAACTCCTGAGCACAGCTCAGGGCTGATTTTACCTGCCCTAAAGCTTCTTCTCCAATGTGGCAGATAACTGGTGTTCTGAACTGGATGGTTCGCTCCTGGACAGAAGTAGAGAACAACATTGTTTCTGTGGAGAGAGTGAGAGAGTACCTGAGCACTCCTAAGGAGGTAGCTGATCCACTGCTGACCTTACTAGAAGGGGCTGAGCATCTCTGCAAACTCAATTAGTAACTCTTCTGTTCCCCTGGTTTTCCCCTTCTGAAAGGCCAGTCATGTTTCCTTTAAAGAACTGCAGCATTTGAGTTTTACCCAACTGACTAGATTTGTTTTATAACCTCTGATCATTATTTCCTTCAGACGTTTATGCACTGGATTGCCATTAAAATAGCTTCACTTGTTAACACTCATGGAATGAGACATTTCCTGCCCATATTTGGAGTATTTATTATGTGACTTCAGATGCATCTCTCTGATGACTAATGGCTCCTAGATAGCCTTCTAGCTGCTAAAGTCTCCAGTGCAGTAATTTTTGTTCTGTAATCATTAAAATTATATTTCCATATGCTGCCCTGAGAGAGGAGGCTTTCACAGCCCTGTTTATAGAGGCATATAAATTTTTGTTATTGAACTGCTCAGTGTCAGAACTCTGACATGCAAGCAAACATTCATCCCCATTTTCAGTACAGAAAATCTGACTGGCACCTTCAGATAAAGTAAAAAGCCAACATCTGCAGTATAAAAGTTAGAGGCCTTTGCCTGGTTTGGAAACAGCAAAGAGATTGGGGGGCAGTTGGCACAGATGAACTTCCCATTCCAGTATTGCACTTGATTGGGTAATTCAAACCAGCCTCCAGCTCTGCTGTTTGCTTCCATCTCTCCAGGCACCTGGGACTCTGAAGAACAAACTTCAAGGGCAAGTTTGGCCCACTGAGGGAAGGATTGAATTCAGAAACTACAGCCTGTGCTACAGGCCAGGTTTGGAGTTAGCACTGAGGGGAGTCACTGTGAGCATCAACGGGCATGAGAAGGTAAGAAGCACTCCCTGAGCAGTGTGAGCAGTGCTGGGCACTGAGCAGAGCCCGGGCACAGCCCTGCCTGCACCAGCCACAGCAGAGCAGGAGCCTGCCTCCCACCCTGCACACCTTGTCCAGCTTGTTACAGCACAGGAATCCCATTTTTCAGTCTGGTTCTAAATGAAGGCCCTGTTTGAACTGTTAAGTCTTGTAATTATTCTTCCCAAAGGCTTTTGTGATTCCTTTTCATACAAAATAATTATAAACTATAAATGCTTCCATTTAAGAAAGTAGTGCCAGACTGTGTGAATCACAAACAACCCTAAGGATGTGGTCTGTGCAAAGCTGTCTCATCAAAAGGCCAAGAGCAGCTACATAACATGTTTGTCCAGCTGTGAGAAAACAATCAACATCAAAACCAAAGTCCTTCCCTTGCACTTTGCAGATTGGCATTACTGGCAGAACAGGAGCTGGGAAATCCAGCCTTGCAGTGGGGCTGCTGAGATTGGTGGAGGCTGCAGAAGGAGCCATCCTAATTGATGGACAGGATATTGCCCAGCTAGGCCTCCATGACCTCAGAACCAAGATCACTGTCGTTCCCCAGGTATGAAACCCATTTCCAAAATCCTTGAGCAGGGTCTTGGACCCCTGGGAAGGGTTTATAAAGATCCTGTGAAAGAAGGGACATTCAGCAATTTCCAAGTTGGAAATAACCTCTATACCTTGTTTATCTGCCATTCAACATGTTCTCACCCAGCAGGCAGGACCCAGAGCTCATTTTTACAATTAATTTCAGGAGTTGTTTGTACTGTCTCTGTGCTCAGGATCCAGTTTTGTTTTCTGGCTCCCTAAGAATGAATCTCGACCCATTAAACCAATACACTGATGCAGACATCTGGACAGCTTTGGAACTTCGCTCAGCTCAAGAACTTTGTTGCAGATTTGCCAGAGCAGCTGGAATATAAGTGCACTGACCAAGGGGAAAACCTAAGGTACCTTTATCTGCAGAAAGACAGTGGCAGGGCAGTGCCAGCCCCTGGCCTAGGAGAACTGGTTCTCCTGGTTGGATGAGGAGATCAATTCCTTAAAAAAAAAAAAAAATTAATTAATGATGTCCATACTGCAAACTGCTGCATTGCTATCCTGTTCAGCAGTATGAAATCAAACCATAAGACACTCAGGAAGACCTTTCAGACTTAGTCATGGTGCTGGTTTGCATTTGTGCAGTAGTTAAAACCCTGCCATTTGTTCCAAGTGCAGCTCCTCTGGGTGCCACAGCAATACCTTCCCCTCCCTTCCTTAGGCTGTTCGTGTTGTTACCTACCTGCAGTGCCACCAGCCTCAATCACCCCTTCAGAGAAAGAGAACAATCACCTTTCCATTATAGATTTCAAATGAATCATCTGTTCTGACCTCAAGGAAAAGTGACTCCTGGCCTCAGTTTACCATCTCTCTTCCTACTTGCAGCACTGGCCAGAAACAGCTGCTTTGCCTTGCCAGAGCACTCCTGAGAAAAGCCAAGATCCTCATTCTGGACGAGGCCACAGCAGCCGTGGATGTGGACACTGATGTGCAGCTGCAGGCCGTGCTGCGGGCCCAGCTCCGGGGCAGCACCGTGCTGAGCATCGCGCACCGGCTGGGCAGCGTCCTGGGCTGCGACAGGTACGGCACTCCTGCCACTGCCACGTGCTGAGTGCACTTCTGCCCTCTTCCTGCTGAAACCTCCCGGCTTTGCTGTGCAGTTTGCAGCATCTCTCACACAGCAGGGCACCAACAGGTTAACCAGAGATCCTTACTCCCACACAATGCCTTCCTGCTGTGCCACAGCCCTCCCCCCACTGACAGCAAAACCATGACTGCAGCTCCTTTCATCACCTGAGAGCTGTGAAACTGAAATACCCAGTACTCTGTTCACGAATCTCACTCCACTCTCAGCTGCCAAAAACCTCTCCTCCCAAACTCAGCACTTGAACAGTCACTCTTCAGGAACCCTTTCTATCCCAGCACTGTTTCCCAGCAGAAAAGCTGCTGGAAAGCTTGGCTGAATAACCATCAAGTACTGAAACTTACTTTAAAACTAGGTAGAAATTACTGTGTTTATTATAGGTGCTGGTGTATCCCCAAACTTACACTTCTTTTAATGTTCACAGGATTTTAGTCTTGGAAAATGGCCGGGTAGCAGAATTTGATACTCCAGAACACTTAATAGCTCAGAAGGGACTATTCTACAGACTGATGGAAGAATCAGGCCTTGCATGACTCACTCATGGAGCATCCCAAAGCAGAACCACCACAATCAGGAGTAATTGACCTCATAATTGAGTATTGAATTCAATGTAAAATGCCTGACATTCAACCAAAGCTTGTTTGAGCCAGAACTGCAGTGAGTAGATGGAAAGGGGTAACTTGGGATACACATTATTTCCACAGGAAACTCAGCAATTCCACTTTCATTATGTTTCCAGATACCAAAACCTCATTTGACTGCTGAAAACGAGACAGTCAGGACTTAAATATTTTTCTTGTATAAAAGCAAACAAGCCAAAAGAGAAAGACCATAGCATTCCCAATTTATCCTGGAAGTGTAGCCCAAATATCCATCATACTTCAAGATTACACAAATTATTTTTAAAAGCCAGAAAGATTTTATGGACAGCAAGAAAGAATTTAACGGGTAGCAAGGCAACTTGGCTGTTTGCAGTTGATCCTAAGCTCCAGGCAGAACAAATGTGGTTTTTTGTCATTATCTTTGTCAGTATCTGGGGATTGCTCACCCCAGCACTGTTCTTACACAGCTGTGGATCCAAGGCAGCAGCTGGAGCTCATCATCCAAAGTGCACAAACACTGGGAGGAGGGAAGAAGAGGCAGGATGCCACTTAGCAGGAGAGCAGAGGCTGCTGCTGTGGCAGGGTCAGACCCACTCCCTCCCTGTGCAGGAGCAGAGGCAGCTCCAGCAGGGGCCCTGCAGTCAGGGCAGGAGCCCGGCTGGGAGTGGCAGCAGAGCATCCAGCACCACCCAGGGCTTGGAGCATTCCCACTGCCAGGTGCCAGCTGCTCACAGCAGGGCAGGTCCAAACACTGGCACCAACATGTCCAGACTGCATCTGGCCACCAGGAGTCTGATCTCTCTGATCCTGCAGCACACGAGGAAAGCAGCAGCATCTCACCTGTTGACCTGATGGTTCACTCCTGGTTTTCTTCTGAGTGCAAGTTGACTCTTGCATGTGCCCCCTGGTGTTGCAGAGTTTCTGGCATGGTCTCCTGTCAGATGTTGCTTTAACAAACCAAAACAGAAACAAAAGCTTCCTGGGCTTCCCACAGTGTCTGCAGCCAGAGCTGTCCCCAGGTCAGTCCTCAGGAATCACAGGATGATAATGTGACAGTCCAACACACACAGAGATACTTCTCTTTACTATGACTTTTGTAAAAGCATCCCACTTTCTAGAGAGCTGAAATAAAAATAAAGTATTTCAATGGGTCTCTTCAGTAAATAAAGCAAATATAACACAGAAAGGGGCAATAGGGAGGGGGTGGGAGAGTTCCAGCTGCAAGAATCAACCCAGACTGGCAAAAGCCAGCAGTTCATTCTCCAACAGCTGCTCAAGTCAGGAACAGTTCACAGTTTCTGCTGGGCAAGTGCCTGCTGGTGCTCAGGTACCAGGAAAGAGTTATTTTCCTTCTACGTTTCTTCAACTCTCATACTTGAGGGCACCAAAACAGGAAGACAAAACAATTCCAAACCCAGACACAAGTTTTGAGCACTCCAAGAAGTTTATCAATGGATCTGAAAACCAGGAACATTTAGAAATACTGAGAACAAAGTTAGGTATTTGTCCTGTTTAACTGAGGCCAAAGAGGAACAGAATTGCCTGTGTTGCTGGGTAAGTCAGAAACAGACATCTTTTAGCATTCCATAATCTCCAATATAAACATCTTTAAATGCTCCTTTTCTGTTCCTAAGTTGGCAACAGAGAGGGAAGGCAGCAGGAGACAATCAAAACATACTTTCCCACTGCTAACCTCTGAAAGGGCACAGTTTTGCTGTCAGCTAACCCAAAAGCAACCCTAAAGAGCAACAAAAATACCATCAGCTTTCATAACTCAAGTTGTGCTGCAAAGGCAAAAGAAAAGCAATTCTCAAAACTAAATATGAAAAACCCATCATGTTTCAGATGTGCTGGAGTCCCCAGGGATATGTTCAAGTACTGTGATGAATCTGGAACTCAAGTCTCACAGAAGTATCTGGAAGTTGGTTAAAGCAAAACATATAAAGGAGTTAACACTTGGAGATCCCATGTAGGAGAGAAATGCTTCCTTAAAATCCTTGTCCCATGATTCCAAGTTTAAGGCAATACTGCAACTAAAGCCAGAAAACAAAATCAAAGCTGCCATGCATTGATTGACACCACATCAGGCCATCCATGTGCTGTGCAGGTGGCACTCCCAGTGCCCCAGATGGTCACAGACCCACAGAGTGTCAGTGAGCCAAGGCACAGCTGCTCCTGTGTCAGAGGGATCTCCGTGTGGCTCAGGACTGGGAACACTGGCACAAGTAGCTCTGTTCACACATGGGAATTAGGGGTTTGCAGGTCTCCTAAAAAATCTGGGTTTGGGCAGAATCAGCTCTCCAGATGTGACAGAGCTCCCATGTTGCAGTAAATAATGCCAGCCAAGATGTATCAGTGTGCACTGAAATCAGATCCAGCAAATTCAATGTACAGCAGCTCCTCTCCCTGCTCCTCCCAGGGCTCTCCTGGGATGGGTGAAGGGGGATCACAAACTGTTCCTGGGGGTGACTGCTCCCCAGCAGGAAAGGTGTCAGTGGTATTCCCAGTTCCTCTCCTGGGTCTCTGCTGGGAGCTCCATCTCCAGCTGCATGTCCAACAGCAGCCACAGCCTCCCCCACAGACCCTGCATCCCACCCTTCTGTCCATCAGTGCTGCACAGTGCTTGGGGATTTGAAACTGAACTCAGAGCTCATGCCCAGCCTCCCCAGCCAGCCTCTGCTCCCAGTCCCACAGAGGAAATGCACACCAAGCTCAGGAGGTGTGGCAGACACAGGCCATGGACCCTCCTGGGGGTCACAGCTCTGAGACTCCTGCTCTGCTGATCCATCAGCTCAGCAAACCTCAAACCATCCAGCACAGTTACCTGCACTCCTGGCTTCTGACCCACCACCCCAACAACCCCAGACACCAGGCCACAATGATGAGTCTAAGCAGAACCAAGAATTTCTACTTTCAAGGCAAAAAGCTGAACTGACAAAGCAAACCCTTTGTCAAACCCAAGGCAAGAAATAACACATTTTCTTTCAAACAATTTTTTACTGCAAGTTCTTTGCAAATATTTGCATTGTCATTACAAAAAATACCAAAGAAATTTTCATTCTATTCAATTTCAGAGAGTCATAATTTACAAAAAAATAAATAGCTTTATCTAAGGACAACAATTGTCTAGTATTAAGGTCAGCAATATCAATCACAGAAGTCCACATTCTCAGTGCTGAGTATCTGGATCCATCTGACTTAGTTTGCTTTCTTCCAGCATTTTCCTTTAAAATAAGACTAATCAGAACATTTAAAAGTAACTTTTTTCTTACCACAAAAAGATGAAAGTTCAACATGGATCTTGAAAACCAGACTCCACTGCCATTTTAATTGTTAGACCCTTCTGACACACAACTTTAAAAACACTAATTATTCTTATTAAACAACTGCAACAGAACATTTTCCCACAAAATTTAAGAGTCAACAGCAGCAGCATGAAGGGCATGTTTCTTTGATATAAGGCTAATGGTCCTTGATGTGGCAGAGCTGCTCTAAAGCACAGAAGTGCCAAAGCCAAGGTGTGACAGTCACTGTCACCCTGAGGCTGCAGCTCAGCCCTCCCTGCTCAGCCTCCCCACAGTGGCAGCAGCACCCAGCTGGAACTCCTGAGCGAGCTGGGTGTAGAGCAGGGCTGCACACAGCACACACAGCTGCTGCATGTTTGCTTCTGGAATGATTGTCACTCTGGACATGCTGAAATACTGCCTGGAAGCTGACTGTGCTTTTTCACATCAGCACTACTGACTGACAGTGAACTTGCTGCTCTAACACATGCTGTAAACACATGAAACCTTTAGGACAATGCATAAAGCATTAACCATGTACAGTAAATGCCATCATGAGAAAGTCTGGCACACATTTTATTTCACAAGAAGAAAAATCTTTGGACTATAGTACTATATGCCACAAAATGTTCCAAGTGCATCCCACAATAGATGGCTCATGAAATGAGGAATCCACAAACAAGCAAATAATTAGCATTTGCAAAAATGTTTTAAACAAAAAAAAAAAAAAAAAAAAAAAAAAAAAAAAAAAAAAAAACCAAAAGGGGGAGGGAACTTCAGAACATAAGAGCAGATGAGAAGAAAAAGCTTTTCTGAATTTCTCTGATGAATCACTCTGCCGTACATTTGAGTGTATAATGGCAGATTTCAGGCAAAAACAGGAGTCTCTGAAGTGTCTTGCACAGTGTATGAGCTTCTCCTAAAGGTGGCTAAAATCAATACTAAGGAGAAATAAAAAATAAGAAAAAAATTGCATCTTTATGTTGCTTCCATTGCCATGCTCTGGTTAACTTCACTGTGTCTGGAACTCAGAGGGATGGTTCAGGTTCAGTCCAGCTCAGGGGAAGTTAATTTTCTGCAAATGCATCACCTCCCTCTTCCCACAGTAAACAGCCAAGTTCAAATGCTACACCAAGCCTGAATCTTTGGCCATGCTATAGAAAATGCCTTTTTCCTGAAGCAGTTGCTCTGGGGTACCACACTCCACCACTTCTCCTCTCTCCAGGACTAAAACTCTGTAAAACAAGATGAAAAAAAAAGCAAAAACAAAGTCACAAGAAGATCCAGAAGGCAGTGCCCATGGATATATGTGTACAGGCTTTATTTGCAAGTGAAGACAGTGCTGACTGTGAGCAGGCTGAGGTTCCCTGTCCTGCCCACCTCTCTGCAGATGGTCTGTGTGGTGCACTGGTCATGCAGCACATGGCTCCCCATCCCCTCCTGCAGACTGTGCTCTGAGCCAGCAGGAGGGACTGGCAGCACTCCTTGTCAAGGTGTGTGAGGGTCTGCAGGAGCTGGGATAACCTTCCCTCAACACCCCCCACACCAGCTGCTCTCACACAGCTTCTGTGACAAAGCAGAAACGTGCAGCTGGCACAAGTCAGTGGCCAGCTCCCTGCTAAAACACTGCTCAGCCCCCCAGGGATGCAAGGCCCTGCAGAGGCCACCCAGCCCCTGCAGGGGTTGTCCTGGTGGCACCACTGCCACAGCTGAGCTGGTGCTCCCCTGCTGGCAGCACTCCTCTCTGACCTGAGCACAAACACAGGGTACAAAGGTACACTGAAATCCTCCCACTGCCACTCTGCCTCCTGTGAGAAAAGGGACAAGAGAGCCTGAAACTGAAATGTGAGACAACAACTTGTTCCTCAACCACACCTCAGCAAGGCAGCCAAGCATGAGGGAGGCTGTATGAACTATAACCAGAAGGATGGAAAGTGAAGCACCAAATCAACCTCAGAGGGCAGGATCTGCCCCCCTGCACTCCCTGTGCTGTCTGTGCCCAAGCAAGGGCAGGACCCAGAGCAGACTCTGCCCTTGCCCCTCTCCAGGCAGGAGCAGCACAGCAGCAGTGACAGAGGGACAGGGCAGCTCCCAGGCACAACACAACACCCTGCCCTCACAGCAGGGATTCAGCAGCTCTGTGCAGAGGCAGCTAAAAACAAACCAGCAAACATCCAGCTAACACAAAGATTCCCATTTGAGTGGGGCACAGGGCAGGTCACAGTCAGCAGGGTAAAAGCAGGATCACTTACCTGGTGTAGTCCATGATTGTGTTCAGCCTATGTGCTATAGTTAGCACAGTACATCCTTCAAACTGAGACTTTATAGTTGACTGTATGAGCTTATCTGTCTCAAGATCAACAGCAGCTGTGGCTTCATCCAGAACCAGGATTTTGGACTTCCTGAGCAGAGCTCGTGCCAGGCACACCAGCTGGCGCTGTCCCACACTGCAGAGGGGAGGGAGGGTGGGGAGAAAAGTGGAACAACTTTAGAGCATTTCTTAGTAGCCATTTTGAAACCTGGCAATTCCTGGCAATTCAGGCATGTCTTACTATTCCCCTGCACAACACCCAACAGCATCTGAAACTACATCCCCTCAAATGAGGTCCTGGCAATGTGGTAAGAGAATACAAGTGGTTTCAGCATAACTGCATCAGGCTGATTCACTGAACTGGTGCAGTGCTGAGGGCTGGCCTGTGAATGGTTTCTACAAACAATAAAAACTCTGATAAAGTGTGCAAACAGCAAGTGAACAGCTTCCTTAGAATAACTGCTGCTGCTTAAATGCCTTCCAAGGCTGCCCAAGCTGACAAACCTCCCAGCATTCAAAGTATTTCTCCAATTATTTGAGATTCCCAAACTCAAGAGCTGAAAACATGTGGAATCAAACCTAGCTGGTTGATTGCCTGGTCACACATCAAGAATTCTCACACAGGGCTGGGGCAGCAGAACTTTCACAAGCACACTCATGGTGCAGCTCAGCACACACTTTCTTTGACCTACCTGAGGTTCTCACCACCCTCAGCACACTCATGATTCAGTTTATCAGGAAGGGATGATACAAAGTTCTTCAGGTGAGCCAATTCCAAAGACCTCCAAATGTCTTCATCAGAGTGTTGGTCAAAAGGATCAAGATTCATCCTCAGAGAGCCAGAGAACAATATTGGATCCTGTCATGGGGAGGGACAACTGACAATGGGCACAGAACAGGGCAAGTGCTCCAAAAATATCTGTTAGATAGCAAAAGGAAACAACATGCACAGATGCAGTGGCAAGCAAGCTAATACACAGAATTTAGGAGTGAAGGCTCATTTTTTTTCCAATAAAAAGTTATTCTCCCTCACTCTTATTCCTTGCTCCTCTTGGGGGGCCTGACCTCTTCCCTTTGCAGATTCTTGCAGTCCCAACCTTTCCATTAGTCAGTACTTCATGAATTCAGGAAAAAACCCAACAAAACAAACAAAAAACCAAAACACCCAAACCCCAGCCAGCTTGCTTTCTACTGGACCTCTAGGCTAAAAAAGAAGCTCTCCCTGCTCAACCTTCTGTCAGCAGGGACTATAAGGTCAAATTTTCACTTCTTGGGGAGTTAACCATCTGTAAATATTTCAAAACTCTTCAGCTGCAGTATTACTCTTTTTTTCCTCAGACAGGAAGAAATACTGCTTTGGAAATACTGATGCAAAACAAACAAAAGGAGAAACAGTGAAGTGTCCCTCCCTGCAGGATATCTAAAAGAGATGGTGCAGAAAACCTTTTACAGTGAGATCACTTGTTTTTGCCAGTGTGCTGCAATGGTAATTCAAAACATCACATTTTATAGTCTTACTTTGAATCAGAACAGGCAATAAAGGCTACACAGTAAGAACTGAAACACTTGGGACTAAATCCAATGCTCATGAAGCTGTATTCCCAAACCTTCAGCACTGTCAAACCCACAGCTCTGGGCTGGACTGGGGTGGTCATGCCCAGGTTCCTGTGCAGGAACAGCACTGATGGCACACCCTGCCCAGCTCACAAAGGGATCCCAAGCAGCTGCTCAGCTGCTCAGCCCTGCCCACTCAGGCTGAGCTGTCTGTGCCCTGTGAGTGACCAGCTCCTGAATCCAGAGGCCAAGGTTCTGCTTCCACAACAGGGCTCAGCCACAGCCAAGTTCCTACTTGTTACCTGGCACAGGTGAATTGAAACCAGCCTAGGGAGAAAAGCCAGCTGAAATGAGTGAATTGCAGAGCACATCAGAGGAGGAATAACAATTTTCTCCTCAGTACTTTATGGAAAGAGCACTGGAGTGCAAAGAGCAGAGGAATTCTGGCAGTGGCAGGATTTGGCACCTACCTGAGGGATGATGGTGATCTTGAACCTCAAGTCATGGAGCCCAATCTTTGCAATATTAATCCCATCAATAATAATTTCACCTTCAGCTGCTTCATTAATCCGAAACAAACCCAGAGTGAGTGAGGATTTTCCAGCTCCTGTTCTTCCAACTATTCCAATCTGTTGGGAAGAAATACAAGAACAACTTACTCTGGGAAAGAGTTAAAGCACTTCCAAGCATTTCCACCTGAAACCAACATTGTCATAATTAATCCACACACCAAAAGCATTCAGTTTCACACTGTATGTTTTACTTCCCAGTTAGACTGAAGTCTTGATCAATTCTCAAATATAAAAAATTGCTGCTTTAGTTGGCTGATACATCTCTTGCCATCTGCCCATTGTAACCATCTGAGGTGGCATTCTGCCCATATTTGTAGGTAGAAAGTGTGCACTCAGGAGAAAATAAATGCCCAGTTGGCTACCACAAATCAGGAAGCTGGACAGCTGGTCTGCCACAGCTACCCTTTTATGCTGCTATGCAAGATCACTCTATTAACAGACACCAGAGTCCACTCAGGACAGGGGTGGGAATGTGTGAGTGCATGGGCAAGGAAGCAGGAGGAGAAACACACAGACCAGCTGGGCCAGATCCAGAGAACCTGCTCTGAAGTCCCATTTTTCCCTGCAGTCTCACCTTGCAACTTCTGCCTCACTAGATCAGGCTCCCCTCCTCCACTCTAGGCTGTTTTCCTGAGATTATAATTAACTTAATCTCTCTGCAACCTACTTCTCTTTGCTTATGGCAAACAAATTAGCAGAATTCCCTGGGAAGGGGAGACAAGACAGGACAAACCCCAGCTCCCAATGAAACCAGGCCAAATGATACTTGGCAGAAGTGTCTCTATCCATGATGCAGAGCCCACAGCAGCTGCAGCTGCAGCAGGGCTGACCCCAGCAGCGTTTCTAGCTCTGAGGAGCCCCAGACCCAGAGCAGGGGTAACCCCTGCCCTGCCGAGCTGCAGAGCTGCGAGCCCGGCTCCGGGCTGAGCCATTACCTTCTCCCCGCCCCGGATGGTGACGTTGATGTCCCGCAGCACCAGCTCCGCGTCCCGGCGGTAGCGCAGCCCGAAGCCCCGGAACTCCACCCGCCCCTCCTGCGGCCAGCTGCTGGGGGGGGCTGTCTGCTCGATGCTCCACTCGGCCTGCAACAGCCAGCAAGCACCTCCATCAGCCCTGCTCCCAGCACAGGCGCACGGGACTCACTGCACTTCAGAAAAATCCCCTTTCGGGGTAATTTGCAAAAGGAGCTGCGATGAGAAGAGAGTTGTCTCAAGACAGGTGAGATGGTGTCAGGAGCCAAGGGCTTGGCCATCTCAAGTGCCACTTGCTGGATGAACTTTCCTCTTGCCAGTGGCAGAACCATGCAGGCAGCAAACACAGCCCAGCACGGCAAGGAAACCTCTGGGGCAGCCACACGTGCAGCTAGAGACTAAAACATTAAAAAGTGGTAAAAATCTGCTGCCTCAGCCTCCCACAGAGGTGAGAAAGGGAAGAACACACCCCACTGCATTCACTGCCACTGCCAATAAAAAGGCTTTTACATGTATAAATACTGGTCTGCTACTAGAACTTAAGAAAAAATCCTAGGAAGGGTCTTCATAATGTTTGGATGCAAAAGTAGTGACCCAAGTAAGGTTCAAGTGACAGGCAAGGCAAAGAAAAGACCCAGAGAACTCTGTAACCATAAAGGGAACAACTGCACATTAAATGAGTTCTGTGATTTCAATCAAAACAAAAAAAAAAAAAAAAAGAAAAAGAAAAGCTTTTTATTCCCCATGCTGAGTGCAAAAAGAGAAACAAATAAAACCATGATGTTTAAAGTCTTAGGAAACCAAAACATTTGTGCTGCCCTACTGCTTAGCCTTGAACCTAGCAGTAGGAACTTCTCAGAACTCAGAGCACATTTCCTAAACAGCACTGTGTAAACACCAGTGGATAACCACAAAAAGCACCAACAGGAACTTCCCACTGAGCCCCTCCCTGGCAGGCACTGAGCCCTGAGCTTGTCCCACCCTCCAGCCCACCCAGGGGCAGCTGAGACCCAGGGCAGGGCTGGCTGCCACAGGGGGTGGGCAGCTCCGTGTACCTCCTTCTCCATTTCAGAGTATTCTTTGACTCTCTCAACAGCAACAATGTTGGTTTCCAGCTCGGAGGACATTCGGACCAGCCAGTTCAAGTATGCTGTGATCTGCAAGGAGAGAGGAGTCAGAGAGCAGCTCACACCAACAGATCACCTGCAATAAATGAAAACATGGAACAAGCAAAGCAATTTCATGGAATGCATCAACACAGGCAAGATCTTGGCTAATCAGTGCTGGACAGGAGGAAAGCCTAAATGGGATGAGACACCTTGGCCACATCCCCTCCCTCACACAGGGAAAGCACAGGAGAACTGCCCAGCATCCTCTCAGATGCTACTGGTAGTTATTATTTTCCGTGGTCCTTGTATGTGTTTTTGTGGGGTTTGGGTTGTTGGACGGTTGTAGGACAGACTTAGGAGCTTAATATGTTTTGTTTTTTAGGTTAGTATTTTGTTATAGGGCGTGGGTATAGGAGAGAGCTTAGAGAGAGAGGTTAGAGCAAGAGAGAGATAAGAGGCAAGAAGCAAGACAGCGATTTTCTACTTACAACACAATAAGTATTTTTTGCTGATGAATATTACAATTTCCAATAACCAATCTAATACAATATACTAATTTCCTAATATTTGCATGCAACCTATAGGAATCACTAAATTACCATGTTTTATGGCTTTCTTATTTGTAACCCTTATTTCCAGACCTTTCCTGCCAGGCTTGGGGCAGGATGTCTGTTGGTTCTTTGTGGCATTTGGCATCATCTAAACAAAGGAAGAGCCCTCAAACCTTCACATGACTATTTTCAGTGTCTATGTCAAATCTGGTAACATCTCTATTTTATTTATTGTTTGCAGAACTACTTGCTAGGCACTCACAAGATTTTGCTATTCCCTCCCCAGCACTTTTGCCATCCAGAGGCTTTCAGAGGGCAGTTACCTGCAGAGAGTAGGACACGGAGAGCCCGACGAGCCCCGCGCTGAGCTTGGTGCGCGCCGCGACGGCGAAGAGCGCCGCGAACAGCACGATGCAGTTCCCCACGAACTCCAGGCGCACGGCCAGCCACCTGCAGGCACAGACAGCCCGTGTCACCCACACAGACACCCCGTGTCACCCACACAGACACCCCGGGTCACCCACACAGACACCCCGTGTCACCCACACAGACAGAGACACCCGTGTCACCCCACACGAACCCCTGGGTCACCCTCTGCAGGCACAGACACCGCCTGTGTCACCCACCCTGAACACCCGTGTCACCCACACAGACACCCGTGTCACCCACACAGACACCCCGTGTCACCCACACAGACACCCGGGTCACCCACACAGACACCCGTGTCACCCACACAGACAGAGACACCCCGTGTCACCCACACGAACCCCCTGGGTCACCCTCTGCAGGCACAGACACCGCCTGTGTCACCCACACAGACACCCCGTGTCACCCACACAGACACCCTGTGTCACCCACACAGACACCCCGTGTCACCCACACAGACACCCCGTGTCACCCCCTGCAGGCACAGACACCCCCTGTGTCACCCACACAGACCCCCTGTGTCACCCCCCTGCAGGCACAGACACCTCCAGTGTCACCCACCTGCAGGCACAGACACCTCCTGTGTCACCCACACAGACACAGACACCCCGTGTCACCCCCTGCAGGCACAGACACCCCTGTGTCACCCACACAGACCCCCTGTGTCACCCCCTGCAGGGCACAGACACCTCCAGTGTCACCCACCTGCAGGCACAGACACCTCCTGTGTCACCCACACAGACACAGACACCCCGTGTCACCCCCTGCAGGCACAGACACCCCGTGTCACCCACACAGACCCCCTGGGTCACCCTCTGCAGGCACAGACACCTCCTGTGTCACCCCCTGCAGGCACAGACACCCCTGGGTCACCCACACAGACACCCCGTGTCACCCACACAGACACCCCTGGGTCACCCACACAGACACCCCTGTGTCACCCCCTGCAGGCACAGACACCCCTGGGTCACCCACACAGACACCCCGTGTCACCCACACAGACACCCTGGGTCACCCCTGCAGGCACAGACACCTCGTGTCACCCACACAGACCCCCTGGGTCACCCCTGCAGGCACAGACACCCCGTGTCACCCACACAGACACCCCGTGTCACCCCCCTGCAGGCACAGACACCTCCTGTGTCACCCACACAGACACCCCGTGTCACCCACACAGACACCCCTGTGTCACCCCCTGCAGGCACAGACACCTCCTGTGTCATCCCCCTGCAGGCACAGACACCTCCAGTATCACCCACACAGCAGGATCTGTTAGATTCCCTTCTTTTTGTGAGATTAATAATCTGGCACGTGTGTCCTGCTGTGCCACAGGCACTGCAAGATGTGTGAGGTTCTGCTTCAGCAGCATGTGCACCTAGAGGCATCCAAAATTAATGGTGCAGAAATTCCTCTCTTAACTACAACTGCTTTCTGAACACAGGGACCAATACATCGAAACTTCTGAAAGAATTTAACCCAGAAGCAAGGCAGGAACTCTCAGAAGGGTGAGAGATTCAGGAGGAATTTTAGCTTCATCACATAAGTTGGAACAAAACAGATTTACCCACACAGGCATCCCTGCCCTGGACTGTAGGGACCCAGAGAGGTTTTCCCAACTAGGGAATGCAAACCCTGTTCTGTTCCCTTGGTGAACCCCTGCCCTTTCCCTGTCCCCCAGCCTTTCAGTCACTGCCACCCTAATTCCCTGCTGGCCTCTGCCCTGGCCCTTCCCTTGTGGCACCCTCATGTCCCCTGACAATCGGTCCCTGATGCTCCCCCCACCTGCTCATCCCATGTGCTGAACCTGGACCCTCACAAGAGCTTTGCCTTTGTTCCCAAACCCTGGATCCGTGCGTGGCTGAAACAACCATCTCTGCAAGCCCTGCAGGGGAATTCCTGCTCAGCCACCCACGCAGCTCGGGACAGGCGCGCCAGGAGCCGAGAGACAAGAGCCACGTCCCCGGTGCCTGCAGGTACCTGTTTGCTACAATGCTGGGGTAGTAAGCCTTCTGGTTCTCGTCCACCTTGCTGTCGTTGTGGCGGATGAAGCGCTGCTGCTCGCGGAAGGCGCGGATGACGCCGACCCCCAGCAGGGTCTCGTTGAAGTGCGAGTACACGGGCGAGCGGCTGACGGACTCCAGGCGGCGCAGCTGCCGCGAGGTGGCCACGTAGAACCTCTGCAAGAGACAGCTGGGTACAGCCAGAGAGCCTCTGCAAGAGACAGCTGGGTACAGACACACAGACAGAACCTCTGCAAGAGACACAGCTGGGTACAGACACACAGACACACAGAACCTCTGCAAGAGACACAGCTGGGTACAGCCAGAGAGCCAGAACCTCTGCAAGAGACAGCTGGGTACAGCCAGAGAGCCTCTGCAAGAGACAGCTGGGTACAGCCAGACAGAACCTCTGCAAGAGACAGCTGGGTACAGACACACAGACAGAACCTCTGCAAGAGACACAGCTGGGTACAGACACACACACAGAACCTCTGCAAGAGACACAGCTGGGTACAGCCAGAGAGCCAGAGCCTCTGCAAGAGACACAGCTGGGTACAGCCAGACAGAACCTCTGCAAGAGACACAGCTGGGTACAGATGTGCCTGGATAGACAGGGGATCTGTGCTACAGCCAGATGTGGCTGGATAGACAGGGGATTATAACAGCTCCCTGCCACACCTGGGCTGCTAGGGACAGAGAATCAACATGGGAACACACACCTTCCCCAGCACTTTCAGGCCTACAGGACCATTACACACTCTGCTGCCTTTAAATAACTGCAAATCAGCCCATCTCGTGCCACAGCCATGTTCTCCTCTTTCTTTTGTCAGCAAGTTTAGTTCTACAGTGTAAAACACACATGAAGGTTTACTGATGGAGCCAAAAGGATTTACAAAATTTAAGAGCTAAAGTCAAACCCCAGCTGCTTCTCTTCCATCTTGTGCTGGCTGTACCAGTTTCCAGGAGTAAAGCCAGAGTGAATCAAGCACACCCTGCCCACACACAGGACAGGAGTGAAAGGCTGCCCTCCACTCTCCTGCTCTGTAAACAATATTCTGATGAAACAGGCACAGGAGCAATGCACACATACCCCTCCAAAGGCTTCTCATGTTTGGAAAGGAAGTCTTGAAAAAGCCCATGTTTTCCATATTTGGGCTCTGAGCAACAAGCTGTGCAAAATTTGCCACAGAATCTAATGCCATTTTTATAAAGTAGGTATTAAAGGATTAACTTCTGCACAGAAATTATTTTACACTTGACAAAGGAAGGAAATGCTGTGCTAACATCACATTATCAGTAAACCATACAAAGCACAGTCAGTCAAGCACGACTCAAATGTCACACATTAAAACCCTTCCTTGTGCAGGGCAAGAAGTGCCAGGCAGAGGATGTGAGCATGACTCAAATGTCACACATTAAAACCCTTCCTTGTGCAGGGCAAGAAGTGCCAGGCAGAGGATGTGACTACTGGTGCTGGCCCCCCCAGGCAGCACTTTACCTGCACAAGCAGGTAGAGCAGCCCCAGGGGGGGGATGATGACAGCAGCTATGGGTGTGGCCAGCAGGATGACGATGCAGGCCCCGAGGACGTTGAAGGTGGAGCCCATGAACATCTTGATGATAGGGGGGGGGGATGGCAGAGTCGATGGTGTCCAGCTCCTTGGAGAAGCGGTTCACCAGGTTCCCGCTGGGCGTGCGCTCGAAGAAGCTGATGGGGCACCTGAGCACGTTGTGCAGCAGGTCCAGGTGCAGGTACCGAGATGCAAAGATGCCTCCTATGGACACAACCATGGAGTAGCCAAACACTGCAATGCCTGGGAAGGGAGACTCACTGTTAGCTGCTGCCACCTCTCACACCAAGCAATTTTCCTCATTTTGTCATCACTTAGCATTGGCATACAATAATCTCTCACACCAAGCATTTCCCTCATTTTGTCATCATTTAGCACTGGAATGTCTCTACAATAATCTCTCACACCAAGCATTTCCCTCATTCTGTCATCATTCAGTATTGGCATGTCTCTACAATAATCTCTCACACAGCATTTCCCTCATTTTGTCATCATTTAGCATTGGCATGTCTCTAGTGCAATAATCTCTCACACCAAGTTTTTCCCCATTTTGTCATCATTTAGCACTGGAATCTCTCTACAATAATCTCTCACACCAAGCTTTTCCCTCATTTTGTCATCATTTAGCACTGGCATGGCTCTAGTACAATAATCCTGAGAACTGGGGTTCACTTCAGGTAGACTCAGCAAGTAGTTAAAAAAATAAACCAGTGAAAACATCACATTTCCTTTCATTGCTTCTCCATTACAAAAATTGCTGTAGTACTTTGAAAACATTCCCTGAGCAAAAATCACTGAATTTGCTCCTGGTGTTTGTTTTTTATTGTGGATTTTCATGGCAGTTTTGAAGTGGGGTACTCGGGGTGTTTGGTTTCATGACAAACAAACTCTAAACCACAAAGAGGAGACAAAACAAAACATCCCTGAAGCCTCCCCACAGTGCCCTGGATGGAGCCAGGGCAGCTGAGCCAGGCTGGGGCTGCAGGGAGCCACAAACTGCCCCTGCAGACCAGCCAAGCAGCCAAGGAGTCACTTGTCAAATTTGTCACAATTCTGGCTCATCAGACAGCAAAATACTTCTCACTTTGAGAAATTTCATTTACAAATGAAAGGAAGAAACACATTTCGTAACTGAATAACTGTACAGGTTGCTTTGCTTGCTTTTTTTTAATTCAAGTTTTCATTTTTCTATGAAAACCCACACTCAAATCCTTTGCAAAATGCTGTTGCAGGCACCAAGGAACACTGAACTGGCAAATTTTAAAATTCACAAGACCAAGCAAACCTTGAGAAATTCCCAGTACTCCATACACTCCCAGTCTGAGGGTGGTGTTCTGCTGTGTCCCATTGATAACAGGATCATCTGTCCAGAGGCTCAGCCAGTAGTTGGAAGCCAAGGAGGCCACGTGATTACAGATGAAGAGGAAAATGGCCAAGAAAGACATAAAGAGTCCAATTGATTTCATGTACTCCCAGTACACTGATGCCTTTACCTGAAGAGAGAGGACAGAAAGAAATACTCATTTTGCAGCTCAGTTTCTAAAGCAGCAGCTCCTTGTCCCACACCTATCTGAAGTCAGAGCATCCCTCTGTGAGGCCATGAAAACACAGCAGCTGCACTCCAGGAGCCACTCCAGGGAACACAAGCTGCAGGCATTCCATGGAGGCAGGCCACAGCCAGCACTCCCTGGGGCAGCACTCATCTCCTCTCCAGGGCACCCGAGGGAAGGGAGGAGCAGGGAGGAGCTGCCTGAAGCACCACAGAGCATCAGCAGCAGAGCCAAAAGCTCCACTGAGGAGTTCCAGCTTCTCTGCACCACAAGATGATAAAGCCTTTGAACCAAGCCTTGCTCCACAGGGCTTGTATCCTGTGATCTATCTTTAACCAACAGGCAATGCCAGCTTGGATTCCAGCAGCATTTCCAGGAGGGGTAACTGCCCCTTTCCCAGGAACCCCAGTCTCAGGTTTCCCAAAAAGCCCTGGACATCCTGGGATCAGACACTTGTGTCTGCAGTGGAAACTTGGCTTTAATTCATCAGAGTCAACTGCAGATCCTCACATCAAAGGGCAGTTTTCATTACAACCTCTCTCCAAGAAATAGCTGCAAGGTTTTTATTTCCCCCTCTGCACTTTGATGTGTCAGGCCCATCCTCTCCCACAGGAGTTTGTGTCCACATTCCTTCCACAGGCAGACATGGGGCTCAGGGCTGGGAGCAGAGGGCACAGCAACACTTCCATCAACTATTACACAAGCAGCAAGGTCAAGAACTCACTCAGCCCATTCTCACACCAGTTACATGGTCTTCAGAAGTTATTTTCTTCTGAAATATGTATTTTCCAAAACTGAAAGAGGGCACAGAAGTGGGAACTGGAGACCTTACCCTCCCAGTCTTGGCTGTGTCAGCCTCTGTCAGCTTCCAGGAATTCTTCTCATTAAGTGGCTTCTGCAGCTCTGCTGTGCTGCTCTGCTGCTGGGGCCTCCCCGTGTCTCTGCTGTATGTTGAAGAGTTACTGAGCTGCCTGTTTGGAGACATTTCCTTTGTAATCTCAGCCAGACTCAGGAGAAGTGCTACCTCACACTAGGCTCGGACAGTGACAGCTCCAGTCAGTGGTTTACACCCCCATGGAGATTCCTGAGCTGCCACTGTGGGGCCAGAGGGTGCCCTGGCTCCCTCCAACCCTCCCTGTGGTGTTTGGTTCCAGGCACCATGGCCAGGGGCAAGAACAGTCCCAGGTAAAAGAAGTCTTGCTTGCACCATCACACTCCAGAAAGAAAAATGCTTTGTGACCATCCAGACCAGCCTTTCCAAACCCCATCATCAGCACAGCAGCTGCTGGAGTGCAGGAAGGGCACCCACTCCCCCAAAAAAGCCATTTAACTCCCAGGCACTCATTAGCTTCCAGAAATACAGTGCACCATAGGAGCAGAGGCACTATTAGAGCACTGCCTAGAGCACCACAAGAGTAAGGCACAGACTAGGAGATGGTTTTGGAAAGGTATAATCAGAGTGATTGCAAGCAGAACAGCAGCTGCTTTAGGCCACACTGAAGCTCCACGTGGCACTTCATCCCCTCTGACAGCAGCAAGGTGCAGAAGCCTGAGAGACACACACAGAAGCTGGACCAGCCAACAAAACACTCTCCTTTCCTGCAGCCAAAGCCACAGCTTGCTACAACACAGGAGTTTCTTCACACAGAGCACATGATGAGAGCTGTGTGTGCAGACAGGATGTGCAGCAGCCTGGAGGGGGCTGCAGCCCCAGACCTCAGATGGCAGCAGCTGGGAGCCAGGGCACTGCAGGCACAGGGGCTGAGCCAGGCACTCAGGGATCCCACAGGGTGATCCCCAGGAACTCAGGGATCCCACAGGGTGATCCCCAGGAACTCAGGGATCCCACAGGGTGATCCCCAGGCACTCAGGGTCACACAGGGTGATCCCCAGGCACTCAGGGATCCCACAGGGTGATCCCCAGGCACTCAGGGATCACACAGGGTGATCTCCAGGCACTCAGGGATCCCACAGGGTGATCCCCAGGCACTCAGGGTCACACAGGGTGATCCCCAGGCACTCAGGGATCCCACAGGGTGATCCCCAGGCACTGCAGGGATCCCACAGGGTGATCCCCAGGCACTCAGGGTCACACAGGGTGATCCCCAGGCACTCAGGGATCCCACAGGGTGATCCCCAGGCACTCAGGGATCCCACAGGGTGATCCCCAGGAACTCAGGGATCCCACAGGGTGATCCCCAGGCACTCAGGGTCACACAGGGTGATCTCCAGGAACTCAGGGTCACACAGGGTGATCCCCAGGCACTGCAGGGATCCCACAGGGTGTTCCCCAGGCACTCAGGGGATCCCACAGGGTGTTCCCCAGGCACTCAGGGTCCCACAGGGTGATCCCCAGGCACTCAGGATCCCACAGGGTGATCCCCAGGCACTCAGGATCCCACAGGGTGATCCCCAGGCACTCAGGGTCACACAGGGTGATCCCCAGGCACTGCAGGGATCCCACAGGGTGATCCCCAGGCACTGCAGGGATCCCACAGGGTGTTCCCCAGGCACTGCAGGGATCCCACAGGGTGATCCCCAGGCACTCAGGGTCACACAGGATGATCCCCAGGCACTGCAGGGATCCCACAGGGTGATCCCCAGGCACTCAGGATCCCACAGGGTGATTCCCAGGCACTCAGGATCCCACAGGGTGATCCCCAGGCACTGCAGGGATCCCACACACACACACAGGGTGATCTCCAGGCACTGATCCCTGTGCACACACACACACACACAGGGTGATCCCCAGGCACTCAGGGATCCCACAGGGTGATCTCCAGGCACTGCAGGGATCCCTGTGCACACACACACACAGGGTGATCTCCTAGGCACAGGCACTGCAGGGATCACACACACAGGTGATCCCTCAGCACAGCCCCTCCTGCTCCCCACACAGGGCCTGGGTGAGGCTGGGTTTGCTCCCCTGGAGCATTTCCTGCTGCTGCACCTGGAACCACAGAGCACAGCTTGGCTTTCTCAGGCTGCTGCATGCAGCATGATGTGTTTTCCCTCTAACAAATACCATAACCCTCACATTGCTGTTCATCCACATCTGAGTGACTGGATGGGGGACAAGAAGGAAAAACAAAAAAAGAAAAGAGAACACACACCTATGCATCAGCTTTCCAGGGGCTTCATTCACAAGGCTTCCATTTTCTATAGGCTTGCCTTCCTTTGCAGATGGACTGTTTGCATCTGAGAGGATAAAAAAGTAAATATGAAAATGGTTAGGCAAAAAGACACAAGAATTTCATGTCAATCCTAATTGCCAGTTGTAATCTTAACATGTAAACAAAGCAGGGAGCACAAGTATTTACAGATATTAACAGAAAATTGTCCAGGTGAACAAATCAGTTTAGTTCCCTAAAACCTCCAAGAGAGTTAATTGCCAAGACAGGGAACATTTCTTTTTCCAGCAAATGTAGGTCGGTAATAATGTAATATAATGATGAGGACATATTTTATGTTCAAGCATGCAATACCCCTCCATGTGAGACTCCATGTGTGACCCCTCCATGGACACAAACCCAGCACTCCAGCCACTCCTTTTCAAACCACAGCTTCCACACAGATACTCAGCAATCATTTCAAAATGCAATGAGAAGACACTCTGTAAATGATGGAGTGAAGCTGCAAGAACAGCAGGCACGTGCTAGGAACTTTGACTTCCTGCAAAGCTGAGCAAGGAGAAATGTGCCAACTGCAGGAATCAGAGGATAAGCAAGAGATCTTCCCATGAATTGTTATCCCACAACATCCCACTTGCACCAAGATGCTGCACAAGATACAAGTGTCTAAAACACTCCAGAAAACCTTGAAATATTCACCTTTTCTGCACAATTTCATTTGGTGTTGTGGAGTGCCATGAGTGAAACTTCTAGGTTCAGGTTATGTCAATTTTCCTTATAAAAAGCAAATGTCTGACTCCTAAAAAGTTAGCTGTCAGTAAATGGAACTCTATTTTCATGTATGGAAGTTATTTTGGAATTTGCAACAAGGAGTTTTGCATTTTTGAAGGATCTATGCATAGTTTGTGCAAAGGTATTGACCTGAAGATACTCAAAAGATATTCAGGAAAATTTGTGTAAATCTAGAGTCAGACATTCTCATGTTTTTATAGGAAAGCAAAATATAAGCATAAACCAGATCATCAACACATTAAGTGTGGACTGCTTTCCCTTCTGTACCTGCAAACTGAATATTGGTTCATTACTCTAAAAACTCAAAAATAAATTGTTCAGCATGGTGTTAAAAAGACAAAGCATAAAATGTGAAAAAGTTTGATTATTTACTTCTTATTTACATGAATAAGATCAAACCAAGATGGGACTGCTGGTTATTTTAAGCACTTGACAGGATTGTTTTGAAAGGGCTCCCATATGAAAACCAGCAGGCATTCCAGCAACATTCTGCTCTAGAACACTGCTCAAGAAAACAAAACCACAAATAAACCACCCTCCCCTAACAGCTCAAATCTGATTTCTTTTTGTAGGCTACAAAGATTTCTTGCTTATACTGCATTTAGCTCTGAGACCAAAAAAATGCTCAAGACTGTCACAGTAAATCTGACACTTAGGGTATAAGCCCACTAATGAGGGTTCTGCTGAAAAAAGTACCCAAAATTTATAAAAGGGAACAGCTGTGAGTACTGAGTAGACATTTGAGAGCAAAAGGGACCCTCAGGGCTCAATCCTGAGTGATGCCTCTCTTGGTACACCCACGTCTGTGAAGTTCAAGTTTCCTCCTGGAAGCCCCTGAGACAGAACTGCTGAGTTCCCTACAACTGCCACTCACCAACTGCTGCAGCTCACCCAGCTAAGGGACATGCAAACCATGCAAATACCTCCTGCTGTGCAGATAAAATTCTTCTGATAATGACTCAGTCTCTTGTAAATACACTGCAGCTACTCTCATTACTCCAAGGCAAGCACTAATGCAAAGCCACCTGGCAAAGAGTTACCTGGATGGGTCCTTCTAATGAATCTGACTCTAAAAGCACAGATAATTCATGTTTTTCCCAAAACACACTCTACCATTTTCAATCTTTGCAACCTCACATACAAAACCCAAGGCGAAATCAGATTTGCTGAAATGCTGTTTTTAATCCCAAGCCACAAACAGAGTTTTTTCCCCTCCAGAGAAGCCCCATGAAGCTGAGGATGGGGCAGGCAGCAGCACATGGGCAGAGGTAAGAACCCAAAAGGAGAGGGGAAGGGAGCAGAGCTCACAGCTCAGGGGCTGGGCAGCAGGAGAGGCTCTCCCAGGCTGGAGCAGAGATGATCCCAGCCAGGAGCAGCTGATGCTCCCAGCCTGGAGCAGAGATGATCCCAGCCTGGAGCAGCTCTCTGTGCTCCCCAGCCAGGAGCAGCTCTGTGCTCCCAGCCTGAAGCAGCTGATGATCCCAGGCTGGAGCAGCTCTCTCTGCTCCCAGGCTGCCAGCACAGCCTCAGCCAGGGGAGCCTCCCTCTAAAATTGGGAGTGAGACACCCTCCAGCTCAGCCTGACCCCCATCCCTGTGTGACTCCCAGCAGCCCTGACCTTTTACACATCCAATAAACATTAATATTATCCCTATGAATCAGACAAACAATGCCTCCACTTTTCACTTTTTACCCTGGCAGAAGATCACTTGACTAGAGCAGATGAACAAATTTGCTGCAAGCAGGCCAAGCCTGTGAGACAGCAATCCCCTCCAGATCACCAGGGTGGTACTGAAGTTGGAAGTGCCTCTTATTAGAAAACTACAGAGAATCATGGCAAAAGATAAAGCACTGGCTCACTTTCCAAAAGAAAATTCAGTAATTAAATGGAAAAATGAAGTAATTTAGTTTAATGAAAAGGATTTCAAAACCTACTTTTCCACATTTGAAAATGGGAGGAGACAAAGAACTGAAGGGTTATTAAATGAGGCCAATCTTCATATTAAAGTTAACTTGTTAACTGCCTAGGGAAGCACAAAGAAAGTTGATTTGCCTATGAATTTCACATGCACTGAAGATTGCAGGAGGTCTGACTGTGCCCCAAGTGCTACAGAAGCCTCTACAGAAAATCCACAGAAGTTCACCTGCACAGAATCTCTTCCCACAGTGAGACACCCAGCCATGCACACCAAAAAACTCCAGGATATGGGAAGGAACCAGTGGTTCTCCAAATGGAAGACAAAGCCAAAAGCAGGCTCAGGCCCTCCCTAGTTCCCAAAACATTCTCTGCATCTGCTCCCAAACTTGTGCCACCAACTTAACCCTTACACTTCTCAGCAGGAGCATCAGGAAGTCACCACAGGTGACCCAGTGAAGAAAACAGGCTGGAGGCAAAGACTGAGTTCTCCTGCTGAAATCCAATACTGCCCTGTCTTTAGATAACAGAAAAAGTAAATCTGAAGTATGTTCCTGTACCAGTGCAGCTCTGCAGCTGTTTTGTAAAGCAGAACAGGAGTCAAGGACAGCCAGAGACTGAGCTGCTTCCTCCTCCCAATCCCCCAAGGAGTTAGTTGATAAGGAAGACTCATCCTAACAGAGACAGGAAGGTGTATAAACCCCAGCTGGCCTTTATGCAGTCTCACTGCCACCTGAGAGGAAATTTTACTGCAGATCTGTTACACATTTTCCTAATTTTAAGAAAGAATGTGTGTTTAACCTCACAACCTGCAACACCCTCAAGGAATAAGAACCTCTACCTAAATAATCACAAGAAATAGTAATTTCTTTTAACTTTCTACCAGTATTACTGTTTTTCCTGAAACTTTATACACATGACAGACAGCAAGAGAGTTTATTTGTGAGCTCACCACTGCTCTCCATGGCTTGTTCAGCAGTAGCATATGTACGAAGAAACTCAGCAAAAGCCCCATCCTGCTCCAGCAGCTCCTGGTAAGAGCCCATCTCAGAGATTTCTCCATCACTCATCACCAGAATTGTGTCCATCTGAGGCAGATAGTTGATTGCATGGGTTACCAAAACCCGAGTCTGAAAGGAAAAAGAAAAATAAAGGGTTTCTGTCATCTCAGATGAGTGAATACCATGGTTGGGCTACAGCTCTTTACTGCTTGAATTCTGGATATAACAGAAGAGTAATGAGGGACAGGCATGCAGCATTTTTAAGAGAACATTGTCTTGATTTTTCCAGCAAATAACTTTGAATTACAGAAACCAAAGCACCTTTCACTACAAAGATAGCAGTGGCTTTAAAAATTGCAGAAGGATGCTTTCATTTTTCAGATGCTAGAAACAGGAGCCTTGGAGTCATTTGAACTCAGCCAAGAAAAAGCATTTTCCAGAGACATGATAACATACTTTATTTCTCAGGATTCCTTTTGGTCCAATAACTTTTTCAAAAATATGTTTTCCAACATGAGCATCAACAGCTGATAAAGGATCATCAAGTAAATAAACATCTGCATTGTAGTAAACTGCCCGAGCAAGACTGACTCGCTGCTTCTGTCCTCCAGACAAATTCACACCCTGGGGAAACAAGAAAACACAATCCTTCATCTACAGCTGAAAGAAGATGTCCTTATGAAGTCACAGGTGGTTTATTTCAATTTTTGGAGGGGGGTTTGCTCGCTTTGAACGAAACTGAAGTGTTCAGAAGATTTTTCTCTTCCTGTTTCTACATATTTTTCTGCCCCACAACCGTGGCGACTTAGAAACAATTAGAAACTGTCACTACATGATGGTTTTATATTTGTACCTGAGGTCAGGTTTCTTCCTCTTTGAGGCTTAAAGAGAACAAGCTGTTCAGATCTGCCTCTTATTCTAGAGGATTTCTGCTCTGAATGTTTTAAATTCAATACAGCTTCAAGATAAAGCACAGTGAGAGTCACACAGCCTTAACCACAAGCAACAGCCCTGCTGTGGAGTGGGAACTGAAATACCTTTTCTCCTATTTCTGTTTTGTCTCCTGAAGGAAGAATCTCTATGTCGGGCAGCAGGGCACACGCCTCAACCACTCTCTTGTACCGGCTCTCACTCATCTCCCTCCCAAAGATAATGTTATCTTCCAGGGTTGCGTTTTGGACCCAGGCTTGCTGAGGAACGTAGGCTACAGAGCCCTGCAAGAAAAATAAAGTTCAGTACTTGAGACTAAGAGCTTGCACAGAGAGTCAAGGCACAGCAGGGCTTTGTGAGGCAGGCAGTGCTAATCGCCTCACAAATCACCCGGGGCCACTCCAAACAAAGCAGTTCCTGGGCTCCCACCTCCTCCAAAATGTTATTTTTGTAATCCTCTCTACGAGTGAATGTAACAAAGTGCATTGGTGGAAAATAAAGGGCTTCAAACAAAATACGATTAACATAAACCTGGAGGAAACATTTGTTTAGAGAACGTTTGCACAATTACTGCATGTCAAAAGTCATTACTTCTTTCATATAATTATAAACTCTGTTCTGCACAAAAGAGTTTAATCTGGAATGCAAGTGTTTAACAAACCCACCCTGCCAAGAGATTTCTGCAGAAAGCAAAGGAAGTGGTTTTCATATCAAAGTCACTTCAAAGGAGGACATTGAGATAATGCAGAGGATTTTGCTTTGAGTACCAGCTCTGCCTTCTCTTTCTGCACTAATAATTAGTGATTCAATTAGTTTATTTTTCCACAATAATTCTGAAGGTGGCCAAACCTACAGACTTTTAAATACAACAGATTTGTTTTGCTCTTAAAGGAACTTTCTTTCCAGGTGATTTTCTCTGTTAGCTTCTTGCAGCTCTGATGCCTAAGAAAGAACAAACTGCAAGAGCAGCTGACATGTAACATGTTCTCCCACCTCCCTCCTGGTAATTCTCTGATGTCTGAGCAGGAAGAACCCAACACTCTCTTCCTCTGAGGATGTGTGACAGGGTCTCCCCATCTCATACCCAGCTGCTAACAAGAGTCACCAGCACACTCATCCTGGAGTGCTCCACTGTTTCATCTGGCCAAATCTGACCCCAGCAGGCTTGGATGCTGCTGGGTCAAGGTCTAACAGGCAATTACAGAGCGAGGATAAACACACACAGGTTTCCAGGAAAGCAGCCTAAAAGTGCATTCATGGGAAAGGCTGTCTCTTCCCTTTCACAGCACTTGGAAATGCAGGATCCCTCTGCAAAACCCACAAAGAGCTGAACAATGCTCCAAACGTGTCCCACCTTGACAACCACGTAGCCTTCCTTCTTGTCCATCTCCCCCAGCAGTGCAGACAGCAGGGAAGACTTTCCACAGCCAACCTGACCAACCACAGCCACCAAGGAGCCTTCAGGAACAGTGAAATTAATGCTGAAATAAAGTGCACATAGTTCAGCCTTGCTTGCTGGCACACCCCAGCAGTTAAACGAGTCAATTGAACCAGTCCAAAACCAGGTGCAATGTGAACACCCACTGCAAGCAGTGACTCAGCACTGAAACTGGAGCTGCTTCAAAATCCAAAATCACAAAGCACCCAGTTCTCCTCATGCTTAGAACATAGAACATAATCTTAATATGTAATTACTCAAAAGGGGAAGAAAATAATAAAGAAAAAAAGCACTGTGACCCAATCTTTACAAGATTTCTCTCAAGGGTTCCATGAACACAGATGTAAATACAGCATTTTTATCCCAAAGGTTTGCCACTCAAGGCCCAAGATAAAGCAGCCAAAATAAGGAAGGGGGCACAGGGAAGGCACAGCTTGTGGCATTAGTGCTTTCTGCAGCCCAGGATCCAGGCCAGCAGGGCACAGTGGGAATCAGGCTGTGAAATGGAGCTGGGGACATGGGCACACAGTAAACTAAACTGTAAAAATCTCTTCTTCATAAATAAACAATTTAAAAAAATATATAGAACTGACATTATTTGTTCTCTTTCTTTATGGCAACAAACTCTTCCCCATATGTACTTTATAATTAGAATACAGATCATTTATGATGCAGTAAGAGTATGGAGAGGAATAGAGGGCACCAATCTTTACCTGCTCAGCAAAGGAGGATCAGTTTTGGCCCAGCTGAAAGTTGCATTCTTCACAACAATGCATCCTTCAGCTGCAAAGAAAAAACTCATATTTATAAAAATATCAATGCAAGCAGCTGAATTGTGCTGTCCCAATCCAAAGCAGTCTAAGCACACCTGGGCAAAACAACAACAACAACCCACTGCTTGCAAAAAACTTGTGTTCTGCTCCTACTGAATTTAGCAAGAGAGCAGAGGTTCCAAGGTTATTATCCCTGCTCAGGAACCAGGAGGTGCATGAATGTCAGAATCCAGCACTGCACAGTCAGGTGTGGAGAGGAAAGAAACCATCTGAGAAGGAAGAACCTTTTGATAATTTTCTTTTTACAAACTCCCTTCTCTGTTTTCTGGCTCAAATCAGTGAAACCCACCAAAAATGCAGTGAATTTGTTTCAGAAAGCAAAAGAAGGCACCCCAAACCTGCAGACACTGAGCTGCCAGAGGCAAAGGACTCACCCTCTCTGATGGGACCCCTGGCAATGCTGTCTGGGTCCAGCTCCTCGTGACTCAGGAACACCCTGAGGCGCTTCAGGGAGACACTGGCCTGCGTGGAAAAAGGAGAAAAAGCTGTTTATACTCTGCTCATTACACTGAAGTGGTTTGTGCCACATTATGTCATTATTATGCACTCCTAATCACTCCTTAAATGCATTGCACAGTTGCTTAGATAGGCAAACTTTCACTTCCCAGCCCACAAGGAATCTGGGTGATGTAAGGAACACCTTCCCAGCAGAGCTGGGATTATTTCACTAGCAAGGTCCCTTCCAGAGCTGGCCACATTTCAGTGGTCATTCTCCAAGCAGGGGAATGCAATCTTTCCCCTCCTGCTGCACAAAAAACACCAATTAATGGCTCAAGCCTTACCTCCACCATGTTGCTGATGACCATAGGGAGCATGTTCAGAGGAAACCTGAGGATGTTGAATAATGCCAGAGAAACAAAGGCCTTCTCAGCATCCAAGATGTGGGTCTTGTCTGTCAGGACATACACAGAAAACGTGGACAGGGCAACCTGGAAGTGCAAAGGTGTGGTGAGGGTCAGGCCTTAGAGCCACCAAGGCAGAAGTGCAGTGTGACAACTGGAATCAGACCATAAATCAAAGAAAGAGGAATGTTCTGATAACTTTTCCTTCCTGACAACACTTTTTGCAAAACAAACATGTGATTAAGATCTGCTGTCGTAAAAAGGAGTTGATGGCTCCTCTTTAAAATGAGCTAAGTGCTCACTTTCCTCCCACAGCAAAGGGGAAACCACAAATGTCTCAGGCTGTTTGTGGTCACACAGCAGGAAAAGGGAAGTAGAGATCATCACTGGTCCTTTTTCCTGATCTCTTTCAGTTTTAAAACACTCCCCAAAGCACCAGATATTGCATCAGTAACATACATTGACAGGAAAGCTAGAAGCACCCCAATACTAACCTATTTTATAGTTTGGAGAGACTACCACAACCCTGGATTTCCAAATACACCTTAGCATGGACAAGAAACTTGAAATGCTATTGCAGTACAAAGATGAAGCCTTTTCTGTCATGAACTGTTTCAGTTTCATACTGAACAAGAAAACTACACTGAACCACTGTTAGTGATAAGCTATATAGTGATCAGCTATAAAAATAACTCCAAAAATCCATATACTCATTTTTAAACGTGTTGAATAAATTACAGTAAGATTAAAGCAAGCTAAGTAAAACCAGATGTTTGTTTTCTTCACAGTGTTTTCTTCCATGATAATACCCTCACACCTCAGTATGTCATAAGAACCAGCAGATTTTTCCCAATCTAAGCACAGCATGCATTGAAGACATCAGTATTTGTTAAAAATCTGACTGCTGTGAAGACATGTATTGTTCCTGGGGCAGCAGCTGACTCAGCTGTGCCCTGAGCAGTAGCTTGTTTGTACAGCCCTTAGTTTGGACAAGCACAGCCCAGGGAGAAAGGCTCCCGTGGAGACCAGAAACACGAGAGGGTGTGAAGAACCTCCCAGGCACAGTCTGCGCTCTTGTGCGAGCAGCAATCAGCCTGGAGTGAGCCCTGTGAGCACACAGAGCACTGCTGCTCCTGACACTGCTCTCACAAACCTGCCCTGAAACGGCAAGGAGCAGAGGAAATAAAAGCTTTGAAGGTCAAAAGTGCTTCCAAGCAAGCACTTGGAATAATTGTTTCATCAGAACATACAAAAATCCCCCAAGAATCCAAGCAATGAGGTGCTGAGGAGTGGTGCCACACATCCCTGTGTGTGCAGGGCCAGAGCTGCATCCACCCTCCTGTCCTCTCAGGCTGCTCACAACAGCACCAGGGTGTCCACCTGCAGAGCTCCATTTAAAAACTGCATTTAATAATGTATTTATATAAAGATAATCTCAGACTTCTTTTCCCTCCTGTCCTCTCAGGCTGCTCACAACAGCACCAGGGTGCCCACCTGCAGAGCCCCTATTAGAAACTGCATTTAATAATGTATTTATATAAAGATAATCTCAGATTTCTTTTCCCTCCTGTCCTCTCAGGCTCCACACAACAGCACCAGTGAACCAACCTGCAGATCCCCTATTAGAAACTGCATTTAATAATGTATTTATAAAATCTTAGACTTCTTCTAGAAAATCCCACCCTCCTGTCCTCTCAGGCTGCTCACAACAGCACCAGGGAACCCACCTGCAGAGCCCCATTTAGAAACTGCATTTAATAATGTATTTATATAAAGATAATCTCAGACTTCTTTTAGAAAATCCCACTCTCCTGTCCTCTCAGGCTCCACACAACAGCACCAGTGAACCAACCTGCAGATCCCCTATTAGAAACTGCATTTAATAATGTATTTATAAAATCTTAGACTTCTTCTAGAAAATCCCACCCTCCTGTCCTCTCAGGCTGCTCACAACAGCACCAGGGAACCCACCTGCAGAGCCCCATTTAGAAACTGCATTTAATAATGTATTTATATAAAGATAATCTCAGACTTCTTTTCCCTCCTGTCCTCTCAGGCTGCTCATAACAGCACCAGGTGCCCACCTGCAGAACCCCTATTAGAAACTGCATTTAATAATGTATTTATATAAAGATAATCTCAGATTTCTTTTCCCTCCTGTCCTCTCAGGCTCCACACAACAGCACCAGTGAACCAACCTGCAGAACCCCATTTAGAAACTGCATTTAATAATGTATTTATATAAAGATAATCTCAGACTTCTTTTAGAAAAGCATTCATGTAAGAATGCAGCTGATGCCTCCTTCCCAGGGCACTGCTCCTCTGCCTTCCATCATGCCCCAGGCAGAATGTAAACACTGAAAATGTTTGCAGGGAAGGAATCTGAGACTGGAAAGAACACTTAAACACCTTCAACTGGAACAGCACATATTTTATCCTAATGTAGTCATGGCTTTTAATTGTTTCTGCAGACAAGAGCACTGCTCCCTTGTTCTGATGGCTCTGAAGCAATTTTGACATGATCTCACTCTTCTCTCCCCTGTCTTAGCTGAAATGTAAGCTAACCACAAACACAGAGGGATGTTTTGCATCTCATGGATTTTTGTTTTTCTTAAGTAAGAGTTTGAAGCCATCTCAGGCTATGCAATAGTTTTGCCTCTTCCATATTGCTCTTACAGAGATGCTGGGAGAGTCCCAGGCAGACACTCCTGGAGCACAGCATCCCATTCAGCCAGAACTGCAGGGTAAGCACCTGCTGCTCTCACAAACACCTTGAAATGAGGGAATTTTTAATTCTCCTAAATCTGACCATACATTTCACCTTAGATTCCCCCAGTACTAAACACAGGAGGGGATGCAGAGGAGGTTTTTATTTTCCCCTACTTTGGCCATTCCCTTCTGGAGTGCATTGGATGTGACTGATTTCAAAGGAAGCAGCAGTGCCTGTCCATAGAGAATGGACCCCTGAGTGCTCCAGGATCCACCATTCTGGCATTTGGGTTCACCTCATTAAAACACAAAACCAGAAGAAGGCCTCAAGTGCTGCCTTGGAAAGCCCAATCCCAAAAAGGAGAGAAGACTTCTAGATCTGTTTCACTTACCAAAAATGGAGCACAAACCCAAGTGAAGGTTGCCATTGCAGCAAGGTAAGCAGATTTTTTTAGGACTTGGAGTTCTTTCTGTCTGATCTCTAATACCTTCTCTCTAAAGGCTAATTCCCAAGCATAAAGTTTCAGAACTTTAATCCCATTGAGAATTTCATTCATCAGCTTAATTCTGTTGTCTTTGCTCTTCATTTGAGCCACCTAAAAACAACATGGCAAAAAATAATTAACAGAGCACAATACTTGGCAGAACCTCAAAGTTCAGAGCTTTGTATTTTGCAATGGCAAATTTACCTCATTATCATCAAAAGCTTACTAGCTTCCCAAGCAGGAAATCTGAGATACTATCTGAACAAACAAATATGCAGAATTAACAAGATGTTTTAAACCAATTAAAACAATGCCTCATGTAACTATAAATCCAAACCAAGATCCCAACAAGTGTGGCACTGGTTTTGGAGTGACTGACCCTGCAGCAGGGAGCCCTGGGCCCCAGGGCCAATGTGCAGTTCACAAATAAACCATGCAAGATGTGCAGCTTGCATCTAACCTCACACCAAACTTGATTTTGCTTCGTTTTCAACACTAGCAATGGTTTTCTGATGGTGCACTAAGGCAAAAAGCTTTCCATTCAGCAACTCTTCAGTTTCCATCTTCCCAAAATGTTGTAATGAGGGCAGGGCAAAGCTGGGCTGCTGCTGAGTCAGCACAAGGCACTGGCACAGCTGTCCCAACTGCTCCCCTGCAGAACCAGATGCTGGGGTATGTTTTAATGGACTTCTAGAGCTAAAAGGTTTCACTTGGATGTATCACTCTCCTCTGCCATTCAGTAAATTCAGCTAGTAGTGAAGTCTGTACCACAGCACATGTGCTGAGGCTGTTGGAAGTAGTTTTAGTGCAGTAGAAAATTTGAGTTTGAGTCTGCACTGACTTATGCTCAACCTCTGCAACAAATAAAATCAACAAGGGATCAAAAACAGCCAACAACTAAGACTTCTTCATCTCTCCAGGAAACAAAAAAAAAAAAAAAAAACCAAGGAACAAGCCACACATCCTGGAAACATGAATATTCCATTCATGGTCATGAGGTTCATTAGGCAGACAGTAGTTTACCTTTGCACTTCACTTCTTTGGCAAGTTAAAAACTGAACTAATTCCTAATAATTCAATCACTGAACATCTCATGAAGCTGCCTAAAGTGCTGCCTTGGTCTTCACTACTGCAGGGTTTTAGACCATTACAAGTAAGCTGCAAGGCTGAAAAATATGAGTTTATTTATTCTGAATTCACAACACCTGACCTTTCCTTCCCATTTTTAAGGGATAGATAGAGGGATGGGGAAAAAAAATAAAAATTAAAACCTCCAGGAACAAGTCAAAGAATAGATGTTTTTTAAAAGCACTACACAGAGGTGCCAACCTGATAGGTTTTTGTCTTCATTGCCATCACAGCATTTATGGGAACCAGAAGGACCATGACAGCCACACCTGCCAGCACAGAAGGACCTAAATTCTGAAAAGTACATCATTGTAAGCATTTATTGAACATTCATTTTTAAAAATCTTGGCTCACTGCATACATTACAGAAAATCATTCTGGAATAGGTTTTCAGCTTGGGAGAAGAGAAGGATCAAGCAGGGGCTTAGGTTAATAACTATACACTTTGACTTTAGAAACATCATATATATATAGCTTCCATATAAAAGTACATATGGATCAATCTCTCTCCAAATATATCTCTACACACACAAGTATGTTTTAACCTTTTTGCTGATTTGTCTGTTCTTCTGAATAGTCAGCCCAGTGCTGTGTGAGCCAGAAACACAAACACCTCAGATGGTTACTCTGAGCACACAGCCAAGACCACTTTTATTCAAATCAAGGGACAAGTGAGATATTCAGTCCCCCAGCAGGCCACAGTTCCCCTCTGCAGCCTCCCCACATGAACCCAGATGTGCAAATTCAGAACCTGCTGCCTTCCTTCCTGACAGCATGACAAAAGCAGCTCTGAATGGCTTCTTAAGAACCAGCACTTTCCCCTCACAGTGATCTGAAAAACCCTCCAGTGGTGTGAGCAGCAGGTTTGTGCAGTCACAGAATCGTGGGGGCAGCAGAGGAAACACAGGATGCTCACCTGCCACAGCATGTACAGTGCCACTATCACCTGGAAAGGGGCAGACCAAATCATGTTTATGTAGGTGGTCAAGTCCATGAATCTCTGAGCATCCACAGACATCAGATTCACAATCTCACCCACAGTAGAGGTCTTCCTGGCAGAATTTGTGATAACAAGTGCCTATGTGTAGATAAAAAATAAACAACATGAGGATACACTTAGTCATTTGCATTTTCTCCACAGAATTCAAGTACTTTACAGAGCTGCTTCTTTAAAATTACAAGCAATCATTTTCCTCCTTTGTATTCTGTTTACCCTGTACACCTTGCAAAATTCAGGTTCTACAGTTTGAATCAATCAGCCAGGTTTAAGCTAATACAGAATTAAAGTCAGTAAGCAAGCTTTTGGGGTATGGGCTGGTGGTTTTATTGCTTGGGGCTATCATTTACTTGGTTTGTTATGTGTTTTTGTTTTAATGTAAAAGTGGAATCTTCATTTCTTGTGACACATTTTCCTCACACAGAGCTATCAGTCCTCAGCTTTCTAAAATGTTCCAGCTCATTCTAAGATGCCACTGCTGGTAAATCCCAAATGAAGCTGTAAATGTAGAAGCATCTTTAATTTCTGCACCAGCTGAAGCACTACACACCCTAAGTCTAAATGAGGAAAGTTTTCTTCCTTGGCAGTGAGAAGTATGTTAAGTAGCAAATTAGAAAACTGCCGTGGCTTCAAGGCTTTTATTTTTAAATTAGACTTGCTCTTATTTCTATTAAGTTAGGAATCAGCATACCAGAGTCACCTACCTTAAGATTCAGACTACAGTGATGCATTCTCAGTGACAGACAGTGCATATTTGCAGTCACAGCATTTCTGCACATTACAGAAACACATACCTTTCTATAAATTACACCAACAATGGCTGTTTTGAGCCTCATTCCAGTCACAAAGCAAATGTGGAAATACTGGTGAAGAATCAGTGTCTGAAGGCAGGCAGAAACAAACAGCAGTGCTGTATAAAAGTAGCCATGCCAATTTGGGGCAGCTCTGTTGTCTACAAAGTTGAGCAGCAATCTGTGGGGAGAGAAATGAGTCCTCTGACAGATGGAAAACAAAACCAATGTCATGGTGCAGCCTTAGGTTATTCCAAACATTGCACTGGTCACACAAGCACCTGAAGTTCCAAACTTCGATAAAACACTTGAGCAAACTTCTCAGAAACTGGAGGTCATTTTGGATGAGCATACACCACTCCCTCCTCAACACAGCCTGAATCACAAGGTAACACACAGCTTGCATGCACAGCATTCTCCTGGAGCTCCCTCCAGCTGAAACAACCTCGTGCAGCTCCTTTCCTTCTTAGCTCAAAGCAACAGAGCCCCTCCCAGCCCTCAGCTCTCGTGGCACCACAACTCTGATGTGCAGGCACAGAATAATTACAGCTTAGAACTGAGTAAACTCTCCTGCTATTGCTGATGATGTTCCTGCCCTGCCTTCCTGCTGCTGAAAAGGAAAAGAAGCAGTCGAACATTTATTGCAGGATGTTCTAACTTGAAAACCAATGGACTGAAATCATGTTTGTCCATGGTCTCTCCCCTTTATGACAACTCTTCCTCATTTTATCAGCTGAAGGCAAAGCAGCTTGGGGAGTGAAATACCAGCGTGCTTTAAATCCTGTTCACATCCTTTTAATACAATAGTAAAGTATATAGGGCTTACCTCAGAATTTCTGGGCCTGCAAACATCAAGAGATCATGTGCAGCTTTAAAAAGGAAGCTCATGAAAAAATATGGCCCAAAGGTTTTGTATAACACCTTGAATAAAGATGCTTCAGAGCTCTTCTGAGATGGTTTTATAATCAAAGCTTCAACCTCTTCTGCCACATCACCATTTGAGTCTCCTGATTTTTGCTGCTTTTTGGGTGCATATACCATGTTTAGTGGTTGCCTGAAAAAAGATTAGGTAAAGAATGTGGCTTTTATTCAAGCATAAAGCCAACTGGCAAAATGTACACTACACAAATGAGAT
Source organism: Luscinia megarhynchos (assembly GCA_034336665.1). Lineage (NCBI taxonomy): Eukaryota > Metazoa > Chordata > Aves > Passeriformes > Muscicapidae > Luscinia > Luscinia megarhynchos. The sequence goes on along the minus strand of CM067577.1, from coordinate 692,206 downwards.
GTAAATGAGCTGCTTATCACGATTCTTAACAGTTTAGCTGAGTTTTGCTGTCAAACATTTTTAATCATACAACATAATTACATGAACTGGCTGTTAAGAAATGGCTTTGCTTGGATAGGTAACATTCCTGTGCATCTCTCCCTTAAGTCTGCCCTGGGGAATGAGGAGCAAAGCTGTAACTTGTAAGCTGAAAGAGCAGAGGACATTATTATTATTCTAGAACCCAGTGAACTCTAACTGAAATCAAGGCTTCACTGCAGCACCAGAGTTAAAAGAATGAAGCCAGGTTAATGCCAAGACACGTCCAATGGACTGAACACATTCCTTTCTTACATCTGGCTTATGCTAAACTCCCTGCTCTGAACTTCTGAGGACAAGCTGTATGTAAAACACTCTGTGTAAGCAGGCACACAATTTCCCTTCAATGAAAAGGTGCTCCTGTTTGCTGCAGCCAAGGATGATGAAAGCAGGATGGAGAGTGCAGGCATGCAGTCCTTCTAATTTTAGCCATCTGGCTTAGATGCTCAGACTCCCTATATAGTCAAAAGAAAGGAATAAGCTGCTCCCTTTGACACCCTGAAATACCCTCCAAGGCTTCAGCAACTACAGAGGGAGCCCAAGCTCCTAAATTACACAACAGCAGTTTGTGTCCAAACATTCCCTCCCCAGGGAAAAAAACACCACACATCAAAAGTCCCAGTAATAAGTTTCAGATCACGAATTCTAAGGGAAAGTCAGCTCTCCATAAAGAAGAAGCACAGTGCCCTCCCTGGTGCTGCTCCCTCCTCACAAAAGCAGGTTTGGTAACCAGTGACCAACACCTCTGAGCAGAGCCTGAGTCACGAGCTCTTAAACCTCTGCATTTTGGCAGAACTGAAAGCCAGGATAACTGAACTTACCTCTTGGTCTTTGACCACTCTTTTGCCCAATTTCTAGCCAAGCCTGGCACTACTTCCTCTGATTTGTCCTCTTTATTTAATGACCACAGATCCTTGGCTTCCAGAGGGCGCCGATACCCCCGGATCATCAACCTGCAGCAGAAGCAACCAGCACAAATTCAAGAACACAGAAATGTTTGTGCATGTACAGAGATAGATCTATAGACACAGCTGCATCCAGCCCCAGAACACAGCCAGCTCTCCATAAGGTGCAAGCAAGCATCAGTGCCTGCAGCAAAACAGGTCCAGATGCTAAAACATACATCCTCCTGTCCTTACTGGGAGAACTACACACCAAAACATCTAAGGATCCAGGATGTGCCACTGAATTCAAATTCCAGGGAAAATAAAAGAGAGGATGACGTGATCTCATTTGAAAATCAGCCAGGCAATTAATATTCCCATGCCTAGCAAGTTTCAAAATCTTTATTAGCCTTTAATTTCACAAAGCAATCCCTTTCATCTAGCTTTCTGTTGGAACTGTGGCCAAGTACCAGCCACAACTATACACCAGTATTATTTAACAGGTTTCTGTGTTTTAACTCACAAATCATACAGCACAAGTAAAATTAAGTTAATGGGGAAAAAAAGAGTTTATTGGACAAAAAGAGGTCATAGTTTTCAATGTCTTAGTTTCTAAATAGCAGACAATTTCTCCTTTCTTATATTTCCCAAGAATGTTTTTTTATTATATTCCTTCAAACATATTAAATACAGACTGGCAAAATTTTAAATTACAAATCCTACAAAGGAAATTTTAAAAAATATTAATCAAGCTGTTAAAAAAAATAATTTAAGCTCTCTAGCAAGCAACCAACAATTCTTGTTGCACAATTATTGTTAATGTAACTCTGACAGCAGGGTCCCAGAGTGCCAGCTAACTTGAACTGGCTCTTTATGCAGCAGCTCAGTCTTACCCAGTGATCCACCAGAATGTGATTCTTGAGAGGAAAGAAGCACTGAACTCTGGACATGGATTCTAAAGGAGAGAAAAAGCAATCAATCCACATACAAAATGACTGCAGGGCCAAAAGAAACAAGCAAAGAAGAAAAGATGGTTTTGAAATTCCTTTTGCTTGCAGTATTTTTTTCACATGACTAAAACTTGCCGTCTCTGCTGCTGAGAGCTGGTTCAGCAAAGCCAAGCAGAGCTGCAGGGCTGCCAGCAGCTGCAGCACTGGGACACAGGAATAGCAGCACTGCTTATCAACAGCACAACAAACAGCTGAGGCCATTCTGGAGGCCAGGGGAGGCCAGCCAGTGTCTCCAGATGTCATCTTCAGTGCCCATGTCAGTGCAAGGCATGCCACCATGTCAGGGCACAAATATGTTCATTGGGTAGTTAATTATGAATGAAAAATTCAGTTCTCCTGCTCTAGCAGTGAAGTGCTGGGACTCCATCAACACAAATGAAAAAGACATTCTAAATTCCTAGAAATACCCTGAACAGAAAAACAAACCACTGTGGTCTCAAAGCACCTCATAATTTTTACAGCCATGATCAAAGAAGAAAAGGTTTCCTTACACCCACAGCATCCTGTGAAATACACTCAACCCCTGAATGAGATGAAAAGAACCAAAAGGTGCAGAAGCTCCAAAGGCTCAGGCAGATGTGCACACACATCTGTCTGCCATGGCCAGGCACAGCACACTGCTGCAGAGGAACTCTGGACTCAGGGAGTGCAGCTGGCCATGGACCCTTTCCACAGTGACCAAGGCAGGATTTATTTCCCCCTCACACATTTCACACCTTCCTTCATCAGTCAGTGTCACTGAACTGCCATCAAACCAGAATCAGACCTGGTAAAAAACCAAAATTCCTAAACTCAGCATGGCCAAGCTGCAGGCAGTGAGCAGTGTCACCCCCCTGTGACCCAGAACATCCAACCCAGAGCTGGTACAAGGATGTCCCAGCACCTCTTGGGTCACTTTACATCCATGCCACAGAGCTGGCACAGATAATTAGGAACCCACAAAAAAGGTCACACCCAGGTAAAATTAAATATTATATCCAAATCACCCTCTAACATTAGCTGCTCTTGCATCTGAGCTGATTAAATCTTTATTTGACATAAGAAAGGTAAAAACAAAAATCAAACACATCTGCCCAGGTTCAAAAGCTTTTCAGGTCTAAATTTTTCCCCATGTTCAAATGAAATGAATCCACATGCTGCTGCCCACTGAACATACCAGATAACCAGGAGCACTGCATTTCAAACCAGTATTTCCCACTGGCTGCCAGCAGCACAACTGACTATAAATACATGCACCTTATCCTTCAGGAATGCTATTCTGCAATGACTACAGCAGAACTTTTGTGCTTTTTATTGCATACAGTCCCTCTCTTCCCCCAGTTTTGCATGTTAAGGGCTTCTTTTGCATCACCACATAAAAAGCAGAATTTTAATTATTTGTCATCTGGGATACTATGCAGCCCATTACACAGAATATTGCACATATTGGCACTGTACAGACTCACAGGATCATTTACTGTTTCAGAAAACAAAGGTGGTTGCTCTGGAAAACAACACAGGATGAGCTCTACCAATACCAGCACAAAGTAGATGCAGAAGGTGGCATAACGAAATGAATCCTCATCAGCACCCTGCAAAGGAAGGCAATATTCCAATTAGAAGCCTTGAGGAATTAATTTTAAATAACATGTTTACAGCTCCTTACTGTAAATTCTGCAAACTAAGTGCTGCATTACTCACTCCCATGCAAATTACAGTCAATGTCTATTTTGGTAAAGGGAGGGTAATGAGAGGGGAGAGGGTATGAAAGACATTTATTTTTATTCAGTCACTACCATTAAAATACAAGTATGAATTTCTTATGTAAAAACTTCTCTTTAATACATGGTTTATGCCAACACAGCCCCAATTTGAAGTCAGTGTATTCCTTACAGGAGCAAGACATTTATGCACTGGGTAGCAAGGAGTATGAAATCAAATTTTTTAAATTAGGATGCACACAGAAGAGGAGCAGAATTCACATTACACTTTGCTCCATTGTGTGTAAAATTCAGAGTTCTTTCAGTTTTTTAGACAGGGACTGCATAACACATAAGCCACAGAAATCAGAGCACAGGTATAGATGGACACATCCCCCAGTAAAATCCCATTCTCAACAGCTGAAGACAAAAGTTGGCTGGAAGTTCTCAAAATTGCCAATGCAGCTTAAAGGTTTCAAGAAATAAAAGTGCCATTTTCAGGCAGCTCCACAATTAGTCTGATATTTGAGCTGATCTTAATACAGGCAAGTTTGCATAAAAATATTTCGCTTTGCTTTTGCCCAAGGAGGTGAGAGCACAGCAGCCCTGAACAAAGTGTTTCAGGAAATCCCTGCACAGTCAACAGGAAGATGATGTGACCTCCCAGCCAGAGCAGTTTGATATCAAAGATTGCAGAGAGCTGAGTGTGCTCTTTCCAACAGCCAGCCCACTGCTCTGGGCAGCTGCTGCTGAGTCCCACCCACCTCACCATGAATCCCCAGAGCATTTCAAAACTCAAGACATTAATTCTTGCTCCCTTTGCTGTTACAGCCCAAGGAATGGAGGTACACTACCTGAATAACTGATTTGACTGGCATAATTACCAAGCAACTACTGCAGCATTCAGGGTTATTTTCAACTGAATGAGGCTAAAATTCACTTACCATATTTAAGGCATGTTTTATTTTGGATATAAAAATCACTGTGGCACATAACAATGAGATGAACCAGAAAATTGTCATTACACCTGAAGACTGGACTCCTTTTATTCTTTCATACTGTATTAAAAATGTGGCAAGCAACTGTAGATAAATAAGATGAAAACATATTTGCAAATTAAGTTTGACAAGATGTTATGCACATGTCAAATGTATAGTGCTAAATTCTGCTTATTTAACATTTCTAATCCAGTATCTCCCAGACCTTTTAAACCCCTAAACCCCTTCTAAATTTTAAGTCTAATTCCAAAATAATTTAAATAGGAAATTCTCTTTATCACTGAAGATAAGGAGTAGACAAAAAAGAAAAAAGGAATATGCATTAAATAGAAATAAATCATCACATACACAAAAGTACTGTCAAAAGCTGCCAAGCTTCTTTACTTTTCTATCTCTACATCACAAATCAACATGGAATTACAGCATTTCCTGACCAGTTCTTTTCAAAGTAAATATAGTTCTTTCCATACAAGCCCCACCACCAAACAACACTGACCAAGTGTTTCTGTATTTTGTGTTTTCAGAGTCCTTTAGGAAGCTGGTATGTCTCACTTATCTACTGCAACATTCAATTTCAATCAGCCTGACAAAAGCTGGACAGTTGCATTATTAAATGACCACAAGCTGCTTAACAGCTCTTGCATTTATCAGAGTGTCTGAGGCCTGTTTGGGGTTTTGTTTGGCTGCTGTTGGGGTTGTGGTGTCCCCTTCAGCATCGTGTTTAATCTCCACCACTCCAACTCTGTGCACCTGCAGGGATATGGGTGTGAAGGCAGAAACCCAGCACATCTGGTCAAAGGGGACACCTGGGTGACTTCTGGCGTTCAGGACTTCCCACTGTGCATCCAGTGTAACAAATAACACACAACAACGTTATATCAGAGCTTGTAATGAGATATTTCCACAGTTTCCCCCCAAGTTCAGTGGTTGTATTATCTAGGTTGAATCAGTTCTCTGGAGCTGATTCCTCTACTCATGCCAGAACCAAACTATTGAATGGATGCTAGCTCAGGCTAGCCTGTTTTTTCTAATTTTTTTATTGAAAGCAAGCAGGTATTTCAAAGTCAGTATTTCACAGCTCAGCTACAGAAGTAGTCTCTATAGAAAGGCTGCAGCTTAGAGGATTACAGCACTGTGAATAATACCAAGATGGTGTTACTGCTGGCAGCTTTGCATGCACAATGGCCATGCAGAACTTACCATTGTTATACCCAAAACTGTAGGGCTAATGAGAAAAAATGGAGCTCGAAAAATATTTTGACTTCTTTCCCAGAAAGAGTAGAAAAGGTCTGCCCAGCAGACTATCCAGAGTATTAAGCCCAAAGCCTGCAAGAAAAGAAGTGTCTTTAATATATCAATTCACAAAGATAATGCAGCACAATGTATAGATGAACACTAGATGTTATGTGTTAGCAGAAGTCATAATCAGATCATATCATTATGGCAATTCTACCACATGCACAAAAGAAAAGCAATTTGGTGTTAATTATTGAATTCCTACTAGGAGAAAAAAGTTAAGTGATTTTTAACACCATGTAATTCAGTGTATTATGAAGCAGAAGGCTGGTCTCCTGAATCGCAGAGGTAAAAACCCTCCAACACACCATGTTATTACAGCCCTTCTTAAAACTTTGCACTTATTCTACAGGGAAGGAAAAAACCCAAAAACATTAAGTACCTATTTCACAATAGAAGTGGAACAGAACACCTGCAGCAGCACTAGAAATGTATGCTGTGTAACTTAAGAAGCTGACAGGATAATAAATTCTTTTTATGACAGAAATAAGGGCCTTGAGATTGAGTTGCCTTAAAATAGTCTTCTCCAACTGGTCTTTAAAAGGATTTGCATGTTTGTTGCTATGCCAGGGTAAATTTCAGAATGCTGATAAAAGGGCAAAGGAAACAGGAAAGGCTGGGAAATCAAACACAGGCAGAGCAAATAAATGAAGTGTGAGGTGTGCACGCAGGTCAGGACTGATGCTCCACAGCTGAAGAGAGACTGCAGCTGTGAGCTGGGGGCCAGGGCCACTCACCGTTTTGGCTTTGTTCAGGGGGGACACCTGGATGTAGCCCCTGTCATGACGGCGAAGGTACAGCCAGTACACTGGGAAGCAGAGCCACAGGTAAACACAAGGAATCCACACCAGCACTGTGCTCTGAAAGCACGGGGTGAAGTCTGGGTCTTCTGTGTGCCATGTCAGGTTCCAGTCCTGGGCCAGGAAAACAGGGGGAGTTACAGAAAAAGCCATAAAGCAGGGACTCAGAATAAAAAATCCACAACAACCAAGTAAAAGGCTCATCCTTGCAGCTCGTTTCCTATTCAACAAGAAGAGAGTATAAATTGACATAATTCAATGTTTTCTTACTTCTCTCAATACAACTTTCAAACCCAAGGTAAATCACCATACAATCAAACCAAAACTGATGCTCACATAATAAAAATGTGACCATTTTAATTACTGCCACAAGGACTATTCACAATGACAGGCTAGCAGTAACATGAGCTTTCATACCTTATTTACAATTGCTCTGAGTTAGGAAAATCTCATGCAGCAAATTTTAAGTCACTGACCTTGGTGAAAAATTATCACATGCAACACTTCCTCTCAAGTGCTGTAGGTTTTTGACTCTCCAACAGAAAAATGTAATGCACAATACTGCAGCTGTGGATGGACTGCAATTATTCACCAGCCAAAGCATTGCTCCCAGGCTTCTGTTCAAAAGCCACTGAGCCAAGAGCAGCAGTCCCATGCCCAAAGGCTTGTGGACTGTAGTGTTAACTTTTCAGGGGCAAAGCATTTTTTCAGGCAGTTGCACAGCTTACACTACACAAAACAGCAGTACCACTCCTGGGACAGAAGGCCAGTAATCCTATTCCTCTACAAAAGCCTGAGCTGGCCACTCAAACAGGTGCTATTATCCACATTTCATAGATGAGGAGACAGAACCAAAAGGAGCTGTAGTGCCTGCTCCCTCTATTCCAACATCAAAGCCAAAGCAGAGCCCACTGCCCAGAACCACCACACTTTGATCCTTGTTTGCCCCCTTGTTCCACTGAATAAACAGCTTCAAACACAATTACAAAGAGATCATAGATCTGAAGAGGAATGGAAGATACATTGTGCTTCCCCACTTCTCTCAATTTCTATCAGAATCTAGGACTTGATACAGACAGCATACACAGGACACCCATTCTTCTCTAATTCCCCAGCACTCTAAAAACTCTTCTCACTCAGTATCATTTTTAATTTTCCATTTTTAGAAAATCTCTGAGCTCACCACAGCAAATTCAAAAATGAACACTGGGAGAACATCAGAATGCCCAGTTCTGTTTGACTGGTCTGTGCAGGGGTCACAAGCTGTTCGTGACAAGGCTGTGGCTGTGACACGCTCTGGGCAAGCCACACACTTATTGGATTTCCTGACTGCATAACTCATCAGAAATTTCAGCTGAGTCATCCTTACATTTCACCACCACACAAACGTTCTTGGCTTTCTAAGTCCCAGCTGCTCTACTCCAGTGCAACAGCCAAGAAAAGGTCTCATGACTGTGCAGAACAGTTTACAATTCACAAATTAAGATAGTTAAAAGATTACACAAGCAAATCAACAGGATGTAATCAGCTTTACAAGAAACAAACAAAAGCACTGACATCTTTTTATTCAGTAAACTTTAGGGGATCTGTTTAGAAAGTTGCACACTTCTTTTATCTGGCAAATAGCAGAAGGTCAGAGCAGGTAATGCCACGTGGCAAAGTAAGAGCAAGAAGTGCTCTGGGTATGACTGCTATGCATACTGGCTGGAGGATACTCTAAAAAATAAAAACGTGCAACCCTCCATTTGACTTTCATATTTATGAGGTATCTGGAGGTGTTTGTTTTTGCATAAGAGTGTGCAATGCAATGGTACTTCAAGGTTCAGAACAGAAACATGGGACAAAGGGCAACTTTGGGCAAGACTACAGCTAGAATTTACCAGCAGCATCAGTTCTTTCATGTTTTCAGGATTTCATCCAGAGGCTGCTGCTATCAAGCAGGAGCATGCTGAACTTTAAAAACACTTCTGTGTACAGAAGAAATAGCAACACACAGGTGAGATGAAGGAGCCACGTCCATTCAGTCTGTGAGAGTCGAGCTGCCATCAGCCTCAGTGGAACTCACCCACCACAAAAGGCAGGCACACCCTGGTCCTGCATGGAGGTTCCCCTGCAGCTGGAAAACGTGTCACTCTCATCATGAAACCAGCCTGCACTCACATGGAAATTACAGGTTCAGTTACACAAGTCTAGACTAGTTCTGACAGCAGAAAGTACACGCTTCTCCTTTGTCTTATATAAACCCAGTTTCAGTTTTGGGTTTTTTTCCATCACAAACAAAATGCAGAAAGACTCACTGAAGCAGACCTTTGTATTTAACAGACATTAATTAGCAAATTAATGATTTTTTTTCTGACTCAAGTTTTAGAAACACTGTTTTAGCAAGTTCTACTAAAACATGAAGCTGCTCCATTTTTGTCAGCTCAAAGATTAACATTTTCACTCTGACTGATCAGTTAACTCTTCTACTCTGCAGTCACATCAAATGACAGAGATATCACCACTGAAAGCCTCCACAAACTGGCAGCCTCCTGCCATAAAGAAGGGGAGGAAAAAAGGGGGTAAAGCTATTAGACTGTATAATCTGGAGGCAGCCTTTATTTTAAGCTGTGACTGCAGGAACCCACTGGAGCAGAATCAGTCAGATCCTTGTTCCTTTCTTGGTGGGTTTGGGACAGATGTTGGTGTAGTTTTAGTGTAGTCCAGAAGAACCATATCTCAAATGTTAAATAGTTTCAGGTTGGTTTTTCTTTTCAAAAATTCCTTAACAATTTTAAAGTTTCCTAGAATAGCAGATGGGTATTTTTAACTTTACCTGACCTACCTCTCAGTTTTCATTTCTATCATCAGCACTATGGTTCAAAAATACCAGTCCATAGTTTTAGTGCCCTGTTGCATGCTTTCTCTCATGGCACAAAAACTTCCTATCACATCTGAAATGAAAACCTGTCTACAAGAAGGGTGCAAAAAACCCACGGCATTCCCCAGAACCAAGTGAATCCATTCACAGGTAAACTTAACAGTGCAAAAACCTAGGAAAATTATGAGCTAAACTAATTCCTGTCTAAAAATTTCAGGAAGAGGCAAGATAAAAGCACTGGCAGTAGAACTGCAAGACGAAGTTGCCCCACAAAAGGCCAGTTCTTCTGCCTGTGCTGAGGGCAGGCAGGCAAGGAAGCTGCAAGCCCCCAGTGGGGCTAACCTGAGCAGCAGCATTTGGTGCTGGCTGCCTCTCCTGCAGCCAGGGAAGGCTGGCAAGGGAGCAGCCAGGGCTTGCTTGTTCTCACATCAATAATCCCACTTGACCCACAGCACATTTCAAAATTCTCCCTGGCAGAAATGGAGAGACCCAATTGCTTGGTTTCATGCCTGCTGTGTGCAAGTGTGCTAGAGATGCAGGCTGACAGCCACACTGTTAAATCCACCTGCATGAACCAAACTGTGACTGAAAAGTGACTTAAAATATTACCACACAGCTATGCAAAAAATGAAATTACAAAACCGTACTGGAATCTTAACATCATGATCAACAATTCTTCAAATGGAGTTTGACACTGACATTGTGTACCCACTACTTCAATATCACCCACAGAAGAACCACCTCCCTTGTCATACCAAGATAAAGTTTCTCAGTCTTATCTCCCCAACAGTAAAAATGGCTTTCTGTTTAATGCAATGTTTACACTTAGTTGAGTGAAAGTAATTAGCTCTCTCAGGCACTAACACTGTAATTGCAGCTGACTACTTTCATTATAATGGTATCATCACTTTCCCACTGAAATAGGAAGTCTTACAGTCTGCCAGCTCTAGATACAGGATTGAAAATTTCCCAGTGCAGCACCTATAAAACCATGAGCTGACTGAACCACTCCCTCTCCCAGTGTATGCTAAAAGCCAATGGCCCCATGGCATCTCTCTCAGATAGCAAATCTGCTGTCTCTGCCCAGCCAGGAGATTGGGCAGACCTGGCTGAGCCTGCATCTTCAGATGAGCTGCACCAGTGCAACAGGGAGGGGTAAGGGAAGTGCAGAACAGGAGCTCTCTCTTTAAGGCTGCTCCAAAGGAACTCTGACCTTGCTTTAAAAAGCCCCTGATGCCTGATACGCCACCTTTGTTCTGCCATTCACGTTTTGGAGTCAGATCATGAAACTGTGCTGAGGCTCCCCATCTGCCTAAGAGCCCATTTAGAACGGAGCCTGAACAGGCACGGGCGTGGCACAATCCTCACCAGCAGCAGATCTGCTCTGCTGTCCAGCCTGCATCACAGGCAGGGACAAGCTGGTGAGACAAGCAACAGGTATTTGTACAAGAAAAGTACTCCAGAGTCCCTGCAAAAGTTTTCTAGCCCAGCCTCCCAAAATATCACGTGCAGATTGAGACCTCAGAAAACTGAAGACACCATGCCTCTCCTTCATTCCAAATTCTGAAATCGAAGCTTTATTCTTAAAGTATCTTAGTGTTGCCAAAGACAAGAATGTTAAAGCAAGAGGTGGAAAAGCTACAAAAAATAATAATCACATAATAAATAAGGGTCCTAATTTTTTTTATCATTTATATAACAAAGATTTAGGGGGGAAAACCACCAATGTTTCTAGTGATGAGAAAATGGCCTTAATTTCTCATAATGTTTTCTACTACAAATGGTTTTAGCAAGTTATAAATAATTTTAATGGTTTATGTTCTCAACAGTAATTACTTACATAATGCAGATCTGACTTGTCAACACAGACAAGAAAAAGCCTCCACCTTCCAATAACTGGTCCTGAACTCAAATCTGTGTCTGTACCTCCTTGTCCCAAACCCACATGTGAATTTTAACTAATGTTTACAAAAAGTTGAGATCCTTTATTATAGAAAGCACTGCATCAGCTGGAACTGTGTGTAAAATTCCAAGGAAAAAAAAAAGGATATTTTGCTTTTTTTTCCCCCATTAGCCTAAAATAAGAAGCACGTGCTAACAAACTGCCAGAGAAAGGAGCACCTGCAGCTGTGGCATTTACAAGAGCTAAGCTTTGTAATCTAAGAAGCTGAAAGCCACCAAACTATGGCTAATTTTTTGTGTCAGAGAAACATATAGCAGATCACATTAGCACTTGCAAAATTAAAATTTAGCCTCTCTCTACTGACACTGCATTTCCATACCCTGCCATATCTGCAAGTACCATAACAAAACACTGGCACTTAAATTATTTACCACTTCTAGTTTCAGGACATAAGGATGGTTTTTACCCTTCTGCAAAGTTTTTCACTGAAATCACTGCTACCTAAAAGGAAAGATTCCTGCTCTCATCTCCTTGCACCAAACACAGGCTTCTGCTTAATGATGCACCAGCTCAAATCTCTGAGAAGTCTGAACACACCTGGGTAATAATCTCACTGAGGGACTAAGGTACCAGCTCAAGTTGGGATAATCTGTATCTGAAGCCATCAGATGCAGAGAGTGAGAAAACAGCAATGCAGGGAATTCGGACTCTATTAAAAGTAAGCAAAAGGTCAGTAGCCTGCAGTAGCTTTTTAGAGATGTGACCCCGAGTGACTCCAGCCAACCCGGGCTGACCTTCACTGGTCCCAGCACAGCACAGGGTTTCAATGTAAACTGCATTGTAATTGCATGAAATGGCACGAGTTACTCAGGCATTCTGCCATCTCTTTTCCCTCATTTAACTCTTCTGAGCAATTCTCAATTGCAAGCTGTAGAATGACAGGTCATCTGTTCAGAAAATCCCCATCAACAACAGATTATCTGGCTTAATTTCCCTGTATTTCCCTTAAATTAATCTATTCTGGATCAAGGGATATCAGTTTCATTTCTAATTTAAGTTTAATTTTTCTATGCAAATGTAGACCCTTGTTCATAAATGGAAGAAAGCTGAAAAATAAGCCTCTGGCTGTTCCTCACTAAAACCCACAACAGCCAAGGCACGAGAAGCAGGCAATCTGCTGTTAATTACAATAAAGCAGCATTTTGTGTAAAGGTTTCCGTGTTCACCACGCTGCTGCTACACTGCTCCCAGCGCTGCGCACATCTGCCCTTCCTGCGCGGGCAGCGCGGGCAGCGCTGCGCTCTGAGACTGCGCTCACAGCTCCTATCAGCTCACCCAGAGCTCCCACAGCCCCTCCCCGGCCGTGCCACAGGCACAGAAAAAGCTCTGGACGTATCTCAGAGCAAGGAGCTGCAGCTCCCGGGACGGGCCAGTCTGTGCCTATCTGCTGTGTGACACCATAAGCCACTCATCTTCGAACACGGAATTGCCCTTACATAAGACTGCTTTTTCTTCAGAAGTCTATTTCGGTAAAACTACCAGTGTCCTCATAAATAACATAAGCGCAGCAGCTGTTTGTGTCACACAGTATCACTGCACAAATGCCAGCTAATAATTGCAATGCATTCAAGAATATTAACACATCGGTTTTTCTTACTAAAAGTCGATCAAGCTATGGATCTCTCCCACTACAATGTCAACCAAATACAAAACATAACATCTTTGGACAAACACTAAGAAAATACATTAATTTAGGAATACAAACATGCCCCAAAGCCTCAGACAGATCTCTACACAGTGGCAAAGGAAGCAAAGCCAAATCTCTCCAAGCTGGTCCCTAGATTTTGTGTATGAGGCTCTGCCTCACCTTCCCTCACCCAGTCTATTTTTCTCCTGTAGTTTGTTTTCACACAAAGAAGTGCTAAACACAGCCCAGAGTGTGGATACCACTTCTTTACTAACAGTGAGGAGGCTTCACAAAAGCTTTCTGAACACCAGGGTTTACACAGCCAGAGATTCAGCTTGAATCATTACAGGACTCTAGTTTTCAAAACAAAACAGAGAAGCTCAACTTGCTTTTCTCCTATAAGTGAATGCAATTACTTGCTTTCAATCATTTCTCAACAACAAAAAGCCCAACTAGAAAACTGTGGAAAAAAATCTGCATTTCCATTGAAATAAAGAACTTCTATCTAAATTAACTTTAAAAGACACAGTGTCTGCCTGGGAACGACATGATAGGAACTTCTATAAATATGAACCATTTATCTCACATTCCCTTAAGCATAAGCAAGAACCTCAAAAGTTTCAGATGCACATTTCCCACATTTTCATAAAACCCTACTGAGAGCTTTGAAATCTCCAAGTGTCACAAAAACTGTTAACCTCTTCCTTTAGCAATTTCAAACATGACAAGACTTTTCTAAACATGACACTGCAGAGCTTTCAAGCTCTGAAAAAAAACCAAACTGAAACCAAGATTTTATCCAAAGAAAAACCAGCAGATTATTTCAAAATGCACATGCACTGAGACCTGCAGCTGTCTCCAGACAGGAAGGTCAGGGTGTACAGGGAGTTCTGCATCTGCTGTGACACTTATCCTGCTTACCTGGACCCACAGTGCTCTCACCCTGCTTCACCTCTGCCTTTTGTGTGCTGCTGTTCAAACAAGGCACAGACAGCTCAGACTGCAGGGATATTCTAGCCAAAGCTATCTCAGTGGGTCAGGTCACAGAAAAGTTTTACTGCTTGAACTGGCCCTTAAATTCACTGAACTGGAATGCAAGAAGTGCAGAACATTACCCCATGTCCACTACGTTTATTGTCATCAACAGCTATCAGTGAATAGCTTGCACAGCTGTACCTTTCTTTATATCATGGATGGAATATTTAGTCCAAGATACTCAGTTATGCTAGAGCAAGCAAGGATAAACAGTTCTTGACTAAAAAGGGAGTCTAGTTCAAAGGAAGCAAGATGCAGAAAAGTTCTATAAACGAACTATATGCAGTAAAATCTGATTGCAGTGAAGTTAACACACAGAGTAGGGGCATAGAGATAAGCTAGTGAGAAAGGAAAAAAAAATGGAGTGAAGCAGATGGCAATCGTCCTTGGGTTCCTGACCTTTCAGAGTAAGCATTAAATAAAACCAAACTGTTTAATACTCAGACAAGAACTCGCAACAATAACATTCCTTCGGTGTGCAAACATGAAAAATCCTGGCCAGCAAAGCCTAAGAAGATTAGCACACAGTTTTTAAGGGTCCATTAGGTCCTTTCAGCCACAGTCTCCCCCACAATTTAAAATGAGTTGCCCACGACTCAGGATCACCTTTGGCAGAAAACACATCTCCCTGAAGCCGAGTTTGCCATAAATCCCTCTGCCCCACTAGCAAGGCTTCAGGAGCCACCGCAAGAATGAGTAACTCGTGCCACTGTGTATCCAGCCCTCACCCAGCTCTGAGAAGCACCAGAGTGCAGCCCAGCAGCCAGGAGAACAGCCCGGCCACAGGGCATATCCAAAAGCCCAGACACACTGCATGTGCATAGACAATTTCTGAAAATCCACTACAACTTCAGCTTTAAATAGCAGCAATAATGGAAATGGCAGAAAAAGCAGAAGTCAGAGCACCCATAAGTTCCCAGACTGGCATTTCTACTCTCCCCGACTGGGAATGATGCAACAACAAAGTGGAAACAGAGTGTTACTTAGGAAAACAAGTTCAGCATGAAGATTTTTCCAGGCACATCTAACCCTCATTCAAATGCACAATTATTCTTCTGCAGGATCAGAAGAACCCAGAAATCAAATAACCACACCCATAGGATCTGTAGCTGGAAGAAATGAAAGGCAGAGTCCATGTGATTTGGAGAAGGATGATAAATCCCAAAACTTTGCGAATCAATGCAATTAGTGGAAAAAATTGTATGTCGTTTTTACAAAAATACCAAAAATGGCTGTAATACATGTGAGAACAGATTTCCTAATAAACGAATCTGCTGCCAGAAATCCTATATAAAGTAGTTGCTTCCAACATCCTATGTGTAGTTCTTGTGTCTAGCTGATGTTACAATTCCACAGCTCAAAGAATGAGCTGGCAGCTCTTTTTCACAACCCTAGTACTCTCTCAAGTCAGTTTCTCCATAAACTCATTCTGAAACATGCATTCTCTTAAGCCCTTCAAATGAAAAGTCTCATTCTAGGGAAGAGAAAAAAAATATGTGCAATGACAACTCATAATTTAGACGGTTCTGAAAAACCTGAGAAATAGCAGAAAAGAGATATTAGTATAAGCAATATAAAAGCAAGTTAGCAGAGTCACGTTTGATCAGCTGGAAAAAACTAATTGCCTGAGTCTTGATGATTTTAAAAATATCTACTCAGTAATATCTTAATGGTTCTTGAAATGAATAATACAATGGTATTTATTGAGACATCTGATTCCATTTATTTTTCCACTAGTAAGGCAGCTCATTATCTCAACACTGTTTGGCAAACATCTGATGAATACACAAGTAGCTCCTTTCCCTATGTTGACTTCAGTAGCTCTCACTCCGTATTTATTTTCCTAACTTCCAGCTCTTCCTTTCCTCCCCACAAACTGCTCCTCCATACAACCAGCTTGTTCCCGAGATGAATTTCCGCTGCGGTCTGCTCTCCCAGCACCGGCGAGCGAGACCCGGCGCAGGGTCCGCACCCGCGCGCCGGTCCAGGCACACCCGCACCCGCGCCCAGCGCCAAGGAGGGGCCGAGCAGCGCCGGGCAAACCGCGCCAGCGCTGCGGCAGCTCCGCGGGGCGGCCCCGCTCTCGTGTGCCGGGCACCGTTATTGTTGTTACCGCACGGAACGCAGCCCAGCGGCCGCACGCGTGGGCGGATCCCGGCCCCGGCCGCTCCGAGCCCGTTCCCGGTCTCCGGGCAGGTATTCCCTCGCCGTTCCCGCTCCGAGCATCTCCCTGCCGGGAACCCGCACGCGAGGCGCGGGGACAGCGCGTCCGGGCGGAGACCGCGAGCAGCAGGGCCCCTCTGCCGCCCGGCCCGCACCGCGCCGGGCACGCTGCCCCGCCGGCTCCCGCTGCCGGGCGCAGCCCCTCGGGCTCCGCCACCGCCCCGGCCCCACCCGGCTCCCCGCCATCCCTGCGCGCCGCCGCGGCCCGTCCCGCCGCTCACCCAGAAGGGCTCGGAAGCGTCCGCGCTGCAGAAGCTCTCGATCCCCATGGAGCGCGGCGAAGCGACCGCGGGCTCCGCGGCAGCGCTGCCCCGTGCGCAGCTCTCCGGCCCGAGCGGCGGCGGGCGGGGCCGGGCCGGCAGCGGCGGCTCGCGGCCCTGATTGGCCCCGCGTCACGGGGATGCCGCGCCCGGCGCCGCCGCCGCCCGCGCTGCGCAGCCCCGCCTCGGCGCGCCGGGGGCGGCCGCTGGCACGGCCGCGTGCGGCCGCGGGGTCCCGCGGGGCCGCCAGCGCCGGCCCGGAGCCTCGGCCGGAGCGCGACGCGTGCTCGGTTCAACGCAGGAACCCCCCGTCCCCGGCAGCGCGCCCGCGGCCGGATCGCTGCTCCCGCGGCTCAGCTGCCCCGGCAGCCTCCGTGTCCTGCGGCACCGGGTGCCCCGGGGCCAGCGGTGGCCGTGCTGCATCTCCCGCTCCCGCACTGGGTTCCTCTCCTCGGGGATACGGGGGGACCCTGTACCCAGGGGCCGGAGCAGCACCGCGCCCCGCGGGACTGAGCCAAGGCGAGGTCCCAGGGGAAGGCCTGGGAAGGCCTAAGCTGCCTGCTATAGCTCACTGCTCAGCGTGAACCAGTTGTACTGGTTTCAATGCCCTAAACTAGTTCAAGTTGACTAGCACGAACACAACCAAAGCAACTTCATGTACAAGCAGATTTGCATCAAAACGTGTAGCAGTTGAGCTAACTGCACAGCCCTGTGGTTGCACTGGGTTGTGTCTCACAGTGCACTCTTCATATCCTATTTAGAATGCACCAGTTAAATCCACAGTGAGCTTGCCTGACTACTGTACCAGAATAGACCAGCTGGAGTATGGCAGGACATATGCAGGAATGGCATTGCATGCTGCAGGAAATAGCAGGGTGGTTACATAGTACTCTACAAATCTTTAATCACACAAACCACAGTTTAAAATGCTCTTGTCCATCCAGGGCAGTTACGGTAACAGACAAAGTTGTTAAAAAGAGATAGGTCTTGTTTCTTTAACATATAACTTAAAAGCAGGCATCACACATACAAAAAGCATATCACAGACTGCTCATTTATCCACCTGCACTTTCCCAGCCGTGCTAGTGGTGGCCAGATTGTCCATCCGGCTGTGATATTTCTGTGCGTCCCTGGGTGCTGCATTCCCAGGATGTCAGGTCGAACAGCAGCAGCAGCAGAGTCCAGCCCAGCCAGCTCCCATCTGCGTTGAGCAATGGAGCAGAACCATCACAGGAAGAGCACACCACACACACGGGGTGTCACGAGTTTGAGTTTGTCAGTTTAACCCACACTTTAATCCATACCATGTTAAAATCTTTATAGTATTTCAAGAGAATAGCTAAATGTTCACGCATTGTTCCCTTTATTTTTATATGCAAAAGACAATAAATAAACATGAAGTAAGGAGTCTGTAGATACATTTTTACCCACATTTTTCTCAAGGTATTACTGTAAACTAAAAGACTAACAAAATGTAAGTTTCACATTCCAAATACTTTTCTTTCAGCCCCAGACTGTCACCAATCGTCATGCTCCACGTCAATGGTGTTTCACCTCAAATAATGATTCTCGGCTTTCCACCTCAAACTAGTTCTCTTCCAATTAACTCTATTTTCCTTGTAAAAAAAAGACAGTCAAAATACAGAATAAATAATTAATGTGAGAGGAAGCAAAAGAGTTCAGAAGAAAAATGTGACTGATTCAAAATATTTATTGTGGAGGAGAACAGAGCTGACACAAGGCCAAGCTTGCAGAGATACAGAACCAAGGTCTGAGAGCACCAGAAGTCACTGAACATGAATTTCACAAACCATTGTTGTAAGAGCATCTTTTAAAACAGATTAATACAAGAAATATAAACTGAAATCTTGTTTTAAAAGGGGATTACCAAGCAAGCAGACAAACCACACAAAATTCTGTATGTTTCTTGTTTTGTTTTGTTTTGTTGGGGTTTTTTTGGTATACTAGTTGAAGCAGGACAGGAAATTGAAGAAATGTGGAAAACTGCGACAACTTAATCAACGGGAAACCAGGTGTGATAGAAGAGTGACTCACAAGGTCATGGAGAAGTTTGGAAGGATGCAGAGAAGCACGTTTAGGCTGTGAAAATGCCGAAATGCTGTAACATTAAACATAAGCGGCTGTTTGTCCCCGGAGTCACCCTGCGGGTCCGGGCAGCGGGCTCGGGGCAAGCACTGCTCTGACTCACTGACAGCGCCTGGGCTGAGGAAACACATGGACTTCACCAGCACTTCTGATTTTACTACATTTTATTTATTGACCTCTACCAGAGATGCTTTGGAAGATTGTCATATAAATATTTGCTTTGAGAGGAAATGTAAAAAACAAACAGAACAAAACAATCCTAACAACTTCCCTAACCCCCACACTTAAGCCTTGTCTTAGGCTTTACTGCCTAAGACGACTCACATTTTCCTTCAGGCCCCAGCAGGCTGCTCCATCTAGACCATAGCAACTGCAGCTCGTTCACCCGCACCGGCTGCATTTCCTTTGGGAAATACTTAATGCATTGACAAAATAAACACTTGACTCATCCCAGCAACACGGAGCACACACACAGGCCTCCAGACACGCCAGGGATCCTCAGGCTTGCAAAACACCCCGTATACAGTTACATTTTGGCAAGGCCTTTCCATTAGGAGCTCAGCTTTGGCGAGTCCTTTTAATCAACAGTCCATCTGTCAGGGACTCTGTGCAAAACTCACTGGAGAAGATACGGGAGAAATTCTCGCTCATTTTCCACGTTTCCTTTCCCGATCTTTGCCAACCTCTGAAATTAGAGAGGGAGAAAGTGCGGCAGCCCGGACAGGGCTGGGCTGCGGGCGGGCACAGCAGGGCACCGAGGGCAGCTCCACGGGCAGCACGGAGGCGCCGCTGATGCCGCTGGTTCTATCCCAGCACGACCTTTCCCGCAGGGCGCCGGCAGCAGAGCGATCCCCTAGGGCTGCCGCTCCCTGAGGAGCCGGGCGGGAGCGGCGCTGTGCCCTCAGGGAGCTCCCGCTGGGTCCCTCGCCGTCCCCTGAGGGAGCTCCCGCTCGGCCCCGCGCTGCTCCCTCAGGGCTCTGTCCCAGCCCCGCACTGTCCCCTCAGGACTCTCTCCCAGCCCCGCACTGTCCCCTCAGGGCTCTCTCTCCCAGCCCCGCACTGTCCCCTCAGGGCTCTCTCTCCCAGCCCCGCACTGTCCCCTCAGGGCTCTCTCCCAGCCCCGCACTGTCCCCTCAGGGCTCTCTCTCCCAGCCCCGCACTGTCCCCTCAGGGCTCTCTCCCAGCCCCGCACTGTCCCCTCAGGGCTCTCTCCCAGCCCCGCACTGTCCCCTCAGAGCGCTCCCTCCCAGCCCCGCACTGTCCCCTCAGGATTCTCTCTCCCAGCCCCTCACTGTCCCCTCAGGAGCGCTCTCTCCCAGCCCCGCACTGTCCCCTCAGAGCGCTCCCTCCCAGCCCCGCGCTGTTCCTTCAGCAGCTCCGTCCCGCCCCGCGCTGTCCCTCACGCAGCTCCCGCCCCGCCCCGCTCTCTTCCCTCAGAGCGTTCCCGCCCCGCCCCGCGCCTGCGCAGAGCCGCGGCTCCATTCGGGTCGCGGTGCGGCCATGGCGACGGTGGCGGAGCTCAAAGCAGGTCGGGGCCGGAGCCGGGGCCGGGGATGTCTCGGGCTGCCAGGGAGGGTGGGAGGGCGGCCCGGCCTTCCGCGGCCACCGGGATGGGTCTTAGAGCTGCCGCGGGCGCTAATGGTGGCCGCCGGTCCCCCGGCGCTGCCCCCGGTCCCCCGGCCCTGCCCCGTTCCTATACCGTGCGCTGTATTTCAGTACACTTCGGTGCTGTTTCTTAAATTGCAGAACGTATGCTTGCTGAATAGAAAAGATATATAAAAAAGATATATAAAAGACTGAAAATAGAGTTGTGTTTGTGACTTGCGTGAAGGCTGAACTTTTATCTGTGTGGCGCCTAGACTGGTGGCACGTGCAGAGGTGCTGATACCTTATCGCTGGCGCAGCGGCGTGCGCCAAACTCTGCTTGTATCGGGGCTAATTAATGCTGCTCGGCTTTACATTAACGGGCTTTTTTTTTTTTTTTTTTTTTTTTTTTTTTTTTTTTTTTTTTTTTGTGGTGATAGTTTTAAAGGACACGCTGGAAAAAAGAGGAGCTCTTGCCCAAATCAAAGCGAGGATCAGAGCCGAGGTGTTCAATGCCCTGGACGAGCGGAGCGAGCCGCGGCCGGCGCTGTCCCGGGAGAACCTGCTGATCAACGAGCTCGTCCGGGAGTACCTGCAGTACAACAAGTACAAATACACGGCGTCTGTGCTGACGGCAGGTACAGGATTTGTTCAATCGCTGCAATGGTAATCAGCGATTGGTTGGTGGAATAATTCCATTGATAGTATGGATGCATAACCTTGTATTCCCTCGGGAATTAACAGGCTACAGCCAACCTCTCCACACCTCTACTTGCAGCGTTAAGCCAAATCACTTCATTAATTTTCAAGAAATCTTACTCTCTGCTCCTTTACCCTTTAGGTAATTTTTTTGACACAGTGGTTGATGCAAGAGCGAGAAAACTTGATAACAGCTGCAAATTCAAATTTCTTGAAATGGCTGGGAGTACCAGTTTAGAGTTGTTTGCCTGATGAATTTATCTTTTTAACTGTAAGACTTCTTTAATATTTTCTTAGATTCTTTAAGATTGAAGATAAGTATTGTAATATGCCATTGTAAATTATACCAGTATGAAACACTAATGCTTGCATGAATTCCTTGGAATTACAATAAACTGTTAGCTATTAATAGTCTAAAAACGAGGTGTGTGCTCTTAGCATCTTTTGAAGTCATCTGTTAATTGGCATTTTTCTTACTGGTCTTAAGATTCAGGGGTTTTGTTTTCCAGAATCTGGCCAGCCTGAAGTACCCTTGGATAGACAATTTCTTGCCAAGGAGCTGAATATAGTTGAAGATGCAAGTGGAAAGTCAGTGTAAGGAGGAATTTTGGAATGCACAGTATATTCTGTATATTCTGTATACCAGTGTATTTTTCTCTTTGGTGTTATTATAAATCACATGTAAATATTCTCACCAACTGAAATGTGGCTGATCCCAGGCCTGTTCTAATATGCTGGATTCAGCTTCACAATGGAGCCATGTTCAGACATACTCCAGACTAACACTGAATTCTGCCAACACAGTGCCTTTCTCCAGGCAGTGCCCTTGTGCACCAAAACACAGCTCTCTTACCAATACAGTCTGCTTTCTATAGAAAGTAGATCTGCTCTTTGCATATCTGGGAGTTGCTGTGTGGAGCAATAAAAATATTACTGTGAGATTAGATATAAAATCCGAGTGCTCCAATAAAACTGCATTAATGACCTGAGGGCTGAAGCAGGTTCAGACCCGTTCAGCATTCTCTGTAGCCTGTGCTGTCTGAGCCTGTCAGGGGCTCAGGAAGAGGCAGGTTTGAGATGTGCCATGGTGGGCTGGCCTGTAGCCCAGCAGTGCCTGATCTGTGAGTGTGTGGATCCTGCTGATCCATGGGTGAGAATTGCTCCTGTGCTAAACATGCACACTTCACCTGCCAGGAGAGCTGGAGTTCAGTGGAGAGTGTCTTTAGTCTCAGCTTTTTAGGACAGTGTGGGTGTTCAGGGGGAGCTTAGGTCTGTGTTTATTTATGTAATGATACTTGGATGTGTTTTGTGTTATTAAAGACATTTGTACATAGTGTAGAAGTAAATACTAAGATCTAAGAAGTCCTGGAGGAAGGGTGTATTTTTAATGCTCAGTATTTCATAGACTTTACAGAGTACTTTTTAATTTCTCCCTTAAGCAGACCTCTCCTGTATGGAATTCTCTCTCATTTCTTACATGGTGGTAAAGAAGAAGGTACCCAGAACATCCTTCCAAAAGTGTCTTTACTGAATTATCCAAAGCAGAACTTTGGCAAACCACCTGCTGAGAGAAATCAAAAAGGTGGGTGCAGTGTCATTTTTGCTGAACTCTCTGTGACTAGATTTCCTACACCATGCATGACCATGCAGCTGGACACTGTGCACCTCCTTCTCTGTGCAGGGAATGCTCTCCTCTGACACCAAATGCCTTTACCATTTCCCTGAAAGTCCAACTGGCCAAAATGTACTCCCTTATATTACTACAAACCTGAAAAGGGTCAGCTAGAGACAGTCTCACTATACTGGGAATTCAATGCAAGATTTTAATCTAAATTCTCAATGAAATATATTAAATAATGGGTATAGCTCTGTTTCTTATCTGGTCTAACCTAATTTCTATAGAAAGTTCTTAACTCTTTAGCTGTCAGTTCTTTACGTGGTTATAAATCTTTCCTGAGAACACAATTCTTATTTTATTTGCCACAAAAGCTTAAGCCCAAAGTTCATTGCTCTATAGTAAACACTGCTAAATCTTACTTGCCTTTTCTGGTCTGCTTTTGGACTGGTTACAGTTAATACCACCTAAGCTAGAGAATGGAAAGGTTCATTGGTCCAGCTTTTTCCTTCTCAGAGCCTGCTTGGCATATTGCTTCATTTGGTACTGTGGAAATTTATTACTCTCCTGTTAATACTATGAACTGTTTGGTTTGTATCCAAGAATTTCAGAAGCGTGGGGCCTGATCTTACTGATGTCTGAAAAGGGTGAGAAGTACTAACTGTTTTTTAACAGTGAATTCATTGAGACAATGATGTTTTTCTTCTGCCAGAAGAGGGGGCTGAAGAAACAAAATTTCCATACCAAAACTGCTGTAAATTACCTCTTTGTTAGAAAACAATTATTCCTATCAGAAATGTCTCAATTTTTAAAAGAAAGTGTATAGGAGAATTGTTTTTAAAGTATACTTTTGTTTCTACTGGCTCCAGAGGGTCACCCTGCCCTGCTGACTCAAATAAAACTTCACATGGAGATTTAATTGTTTACAGTTAGTTACAGAACTCAGTATCAATCATAAGACACAACAGCACATTGCTTTTTTTAGAACTAAACAAGAACATAGAAGTTTTAAGGCTTTGAACCTTTGAGTAAATATATTCTGAAATTACTTTCTGCATGTGTTTGTGGATTATGTTAGTTGAGACCTAAAGGCAGTGAGGTTTAAAATACTGATTATCCAACTCTTTTCATTAGGCTGAATATTCAGGTAATCAAGTCCATTTATAAATTCAACCTACCAAGTCTCTTATTTAACATCTGACTTGCTTTTCACTTTAGAAATGATCTTGTTTATTTAGATGTTTGAGTATTCTAGCAGACTGGGGATCCTTGATAAAAGGTGTGGAATATGATGTTTCTTTACCTCACTCACTACAGCTGAGTTGGAACTTGTCTGAAATCTAATCTTAGTGATGTAAAGCTTTTATCTCCTACAGCTGCATGGAAACACTTATCTGTAAAATTTCCTAAATTCCCCATGATGGTATTGTGCATCAGAGTTGGTAATAGTAGCAGGTAACACACTGTGGACCTCCAGATGCATGAGAATATTTTTGTCTGTATTTCATTTTCAGACAGAATTCCAGAAGCAGGAAGGATGGCTGGCATGAGCATGGAAGAGCCTCTTATTTTACAAAGTGTAAAGAGATGACATCTTTCATTTTCTAATTTCTCATTTCAAGGTCTGTCAGATTTCATTTAGGACATTCTTTATTGCATAAATTTCTCCAATAAATCCAGTGGGACCATTTTAGCCTGTAATGTCTGCTCATGAGACAGGATGATGAGGTCATACTTACTGTCAATTTAAAAAATGTGAGCAAAGCTCTCTTTGCCTTTCTCTTATCCCCTGACAGAAGGAAAACCATACAGAGAGTCACACTAGTGAATCCTATAACTAAAATTGCACCTGAATATACTGAGTTTATCCAATACATGTTTATATAATAACTTATTATCTCTGCACTTGTATCTTTGTGTGTTTTTCCTATGTTTCTGAATAAAATTTTTCAGTTTTATTCTGTGTGTTATTTTTAGTGTTCAAAATATACATTTTAATCATTATTTTTAAAAAGAGGCTGCAACTTTCAGATAAGAAAGGGAAAAGAAATTCTAATAGAAAATCAAAGTGATTTAGAGGGACAGTAGTTTTTAATTCTCCAGAAATGGGGACTATATTTATCTTCATGCCAGCAAACAAACAAGAGTAAGTTTTTTCCATCTGGAGTTGCTATAAATTGTACAGTGTAACACTGGGTATATGGGAGGGGAAGGAACTTCTGGGGTTTTTTCCCAAACAGCATGAAACCACAGTCAGGAAAAGCTAAAAATAAAATTGATAGTAGATTACTGATTCCCAGAACTCTTTTTTAGCTGAAGTATTTACATGTTTTGAAATGGTAATTTATTTTAAAAGCCAAACTTGCAGGGGTACATAAAAAATAACATCTATTTTTTTTCTCTTCTCATTTTAACAAAATGCATAAATGCTAAATATATCCAGTGGTACTGAGAGGAGTTTTGTATAAATAAATCTCTAGAGGCAGGTCCTTAAAAATCTTTATTGTTAGATAAATGCTACAGTGGAGGGGAGAAGAGAACCTGCAGTTTGTGAAGCTGAAAGGACCCCAAGTTGTGCACAGTGTGAAATTCTGCCTTTATCTTGATTTGACCCAGCTAAGGTTGCAGGGATTTTTTCTTTCTGCAAGCAGCCTGGAGCTGCAGAGGCTGCACCTATCCCTCGAGCCCAGCAGTGAGCTCAGCTCTGTGACTGGCAGTGCTGGCAGCTCCTCCTTGGCTGATCAGTGTCTCAGGACTGCTGCCAGCAGGGGAGGGCGTGTGTTTGCAAATAACCCTCAATCAAATCCGTCTCTCAGCCTGCAGCAGTGGCAGCTGACCCCTGCGCCAGGCCAGGCAATCTGCTCACACCTCCACCCCCTCCAGCTGCTGGGCTGAAGAGCCATCCCTCAGGTTTTAATCTGATGTTCCACAAGTTCAGTGCTGGACTCGTGTTTCCATGAGGCAGTGGATCCAATTGTTATGCACATTTGGATTCTGAACTGTCTTTTCAAGGGCAAAGAAAAAGGCTGTGAAAACACAAGAGCTCAAACCTCTGCTATGCAAATGTTCCAGTGTAAACAGCCGCTGCTTCTGCTTTCTGTCTGTCCATCAGAGATCATTCAGATGCTGCCATGGAGCTCCCTGGCAAATGAATTTTTAGTGGGAGAAATTTAAAAAAACTTTTGCTGATGCTGAGGAAGGTGGAGGGATGTTTGGAGCTGCCCTTTCCTAGCACCCAGCTCAGCAGGCTGCTGTCTCCACAGCCAGGAAAGCAGTGGCTGCTGCAAAGGGCTCCTGCTCTGGGCTCTGGGCTGAGGGTCTGTCTGAAATCAGAGACAGGAGACATTGAAAACAAAAGGAATCTTTGGACTATTTTCCCTGAGGACTCACCCATGGTACAGACACTCTGGAGGGACAGTTGGTGGAATTTGGCCTGCTGGCTCTGGGTGCAACTTGCACTTCATCTAATTCTCCACTAGCTCACATCTGGGGTTAGAAACAATCTCATTTCAAAGTATAGTCATTGTACAAGCAAACTAAAGGCAAATTACAGAGTATTTCCAGTGGTGTTTGTTTACAACAAAGCTTTGAAATATATCTGTGAAAATATACTGGTCTAGCCATATTATTAATTGTCTAGCATTTATCTGAACAGTACATGAAATATGAGAGTATCTTTCAAGATGCTGACATACAGCCAGTCCTCTGACTGACACACTGCCTGCCTTGTTACTGGGCAAAGAGGAATTCCAAAATCTTTCCCAGATAAATGCACTTAGCATTCCTTAAAATTTTAATGCGAGATCAATATTTAGATCAAAATATTTCACAGGTTCAGGTTTTAGAAGAAATTGCCAATTAGGTGAGCATACATAAAAATTATTTTCTGAACTTCAGAAGTTGCATAATTACAGCCTGGGATGTCTTGTATTAACTGCCCTTACTCTTTCTACTGACAACAGAAAATGAAAAACAAAAAACAAAAAACAAAAAACAAGCATATAGATGTTTAGAGTCTTTAAATAGCAAAATGCATTTGTGAATTTTGTTGGAAATGGAACATTAGCCAAGAGCATAATGGAGGGAATTCCATTAAAAGAGGCTGTTTGTTGTCCAAGCACGTTATCACAAGTGAAGGTGACAAGGAGCCAGTGAAGTCTTGTGTGGATATCAGATCTGGAAAGTGCTTTGGAAGAACTTAACCCGCAAGTTTTAAAAATAAAAAATTCCTTTAAGACCAAATTTTTGCTCTCCCCTCAAATGAGAGCAAACCGCGTGTCTGGACTGCAGGGCAGCCGTGCTGGTCCAAGGGTTTGGTTTCTGCCCTGCACAGGGGAGGGTTTGAGGCTTTATCAGCTCCCCCTGAGGCTCGGTTACCTTTTCCTTCCTGAGCAGCCTCGGGCAGCAGCCTGGGTGTCACCGATCGCCCCGGCTGATCCCTGGAGGCACAGCAACCCCAGGGGTTTGTTCACCCTTTCGGCACAGCTGGTTCAGACCTGCCCTGGGCACCCCCCGAGCCCCTCAGCCAGGGCTGAGCACAAACACCGAGCCCCTGTGTTTTACAGAGTACAGTACAGAGTGTTTTCTCTCTTCAGACTGCTCTCCAGACCGATTGTCCTGGCTGGGACACAGACTGTCCCTCCTGCTGCAAGGGCACAGCTTGACACAGGTGCTGACCCACAGTTACCTGTTCTAATTACATTTGTCATCTTAGAGAAACGTGGTTGGTAAAACTTACATAAAAACACTTTTAAACCAAACAAAAATTGCTTACCTGATGCTTTATTTAACAAACTAACATCACCATCTGTGCTTTTTTTTTCTTCCCCTCCCTTATATTCAGGTTACACCACGGTAAGGCAGTTAAAAATTCACTTCTTTCCTTCTTGGGTCTTTTTTTTTCCCCAAGTACAATATTTACAGTGCAAATTCAGTAAGGAGATATTTAAGGGTAGGCTGCTTGATACTTTATTTTTTTTGTAGAAAAGTAATTAAAACAAATAAATAAAACAAATCAAGGGGGTTTAAACAAAGTTTATTTTCTTGTCACAAAGTTGTCATCCACTGGGAATCCACAGCTTTCATTTTGAGGCAACTTTGGTTTAAAACAACCACCTCTACTTCCAGGAACCCCCAACCAGACCATCAGATCAGCTTTTAAATGAAGGTTGGAAGCTGTGCTTGCATTTACCAGTTCCTACCCCACATGGCTTGACAGTGCAACTCTTTCAGTCCCAGCAGGAATATTTTTTTGGACTTTCCAGCTCCATTTAATGTCACATCATATATCACCCTGCAGCACTGCTGCTGTTAAACTCCCTCCTCGGGCAGTGAGCCTGCCTGTGCAGTGGTTTGCAGAGCAGCCAGAATAATTTCCACTCCTTTTTAAGCTACTATTATAATGGGTCTGGTTTTGTGAAACAGCTGCATGTGTTTAAAAGGAGCTTCTCAGGATAACTTTGATGAATGTTAAAATGATCATACTTTTCAGAGGATTCCCTTGCATTTCATTGTGTTTCTAATTAAAAGCTGAGTTTGTGAGCAAGAAACTTCAGGGGGGAGAAGTAAAATAGGGTGAGCTACCCTGCTCTGTGAGGAACTTTCTGCTAACAAGGACAAGTTTCTAGGATTTATGTCGTGGTGATCATTTCCCTGGCTTTGCTCCAGCCAAGTCACACATGCACAGGTCTGATGCTGGGTCCTGGAAGGCTCTGCACAGCTCCCTGCAGCCCCTCAGCACTGCAGATTTCAGGGCTGAAACTCCCATGGTTTTGGGGCTGGAATTCCCAGGGCTCAGGGCTGAGTATTCCAGGATTTTCAGGCCAAAATTTCCAGGGTTTTGGGGCCACAATTTCAAGGGTTTGGGTCATAAAATTCCCAGGGTTTGGGAGCTGAAATTCGCAGGATTTTGGGACTGGAATTCCCAGGTTTTGAAGCTGAAATTCCCACTTTTTTGGGGCTGGAATTCCCGGGGTTTTGGGGCTGAAATTCCCACATTTTTGGGGCTGGAATTCCCAGGATTTTTGGGGCTGGAATTCCCAGGATTTTGGGGCTGAAATTCCCACATTTTTGGGGCTGCAATTCCCAGGGTTTAGGGTTGGGTATTCCAGGATTTTGAGGCCAAAATTTCCAGGTTTCCCACCCACCCTCCCCCTGGTCTGTCACCTCTGGGGCTGTGTCACTGCCCTGGCAAGTGTGGTCTTGTCCAGCTGAGGCCCAAACCTGACCCTGCATCTGGTATTTCTGAAATGCTGTAGAGCAGAAACCCCAGGGCTCTTTCCCTCTCTCCTCTTTGTCCAAATTTTTTCCCCACTGGCCGGAGCTAGAAGGGGCTACAGGACTATCACACCTGCAATTCCCTGACCCAGTGACAGCAGAGGTTTGCAGCCAGCCTCCCCTCATAGGTATTTTTTTAGGATGATGAGACCAATATGAGCTCCATCCATCTTCCCCAGGAGGGTTTATTTTCCAGAGAAGACAGAGCTGTTGATGTCAAGAGA
This sequence comes from Luscinia megarhynchos, assembly GCA_034336665.1. NCBI lineage: Eukaryota > Metazoa > Chordata > Aves > Passeriformes > Muscicapidae > Luscinia > Luscinia megarhynchos. The sequence continues at coordinate 662,989 of CM067577.1, read as the reverse complement.
AATAATTTCGCTGGGGCCTGTGCTCTGATCCTTTGGGTATACACCATATTTAGTCTGCTGCTGAGAGGGGGTTGTTTCGGTATTTTGCATTTGGCACGTTGATGGGAATTCCTAGAGCATCCTAGCTTTCCCTTTTTGGGATATCTCCATCCACAGGTCCTACTGCACAAGGCTGTTGGCTACTAGGGGAGGAAGGAGGGGGGACAGCTGGGGGCTGAAGGTTTGTGGGGTGTGAGGAGGGTTTGGTGAGGAGCAGACCAGTCCCTAACTCGGCCAGTGTGGCTCCCAGCAGCCTGTCCCTGTCCTGTCCCTGTCCTTGTCCTGTCCCTGTCCCTGTCCCTGTCCCTGTCCTGTCCCTGTCCCTGTCCCTGTCCCTGTCCCTGTCCTGTCCTGTCCCTGTCCCTGTCCCTGTCCCTGTCCCATCCCTGTCCCTGTCCCTGTCCCTGTCCCTGTCCCTGTCCTGTCCCTGTCCCTGTCCCTGCTCCTGTCCCTGTCCCATCCCTGTCCCATCCCTGTCCCTGTCCCTGTCCCTGCCAGCACAGGTGCCACTCCCTGCTCTGTCCCTGCATCCCAGGGTCTCTGCCCCCCCAGTTCTCATCACTTCTACACCCACAGACACAGGGGGATGTTTCTTACATATGAACAAGTAACTACAGCCCGTTCTCAAGAGCTGAGCTGCACACTGGATTGCAAAAGAAACTTTGGCAAATCTGCTGGAAGGGGGCAAACATGCCCCTCGTTTCCCAGGGGCAAAGGAGGCTTAAAGCAGCCCCAAGCTCTGAATGTGACACAAGCTCAGGGAGACCCAGAGCCACCTCCACCCACACAGTGCTGCTGTTAGGAATAACCCTCTTTGCCCAAGAGACTCCCTAAACTCAGAGACTTGGCTCCAAAATGCACTGACAGTGGGTGGGAGACATCCTGTGCCTGTGACCTGCCCTTTGCCCTTCCAGGACAGGGCCACGAGGGGCAGGAACCCTGCCAGGGCAGGAAGGAGTTAAAGGTCCATTTGCTTTGTCAAACAGCAGGGGGAAAGGGTGAAACTCTGAACTTGTGATTTAGGGGCACCCCTTTCATGCATCTTTTTGAGAGGCAGAGCCAGCCTGCATCCCTAAAAAGTGTCTTGGGGCAGGGGCCGTGCCCAGGGTTAGGCCCTGCTGGGAACAGGGTGCTTGGCTCAGGCTGTGCTGTTTGAGCCAGGTACCAAAAGGATTTTCCAGCAGGACGTGGTTTGCAGGGCCCCTCCCCACTGCAAGATTCTCCTCCTCTATATAGGGAGGCTGCAGAGAGCAGGGCTGGGCTGTCCCGGCTGGTGGCTGTGTCTCCTCTCTCTGCTCCCCTCTGGACACCTGTAAGTACAGGGCAGGGGTCCCTGCTGGGGTCTCACTCTGGGACGGGCACTCTGGCACCTCCACTCTCCCTCTGCTCTGCAGACACTCACAGAATTGGCCTGGGATGGGCACAGAGCTGTCAGTGCTCAGGTTTGTCCTGGCTGGGGGTTGCTGCTGGGGCTCTGCTTGGGATGCATGGAGACTCTGCATGCCTGGGAGTGGGGACAGATGCTCTAGCCTGCTCCAGTCGCTGCTAACTGCTGAAAGACAGGAGCAGGAGTGGTGCTCTGAGCCAGCAAGGTGCAGGGCAGTGCTCACAGGTGCCTGCTGCACACACCCATCACTCGTGCACTTGGGAATGGAAAACCCCAGCTGCTGATCTTTAACCTCTCAGTCCCAATAAAGGACTGCTGAAAAAAATATATAAAATAATAAAAATAAAATAAAACCATCAGTTCATCAGTAATTTGTGCTTCAAACAGGAAAAATGCCTAAAAATTAGGAGTGGAATCACTTTTGCATACGTGCCCCAGCATTACACGTATATGTTTTAATAGGCTGGGAACGAATTAGAAGCAAAACTAATTTGGCAATTTACTGAACTACAGTAATTTCAAAGGTGACATGCCTTTTTTTTAAATGGAAAATAAAGCAACAAACATCTAAGACAATCCCATAAGTAAATTAAGACAGTAGATGGCAGTGCAGAAAGCAGCTTCAGAGCCATCCCAGAGGTTCTTGGGCTTCTTTTACCTGTATGTGTGTGTGTCCGTGTGCATGCACACCTATTAAAATGTTGATATTTATGTGAAAGGCATCTATGTTTGCATAATTAAGAAGCATCATGAGGTATTTCCAATATAAATCTGATACATACATATCAGTAGAACCTTTTCTAAAATCCACTTGTTGAAAAACAAGCCCAGCTGTCCTGCAGGCAGTTTGCAGTAGGATTGTCTGGGGGGTGATGTGCTGAGCCCCCACTCAGGGCTGAACCCCCAGAGCAAAACTCTGATTAAATTGTCACTTCAGTTTAGTCCCAATTCTGCCCTGGCCCCGTTGGCTTGGATGTAAACAATGAATTTTATTATCCCATTTGCAATTGACACACTAGTCCCTAAAAGGTATTTGTTTTGAATTTGTTATCATTACATTTTTGTGGAACGGGGAGTATTGAGCAGAACATCTCCATAAAAGGCAGCGTGGGGATGTATGCAGAGATCCCAATGCTCTGGAAATCACAGACTTATTAGTTGGAAATCTGATGGCTTTTAAGTATGTCAATTTTAGGAGAAGCCAAGAGCTAGAGACAGCTTTCCAAGGTCCAGTTAAATTATGGATTTCTTGTGAATTATAATCAATATACAGAATTTTATTTAGTTAATAGAATGACATCTACAAGAATTTGAAATAGCTGGTATTTTCCAGATAAAGGGAATCTATCCCTTTTCCCTTCTTTTTTGATTTTTCCAGTTTATAACACTGGCAATAACTGGGGCCAATTTCTTTTGAAAATCAGAAAACTAATCAAGTGTTTAGTCAGAGTTGTGTAGTGACTCATTAACAAAGGTGAGAAGACTTTATTATAAATTGAGGCACTTACAGACAATTTGATTGAAGTTTATGGAGAATGCATTACCAAAAAAAATGGTGAAAGGAGGGATTGATAGCAGTGCTTATAACAAAGCTGTCAATGCTGGGGAATTCCAGTTCCCAAAACAAGGTCAGGATTCACCCCTAGATTATCTTTTGATTATGTTTTTTTCCAAGCAGTGCTCACTTGGATGATTCAGTTAAGAACTGGAAAAGTAAAAGATAGGAAACTGGGAAGATCATAGTCAAGAATTACTGCAGCCCCAGAAATGCAGTTTGAGTCAAGAGCAGGTTACACTCTTCCATCAGAAACTACTCATGACAGCAGGACTTGGTTTTTGAAAATAATTGGTTATTGGTTCCTCTGTTGCAATAATTATTCCCTGTACAGATGTGATAAGGCTTTATATTGACATGCACATCCTGCAGAGGAAGGGAGAAGTGTCTTTTATCTTTTCCTCAGGAGAAAAGCATCCCCCAAGCTCTGACTCAGAAGGCAATTCTGCTTGGCCAGTAACCTTTTAATTGCAGTACTCTTCCTGGGAATATTTGTATTTCATCCTTGAAATGATATACTCAGGATAAAGTAGTTATAAAGAGAGCATTCAGCTTCTGCCATTAACGTGGAAAGGGAAAAGAGAGTGAGGATTAGCCAGAAATCTCCACAGTGGGACAGCAGACAGCAGCAGAGCTGTGGAAGGATCCATGCACGTCTGCATGTCAGACAAGAACAGCAAATGGATGTAATTTGGCACAATTCTGAGGCAAGAAACTTCCTCTCCACAGTATTTTTGTGATTGCTTTTCTTCCTGCCGTTCTCAGGATAACTCAGCTCTGGGTGTGGGGTGTGTGCTCGTGGTTTGGGCTGGATGGATGAGAGAGGTTCTCCATTTCTCTCAGCCCATCCCAGGGGTGGAACTGGCCAAAGGCTCAGTTTTGCCTCTCAGGAAAGTGCTCAGCAGGCAGCAAGGAGTCTTCCCCTGCCCCTTTCCCCAGGACTATTCACATACTGGCCCAGTGCACAGGCTTGGTCAGAGATGGTCCAGAAGATACTGTGCCAATTATCAGTCAGAAAGCTTCAGCTTCTCATTAGCAGCTCATTTGTCCTCACTGGGACAACTTTAGTTAAGTTTGTGGAGCTTATATCCTCTCCCCTCCATTCAGATGGAAGACCTTCCTTTAAAATGAAAATGAATAGTGCACATTAATAAATTAATTCAATTATTAATAGCCAATTATCCACACTTCATAACTGCATTTCCTTTTTTTCCTTAGTCAGAAGCTGCTAAAACTTTAACCTTAGATTCCAGAGGTTCACTCATGAAAAGTTCTTTTCACATAAACCCACGTTTTCTCCTCTTTGTGTTTCAGAGGAGTTCTGGGACCCAGCTCACACTGTCCATTCACTAGTTCTTGCAGGGGATCTATTCTTTCTGTATTCAAACTAGTCCTGGTGTTTGGATCTAGGGAATAAACCTTTATTTCCAACTTCTACAGTTCATTCCACCTTACATACCTTCCAAATGGATCTTGCTTTGAAAAAGATTTAATTTAAAACTTTCTGCACCTTGCTATGTACATTCAGGAAGAAGTAGGAGAATGTAGTCAAGACCAGCTCTCAGTTTTGTGCTAGAATCTGGAAGATGTTTTTGACTTTGCCTGTAACAAAGGAAGGAACTTTTCCTTGGTCCTTGGGCAAGAGAGCAAAGCTCTGGGATGTCCCACTGTGACATGTAAAAGGACAACAGTTTTAGCTAGGGTTGGGTTTTTGAGGTGGGTGGTCAGGATGATTTAGCAGTTTGATTTCCATCATCATTTTCTGGGGACAGCCTCACAACAGTAGGATTCCACCCCATGGAGCTCAGCTCTGCAGTTCAGTCTCACCTTTGGCGTTTGTGACAGCAGTACCTGATCCCTATTGATACAAAAGTGCTGTCACCTGGCATTTAGCCACAGGCAGCACCCTCCAACCTTTCTGATGCTTCAGCATGGCCAGGATGGCATAGGATGGGCACAGGGTGGCACAGGATGGCACAGGATGGGCTGAAATCCCCATCCCCACAGCAGCTCCTCCCGTGCTGCTGGGGCAGTGGGGTGAAGAATGTGCCACAGCAAGGAAGAGGCCAGGGCAGCTCCTGCTGCTCCCTGAGCCCCAGGCATGGCAGCTGCAGCTCTGGGATGAGACAGTGCTTCCATCCCTCCTGTGCAGGGCAGTGCCTCCATCCCATCCCTGTATTCCATCCCTGTATCCCATCCCTGTATCCCATCCCATCCCATCCCATCCCTGTATCCCATCCCATCCCTGTATCCCATCCCATCCCTGTATCCCATCCCATCCCATCCCATCCCATCCCATCCCATCCCATCCCATCCCATCCCATCCCATCCCATCCCATCCCATCCCATCCCATTATCCCTGTATCCCATCCCATTATCCCTGTATCCCATCCCATTATCCCATCCCATCCCTCCCTGAGCAGCAGCTTCCCCCCACAGCCAGCTGGAGAGCTCAGCTGCACAGAATACCATCTCCATTATTGGAACTGTGCAGCTCTACCAGCCCTCTTGGCAGCCAGGGAGCATTTTCTGCCTTAATCCACGCAGAGGTCAAATATTTTCCTCTTGCTCTCTTCCAAGAATCCCCTGGGATTGAGCAGAGGCCACATCCTGCAGATCTCCCTCCCAGTGGGGAGCACTGCTCGGGGCCAGTGGCACTGCACAGGGTCTCCCCCACACACTGCACATCCACGGGTTAGCTGGGCAAATTCTCCTCTTTGGGATTTCCAGGCAAGCCTCTAGAACAAGCACATTTAGTGCCTTTTTTTTTTTTTTTTTTTTTTTTTTTAAGACAAGACAATTGTTGAGGGAGTTTAAAGCGCTGGGGCATCTGATTTTCACTGGACTTCAGTGGGATATCATTTAACCTTCTTAGACATCTCTAAAAATCCTAGTTTTGTTGTTAAGCTTTATGTCATCTTCTGCATGATCCATGTTTCCTTCTCAGACCCCTCAGAGAGTGTGGTCTTGCAAAAAAAACTTAATCTGTGGGAAGGTTTCAAATATTGGGAAAGCAATCTCTGACAGTCCTGGAGCACAGGGTGTCCCTTTGGCCTCATACCAGAGCTTGCTCCTTTTGCCTTTGGGTTGGCTGCTGACATCTTTAGCAGCCAGTTCTCCAAGCTCCCTCCAGATTCATGTTTGTTTGGATGCTGTAAATATTAAATTCACTCTCAATAAGGAAATGAAGCAGCCTCTGTCTCCCAGAGATGTTTTTCTTGGGCACACACTCTCTGTAGCTCCTCCCCAGCTCTCCTCTCTGCTCCACAGCAGGTTTCCCAGCCAGCACACTCTTTTCTGCCCTGGAGCAAACCACAAATCCTCTGGGTGCTTCATTTAGACCCTGGGGTGGAGCAGAGCACCTGCAAAGCCCCAGCCCTGTCAGCACCGACCTTGCAGCCCCCCAGGCTCGGTGGGCAGAGCAGGGGAGCAGCTGCCTCCTGTCCCTGCACGGTGAGAGCAGCACTGCCCTCCCCTGTGGGGCAGGTGCATCCAGCTGCTTCATCCAGATGTGGCCCATGACACAGCTGCATCCTCCTTCCAGCCTGAGCATCTTGGTTCTGAGGATCTTTAGGCAATCTCCAGGCTTGTTTCATTCCTCTCTCTCATGTGATAGACATTCACCCTTCAACAATGATCAGCTCCTGCTGAGTGATCCATGGGGAGGGACTAACTCTGAATTTCTCCTCCAGCAGCATTGCCAACATTGCTTTCCTGCTTTTTCTGTTGACCTTGTCTTATTCTTCTCCAAATGAAATGGTATTAAGTGATTGGAAATAGTCCTTTGCAAGAAAGCTTCATTTCTGCCCTTGCTGAAATGCAGCCTGGGAACCATTCTTCTGCTGTTTATTTGATTCTTGCACTGGTATTTCAGCGTGCACCCAACAGCATTTGGGTGATGGGACAGTTTGTGTTTGCCTGAATCCAATTAACTTTGTGGTGGGAGGAGCTGAGGCTGCAGGAAGGTGTTCAGGTGTTCAGGTCCTGGTGCAGCTCTGACAGTCTCACACTAAGGGTCCCCATGGAAATGTGAGCTGTGACAGGCCCTATAGTGCTTTGGACCTGCTGCATGGCAGATTTGACAAATGTGTTCTGTCTGGAACCTCTCCACACTTGCCTTCCTTTAAAACAGAATATTTTGCTTCCTCAACAGGTGTCTGCTGAGTCAAAATGGCTCAAAAACCTCTCAGTGATGATGAGAAATTCCTCTTTGTGGACAAAAACTTCATCAACAACCCCCTTGCTCAGGCTGACTGGTCAGCAAAAAAACTGGTTTGGATTCCATCAGAGAAACATGGATTTGAGGCAGCAAGCATCAAGGAAGAGAAAGGGGACGAGGTGGTGGTTGAACTGGCAGAAAATGGGAAGAAGGTGACACTGAGCAAGGATGACATCCAGAAGATGAACCCTCCCAAGTTCTCCAAGGTGGAGGACATGGCAGAGCTGACTTGCCTCAATGAAGCTTCTGTGCTGCACAACCTGAGGGAGAGATACTTCTCAGGTCTAATTTATGTGAGTAGAGCCACACACACAGAGCATTTGCCATTGCATGAGAGCCAGTCTGGGACAGGGCTTGTGCAGCACTGCCATGCAAGAACTAACCCAGAAACAGCCCCACCTAACCCAAAAAGGCTTTAAAGTCACTTTATTCCCCGTGAGTCTCCTGCTGCTTTGATAATTCCTTCTTTACTTGGCTAAATTAAAACACAGGAAGGTTTCTTCCACAGAGTTTGTGGATTCCAAAAGAATATTGTTGGCTTGGAAAGTGCTCACTGATAGGTGAACAAAATCTGAGTCCAGCTGTTTGGGGGGAAAAAATGAATTAATGAATTAATTAATTCCATGTAAACCTAAACAATTTTGCAGTAACTTGTAAAAAGAGCATACAGAAAAGGGAAATCATGCAGCTGTTCTCAGGCAGAACTCCCACTGAAAAGTTCTGGTTTGGTGGTGCTGGAGTTAACTTTATATGTGGATAAATGGAGAAACCCACAGAATTCAGGCAAGAGCACTTGCAGTGCCAGTGTGTCACTGAGGGAAAGTCTTGCATCCTCTGAACCTTTTTGTCCCTCTTGTTGATCAAGTTACAGATCAGACAAACCTGGGCAAATTATAATTTCTCTAGTTCATGTGAGTTATGTTCTCATGAGTCATGTAAGGAAAGATTATTCTTTCAGTCCCCACAAGTGCATTACCACAAGAATATTTTGGCATTGATAATCTGTCCCCAGCAACAGTCAGCAAACAGCACAGGAAGAAAGCCCAAAGCTTTTCCAAGGAATTTAGCTGTTGTCTCTGATTTTACATGAAGGATCCCTCTGCTGTGCTGCTGAAAAGTTTCAATCTATGAAAATTTTACTTGCATGACACTGATGAGTAAATGAAAGTGTAGAGCTAAAGTAGAAACAGTAGTCAAGGTCTTGTTAATAACATGAGGAATGTAAATTGGAAAGCAGGAAATGAAGCAGAAAATCAGATAGTTGCAGGGACTACAGCAAAGGAATTACTTGTTATGCCTAACTTCAAAGAGCCAAGTTCAAGATCTTTCATTCAGGAATGTACTAAAATGCACATTATCAAGTTCCTGAAAGAAGCTAGACATCCCATCTTCTTGTTATTTGAGTTTTTTGGATTTTAAGTTTGCAGGTGAATATGTGGACCACGTGCTATAATATCAGAACATGAAGCCTTAATTATTAAAACAGACTTTTTCTGAAAGTGCTCTGCATTGCTGCAGGAATTAAAAGAATTAGTAGAAGGTTAGTGGAATAAAATGGAGGATTGGATGTTGTTCTAGGGTTTCCATTATGTTCACTTTGTGGAATTTTCACTTTCTACAGAAAGAGGAAATTAATTTCCAAGAATGGATAATGCAATTAGGAATCAAAGAGTTTTTCATGGAGGCAAAAAGTGGAAGTGTGCTTGAAATTAAGTTTTCTTTCTCCAGAGACTAGATTTTAGGATGGTAAAAGTTTCAAAGACATTAATTGGGCTTGTGCAACGAGTTATTTATATTTTCAGTAAGCAAAACCTGCTTGAAACTGCCCAGCTTCACAGATTAGATGCTGTCATACCTTTTTAAAAACAGAGGGGGCCTCTAAAGAGAATTTGAGTCTCACCCACTTGCAAAACTGACTGTAAGCAACCATCTCCTGGCTGCCATGCCTGATTTGCATCCCTTGGAGTCCCACACATTCCAGGAAAACACGACCTCAACATTTTTCCCTCCAGAGCATCACTGACACAAATGGGGATTCCCAAATCTGCTAAAGAAAAATAATCAACCCAGCTGGAAAAAGAAATAATCTCCCCCTTGCATTTACATTAAATGTTATTAAATAATAAGTTTCAGTGCAGAAAATTCACAGGGTGACTGCACACTAAAAAAAACCCACCCTGGCCTTTTGCTTCATCACAGATAATTAAGATAGAAAGGCAAGAAGAAAGATGAGCCTAACTCATGTTTCACATTGCTCAGGACATAAAGAATCTGCTTTATCCACACACAAATTGCACCAAAAATTACTATAAAAGCACGAAAAACACAGCAAAATCATTATAAAAGCATGAAAAACACAGCAAAATTATTATAAAAGCATGAAAAACACAGCAATGCAACTTTGGATTTGAGAGGAGAATCAAGCTGCTTGTGCTATTCATAGGCAATACTTGTCCAGTCTTCACTTGGCAGTGAGAACTGCTCTGTTTGGCACATAAAGCTCACTCTGCACAATGGGGCTGAGCTGGATTCCTCTGCCCAAACCTGGATATTTACAGTGCAGGTGTGGATTTGTGCCAGCCTCTTGTAAACCCCCAGCATCAGCAGCTGCCTGAGGGATTTACAGCTCAGCACACCCGTGGAAGTGTCCCTGAGATATTTCAGATTATTTTCTTCCCTCTGGGGAGAGGTTCAGCCCCTCTCTAGAGGGGAGGATTTAAGGCATGGGAGTTTCTGTGCCATGTCAAAACATCATCTGTGTTAACCTGACTCCCCCAAAATAAGAGATCTTCATTGGATTTCCTGAGGTGGCAGGATCATATTAGTCACAGCCCTGTTAGAAATGAGGATTCCTGAACTGCATCAGCTCCCAGCTTGTGCTCTGCCTTAATAAACTGCTTCTTGTGCCCCAAAATGAGCTCTTCAAAGGGCTGCCACTGGGTGCCTGGCTGTGCAAACAGCCCTGAGTGAGGTCAGGAAATGCCTGAAAATGTGGGGAGGGGAAGCCTTAATCATTTCCTTGATTTCCCCTCCTAATTTTTTACTTGGGTGGGGATGATTAGTTGAGTGTGTACAGTGGATCTATTTATTAAAAATCTATTATTTATTAATCTATTTATTAAAAAAACACCTTGCTGTCCTTTCCATAAGGGCCTTGGTGGCCATTCTAGGGTAAAACTCACTTTTCCTGGCAGCACCAAAATTCCTTTGGCCACGAGCAGCTCAGTTCCATGGTGGTGTCCCCATCAATGGGGACCCAGCCTGGGGGCTGGGGCTGGCAGGGTTTGGGCTGGGGGTGTTTGGGGTGCCCAGAGCAGCCCAGCTGTGGCTGCACAGCTGGCCCTGGTGCAGAATGCCATATAAAGTGCTCAGGCTGTGCTGGGCCCTTCCCTATTATGGTCAGGAAGGGAAATCCCAGTGCCCAGAGCCTGCTGGTGTCACTGGGGGAGCAGGGACAGCCTGGGGCTCTGCTTCACACAGCAGCCAAATCAAACCAATCAGCATTTTTGGTTTTTTAAAACCAAACAAACCACTTGTGCCTGTGTCAGAAACAGCACAGCTCCATCATTTCTTTCTTTTCCCATAGGCCAGTTTAAAAATCACAATACTCCTGCTGTTATGATCTCATAGCTTGGGTGGTTTGGTTGGTTGGTTTTTATTTTGGGGGTTTAAATTTTCTTTTTTAATTTAAATACCCTTGCAAATTTCTTACTTTTAGCAGCGTTGAAATTCAGCTCTTCATCTATTATTGTATGATATTATTTCTGGTCTAGGAATACCTGGAATATTTAGAAATACAAGAAAAATTTTAAAAAACAAACACCAAAAACCAAGAAATCATGGATGAATATGTATCAACTAGCAGCCAATATCCTTGTTTGTTGATGTATATATTTTTATATTAATACCTCCATTGAATTCAAAACAAACCAGAATTTTCCTTAAGCTTCCTGCAGAAATAGTCATGCAGTGAAGGCAGGGTTAGTCTCTCAAGGCATCTATTTGGAACTTGAGCAATTTTATTTAAGGACTCTCATCAATCATCAGTGTCACATGGTGTTCATAGAAGCTTTTTTTTAAAAAAAAAAACCCTTCAAACATCAATCCAAGCTTCTTGCCTAGGAATTCAGTTTACAAAATTTGATGCCTACCTGGGAGGATATTTATATAACATTCTGATAAGAAAACACACATATAAAGAAATATTAATTATTGCAGTTGTTATTATGTGTGATAGGGGTATGGATTATGCACTGAAGTTAAAGAGCTGTAACATGCCATGATGTTTCTATAGATTGATAAACTCACCTGCTTTCCAGCAGCCCAGTTATTAAAAATATTGATTTGTGCACTTGCAAACCTCCCATAGACACACACTGAGAAAGTCTCTGCTTCACTTGCTACCCTGGGCAGAGCACAGAGGAGCTCTGCTCACTAAAATCCCCCAAATCCCGTGTCAATCCCCAAATTCCACGCCTGGCCATGGTGTGAGCTGAGCCCAGCTTTTGTTGGAATTCCCTGCAGACGTACTCGGGGCTGTTCTGCGTGGTGATCAACCCCTACAAGCAGCTGCCCATCTACTCAGAGAAGATCATCGACATGTACAAGGGCAAGAAGAGGCACGAGATGCCCCCACACATCTATGCCATTGCTGACACAGCCTACAGGAGCATGCTGCAAGGTAGGGAGGGGGCAGCCCTGCTGGCACGGGCAGGGGCTGCCAGGCACCTGGGGGGGGACAAACACCTGGGGATGGACAAACACCTGGGGATGGACAAACACCTGGGGAGAAACACCTGGGGACTGCCAGACACCTGGGGAGGGACAAACACCTGGGGATGGACAGACACCTGGGGATGGACAAACAAACACCTGGGGATGGACAAACACCTGGGGAGGGACAAACGCCTGGGGATGGACAAACACCTGGGGACAAACACCTGGGGATGGACAAACACCTGGGGGTGGACAAACACCTGGGGATGGACAAACACCTGGGGAGGGACAAACACCTGGGGATGGACAAACACCTGGGGAGGGACAAACACCTGGGGATGGACAAACACCTGGGGAGGGACAAACACCTGGGGACGGACAAACACCTGGGGATGGACAAACACCTGGGGGTGGACAAACACCTGGGGACAAACACCTGGGGACAAACACCTGGGGAGAAACACCTGGGGACTGCCAGACACCTGGGGACTGCCAGACACCTGGGGAGGGACAAACACCTGGGGATGGACAAACACCTGGGGAGGGACAAACACCTGGGGACAAACACCTGGGGATGGACAAACACCTGGGGACGGACAAACACCTGGGGATGGACAAACACCTGGGGAGGGACAAACACCTGGGGACGGACAAACACCTGGGGATGGACAAACACCTGGGGATGGACAAACACCTGGGGAGGGACAAACACCTGGGGACGGACAAACACCTGGGGATGGACAAACACCTGGGGAGGGACAAACACCTGGGGAGAAAACACCTGGGGAGGGGACAAACACCTGGGGATGGACAAACACCTGGGGATGGACAAACACCTGGGGACTGAAAAACACCTGGGGACAAACACCTGGGGAGAAACACCTGGGAGGGACAAACACCTGGGGATGGACAAACACCTGGGGACAAACACCTGGGAGCTGCCAGACACCTGGGGACAAACACCTGGGAACTCCTTGTGGGCAGGGCACAAACACCTGGGAACTCCCAAACACCTGGGGGCTCCCAAACACCTGGGCACAAACATCTGGGGACTCCCAAACATCTGGGAACTCCCAAGCACCTGGGAACTTCTCAAGGACTGGGCACAAACACCTGGGGACTCCCAAATACCTGGGAATTCCTCCTGGGCTGGGCACAAACATCTGGGGACTCCTCCTGGGCTGGGCACAAACATCTGGGAGCTCCCAAACACCTGGGAACTTCTCAAGGACTGGGCACAAACATCTGGGGTCTCCCAAACACCTGGGGGCTCCTCCTGCGCTGGGCACAAACATCTGGGAACTCCCAAACATCTGGGGCTCCTCGTGGGCTGCTGCAGCCCCTGCCAGCCAGCAGAGAGCTCTCCCGGAGGGCAGCCCTGCCCTTCTGGAAGTTTCAGAGGAATTCTTTGGCAGCAGCAGCAGCCCACAGACGCTGTGCCTCAAAAAGGAAAAACCATCCCTGCACCCATCGGCGGCAGGCACGTGGGGAGGTCCCAGAGCCACGCAAATAGTTTTGGCAAATACGGGCATGGGAAGGCTCCCTGTGCACGGGAGGCTGCTCCAAATCCAGCTGCCAGCGCTGCTGCTCCCAGCAGAGCACCAAACAGGCTCCTGGGGCTGCTCTCCCTCCAGCTGCTGCCTTGAGCCCCGAGCTGAGATGCTCTGTTTCCATGAGCAGTGGGGAAAAAAAGCAGCCAGCCCCAAAGGGTGCAGACAAACCCCCAAAATTCACAGTGCTCTGCTCCTGCTGTCGCTGCTGACAGACTGAGGGGGTTTTGCCATCATTTAGGATGGAAAAGCTGAAGTGGTGCATGTAGGAGGCTGCAACACCTCCAGACTATAGGGCATGGCCAGGTGCCTTCTCACATCAACCGTGGGTGCTGCAGAAACCAGGAGCTCTACAAAATATTTTGAAGTTTTTGTGCCCTCATAAAGACCCTGACCCTGAGAAATTCTGACTGACAGAATTGTGGCTCAGAAAGATTCACAGGCTTGGCCCTAAAGCTTAGGGTTTCCCAGGACTAGGACTTTTTTCCTTCCTATGGCTTATATGACATTTCTTTTCTGGAGCTATTTCAATTATCTTTTTTTTTTGAGTGCATCCCAGAAGGCAGAGCTACAGTGCAGCAGAGGAGGACCAATAAAGCAACAAAAATATCCTGAAAACAGACCTTCCTACACACTATGTGATATAACCATAGTTATAAAAAACTTACTTGGCAGAAGGTCATCCCACAAAGCCACAGTCACATATCTGTGCTGCAGCTTCCCTCCTGAGCCCTGTGCTCTGCAGCCAGCTCTGTCCAGGGCTCTGAGCTGGCCCTGGAGCCATTCCTCCCTCTGACCCTTTGTTTAGGCAGCAGCCTTGAGGGGAGACCTGGAGGGAGCTCCTGGCTCCTGCAGAGCTGTGCAGGGCACTGTGCTTGTCCCTAGAAATGAGGTGGGGGAAAAATAGAAAAGGGCTATAAGCTATCTGTAGGAAAGAAAAAAAAAAAAAGAATGCAGTCAATGCTGAAAGAGAATTGTCTTTTCCTGGCAATGCATGAGTTTTGTGCCTAAAGTGAAGCTGGGCTCAGCACAGATGAGGCAGATCCAAGCTGCACAGGGATGTCTCCCACTCCTCCTCTCTCTGCCTGGCTCCTGTCCCCCCAGCACATTCCCCTGAGCAGTGGGTGCCCCTGGGGCTGGATTTTCCTCCCCCTGGCCATTGGCTGCACTCAGAGCAGAGGGTCCAGCTGTGCCTCCCTGGCTGCAGGGGGGAGGCAGCAGGTGCAGCTCTATCAATTCTCTCCTTTTGGTGCTCAGGATGATCTCCTGGCCCTTCCAGCTTTTGGGGAGTTACTCCTCATTATTCAGGTGCCCCCCTGCAGCTCCTCTGGCAGCAGGGAGAGCAGCTGGAGAGGAGTGGGTGACCAGCTGAACATTCAGAGATGCTCCTTCTCTGCTTCCCACCCACCCACGCACAGCTGGCCCTGCTGGGGCCACCAGAGCTCCCAGCCCAGCACACCCACCTTCCACTCACACGGGTCAGCCTGGAGTGTCTCCATCTCTGCAGAGGGCCCCAGCTGCTTTTAAAGCTGTGCTTTTGTTTGTAAAAACCTGCTCGTGTTTTGTGCGTGAAACTAAACCGAGCCTCAAAATAACTCTGGTTATTCAGGCAGAATTCTGCTCCTGTTGGAGTGCTGAGAGTGGGAGTCACCACGGTTCTGTGTGAGCACCCAACACATCCAGGCACAGAGACATTCAGGGGGTTCTGAGCAGATTTCCAAGCGCATTATAAACAAAACTCCTTACTCATAAACATGCATCGCAGCACTAATTCTTTTTTTTCCCTGTGAAAAGTCAGTACTGCTCCTTATCTGGAAACTTGCATAGTTTGTGCTTGCCAAAGTAAAATATGTCTTAGATTCATGAGGCTGAGGAATTATATTTCATGGCATTTCATGGCCCAGAGCAGTCAGCTTGTTCAGATGTCTCAGGGATCCTTTATCCCTTGGAGGGCCAAGCCTCAGTGGTCCTGCTGCAGGCTCATCACTGGGGTCACATCCTCACCTCTCCCCTCCCCTGCTTGGCACAAACCCCCAGCAGGAAACAGGAGCTGTGCACACTGCATCCCTCCTCACTTGTTAATGCATTGATGCTTAACTCCCATCAAAGCTGCTCTGATAAAAACAGCCACAGCTAGCAGCAATCAGACAACCAGACTTTCTTCCAAATATGTAGAAAAGCTGAAATCTCACAGGACACAGGAATTATCAAAGATGTTGGCTGAGCAAAGATAAAATTTCCACTGGTTTCAAGTGGTTGTGAGCACCTAAAACCCTTTTGCAAATCACAGTCCTGCTGTCTCATGCTCAGCCAGGAGTGCTGTGTCCTGTTGGATCTGCTGATTGCCACTAATGCAGTTTGATCATTTGCCCAGGCACAGCCGTGGGTGCTCATTTCCAGCCAGAATGAGAATGAACTTTACATTTCTTTACTCTCAAAGGCTGAGAATTCTACAAGAGCATTTTTGTGTGTCCCCAGGAGTTACCACGCTGAGCTGGGCTGTGTTTGGAGACAGCTATAGATGATTACTGCTGCTTGACAGACACCACAAATGAGAAAAGTCATGTTATGTAGAAGCAGTGACCACGTTTTTGTGTAGCTGGTCAGGCCTTTATTCAGTTTTCTGCCAGCAGAGAAGATGCATTACAGCTTTCTGCAGATTCAGGGAGATTATTTTCTGTGGAGCCACTTTTATGCGAGTTAAAAATGGAAAATACAAACAACCTGGTTGTTAGCTGGAGGTATGGGAGGGAAGTTCCCAAGGTCTCAGGAAGGAGCTGCTGTGAGAAGCCATCTGTTTGCTCTGCACAGAAATGTCCCCTTCAGGCAGTGCACTTGAAACAAATGTAAAGGAGCAGTGAGTGAGTGGGGAACATGTTTTCATGGTTTTTTTCCTTTTATGGTAAAGCTGCCAGCTTGCTGCTCCGTGGTGATAAACCATCTGATTTTGTTTGTGGCTAAGCAGAGCTAGCTGGTCTGTCAAGGACAGAGGGGCAAGAGTTCTTACAGGCAAACTGGAGGTGTTTGGTGAAAAAAGGAACAGATTCCAGAAAGAAAAAAACCAACTCTGCTGCATGTTTTAGCTGGTCAGGTTTATAATGTAACTGCAGGGCTCTGTTATAAACTGAGGAGAAAATTTTTTAAAAAATTGTTTAAATATCTAATATAGGCATACAGGAGGTGGATGATACTCTTCCAGGTTGGGTCAAATTTTCTTAAAATGCCCTAGCCAAAAAGTTATTGGAATCTAGAGACCTATTTTGTTGCTTTTTAAGCCCCAGGAATTATATTTAAGGGGGTTTATTTATAGAACTCCTTCTCTTCTGATAGATCTAACCACATAAAGTTGCAGACTCACAAAATAGGGCACAGCCTTTTCTGTGTAAAATGAAACATTCCAAAACAGAAATAGGATTAATATAATTAATAATAGGATTAATCAAACTTTGAAAGTGAATAAAGCAGTATCTGCAGCTCAGCTCATAACAGAATAGGGCTGGATTTCATTTCATCCTTAGAGCTGCAGTTAGAGCTGATGGAGAGCACAGAGCAACATCTGGAATTGTCCCTCTGTGGCTGAGCACAGCACAGTTTGCCAGCACTGGGTTTCTCCCATGGTTAACCCATCCCTGGGGACATTTGGTGCAAGTTCTGACCCTCCTCCTCCTCCCTCTGCTCTTACACATCCCAGGCACTCACACAACCACCCCATACCTGTGAGACACCTTTGGGAGTTCCCCTGCTGAGGAGCAAAAAAAGGGCAGAGAGCAGTGAGAAAATACTTGGCTTGGAGAGCAGCTTTTTCCAATGTTCCCTGAGCTCAGAAATTCCACTGGCACCCCAGTACCAAGAGTCACTCTTATTTTCTTTAATGGTATTTATGGGTTAGTGATGCAATATCAATATATGCCCATGGTTTCTATTTACACAACAAGGTATTTTTAGCAAAATTTCTTCCGTGCTCTCACTTTTTTAACTTAAAAGAAGGCCTAGCTGCTGCCCTAGAGTGGAAAACAAACATGGCTCACAGCTCCTCTCCTCCCAAATGTTTCTGTGGAAGAGTCCTGCACTGCTGGTTGCTGGCAAACACCTCCAATAAAAATGAGGAATGAGTCATTTTGTACCAATTTACCAAACACAGCAGTTAAGTGGCACCATTTGTTGTGTGGTGATCAATAAAAGCAGTTAATGTTGCAGCTATTGGGAGTAAAACAGTTGTTTAATACCAATCCAAGCCATTGCAGGATCCTCTAATGGATTCTTTTCCTAGGCTGGCTGTGGGCCAGGCAGCACTTTCAACTTGAGAGCTTAATAAATTGGTTTAAATAGGTTTCAATGATCTCGGTGTATTTGTGAGCTGCAGGGTCAGCAGTAGGGTGAGCAGCCAGACAGGTATTCCTGCAACCACCCCACTCTGAGCCAAAGGAGCAAAGGCTGCTGTGGGTAAATAATGCCAAACCAAACCTCTGGGTCCTGCCTCTCTGTCTGCCTCAAGTCTCAGATGTGTGAGCTGAGCACACTTTTCAAAAATGTATTTGACCCACCTGGGAATTATTTTCCTAAGTCAGAGGATTGTTTTACAGTCTGTGAAGGCAAAGGAGGGCAAACTCCAGTGCTGGGGCTGG
Organism: Luscinia megarhynchos; assembly: GCA_034336665.1. Taxonomy (NCBI): domain Eukaryota; kingdom Metazoa; phylum Chordata; class Aves; order Passeriformes; family Muscicapidae; genus Luscinia; species Luscinia megarhynchos. The sequence goes on along the minus strand of CM067577.1, from coordinate 644,898 downwards.
TTGCTCAGGACTTTTTAAAGTCTTTTTCCAAGTAATTCCAGGGCTGGAAACACCAACCTCTCTGGGGAACTTGGTGTTTGACAAGTGAAGGAAACAGTTGGGCTTCAGAGTGGATCACAGCAAACATGCTCATCCTGCCTTTTGGCAGAAAAATCTGAAGGGAGAGAGAAACCCAGCTCCAAATGGATACTCAGGGGACTGCTCCAGGGACAGGCCAGGAGATGGGATGCAATCCCAACCCTCCCTGCAGCATCCCAGAGCTCTGGACACTGGGGGGCTGAAACCTCTCACATGCCCCACACAGCACAAATGGAAACTTGGTCCTCCTTGTCATAAATCCAAAATGTGTTTGATGATCTGCTCATAGTAAAAAACACGAAGAATATTTACCTACTTGTTGACATGAGCTTGTATAATCTAAAGTATCTTGTTTTATCTTTCTCTTTGGAAGATCTCCCAAAAAAATTACTTGTCCTCTTGATAAAAGTTGTCTCAGTCTGAAATGAAACCCAGGCTAAATTATTCAGGTATTTGAGCTGCTTTGCCTTCAGAAGTCAAAGCTTTGCATGAGCAGCTTAAAACATTTTGGTTGTTGATGCCTTATCTGTCCAGACTGTTTCAAGTGGGCTGCTGGCCATAGCTCATGAGCACAGTAAAAACTTGAGTTTCAGGTTTGAAATTTTGTTATAATCTTCTTACAGAGAGCCTGATCTTTTTTTGCTGTCCTCATTACTGTTCATCTCTAATGGAATTTACAAAAAATATTTTTGACCTCTCAACCTTTTGTTCATTTTTTGTGCAAAGGATTTCCATTAGAGGCGGTTATTTAAATTCAAGGGTAAATTGAATAAGATGTGAACCCTTTAGTACTTTTTACTGATCATGTTCAGCTAAGTTTTGGGAAGTCTAGGCTGTTCAATGTGAATCCTTATAAGTATAAGTGCTTCTGTCAGAAAAGCCATTTTCCCTAATTAATGGATTGCTTTTCTTTATTCACAGATAGAGAAGACCAGTCTATCCTGTGCACGTGAGTAAACTCATCTCTTTTAGTACAAAAGTTTCAACAATTTCTTCATGAACCTGTCTGATCTTGGGGTTATCATGTTTTAGCCACTTCCTGAAAAGAATGGCTGGAGTATTTTCTAGAGAGCAAATGTGGCTTAGAGGACAGTGCACAAGTTTCAGCTAAAAAAAAAAAAAAGGAAAAAAGGTACTTTAAATGAATGAGAAAATCTAATCAGGGTTCTGAGTGTTTGGGGTATTGTGCAGTCCATGGAAGCAGGTACTGGTGAAACACCTGCAGCTATAATCAATTATTTTTTCATCACCTGTCTGGTTTTAAAACACACATTCAGTATGAATATCTTCAATAAAAACAAAGGACAAAGGCTGCCAAGCCCTGATGGGATTTCCAGCACAGGGACTGGCTCCCCACAGTGCCAGCACTGGATTAAGGGATGTGTGAACAGGCAATTCTTCTGCTTCATTGCTTCCTGAAACAAACCTGAAAACAAATTCTGCTGGTGCTTTTCCAATGTTTCCAAAAGTGGAATTAAGCTAAGTCTCATATCATAACACTCACATGGAAAGCTTTCAAATTCTCAACAACAACAGAAGAAAATACACTTTTAAAACTAATTTTTCTCAGTTGTTCTCAAGTGTACAAGAGTCCTGGTTACACCACAGGCTCAAGTCCAGCAGTGGGGCCAGTTTGCTGATGCCACCTTGTTCTTTGGACACCCATTCTGGCTGGGATAATTTTCATTTAAGGTGAAGGTAATGGCAGCATGGAGGATTTTGTAGCTCAAGAGGCACAAAAACTGAGCTGAGCATTATATGTGTGAGTTCATGCACTTTAAATCCTGTGCTGAGGTCCTGAAACAATGCCTGGCAAGCAACAAGGGAAGGATAAATTTAAATTTAAATTTGAATTATACCCCACAGTGTGAGAGTGGTATTTTTAACAGAGCAGGGCTGTTAGCCTAGTGCAGCCCTCTGCTCTGGGAAAGCCAAAGAGTTTCTGAGGAGGAAAACTTGCCCAGGGAGTTAAAGCTAAAGAACTGCTGGTGGGCAGCTCAGAATGAAAATGGGACTTGCTTTTGGTCTGGGTTTTTGCATTGCCATCTGGGCTGGGGGCAAAGTAAATGTGCTCCCTAGGGTATGGCAGAAAAGAATTATTTGAGAGGCTTCAATTAAACAAATGGTCATTCTGCTTCCTGAAGAGGATGATTAGAGGAGTGGCAGCAGCATTTACAGGGTGAACCCCTATTGGAGCACAATGAAGTCTGAGGAAAATGGGCACTCAAGAAACCTGGGAGGAGCCCCACTGTGTGTGTCCATGCCAAAACCACCAGGAGATGCTTGCAGGAAAAATCCCATCTGAAAATTCAGTTTCTGAGCCCAAGGGAACAGGCAGATTTTAAAAGAGGGGATTTCTCACACCATCTCCCAATGGGAGCTGTCTCTGCCCCTCAGATGTGATGGCACCTCAAGGCGGATGCAGAGAAAAAACCTGTTCTCATGAGCAATTCTGCTGTACCTCAATAGCTCTAGGAAGAATTTTGTTCACCTGTGAACTGATATTCACATGTTCTCCTCCTCCTGGGTCTCCCTTGGTAAACTTCTTGCTCCCCAGGGGCATTGACCTGACCTAGGCATCCTCCTCATCAGTACAGTCACAAATCCACGGCATTTCCCAGAGAGGTGGGGTCAGGTGTCCCGTGCCTGGGATCCATCCTTCAGGGCAGGAGGGCTGCTGATGCGAAATGGGGATTTGTTCATCACACCTGTCTGCTGTCAGGGACATTTGTGGCTGATCTGATATGATGAAAATCAGATGATTCATCAGCTAGAGACATTGTTCTTCATTGCTTATTGACCTTGGAGATTTTTTCCTTAATTAACCTAAAGCAGTTGAGGTTCTATGTGCTTTCTATTTCATTTCTATTTCTATTTTTTATTGTTTATTTCAAAATAAGTTAAAGCCCCAAAATCTGTCTGCAGAAAGCAGGAAGGCCCTCAGCCTGTGCAGAAGCAAAGAGTTAAGGAGCATTTCAGTCTGATGGGATAATTACAAGTAGAATGATGCCATATATGGTAACACTCCCAGGGATTCAGGGAAAAGCCAAAAGATGGGCACTGCTGCCCTGGGAGACAGGAAATGCAATGATGATGTGATGAACTACAAATAACCCTTAATAAAATGGAATAGTTCAAAGCCCAGGGTTTGTTTGAAGAAAGCTGTTTTGGTTGGGTTTTTTTTTCCCAAAGAAACAAAGCTGTAAGGTAAATTTATTTGAAAAGTTTGTAGGCATATGTCTTCAAATTGGTGTGCTTGGCTTGGAATTGTTCCCAGGACACTTAATTTTTATCAATAAAACATAGAACTGTTTTAACACTGAAGCCCAGACAGGGATGAATCCAATCTTTAAACTGTGCAAATTAACCCAGGTCTTGTGAAAAGGAATCTATTAATCTCAATTATTTGTGGTTCAAAGTCTAAAAGCCAGAAGAAACAGCTCTTCTCATGTCATACCTCAGGCAGGAATTGTTTCTGGTTTCCTAAGGTTCACATCAATGTCATTCTGTATTGAAAGTTCTGTCCAGCACTTCTCCTTATTTTTATGTCCATTTATCACTGCTCCTTTAGTAGGGAAAATTAACTCCTGGATTTCCTAATTAGGAAAAGAAGCAGAACTGCAGTGGATTCAGCTAAACAGTTTCAGACTCAAAAGAGCTGATAAATATCTCTGGGATTTTTGAATGTATTGTTTGTTCTTTTATTTTTTTTAAAATCCATTTTATTATAGATCCAAAGAAAAAAAGAGGTCCGGTTTAGATGGTTGGTCTCCTCACAGCACCAGCTCAGTTGAAAGAATTCATTTGTTCATCCACACCCACTTTGCCACCCTTTTTGGCTGCTGAGCAGGGCACTATGAAAGCATTTTTGTCCATACAAATTCAGAGCCAGAGGTATCTGAAAGACATAAGATGATGTAACAATCAGAGAGGAAAATTGGCTGGAAATTTCTATTGAGAAAAGACTGTGTCAAGCTGTACCTTGAAAACCACTCTTTCACTTTAAGAGAGGGTTTAAGAGTCGTAAATAAACTTAACCTGGAACTCTTCCAAGACAGAAGAAGTCACCACTGCCCTTCTGCTTCCAGGGGACACTGATGGAGCAGAGCTGGGATGTTCTGCTGGTCAGACACTCCCCCCATGTCCTGTGTCACCCAGGGGCAGGGACCCCTCAGGCACTGCCACTGAATTCTGAGCTCAGATGAGGCAGGATCCAGCTGTTTAATCTATTATCAAGCTGTTTAATCTATTTTAATGCCACAGTTTCAGAAGAGAAAACCATTGTATTACTGCTGATGTTTTCTTTTGCTGCTGTGTCACATCATAGTTAATGTTGTAATTTTTGACCTTTAAATATAAGCAGGCTCCCTGCCAGCTCCACTTCTCATAAGGGTTCAGATGCTGCCAAAGCAAGATGAGCTGCTGTTCAAAAATGTCTCAGAATTCCCTTAAATGGCCCAATGTCCACTCAAACCACAGAGATTTAACTCTGATAACACATTCTTGGCAGGTGGATTTGGGATGGTGTTCTGGGGTAAATAGGAGCTGAGCTGGGCAGTTCCCAGCCCGTTTTTATACACTTTGTACATCTGCATGGCACAAGGGCCCCACTCTTTATTTACCTTCTTTTGTGTTGTTCTCTTTTCCTCCAGAGGTGAATCTGGTGCTGGCAAGACAGAAAACACCAAGAAGGTCATTCAGTACCTGGCTGTTGTTGCCTCATCCCACAAGGGCAAGAAGGACACCAGTGTCACTGTGAGTGAGCTCTCCCTGCCCAGCTGTGCCCAGCTGTGCTCAGGGGCTGGGCTTGTCAAACACTTGCCATATTGCAGTGCACAAGTACTCACAGCTCTGTGTTCATGGGAGAAAAAAATTGCTTGACACCATCTTAGGCATCAAATCAGACTGTACTTTGGGAGAACAGAAATATTCCCAGATTTCCATAGGCAGAGCCTATTATATAGGCTCTATTTATATTTATACCTATTTATATCCAGCTGAAGGCCCTGAAGTCTGTAAGGGCTCCAGTCCTTGTTTTACCCTGAGGAGTTGGGGAAAGCCTGGAACTAACAATTTGTCCAGCTGCATCACAAAAATGTATACCAGCATTTAAACTTCCAAAGTTCTGATTGGATTTGTTAGTAAGTTTTCTTAACAGCTAGCAAAGAGTCCCACTATAAAACTTGGGTTTGTTTTTTTTTTTTACTGCTCTGTCAGAGGTTACAATTTTAAAAGGCAAAACTTCTTCTAAGTGCTAATGTTTAATATTTTATATTCCTTTAATTTATACTCCTAGAATCCTTTAATATTCTAAGATTAATGTTTAATATTTAATGTTTATGCAAAAAAAAAAAAAAAAAGTCATTTCTTCCTGTTGAGTCCCTGCTCAGTAGCTGAGGGAAATGAGCTTGGGGTGCCAAGGCCACCCCTAACAGCAGTGGCTGCTCCTCCTCTGGGGAATTTTGTGAGTCTCAGGACCAAATTTGCCCTGAGACAGACCTGGAGGCAAATATCCATCAAAGAGGAGCTGAGAAAAAGCCTAATTTGTTCTATATTGTGCTGACAAATTGTAATTTAGTGATTAAGACTACTGACACTGCAATTTCAGTCATTAAAAGATAATGAATAACAAAAATGCACCAAAGAAGATCTAGGGATTTATCATAAAGATATTTGCCCTTGTCTGGTCCTGAGAGACTAACCTGGGACTGGATCCAAATCCCATCTCTTTGCTTCAGGTTTTTTCCTTCCCTTCAGTTAAAATGCTCTATGTTAATGGTATTTCTACCCTTGGTATGTCTGCAATGGGTTGTTCATGTCTGTATTCCTGGTTTATTTGAGTGGAAACTGTGTGCTGGTTATTTAAATAGAGGAAAAACAAAAGAAATGTCTAATGGAAATGATACTGACACTTGTTTTATGCCATGTTATTCAACACAGCAAGGTCCATCCTTTGCCTACGTGAGTAACTTAGACTGTTTGATGTGTGTTCAAGGCACTGAGTGGAGATCTGCATGCTATTGTTGCACCCCAAAAATTTGAGAGAGGTTTTGTTGTATGATATGATAAAAAGCAACAATAGCACCAAATGCTCTCACAAATCAGCCCTAACTGTGTCAGGCCCCATGGTGAGGAATGAGGTCTGACACAGGCAGGGTCATCTTTCAAACATCACCCTCTCCTGTATCTCTGTGTGTGTTCAGATTGCCATAGTTTGAGTTAAATTTCCCACAATCTTGGAAGAGCCACTCCTGAAATTCAACAATGTGGTTCCTGAATGAAAAACCCAAATGCTTTCTGTGCTTCAGGTTGAACTTTTCGGGACTGTTGTGAAATAATTCCTAAACCTCACTGTTTGATTTGTTTGGCTGCATGCTTTCCATTGGTTGTTGCTTGGAATTTCACATTCCCCTGTCACTGTTGAGGATTGTTCACACCACAAGAGTTAGCATGTTCTCAGCTTGCTGCTGTGTAACAGAGCCATCCCCCTGCACACCTGTCTGCAGGTGTGCTACAGACCCTCCTCTCTGTGCCCATACCGCCAGTGATGCTTTGGGGGCACATCCCTGGTGTTTCTGTGCCAGGCAAATCAGATTTATTTCCTCTCGTGCAGTCTTTTTCTTGCCCCATTCTGACTGCTGCCTGGCAGACTTCAGCAGTGACAGTGCTGCCCCTTGGTTAAATTTAGCACTTCCTTCAACAACCTCCCTGCAAAATAAATGATTTCGTGGTTGGCACGGGCTCCTCTGTGGAGTTTGGTTTTGTTTTATCCCCAGGTTTGTGGCACAGCTCAGCTCTCAGTAGAGGCAGGTGGTGTCTGTCTCATTTTAGCATCAAGGTTCTATTCCAGGTGTCACCATCTGACTGCACCAACACTCTGATCATACTCAATTTTTAAATCTACAGAGTGTAACTGGACACAGCTGCCCAGGACAGAGAATCTCCAGGGATTTTTAGGAATTTCTTATTCCTAAAATTCCAGTATAAACTTGTTAGGAAACCTTTCTTCCCTCCTCCTCCAGCTCTTGGGTAGCAAGCTTCTTAATGGTATTTCTGAGGCAACCATTGACACAGAAGTTACAAGGCATTCAGGAGTGACATTTAGAAAAAGTTACCAGATTTGCACCCTAACTGGGAAGTGCTTTCATTTTCCAAATTATTTCCTAGATTCAAACAAAATATTGCCTTGATTTCCAATTAAAATTATTTAAATTATATCTATTAACTATCAAGGACTTTTTCCTTTTCAGGGTGAGTTATTTGAAATAATGTATGTTACTGCAGAGTAGCACTCAAAGAATAATGTGGCAAAGTAAATGTAAATGTAATTGATGTCATAGGAAAAAGTTGAATGAAAAGCTCTGAAAAGCTGTATACATATGCAAAGTGTTTTTTCAACTTCATTGATTTGCTTAGAAATAGGATTAGGTAAATATACAGAATTAAATGCATGCTTGTTTCATTGCATGGTTTTTTTTCCTTAGCAATTACCAATCACAATTAACAATATAATAGGAAGTTTGTGTGTTTGCATGAGAATTCATTATCCTAGTTTGAAATAAATCAATGCAATTCCATATTTAACCTGTGTAGCCTTGCATGGATCATTATTAATAGACTTGATGAAATCTGCTTCGTAGCTTTGTGCTGCATTACATTAAAATTATTCTCAGCAAGTTATTCTAATTACATTGTCATTTGCTAGCAAAGGGTCTCAATAAACTAACTTGAAAAAGACATGAGGTTCCTTTAAGAATATCCCTTTAAAAATTATTTTAAACTGGAAAAAATAATTGACATTGAATGACCCTTTTTTTTTAAGGAAGACCAGTCATGATGCTAAACAGATTAATAGAGTTTGATCTGTCACAGGCAACAAGGCTGGAAAAGGGTCATGATGCAGGGCAGCAGTCAACTGCACAAACAGAAAAACACAAAGATTAATAGAGAATAAAAAAAAAAATCCACATGAAATGCAGAACTCAGCAAAAAAAAATTAGAGACTTAAATTAGATTTCACCTTTCCTGTGTACGAGTGTTAGTTTAAACTAAATAATTATGAAGTTTAGTGTTAACTGCTTCTGAATGAATTCCAGGGTGAGCTGGAAAAACAGCTTCTCCAGGCAAACCCTATTCTGGAAGCTTTTGGAAATGCCAAAACTGTGAAGAACGACAACTCCTCCAGATTCGTGAGTAGGAGAAATCCAGTTTGCTGTGTGGGGGGAGGAAAAACACCTTCTAAAACCCAGTGTGCAGACAGGGGCCCCACCAGTGCTTCTCCCTCAGAAACAGGTTAGAATTCCCCTCTGAAATAGGAATTTGGCTTGATAGAAGAATAAAGCTCAGGCTCACTGACAGTATTGACAGCTCACATTGTCTCTCCCAATTTAGCAATCTGTGTGTGAACTTCAGGAGTCACTCCCTGCTCTAGCACATACCCACCTTCAGAATATTTGCAAAACAAATCTGTATTTCCATTTTCTTTCTTTTTCTTCCATTTTCTTTGCACCATTGTTGGGTATGTATCTCATAAGGTGTGGCTCGTGTCAAGGTTAAGATATTGAATTGAAAATGGAGAAAAAAAATGGAGAAAAAAGAAAAAAAAACAGTTCTACAGATTGAAGTTGGAATGTTGTGGGTTGAGAGCTGTGAGATATTGAATAAGATATTGAATTGAAAATGAAGGAAAAAATGGAGGAAAAAGAAAAACCAGATCTACAGATTGGAGTTGGAATGTTGTGAGCTGAGATATTGAGATATTGAATAAGATATTGAATTGAAAATGGAGAAAAAAATTGAGAAAAAAAGGAAAAACCAGTTCTACAGATTGGAGTTGGAATGTTGTGAGCTGTTGCTATCTGATGAGATATTGAATTGAAAATGAAGGAAAAAATGGAGGAAAAAGAAAAACCAGATCTCCAGATTGGAGTTGGAATGCCGTGAGCTGAGATATTGAGATATTGAATAAGATATTGAATTGAAAATGGAGAAAAAAGAAAAAACAGTTCTACAGATTGGAGTTGGAATGTTGTGAGCTGAGAGCTGTTGCTGTCTGATGACACCCTTTGGGAGTGCTGGCAGGTGCCTGTTTGCCCTGCAGACCCTCCTCTCCCTCCTCTGCTCCCTCCCTGCAAAGTTCAGGGATCCATGTGGGTCAGCTTGAGCAGAATTTCACAGATCCAGCCCTGTTTCCTCGCTGACCTTGTGGAAATAGAACAAAGATATTCTCCTACCCCCACTTCCAAAGCCTAGTCCCGGTAGGGAGAACTCTTATCCCTCTAAGTGCCTGAACAAAATGTGAGGGGGAATCTCAGGGAGATATCAGAGGGATACAGGGGGAATATCAGAGAAATTCACTTTCTTTCAGCTCTTCCACAGATGACCCCAGCAGGAGGGAGTCAGGCACGTTATTCTTGGGAGGGTGATGTGCACATCTCATGAACCAGGCTGAGCACTGGCTAGCACTGGGAGACCTGGCATGAGCTGAGAGAACAGCTCAGTTGAGATCTTCTTGTCGTTCCCAGGGCAAATTCATCCGCATCAACTTCGACGTGACGGGTTACATCGTGGGAGCAAACATCGAAACGTGTATCCTCGGCAGCGAGGGCTGAGGGGAGGGACAGAAACAGCTCATTGCACGGCTGGGAGGGAAATGCTGCTGAGGCTGCTAGGAGCAGAGGGGCAGAGCAGTGCTGTCCGTCTGTGCTGGTACCAGCTTCTGCCTGGCTCTCAGGGGAGAGTATTCCATTCCATTCCGTTTCTATTCCATTCCATTCCATTTCTATTCCATTCCATTTCTATTCCATTCCATTTCTATTCCATTCCATTCCTATTCCTATTCCTATTCCTTTTCCATTCCATTTCTCTTCTATTCCTATTCCATTTCTCTTCTATTCCTATTCCATTTCTATTCCATTCCATTTCTATTCTATTCCATTCCATTTCTATTCTATCCCATTCCATTTCTATTCTATTCCATTCCATTTCTATTCTATTCCATTCCATTCCATTCCATTTCTATTCCATTCCTATTCCCATTCCATTCCTATTCCATTTCCATTCCATTCCATTTCCATTTCTATTCCATTTCCATTCCATTTCTATTCTATTCTATTCCATTTCTATTCTATTCTATTCCATTTCTATTCTATTCCATTTCTATTCCATTTCTATTCCATTCCATTCCATTTCTATTCTATTCCATTCCATTTCTATTCTATTCCATTCCATTTCTATTCTATTCCATTTCTATTCTGTTCCATTTCTATTCTATTCCATTTCTATTCTATCCCATTCCATTTCTATTCTATTCCATTTCTATTCTATTCCATTCCATTTCTATTCCATTCCATTTCTATTCTATTCTATTCCATTTCTATTCTATTCCATTTCTATTCTATCCCACTCCATTTCTATTCTATCCCATTCCATTTCTATTCTGTTCATCTCCTGCCTGGATTCTGAATACTGACTGCTGTGTCCAATTCCACACCCAGAGCAGGGAGCTGGGTATCAAAAACCTTCATGTGTTTCTTCAGAGAAGTTCAGCTCAGTCTGACCCTGCTTGTCAAGGATGTTACCTGTTCCCTTGGCTATGTTTAGGAGCTGGTATGTTTTAATGAACATGTTAATGTGCAGGTGGTTTCTTTGCATACAGAAAGAGCTTCTTGCTCCAATAAATGAGAAAGATGATGCAGCTATAAAGTACCTTATCCCTTGAGTGTAGCATCAAGCAATGAACAGTTTATCATTCTGCTCTTATTTTGACAACTGATCTTTAGAAAAATGTCCAGTTTTAACATTTTTGATCTTAACTGAAGTTTTATCTACAGCACTTTAGTTTTTAAAGAGCCCATCACTGATTGGTATTGAAATACTTACATTATTGATAACTTCATTTTTATTAGCTTATAGTCACAAAAATGGTCCAGAAATAAAACATTATTTTATTGCTTTTTACCTACAATACTCACATCAAGAACTCTTATTTCTAGCAGCCTCACCATATCTTGAAAGGATTATATTGGTGCTTCATTTTCAAAGTGGTAGGAGTTATATTGTGACTATTGGTTTTATATCTTGGATTTTAGAATAATTTAGCTCTATTGTGCTTACTGCCATGATTAACAGCATTTCCCCTGCAATAGCAAGCAGGAAATTGATCTGCTTGTTGTAAGGATTATACCAATAGCAGAGCTCCTGCCACAGAATTAGACATATATTCATGTTAGACAAGTTCATGGCAAATATTTCCACAATGCTGTTGATGATTCTGAGACTGATGGCACAATTAAGAAAGGACTGAATCATGTCATTGATTTTTTTTTAACACACTTTACAAATAGATTTGCTTGAAAAATCCCGTGCAATTCGTCAGGCTAAAGATGAAAGAACATTTCACATCTTTTACTATTTGATTGCTGGGGCTTCTGAACAAATGAGAAGTAAGTTCCTTTCTAATGATTTTCTCATCTCTTTGACTAGTCTGAGCAATGGCTTGCCTAAGTATCTATCTTAATTTCTGTAATTGCATGTCATTCAATCCTTCCTATAAATAAACAGCCATAGAAATAGCTGTGTATTTTAGCCATAGAAAACAGTTTTCTCAAGTGAATTATCAGAAAGCATCAATTCATGTCCACCTGTTTGAGGCAGGTTGTTTGCAGTTTCCAGGATATTTTAATTTACAGGAGATGTCGACCTATTCAGATCCCATCTTGAATAATACCAAGAAGATAAATTGGGAAGGGTTATTAATTGTTTTGCACAAAAGAAATTGAGGGTTCCAAGAAGAATATCAACTCATTGTTTTGAAATAAATCAAGAGAATGTCTTTGCCATGGCACATTATTGCACTGTGAAAGCCACAGCTTCAGATGTATTGGAACATTGTGGTTCAAAAATGACATAGCTCCCTAAATCACTCCTTGCTAAAGAATGTATAAGGCAATGGGTAACTCTGGATTTCCCCTGGCTTTTATGTTCCTTATCTAAGTACCTGTTCTTGGCCATAGAATAGGGGTGAGTAGTCTGTTAGTCTGCCCCCTTTGGTTGTTACCTTGTTCCATTATTCTTATTATGGGCTATGAATCCCCATAGGGAGGGCATCATTCTGAGTTGGTGTCATATGGCACTAAATAGAAAAATTTTTGGGAAGAATGGCTCAGATTTGAGTCCATAGGACACAAGATTGTCCCAAAGTGCAGAGATGTTCCCCAGTCACTAATGAAAACTAGAAACTTAATACCATCAAGCTTGCTAAATAGTTATATTGAAAATACCTGACAAAACCCTAAACTTCTCATAAAAGCAGAATCTTTCTTTGGTGATAATGTTGGGGGGTTTTCTGTTGATCCCTAGGAGAATTCATGAACCAAGAGCATTAAGTAGAAGCACTTAAATAAAGCTTTTCCTTTTATTTTTAGATGACTTGTTGCTGGAAGGCTTCAACAATTACACCTTCCTGTCTAGTGGCTACGTGCCCATTCCTTCTCAACAAGATGATGAAATGTTCCAGGAGACCTTGGAAGCCATGAGAATTATGGGCTTTACTGATGAGGAACAGACAGGTGAGAATTGTTATAAAGGCTGAATTCAAGAGACACATCTGCCAGTGACATTACAGGGATGCAAATGCAGAGGTTGATTCTGTCCAGAATAATCACTTTGCAAAGCTAATTTGTGTTTAGGAAAGGGAATGTTTCTCATTGGAACCCTCTACATATCCAAAAAGAGACTGAGTCTGAGCCAGCCCTATAACAGTAGTGACCATTTAAAGCCATTTTTCAGAACTTTCCAACAGCTAGCATTAAAAAGTTGCAAAATAATCTGATTTATTTTTGAAAGAAACAGAACAGGCTCAAACAGCTCGTGAGCACTCACTGATTCAGGGACAAGAGAAATAAAAACAAAGAGCATGAAACAACAACTGACATCCATTTGCCAGCCTGCCTTTCACCTCTCAGTGCTGCTGGGACTGGGATGCAATTGCCACGTCCCAAGTGACACCTGGTGGCAAAAGCAGCGTCCTCCCTTTGCCTGAGCCCTGCAGGGAACAGGAGAGCACATCCCTCACCTGCATCAGTGATCATTTATATCACCTGCATCAGTGATCATTGATATCACCTGCATCAGTGATCATTTATACCACCTGCATCAGTGATAATTGATATCACCCGCATCAGTGATAATTGATATCCCTCTCCTGCATCAGTGACCATTTATACCACCTGCATCAGTGATCATTGATATCACCTGCATCAGTGATAATTGATACCACCTGCATCAGTGATCATTGATATCACCTGCATCAGTGATAATTGATATCACCCGCATCAGTGATCATTGATATCACCTGCATCAGTGACCATTGATACCACCTGCATCAGTGATAATTGATATCACCTGCATCAGTGATCATTGATATCATCTGCATCAGTGATCATTGATACCACCTGCATCAGTGACCATTGATACCACCTGCATCAGTGATCATTGATATCACCTGCATCAGTGACCATTTATACCACCTGCATCAGTGATCATTGATATCACCTGCATCAGTGATCATTTATACCACCTGCATCAGTGATCATTGATATCACCTGCATCAGTGATCATTTATACCACCTGCATCAGTGATCATTTATACCACCTGCATCAGTGACCATTTATATCACCTGCATCAGTGATCATTGATATCACCTGCATCAGTGATCATTTATACCACCTGCATCAGTGATCATTGATATCATCTGCATCAGTGATCATTGATATCACCTGCATCAGTGATCATTGATACCACCTGCATCAGTGATCATTGATATCACCTGCATCAGTGATCATTGATACCACCTGCATCAGTGATCATTTATATCACCTGCATCAGTGATAATTGATATCACCTGCATCAGTGATAATTGATATCACCTGCATCAGTGATAATTGATACCACCTGCATCAGTGACCATTTATATCACCTGCATCAGTGATCATTTATATCACCTGTTTCTGTTACAGCTATACTGAGGGTCGTTTCCTCTGTCCTACAACTGGGTAATATTGTCTTCAAGAAGGAGAGAAACACTGATCAAGCTTCTATGCCAGACGATACTGGTATGATTTTCCACTTCAAAATTTAGTTAACAATAAGGAATTAATAAAGCAGCAACTTAATAAGCACTCTTTATCAACAGTTTTTATTTAATTGTTATTATTTGTGTAGCTCTCAGGCTTTAAAATATAAACCATGCTTAAAATCAGCTCAATTATCATTATCTTTTTCTAGTAATCTTGAATCCATAAATGGATGAATGGTGAATTTGTTGCTTGGATCACAAATGTTACTTTTATGGCAAGTGTCATTTCTTGTAGTACAACAGAGGAGCTTTTAAGGAAGATAAATAATTCTGCATACTGGCTGAGCTATCATATTCACACTGACTGACCAACTAAGAGGCAATTCAGTCTGAAATAAAATCTCACTTTTTTATTGTAGCTGCACAAAAGGTGTGCCACCTGATGGGGATAAATGTGACAGATTTCACCAGATCTATTCTGACTCCAAGGATCAAGGTTGGCCGGGATGTTGTGCAGAAAGCTCAGACCAAGGAGCAGGTACCACTCGCACTCCTCCCTTTCCTCTTTCTGTTCCTCCTCACCTCTTGTCTAAAGGGGAAAGTCTGATTTCTGCCTCATTCCCGCAGAAATTGCCAGTGAGGAGGGTTTCTCCTTTCTCTGACCATCTCCTCTTGCCTTCTCCAGGCAGACTTTGCCATAGAAGCTTTGGCCAAGGCGAAATTTGAGCGTCTGTTCCGCTGGATCCTGGCGCGCGTCAACAAAGCTCTTGACAAAACAAAAAGACAAGGAGCTTCTTTCTTGGGGATCCTTGACATTGCTGGATTTGAGATTTTTGAGGTATGTACTGTGGGACACAAGCTGATTAAACTCCTATAGATGCTTAATTTTTAATTATTTTAATATGCAAAAAGAAATACCAAATAGCAAATACCATCTTTTGATTTAAGTTCACTCTTGAAGGTCTCTTTCCAGTGTTATGAATTCTCTTCTTTCCTCCTCACAGATCAATTCCTTTGAGCAGCTGTGCATCAACTACACTAATGAGAAACTTCAGCAGCTTTTCAACCACACAATGTTTATCCTGGAGCAAGAGGAATACCAGCGAGAGGGCATTGAATGGAATTTCATTGACTTTGGCCTCGACCTGCAACCTTGCATTGAGCTGATTGAAAGACCAGTAAGATTCTCTCTCTCTCTATCATCTATGTGTCAGTACAAGAGATCCTTTATTTCCTGGAAAGATCTGTTGGTTTGACCAGATAAGTGTATTGGTCTAACACTGATGGACACTGTGATGGACAAAAGACTCTCTAACAATTTAAAGTTAGAAAGTGTGTGTTTATTCCGAGTGAGGTAATCCTCTGATACACACTGCAAAATCACAGGTGATCACAGAATCTATTTATTAGCAAAGGATTCAAACAAATACATATTCATAATAACAGCCCCTCCCATCCTCCCTTCCTATGGTAATTAGCTTGAATAGCTATTAAGCATTGATTGACTTCTTAAATTAAGTCTGGGGTCGTTTTCGTGGGGAGGGGTCTTAAAAGGAGGAAGTAAGGTGAGTCTTCCTCACCCTGAACTCTTGACCTTTTCTATCACTGACAATACAAATGATTTCTGGGGATAGTCCAGTTTTCCAAAGAATGGGTTTCTGGTTGTATTGTCTGTGTTCCTTTAGAACTGCTCACTAGTTTCATCTTTTCCCTTTGTAAGCACAGCTGAGCAAACATGAAATGACAGACAATCAATTTTTTAAGTTTCAGATAACTACTCCCTTCTAACTTTTAATTATTTTCAGCAAGGTAACTAAAATCCTAATTTTCTAAGATGAGTGTTTCACTAAGCTGAGGGGTGAAGATGGTGCTGTGATGATTCTGATCCATTGCTGCTCCCATTGCAGACCAACCCTCCCGGTGTCCTGGCTCTGCTGGATGAAGAGTGCTGGTTCCCCAAGGCCACTGACACGTCCTTTGTGGAGAAACTAATGACAGAACAAGGCAACCATCCCAAATTCCAGAAGCCCAAGCAACTCAAGGACAAAACAGAGTTCTGTATAATGCACTATGCAGGAAAGGTACTGGACAGATTGAGCTATTTTGACTTAGGAAACTTAAATCCTTTTGTACCCAAAAGGATCAAAGAGAAACATTCTGGTACCTGCACTGATGAGATATGTCTTTGATTATGAAATGTGCTTATTAAGTGCTTTAATTACACAACACATGAAATAAGTATTTGAAAATCATGGCTGTGCTGAGCTCACAAGAAAACAAAAATTACCATCACCGAGGTTATTGAAAATCCAAGTAATTTGGATTCTTTTCTAGCAAGCAGACTTTTTAAAGACGTTAGTACCTGTGAGAATAAATACTCAGCTCTCAACACTAGAAACCTTTGCACATTATTTGTCTGATTTTGTGTTAATACAATTGATCACTCCAGATTTCTTATTAAGAACAGATTTTTGATGTAGCTCTCACTGTTCCCTGCAGGTTACCTACAATGCAACTGCGTGGCTGACAAAGAACATGGATCCACTGAACGACAACGTGACTTCTCTGCTGAACCAGTCTTCAGACAAATTTGTGGCAGACCTTTGGAAGGATGGTATGAGTCACCACTCTAAATCAGTGATGGGGTTTAAAGGGAGAAACTCCTACCAGAACTTTTTGACAGCACACAAATGTGAATGTGATAAGCATAGAAGAGACTGAACTAAGACATAAGAATAATGTGTTCTAAACATATCATTAATGAAAAACTTCATTAGAGAGTTTCAAGCACTATCAAAAAAATTCCTCAATATTATTCAGCAACAAAATAAAAATTATTCATTACACTGTTAAAATGTTGCTGACTATGTAGAATTGTAGACCTCATTTAAAACAGGTTATTGTTAGGTTTGATGAAGCCTCTCATAAAAGCTCTGTGGAGTACTATTTAATTCATTGGCATAATAAAATATATTCTGGATATTCATTTGCTCCATTCTGTCCCTGCTTAACAAAATCCACATTTTCATCTTTGACAGATGCAGACTATTTATCCAGAAGGGACTCCTAGTACATTTGTCAGAATGCTTCCATTGCGTAAAAAATACACCTGTCCTCTCTGGCAAGCTGCAGTGTAGCAATGGCAGTGATGGGTGTGATGTGAGGCAAGGATAGTTTGTATAAACTGTTCCATTCTCTCTTTTCTTTCCAGTGGACCGCATAGTTGGGCTGGACCAAATGTCCAAGATGAGTGAGAGCTCGTCGCTGCCCAGCGCCTCCAAAGCCAAGAAGGGCATGTTCCGTACCGTGGGGCAGCTCTACAAGGAGCAGCTGACCAAGCTGATGACCACCCTGAGGAACACCAACCCCAACTTCGTGCGCTGCATCATTCCAAACCACGAGAAAAGGGTAAATTTCAGACCCCTGGTTTTCCCATTCCGGGCTCCCCCCGCTGAGCTCCTGGCTGCGCACGGCAGAGCTGAGCGAGTCTCCAAACACAGATATGGGGATGGTCGTGCAGGGCTCTGTGGAGTCCCTGTGTCGGGATAGACGGTCGGGGTGTTGTAGACTGAGAATGAAAACCGAATTAAGTCAGTCCTAATCAATGAGAGTTTATTAGCAAGCGGCAGGAAGCAAAGCAGCGCTGCTCCACAAATGGCGCGCCATTTCCCTCTCCCCCCAAGATCTTTTTATACAGTTCTAATTCAGCTGACCTTGGAGTACTCTGCATCCGTGAGGCTCGTTGCTGGGGGGGTCGTAATCTTGTCTTCTGGTGGTCGCAGCAGGGGAGAGGCGCCGGGTGCTTTTCTTGTTTATTCGTCCTAGACTGGGGAAAAAATCCTTAAAAACTGGTTAAACAGCCCAGCCGCTAGTTTCAGCATAAGTTATGCATACCGTGCTCAGTGATTTGAAACTATGTGGTCAAAAGTCTATACCTGTCTCACCTCTGGCTGAAACTTTATTATTCCTTACTAGGAGTTTTAATGAACAAAGTGCTTATACTGTATCACAGGGGGACAAAACTCAAGTGCTCTGTTGAAGCTAAAGGTTACAGTTGCAGTTTATTATAAAAGATCCTGCTAGGGGCTGCCCGGCACAGCCCCAAAGCAGGACAAAAAGAGATAAAAGGGGGGAGAGAGAGAGAAGAGGGAGAAGAGAGCAAAAAGAAGAGGCAAGAGAGCGATTTTCCTGTTTGCAATACAATAAATCTTCTTCCATGATGAATATTCTAATTTCCACTAACCAATGTAATACAAAATACAAATGCTATAGCGTTTACATACAGCCTATAGGAATCCTTATATTGGCATAGTGTGTCACATTTTAAACTCTAAGATCTAATCTTTAGATCCTGACAAGTCTTTTTGTGACCTTTGGAGTCCCTCTCTGGCAGAGGGCATTGTTTAATCAAGAGGGGATTGCCTTCAGGGGCCATCCCATTGTTTCATGGTTATTCAGTATCTAAGGCTTTCCTGTTACATCTTCCCTCTCCCCAACATGGTAGCATTTTGGTAAATTTGCGGTCCAAACACCTGTTCCCTTTTCAGTCTGGCACTCTGGCCGAGGGCATTGTTTAACCAAGAGGGGATTGCCTTCAGGGGCCATCCTGTTGTTTCATGGTTATTCAGTATCTAAGGCTTTCCTGTTACGTCTTCCCTCTCCCCAACATGGTAGCATTTTGGTAAATTTGTGCTCCAAACACCTTGTGTTCCCTTTCCAGTCTGGCAAGCTGGATGCCCACTTGGTGCTGGAGCAGCTGCGCTGCAATGGTGTCCTGGAGGGGATCCGGATCTGCCGGCAGGGCTTCCCCAACAGGATCGTCTTCCAGGAGTTCCGCCAGCGGTACGAGCCAGCCCTGGGCTCAGCAGGGCTGCCACACCTGTCTGTCTGTCTGTCTGCACAAAGCCGCCTGGGGGCTTTCAGCCTCCCTAACATGAGCATCTTCTGGCAGGTACGAAATTCTGGCTGCAAACGCCATTCCGAAAGGATTCATGGACGGGAAGCAGGCTTGCATCCTCATGGTGAGAAAAGCTCTTTTGGTCCTGTTGACAATCAGGCCCACACTTCTTGTATAAAAGTGTTGAGACTGAACAGAAATGAGAAGTGATTTTTAGTGCCCTAAACCTCAGCACTGGAGTTAACAGATATCCCTGTTTTCCTCCAGATCAAAGCACTAGAGCTTGATCCCAACTTGTACAGAATTGGACAGAGTAAAATCTTCTTCAGAACTGGTGTTCTGGCTCACCTGGAAGAGGAGAGAGACCTGAAGATCACAGATGTTATTATCACCTTCCAAGCTATGTCCCGAGGCTACCTAGCAAGAAAGTAAGAGCATGTGCTAACAAATAGAAAGTTTTCTGCAGGGGTGTTTATTGTTCCATAGAAGATACTGATACAAACTGGAGATACTGAGACATTTCATTATTTATATTGCATTAGAGCTCATGTCCAATGAGGGTTTCACTTCCAGCCCAGAAAAGGCTGATTAGTGTAATTACAGGGAAGCAGTTACACTGTGTGGCTGCTCACACCTCTCTGTACAATAATCTGAGACAATGACCCATCATTTAAACATTTGTGTTTGTACCAGCAGGAAAAGGAGCATCCTATGCCATGACTGGAGTCTTATGCACTTCAAATAGCAGCACTCCAGCATCTATAAAACATAAAATAATTTCTTCCACAGCTTCAGTGTGGAGCATTGATCATCTAGCATGATCTCAGTTAATGTACACCACAAAACTATCAACAATAATGCCTTTTTTTCCTGCATACTATCAAGGGTTTGAAATTGCCAGACAAAGAAATATGTTTCAAAAACAATAATCAGTACAAGATCTGATTACCTGTGTTGTCTGGAAAGATGTTCACATCCAGAACCAGATCTATACATCTGCTCCTATCCATGGAATGCAAACAGCAAAAAACCAAAATAAAACACCAGACAGCTAACCAGAGTTATCACCCTTCCTCAGGAAATCACACACACTGTTAAAACAACAAAAGAATTTGTGCCAGACTCCCCAGACCATACGTGGCTCATCAGCAGATTCTCATGCCAGAGTTTCTTTGCTTAATGTGTGTACCTTGCAAACACCTTCTATTCTCAGACTGAACCAATTTGCTCTTGTTTTTTAATCACAGAGCCTTTGCCAAGAGACAGCAACAGCTGACTGCAATGAAGGTTATCCAGAGAAATTGTGCTGCCTACCTGAAGCTGAGGAACTGGCAGTGGTGGAGACTGTTTACTAAAGTGAGTGACTGCTATCAGTAAATCTCTCCTCAGTTTTCCAAAACAAATGAAATGCACGTGATACCAAGGTACATCTTGTCAGGCACACTCCTTGTTCCAAAGCCCACTGCAGCTGGTGGCAAGAGCATCATAAGTTTCACAAAATTTGGGGTTAGAGATGCTCTGGATAGTTCTATAGTGCAATTAACATTAAAGATTGTTTCCTTAAGCTAGAACTATCTAGTTAAGCAGAAATTTATAGAAGATTTTGCATGTTTGAAGACTTTTTTAATTGCCACAAAATGAAATAATTTCACAGGGGTGGATAATTAGAACACTGAGTAAAACTGAATTTTCCAAACATCCAGAGTAATATATCTATGGGGAACCAAGTAGTTTGGGGCACCCAGGCAAATTAAGTCTATTTTCCTATTAAAGAGGCTCAGGTGTTTCAAGGCCTTCAGTTTGGATTCAGAAAACTTTTCCTGCTTGGATTGATCACAATCTCCTCTGCAACCAGAAATAGGCAGGAGCACAGACCTGTGTGTGCACATTGCCTGTCTGTGCAGATGTAACTTCTGTACATGATCAAGGGATGCAAACAGGCCTGGAGACCTTTAAAAGTGACACTGCCAGAGGCAGAGGTGCTTACAGGAATTAACACAGAGACACCAAGAGCAAAGTGCTGAGGCTTGGGGATTTAAAGCTGTTCCCATGGACAGTGTCTGTCCAGTCTTGAGCAATGACAGCACTACCCCAGTGCCATCAGTCCTTTAAGCTCAGCAGCACAATTACTGACAGGAAACATTCCTGAAAAACCTTTCCCTGTCCATTTCCAGGTGAAACCACTGCTGCAGGTCACCCGCCAAGAGGAAGAAATGCAGGCCAAGGATGAGGAGCTACAAAAAACTAAGGAAAGGCAACAAAAAGCAGAGAGTGAACTGAAGGAACTGGAACAGAAACACTCACAGGTGATTTACAGTTCTGAACCTCTGGGAAGCACTGGCAGTTCTCTCACCATGTCTAGAAGCCGTTATAATAAAATTTCTAATAGTAAAGTCCCTGTCCCTCTCCTTTGCACTCATGATTGTCCTCACAGCAATATCAGAGCAGAAGGTCAGTGCAGACCAGCTCCAGTCACTTCAGTGGATGTGGTGGAGCTGCCTGCCTGGGCCCCAGGAATGTCCAGTAAAACAATTCCCCTCCAAGCCTCACCTTCCTCTCCATTCCATTTGTGCAGCTTGTTGAGGAGAAAAACCTGCTGGCAGAGCAGCTGCAGGCAGAGACTGAGCTGTATGCAGAGGCTGAGGAGATGAGGGTCCGCCTGGCTGCCAAGAAACAGGAGCTGGAGGAGATCCTGCACGAGATGGAAGCCAGGATTGAGGAGGAGGAGGAGCGCAGCCAGCAGCTGCAGGCAGAGAAGAAAAAGATGCAACAGCAAATGCTGGTGAGGAGGGATAAGGGACAAATACAGACATAACTTGGATCTCCCACTGAGACACAGCAGACTGGGAAACCTCAGATGCTCAGTGCTTGCTGCACAGCCCTCAGTAAAGATATTTCTGTGCTGCTGAGAAAGGACAACCAGCTGATTTCTTCCTCATCTCCATCCTAATCTTCTCTCTAAAACATTATTTTAACAAATATTTCCTTCTATGTTGTCAAGTATTAGATTGTCTAGTTCTTAATAAGAACAGCAAAGTTTACAGCATACAGTAACAAACATTTCTTAAGCATTATATAAGTAGTATTTTATTTACAGAATTCACTTTCTGTGGGTTTCTTTTTCCCCCTCCAAAGGACCTTGAGGAGCAGCTGGAAGAAGAAGAAGCTGCAAGGCAGAAACTGCAACTTGAAAAAGTAGCAGCAGACAGCAAGATAAAGAAAATGGAAGATGATATTCTGATAATGGAAGATCAGAATAACAAGCTAAGCAAGGTGAGGGTTCTGGGTCCACTTTCTTACTCTGAAAATAGCAAAAGTTGAAGAAAACCTTCTCTTCCACTAGAACAGCACAAATACTCCTGACTGTTTAACTCATGGATGTGCAGTCACACCAAGCTATCAGTCCTGCCTGTATCAAATGCATTTCTGATCATTTTTCAGAATTTAAACAATTCAAAATGGTGTAAAACTACTGTGTTTGAGAGCTGCTGTGGCAAAAATATCTGTAAGCAAAATATTTACAGCAGTCAAGCACAATCAGAGGAAGACATGTCTTCTTGTCCAAGAGCAGACTAAATAATTCTCTTGGTTTTCAACTCATTTCAACCGAACTTCATGGTTCAAACTGGAAGTAAGAATGTCTTCCAGTACTTTTTAATAGAGAATGCTCCTGTGAACTGAGCCCTGTACTCAGCAGCCAGCAGAGAGCACAAGGTTCCACTCCATAGCTCCTCTGTAACTGAAAAATTGAAATATATCACCACAATCTCGAGAAACACAGCACAGAAGGACAGTGTCTTGGGACATTTTTGGTTGGCAAAGAGTTGATTTATGATCACCAATAACAGACACATTTGCTAACAGAAGTATTTTATTTTTCTTAAGGAAAGAAAACAACTTGAGGAAAGAATAAGTGATCTAACAACAAATCTTGCAGAAGAAGAAGAAAAAGCCAAAAATCTTACAAAGCTCAAGAACAAACATGAATCCATGATTTCTGAACTTGAAGGTAACATGAACAATAGTTTATTGGAGGGTTTTGTAGAATTTCTTCTTTTTCCTTGCCACAGAACAAAAAAATCTAAACAGAATCTGGAGATCAATTTTTAAAAATCTGTGGGATATTTCCAAACTCTTTATGCTGAAGCCAGTTTGGTGATAATCACCAAATCCCCGTGGTGCCAAAACTAGCAACCTTTTATTTGTTATATATAAAAGAGTAGAGAGAAAAGTGAGGGGGAAAATTATTATGGTGGACAAAGAATAAAGGAATTATTTAGGATAGCTAGAAAGAAGGCACTGCATGTTGCTCCAAAACCACAGTGACTTGTAGTTAAATGCACACTGGAGGCCAGAACCATTTTTGGCCTGAGTTTGGGATCAGACTGGGGACTCCTGGCACCACCACAGTGGTTTGGTGACCAAACCAATCCTTCTCAGTGCGGCTGAAGAAGGAAGAGAAGAGCAGACAAGAGCTGGACAAAGTCAAGAGGAAGCTGGAAGGGGAGGCAAACGATCTCCACGAGCAGATTGCAGAGCTGCAGGCACAGATTGCTGACCTGAAGGCACAGCTGGCCAAGAAGGAGGAGGAGCTGCAGGCTGCCCTGGCCAGGTACCCACTCCCGTGGTGGAAAACCCAGCTGGGACGTTTCTTGTCCCTTCCCAGACACTGAGAAGCTCCAGCCATGAATCTCTTCCTTCAGCTCATCCCCCCCGTGTGCTTCCCCATTTTCCAAATGTCCTTGGAAAATGAATACACCATTGCTTGTCCCTAGACAAATAATCCATTTTAATGAATTACCTGCAGGTATCAATGAACACTTCTCTTCCCATAAGCAAGGGCAGTGCTGTCAAGCACAATGAAGTGCAAAGATCTACTTCATAGGCAATAGGCAAAAATTAAGAGTCTGACCTTGCTCCACTCCAGAATCTCAGTGGATTTGCTGTATAAAATTTAAGAGGGAAAACACTGGACCAAAACTTGCTGAATCGACAGATTAGCACCTCCAGGCACTGCCCCCAGCTGAAGTACAGCAGTCTGATCTTGTTTGCATCACTCCTCCTTTTCTTTGGCACTTTCTTGCACAGACTTATAAATCTTTGAGTGTATACTGTCTTCCCCAAAGTGAAATCATTATTACTTTTTTTAATTTCTAAAATGAAAATCTCTTTTTTCACGAAGGCTTGAAGATGAAACCACTCAGAAGAACAACGCCCTCAAGAAGATCCGCGAGTTGGAATCTGTCATCTCTGATCTCCAGGAGGACCTGGAGTCTGAAAAAGCTGCAAGGAACAAAGCAGAAAAGCAAAAGAGAGACCTGGGAGAAGAGCTGGAGGCTCTTAAGACAGAGCTGGAGGACACTCTGGACACCACAGCCACGCAGCAGGAGCTCAGGTGTGGGGGTGCAGCACGAGGGCAGAGAGCCATGTCCCCGCTCAGCAGCAGGGCTGCAATCTCTGCTGCTGTCTCACTCTCTTCTGGGGTCTCTTCTTGCCTGAGTGTCCCACAACAGGACATGGTGGTGGTTTAAAGCCTGTGTTCTTCCCAGCCCCAGTGCTGAAGAACCTGCAGGAGGTTTCTCTGAGGTTTTCAAGGCTGTTTATTGTTTCTTACCTAAGGAATTCTTTCTCTAGCTGACAGCAGTCTGTTCAGCACAGATCCAGGGCACACTCTGCCTGCCAGAGGCCAGGTCTTATCTTATGTACTACAAATTACATACCTAATATTTACAATTACTTTCCAATACATGACAATTTTATTACACTGTCCAAATTCTGTCTCAGACCAATCCAGTGATGCCAGGCTGGCATTCAACATGGATGGCATGAAGGAGGAAAAGCACTCCCAAAATCCTCCATGTTAGCCACGAACCCCCTAGCATAAACATTCCTAGAAATCCACTTTTTCTGCCTTCTAACAGTCTAATTTATACTCTGCTTATTTTTGTGGCTGGTATTTCTTCTTGCAATGTTGGCAGATTTCTCCAGGGGCTCAAGTCCAGCCCCCAGGACCCCTGGGTGCCATGCCAGGGTCTCTGAGACCCTGCCAGGGGCATTCAGGGAAGGCAGGGGAACACCCCACCCTGCTGCTGCAGTGATGTGTGTCACCCTGCAGGGCAAAGCGTGAGCAGGAGGTGACAGTGCTGAAGAGAGCTCTGGAGGAGGAGACTCGGAGCCACGAAGCCCAGGTGCAGGAGATGAGGCAAAAGCACACTCAGGCTGTGGAGGAGCTCACAGAGCAGCTGGAGCAGTTCAAAAGGGTAAAGAGAAATCCACCTTGTAGAAAACTGCTTCTAGATAACACAATCTCCTCTTATAAACCATCTGTATTCACTTCTCCACGTGCTCGTAGGCTAAAGCAAACTTGGACAAGACCAAGCAGTCACTGGAGAAAGACAATGCTGATCTGGCTAACGAAGTCAGGAGCCTGAATCAGGCCAAGCAAGATGTGGAGCACAAGAAGAAGAAGCTGGAAGTGCAGCTGCAGGATTTGCAGTCCAAATACACCGAGGGGGAGCGTGTTCGGACAGAGCTCAATGAAAAAGTCCACAAATTGCAGGTAGGAAGGAGTCCAGTGCTTTGCTGGGACACTGTGGGGCTGAGAAGCCCAGTTTGTCTAGAGGAATTATGGCCTTGCAGCCAAAATGCTCATTTTTTGTCACCTTAAACTCAATTGTCACACAATTAATCAATTACAACCACTCCATCCCATGGAGCTGGGAGCTCTGAGTCTCACCAGCCCTCTGTAGATGCTGCAGTCTGTAATGCCATCCCTGATTCAGTGACCAGGATGCAGATCTGACAGGTTCTTTCTGTCTGTTCATTTCTGGGTGGTGGGGAAGATTGACAGGTATGGGGCTTTTGGAAATGTGTTAGACAGCTGTTAAAAACACATGCTCAAAAAAGATGGCAATGAAAGGAGAATGCTCACTTATCTACAGTTTAAAAAATCACTAAAAATCATTTAAAATGATTCATTGGTAGATGTTCAGTGTCCAGATAAACTGATGAAGCTTATTGTTACCTTTGTTCATAGCCACACTAAGCTTTGCTTTATTACTTTTAAGCTGGTGGATAAAAAGAAAATATCACCAAATGCATCAACTTGTGATAAACTTGGGAAGAGGAAGGAAAATCCATCAAAAATCCCCTTTGCAATTCCTTGCCAGGAACATGCTATTATTGCTTTATGAATATGACTTGGTTTTGATATAGAGTAATAAATACTATGGTAAACTAGACAAAAATGGCATTAGAGAAGATTTCAGACAAATCCAAGGAAACTAAAGTTTAAGGAACATTTCAAAGCTGTGCAAAATAACTGAGTTCATTCTCTGTGGCATCTCACAGGTGGAGGTTGAAAATGTCACTGGTTTGCTCAATGAGGCAGAAAGCAAAAATATCAAACTGACCAAAGATGTTGCAGCCTTGGGATCTCAGCTACAAGATACACAGGTAAGCCTGCACCCAAGATCAGCTCACCTGCAATATTCATAAAATGCACAGTGAAAAGACCTGAACTAATGCCTGTCTTGCCAATGGATGTGGTGATGCAGGAGCTGCTCCAGGAGGAAACCAGGCAGAAGCTGAACGTGTCCACCAAGCTCCGGCAGCTGGAGGATGAGAAGAACAGCTTGCAGGAGCAGCTGGATGAAGAAGTAGAAGCAAAGCAAAATCTGGAGAGACATATTTCAACCCTGACAATACAGGTATCAGTGCCACAGTTGCATCATTAGCTCCATCACTGAGAGCTGTGTGGGATTTTCCTGGCACAGCACATGCACCTGCAGGGGATTGGTGCTGTTGGATGGCACCAGGAGCTCTCCACAGTGGAGGCAGCAGCCCCCTGTCCCTTAAAATGTCATCCCTAGCACAGGTCCACACACAGGCTGGCACCCAAGGGCTGTTTGTGCATCCTAGGTCTGTGCCCTGCCTCATTTTATGGAACTGTCACCAGCTTCACACAGGTCAGACTAGGGAAGCTCAACTTGGCTGTCTACCCGCCAAGCTTTTGTCTCCCTGCCAAGTTTTATTGTCTCAGCTACAAAGATTTGTCCTCTGTATTCAAATTTCAGCTCTCTGATTCTAAGAAGAAGATACAGGAATTTACCACCACGGTAGAATTCATGGAAGAAGGCAAAAAGAAACTTCAGAAAGAAATTGAAAGTCTCACACAACAGTTTGAGGAAAAGGCTGCTTCTTATGACAAACTGGAAAAAACCAAGAACAGGCTCCAGCAGGAGCTGGATGACCTGGTGGTGGACTTGGACAACCAGCGCCAGCTGGTCTCCAACCTGGAGAAGAAACAGAAGAAGTTTGATCAGGTATGGATTTTACATTCTCCCTGTCTGGAGCCCACAGTGCCCACTGGGACAAGGAGACAAAAAAAATTAACTGAAATTGAATTATACAAAAAATGGTTAATTTTGTATTTATATGCCTTTATCAAAAGAGAGATTCTTCTCTGTGTTAACAGCTGACAATAGAAAATCCCTGTCACTAATGACCTCCTGTGTTGACACCACCTGTTCACAGATGCTGGCTGAAGAGAAGAACATCTCCTCCAAATATGCAGATGAAAGGGACAGAGCAGAAGCTGAAGCCAGGGAAAAGGAAACAAAGGCTCTGTCACTGGCTCGAGCACTTGAAGAGGCTTTGGAAGCCAAAGAAGAACTGGAGAGAACAAACAAGATGCTGAAAGCTGAAATGGAAGATCTTGTTAGCTCCAAAGATGATGTTGGCAAGAATGTAAGTTTTGGCCTTAGGACAATCTCCACAACAATAACTTAAAATAGCAGCTAAAAAAAGAGAGAATTGTTTTCAGTGTGGGAAATTCTCTGCAGCACACAAATCCATTCAGTGAGATCAGATAGTTCATACAAAATTCAATTTGTGTCCAAGCTTCCAAGGGACTTGGAAAAGTTACTGTAGGCTATGTTTATTTTTAACATAACTTTAAGCATGAAGAAGATTCTAATTGATTTCTAAATAATGTACTAGTTTATTACACTTCTTTGAAATTGTAAACTCTGCAAATCTTATTTCATTAGTTATAGTTGACTTTGCCACCTGCCTTATATTTGCTTACATACCTGCAGCAAATTTCCACTTCTGTATTGCAAATCACTTCTCTTATTGCAAGGATATGATTATATCCCTTCTAATACTCAGTAAATTAAATTACTATATTTGATTAGATTAAAAATGAAATACTGGGATAAAGAGAATCTCATTATTTTAAGACAGTTTTGCAAGTGTACAAAGTAAAGTTAATTTAGTATTTTCAGTGTAAAATTGTCCACACCTGATAGTTTCAAATGTGGCAATATACTGTGTATAACTAGAATTATTCTCATTTATCATAACAAGTCTATTAAATTCTCATTGTTTGAAAGGTGCATGAATTGGAGAAGTCAAACGGACCCTTGAGCAGCAAGTAGAGGAGATGAAGACACAACTAGAGGAGCTGGAGGATGAGCTGCAGGCTGCAGAAGATGCCAAACTCAGGTTGGAAGTTAATATGCAGGCCCTGAAAGGCCAGTTTGAAAGAGATTTACAAGCCAGAGATGAACAGAATGAGGAGAAGAAAAGACAACTCCTCAGACAGGTACTATTAACTTTGTCAATACCTAACCAAGCCAGCTGAAAGACCCCAAATTAATGCCATTATTAAAGCACCTCACTAACTATAATGAAAAAAAAAAGCATTACATTGTCTTTTACTTGGTGATAAAAAAAGAAAAAAGAAGAAAAAAGGATTATTATATGGAAAAAGGTATGGGGTTCCTGTTTCAGTAGCAGGTGCACAGTTACCAACAAAAATAAATATATAGATATATATATTTTATATATATCTATAAAATATTATATATAGTATATATTATATAGTATATATTTTATATATAATATTATATATTATATATTTATATATAAAATATATATAACTATATAATTATAGAATATATATTATACAATCTATATATATAAATATATGTAGGTATTTAACTCTACAACCAATATAATGTAAAACAGATGAATTGCTATTTCTGACATAGTCAGAGCCACCTTCCCTGTGTTCTCAGAGCAAGTGAAAAAAGACAACTTCTAACACATCTGTCTTCCCCAGGTGCATGGAATGCACACAAAAGCATTGCAGATGAACACAGGGTAAAACTCACTTGCACTGAAGTGTTGTGGCAGCAAGGGCAGCTGCTGCAGCCACCACCCTGCAACACACATATCCATAAATACAGAGCCCAAACTGCTGAGTCCCTTAATTTGGGGGCAAAGTGGAAATCTGTTTTAGCAGCCAGGGAGAGATGAGGTCTGCATGCAGCACTGAGAGTTTAAACTCCCAAGGACTCCCCTGACCTGCTCTTGTTCCCTGACCAGCTCCACGAGTACGAGACAGAACTGGAAGACGAGAGGAAGCAGCGAGCCCTGGCAGCTGCTGCCAAGAAGAAGCTGGAGATGGATGTGAAGGACCTGGAGAGCCAGGCTGACTCTGCCAACAAAGGCAGGGAAGAAGCCATCAAGCAGCTCCGTAAACTCCAGGTGTGCAGCCCCAAATGCAGCTTTTCCTACTGCTGGGCCTTACACAGCCACAAGAGTTAGGTGGCATTTGTGAACTCGATGCCCGTTAGAGAGGATTGGTCAGAGGGAAAATTTTAGCTAGGCTGCCACATTCAAATATCAGTATTGGAACACTCAGTGGAAAATTTCACTGGGAAAATGATTAAAATCTTAAATTTCACCATGGTAGAGAGCTTCCAGAATTCTCTAGCCAACACTCATCTGCTACTGACTTACCCACATGGAGGAAAACAAAGATTCACATTAGGAGAAAGAACTATAAGATAAAATCTGTTACAGGGCTTCAATCTGGGCTCTAATACTTGATTCAAGGCCATAAAAGGCTGTTCACAAATCAGGTTGTCTCTGAATTAGCATGTTCCTGTTTATAATTTAAATCTGCACATCAACTGTTCTGTCACGTGCTAACAACTACACAATAAACATTTTCTTAATCAGAAACATTCAGACTGTATAAGTACTCAGATATTGAGAGGGCACATGGACAATAGGCTTTACAAAAGATGCAGTGCTCCAGCAGAAGGACTGCCCTCCCTGGAACAGCGTTTCAGCTCTCCCCAGCATGTGCTACCAGATCTCTGCAGAAAATACAACTTCAGCAGCTTTATAACAATGTAAACGTGTATGTGTTCTGTTCCATCCACATTTTGTTGGACTAAAATTGTAACCAATTTGTTTTTCTCTTCAACAAGGCTCAGATGAAGGACTACCAACGAGAGCTGGACGATGCACGGGCTGCCAGAGAAGAAATATTTGCTACAGCCAGAGAAAATGAAAAGAAAGCAAAGAGTCTGGAAGCAGAACTCATGCAGCTTCAGGAGGTAAAGTGGAAAAGCTACAGCAGAATGAGGGAGATTACACAGGGTCTTCAGAAGCAAAACAGAGCTGCAGGGAAGTAATCTAACTTAGGGACTTAGTAACAAGTTCCATGTGCTCCATGCACTCCACTAAAGCTGTTGGATCTACATCTGAGCACAGTCAGACTGAGCTGAAAAAAATCACCTTGGAAAAAGGTACAGATAGCCAGCCTTAAGGGGAAATGATCTGTGCAATCCAACACAAACTGTTTTCAATAGCAATAAATTCTTGAGGGCTTAGTGCTGTTATTCCTACCTGTATTAAATGACCATCTTCTGAGTAAAACAAATAAAATGAAAACCCACTGACAGGCTGGATAAAGTGCACTGTACTTCCCTAGGATTTATGTCATGAAAAGAATTTATTCTGTTAGCAAGACAACCCATCTTAAACCAGCTTTAGAAAATTTACAGTCCTCTGGATCATGCTATGACTATTTGAACATTTACTCATTTCTTTCTTATGCTGCTTTTTCCATTTCTCTAGGACCTGGCTGCTGCAGAAAGAGCTCGCAAACAAGCAGACCAGGAGAAAGAAGAGATGGCAGAGGAACTGGCCAGTGCTGCCTCTGGAAGGTAGGGATGCACCAAATCACACACATGGCTCTGAACACGCCACTAATGCTGCCAAGAGAAATTCTGTTCCATTCCCAACCATCTGCCCTTGACGAGACAACATGCACACACACCACTGCTTTCCCTGAAATATCCACTCCCTTCCTGAATTATTGGCAGTCCATGCCACAATCCTAACATATGGGCAGAGCCATAACTAGCCTCTTTTCATATTTAAATTCCCAGGACAAGCCTCCAGGATGAGAAACGGCGCCTGGAGGCAAGAATTGCCCAGCTGGAGGAGGAGCTGGAGGAGGAGCAGAGCAACATCGAGGCGATGGGCGACCGCATGAGGAAAGCAGTGCAGCAGGTACAGCTGGCCCCACACAGCCCCTGCTGCTCCAGCAACAGGTGTTTGTAGCTCTGGAGGACTGCCATCCCAAATTGCCACCTGTCATTTGTCTGAGAGTGTGGGGTTTGGTTGTTGGATGGTCGCTGGACAGACTCGGGAGCTCAGTATGTTCTGTTCTTCAGGGTTGTATTTTATTATAAGGAGGGGGTGTAAGAGAGTGTAGAGCATGGGAGAGTGATAAGAGCAAGGTGGTAAGAGAGAGCTTAGAGAGAGGTTAGAGATCAGAGGTAAGAGAGGGCAAGAGGCAAGAGAGAGATTTCCTGTTTACAATCCAATAAGTATTCTTCCATGATGAATATTCTAATTTCCAATAACCAATCTAATACAATATACTGATTTCCTAATATTTGCATGCAACCTATAGGAACTGCTAAATTACCATATTTTATGGCGTTCTTATCTGTAACCTTTATCTTCAGACCTTTCCTGCCAGGCTTGGGACAGGATGTCTGTTGGTTTTTGGCATTTGTGGCATTTGGTATCATCTAAACAAAGGAAGAGGCCTCAAACCTTCACATAACTATTTTCAGTGTCTATGTCAAACACTGCCAACATCCCTATTTCATCTGTGGTTCCAGAACTACTTGCTAGGCACTCACAAGGTTTTGCTCCATTCCCCCCTGGCAGGCAGAGCAGCTGAACAACGAGCTGGCCACAGAGCGCTCGACGGCGCAGAAGAACGAGAACGCGCGGCAGCAGCTGGAGAGGCAGAACAAAGAGCTCAAGAGCAAGCTGCAGGAGATGGAGGGAGCTGTCAAGAACAAGTTCAAAGCCACAATTGCTGCTCTGGAGGCCAAAATTTCTTCTCTCGAAGAGCAGTTGGAACAGGAAGCCAGGTACTGGTCTCCCAGAGGGCACAGCTTCCATTCATTGCTCCAGTTAATGAGATAGAAAATAAACAAAGGCAAGCAGGATTTGTCATCAGGCTCTCAGTGCCACTGAACTTGGTAAAGTCTCTTTCTCATTTAACATTTCTGAGACATATGGCAAGTAACTGGAGTTGGTGCAGTTTCTGATTAAGATCTAATTTTTTTGCTGAAAAGTTCTACTGGTACCATAGGCAAGGATCTGCTCCCCTACATTTTATATTAACTGCCCTGTGACTCTGCCAGGTCAATTGCCATAACACACGGTGCCACCAGGATTATTCCTTGAGGAAATCACCTTGTATTTCAGAGCCCATCTCTGCATACAGCATCATACATTCAGCTTTGTTTTGATCAGAAGAACACGTCTTAAGGTTTTCCTTAGAATTCACCTGTTCAGTTCAGTCAGACCTCTACCACAGGGGTCCTTGGTGCCAGTTTCACCAGCCACAAGCCCGAGGCAGGCAGAGCACAGGGCTGCACTGCACCAAACCCTGCCTGTCGTTGCAGGGAGAAGCAGGCAGCGGCCAAGACGCTGCGCCAGAAGGACAAGAAGCTGAAGGATGCTCTGCTGCAGGTGGAGGACGAGAGGAAGCAGGCAGAGCAGTACAAAGATCAGGTACACACTGTCTCACTGGGGTCTTAAGGCATTGGAGGTTTTAGGTTTTCCCCTGAGAAAGGAGGATTCCATGTTGTGCCTCAGGCAATGCCCTGCTAGGGAGCAGACTGTGTGCCTGGATCTGGGAGAGCTGTACATTACTAAAAGATGGGACAATGTAATTCTGCCATTCTACATCAAGTGCCAAAGCACAAATTCTCGTTAATCAGCCAGAAGCAATACACAGGACTGTGCACAACACCCCTGGTACTGCATGAATACAGATGCTGAAAGTATTTTACATTAAAATTTTAGCTTTGTCTAATGCAAATCCATCTGCAAGCCCCAAAAAAGGAGAGGTAGGACTATGCAGCAAAAGAAACAACGAGGTAGCTATCAGCAAAATGAACTCCCACAAAGTTATTTTCAGGCTTCCATCTTTGACTGGGGTCACGTTTCAGTACAACTCTCAATGGAAGCACAGAATTAAAAAGAGGAACGTAAAGGTCTTAGATCCATTTTAAATGAAATTTTAAATTATATTTTAAATTAAATTTTAAGTGAAATTTTAAACGAAATTCCGTTAAAATGAATTAATTTAAATGGAATTGCGCTTCCCCTCAGGCTGAGAAGGGCAACACGCGGCTGAAGCAGCTGAAGCGGCAGCTGGAGGAGGCGGAGGAGGAGTCGCAGCGCATCAACGCCAACCGCAGGAAGCTGCAGAGGGAGCTGGACGAGGCCACCGAGAGCAACGAGGCCCTGAGCAGGGAGGTGGCAGCGCTGAAGAGCAAGCTCAGGTAGAGAACCCTGCTCTGGGACAGCCCTGGGATTTAGAGCTATGCTGCAAGAGTGGGGAGACATCTGTCAGGTGAAGAGCAGACACGGACAAGGCTGTGAGGTCACTCCTTGTGTGAGCTTGGCACTCAGAACTAAAGGCTGGAGTCAGAGTGAAGTGCATTTCTGCATTCTGCCTTTCACAGCCTCAGGATTTCAGCTGAGATCACCTGTGGTACCCTAGCACAGGCCTTACTCTTCCCTGATCAAAATCCTTCTATCTTCAATTGGAACAGAATGAGGCTTGGTTGCTTTTAAAAACACCCCTCATACAATGGCTGTGTCTATTTGTACAGAGCAGTCACAAGAGCAGAAATGCTTGTGCTTCTCACACTCTCACACATGCACAACTCACACCTGACGATGTCAACAGTCTTGGACACCACAAGCAGTAAAAAAAGCAAAGCACGTTAAATTATTCTTATTTTTCTTATTCCAAAGTCTCTTTGGACTTCACTGTGGCATTCAGTGTCATCAGACTAAGGAAAATATTTTCTTGTTAAAACTGCATGGGAAAAAGAGCAAGCTGTGATCAGCCAGCTACACCCCGAGCTCTGCACTCACTGGGTTTGAAAACATGAGCTCACTGAAATAGAGGCTGACTTGAGTTATTAAGAAATTGCTCGATCTGCATCACCACACCATAAAATTTTGCCTTCTAAGAGCAACAGTACATCAGATGAAAAAAACCCCACCCATCTACTTGTGTTCTCTAAGTATTTTGCCAGAGTGTTCACCAGTGATGTGCCTCAGTGTTGCTGGTGTGGATTCCCTTCCCAGTGAGGAGCTGTGGCTGGAGCAGCCTTTCCACCAGCCCCACCTGGGGCACTTACCTGCTCCTGGCTGTGTCCTGCCCTTTCCACACACCACCACAGGGCTCATTTTTGTTTCATGTCAATGTGATGTAATTGGCTGTAATGTACTTTGTTGAATTATTTACGAGTAATGACCTACCTCTGACCATGTATAACTAGTGTAACTGCCCAGGACTCTCTATCTCTGTTTCAGAGGGACACAGGAACCTTCGCATGACTAAGCAGGTACCATGCCTTCAACTTTGCAGCTAGCTTGTACTGCACAAATTTCCAGTTTCTTTGGCCCTGGTTAAAATTATGTGAGGTTTCTGCAAACTGTGAAGGCTTGGATATCTTGGCATTAATTTGTTTTATCAAAAAAAAAAGACAAATATTACAATAATCTAGCTGTTCATCAGTGATACATGTTTCTTACAAGTAGGTTTTGTACTGACATAGACTTACCAACGTTGCATTCTCACAAGCTCTACCAGAGTGCCTCAGCAAGTACTCTGAGTTTTTTTGCATGAATGGTTTTTTGCACATCATCTTTGTGCACTGCCACAAAGAGTAATTTATTTTTTTTCAAATAAAATACACCATTGATTAGTAAAATTGATTAAAAGGACTAATGAATCTGGAGTGTCACAGCATGTCCTTAGAATTTCACAGTAGTTCTGGTGCCTACTGTAATGCTGACCTAAGGTAAGGAAATTCTAATTCACCTGAGATTTGGGAAGACCTTATTGCATGTGATTTATCACACACCACACAATCACAGCCAAAAGATAAAGTCTTGCCTTTCATTACAGAGCACTCTGTGCCTGTGTTGCTTACAAAGAGTGATTTCTGAGGCTTTTAGAGCTATTTTACAGATATTACATTGCTTGTTTCCTGTATTGAAACATAGAGCACCGACA
This sequence comes from Luscinia megarhynchos, assembly GCA_034336665.1. Lineage (NCBI taxonomy): Eukaryota > Metazoa > Chordata > Aves > Passeriformes > Muscicapidae > Luscinia > Luscinia megarhynchos. The sequence continues at coordinate 609,416 of CM067577.1, read as the reverse complement.
TTACAGCTGACACTGTAACCTAGCACAGCATTGTGTCACACTTATTAGCACATCCTCTGGAGAAAGGAATAATACCTGCACTGCAAAAATAAAGAGCTATTGCCTTGTAATATTTGTATATTTTCTATTTTCCATACGCTGGATTTTGCTGTAAATACACAAATATTTAAAGATGAAGTCTTGTCCTTGCATGTGCCTTTTAGTCAGCCTAATATTTCCAGTCAGGTTGTTACTCAAGCACTTGTTCAAAGGCAGATTAAATACAGAGATGCTAAGCAAACACTGGTGCTGAAGGTTTGTCCCAGACACACACATTTTTCTAAAGGTGCTAATACCAGGTGAATGTTAAGAAATACGTAAACTTCTTTAAGAGGAACAGCTGGAAACAAAAGGGTTTTACCCACAGGGCCAATACCAGTACAGCACAAATCCAAGGGGGTGGTGAGCTCTTCCTTGATTAACAAGAATTAACCAATTTATTAACCTAATTAGAATTTATTTGCTAAATACCAATAACAAATCCCTGCTGTAAAATAAGAGACCCTGCCAAGCCCACACCAGGGCAGAACTGCCACACTCAGCACATGCCATCAGCACCAGAACAAGCAGGGTTAGTTATCAGCAGATAATTGAAGCTTTATTAGCTAGCTAAGTGCCTGCTCACACTGAAGTATAAGGGCAGAATTATGGAAAACAGACTACATGTCACATTTCCATCTTGGAAATGCACATTTGTGCCTCTGAACCTAGTCCAGCCAAGGTTGCTACCCTCTTTCCTCATATGGAAAATTGAACTTTTCACTTAGATAGCTGCTGCAGAAAGGGGACTGGCTTAGTCTTTTGCAAGGACAAGACAAGCCTTTAAATATTTCTGCATGGTTGCTGTACCCAAAAGTGCAGTCTCGGATTTATTTAACACCAAATTAGTATTTTTGACCCAATATCCAGTGATCATTAATTTATTTTATTGCTTAAATCTGTGGTCTCAAGCCTTTACAAAGGTTTGCTTAATGAGGGGCAAGTGAGAGGCCATGTCAGAAAAGTGAATTGCTTTGTAGCACATCAGCAATGGGGGCCATGGGACAAACCCATTGTCTGTCTCACTTGCTCACACCTCCCCAAAAATTCACCTTGAGGTTAATTGGGAGGTGCCTGTGAGATCTATGGGGATGGGAGGGCGATGGGAGAGGAGAAGGGGATGAGGTGGGAAGAGCTTTCCTGTGGGACACCTGCCCTGCTGAGCACCAGTTACAGCAGCTCCAAGCAATGACTGCTCCTCTCTGCTGGGACAGGGTTGGAGGTACCAGGAGGTTGTCAGAGGTGTCACCCCTGTCACCCCTGGGTGCTCTGAGCAGGGCAGAGGAGCTGCCACATGTCTGCAGCACCCACAGCACTGCCAGCCCCAGGGGCAGGAATTCTGCCCAAGCTGCAGAGGGACAGGACACTCCTCTGCTGTGCTGTGGGCAGTGCCTCTCTCCACTCCTCCCAGGGCAGTTCCCAGAGGGGAGAACAGTGAAAGGAAGGGAGGAGTGGGGGTCATTTGGGGCTGATGAGACTCTAGAGGAGGACAAGGACAAAAGCACAAGAACAGGAAACCCAGCTCGTTTGGATTGGGAGTCTCTGTTCACAAATTACAGAACAGAAAGTGGAATTAGAGGCCCACAGCTCTTGGGTTTTCTGCATTTAAAACCATCAGCCCCACAGGTCCTGTTACAAAACTCTGCTTATCTGTGAGGATTCCAGATGACCTAACACCTGATGGCTTTTTTCTATTTTTCCCCCTTGCTGCAGGAGGGGAAATGAGCCAACATCTTTTGCCCCACCCCGTAGATCTGGAGGCAGAAGGATAATTGAGAATGCAACAGATGGAGGTGATGATGAAATGGATGCAAGAGATGGAGATTTCAATGGAACAAAAGCCAGTGAATAAACACGCTTTAAAAATTGCACTGCAGCAAGGGGAGGGAGGGAGGAGGATATTTAGCACTGTGTCAGTCTACTCTTAGTGTCAAGGTCACATACACCCACTCCTCTGACAGATAAAAGCACAACTGCCTTGTCTCCAATGTATAGATTGACTAAAAGTACTCCAAAACTTTTCTTACCATGAAGTGTAAAAGGTGGGGATTTCTAACAGAGTCATTCACTTTGTGAATCTTGCAGAAAGTGAGTTCCAGTAGCTCAAATGATTAAATCCCAGTAAACTATAGTCTACAGAGATTTGTGAGATTGTTGCAGGGGGAAAAAAGGCATTGGTCAGTTAATCTTTCCTTAAACTTTCATTTTGTTTTGAGTATTCAATTAATATAGGGTTTTCTCCTGGTTACTACACCCCTGATGCACAATTCACAAGGTGGAAGTGCCTTTTTAATCACTTACTGAAAAATATCATTTGTTCAAATTAAGTCAACTGTTACAGTTTTATATGCACCATGGATGTGCTTACACACTAATAAAAGGCTACAAAAATGACTCCACTATTCTTGTGTACACATGTCACTGGAAGAGAAGAGGGGATGAGGCAGAGCTTCTCTAAAACTGAAACACTTCTTACAAAAGTTCATTAGAACAAAACCCCGACTTTCTTCAAAGCAATGCTTTTGAAGAAATACAAAGAAGTCTCTACACAGAGCTGGAAATGAGACAGGCCTGATTCCCTGGGGGACACCCAGTGCTGAGGAGCCCTGGGATGCTCCAGGTGGCAGGCAGGACCTGCAGACTCACAGCACCGGTGGGAGGCAGTGGGGCCCACCTGTGTCTGGGCCATGAGCCCACCCTCTGTGTCTGTGATGTGCAGAAATGTTCCCAAGCAAGGCCTCCAGACCAGGCTGAGACCATTGAAACTGCAGCCCACGCTGAGTGCAGGGACCCAAGCCAAGCTGCTCTGCACTAAGGCATCAGCATGCAGCTACTTTTTATTTTTGGAGCACTCCAGCAAGACCACAAGCTGCTCTTGGGAGCTGCCACGACCTACCACAGAGCCATGCAGCCCTGTGGTCACAGCAGAGAGCCAGGCACAGCAAAGCAGGGTGTAAATTCACTCTAAATCCAGTGCAGAGGCTTCCCTGATGCCTGTGATTGAGCAGCAAGTGAAGCTGAAGCAGTGTGACTGCAGGGAGAGCAAATCATGCACCAACATCCACCCCTGAGAGCTAAAGCAATCATCCCAATCTAATCACTGTTTCACAAGTGCAGAGATCAGCTGGGCATTCAGACTAGGCACCATTCAGCAAGCAGAACCAGAGCCCAGAGAATTCTCTGCTCATGAGAGAGCAAAGGAGGAACCCATTTAGAGCAATTAAGATGACCAGCTGAGCAGAGAGGGGTTGGGAGTTACTGGGTAGGACTTTGGTCATTGCCTGATCCAGCCCAGAGCTGCTCAGGAGCTGCTTTGTCAACAGTTTGTGAGCCCCCAGGTGTGGGAGCAGGGAGACAAGCTAGTCAGACTTCATACTAAATGCTCTGAAGCATCAGTGCTTGGAGCAGAACCAGCAAACTGAATATCACAGTAAAAACTTGCAAAAAAAAACTTAAGAAGCATCAACAACTCCAATTCAAAATAAGCTTTATTTTGCTCCCCAGTTAAACCAACTTCATAGGTGGACTGAGAAATGGAAATCATCTGTGATTTACAGATTCTAGAGATGCCTCCTTTTAAGGAAGTGGCTGTTTTCACAGCAATTCCTTAAAAAAAAGCCAAAACAAAAAAACAAGCAAAAAATCAAACCCATTTATGCATTCTTTTGTCAAGTAATGTCTCCCCATCCCCTGACAAAAAAAAAAAAAAAAAAAAACCCAAAACAAACATAACAATTGTTAAGTCATTATTAGTTTTAGAAATACAGGCTTCTATAAAATACATTAACACTCAGAATGAATCTACTCCATTTAAAAAACAAATGCAGTAATATTCTACAGGGGGGAAAATTATTTGAAAATAATTCTCTACTCATATACACTTCTCTAGCATAAAGGTTAAAAAAGCATTTCTAAATTAGTAACAGCTGATATATTCATATAGAAAAGTAAAACAATAAAAAAAAATCATTAACACCCAAGGCACCTCAGTGAAGGGAGGTTTGTAAAGCAGTAAAACCCACCCATCAAGATGTTAGACCAGAAACTTGACCAGGTTTGGCCTCCTACAACCAGCAGCCACTATGGAGTTAAAAAAAAGTTTAAAAGATGATGTCTACATGCCATGAGCTCTGGGATGCCCTGAGCACTCTCAGCATCAGACATGTCTCACCTTTACCATGAGCTGCTCTGAATGAGAAATCATGGCTCACAGAAACATCTTGCCACAGCAGAGGCAGGTTTTGTGCAGCAGCACCCTGGTCAGCAAACACCCCACAGGAGTCTGAGCAGCTTTGCTGCAGAAATACACCTTTCTCCAGACAGAAACAGCCCTTTAATTGGGTGACTGCAGCACACAACAGCCATGGCAGGGAGCAGAACACCATTGACACCACAGCCTGGGGAGCTGCACAGTGAACATTGCTGTGGTGGCAGAGGGACAGTGGCTCTGGCAGTGTCACAACAACCCTCGAGGAGCTATTCTCACAGCAGCAGCTCCCAGCCCTGCACTGCCACAGCAGCACTGCTCTGCCACACTCTGTCACCAGAGACCAATGGCAGCCACAGCCAGCTGTGACTTTTGTTCAGTTCTCACCCACCCCGACCCTGCTGGCTGCTTGCTCATCAATATTCTTGTTAAAACTACTTTGAAATACACATTTCTTCTCCTTTCTGCAAGGCTCTTCACAGCAGCATCTTGACAACACTCTGTGGGGGATGGCTGCCAGGCCCTGGCAGGTGTGAGGGCCGTGACCCGAACTCCAGGCGCTTCACCAACCTGCAAGGAAAACAGTCAGGGCACTTCTCCCAGAGAAACCCTGCTCAGAACAGACCTCACTGAGGTCAGGGAGCTCGTGAGCTCTGCATGAACCATTCCTCAGCTGGAGCACAGGGCTCCACTTCCCTTTGAGCACTGAGCACCATCCCTCACAGGCTGGCTTTCATTCAGCATTGCAGAAGCTGCATGGGTATGGAAATGCTCGGCCCCTGCTTGCAGGAGCTGGCATGGGGCTTCTCCCCAGGCTGGGAGAGCAAGCACAATGTGGAACATTCCTCCTAAACATCCCCACTGGGCACCAGCACAGACCAGCACAAGGGTCTGGCTAAATAAGCCTGAAACAAAGTGTACTACAGGGACTTAACTTACACAGAACTTAAACCATGTGCCGAGTACTGGCAGAGTTTAAGCAGACACAGAATGGCAATTTGCAATAACCTTGCTGATATTTCATTTGATTATAAAAGGATAAATGGTTCAAACATTCAGAGAAATTTTAATGTTGGGTAAGGTAACTTCCAGTAAAACACATTTTAGCAATTGTAAAGCATTCTCAATGGACCCACTACTCACCTTTTTTCCAGCTCTCCCATAAGTGAGAATCTTAACTATGACAAGAGAAGTCTCCCTACATGCCATTACATTCCTGAGACATCACTTGCACAAGAACACAAAGCATAAAACAAATTGAACCAACATGCAGGAATTGCTGTACTTTGTCCCATTTAAACACTGATTTATAACAAAACATATCATGCTTCAGATTTGAGGTACTCAAAACTTGATTGCAGCAACCTTTAAATTTCAGCAGCTACAGATCCCAAATTTTAAACTGACCTGAAACATTCAGATCATAATCCTGAATAATTTAACTTCACATGCTTTGAAAACAAATCTGTCTCTGCCAAAACAAAGACCTATATGCTAAATAGCAGTGCCCAAGTCCAACAGCAGGAGCTGTCCCCGTGCACTGAGTGCAGAGCCAGCACTCACCCTGTGGCACCCAGAGGCTGATGAGGGCTCAGGCGAGTTTCCAGCACGTCTCTGCTCATGCACATGGACACTGAGGCTCTGCTTGGAGACTGCTCATGCACAAAGCTTCTGCAGGAGGCAAGTTTGGACTCCAAGGCCTGGAGTAAACAGATGAAAGTGTCAGACTGACCATCCTCTTTCAGATGGCACACCAAAATGGGACTGAAGTCTGTGGGTTTGGGGTCTTTTCCTTTCTTTAAGGGTGAGCTGTCCAGTAGAGGAACCTGCTAGACCCCAGTGCCACATGAGTTCTGAATTTGTGAAGAGATGAACACAGTCATCTCTGTCTGTTTCTCTAGGGAGCTGATGCTCTTCATCAACAGCAACACAAAATCTTCACTTTCCTCAGAGACATTTTTACATCTTTCTTATAGGCATAAATTTTCAGATTACTAAACATTCATATGAGCTATCAGCTTCCCTAGGTATGTACTAGGTGGCACACCAGTGGGAATGAGCCACAGATCTCTTATTCTCCATCACATGCTCCCATTCTAGATCACTCCACCTTTACTGAGTTGTTTTCTGGCTCTGTCAGTTCTGCAGCTCAGCCCTCAGAGTCTCATACAAATGCTTGTAAAGCACAGCACTGAGGCATGAGGAATGAAACACAAGCAATGGGGTAACTTTCCCAGCATCAGCACTGCCTTAAATATCAAACACAGCTTAGCAGGACATCAGGCCTTGCTCCAAAGACCACCAGACTCCTAAGGCCAACTTTACCAGAAGCCTCTTGGACAGCTGGTACCAGCTGCTGACTTCTCTGCTTTTCAGGGGAACAGATCCCTTCTCAATTTATTCATGCTGAATTGTTTTTTCTGCACATTCACTTCCAGAAATTCCTAGAGGGAGATCTTATCCCCATCTGGATTAGAACTTACAAAAACAAGCATGGTCCATTTTTATTTGGGGAGTGGTCAGAAACATTTGGAGTCCAATCCCAAGGCCACACTTAACTAACCTGGGGGCAAGAGACTCTTTTCAGTCTCCCCTGAACAGCAGCACAAGTTTCCAGGAGCTCCAGCTTCCCAAAGCTCTGCCTGGCAGGGAATCACTCACCCCCACTTTTCGTAGCAGGTCTCCCACAATATTCAGTGCAGATATTCTTGCAGCTGGTGTGAGGGGGGTTGCACCATAGCTGTCCTCAAGACCTACATGGCAGGTTAAAGGATATGTTACTCATGGAAAGGAAAAATAAAATAAAATAAAATTGACCCTACTGTCTTAGAGAAAAGGAACACAATTAAAGATCACACAGGTTTTTAAAACCTTTCCCCTAAATTAGACCAACATCTCTAGGACAGTTGTGAACTAAGAGAAAGTCCCAACAGCTCATCTTACCCCTCATTACTATCAGACAGTTCAAGTCAATTGGAAATGACCAGACTATGAATAAATTAAAAAACCCCAGTATGAATACACAGACCATGGTTTGATTTAGATGACCCTACACTAGACACTCAATTCTGGCTAAAGGAGGAATGAGGAGAGCAAACCCTGGCACAGACAGCAGCAGCAGTGGCACTGGGGCTGGCACAAACAGGAGAAGTGGCACTGTCCCTGGCACAGCAGCAGGGGCACTGGCCTGGCACACACAGGAACAGGCACTGGGGCTGGCACCTCTGGCCTCACCTCTCCTGCAGCTCCCCACAGGGAACAGGGGCACTGGCGCGCTGGCACGCCCCAGGCAGGCTCACAGCAGCAGGGGCACTGGCCCTGGCACCCCCACAGGAACAGGGACACTGGCACTGGCACACACAGGAACAGGCACTGGGGCTGGCCCTGGCACCCGTGGCACACACAGGAACAGGGACACTGGCCTGGCACCTCTGGCCTCACCTCTCCTGCAGCTCCCTGAGGGGCGCAGGGCAGGGCCCCAGCGCGGGCCGGGCGTGGGGGGCACGGCCAGGCAGGCCTGCCAGCAGCAGCAGGGGCACTGGCCCTGGCACCCCTGGCACACACAGGAACAGGGACACTGGCCCTGGCACCCCTGGCACACACAGGAACAGGGACACTGGCCCTGGCACCCCTGGCACACACAGGAACGAGGCACTGGGCTGGCACCTCTGGCCTCACCTCTCCTGCAGCCCCCCGAGGGGCGCAGGGCAGGGCCCCAGCGCGGGCCGGGCGTGGGGGGCACGGCCAGGCAGGCCTGCCAGCAGCAGTAGGGGCACTGGGGCTGGCACACACAGGAACAGGGACACTGGCCCTGGCACCCCTGGCACACACAGGAACAGGGACACTGGCCTGGCACCTCTGGCCTCACCTCTCCTGCAGCTCCCCGAGGGGCGCAGGGCAGGGCCCCAGCGCGGGCCGGGCGTGGGGGGCACGGCCAGGCAGGCCTGCACTGCAGTGTCGGCTCTCTCTGCCTCCTGGGGGGCTCTCAGGGGGGTCTTGGGCTTCTCCTGCTTCTGCTGCACCGCCAGCTCTTGTCGCAGATCTGCGAAGGAAGCAGCACAAAGCCAATGCTGGAGCGTGCCAGCACTGAGGTAAGGACAGCAGGCAAGTTTTTGCTCAGATTTTTCTCCTCATGGGTGAGGTAAATCACTTATCCCTGCAAAAGATTACTCCAGGCATTCCTTCAAAATCCTTTAGCCAGCTAAAGGTCTTTCTCAGACTGTGACTCAAGATGTCCCAGCAGTGTGAGCTCAGCTGCTGTTAGCTGGCTTTCATTTTCCAACCCTTCCACAAAACTCCCCTCCAGGGAACTGACTCCTTTCCAAGTGCCCCAGGCTGGTGAGCAAAGGCACACCAAGCCCAACCTGGCACAGCTTGGCCACATTCTGGCTCCCTGCAAGGCTGAGATCCTGCCTGTGGTACCCTTTTTATCCTGGTTTCCACATGCTGAAGGCAGGCAGAAGCCACATCAGCATCCAGCCAAGGGACAGAGCTTCTGTGCCACAGCCTGGCTGGAGCTTAGGGACACCACCCAAGGGCACAGAATCCTGGTCTGAAAACAGACATCTATCCAGCTCCAGGGTCTCTCTCTTCTCACCCAGCCTTGCTGACAAACAGCAAAAGGCCAGTGCACTCCAGGGCAACCAGAAGTCAGCCAGAGTCCTCCTGTTTTAATTCCCCATTAGTTTAAGTGACTCCAGCTGCCAAGGCCAGGAAACAATGAGTTAATGTGAATTAAACTGACCTTCATGGGAGTCACACCAGCACGGGCTCCAGGCCTGGCTCAGCTCCCTGAAGCCCTGATGAGGAGAGGGCTGGAGCTGAGCTGTGTTTCTGTGAGTGCTCTGGAACAATGCCAGGAGTTCAGGGAGTGGGGGCAGAACATTCTTAAATTTCCTTTCTTGTTTCTACATTTCAGATAGCAGATTTTAAAGAAGCATAGTTGAAAGCCCAGCTCTGGGCATCTGGAGAGCACTGAACAGCTACAGGGCAGCAGGAGAGAAAGGAAAAGACAAATAACTTCTGTTTAACCTCTTGCTTCATCTTTCAGGCGCTGCACAGACTCCAGAAGGTTTTCCTTCTCATCCAGCTCACTCTCCAGAAAAGCATTCCTTTCAATAGCCTGGTTCAAACGCTGCTCAAAATCCTCCAGGGACATTATAGTGGCTCTGAAAAAGAGTACTGGGTGTCACTATCAGATCCTCCAAGAAAATGGACACTGGCATTACTGTTTGCTTTGTTTTATTATTATTTTTTTATTTTACTTTGTAAGATATGAAAGAGTGCAGTCAGTGGAGTAGAAGAGGTAAAAAAAAAAAATCACATTGTCCATCTGCAACAAATCTTCAACACAATCAGCAGGCAAGTGACAGCTCAGAATGGCAGTGGTAACAAGTAGTGTGACAAGCTCAGTGCCACCATGCTTGCAGGGCAGAATAGAGGTGGAATAAAAAACCACAAAAAGCAGATCACCTTTTTGCTCTTTCCAAATCATCATTTTCTTGCTCGAGCTCTCGAATGTATTTCTGCAGCTGCTCTTTGATAGCTCTTGTCTGTGCCAAGTCATCTTCCAGGGCAGAGATTTGCCTGTATCCCTCTGAATGCTGCATTTCAATCTTCTCCTACTCAAATCAAACAGCAGGTACTTAACAACACATATTCTCTTTTTGCAGCATTGTCTGAGCCCTGAAAGGCAGAGACAGATGCTCTGAAGATTTTTGAAAAACATGACTTTATATATGGTAAAATGCCAAAAATCCAAATCCAATTGCTCATGTACTTCTGGGCTGCCAGCAGACAAGAGCTCTTGCTGTCACTCCTTATCAAACAGAAGTGCTGGGGAGCAGCACTCACAGCCCAGGGCCACTCCCCCCCTCTCCCAGACAGCCTGATTCAACAAAATGTCTCAGAATGCACAAAGCAGGGTGCAAGAGAAGCCACTTATTTTCAACCCCAATATGAAGTCAGGCAGTATTTAGGAGCCAAAGTAACAAGAATTAAAAAAAAAAATTCCAAGTGTGACCCTGTTAAATGCTGCTGTGTGTCAATCAGCAAGATTCTGCATCACCCCAAGCAGGTTCAGAATTCTAAAGGACAGAACATTTCAGGTACAGGAACACTGTGGATGGGAACCTAAACCAAACTCTGTCTCCCCCTACACCACAAATACAAGGGTACATTTAAGACAGGGAGGAAGACTCAGCTTCCACATCAGATCCCTCTCTCCTGCACTGAATGTGGAGTTAGTTCCACAGGCTGAGACAGGAAAAGCTCCACAGCATCACAATGCTTTATACCAAACCACCTTGCTCCCAGACCACTTCATGCCAGAGCTTTTCTGGAAACTCAAGATTGCTGTGTAAGCAGCATTCCTGAGTGCCTCCCTCTCCTGACAGAATCAAGTACAAAACACTTGAAGTCACTGGAAACAAATCCAGGCACTGGAATTTGAAAACCATGGCAAGTAGTCTGGTGTGAATGATTATGTGAAAACAGCTATTTCAGCACATGAAGTGCACAGACAAGGAGGAGGGAGAGAGAGATTTATCCTGAATAAGAAATCCTCATTTGACTGCAGTGTGGGAACACAGCTGCAATTCCAAATCTCTGAGACACAGCTAAGAGCCCCTAAGCTCCAAGAGGTAGATTACCATCAATCAGCTCCTCAGGACTCTAAACTAACCCTCCAAAGCACTATTCCCACCAGTTTCCAGGTGGTGTGAGCTCTGATTTCTGAGGGAGAGCAAACACACTCTGGGCTGCCCAGCTCAGAGCCACCAGCTGTGTGGGCCTGGCCAAGCTCACTGGTGCTGACCCAGATGCAGATCCCAGCCCCTGATGGGCTCAGTGGGCACTGCTGCTCAACAGCCTCACCAGATTAATGCTCTGCTCTTGAATTGATTCATATAAAGGACCAGAACTGCAAGGCCTGAGCCTTTGTTTTTAGCCAGTTGTAATATCCCATCAGCTGATCTGGCCCTCAATGGTGGCTCTGTTCCTTAACTGCAGGCTGCCACTGCAGTTTTCAGGCTGCATGAACAGCCAATTGTTGAATGGTTATTTTTAAACAGAATATATTTTAAGGAAGTTATCTACTGTGAAAAATAATTTCAGATTTTCTAAATATGGCTACCCTCCACTTTTTGAAGCTCAGTATTGCTTCTACTATGCTCATTCTTCACTGTTTTGCCTGGTTCACTGGCCCTTCCTCTCATTCCAGCTATTCTAGAGGAAGAAAACAGTCTACACTCCTCAATGAAATGAACTATGAGATTTATTTTTAAAACTTTTCTCCTCTCCCCAGACCCATCAACTTCCATGGGTTCATGGAACAGCAGACCAATAATCTATCAAACATGCACAACATTTAATATTCCTAAGGTGCTACAAAAAGAACAACAAGGACTAAAGCAACATAAATGCAATGAAACAATTCTTGGAGGTTTTGCTATTAAAAAGCAGGGAGTGGAGGAAATGGCTAAGCTGGTGCTAGAGGGACAGCTGAGTATTTCCTCAAGACAGTAATTTGGACAACAGTTTAAACAAAAGGCATTGCAAACCTGGATTCCTCTGGTGATTAATCACTTATACAAATACCTTCACTCCCATTAGCTCATTATTGCATCCAATTGAACAGAAGTGTAATTACATTAATCTCTGCTTCCACAGAGATTGAGCTAGCCCTGCAAAACACAGTGTAGTATTTCTTGGGTGACTGTAACTCATCTGTAAACAAAAGGCCTACATTAAAACTTTAGAAAGTCACATCAATTTCAGTGACATGTTTTTTCCAAATTTAAGAGAACTTACCAGTATTTCCTGAACCTGTCAATCAGCACAGCACCATCTCTGAGAGACTGAAAGGAGGCACTCAGCACTCTTCATACTCTGGAAAGCTTCATTGTTTCCTAAGCCACTGTGTTAAGTCCCATCTCAATAGGTTCATTCCTTTATGTTTTATAGCTGTCTGGAAGTTAATGCCTTTCTGCTGGTTCTTAGTTTCACAGAATGCTAACCAAGTGCAAAGAGGACAACTCATTTTTTCCCAAGGACAGACAGATTCAGTAACAAAACCAGGACTGAAACTGTTTTATGACTCCCAATTCTACGTGTTACCCACCAGCTGCTGCTTCCCACCTTATCTGAAATGTCAGATAATAAATCCACAACTATGCAAAAATGGTTTAAAACTGAGTTTCCTTATGTAATGCAAAACCACAGCTGCAGTGTTTGTGTTTGATTGTTCTGCAATATTATCTGTGACTGCATGATGCAGACAGCAAGGCAGCCATGAACAAAAGCACTAAATAGAGATGGAGAAGGAACACAACAGCAGCTCTCTTGTGCTCACACAGTCTCCACTCCACTGTGGACAGTTTTCTGCCATCTGAAATCTCTCCTGAGACACAGCCTGTGAGCAGGGCTCAGGGGCACTGCCAAGGAACACAGACAACAAGTTGGCACTTCTTCACTTTTCAAGACTTCCCTTCCTGCAGTCTCTGGCCAGTTTTTCTGTATGCTGAGGTGGCAGAGTCTGCAGGCCTGCCCATGCCCTGGGTGAGCACACAGCATCCCTGCAGCTCTCACCTTCACCGAGTCCAGCTCCATCCTCAGCCGGCTGTTTTCCGACAGCAGCTCCCTGTTCCTGGACTCTGTTTGCTGCAGCTGAGCCTCCAGCTCAGCCTCGTACTCTCTGCTCCCCTCCTGGAACTCCCGCAGCTCCTCCTGTGTGCTCTCTGCACTGGGGAGAAATGCAGCAACAGAACTCATCACCATGAACAGCATCACCATGAGCAGCAAGGAAAACACCCTCTGCCCACTCAAGGTAAAAACAACACTGCTCTTGAACACAGAACACTATATGCCCTCTCCAACATTTGTATTCCACAGGAAGAGAGAAAACATGCAAATGTTTCCTGCCGTGCATGGGAAGTCACCCCACAGCAAACTGATACACAAATAAAAAAAGCCCAAATAAACAGAAAAACCCCAGAGTCTGTCCTCACACTGTAGATGTTGAGGATATGTGGCATCTCTGTAGTTTGTCAATTGTCCACTGCCACATTCATTCCATTACTCAGTTCTATTATTTACTTGGAAATATCAACAAAGCTGTTATTGATTAGCAACAAAAGGTGAGGAACAGAGAGAAAGATGAAAAGAAGTGTTTTATATTCATGAACAGTTCTATTGAAAAAATACTCCAGCAAGCTAAACAAGCAACAATGAAAGATCTGTGTCTTTGCATGAAGTGTTATGCACCTAATTCACCCACGTGGAGGAATGAAGGCACTGCCTTACCACTGCTTGTATTTCATTGCCAACTCCTTCCAGTATCTGGTTTCCTCTTCCACTGAGCTGAAGTGATGTCCTTCTGAGTCTTCCATAATGATTTCTCAAGGTCTAAAACTCCTGTTTCATTTTCCCCCCCTGCAAAATTAAAGCATAAGAACAAAGGCAGTGAGCAGCCTCATCCTCCCTGCTGCAGAGCAGAACATCCCTCCTCCCACAGTCCCTGCTGGCCTGGAGACCAGCCTGGACAGGGCTCTGCCAGACAGACCATAAATGTGAAAGAATTCCTGCTAAGTCACCTTCCCCAGCTCTCCCAAAGCTGCTGCAGGCTCACACCACATTCCCAGCAATGAGCACCTTCAGCACCTCTGACTACACCAAGCCCCAGAGCTGAGCACAAGGGAAAGGAGAGATCTCAGGCACAGCTCCAGCTCCAAACACTCTGCAATTCCACAGCACTAAAGACATCTATGATTAAATTAAAGAGAAACTTCAAAGAGACAGAGATTAGGTACTCTAGATACTGGTTTCCTGAGTTAACATTTAAAGGAACACACAAGCTTTTTATGGACATAACTGCTGGACACGTGAAAAATTTCTTCCTAGGTCAACACAGACAAAGCTACCCAACTTTAAACCTGAAATATCAAAATCCATCTATGGCTAAAATACACCTGGATACCTCAGAGAGCCTTGGGAGAAGGGAGGGTAAAGGCTCCCCAGAGGTTTTAGCAGGATGCCACTGGCTGGGCCAAGTGTGCAGATAGAATTGCAGCTGTCCCTGTGCCAGCACAAACCCAGCCACAGGACACAGCCCCAGATGGGACACAGCAGAGAGCCACAGGGGAATCAAGAGCCAAGCTGGTCACTCCCACTTGAGGACTTAAGCACCTAAACACCACAATTAAATAAAATAAATGCCCTGTGATGTGCATGACACACTCTGTCAAATGGGTGAGCAGCAAACATCATTTTACATGAGTTAAGTCTTGACAATGGAGAAACATCAAACCTAGTGCTCTACATAATGTCCAGCCCTAGGTGAGGCAAAGATTCCACTCAGACATTATCAATTTAACCAAATTGATACCAAATAAGAAACCAAATAGGATTAAGAACAGCAAACAGAGGTGGAATTGAACAATTCATGACAGTGGCAGTTGTCAGAATACTAAAACACAGAAATCTAATGACTGAAGAAACACAGTTTACCAAGTTCCTGCTCCAGTTCTGCTGAGCAAAACATCTCCTAGAGGGAATTCTGATGGAACAAAGAAGAAGGGATGGCTGAAGCCTTCAAACACAATTAGATGTCAGCCCTGCCTTCCACTCTTCTTTATGATACTCAAAAAACAGTGGAGTAGAGCCTCTGAGCAGCATGCCTTAGCTAAAGAAAAGGTGCAAACACTGCACATCTATTGAACTTTATGGAAGAAAAACATCTTTAACCTCTGTCAAGACCTCCCTCTCCAAAAAACCATCAGATATAAATAGGATTGAGTAACAGCCACCTGTTTAGAAACTCTACTGAGACAAACCCAAGTAGTTCTTACCTCTACTGTGGACAAAAGTAGTCTGGCAATCTGAAGACCAACTCTTGCATACCCCAGCAATACCACAAAGCCCAGTTCCTCTCCACAGCCCAAGTAATTACCAGATAATTGAGCAAGGAGCAGGCAGAGTCACGGCTGAGTGGGGCTGTGCCTGCATACCTCAGTATCAGCACACGCAGAAATTACACTGTTATTTAAAAAGGGAGTTGGCAGTTGACGAGAAAAGTTACAAGCTTTAGTTTTTATAACTGAGTTCGACACAAAATGTTCATTAGGCAAAGCTACATCTGTTCCTTCAAACAAATAAAAGCATTATACAATGTATTGACACATTTCCAGCATTAGGTCTCCAGGCTGAAGAATGCCCTGAGCAAAAAAAGAGGAAAAGGAGTGTGAGCAAGGAGTGATTTTCCAAATAGTACTCTTGCCCATTAAAAAGAAAATCGTGACCAAGCATAATTAACATTCTTGGCCTGGGATAGTTTATGTCACATCTACTCTTATTTTTAAATGAACTGAAAATGCCTTTGATGTTAATAAGCATGTCCTCCTGCTCAAGGCACTGTGTACACACACCAATCCTTGCAGCACACTTGTGAAGAAAAAAAAAATCCAGAAACCATTATAATAAATCCAGTATCTGTGTTTGGACAGTCAACAAAAACAATTCAGGGAAGATAAAGATGAACTGCAAGACATCTTGCTCTGAAAAGCTTTCAAACCAAAATACAGTTCCAAATCTTGAATAAGCTCCTGTTCTCACACTGCACTTTGGAAGAACTGAAAAACTGGTAATTGGCATTTTTTGAGACTGTAGGGCAGCATAGAGAAGAACTTCCCTTACCTGATCCACACCCCCATGAGGCTCCCAGAGAACCTGTGAATGTTCCAGCAGCACAAAGTGCTGCACCCTCCAGTTCAGCTCCGGCTTTGTGAACAGAGCAGGGCCCATGAGCACATCACCCCTTAACAGCCCACTCTGCCTCATGCTTACCATCACTAAATAGCACTTGTAATTTAAAATTAATTGTTCACATACATGGAAGGACAGTGGACCTGCACTTACTCCAGAGATGTGGCTACTGCCCAGTGCCACAGGCACGTTTTTTGGAAGACCTGATATTTCCTTCCCTGCACTACATCTTAGCTCAAACTAAGCTGGGATGTTCAAACTAACAAAAGATACAAAAAAATACAAACTTCAGCTGAAAAGAAAAAATCCAAGTTTGAGGCAAAGTATTAAAGCTTTTAATTTTTTTTTTCTGAAATTTGTCTAAGAAGAGTACAAATAAAAACCATGTAAGTCTTGTTAAACTACCTGCAGAAAGTCTAGGGCTATGACTGGTTTTCCCCCACTTCTTTCTCCCCTTGAATTTTAATAACTTGGAGAAGAACATGCAAAATGCCTGAAGAGAAGTTAATCAGGAATTCCTCATTGTCTGGGCTCACTACAAAAGCAGGGAGAGCACAGGGGGGTAAAGGAGGTTTTAGAAATGCTTTTTTAAACACTGGAAAAGGTGGAAAAACCAGGAGAGAAAGAGTGTGTAAGAGGCACACACAGGCTGCACCTTGCTTGTTCTCACACACACAAGGTCAGAACAAACATCTGGCCAGGCTTCCTGCAAAAACACTGGTCACAAACTCAGGCAGGAAGTGAAGTGATCATGGGTGGGGACTGGAATTTAGCAATGAGGAAAACACGGCAGCACAAACAATCTCAGAGCAGCGAGAGCAGAATTGCAAAACTCCGAAGGCAAAAGCAAGCAGCAAGGAAAGGAACACACAAAACTACTGAAGGAACTCCCATTTGGGAATCTGAATTCACCCAAACTCATGGGGGCCTCAACCTTGAAACAATCCTAGAACAAAGGACTCAAAACAACCCTGATACCGAACTTTTTTTGTCACAAAAGAACGTTCAGCTTTGTAGCAATACCTTATAGTCCAAGTCAAAGAAATTCGAATTGTAATAAAAAGTAAAACAGTACCACAAATACTACTGCAATATCCACAACAGAGATAATGAAGTGCCTACTAGAGGTTTTTTTTTCCTAAATGCAAACCAAAACAAACCACCTTTTTGCTTCCAAAAAGCAGCTTTCCCATCCTATGAAAATCAGATTTGCTTAAAATATTCCTCTTGAAAGGGTCTTCCTGCAACACATGGGCCCGTTTGCTTTTGTTTAAGCCACACAAAAGAAAACCAGCACAAAATAGAAAGAAAAGGGAGAGGTCACCAGGGTTACTACAGAATCCCACGGGCAGCGCTGAAAAGTTATCAGCGTCTCCGCGGCTTCTCCGCCAAGGGCAGAATTCAGCAACCCCTGCTCTGGGCAGTGAGCAGCTCCGGTACTGCCGGTTTCCCGGGGATCCGGAGGGAGCTCCGCTGTTCTCGCCGATCGCGGGGTTCCAGCTGCGGCTCAGCGGGCAGCGCTCCCGTCCCATTGATCCCATTGATCCCATCCCATCCCATTGATCCCATCCCATTATCCCATCCCATCCCACGCATTCCATCCCATCGCATCCCACCATCCCATCCCACCGATCCCATCCCATCCCATCCCATTATCCCATCTCATTATCCCAGCGGCATGCGGAGCACGGAGCTGGGCGGGGGCTGAACCAGCGAGCACGGCTCCGCTCCCCGCCCCGCCAGCGCCCGCACCGCCGCTCCAGGAGCGGGAGGGGGGTCCCGTGTCCCCGTGTCCCTTGTCCCGTGTCCCGTGTTCCCGGTCCGTGTCCCCGGTCCGTGTCCCCGTGTCCCTTGTCCCGTATCCCCGGTCCGTGTCCCGTGTTCCCGTGTTCCCGTGTCCCGGTCCCGGTCCCGGTCCCGGTGCCGGTGCCGCTCTCACCGCGCTCCCGCCGCTCCCGCACCGCCGCTCCCGGCCCGGCCGCTGCCGCCGCCCCATTGGCTGCCGGTCACGTGCCGCGGGGCGCTCGGCCAATCAGCGCCGCGGGAACGCGCCTCGGAAACTTTGGTGACTTTCAAACGGCGCCGGGGGCGGCGGCTGCGGCCGGGCCCGCTCCCATTCCCGTTCCCATTCCTATTCCCATTACCGTTCCCATTCCCGTTCCCATTCCTATTCCCATTACCGTTCCCATTCCCGACCCCGCTCTCATTCCCATTCCCGTTCCCATTCCCGGCCCCGCCACCCTCGCTAAACCCCCCCGTCCACGCTCCATGACCTACAGTCACACGCACAAGGCTCCGCATCTCCTGAGGTGCTGTACACCAGCACATGCCGTCATTTTAAAGGCATGATTTACCTTAAAATTATCTGAAGAGGAAAAGCTTTAATTATTTTTTTTCCCTCTCAATTCAAAAGACCTCTGCTGCAAAAGCAAGCAGCCCGTATCTATTTTTAACGCCAGCTCAACATCTTTAGACCGAAGTGCCCTTCTCCCAACCAAGGGCAGGTTTCTGTGCCGCAGTCTATGAAATATTAGACACTTCCACTCATCTCCATCCCAGCCTGATGTCACCATTCCAGAAAACTCCCTGGCGTCCGCAGGGCACTGGGACCCGAGCTCTGCAGAGCTTTCCCGAGCGCCCCAGGTGTGTTCCAACCAGCCCTGCGCACAAACACTCGCCCATTAGCGCTGCCTGGCATTTGTTTCCGGAGCCAAAACAACAACACAAATTATCACACGTGTATCACTGCGGCCCGCGAGGCAGGGCCATGTGTCGCCGCGTGTCACCGAATGTCACCGAGTGTCACCGAGTGTCACCGAATGTCACCGCGTGTCACCGCATGTCGCCGCGTGTCGCCGCGTGTCACCGAATGTCACCGAATGTCACCGAGTGTCACCGAATGTCACCGCGTGTCGCCGCATGTCGCCGCGTGTCACCGCGTGTCGCCGCGTGTCGCCGCGTGTCACCGCGTGTCGCCGCGTGTCACCGCGTGTCGCCGCGTGTCGCCGCGTGTCACCGCGTGTCGCCGCGTGTCGCCGCGTGTCACCGCGTGTCGCCGCGTGTCGCCGCGTGTCGCCTGGCAGCGCCCCCCAAGCCGCTGCTGGTGGCAGCCGCGGGCTGCAGCCCGCCCCAGGTTCACTGGCTCTGGTGTAACACCGCGCCTGCAGCGCAGTCTGGCTCTGAAAAGACTTGTCCAAACTGGAAATACGCCTCTCCCAAAGGCTTGGTGAGGCTGGGACTGTAACCAAGAGGATGGATGCTTTTCTATAAATATTGCACTAGAAGGAATCTGTCCATCACTCAGATAATTTTAACTAGAAAGGGTGAACGAAACCATTCTACTTTCTTGTCAGGCACTCAGCTAAATAACTATATTCTCAGGTCAGATGTTCAGCAGAATTAAATGGAGACAAACTATCACACAACTATGAAGAGAAAACTAAATAAGGCGTTTAAAAATTTGGTTAATAGCATTTGCAGTTCTGTCATTACTCAAGAATGTTTTTATTATCAGATAAGTTGCAGAAAATAAACCACATTCTATTGTAGTAAGTTCTCAGTAATTAAAACAAATTATATGTTCACAAGTTTGGGACAAAGGACATTTTACTTCAACACTTCGAGCAAATTTTTGAGGATAGTATGACTACACAGATTATGTAAAAGTACACCTGAGTATTTTTAATATTTCTCATCTTGAAATTCTTGTAAAACACAGCAAAATTTCTGAGATTTCAGAGGAAGCAGAGAGCCTCTCGTCCAATTCTGAAACAGGGAAACAGCACCCTAAAAAATGCCAGGGGCTCAGAGGCACTACTAGAGACACTACTGTACACAAGCAATAAATATTCTTAGAAAAAGATTGATGTGATCACTGTGACTGCCTTGTTTGCAAGAAGAACAAGAACACTTGTCTATTTTAAAATTAGCAGAGGAGGACAAATTATTTTATGCATTTATTTTTAGTTTGCTGATTAATAATTAATAACTGGCACATAGATTCATGTGCTGGTTATTTTAATAAGAAGGCCACACTGATTCTTCCAAGAAAACTAAGTGGACTAAAAGTTTATCCACTGTAAGTTCTGGTAAAGTTGTAACACCTTATCTTTTGGCAATAAGCTTGTGTTAGGAAAGAATATTTGCCACACCTTTGAAGAAACCAGCAGAGTGTTTTATAGAAAATGGCAACAAAGAAAGAATGATACAGAAACAGGGAATTGGTCACTGTGCTGGTTTCAGCTGGGACAGGGTTAATTTCTCCTCAGTGGCTGGTACAGTGCTGTGTTTTGGATTTGGGATGTGAATGGTGCTGATAACACACTGATGTTTGGGTTTTTGCTAAGTCACTTTTGTCTGAAGTCAAGGACTTTTTGTTTTAGCATTATAATAGCTTAATCTGAGATTGTATTTAATCCTAACAGCTGCCACCAAGTTGTTGTTTAACCTTATACTCTATTAGTTTCTGCTTGAATGTGTTAGAACAATCAGTTGTCTAGGAAATAAGGATTTGTAGTGTTTCTGCTCCTGGGGACTCGGGCTCCTCCATTGCTGCCACACCCCGAATCACAGAACTGGCCAGCTTGGAAGGGACCACAGGAGTGTAAGGGTCAGTCTGAGCTGTCTCTGATCTGCCCACCACCATCAGCAGGGACTGAGACCCTGGACCCACTACTGCTCTGGACCTGAGTTCTGGCCTGGCCCAGGTGGATGGTGGCCCAGGACTGTCTATGCCTGGTGCTGCCCAGCACTGTCTGTGCCTGTGCTGGTGCTGCCATGGACTGTCTGTGCCTGGTGCTGCCATGGACTGTCTGTGCCTGGTGCTGCCCAGCACTGTCTGTGCCTGTGCTGGTGCTGCCATGGACTGTCTGTGCCTGGTGCTGCCATGGACTGTCTGTGCCTGGTGCTGCCCAGCACTGTCTGTGCCTGTGCTGGCGCTGCCCAGCACTGTCTGTGCCTGTGCTGGTGCTGCCCAGGACTGTCTGTGGCTGGTGCTGCCCAGCACTGTCTGTGGCTGTGCTGGCGCTGCCATGCACTGTCTGTGCCTGGTGCTGTCCAGCACTGTCTGTGGCTGTGCTGGTGCTGCCCAGGACTGTCTGTGGCTGGTGCTGCCCAGCACTGTCTGTGGCTGTGCTGGCGCTGCCATGGCACGCTGCTCTCAGCAGGGTGCTGCCTGCAGTGTCCTGTTCCTGCACCTGCGTCATGGAGCAACGATCTCCACATACAATAGTCCATAAATCTCCCCAGCTTTTGGCCAGAGGCCACTCGCTTTGGAAAAGGGCTATAAAAAGTCACTTTCCTAAAGGAGACGTTGAGATCTCTTTCTGCCCAATGGATTGAAGACGTTGGATGACCACGAGGACTCCCCGTCTGCTGGTAGCTGTATCCCATCCTTCTCTCTCTGTCCTTTTACTTCGTTTCCTTCATCTCTCTCTCTCTCTCTCACAAAACTGAATAGTCTTCACGCAATAAACTGCTTTACTGCTTCCTGCTGAGCAAACCTGAGTCTCTCGCTCTTGTCTTTTGCTCCCTGGGGTCGAACGAGCCATCGCGACTCCGTGGGTTGGGCGGATGGTGACGAGGAGGGCGCCTGGAATATCTCCAGCGAGGTTCCACAGCCTCTCCGGACATTCTGCCCCAGTGCTCGCTCGCTCACAGGGCAGAAGTTCTTCCTCATGTTCTGGTGAAAATTCCCGTTCCTGCCCGTTCCTGCTGAGCATTGCTGGGCCGCAGGGACAGCGCGGTCCCTGCCCCGAGCCCTCGCTGCAGGCACTTTCACACATTCGTGTCGTGGCTTCGGCACTGAGTTATGAGGAGTTTGCGAGTGTTTCACCCTGTGTGTGTTTTACTTTGTGAGTGTTTTACCGCTCCGGTCCCGCCTCACGGCCGCCGCTTTAAAGGAGGCGGGCACAGGGCGTTACGACAGCCGGCTTTGCGGCAGCGCGCTGCTTTGCGGCGCGGGGCGGCGCTTGACGGCAGAAGGAGCGGAGCGGGAGGAGGGAGGACAACAAAGGGCCGGAGGGGCCGCGGCGGCGGCGGCGCGGGGCGGCGGGGCCGGGGCAGGTGAGGCGCGGCTGGCCCAGGTGAGGCGGCGCGGGGCGGCGGGGCCGGGGCAGGTGAGGCGGCCGGGGGGCACTGCCGGGCCGCGGCAGCGCCGTGCTGCTGCGGGAGCCAGGGGCCGGCCCCGCGCGGCGCGGGCTGTGCTGCGGCCGGACCGCGGCGGCTCGGCCCGGAGCCCGGCGGCGCTCGGGGGCGGTGCGGCGCTCGGCCGGGGTCTCGGCCCGGAGCCCGGCGGCGCTCGGGGGCGGTGCGGCAGTCGCTAGGTCGGCCGGGGCCCGGCAGCGTTCGCTCGGCCGGGGGTCGGCGCGGCGCTCGGCCGGGGCCCGGCAGCGCTCGGGGGCGGTGGGAGCTCGGTCGCTCGCTCGGCCGGGGGTCGGTGCGGAGCTCGGTCGCTCGCTCGGCCGGGGGTCGGTGCGGAGCTCGGTCGCTCGCTCGGCCGGGGGTCGGCGCGGAGCTCGGTCGCTCGCTCGGCCGGGGGTCGGCGCGGAGCTCGGTCGCTCGCTCGGCCGGGGGTCGGCGCGGAGCTCGGTCGCTCGCTCGGCCGGGGGTCGGCGCGGAGCTCGGCCGGGGGTCGGCGCGGAGCTCGGCCGGGGGTCGGCGCGGAGCTCGGCCGGGCTGGGAGCGCCCCGGGACGCAGAGGACAAGGCGCGGACACGTGCGGTTAATGCACCGCTTGCTCTTCTCTGTTACTTTTAATTCCCAATTAACCGCTGCTGTCAGACGCGTTCGAAAGTAACGTACTCCGGGGTTGTAAAACTTGATGTTGTGTGCAGCGTAATTTTTGGAAGGCTAGGATTTGCTTTCTGCTCATAAAAGAAGTGGCAGTTGTTTTGAGGCTGCGAACAAGGCAGGTGTAGGTGTAGTGCTGGGTACCGCGTTCTGGGGTTCCTGTGTTCAGCATTAAATACAGCAGAGCAGACGAGTGCCGGCTGATGGACGCAGCAGTGGTTGGAGGGTAAGAATTCATTGCCAACCAGAGTTTGTCTGGTACTGAGCCTTAGGTTGCTTTGCTGCTTTGTGGCTCTGTAAAGCTAAATTGATGTGCAGTGGGGTAGCTTGAGGATTAGCAGAAATATTTGTAATTTGTTTTAATAATTTGAAGCTCTGTTTAAATGCTAAGTACTGTGTTGTGTGTAGGTTTTCTTAGCCAATGGGAAAAGAGTGAATATATAGCTCAATTATTTCAGCTGAGTTCAGTTGCACCTGTTGTGTATTTACAGCTGAGCTGTCTTGCCTCCCTGGGTTTGCTTTCTAGGAGAGTGTGCTGAAAGTCTGAGAGCACTTTTTCATGTTAGCAGCTGTGTTACTCCAGCTAATGCCGTGGACTTCAAGGTGTTTCTCCTCAGACTGGTTCTTCTGTGCTGTGGGTCATGAGGAGCATTCCTGTATTAAAAAGGGTAGTGAAGGCCTTGGCCATAGGCATAATTAAATTTAACATAATTAACGCAGATTTACTGACAGAGCTGTAGTGGAATTCTTAAGACCTCCCTGATTTTTCTCTTTTGCTTTAAAAATTATTTAAAGTGTGCTTTTTGGTTTTTTCCTCTTAGCAGGTGGGAAGAATGAAAGGAAGGGGGGATGAAAGAATGTTGAACCTTTTTGTTTGGCTGTATGATGGAAGGACACAGGACGGAGAACCTCTGCAATAGATCGTTGGGATGGCTGAGACAAGAGAATGATGCTAAGCCATGGCTCTGGAAACTTTCCAATTGCTTTTCTGCTGCTGAGAAGGCTCTGCCTTGTGGTGCAAAAACGGTAATTCCTGCCTTCCCTGAGGGCTGGCTGGGCTCCAGTGCACAGGGGATGGGGCCTGACTCCAGTGGTGTTACTGCCTGGGGGGTGGGGAGGGAAGGGAGAGGAGGCAGCAGCTCCCGAGGTAAGTGCAAGATCTGCCTGGGAATTTAGAGCATTCACTTGTGTTCTCAGCACTCACACCAGTGGTGGTGAGGACAGGTGAGCTGCTTTGCTTGTCAGGCTTTGCTCTCCACAGCTCTCTGGGATAATGCAGCTGGCTGCCTGAAAGGTGTGGAAGGAGCTTCTGGGAAGCTCTGCCAAGTTATTGCTGAAGAGTAGAGTAGGGAGGTCAATTCCAATTTATCTGTTCAGTTTGGAGGCAAATTTAGTTCTCTGAATTATTATTATGTAGTAGCTACAGCAGTTGTGGGTACTGTTTTTCACAATGTCTTACTTTTTCCTTGTTTCTGTTCCTTTAAATGTTCCTTTTCTGTAGCATGCATAATTCTCTACATTTAAGATGCAAAGGGTAAGGATTAGAAGGAGTACAACACAATTAGGTGCTTGAGGAAGTGAGCTCCAGCTGTTCAGTAACTCTTGTTCAGACACATTTAATCTGACTAACTGAACATAAGAGAAACACATGAGCATGTTCTGTTTTCATGTGTTGGGTTAGGAAGGGAGCTGCAATATAATCTGTAATTCAGGATGTAAATCAGTTCTGGACAGATTTTTGGCAGTGCTCATCTTCATGAAATTGTAACATCAAGTGGAGAGGAATGAGTAATTAATTATTCATGTATGTGCAGTAGGAAATGCATTAAATTCAATTTGGAAAGCAAAAGCTGTTCAGAAGTTTTGTAGCAGTGTTCTGTGCAGGTTGCCTCTGCTGACCTTGACTATTCTGTGCTTCTTTTAACTTTGCTTGGTTTTCATGGCTGGCATTTTAAAAAACTTTGTCTTTGTCTGTATCTTTGTCTATACATCTTTATCTTAAATCAGAGTAGACAAAAACCACTTAGTTGTTGTGAAATTTTAACCTTCTTTGCCCCTCTGCTATATTACCTGCTTGATGTAATTTTGAATTTAAGTCATACTCTTTTAATACATTACTTTCAGTATTTTATTGCAACTTAAAAATCTTCATTCAAGCTAAAATATGATTGCTTACATATGTGCAAATTGTGAAGCATTTGTGTTTGTCCTTACAAGAAATAGGGATCTCTCAGCCTTGGCCTAACAGTTTTCTGCTTTTCTGATTGTGTGTTACAGGCTTATTGCTGTTTGGTTTATTGCTCTTTGGGTTTGTTGCTTCCAAAATCCACTGGTACCAGTTTACCTGAGGCTGGCACATGTAACTGACAGGGTTCTCTTAATATTTTGCATGTTCTGCCCGTAAGGTAATAGTAGTTGTAAAGACTAGTCATAAAGTAGCACTTAAAATGTAAAATTGCAATAGCCTAAAAATATGTGCTTCTTACCCTTTAAAATTATTGTGTTATTCACAAAGCTGAGTGTAACTGAGTTTTCCTTTTCCAGAAAGATTACATGGAGAACAAGAAAGCTGCTGTAGGATTGAAGGATGCTTCATCTCCTCATGCTGGCTCTAAGTTGTTTCCAGCAGTGCCGCTTCCCGATGTTCATCCTCTTCAGCAACAGCAATTACAGCTTTCCCCTGGCCCCAAAGTAAGCTGCTGTGCTCATGGCTCTGACTCTTCTTGTACTCCACAAATGCACTGTGGTGGTGGTGGAGGTGGGAACCTGATTCACCCTGGCACAATATTAGACTCAAAAAGCACTGGGACGATAACTTGCCAAGTAGGGTCAGGATTTGCTTTTCCGTCTGCGTCTTCACTGAAGAACCCTCCTAGAAGCACCCTGGCAGGAATTGCCAGTGAGTTCTCTGGCATGTGCGTAGAAAGCAGTGTCTCTTCCTGTCAGCACCTGGCCTGTTGTGGAAAGCTCCATTTCCAGCCCTGCCACGGTAACATGCACAAGCTGCACCAGTTCCCCGGCCTGAGCTGCCCGTCCTCTGGCTGCGTGGGCTGCCCCGAGCTGGGCGGGGCGGGGCGCCTGCCGGAGCACGCTGCCCCGCCCGAGCTGCCGCGCCTGTGCGCCAACCCGCTGCACCTCGGCCTGGGGCCCGTCTGCCTGAAGGGCTCCCACTGCTGCACTGACTGCCTCAGCAAGGTGTGTACCCCTCCTCTCTGCTGGCTGCTTCCTCTTGGGGCTGTGCTTCCTCGCACGGGCACCAGGTGTGGCGTTAGCTGAGGGTTCTTTCTGACCCCAGGTGCTCTGAGGCGCCTCATTCCGGAGCTCGGAGCTCTTAGGCTCTCACTTGTCAGGTAATCTTCTCAATAAGCAAAGCAGCTCATAGTTAAAAAGGTTATTTATTGCAAAGCACATCAGTCTCAAAAAGGCAATAGCAAAAGCAGCAGCTAGAAGCAAGTGGCTAAAAGCCACAATGGCTAAAAGCACCAACTCTCCCCAATACAAACTCTTATATGGGATTTCTCCAACAAGTTAAGATGCAAGCTCAGACCACCACTCTTCAACCTATTAGAATTCTGGTTTCTTAGCCCACTAGGTTATGTATAACACTACACATAGAATTTATCTTGTTCTCTCTAAGAAATGTGAGCAATATTCTTACAATAACTATTATGTCTAAGTCCTGTCTACAACTGTGGGCTTGGAGCCTCTACTGAAGATATGTTTGCAACCTTCAGTAGAACACACTGCTACTGTGGCATTTGAAACCTTTTACTCACTAAAAACATCAGAACTCACTCTAAGACTTACTCAATCCCTGCACTCTGATTTCTCTCTGAAGAATTCAGAGACACCCCTGACTGCCTGGAGCAGAGCAGCAGCTCCTGTGGGTGCAGCCTGGGTCCAGATGTGCACACAGCCTTGATGAAGCTGAGCTCTGCTCTGAGGTAACAGTGCAATGGGAAGACAAAAGAGCTGTCACCATGTTCAGCCTGCAGGGGATCTGTAATGTACTCCAGTTGAGTTTTAACTTCTTTCAAATCTAGTCATCTCTTCTTTGCAGCTCCAATTAAACTGTTCCATGGTAGGGACTCTGAGAAAAGGCTAACAGCAGTTAAGATGTACCCTTGAGCAGCTGATCAGTAAAGAGCCATTTGTAAGTCAGGCAATATCTCTTATGCTACAAGGACACTCTAGACTTGGTTTGGTTTGATAGGTCATAGTTCAGTCTTCCCGAATTTGTAAATTATACTTTAGTACCAGTTTAGTGAAACTTAGGACTTGTTAGAATTGTGCTTGAATATTACCAGGACTTTCTTGTGAAATAATGTACTCAACTTTGCAAGACCTGTTACTTGAACTTCTAAGTTTCCAATGTAAGAGTGAAATGTTACTTTAATGAACTAAATGGTGAATTCAATATATTTGGAATTATCACACCCACTCTTCATGTGCAGGTTTTTTAGACTAGATCTCTGATTTGTTTTTTGTTGTTTTTTTTAAAGGAAACATATTAATACTACTTAAAGGTGGCATGTCCTAATAGGTTGAGTTTAGTAGAATCTTGTCTTGCATGTAAAGCTGAATATGCTGGGATAGAAGGATAGAAGCTTCCTTCATGCCTTTGTACTCTTTTTAGCTAGCTGTGTAAAGCCCATTTGTTGCAGAAGGGATGCTGAGTGTTTCTAGCCTGGAGTAGCGTGTGTTAATATTATATACTAAATGAACATTTATTCTGAAAAATTATCTCAACAGCCAACCAGAAACAGCCTAGTTGATGCTGCTAAAATCTGGCCAAATATTCCTCCTCCAAGTGCACAGACTGCACCTGTTCCTATCCCAATCTGTAATGGCTGTGGCACCAAAGGAGCAGGAAATGAGAAGAGTTTGATGCTGGCAAGCAGCCTTGGCAAATCACCACAGAAATATGGTAAACCACATTTGTTTGAAAATTCCATTTAGTGGTTGTTCTCCTTTTAGATACTGTTGCACAGCAATAGTTCTCTTAAATTGCACTATTATCTGGAAACTTCTATAAAGTCTTAGAAGACTAAACAGTATAAAAATACCTTGTCTCCTGTTTTGAAAATTCATTACTTGGTTTTTACATGCTTTGACTACTTAACTAACTTCCTATGTTGTTTACATAGTTTTGATTTTACTATTGTTGTTTTTATTGTTTGAAGGACTAGAAAAAAAATTCTGCAGACTTGGAAGCTGTTTTATTCTGGTGATGTGTAAAGAAATCATCTTCAGCTATATTTGAAAAGCATTTTCGTAGTCTGTTGTCACTCCATATGCAGTAAAGGTGTAACATTTATAATTACAGTAGAGCTTTCTCAGGTGTTCTTAAGAGGAAAATACTGTGTTAAATAATTGCATGGTTCTACAATGTTAGTACATTTCAACTGCAAAATCATAACTAGTACAAAAGTTAACAACTTTAAACTCACAGAATATTAAGAAATTGATGGTTTTACTGTTACTTTAAAACTACATCCATTTAAGGTGAGACACCCCAATCAAGTGTCTTTTACCAAATGCAATTCCAGTGAATCTTTTGGGTAAGCAACCAACATACAGACAAAGCAAATATAGTTATCAGGTGTGCCTTATTTTAAATTCTCATGTAACATTAATTTGTAGCTTTTCTTTGAACTGTGAGGATTCTGTCTCATTCCTCATGTTTCTTTTCAAGTTGTTTTGTGGGGATGGACTGGTTGTATAATATTAGTTGAAATTTAAATAGATTTTCAGTGTGCTGAAACACCAGCTTAGCCTGCCATAGCAAAAACTCTATAGCTCACTCTCCTGAGCTGTAGGATGCTTTGTGTTAGTTTATATTGCCCTTGATTTTCTGTGATCACCATCATGGTACTGGTCATGTTATCCAGTTTTATTTAGATTTCTTACCTAATCCACAGTGTAAATTTGAACAGCTTCCATGTTTTGCTTCTGTTACTGATACAGCACCAAGTGTTACACAATTTCAGACAGTTGTTGGTTTTTTTTGGTTTTTTTTTTTTTTGGCATTTGGTAATTTTCTTTTAAAATACATTACTTGATTGTTTGAGAGCTTAAAAGTAAAGTCAAAGTGACAAATTAGGCTAAAGATGCAAGACAAGTGACTAAATTTTTAAGACTGATGGTTTGTTGGATTCCCTGAGAAAGTAAAACTGAACTTGCATTCCTGGGCATGTTGTTCATGAGGCTTCCCACATGTGAAGGTCGTACTGTGCCAAGTTTAACATTTTTGCAGATAAAAATGAGCTGTGTTCTTACACCTGCACAGGGTCCCCAGAAGTTGCAGTAGCAGGCCAGGTTCTGGAGAACTTGCCCCCCATTGGAGTCTTCTGGGACATTGAGAACTGCTCAGTTCCCTCCGGCCGCTCCGCTGTCGCCGTCGTGCAGCGGATTCGGGAGAAGTTCTTCAAAGGGCACAGAGAGGCAGAATTCATCTGCGTGTGTGACATCAGCAAAGAAAATAAAGAAGTTATTCAGGAGCTAAACAACTGCCAGGTATCCAACCAGCACCAGCTTGGTGCTCTTGCTTGAGAATTTGTGCACTTGGAGCCAAGATTTGATTCAGGTTCATTAAAGCTTTGTTTGCTTCTGTGGGTTTAGTGCATGTTTTGTTTATGATTCTGATGCTGATTTCTTCTATTTTTGCTGCTGTTATAGTTTTTAAAAGTGAATCTGCATTCTGTTATCTGTAGCTAATTGGTTTAGCTTTAGTTTTATCTCATCCAGTAAAATGTAGTGGTGGAGTTGTTATCCCTCAAATCTGTGACCAAATGATTAACCTAAAAGAATCATGGTTCTGTGAAATTAATTTTTTTACTTTATTAGTGAATACTGTGCTGATTGGTAAGGACACCTGTAGATTAGTGGTGTTGTTTGGAGCATCTTTAACACTACATTTTCCATTGATACCTTCTGTTTCTTGGTATTTTTAGTAACTTTTTGTGCTGGTTTCTATGTCAGAAATTTCCACCCTCTAAATTGCAGATATGATAACAGATTGACAGTTTTTTGGAATGTTTTTGAGGTGTATGAATTGTGATCCTTAACAGCAGAAGTCACCCCTAAGATGTTACTGAACAACTAGGGTTGAAGTTTAGTGCTCACAGAGCAGTTTTTGATTTCTGTATGTTCTATTCTGTGCATGTGTGCATTAATTTACTTAAATTAAAAGTGCATGTGAGAGTTTGTATTTTTATTTTTAAAAAAATCCATTGAAGTAAGTACAGTCCACATTGAAGCTATCTGTGTATTTCCACAGGTGACTGTTGCACACATCAATGCTACAGCCAAGAATGCTGCTGATGACAAACTCAGGCAGAGTCTGAGGAGATTTGCTGATACACATACTGCCCCTGCTACTGTGGTTCTTGTGTCAAGTAAGTCCTTGTGGTGCTCAGCTGCAGTGCTGCCTTCAGTTCCTCACTTACATAGAATTCTTACATATGGCACTGTTTTGATTTCCAAGGGTGGTGCTTAGAACCAACTTTAACTGAACTGCTGAAAAGTTCTTAATGTCAGCAAAGGAAAAGCAGGGACAGTAAGATGAGAACTTGGCTCAGTTCAGTCACTGTTATGACTTGATGCTTTTTTGAGTGTCACTAGGTATGTGTGTGACTGTCTAAAGTTAGCTTCAACAGGAAGCTCATAAACTAAAATTCATGGAGTTGTATTTATGGCCTGAGAAAAAAGTATGTTTTTAATTCTCATAGCAGCATATTATATATTATATGTTATATAATATACAGTTATAATGTATATGTTATATATATACAGTTAAATCTGCAATCCACTCAACTATTAAATTGCCATGTGTTGGCCTTGGTTTTCTCCCTAAAGCTAAAAGAAATGCTTGCTATAGAAATACCCAGTACCAGTGCAATGCCCTGCTGAGGAATTGCCACAAGCTGCTGTTAAAGGAAGCCCTTGTCTTGAAACTGAATGTGAACTGCTGATTTAAATAATGTCTGAGAAACCTTGGAGCTGTTGCTGCTTTTTCGTTGGAAATTCCAATGAGAAATAGAGCTCGAGTGAGATTTGTGGTTTTTTTCCTTCAATCATGTATTTGAGGTTTTTCAAGTGTTTCCTTGCCTGTTTCCTGTTCCCTGTGCAGCGGATGTGAACTTTGCTCTGGAGCTGAGTGACCTGAGGCACCGCCATGGCTTCCGAATCATTCTGGTTCATAAGAACCAAGCTTCAGAGGCACTCTTGCATCATGCCCATGAACTTGTTTGTTTTGAAGAATTTATTTCAGACTTGCCACCAAGGTTACCACTGAAAATGCCGGTAAAGGTTTTAATTCTTGATGCAACAGACGTTTCCAAGTGTTAAGTGGCAGTTTTTGTTGTAATTTAGGAGGAGAACAGGCTGAAATTGTGTTAAAATGGGGAATGTTGTCTGCTGTGTATTTGGCCACTGTCTGTATTTCAGTTACTATCATGTAAATGTTTGCTTTCTGCTTTCAGGCAGGAAGAATGAAATACTAAATGAGAAAGTAGCAAACTAAAAGGTGAAATAGTAAAGGCACATTCCTACCAATAAATATTTTACCAGATAATGTATCTAACATGCTTTTCTTTCCCTTGCTGAAGGCTTGGATAAGAACTTAGTTGTTCTTTAAGATCTCTTAGTGATGCATTCTTAAGTTTTGAGTGATTGTGCCTTTTCTTGGGTTTTTACCTTCCTTGGTGATTCCCTCTGGATGTGTTGTGGTCTTTGTACAGCACTCATGACTTTTTCTTTCTTGCAATGACTTCCTGACCTGTGTTTTCACATGCACGTATAGGTTGTTGGATAGTTAATGGTGCTTTCTCATCTGGAGAATTGATCAGGTATTTGATCATTGATCAAGGACTCTGTAGTCTGTTCTGAATTTAAAGTTATATTGGAGATGGAAGTTTGAGGATCTACCTGGTATCAGAGTTTTTCAAACAAATGGAGTGCTGCAAAAGGAATGACTTTTCCAGGAATGACTGGTGATGGGAAGGGGATGGTGCAGGAGGGCATGGTCACCAGAACCAGTGTTGAACGAGGCCATTCTGGCAGAATCAAACTAAAATCTTGCTCCCTTTGAACAGGCGTGTCACACGCTGTTGTACGTGTACAATCTGCCAGCAAACAGAGACAGCAAGAGTGTCAGCAACCGGCTGCGGCGGCTGTCGGACAACTGCGGCGGCAAGGTGCTGAGCGTGGCGGGCGGCGGCGCCGTGCTGCGCTTCCCCAGCCAGGAGAGCGCCGAGCGCGCGCGCAAGCGCATGGAGAACGAGGACGTGTTCGGGAGCAGGATCCTCGTCTCCTCCACTCCCAGGAGCAAAGAGCTCGCTGAGGCTAAAAGCTCCGGCTTGGTGGGAGCTGACAAGGTCAAGTCTCCCAAAAAGGTTGGCAAGAGCACCAAGCTGTGCCTCCTCAACAAGGATTCGAGTGATCAGTCTGCTGGGGCCAAAGGCCCGGCTGGGAGAGGATTCCAGAGTCATGGATCTGCCATCAAATCCACAAATGTCAAAAGTTTACAGGTATTCTTCTACCTTGGTCTCCATTCTTGCTTTTCTTGTGTTCTGAGATTGTTTCTGTTACTGCTTCAACTTGTCAGTCCTAATAAATAACTGTAATGTGTGGTGGCATTCCTGAATGAGAGCTGTGTTCATCTGCTTGGGAAGCAGACAATTCATGTGAGAGTGGTTGTTGTTCCCCCTCCCTGCCACGTTTTTGTCAATTTGGAAATACTGCTCTCAAATTCTAGCCACTCTTGACTTTTCCTCTGGTGATGAGTAACATCTAGAGGATCCATTTTGCTTGTTTGAAGGAAAAGTAGGTTAGACCTACAGTGTACCAAAATGTTTCAACTAATTAACCATCTACTGTCTTCTGCCACAGAAAATCAAAAATTCCTTGTTATGAAAAACCAATGAAAACACTATTAAAGAAAAAATGGTCAGTCATCTAGCCTTCCATCAGAATGAAGGCCTCTGGCAAGGATATCTGGTGCTTTTCTGCTGACCTTTTATCTGTTCCATGTAGGAGCTGTGCCGCCTTGAATCCAAGAACATCAATAGAAATACTGAAAACCAGCAAGAACGTTTAAGAGAACAAATACCTTCTCCTCAGAGTAACTCTAATGCAGCAATTTCTGTGTCTCTGGCAACCAAAAAAATGGGAGCAGGAGAATCATCCTCCAAAAATAGTCAGAAGTATGTTTAACAATAAAAAAATATGCTGATGTTAGTTACGTAGTTTTTAATGTAAATTCTGTAACATAATATTTTTTCTTTCTCTTATATATATTTGTAAATAGGAAAGAGACCTCTGCTTCCAGGAGCATTACCAATTCCCCTGTAGATAAAAAAGATAAAGATGAAGCTGTATTTCAGGTCAGCTATCCCTCTGCTTTCAGTAAGCTGACAGCCTCAAGACAGCTCAGTCCTTTGCTGGTGTCTCAGAGCTGCTGGTCTTCTCGGTAAGTCTGCTGCCTTGGGAGGGGCAGTGAGGCTTCATCTCCATGTGCATTGATTATTCACAGCTGATTTGCTTATGCTGGGATTTTAGCCTGCACACATGTACTGGGAAAATCCCTTTTAAGTGCTGTATTTATTCACTTGACCTATGTCTTATTATCTGACTTTGAGATGTATATGTTGGAATTGTGCAGTTGCTTCAGCTTATAAATGTTTTTCTTTTACCCAGGAGTATGTCTCCCAACCTTTCAAATAGATCATCTCCACTCACCTTCAATGTAGTGAATCATGCCAGTGGTACAGACTGCCCTGATCCCTTTGCAAATGGTGCAGACATTCAGATCAGCAATGTAGATTACAGATTATCCAGAAAAGAGTTGCAGCAAAATTTACAAGAGATCTTCTCAAGACATGGCAAGGTAAAGGCTCAAATTCTTTTATTATTAAATCTGTTTTTAAAATAGTTCCTGTTTATGTATTTAGAGACACATTTGTGGTTTAGGTTCAGGTGAGCAGAAAGACAGTATTGGAGCAGGACCTTCGAACCTTGTTAAAAAGATGGGTTGTGGGGTTGTTTTTTTTTCCCTTTAAACCTTTTTTTTTCTCTAGATAACCACTTGTATTATGTTTTTAATTTGTGTGTGGTCTTCACAGATCTGGTATACTAAAGTTTGTTGTGTAAAATTCTTACTAAGTGGCTTCGTTAATATGTAGGGATGAGACTTAAGCTTTAACAGGATAACTATTTTAAGCTGTAGAGGTGAATTCCTAGTGTTAGCTTAACCATCACAGTAAAAACTGCTTTGAGTCAGAAATGATCGAAAAGCAAGGGAAGTGTGAGTTTGTAAAAAGCAATTATAGAAGGTGAGGTCAGATGTCCTATTTCTGTCTCATCTGTGGCTCACATTTTTCTGGCATAGTCTTTAAATGAGAAGATGATGCTTGTGGTAAGGAAATGCCAGGGGCTCGCCTTAGTCCAGGACTGCTGTCCTTGGCTCTTGTTTGCATTGCCCTCATGGCTGTGGTCCATCACACTCCTTTTGCTCTTGTTGTGTTTGGCTCTTGGCCAAAGCAAGACTGCTCTAGTGGTGACTTGCCTTGGGTTAATGTTTTGGTGTAAATGTATGAGGTGTTTCCTTCCTCTCAGGTAAAAAGTGTGGAGCTCAGTCCCCATACAGACTACCAGCTGAAGGCTATGGTTCAGATGGAAAACCTGCAAGAAGCTATCAGTGCTGTCAACAGTCTGCACAGATACAAAATTGGCAGTAAGAGGATCCAGGTCTCATTAGCAACGGGAGCTACTAGCAAATCACTCTCTCTACTTAGGTAATAACTTGGCATCTTCTTAATTGTCCTAGCATGTATTAGTAACTGAGAGTGATTTAAAATACTGCTTAAAGGGATAATAGGGAAGTAAAGTAAAATCTGTTGTATAACCTGATGAGTGTGTTGAATGCAACTAGGCTGATTTTAATTTAGCATTTCTACCCTGCTTCTATTCTAAGTTCCATCTGAAGATTTAGATCTTTGTTTAAGAGGGTTTAATAGCTGCACTACTATTCTTGCATAATACTGATATAACTTTACCTTAATTTGTGCTACTGAGGTAAGATTACATCTTTATTTCTTCTTTCTTCCAAGAAAGCATGTATTAATTTAGTTTTTGAGGGTGGTTACACAGTTGGAAACACCAACAGCATTTCATTTGCTACATGAGTGCTGATGCTAGTGAGAATAGAAGTTTGGGGTTTTTTCTTACTGAAACAAAACATTAGGAGCAAAGCTGTCATCATTTATTCACAGAATGAAACTAGTGCTTGGACTGTAGAGTATTCTACAGTTGTGTGCTACTTGCCATTGTATAATTTACAGCTTTATTTCATTCTTGCCTGTTCAAAGTTTGTGATGTAGTGACCAGGCTGGTAACTTCTGATGCTGCAGCTTTGATGTTGCATTTTATAGGTGCTCAGATTTTAGCACCACCTATGAAAGATGCAACTCCTTCAGAGACATGATCTGATGAATTAGCAGAAATGTTACTGCTTGCACTCCATGATCTAAAATGACAACTTTTATAGTGCTGGAATGGAAGAGAATACCCTTTGTCCTGTTTTATTTGTAGTTCATAAACTGCATCTGTAAATACCTCACTAATTTAGGCTGGAGTCTAACAACAGCAGATTAAATGCTGCAAAACTTCTCTTACAGCTCAGAAGCAATGTCCATTCTGCAGGATGCACCTGCTTGTTGCTTACCTGTGTTCAAATTCACAGAAATCTATGAAAAAAAGTAAGTTCCTGGTGGTTTTCCTCTCCAGTGCTTCTAAAGAAAATCTGTTTATGTATGATTGTTTGCAGTAACTTGGAGTGGCAGAGTGGGGAACTATGAATTTTTGTTCTTGGTGCTGCAGCATATTTCATACCCTAGAGGCAATGATGGCAAATCTGGCCTTTTGTCAGAAGGTTGTGTGTAGGAGCTGGTGGGGGACAGGGGTCAGGACAAACTCAGGCACTGTCTGTGTTCTGGTCTTGAAGTTTGTAGTTTATTCCATCGGGGGTGGGTGAGCAGGGCTCAGCTGGGAGCTGCCAGATGCTGCTCAAACAGGCCCAGAGGAGTGAGATAACAAAGGGGGTAAAGCAAGGGTGAGGGGTGCAGGGACAAGAGCAAGGGAGCCAGAGGGTGTGAGAGCAAGAGAGAGTGGTCTCCTTTTACAAAGTCTTAAATCTCCTTCTATGCTGAATATTCTAATTTCCACTAACCAATCTAGTACAAGATACAAATTCTCTAGCATTTATATACAGCCTATGGGAATCTCTACATTACCATGTTTTACTACTTTCTTATCTCTAAACCTTATCTTGGACCCTTCCTGTCATGCCAGGAGAGGGTCTCTGCTGCTCTTTGTGTTTGCAGCAAGTGGCATTATCTTAACAAAGGGAGAAGACCTTCAGGCATCCATATTGCTGCTCTCCAGCCACTCAGTGGAGCACTGCTTTCATTTCAATCTCACCTACAGTTTCTATATTCTTAGCATCTTTTGCTAAGCAATCATATCTATAGGGCATTCCTATTTCTTCCTCTCCTACAGTTGTGATTTTAGTATTTTATTCAATTATGGTTGAATAGGTTAGTTGCCTTAATTTGCATTGAGTACTTTCTATCACATTCCAGTTTATTAAACACAAAAGGCAGATGACTGTGGGGGTTGGTTGTTGGACAGACTCAGGAGCTCTCTATTTTCTGTTCTTCAGGTTTGTATTTTATTATAAGGTGTGGGTGTAAGAGAGAGGTGATTAGAGAGGGCAAGAGAGAGATTTCCCATTTACAATCCAATAAGTATTCTTCTATGATGAATATTCTAATTTCCAATAACCAATCTAATACAATATACTGATTTCCTCATATTTGCATGCAACTTATAGGAACTGCTAAATTACCATGTTTTATGGCTTTCTTATCTGTAATCTTTATCTTCAGACCTTTCCTGCCAGGCTTGTGACAGGATGTCTGTTGGTTCTTTGGTATTTGTGGCATTTGGTATCATCTAAACAAAGGAAGAGGCCTCAAACCTTAACATAACTATTTTCAGTATCTATGTCAAACACTGCCAACATCTCTATTTCATCTGTGGGTTCCAGAACTACTTGCTAGGCACTCATAAGATTTTGATATTCCCTCCCCAACAGGTGACAGCATTGCCTGAGCTGCCCTTAAAGTGATTTGTTTGATCTCCCCTCTGTTTAGGTTTGGCAGGAAGCTGGCTGTGGCAGACCTGTACAAGCTCCCAGACACCCTGGCCATCCGTGAGCAGGGCAGTGGCAGGCTGGTGTGCCTGCTGCCCAGCAGCCAGGCCAGGCAGAGCCCCCTGGGCTCCTCACAGTCCCACGATGGCTCCTCAGCAAACTGCAGCCCAATCGTGTTTGAGGAGCTGGAGTATCACGAGCCTGTTTGTAAGCAGCATTGCCTGAATAAAGACTTTATGTAAGCTGTGTATAAAATACTATCAATCTTACAAATGTTTGAACAGCATTATGTAGTGAACCAGTACTAAAGTTGAGCTGTCCAATGTGCTCTAGTCACTCCTTGTATGCTTACAAGTACAAGGCAGGAAATAGTGAGATGTGCCAGTGGATTTCCTAGTTCTCATGGTTGGTGTGTGCAGATAAGATGACTGTGTTCTAGCCCAGCTGCCAGGATTGAACACCTCTAATGGAAGCTGGAAGGTTCCCTGCATTCCTCTGGTTATGTAGGAAGGTTATACATATTAGAGGCTTCTATTACCTGAATTTCATTATGTTATTGTAGCTGATCATTCTTTGTCCTTCAGCTGTATTTAGTAAGTGACTCATAGTGAGCTGCAGGTTTCTTGAAGTCATGTATTTTTTTGTTTAATTCAACAGCTGCCAGGTTCTGCTACTAGAGCAGCTGTTAGGTGTTCATTGTTAACTGCCTGATATGTGCTGCTGAAATTTAATTTGAAAGTTTTAATAGGTCATAAAAATATGGCCTTCTAGATGTTAATTCTGGAAATTTGCTGTAGCTGTATTACTTTTGGGGAAAAAAAAATCATGAAAGTTGCTTGTACTGTACTACAAGTGCTATGTCAGAGCAGTATATTATGTACATACAGTATAATGTTTACTATGTTAAAATTGTGTTTAGAGTAAGGATAAGAACCTGAACCTCTTATTTTTGCAGTGAACATGAGTTTGATCCAGATTCTTATCGAATTCCTTTTGTGGTTTTGTCTCTGAAGACATTTGCTCCCCAAGTTCACAGCCTGCTACAGACACATGAGGGTACTGTGCCTTTACTAAGGTAAAGTATTTTAATTTCTGTTTTTAGTAAGGTCTGATAGGTTGAAGACTTAGAACTTTTTGGGAATTTCCTGTTGTATATAAACTTAGTTCTTCCATAAAATGGTATCCTTTATAATAAATGAATACACTATGAAGTGATAACTTTTAAAATTCTTGTTTACCAAAAACCAGCACACTTATATATATATCACACTTTAAAAATATGCATTTTATGAAGATTTCTGTAATGTGTCAGTAAGCTATTGAAATCTTCTTAATTCATGAAATATCTCAAAATAATGTTTTTAGGACAATTATTGTAGTGGTATTTTAGTGTATAATGGAAGCTTTTTTCTTCCCTCCACAGTTTTCCTGATTGTTACATGTCAGAGTTCAATGATCTTGAAATGGTGCCAGAAGGCCAAGGTGGTGTTCCCTTAGAACATCTGATTACCTGTGTTCCTGGAGTTAACATTGCCACTGCCCAGAATGGCATTAAAGTTATCAAATGGATACACAACAAACCACCACCTCCTACTGCAGGTAAATATTTCCACTTAAAACCTGTTCTCTTAACTCATTTTTTTATGCTAAAAAATTAAGCTAATGAATTCTGCTAATAAAATAAACATGTATAATTGTTAAATTTTTTATAAGAGGAAACTTTCAGCTTGAATGTTCATATCTTTTATCCTATGCTGTAGCTTCAGTCCATAAGTAAAGTGCAGTGTTTAGTAGGAGAATACTTGTGGAAGGTCCAGTAATGACTCTGTTTGTAGATCCTTGGCTCCTGCGCTCCAAGAGCCCTGTGGGGAATCCCCAGCTCATTCAGTTCAGCAGAGAAGTGATAGATCTGCTCAAGAGCCAACCATCCTGTGTCATCCCTGTCAGCAAATTCATCCCAACCTACCACCACCACTTTGCAAAGCAGTGCAGAGTGTCTGACTATGGCTATTCCAAATTAATGGAGCTGCTGGAAGCAGTGCCTCATGTACTACAGGTGAGTGATGTGGTCCTGGCTGCTCTGACCTGGGGAATTGCAGCTGCAGCCATCTGAATTCCTGGTTGCTGTTGTAGAATAGATGCTGGGCAGTTGCTTGTGTCCTCTTGAAAGAGCTGGTTGACTGAACTTGGTCATGCTCTTTTTTGAGATGCTGTTTCTGTGCCAGCCCTTTCAAAAGCAACTTCTGGGGAAAGCTCCTTTTAACCAATGGCACAACCTTTTAGTTGTGCTGTATAAGAACACTGCAAGTGCTGAGTGCTCATGAGTTGGGCTGAGATGTGCAGCCTGTGGCTTGAAGGGATTTCTAAAGAAGTCAGTCATGTGACCTTATTCCAAACTCCCTGTAGTCACATTCACTTACAGCTTTGAGCAGCAGTTGGTTGTAGTATTTTTAAATAACCAATACAAATGTGCAGAGGTTGCAGTAGCACCCATGGATGAGGTACTGAATTCCTCCAGGGCTCATTCTTAGTACAGAAGGTGGGTGGCCTCAGGAGGCCGCCATTCCAGATACTGTCTCTACTGTGTTCTTTTTCTAGCCTCCCTGTACTAACACTGGCTTTTAAATCTTTCCCTGAGGGTGCTGGATGTGGGTGACCAGTGTGGGTTTCTTTCAGATCCTTGGCATGGGCTCCAGGCGCCTGTTGACGCTGACACACCGAGCTCAGGTGAAGCGCTTCACTCAGGACCTGCTGAAGCTGCTCAAATCCCAGGCCAGCAAGCAAGTTATTGTCAGGGAATTCCTGCAGGCTTATCACTGGTAAGTTGCCCTAATAAACAAGAACAGCTGTGCAGAGCCTCTGTATTAATGATTTTAATACCTAGTGTAAGAGCAATCAGCACTTTAGAATCTCAGTACAAAACCATGGCAACTACATTGCTGTTTCTCTGCAATGTGGAAGTTCCCACTTCCAGTGAAAACAAAAATTGAGAGCTCTCTGCCATATCTTACTGCTTCCTTTAGCACTTTAGGTTTATTTAACTTCATTGGGGCTTGGAAATGGGTTATTGTATTTCATTAGCTCTCTTTGAAGCTCTGACTGCAAGGTTGGATTTAAGCAAAGTAGTTCATGGCACATTAACATGAACAGTAAAGGGAGAACTTAGAGCTGGGCTTGCTTCAGAAGGAAATCTAAAATGAATAGATTAACTGTCAGGAGCTACGTCTTTTACTACTTTAACTGGATCTAGCAGTGGCAGAAATGAGGAGTAATACCTATCTGGAACATTCTGTGCTAACATTCTAAAAAGGTAGGGTTTTATTTTAAGAACCAAGATTGATGTTTTTTTTTTAAATAGAAAGGTAGAAACTATCAGTTATGTGCTTTAAACAAACCATGAGCCACCTGTGAATCTTCTTTTGCATGTGTGCTGTTGTAAATCATGTGCCAACAGCTCCTCCTTGGGAGTGCACTTTCCTATTTACACTCTTGGCAAAAATACATTATTGGTTGTTTATAAATCTACTTAATGTACAGTCAGCACTGGCTATTTGTTGAATAAGAGTTTGTGAAGTGTTCTTGCTCCTGAGAGGTATTGGTTGGAGAAGTGGGAAAACTAAAATGCATTTTCATATATTACACAGTATTGGGAGGCTTAATATAATGTTTTTCAGGAGATGTCTTTGCCTTCTCTGGAGACCTGCTCTTGTTTAAGAGTGTATGGTTGCAATTGTTAAGCACATACAGACCATTAGAAGTGTAGCCAGCTGGAGCTGTATGCACAGGATAATTGCATTTTTCCTAAAGCACTTAAAACCACTGGTTGATACATCCAGTTCTTTGTTACACTGTTCACAGGACAGTAAATCTTATTTCTCTGGCTAGAATGGATTTCTAGTTTCCCTTTGTTTCCCAGGATAGTGTTATTGCCAATGTGGAAATTGTCCTTAAGTTTTTTAGGATTTGAGGCTTATTTCTCAGCTCTGAAAAAAAATTTTTTTTGCCTACACAGCATGGCTGGGTGGGAGGCCTCACCCCTTGGAATGCAATATTTTGTGTTACACCCAACTTTTACCAACTTTCAGGTGTTTCTCTAAGGATTGGGATGTTACTGAGTATGGAGTGTGTGAGCTGGCTGATATTATATCAGAAATTCCAGATACAACCATCTGTTTGTCACAGCAAGACAATGAAATGGTGATTTGTATTCCTAAACGAGGTATGTCCCTGAAACTTTCTTGTGCTGTTTCTAAATAGATTGGTTTTTTGATTCTTCTAAAGCTTTAGTAAATGTAGGAGTGACTTGGATTTTTTATATTTGCTTTTCTTCCATTATAACTAAGTTGCTGAGTTCTAGCAAATCAAGAATATCATTCTCTGAACACTTAGAAAAGAACAGACAGGAAAAGAGTGGCAGAAAACATAAAATTGTGTTACTACTTCTGCATGTAGTTGTGCTTTCTGTGGAATGATTAGACAGTGAATTGTTTGCATACAGGAAAAAATGTCAATTTAGCTATTTAAAAACCATCTGAAGGCTGATAACTGTTTTGGATTTCTGACCATGTAAGCCTGGTGAAGTTCTCAGTGGTGTAAGGACAGTGTGACTTGGGATAATACAGTCATGCTGAAAACCAGCCACTGTTTGCTTATTGTGTTCTGTCACATTTCACCAGTGCTTTGGGATGCAGCTCTCGCTTTGTTATTTTCTAACTTTAGAACGCACCCAGGAGGAAATTGAAAGAACCAAGCAGTTTTCCAAGGAGGTGGTGGACCTGCTGCGGCACCAGCCCCATTTCAGGATGCCCTTCAATAAGTTCATCCCCTGCTACCACCACCACTTTGGGCGCCAGTGCAAGCTCGCTTACTACGGCTTCACCAAACTGCTGGAGCTCTTTGAGGCCATACCAGATGTCTTACTTGTAAGTTCCAATGCCAGAAGCTGGCCTAAAGCATTCTTCTGGGATGTATGCAGCTGTTTCAGCAGGGGTTATGTTTCTCAAACTTTAGTATGAGGTATAAACTCTGCACCTGTAATGTTTGGTCAGTTGTATTTAAAAAAAGAGTAATGCTATTTTGGTAAAATGGTCTGTGATTTGTGAGCACATTGAGGCTGTTTGTTAACAAATCCAAACAAAATTCAGTGTCTCAAAATTGAAGCTAAGTTTTATTTATAATAATGCTCAATTTGCTTTAAAAAAGTTAACTATTTCAGCACTTGTTTTATTGTATTTCAGAAGTTAGATGGTTTAGCTTGCTGTTCAAACAGCTTTTGATGTGGCTGAGCCCTGGCACGCAGCAGCTGCAGCTTACACTTTGTTCAGCCAGCCTGCATCACTCCCCTCAGCTGAGTGTCCCTTGTGTCCTGCAGGTGCTGGAGTGTGGGGAGGAGAAGATCCTGGCTCTGACAGAGGTGGAGCAGGTGAAGGCAGTGGCTGCCCAGCTGGTGAAGCTGCTGAGGGCACAGAAGGACAACTCCCTGCTGCTGGCAGAGCTGCTGCCCGAGTACAGCCGCACCTTCGGCTACGCGCTGCGCCTGCACGACTTCGACGTCAGCTCCCTGCCTGCCCTCATGCAGAAACTCTGCCACGTGGTCAAGGTGCCCCTCCAGCCCTGCACCACCCTCTGCAAGTACCCCCACCATCAGCCTTTTGTCTCTCAGTGCTAGGAGTTTTGTGTCTCACTGTGTGTGAAATGAAATGTTGTTTCTGGAGTGCAGTGTTAAGTCAGCAAGGGGAGATTCCAAAAGGGTTTTAAATGTAGTTTCTATATTCCTGATATGTTCTTTTATAACCTTTTGTAGCATTCTCTGGCAGTATTCATGTTTATTTAGCAAATAATAAGAGATTCTATTCTAGTACTTCTTTTAACAGTACAAATTGTTTTTTTCCCTGCACCTCTGAAAAAGTTTTCTGGTAACTGTAGTAGTTTTCAGTCTTCTAATGCTTTTGATTCCTTTTTTTCTGTTTTAGCTATGGTTTGAGGCTTTGAATGTAATATATAGTCTCTTTTATGCCAGAGGAAAAGAGAGGTTGTAATTACATGGATGTGGGCACATTGGTTTAGTTGCTCCAGTTTTGTTGACTTAGCAGCTGGTGTTAGGCTGGAGTTCAGTCAGGACCAACTGACTTGTAACAGAGAGTAAGATCATACCTGCCAGTGGAAAGAAACTGCTGCACAGCTGTACAGGGTTATATATTTAAATATATTTATATATATTTTAAAACACATTTTGTGTTTTTGGCTAGGGGAATATCAGAATACAGCTAAGCTCAAATAAACCCCAGATATGCATCTTATTTTTAATTCAGTCTCTTGTGTCCCTAACTTCCTTCCCAATGATTTTTTCCAGGTGGTTGACACAGAATCTGGCAAGCAAATCCAGCTGATCAACAGAAAGTCCCTCTGCGGACCCTGACTGCCCAGCTGCTGGTCTTGCTGATGTCCTGGGATGGAACATCCTTGCTCTCAGTTGAACAGCTTAAGCAACATTATGAAGCAGTCCACAATACTTCACTTAATCCATGTGAATATGGATTTATGACCTTAACTGAGCTCCTGAAGAGTCTGCCTTACTTAGTTGAGGTGTGTGAGCTCTTGCCTTTCTGATGTGTTTGAAAAGCCATTGTGTCTGCAGGCTGGGGAAGTGTGTGCTGTAATTCCTTCTCCTTTGTTTTTTCTTTTTCTGCTAGGTTTTTACCAATGGTGCAGCAGAAGAATATGTCAAGCTTACAAATCTGTATGTTTTTGCAAAGAATGTGAGGTCCTTACTTCACACCTACCATTATCAGCAAATTTTTCTTCATGAGTTCCCAGTAGCATACAGCAAATACACAGGAGAAGTGCTGCAGCCTAAAGCATATGGATGCAATAATTTGGAGGAGCTCTTGGGAGCAATTCCACAGGTGTGAAGAATTCAGTTTTGCACAATTACATTGAGATTTCTGCTTTTTGAGATGGATTAAAAGTAGTTACACAACCACAGTTTCTCCTAGTTGGGGTGAATTACTGAAATATTTGCCTTTTTAAGGGAAGCTTCTATCAGTTGTATTTTTATACACTTCTGAGAAATCTGGAAAAGAAAAGAGAATAAACCAGCACACATGCTCTGGTGAAATTTTGCTTAAGAACTGCTCCTAGTAAGGCTGTAAACATCCCTGGCATCTCTGAGTGAGAGAATTGATTTTCTGTCTGTGTGGATGAATGGTTGTACAGTACTGAACCCTCATTTTGATCAGAGTGCATTACTGGGTTTGGGAGTGAAGAATTCTGGGGCCTTGTCAGAAGTGCC
This sequence comes from Luscinia megarhynchos, assembly GCA_034336665.1. Lineage (NCBI taxonomy): Eukaryota > Metazoa > Chordata > Aves > Passeriformes > Muscicapidae > Luscinia > Luscinia megarhynchos. The sequence goes on along the minus strand of CM067577.1, from coordinate 565,082 downwards.
ATGTTCTTGTCATCCACACATTCTAAATGCTCTGGGGTAATTTTGTGACCTAGTTTCTGACTACAATATTTCCTTTAAGCCAATCTGAAGAGTGACAAAAAGGAATTTTTCATCTCCATGTTTAAACATTTCATTCCATTCATGTTTATTTAGTATATTTTCTGGCACTACACTTTGCCTTTGGTATTAATTACTTGGAGCCTTTACTTGGGTAGTGTAGTACAAATTAGCCATGTGATTTAGTTTACTGCTGGAAGTCATGTCAGTGCAAAGCAAGATGAAGGGCAGTGAGCAAATGCTCTCAGTTTAGCATGTGCTGGTGTTCAATTCTGCTTCCTTCTTCATAGGTGGTCTGGATTAAAGGACATGGCCATAAGAGAATTGTAGTCCTGAAGAATGATATGAAAAGTAAGCCATTTCAATTCTGAGCAGTATCTTATTTTTCTTTTAAGAGGCAGCTTGAGTAAACTAACCAAATTACCTTTTCTTTTTGTAGCTCGTTTTAGCTCACCTAGTTTTCCCCCTGCTGATCATGTAGATGATCATGGAAATCAACTCACTGACAATAATGGACATATTATGGAGACCCAAGGACCCAGTTCATCAATGGAGCTAAATCTAGGAAAGCCTAGCAATGGTAATGCAAAAATGGTTTATATAAGAAATTTATTGTCTTAGGGAAAATAAGCAGAGTAAGTGAAGCAGCATGGGGAAAGGTGAGTTGGTAAATCTGAACTTGCATTTTGGCTTGAGAGCTTGTTGAACTTCTCTGAGTTTGTGTTCAGGCTTGTGTCCTGAGCTGCTGGTCTGGAAATGTGTGTGTGTATAGAGAGAGGGAGAGAGGAGCTGGGTGCTGCTTCCCAGGGAATTGCTGGGAATTGAAGTCTATAAACATGAGGCTGAGGAGAGAGGGGGGTCAGCAGCAGCTTCCTGTATTCTGGTGAGAATTTACTTAGTTGCTCTTGATGCAGCAAATGAACCTGAGATTAATTACCATTAATTAAATTAGTTTGTTAATATTTCAAATAGAGCATAGTTCTCAGACCTGCATCTGGAGACTTTACATTTACCTGTGGCAGTAGTGACACCTTCACAGCTCACAGATGCTCTGAAAGACGTTCCCTTATTTTTGTAGTTTCTAATCAAACAGAGCAAGAACTCCTTTGCCTCACAAACACATCTCCTGTTGATCTCCTGTGTGAGCCAGTCCCTTCCTGCCTGCCTTCCCCCCAGCTGAGACCTGACCCCGTGGTTCTTGAGTCTGCAGACCTCATTCAGTTTGAGGAACGTCCTGCACCCCTCCCAGGTGAGATTTTGGCCTCCCTCTGTTGCCTCAAATCAGGCTGATGAGTTTAGTTAAGTATTTTATTGCCTAACAGCAGAGAAATATTCTTTCTTTACAAAAACAGAGCATCAATAAATTGAGTTCTCTTATTTATTTTAGAGATAATGATTTTAACAGAAGAAGAAAAACAGAGAATTGTTACCACAGCCCCAGAGAAGCTGATCTCTGGTTCTGTGGTGTCTGACACCACAGAGAATGCTCCAGTGCCTCCCTGTCAGTCCTCTGAAACCCAAGGAAACAAAGAAGCAACAGACAGCCCAGCCAAAAAGCAACACAAAAACAAGGTCAAATTGGCAGCCAACTTCTCACTTGCACCTGTAACCAAGCTTTAACTCTTTCTTTTTAGTGTGGAAGACAAATACCTATGGACTGCACAGAGTAAAGCTGTTTGTTAACCCATGTGTATTTTAATGGAGAACCTAGAGTGGAATTAATTTGTATTTAATGTATTCTGTGAAGATTTTGTTCCTTTTACACTGAACACAGCTGTTAGCAGAGCAGATTTTTTTCTATTATTTTGAAAAAAAATCTGGCGTTTGTTAAATTATTCTAAATTTTACAGTTTTTCATAAACGTGTTCAGTAAGAGCAAAACATTAACTCAACAAACATGGAACAGATTTTATTTTCTTGAAGCCTTGTTGGTGATGTAATCATACAGGTAGCATATTGTATTCTGTAGGCTGTTGCTAACTGGTATTGTTTCAGACAGTATTAATGAAATGCATGATTTGTCTTTCAAAAGCCTGTTGAGAAATTTTAACTCGCTGACCTGGGGATGACAGGAGTGAGGGGAGCTGATTGTCCTCTGGAGAGGAAACTTGTTCTGATTCCACATGACTTGTAACTGCATTGGAAATGCTTGTCTAAAGATATCTGTAGAAGATTGTGGGTCTTGTGTAAGACTTGTTTTAAATGATTTTTGCTGTAGCTTTCAGTTCCATTTAGGAGCTTTCTAGGACAGTGATGCTTTGAGCTTCCCTCATCTTTAGTTTGTCTGGCATGGGTTTGGTTAAGGAAAAGAATGTCTTGATGTCATGAGTATAAGATACAGACACACACATTTTCATTGTGTCTAGAAATGAAGTTGGAAGATTCTGAAATATGCATCTAATGCATAAATTACAGATAATGGAGCAGGTCTTACTGAAATGGTTGGTGATGGAAGGTATTGATGCTATTTCCACCTGTAAGGAAAGTTCTAGCTACAGGTGGAAATGCTAAGGTTGTTCTGCTTAACCTTGTTTTCTCTTTTTAAGCATGTTGAGGAAATGGGAAGCTTGTCCTTTGATGTGCTCTCTTTTAGCTGTGTCTGTTTTTATTCTAAGACTTCCTCCTAGTGTTGGCAGCTTTTTGAATTTGTGGCATCTTGTGATGGCTTTTGCAAGGGCCAGCTTTGGGGGAGAGGCTGAGTCAGTGGATGACCTTAACTCTAGTTAGCAGAACTGTCCAGTGTGTGAGACTTTCTACCCATTCTGGGTAACCATGGCATTTACAATGGGTTGTATATGCCAGGCAGCAAATAAATGCTTGTAGTATTGAAAGAACCTATACTAGAAGTTTTCCACTGGCTAACTGAGTATTTTTTTAGATGGATTCTATTGTAATATGCAAGGGATGGAACACAGGCTCTGATTTTTCAGCCAGCAACAGGAAATGCCACTGAATAATGGCTATGGACAGAATTTTACTAGTCAGGTTTTGTTATAAAATCTTTTATATTTAGGCAGGTATTACCAGTAGTGGGTTTATAGCCATTGCAAGTGCAAAGAAACACTGGGAGGTTTTTCTGAGCATTATGGCACAGTATTTTCAGTCCACAGTAAACCTCTACAGAGATACTGCTATAGAAGAAGAAATTCAGAACTAAGTTTTCTTGGAACGTTTTTAGTGAGTTAAATGCAAGAAAATCTGCTTTCACCTTAACTTTGCTCAGGTTGACAGTGATCAGTCCAGTCTTTGTTTCAGAAGAGCATGCATTGGAGAAGAGATCAGCCTGAAATCATATTTTCATGAGATGCAGCTACAAGTCATTTGGAGTATAAAGAAAACCAAGTTTTTGCTTCAGAGGAAAATGTGGTGTTTAGCCAAGCAATGTGGTGGTTATACCACATATGGAGGTCAGCATATCTTATCTGGATTCATGTGTGATTCTGCTGAAATTGCTGTTTGAAAGTAATAGAGTAATACTTTTGAGAAGTTGTGTTCATAGTGTAACAAAATAGCTAATTGAATTGCAATATATTTTTTTATCCAAAGGGTTAAATGAATGATGTGACTTACAGATTTAAAAGCATTGCAACCATGAAATTCTTTAATTTAGCAAATAAATGTACTACTTCAGATTCATGTTTGTTAAAAAGAAAAAAATGTCACTGAAGCCCTCAACTTATGCACTATTTTTTTTCCTTGGAATGGGAGAGAGAAGAAAGATTTCTTAGCTGTCTACTTTGTTTGGACACTTTCTTTTGTGGCTCAAGTGCTGTTTTGTGTGTTGGGACCAAACAGTTGTCAATAAAATTTTCAAGCAAGCATAACTCTTGTCCTTGTCTCAAGACATGTGGGGGAGGAAAAACCAACCTGTGCCAGAATACTTAACTGGGTGTGTCATGTTGGATTTAATTACTGAGATAGAACAGAGCTGGGGTTAATGAAGGCTGAAAAAACCAAATTCTGGATATTGAGGCTTTTCCCAGTTTCTCAGTTGAGCTGTTTGCAGATGCAGCCAGTGTCTCTGCTCTTCATGCAAAGTCATGTCTGGGGTTTGTTTTGAGAAGGAGCTGTGCTATTTATCAGCCTAAAGAGGAAAAAATGGAGAAGGGGGTGTAAATCCAGCAGGTGGATGTCAGGTGTTCATCCCAGTGTCTCCCTTTGAGAGTTAAAATTGTTGCAAATGAGGTCATGTGAACAGTAATAAAGTTAATGAGTCACTTTTGAGTTATAATAGCTTTTCCAGCTTGAAGATGGTAATTATTCCAGAGCTACAGATGTGGCACACTTCTTTCACTGGAGTGTTTTGAAATTCAAAATCTTAACAGAATAAAAAAAATGCAACTAAACTGAACTCTTTTGTCATCTCAGCTTCATGTACAAAAATAAAGACCTGGATGTGCTGCTCCTGACTTTTCTGGGGGGAAGCTGGTTTGGGTTTGGTTTTGGTTTTTTGCTTTTTGTTTTATGACACATTCTCACTTAACTGAACTGTTGAGTCTGGAGTAAATGTCAGGCCTGCTGCAGATAAGCAATCACTTGACCTTACAGAGTACTTGTTCAGTCAACAATTTTAAAGTAACTACCTAAAAAACTTAGCTGGAAATTCTTCATAAACAGTGTAATAAATATGTAATAAATATGTAATATTGAAAGTAATGAATATTCCTCTTTGAAAGGAGGGAGAGGTGGTTTATGAAAACTTCCTAGAGCAGCACAACAAACCCTATAATTCTGTAATTTCATTTTTCGGTAGTTATGAATGTTTTTAAGTAAATGAATGAGTAAAATCCATTACAGTATGTGATTACCTTCCAAAGATGAGTTTGATTTTTTAAATGCTGCTTTGGTTTTGTGCTGCAGACATTCCCACTTCTTTCATTCTCATTTTATGTTAAGCCATCTGTTTTAAATCAGTAAAAAAAGGTTGTGATGGAAATAGCTTTCATTTTATTCTAAAAATAATAAGGCTTGTTTTGCTTGCCATAATATAACAGGACAGACTAGTTGCACTGTGAGCTGTGGTTTAACTCCTATTAATAGCATTTTTCTAGCAAGCAGTGCTTTAAATGCTGTATTCCCTCCTGTATGACTATTTTTGTTTAGTATTACTTAGGTGGATAAAGGCAGAAAAAATTCTAATTTAAGTCATTATTGAAATGGCTTGTAGTGCTGGATGCATGCTGCATGTATTTGTGTTGGGGACCTTATGCTCAGTGCAGGGCTGGGAACACAGTATTTTCAGTCTTTACTCTGTGCAGGCTCTGGGCTCTAGGGAGGTGCCAAAGTCATCTAGGTGCATAATGAGATTTTTTTTGGTTTTGGGTTTTTTTTGGTTTTTTTTTTGGTGGGTTTTCTTTATTCAGTGAGAAAATCCTTTATTTCAGTAGCATCTCTGACTTACTCCTAAGCATTATTCCTTTTGTGCAGAATAGTAACCTTATCCTTTTTGACAAGTGCAGCAGCAGCACCTGCATCCTCTTCCACTCCAGAACCAGCTTTTCCTGCAGTACCAGGGAGACACAAAGGCTTAGTATAACACAGCAGCTTGTTTATTTGGAAATATGTTTAACTTGGAAGAGACTCAGTCGGCTCAGGGGAAGGTACAAGAGAACCATTTGCTGGTGCAATTGTGATTTGTACAAGTAGCACTTCAGCACTGTTGTTCTTCTCAGTAGACCAAGATCCTTTCCTGAGCACAGTCCTGTTTACTGGAGTGTCAAATCCTCCTGAAGCATTCTTCCTTTTGCCAGTGCCTTGCCTTCTTCCTGAAGGGACAAACAGCCAGGATTTCCAGAAGAGATACAGGTGCTTCAATGTCCCTGTGCTGACAGTGACTGATACCTGAAAATCAACTCTGCAATGATGCCAGTTGCTCCAGCCAGTCACCTAAAGATGCCAGTCTGATACTCTGCTGATTTCATTTATGGGGATTGCACAATGTGTTGTGCTCACAGGATCATGGAAGTTACAGAGCCCCTAGTTTTCCTTGGGATATTCAGTGATTTGGTTTGGCTTCTTAAAAATAAGGGTCAAGATTTTTACACTTAATTCCTTCCTAAGTTTAATTTGTTTAATTGCAGACATTAGCTTTGACATCAGCCATAAGGGCTCTGCTGTGTTCTAGACAGGAAAAACTGAGCCAGTGTTGAACACAGTTGAGAATCTGACCTTGCACTCTAAAACATCCAGGACTTTATTGCTAAGCAGCATCACTGCCCCACTTCTGGAGGAACCACTCGTGCACTGCAGGCAAGCTGTTCAAACCCACCCAAACAAACAGAAATGAAGCATTTGCTAATTAAAAACAAAAACTGGCACAGAGAAAACCTTCTGAAAATGAAGTTCATTCTCATTAACACTGCTGGAGTTCAGGTCCCTTTGGGGCCCTGGCTGCCAGTGCTGAACTGTAAGAATATTGCACATTCCTGCTTGCTGTGTTCCATCCTGGCTTTAATTGGGAGATGGCTCTGCAGCCTGGGGCTGAGTGTGGCTTCCCAGCAAGGTCTGTCTTGCTAATGAAACTTTCTCATGGAAACCTAACTGCACTCACTTCACCTTGTTCCCAAGTGCCTGTGGGTTCTGGGCAGCCTGTGGGATCACCCCAATCTCAGCACAGCCTGCAGGGATCACCCCAATAATCCTCAGCACAGCCTGCAGGGATCACCCCAATGCTCAGCACAGCCTGCAGGGATCACCCCAATGCTCAGCACAGCCTGCAGGGATCACCCCAACCCTCAGCACAGCCTGTAGGGATAACCCCAATCCCCAGTACAGCCTGTAGGGATCACCCCAATAATCCTCAGCACAGCCTGTAGGGATAACCCCAATCCCCAGTACAGCCTGCAGGGATCACCCCAACCCTCAGCACAGCCTGTGGGGATAACCCCAATCCCCAGCACAGCCTGCAGGGATCACCCCAATGCTCAGCACAGCCTGTGGGGATAACCCAAATCCTCAGCACAGCCTGCAGGGATCACCCCAATGCTCAGCACAGCCTGTGGGGATAACCCAAATCCCTCAGCACAGCCTGCAGGGATCACCCCAATCCCTCAGCACAGCCTGTAGGGATAACCCAAATCCACAGCACAGCCTGCAGGGATCACCCCAATCCATAGCACAGCCTGCAGGGATCACCCCAATCTCAACACAGCCTGCAGGGATCACCCCAATCCATAGCACAGCCTGCAGGGATCACCCCAATCTCAGCACAGCCTGCAGGGATCACCCCAAACTCAGCACAGCCTGCAGGGATCACCCCAATCCATAGCACAGCCTGCAGGGATCACCCCAATCTCAGCACAGCCTGCAGGGATCACCCCAAACTCAGCACAGCCTGCAGGGATCACCCCAATCTCAGCACAGCCTGCAGGGATCACCCCAAACTCAGCACAGCCTGCAGGGATCACCCCAATCTCAGCACAGCCTGCAGGGATCACCCCAATGCTCAGCACAGCCTGCAGGGATCACCCCAATAATCCCCAGCACAGCCTGCAGGGATCACCCCAATCCATAGCACAGACTGCAGGGATCACCCCAACCCTCAGCACAGCCTGCAGGGGATCACCCCAATCCCCAGCACAGCCTGCAGGGATCACCCCAATAATCCTCAGCACAGCCTGCAGGGATCACCCCAATCCCCAGTACAGCCTGCAGGGATCACCCCAATCCACAGCACAGCCTGCAGGGATCACCCCAATCCACAGCACAGCCTGTAGGGATCACCCCAATCCACAGCACAGCCTGCAGGGATCACCCCAATCTCAGCACAGCCTGCAGGGATCACCCCAATCCATAGCACAGCCTGCAGGGATCACCCCAATCTCAGCACAGCCTGCAGGGATCACCCCAAACTCAGCACAGCCTGCAGGGATCACCCCAATATTAGCACAGCCTGCAGGGATCACCCCAATCTCAGCACAGCCTGGCTTAAACATCCATGTGCAGGAGTCACCTCTGGCCCTACATGCCAAAGTCCCTCTGGCCCTTTACATTCTCAGCTGATCCCCTGAGGTCTGAAGTTTGTGTTTCACTCCAGCCTCTCCCCTGGCTCCCATCTGCCTTTACCGAGGACACTGAACAGCAGCCTCTTGTGTAAATGCTGCCAACTCCTGCTGCCCGAGCTGGACACAGCAGGAGGCTCTGGAATGTTACAGAAGCCAGTGGGTGTTTCTTTCCCTTTCCGTGTATTCTCTCCCTAACAGCAGCTTCCCTGTAACTGCCCATGCAGAGTCCAAACCCACACCAGCTCCAGATTTTAACAGCCAGAGCTTAATGTGGTGGTGTCTCAACAAGGATGCAACAACCACTCGTGGGAGCTGGCCTTTGTTCTCCTTCCTGCATCTTTGGTCAAAGTAATTAAAGTGCTTCATGTCTTAGTGGAAAACTTTTGTATTTTTTCCTCTTTGATCCTTAAAACTTAAGGTACTTAGTGACATTGGTTCTTTGTCTCAAGTGAGTCTGCAATACTGAAATAATTCTGGAAATGCAAGGGGTTTTCATCAAATCAGTGCTAGGCATTAGGTTTTATTTGTGTAAGAATAGTCTGAGTTACTTTAGATGGTGTCTATTGCCTTCAACCTTAATAAGATACTTTTTCTCTCTAAAAAAATAACTGTTTATCCTTTTGGGGTAACTGCTGTTAATTTTTTCTCCTTTCCTATACTGTGGTTCCTTGGTATATAAGCACACACTTCACTTAGCTGGCTTCACAAAATGGAAAGTTCCTTTTGCAAAACGTTATTTTAGGAACTTTTTGCTATCTTTTGTTATTTCTAAGCCTGAGATTGTCACACTAGATCCATGTACATTTATTTTACTATTTACACCTATCACAGTACATTTATATGGAATACCATCACACAGACAAACCAGCTACTGACAGCTAATATAAAGATATTAGATTCCACAAGGCTTAATCTGCATAGAGACCAGAAACACACTTAATGGTGAAACACAGACAAATATTTCTGCATTTCCCTTAATTTTAAACCCATGTTATATAGAATGTGATCTTCCTGCCACAAATACCCACTTCTGTATTTGTATCTTTGTCTTGTGGCCAATTTGTCTTGGGTGTCTTGTGTCCTCCTATGCTTTTTTCATGGATAGTTTGTATTTCTTGTGGTCACAAAATATACAATTAATACTTGTTCTAAGCATGGTTTCAATATTAGTTAATTTTTGTCTTCTGTTCTTCTCCCAGCAATCTCTCAGTGATGTGTAGCTCCTGCTGCATGTAGCTTGTAAAAATGGACAAAACCCTGGGTGAATATTTCTCTTTCTTCATGGAAGGTGGAGATCTCAAACTGAAGTGACACAACCTTGGACTGCATCATCAATTTGCAGATTACTGTAGCTGTTTTACTTTGCTAAAGCTTTGCCAGGGATTTATTTCCCCTGGTGCAAGCAATTTTAATTTGGCTTGAGTAATTCAGATATCAAATGGGATATAAAAATCTGTAGCTACTTGCAGCATCCTTATCACTGATCTCATTCTTTAGGAAGAATTTGAAACTCCACAGCAAAGCAGCTGAACATCACACAAGTTTGGTGTTTTGTATATGCAGCATCAGTTATCCTGCAGTTGCTTCCTCTATCAGCTGTGCTATATATAGAATTGCTTCTTGTGGTTTTTGTTTTGCAAAGGAGCCAAAATGGGATCATTTGGTATTTTTGAGTGCAGTTTGCCACGGGGGGGAAAGTGTACAATATATTCTTCTAAAGTTATAGCCTATTAAAATTGCTTTTTTTACACCATTCTGGATAAATTATAGCCCCTTTTTATTGCCCTGTATCACAGGGGTGTTTTGTGTTGACTCTACTGCTGATCTCTCTGGTCCCTGGGCAGCCACTACACAGATTTCTTTTGTTTAGGCATGCAGTAGAGTGATCCATGCAACAGTGAGAACCTGCCATTGTCCATCCACGGGCTCCACTCCTGCAGCTGCTCCTCCCTCAGCAGGAGGCTCCTGGTCCCCTCTTCCCCTTCTCTCTGGACACACTGACAAGACAAGCAGGGCAGGAGCCCAGGGCTCTACATGATGCTGCACTGGGTGGCCCCACAACAATCTTTAATGATTGTCAGCCCTGCCTTGGCAATGGTGGGCTTGCTTGGAGGAGGTTCTGCCTTCTTTTCTGCTGGGCTGCCTGCAAGGTTCAAAACAGGACACCATTAGATCCAGGGTCTGCTTCAGCTGCTTCTTCCTCCTTCTGCTTGGGAGGGTGCAGACCTTTCCCCCCTCTCTCCACCCACCCCGAGTTTTTCAGTTTGAACAACACACTTGGGTGGTGACAGAGCTGATTCTGGGTTTGAAACTGCTCAGGATGTCTCATCTCTAAAGAATCCATTCATCTCAAAGGGAGGGTAAACCTGCCTCTGGTTCAAGCAGGTGCCCCTTTTCCCATGGGGTCAGACAATGGGTCCTTGCACAAAGTCATTAAACTCCCAACAAAAAAGGAGCTGAAGAACAAAAGTATTGCTAGAATTTATTCTCTCATTGGTTTGGATGCTGTAATTAAGGGAACAATATAAAGGTAGGTTTTCATTTTTAAAACTGCATTTAAAAGCAATGATGAAGTAAACTAACAAGGGAGATGAGTCATGCTCCCTCGACTGAGGGGGTATAAATAATTTGTGATGCATCTTGAAATGTCTCTTCTCAGCCTTGTACTTGACCTTCAGCCACTCCAGTCTCTCTGGGAACTCCTGAGCAAGATCCTGGCGTGTGCCAAAGAGCAGAATGTTTGCTGCTGGAGCACAGTCCCTTTCTCAGGAGGGCACTGCTCTCACCTGACTTTCTGTCTGAGCTCCTCTCCAGACAGGGCAAAGCCCCTCTGTGACCTGGCAGAGCTCCTGCTGGGGCTGCTCTGCTGGAAAATTCCAGCTGAAAGCTTCCAAGGGCTCATGCAACCCACCCAGCCTCTCAGAAACCAGTTTGCCATTCTCTCTACAGGTGTCTTGGGTTGGGGTGATTTCTGATGGGAGTGTGGAGGAAATTTGGGTCAGCTGTGGAAGCTTGCAGTCTTTTCTCTAGCTCCCATCTTGACTGCAGTAAAACAGGTGAACTCTGTGTTCAGATATTCAGGCATGGATCTGAAGAGGTTTTTTTCAGTTATTTTCACAGAAACAGATAGGAAAATAATTAATAAAATCTAACTGCTTAGAAAGAGCAGGTAGTGGCACTGTGTATACAAATACCCTTTGCATATTTTAAACACACAGAGCCAGCTCTGAACTGGCTATAGGTGACTGAAATTCAGTTTTAGGGGCAATTTGGTATCTGAAGTCTAAGGGCTGCTGACACCCTGGGCTGTCTCTGGGTGATCTAGCTAGCTTCACCCAGCTTTTGCCAGAGGCAAAATGTGAACATGCTCTTTTAATCAGTTGCCTTTGGAGTCTTTACTTTGGTTCTTGTTTTTCCTTACAGGTTAGGAACTCACTGGTGGGAGACTGTGTTGCTTTGTCTGTGGGTTTTAACTTGGTGCGAAGGAACTCGGCCATCTCTCTGTCCTCTTCTTTTTCCCTGGTGGAAAGGAGGAAAAATCTTAGAGGAATGACAGTTTTCTCCCTAAATGGAGCAGTCAAAGCTAGAGCAGCTAGATCAAATCACTAGTAAACAATTAATTACTTTGCTATTTTTAGCAACATTTATTTTTGCTGCTTATTAAAAGGCAAAACATTTGCCTGGGTGCAAATTTCTGCTGAGGGTTTGAGATTGCTCAGGGGGCTCAGGGAGAGCTCTGGGCTCAGCTCCAGCCCAGGCTGCTCCTCACTCTGCCCCTGGCAAGAGCTTTGCTTCGTCCTCTCCTTGCTCAGAATTTGCAATGTGCTGGAGGAGATATTGTCATTTTGGATCCATGGATTGGGTTTTCACTGCTGGAAGAGGGGGAAGGCAGAGCACAGCTGAGTCTGGCAGAGTGCTGATCTCAAACAAAAGGTTGGGTTTGGGTGCTGGGGTGAACTTTGGAGGAAAATTACAGTTTTCTTGGGCTAAGCTAGAGATGGAACCCTCCAGAAGCTGCTTAGGTCTTAGGCAGGGCTCTGAGTGCTTTTTAGTTGGAGTTTTTTGTTGTTGTTTGGGTGGGGAATATTAGTAATCAAAGATGGGAATAGTACTAATCACCCTGACAATGAATAATTAAAAATGGAGGATTTTAGATGTCTACAAATGTGCACCTTGTAGAATTCCATTTCATATCTACTCCTTATGCCAAGAGAACTCCCTGGTAGCAGCACAAATCCTTTTCCTTTAAATGATAAATGCCCAGGCTGTTTCTGGCAGGAAAATAAGAGACCAAAGCTCACTTTTATTCATATGAGATGACTGAATCATTACTGGGATAAAGAGACACAGAATTAGAGTAATCTAATTTTAATGTTTTTCCTGTGGAATGGGGAGGAGGTTTTTAACTTGCTAAGTTGTTTTGAAGGACCAATTCTCTCCCATTAATATTGATTTAAATTAATCTGTGGCATTCTCAGGCCTGTGGAATGTCACTGAAGTTCAGTTCTCACCGTAATCTCTCCACCTCTGCATCATCCACAAGAAAATCCCTTTTTTGTACCAGTCGATGAATCTTCTGAATCAGTTCGTCCTCTCTTTGCTTCTCCATCTTTGTTTTCTCTTTTTCTGGTCAAAAACAGAGAAAGGAGTGATGGCTCTGGGCTCTGGGGAGGTGAGGGGGTGGTGGAGGATGCTGCAGATGTCTGGGACTGAGTCACCAAAGCAGCAGCCAGGGCACTCTGTGCCCTGATCACTTTAATGGGCTGAAGGCTCTGGGGGTGCCCAGCCTGCTTTTAATACTCAATTACTCTGCAAGACATTGCTTGGAATTTTTTTAGAGCTCTGGCAAGAAAACAGTTCAAGATGCTTTGTTAAAATCCAATGTACAAACTCCATGTGACCTCAGGGACAAGGAGATCACACCAAAGGAATATTTCTCTGTGTTTCAAGACAGTTTTGTTGAAAACAACATTTTTTTTTTCTACTCTGACAAGGCAAGTGAGCTGCAAATCCCCACAAACAGCATCAGTTGTAAAATGTGGAAAAAAAATGGAGGTTTATTTTCCCTGTGCTTCAAAAATCTGAGTAATTACTATATGTCCTTGTTAATTGGCCAGTCTGGAATGGCTAGGTTGTCTAGAAACAAGAATTTTTGTGGCATGAAAGATGTGCCTGTCACAAACTGAAAGTCATAAATGTCAGGGATTACAGAGCTGTCATTTCAGGCTGTAAAGCAAATTTAAGCCAGAACTCTTCAAACCTGCAAGTGCAACAGAGATGAGAAAGCCAGAGGCAAATCCAAGCTCATCTATTTCTCTGAGAAGCTGAAAATTTTGATCAGCTACCAAGAGAGTTTGTATTAAATGAAGATTTGGGGTGTGGGCTGTGCTCAGAGAACTGCACAACTCAGTGAGAGCTGCTGCAGCCTGATGCATCTGGGCTCTGTCATGCTGATTTAAGCTATAAGACACTTTAAACAGCTAAATTAATCAGACACTTGAAAACAATTGTTTTTAGTACAGGTTTTAAAAAAAAAGGAATGTTTAGAAGTCACTGCCTTTTCTTGCTTTGTCTCATGGCTGAGCAAGGACTTTTGAAGGCAGAAGCTACTTTCTATTTTCCTTGAATCTATCCTTTTCCTAAACTGAGGTGTGCCCTCCCATGATATCCTTTAGTAAAAATATTAATATACATGGCAAAAACCTGCATATTCTGAATGCTGAAAGGCTGGTTCAGTATCCACTGAAACTGGCTGAACTCTGCTGAAACCAAAGAGCAGCTCTGTGCAGATCTCTGTTCTCACAGGAAAATTATGGCAGAGATCCTGAGAATCAGTTCTGGAATGTTTTTCTGGGCTGGGCACAGGCTGTGTCAGCTCTCAGCTGCTCTGCCTCTGCTGAGAGCTCTGGATGCTGCTGCAGCTTCACCTGCTGCACTCCTGAGCTGCTGAGATCTGGGGGTGCTGAGGAGACACTGCTGTCTGTGGGGCTCTGCTTGGGGCCCTGAGACTGGAAAATCATTTCTGACAGATAGAAATAAAACCCACACAGCAGAAGCACCAGAAGAATGAAAGATGATTAACCAGTCTGGTGGTTAAGTCTGGACAGGAAACCTGCAGATCAGAAAAGTGAGGCATCACTCACAGATGGTTCCTGGGGTTTGTAATCCTCTCCATTTGAACAAACACTGAACCCACAGTGGTGTTATCAGAAATCTAAAATGTGACCTCTCCTAAGAAGTGTAAGGGAAGAAAAAGAAATATTATTAATCTATTTCTGTCAGGCACAAAATGTGGCAAAGCTCTTACACAGCTAAGAGTGGGTGGTTTCAGAGTTTCAGAGACTTCTCTCCTATGCAGCAAGTCCTTCTCTCTCCTTTCTGAGGACAAAGTTGTCCTTCAAACTCACAATAAAATGTGAGGAGGAAAAACAAGGATTACCAAAGGACAGTCAAAACTAGACTTATTATTTAAGCAGGAGCAAATAATTTCTGCAGGGTGCTGGAGGCTGAGCTGCAGGATGTGGTGGAAATCCCTGCAGCTGCTGCTGCTTGGCAGGACCTGTTTTCTCCCTGAGCAGAGCAGGGCTGCTGTGGATCAGCTGAAATGCAGAGCTGTGTGAAGTGAGTCCCTGGAGCTCTGGCCAAGGGCTGCAGAGCTGCCACAGCCCTGCCCCTCCTCCCAACAGAGTGAGCAGAGATTTACAGCAAAACACAAACCAGGGCTTTGGGCCTTGTTTCTGCAGAAACCTGCTCTGCTGGATCCTACAAGGCAGATTTAGCTCCAGATGTGGCAATGGGTTGGTGCAGCAAGGAAAAAATCAATCCCATCCACAGTGATGGTTATAACCCTTCTCCTCTCTCTCCTTTATCTCTTTTCTACCTGACAGTCTCTGTGCCACTTGGCTCCCTGGGCATTGCCAGCAGAGTGAGGAAATGAGGAATGTGCTCCTGGTCTGAGTGGTACCTGCAGGGTGGCTGCACTGAAACAGCATGAACAGGAATTTAGAGACAGAGGGATTAGAGGTGGGCAGGGAAATGGGGATTAAAAATAAGGATGCTGATTGCTGGGTGCTGCATGGGTGGGATGGTGTCAGAGCAGGGATTATCAGAGCTGGAGCCATTACCTGGGATTGCCACCAAGCCCTGCAGCTCCTGCTTGAGGCTCATGATGTCTTTGCACAGCTGGATGTCATCCATCCTGCAGAAGCAGAAAAGGGAATGGTCAGACATGCAAACCCCACTCTGTGCTGGTGGGGCTGGCCAGATCCCATCTGAAGAAATGGCCCTGCCCTTGCTGGGACCTGCCAGCCTGGAAGGGATCCTGACACTCTGAACTCACCAGTTTAACAGAAAGAAAATGGTATTTAACACTCAATACCCCTGAGCCCTTGTCCTAGTGGCTCTAGTTTTGTGTAGGCTCACACCTGTCACTGTGGATAATTTCTGATGCCTTTTACTTTCCTGAACTTCAGAGAACATTCTGGAATGGGCACCCGTGTCCACAATGGTCCTGGGGAAAGGCAGGTGTGCCACCTGCAGCAGTTTTCACTGGGGAAGGAGAAGGGGGAGAGTGAGCAGAGCCTGGGGAGGGGTGATGCATTATTTGGCACAGCCAGGCCAAGGTTTATATTCTTGCTTTGCTTCTTCCTTATCAATAATTCAGCTCTAACACCAGAGATCTGGAAACTGTCATAATCTGGCATTTATCTGTGTTTGGGGCTTTGTGCCTCCATGGCTGATGCTGAATGCTTCAAATCCTTGATATGTGCAGCAAGTCCATTAATGCCAAGACACAGAAGACAGCTTAAAAAAAAAAAAATTAACATTAGCAGGAACTGTACCTTCAGTTCTCATTGAGGCCACGCTGAATCTCCCCCTGAAGGCAGCAGCTTCCAGCAGCAGCTTCCTGCACAGGTTTGATCCCACAGGGGCTGCCAGGGCAGCACCTGGGGCTCCATTCTGAGATCACCCCCTGAGAGCAGAGACTGGATGATGCTGTGATTAACTGGAGATTGGATCTCACTCACTCTCCTTGCCCAGGATGTCTGGTGCCCCCTGGCAGGGGCATGACCCCCAGCACTGAGTGCAGGGAGGGGTGGGAAGGTGCTCCTGGCACAGTCAGACTCTGCTCACAGCCCAAGGGCTCCCACTGTCCCTGCCAGGCCTGCAGGGAGCTGTCCTCCAGCTCTGCTCTGCCAGCAGGACATCTGATCCTCCTGCTGCTGGCTGCTGTTAACTCCATCCTGCCCTGCTGCTTCCAGAGCTGAGGCAGCTCCTCCTGCTGCCTCTGCCCCCTCCTCCCAAAACGTGACCATGACACACCTCTCCCTGCAATCCTCACTGCTGAGCTCTTTTCCTCCTTTGTGCCCCCTGCCACCCCACTGGGATCTCCTTTCCTGCCCCTCTGCCTGGAAAATCCTGTTTTTTGGAAGATCAGCATGTTTGCCTCAGGAGCAGTGCAGGGGCCTTGGCTCTGTGTGCTCAGGACATGGAGGCAGAGATGTTTTCACTGATGAAATTCCCACTGAGCTCCCCACATTATCCATGTCATCACAAGCAAAGCCTGCTTTGCTCTTGAGATCCACCACACTGACTGGTACTGAAATGACTTTTGTCAATTAATCTGAAGCTGTCCTCCCAGCAGGGCTGGTATTCACAATGTGCTGGGACATGAGCAAGGCTCACACTCCCTGTCTGCTCTGTGCTCCTGCACTTTGGGGGTCATGGTCATACTCCTGCCTAAGATGACATGCCCAGCAAGGGCTGGCAGTTTCTTGGCAGGAAAAGTTCAATATTGAGCTAGGATTCAAATGACATAGAGCCACAATCTCAACCAGTGAAGAGAACAGTGAGTTTCTACAAAAGAGATCTCTGTGATAGACACAGGATTTTTTTTTTTTTTTTTGGTGGTTCAGAAGATCTGGCTTCATTCTGAAGCTCTGAAATACACTAATTAAAATACTTTATCAGTTTGGCTGCCTGCCCTCACTAAGGGACTCCACAAAGCTAATGGCACTGCTCCTCTCTGAGGATTTTCAGGAATTTAAAATATCATCAGCAGTATATTCCAAGTGAGCAAGATCATGTTCAGCAGTCCCCAGAGTCCCTGTGCCTGATTTGTGGCAAAGGCTCTGGCCACAGTGCAGCTTTCATTGCACCTTCTCCCCATTATTTGGCTGGTTTTTAATCTGGCTGCAGAGCATGCAGCTGGTACTCCATGTACACTCTCAGCATCTCTTTTCCTGAGACCTAAACTCTCTTCCTGCCTTGTAACACAGAGCAGAGGAGCAGATCTGTGGCCAAAGCCCTTCAGGCCAGCCCCAGCTCTGTGGCCACACAATTCCAGAGACCATCAGCCAGAGGAGCTCTGCAGAGCCCAGTTCTCAGGCTGGTGCCTTGTGTGATGGACAAAACCTGAACCCACCATCTGCACCAACCCCTCGAGCACATGGAACATTTTCCTCCCATCTGTGTCAAGCAGCCTTTGTGTTTCACCCACTCCACAGTGCTGATTGGGAAAAAAGTAATGAAAAAAAAGGTGAAATGAGGAAAGGGAGGGCTGGAGGACACATGGCACCATACCATACTTCATCCCTCTGGTTTAATGAAAGCAAGGGTCTATGGCTATGTAACTATCAAGCACATCCCAGATCTAGCAGATAATAATGAATAATAATAAAATGAATGCAGGGTGACAGGGCAAGAGCTGCCTTGCTGCCCCTGAAGAAAAGGAAAGAGGAACTCCTGGGAAGGGAATCTCTGGGAAGGCCATTCAATCTGCTCTGGTACTATCAACCTTCCTTTCTCTTCCCCTTATGCTCTGGATGCTGGCTGTGAGTAGTTACAGAGTCCCAGAAAAAGTTAATGCTGCTTCTGGGAAAAAACAATAAAACCCCAGAGTGTTTCTCACTGGGAAGCTGGATGGTCAGCAGGGTTTGACTGAGAGCATCTTGGTGTTACTGTCAGACCTCTCCAGGAAGTAAAAAGCTTTTGGAAATCTAAAGGAGGGCAGCAATCTGCAGAGTAGAGGAGAAAAAATTCCTCTGTGTCTCCCTAACCTAGAGAGGTTCTCTGTCCTCTCTGGAAGGGGATTGTACATTCTTCCAGCCCCTGTGAAAACACTTTTCACCTTGTAGGAAAAACACCAGTGGAGCAAACAGCAGGTACAATTGGGCAGTTTTTCCTCCAGAGCTGAACCTTAAATGTCTGCCCAGGAATCCTGAACATTGAGTTATGTCTGTGATAAAACATTTCCCTGGTCAGGAGCCCAGATCCATTCCTGGAGTGATTGCAATAGCAATCTGAACTAGGGATGAATTCTCAGTGTGCTTTTCATGTATTCTGTCTGCATTTCTGCTTTTCTCTCATTGATGGTCACTGCAGAATCCCCTCTGCATGCAGGTATCACACAAGCAGGTATTATTTTTTTCTCTCTCAGTATTTCAAGCCACATCACCACAACCTGCAAGCAGACTCTCAGTTTGCCAGAAAGAAACAACAAAAACCCAAACCTCACAAGGAATAAGCAGCACAGGACTTAGGAAAGAAACATTCTGTGCCAGACACAAAATAATTGCTTTGTTCTGTTTCAGCTGAGCTTTTTCTATCTTCTTTGCAGCCAAGGAAGGAAACCAAATTGCTCAGTGTAAGACCTAGGAGCCTTTTAGAGACATGCATAGGAAAAAAAAGCAAAAATTACAGTGAATCACAGAAAAATCACTAAACACCCCCCTTAATGGTCAGCAAAAAAAAGACAGATGACCAAGACTGACAAATACTTCATATTTGAGTGTAAGAACTATTAGTAAAACACCTACATAAGCACCAAGTGCCATTTTCATGGATTTCAGGATGAGCAGAGCAGTTCAGTGTGTCTAGAGAGCTGCTGCCTCTGCTGATGACTTTCAAAGTCAGAAATAGATCTGAGTTCCCTCCAGCATGTCCACAAGAGGTCTGAGATTCCTTTGTTTTCTCCTTTGTTACTGGATTGAAGTGCTTGAAGTTAAAAAAGGAATGCAGACCAGGTTTGCTGGTTCCCTTCCCTCTCTTCCAGGAGGGTTTGCAGGCACTTGAGACTATTTTTAGTTCTGTTTAATACATTCCTGCCCCAGGAGTGAAATGCTTGTAATTGTTGGGATTTCTGAAGTCTCTGACAGTGCCAGTCTGGGAGCTGGCCTGAGAATCAGGAGCCACAAGCCAACATGAGTTTGCAGCTGGAGTCTCCAAGCAGGGATAAAAGGATCACTGGTGGTGCCTCCAGTGCTGCTGAAACCCAGAGCAGTGGCAGAGAACTGGGGGACTGCAGTGATGTGTAAATAAAGAGAATTGTGCCAGAGATGGGGATGATGCCAGGGGCTCCAGGGAGGCTGTGCAGCTGTTTGTGGCTTTGCCACAGATCTGCAGTGCTGAAAGTGCTCTAAAAAACAGTTTCAGAAGCACTGAGCTGTTAAGGGTGGAGAATGCTCTCAGATTAATGAGCATTACTCAGCAGCACACCTGTCCCCAGGTGCCACCTGCACCTTTGGGATGTGACTCCCCCTCTGCCCTGGGCAGCCCTTCCAACACCTGATCACCCTTCCAGCCAGAAAATCTTTCCTTGTATCCCATCTAATCCCTGGGGAATTGGGGTCCAGCTCTTGTGGCCTCACTGTTTGTTATGTGGGAGCAGAGACCAACCTCCACCTGATGCTTCCCCTTCTGTATTTGACTCTTTCTGTCCCTCTCAGCTTGGCCTGGTCACTCAAATAACCAGTGAGGTGCCAGGCAGCACTGAATGAGTTCAGAACAGGTGCTTTGAGCCATTTTGGTGTGTTCATCACAGTTATTCAGCTCAGCACCTGGAGGACACAGAGCTGGCTCACAAACCACAGCTCCTGCCACCAACTTGCACTACTGAAGTCAGAATTTGTCTGGCTTTTCTTGCTCTAAGTGCTCTCTGCTGGAGGAACAGGGCACAGGAGCTACTGAAGCACAGGAATGTAATTCAGCTGTTGTTTCAGAGAACTGAAGATGGCATTTGCAATTCTCAGTCCCAGAAGGGTCATATTTATTTTATATGTATTTCACATAAATTCAGACCACTCTCTGTTTTTCATTTTCACTGACATTGCTAAATCCTCTTGAGCTTGGCCATCTCCTCTGCCAGCTACAAAGTTCTACTGTGAATCAACAACAAGAAGTTTTCCTGAAATTGCCCCACTGTGGAGGGGAATATTTCTCCCTGTGGCAGAAACTAAGTTAATTTGTGTAAAAACATCCAGACAGCAGAGAATTTGGATGATGTGGATGTTATGAGCACTCTGTGGAGAAGGGGGAGTGTGTTACTAATGTGTGGTGAGAGTCTGCAAAGCCAATGACCAATTTCAGCTCTGAGTCAGTGTGGAGGTGAGTTTGGCCTCACAGAATGAGCTCAGTGGTGCAATAACCACACAGACATTAAGCAAATTCACCACTGTATTTATAGCAGAGAAAACTAAACTTTAATGAGTAAAATGTTTTCAGTGATTGCCTAAAGCAGCCTAATGGGGTTTCATGTTTAATATCTGCACTAAAGAACTGCCATTGAGCATCACCTGCATGGCAGAAATAACCCACCCCAAGCTGTCACAGGTGGAAGCAAATCCTCCACAGTTTTAGCTCAAGGTCATCCAAGAGGCTCCAAGCTCTGGCTCCATCTGGGGAGGCAGCAGTCAGGCACTGGCAGAGCTCCCACAGGCTGCTCATGATGCTTTATGAGAACTCCCTGCTCCCCACAGGAGCAGCAGGACCTGCTGCTGGGATGATCTCACCTTTGCCAACAATGTTTACTGGGTCCCATCGTGCTAGTGCATTTTAAGTGCATTAATTTTGCTCCAGAGGTGATTTTGCAGTGCAGCTGTGATCTCTGAGGGGTTGCTGCCTCTCCCTGCCAGCTGAACTGAGCCAGCACATGCATCCCCCACTTTCACAGCCATGCACTGCAGATTCCCAAACACATTAAATGTGGGACAGAGGATGCTGCCCAAGCAGCTCCCTCAGCTCTGTTATCTCACCAGGGAAGGAAAAAAAAGAAAGTGGGTCAGAAGAATTAGAAAGGAAGGGAGAGTGAGCACGTTCTGAAGTGGTGTGTTTGCTTTCCTCAAGAGCACAGACAGATTGAAGAGTCACAGTCTGACCCAGAACTGTTTTTATAGAGAGTATTTTAAGGCAGGAGCTGGGAGAAGCCCGAGAAGCGAAGGAGGGGAATGCTGGCTGGCTATAAATGGATTTTCTGTACATACTGCCTCCTTCATATCAGTATCTGCTGGGCTCTCAGCTGTGCTAAAAACAAACCAAGAGGAGCTGCAGATAGCATAGGATGGCTTCAAGCTGTATGTTCTTTTCCTGGGCTGGCTGGAGATGGTCACAACAGCTGCTGGCATAATTTTATGAGATTTCACAGTACCAGCATCATTGGAGGAGAGATGCCACAAACAGCCACAATTTCGAGATGACCTGGACATATCCTGAGGAGTCCACCCTGGGCACTCAGCAAGAGACAAAAATAGGATTTGATAATGTAATTACAGACCAAATCACAGTGCATCTGCTGTGCTGAGACCGAGGCTGCCTGAGCCAAAATACAATTGTGCAATATAAATTGTGGCATTACCTAATGGAGGAAGGCTTGATTTCATAATCTGAAAACTGTCTCCTTATAAACTTCAGGTAATTCTTCACAGCAAGCAGGTGTTCAGCTGGAAGTGATGTGGATTTCCTGGGTATGAAGAGCTGCTTTCAGCTGCACTCCTTTTTTTTTTTTAAAGGAGGAAACAAAAATAAGGAGCAAAGCAAAGGACACATTCACAAACTTGCAATTGGCACAATGGTTTGGGAAACATCATGACCTGTTAGCCCATTGCTTCAGCTCACTTTGCTTTCTTTGTATAGATAAAAATAAAAACAAGAATTATCAGAAAACTGGCCTCTTATAAAGTATACAGTACAGGATGACATATTCACTGTAGTATAGAGCAAATAAATCAGAGTTCATCTGCTTTCCTTGCTTTTGCAAATCAAAAAATTTCAGGGACAGACTAAGAATAAGCTGTCACACATCTAATTTTATTGAGTTTCATGCAGCAGGATTTAAAAAAGCCACGTTTTGCAATTCAAATTACTACAAATTTGAACATCAGAGATGTCAGTTGGAGTTTCTGCTTCATTTTTGCTTCATTTCAGAGTTCCAGAAAGCCACACTGTCTAAATGCATCTTTGTGTAACAACACTTCCTCTTTTAGTGCTTTAGTTTTTAATTACTGAAATGATATCTTACATTATGTTTTGTGCAGCAGTAAGGAATTTCTACTTCTGTCTGCAAGGCAGAGGAAAAAGAGTGTACAAAGCAGTACAAAAGAGTGAAAAACTGACATGTATTGAAACTGCACAGGTATTTATGGTCTTCACTTAACAATTTTTGCTGTTGCATTTTTAAAGAGGGTAAAACCTGCTTCCACTGTTCTCACAGATGGTTTTTTCTCTATTTTAGGAAGTTTTTTAAATACAGGGATAGGCAGAGTACAGAAATATCAGTGCAGTATCAGTGAATCCTTGGTCTGTCCCTGAGAACCAGCCTGTGCCCTGTGGGACTGGGACAGATCAGGGAAACTGCAACATGTTCTTAAGGATATCTTGTGAATTTTAAATTCATTTTGAGGGGTGCTGGAGCATGTCCAGCAGCCCCTTCCAGCCCAGTTCTGTGGTTCTGGGTCATCTCCCCAGGCAGAGTTTGGGCTGTTTGAAGAGCCACAAGCCACAGCAGAGGAACAGAACAGCACTGCCCTCCTGGCACCTCATGTGGTCAACAGGAACAGCTTTTCCTGGCTGTGAAAAATGCAAACCAGCTCCATGGCCACTGAACATCTGGACCCTGCCAGGGCTCTTCTTCAGTTGGGTTTGTCGGGTTTTTTAGCTGATAAATGCCTAATGTCCTTATTTCATGGCTGCCACATTTGCATCTTCTTCAAGGAAAAGAGTAAATTCAATTAGCAGCCCTAGAGCATATTCCTCCCATGGATTAAACCTGACAGAGGTTTGCTGTGGTTTCCATCAGCAGCAGGTACACCTTGCAATGTTTTGTTTTCTAATTCTTGAGTGTGAGTATTTTTAAGTGCAGGGAAGAGCTGTGGCACCCACTGGTGTGTGGCTGGGACACTGAGCACAGCTCCAGAGCTCTGCTTTCCTCAACACAGCTACAGTGTGCTGGTCCTGCTTCAGGATCCAGTTAAATGTGAATAAAAAGATCAGTCAGACAGAAGACAGGGAGAAGAATGAACCATTACTTTAAAAAATGTAGCTGGAAATGGAACTGTGGCTGGATGTGCAAAGGGACACAGAATCGTTTCATCATGTTCATGCTTTCATAGGAACTATAAAAAACCCAGTTCAACCCCAGAGAATTTCTATTCTGTTGCTAACAGCACAGAAGGCAAAGAGGAGAACACAAACACAGCACACGGTTTCTCTAATACCATGTGTGTGTTTTATCCTTTGCTAGGATTGAAGGAAAAGCCAAAGCAGAAGTGGAGAGCTGTGGCTCTCATTAGAGCTGCTCTGGGCTCTGCTCTCAAAGCTCAGCTCAGAGCTGAGCCTGCCTAAGCCTGGCTGAGCAGCTCAGCTTCAGTGCCTGGCTGCAAAGGTCACTCCCAGGGGAACCTAGTCCTGCCAGAAAAATCAGCTACTAAAATTCATGACCTGCATGCAGACTTCTGGTCTTTGGACTTCAGACACCAAATGAAACCTGGACACAATCCTCAAGGTAAGTGCCACTACTGCCAGCTCTCCTTGCCAGGGGCTCTGAGCAGAGAAACTCCCCTGGGATGATGCCCAAAAACACATCAGTGCTGTGTGAGGGGCTGAGCTTCCAGCCTGGGCAGTGCCAGTCAGGGCACCACAATTCCCCTCCAGTGGAAGGCTCAAAGCACCAGCCCCTGCACTTTAGCATGAGCAGAAACCAGGGAGTTTTTCAGGCTGCTGAAGCTTCATTAATGCCAAGGGTCTGAGCTCAGCAGCTTTTAGAGCTACTGAAGTTCCTGGCCTGTCAGCAAAGGCATTTGTGTCTGACCTCAGGTACTCCCAGACTGAGGACACCTCAAAATAATACACTTCTTATTAATAAATTCTGATCTTCTAAATTTGGTGATTTAGGAATAATAACCCTTTTGCCTTCACCATCAAAATTGGATTAATACTCATGAACCTTTAGTGAGGCTCCTATGCCTGACCTTTTTGGCAAGTCTGAAAATCCCTCTTGGGAGTATTGCTATTTAATTTGATATATCAGAAAGTGTTTTGTGTTCATAACTTAATGGCTTCCATTTAACAAATGTCAAACCTTGGCTGCTATTAGTGCAGAGCACAGTGTGCTCTCTTGTGACAGGAACTGTCTGAGACCACTAATGAAGGAGGGATAAAGCCTCAGGTTGGACTGTGGAAGCTTCAAATCCCCTGCCTGTTGATATTTTGCTCAGACAAATATCCTTGCCACAAACGGGCTGAAATCAGGTAGGAAATGATGCTCCATTCACAGGTACTTTGCTAATGTTTCCTTTTGTAAGCAAGAAATCCATTTAATGTATTCTGCAAATCGTGCTGAATAAAAAACAAGGTGCTGAATAAAAAAAGGTAATTTCTTTTGCAACTACAGAAATAATTTCCCAACAGCATTTTGTAAGTACATCCCCTGTAAGTACAAGGCCTGTTTCAGCTGTATTGATTTGAAAAGGGGAAAACAGAGAGGTCAAAATGTATTCAGCATGTCCATCCCTAACTGGGATGCTTCCTCATCACTCTCCCTTTTAAAATGCCAAGCAGATAAAAGTCTTCTAATACCATTCTTTCCTATTTTGACTGGTGCTCTCCCAGGAGGATGGGTACTCACATGAACCTGAGCTCTGACTCCCTCCTGACCAGGACCTCCCTCAGCCTCTGGATCTTGGCCATCTCCAGCTCAATCTCCTCAGGCATCATCGTGGTCTCAGCCATGGAAATGATGTCAAGCTGCTCTGTGTGAGGAAGCAGAGAGAATGAACCAAGCCAGTCAGACTGTCCTAGTGGTGTTTTTCAGGAATGCAAATTAAATCACAGAGCCACCTAACTGTGAGTAATTAATTCAAGCAGTAACAAATGCTCCAGCTGAACACTGTGCTGGTTCCTCTACTGCTCTGCTTAGTGCTTGCAATGGAACTGCTGAGGAGGGAAACACTCCCTAAACCAAAGTGACAATCATTCTGTCAGGCAGGCTCAATCATTCCACCAAGAGGAGCAAGGATGTGACAGAAGTGATGCAGGACCTCCCCCTGCAAGGGGCTGAGTCTCCCACAAGGGCACCAAAAAGCACTCTGCAGCATAATAATAATACTAATACTAATAATAATAATAATAATAATAATAATAACAACAACAACAATAATAGTACTAACAATAATACTAAAAATAATACTAATACTAATAATAACAACAATAATAATAACAATAATAATAATAATAACCTGGCAGCTGCTAAGGCCAGGCTGCTTCTGGGGTTATCTCTCCATTATTGATGTTTTTTGCAGCAATAACCTGGCAGCTGCTAAGGCCAGGCTGCTTCTGGGATTATTATTATTATTATCTCTCCATAATTGATGTTTTTCCTCTGTAACCCAGAGAGAAACAGGGCTATGGACTGTGCCCTCTGAATGTACAGCAACCAATTTGTACAGGATGGGTTTGGGAAAAGAACTGCTTGGCCACTAGAAAACCCCATTCCAAGGGCTCATCATACTTGGCTCCATGTTAAACTAGAATTTAGACACTTAAAAACAGCTTGGCTGCATGTCTGGGGAGGGATATTCCTGCAAGAAGGCCTGTTCCAGATGTATTGATTTGAAAGGGGGAAATAGAGAGGTCAAAATGCACTCAGCATAATTATGCAGAAAACAGCAGCCAAAAAGTATCAGAAAATAAGCTGTTCAATTTATTAATTAAGAGGAGACAAATTCTGAAGCCCCTTGTGACAGACTAAGCACAGCTGAGGAGAATTTCTGGCAAAAACTTGGAGTAGGAATGAAACTACAAAATCTCAGCAAACAACCTCTGTGTGAGCTTAGTTCACAGATTCTCTCAAAGTGGAAGCAAAGGAAAAACATTCTACACTATCTGAACAAAATACACTTCCCTTGTACTTAAACATAGATAAAGTATTTTTTAAAGTTATCCTGCTAGTATTATCTGCAAGTTGTGACTTCAGTTCTTAATGAAGAAATTGGGGAAAATTTTAAAAAATCACTTTTTTTCTTTTCAAGATAACACAATCTTGAGGAAAAAAAGAAGTGAGATAGATTTTAAAATGCCTGTCATGAGAAAACAGCCATGTTTCAGTAGCTGTTTCTAAACTCAAATTGCAAACTGGTCTGTAGATGAGGCTGCCTGGTGTGTCTGAGCACACAGGTGGATTTCCTCATCAGAATCACTGTGTTTGCTGGACTAGATTTAGTTATGTGTAGCCCAAATGCCATGAGGGATTCTCACCTCTCATTTTCACTGCTTGCCAGAAATGCAAGCAGGAGATGGGAACTTATTCTGATGCTACCATGAATTAAAGCCAGTAATACTGATAAATAGGAATAGAAACCATGAATAAATTACACCCAGATACATATTATAAAATTAGCTCTCAAGAGCTCAGAAAACAGAATAAAACCCAACCCACCAAACAAAAAACAACTTTACTTGTACACATCTCCAGCCTCTCTGGGTCTCACTGCTCTTCTCACTGTGGGTAACTGCCCTACCTGGCAGCAGCTGTGCTGAAGGATAATTTATGATTTTCCATTAAATGGCTTGAGCTCCTGGGATGTGAACCACTGGAGAAGATGATGGGAACATGACTGAGCCTTTAAGTAAAGCTGACTCTGCCCCAGTGAGCAATGACACCTCCAGGGCTTTGAGACATGATTCACAACAGCCTCACACACAAGTCTCTTACATTCTCAAAAATGGAAGAATGAACATTTCTTTTTATTTAAAGCAGGTTTGCAGTAGTCAACTATATTTTTAGCACATATTGAGCTTTTTTTTCTGGTAATGAGGCAAAATTCATAAAGCAAAAGTGGAGACAACACTGAGATTAATCACAGCCAGTGACAGGATGAAACTATTTTGTCTGTTCTGCAATCTCCAGGATAATTTTCAGTGACAAAGAAACAAGTAAAATGGTATTACTGTATGCACACACACAAAAAAAAAATATTAGCATGAAAATAATTACTATAGGGAAATAAAATTATCAGGCTACTGAATCCCTATTGTAAATTCCATCTGCTGTGACTGGTGATGGCTCTGTCCCTCAGGCAGCTGTGCTCTGAGCATAACAGCAGAATTGTAACATTGGGATTTATTTTGTCCAGGTCATGAATCCTTTTTTTTTTTTTATCACAGATTTACAGCCCAGATCTCTTCAAACATAAGTTTCTACCTCAAAAGTATTTCACTCACACTCTCCCATATGACCCCATTTTGAAACTGGGTGAGCAGAGAATATAAAAAGCACAAAGTGTGCAATTGCCCACTGCTCTTCCAGAACCACTGCCCTGTTCCATAAAGAGCCTCTGCTTATAAAAAGATTCTTTTTGTTGCTTATCCTGTATGCTCTTGTTCTTATCTCCAGCTTTGACCTTTCATTTTTTATTATTTACCTTTGCAAGAAAGCCTGTTGGCAGCAGCCTATTCTTTCCCACTTCAGCCTTTTGTGTGGTTGGTCTCACTGAGATTTCTCTTGAAATATGAATGCCAGGTTCTCAGTTTTGAATGTTAACTCCTTTTGGTTCCTGTGGTGTCAAAGAGCTGCACACAATGCCCCTGGTGCACCTGGGGGATGTACCTGCAGCTGCTTTCCACCTTTTTTGCTGTCCTGCAGAACAAGTTGCATTGCACTGAACACAGCTGGTTTAAAAACTGAACCTGAAATAAATCCTGCTTTGAGTTTTCTCACTGAACTACATATCCCCAAGCAGAAACAGTGGTAAAAGTGATTGCTAATTAAAGGATGGTCTTCAGTACTCTGCTAACAGGAAGTTTTACAGGTAAATGATGGTTCCAACTTTCTAATTTTGGGACAATTTTCTGCCCTTGCTCCATATTTAAATATATTTACCAGCACAAATCCATAATGATAAGATATATAATGATCTTGCCTCTTAAAAAAAGCATCAATTAAAGTCTTGTTTGCTATCCTGTAAAATTTTATAAGCAGTAATTATTCTTGGTTTTGTTTTTTGTCAGTTTATGACTTAGTTTCCTAAGTGGGTAATTATGCAGCCCTTTAATCTTACACTTCCCCCAGGAAAAAGATGTCTCTAGTCTTAAGAAACTGCTCTGTGCATAGAAAGCCTCATCTTGGTTGTGATGATATCCTGAAAAAAACCAGCTCATCTGGCAATAATTGTTCATCCTGCCCTGACAATGCATCACCACCAGGCTGGAGTTCAGAAATTTAATGTCATGCCTAGGTCTGTGATACTCAGACTCAATAAACCTCCAAATCCACACTGCCATCCTTTATTTGGATTATAAATTCCATCAGTTCCACCTTGCACTTGTCTTTCAGATTTCAGCACTGCCCCTGAGTGGTGATGCTGCCAGCCCTGGGTAATTCAGTAGTTTTTTACAGGTTGCATGCAAATATTAGGAAATTAGTATACTGTATTAGATTGGTTAATGGAAATTAGAATATTTATTATAGAAGAATACTTATTGAATTGTAAACGGGAAAATGCTCTTTTACTTTTTATTTACCCTTTGCTTTTATTTTTTACATTTTTACTTTTTAAGCTTTTACACTTTATTTTACACTTATGCCTTTGTAATAAACTACAAACTTGAAGAACAAAAAATAGTAAATTGTCCAGAGACCATCCAACCAACAATTCCACCCCCACAACACCTCTTTGTTTTGGGTTCCTCCCTCTGGATCTAAGGGTGTGAGCAAGGCACTGATATTATATTGTTATTAATTGCTATTTATTGCTATTATATGCTATTTAATTATCTGTAACTAGAATCAGATGGAGCTGTCAGTCTGTGCTGGATTTGGGGCTGGTTTGTAGCAGTATCAGATTTTCATGGCAGTGTTTTCCTATTGGGAGTTCTCCTAGCTCTCTCTATTTTATGTCTTTGATTTGTGACTCACAATACTCTGGATACTCTGGCAGGACTTTTCCCCAGCAGTGCCCTCTCTTGCAGTAGTTTAAGAGCTAATACAAAACCATATTTACAGAACAGGATTTCAGTACTTACAGCAATAAATGACCAACAAGTCAGAACTTAATACTGAACAAAAGTTTCTCTGAAAAGATAAGATAAAAGCAGCTTCCTATTAAAATCTTCACATAAACAATGAATAAAAGCCCCAGGTGTGATTTGATTATGCCATAATATTGTCATAAACACAGATTTTACTAGTGTGATAGAAATCTGCAGGAAGTGCTCCTGATGTAAATAAATTCAGGATATGCAGAAGGATGTCCACTGAGACAAATTACCTGAGGACACTTACAGGTGGACATTGAAAACCCCTTGGGGGCTCTGACACTCAATTACAGGGCTCAACCTTGCTGCTTTGAAGTCAATCCCAAACTCTGTCTGGGCAATTTGCTTGCCCCAGCCAGTTTTCATTCACTCAGTGATAACAAGGTTGCACACATCTCTTCAGATGGTTAGAGGGCAAATCCATAAAAATGAGGAAAACATAACCATGAAAACAGCAAAGGGAGCTGGAATTAATACCTCCTTATAAAAACCTTTTTAACTCAAATCCTATTGAATTAAAAATCCCCAGACACATTATTCATGGATTAACACACAATTCTCCACTTAGCTGAAACCAAACCCTCTGTTTCAGTATCAGCTGATTCTAAGTTTGGCAGATTTAACATTTTTTTTTCCTTCTGGTGGCTGTGACAAGGTCACAGCAGCTCCTGCCTTCAGCTGCAAGCTGGCCTGCAAAGGATGCTCAGCAGCCAGCTCAGGACCATCCCCCTGTTTTTGGGGGACCACATCCCAGGACCTGCAAACTGTTGAGAATCCTGATCATTTGTTCAGCAGACAGAAAATGGTACCTAGCTTGGATATTTTGCCTTTCTACCACTCCAGAAAGAGGAAACATGGGGAAATTATTAAAAGGATATTCCATGAGATGGGATCCTGCTTCCTGCTGTTTGTACAATTTACTCCATGCTCCTGTCACACAGCAGACACAAGCACCAAACAGCACAGTGTGTCTTGACTCAGAAATCCTGAGAGTGCAAAGGGATCTGCTCACACACAGGGATTTCTCAGAGCAGCCCCAGCACACTGGAAGGGCACTGTCACCACTGGTGCCACTGTTTCAGAGTGAAGCGAGCCACAAACTCTCTCCAGGACAACTACAGCATTTGCAGAACAGCCCGTGGGTCTCACCCAACCATCTCTGCTGTGCACAGAGAAGGATTAAGTGGGTCTGAGTGGGATTTAAAGAAAAGCTATCCACATAATTAGCTCTGCAGAGAATTATGACAGACTTCACAAAGTACTATAATTGAATTGTGCAAGAACATTTTCCAGACTTCCTCCTGATATTCCCGATTTTAAATAAACTCCGGTTTGGGTGCCAGTGGCACATTTCTGTTGCCAGGTGCTCTGACAACAGGGTTTTCACACTTTGGGCTGGTGACTTCAGGTGAGGTGTGAAAGCAATTTCCCCCAGAGCACATTACACGTCAGTCTGGAACTAAGCAATCTAATTTCTCTTGCTGTAGCTGAAATAACAGGGTGGCATTTTCCCACCTCTTTCCAGGAGCTCCATCAGGGGTTCTCCTGCCAGCCCACCAGATGGAAGGGTGCCCTCAGTACCCCAGCAGGACTGAAACCAGAAACTTCCCTGAGGGGCTGGGTGTTGGATGGTCACAGGACAGACTCAGGAGCTCACATTTCTGTTCTTTAAGTTTGCATTTTATTATAAGGTGTGGGTGTAAGAGAGAGGTGATCAGAGAGAGCTTAGAGAGAGGTTAGAGATCAGAGGCAAGAAAAGGCAAGAAGGCAAGAGAGAGATTTTCCATTTACAACACAATAAGTATTTTTCTATGATTAATATTCTAATTTCCAATAACCAATCTAATACAATATACTAATTTCCTAATATTTGCATGCAACCTATAGGAATCACTAAATTACCATGTTTTATGGCTTTCTTATCTGTAACCCTTTATCTTCAGACCTTTCCTGCCAGGCTTGGGACAGGATGTCTGTTGGTTCTTTGGTGTTTGTGGCATTTGGTACCATCTAAACAAAGGAAGAGGCCTCAAACCTTAACATGACTATTTTCAGTGTCTATGGCAAACACTGCCAACATCTCTATTTCATCTGTTGTTTCCAGAACTACTTGCTAGGCACTCATAAGATTTTTTGTATTCCCTCCCCAACATTTCCCCTCATGTTCTGTTCTTCTGGGTTCTCACTCTTCCCTCTGCTCACAGACAAACAAATAACTGAATCTCTGCCTGTGAGACAGATCAGCTGATTCCTCATTATTTCATGTACCACACGTCACAGACTGAGAGAAGATTTTCCTCATCACAGACCCAGCCTGGAATGTGTTCCATGTGAAAAAATCCTCAGTGCCAAGGCAATGTGTGACCTCACACCTCACAAATGAACTCACTCTGCTTTGAAAAAAATCAATACAAATACAAATACTTTGTGAAGTTGGAGGTCTCCTATATGGGAAGTCACCTTTCTAACAAGGCAGGTGTTAGGAAAAAGGATTTTTTATTTCATCTGAGCCAAGAACTTCATCTCAGTGCACATCCACACTGCAAACTGTGAGATCAGGATTTTTGACATATGCTGAACGTACACCCCACCAAGAAATAGCCACCACAACTCCAACAGATCAGAATCCTGTGTTTCTTAAGTTGAAATTCCCTGTTTATGACTTTAATATAAGCCTAGGAACAGCTAGAAACAAATCTGTCTTTCAGTGAAATATTGGGATACCACCAGCATGAAATCTGTTGGGTTTTTAAAATAAATTAAGCTAAATTGCTTCCTTTTTCCTTCCTCTTTCCCCCTCAGGTAATCTTTCCTATTTGGTTCTCTGGCTTTACAATGAGATTTTCCTATTTCATTAGGTGTTTATCTCCCCTGTTGCTGTATGAAAACTTGCAACCAGCAATGAAAATAATATTGGCTCTATTCAGGAAGTGTTATCAGATAGAATGAATAGACAAAACACACTCACCATAACCTGTCTCAGTAAATTCACCCAGTAAATTCTACAGGACTAAATAATGAATTTACTTTTGTTTGCAGTTTTAAGCTCTGTGCACTAATTCTTACGTTTAATGGGAAATTATTTGTAAAAAAGGAAAATATAAAATCCATTTAATTATTTCCTCAGAACTCATTATGCAAAGTTAATTACCTTCTGGATTAAGTAAGCCTTTAGTGATGAATCCCATTTTTACAAACCACTATCTGAATTGATTATCTTTGACCTAATTTGTGTTGGTGCACACTGGGGCATAAAACAACGTCCAGAGTATTGCTATAAACAGTTCATGCTATTTTATTTGCATCTGTTTGCTCATTTTTCAGTTTGTTTGCAATATTGATTCATTTAGAAAGACACACATCTCATAACAGCATCTCCCATGCTGCCTGTTTCTTTATGTGACTCACCAGCAAACCCCCATTTATCCTCACCAGCATCTGACAGTGCCCTGGCTTAGCCCACAAAAATGTCATTGCTATCCAAATTGCACACAAAAAACTCCCCCCCTGTTTTTGGGGGAGGACATCCCAGGACCTACAAACTGTTGAGAATCCTGATCATTTGTTCCAGCAGACAGAAAATGGTTCCTAGCTTGGATATTTTGTCTTTCTACCGCTCCAGAAAGAGGAAACATGGGAAAATTATTAAAAGGATATTCCATGAGATGGGATCCTGTTTCCTTGTACATCTTACTCCACTGCAAAGGGCAGTGCATGACCTCCTCATAAACACACAGATTATTGACTTCTAAATGTCTCTCTCCCTCGTGCAGAGTGAATGCCAACATGCCACAAGGACAAAACTTGCTTTGCTGTAAATACCTGTATGTGTGCAGGACTCACACAAGAAAATATAAAAAAAAAAAGAAGAGCAAGTTTTTTTTCTGGCTTGCAACACAATGATGTAACACAAAAATAGTGACATCAGATTTACCTCTTGTGGCTAAACCACAGAATTTCAAAACAATAAAATTAAGTGCTATGACTTTCTCCACGACAAGAGCATTTTTACAAAGATATTTTATATCCAGACTACTCTACATAAAAGGCAAACTCCATAAAATTTCTCTGCAGCTACTGAGGAAAAAACACATCAGCCACTATGAAATGACTGCAACAAAATAAAACCAGGAAGGAAAAAAAAAACAAGGAAAAAAACCTAGGAAACTGCTGGAAAAAATGTTTTGCCTGGCTAAGACTGATGTTGGAAGAGCTCTGTACATGCTGTTTGTTTCTGATAGGGAATTATCCTGGACTTGCAGGATATCTCTGCTGAACAGACACGACCTGACACAAGCTGAGAGTGTTTTTTTGGATTAGGTGTGGCCTGTCCAGCCCCAGATCACACAAACCCTGAGCAGAGAGCTGTGCTTTGAGTCCCAGCTGTGTTTTCACTTTGAATGAGCAGGGGATGAGGCAGAAAGCTGCAGTGGAGACAGGAGGGGTGGAAAAAGCTCAGCCATTCATTCTGGAACAGTGTGTGTCAAAGACAAGACTGAGCACAGTGGGAATGCTGCTGGAGCCAGAGCTGGCCCCACCTCATCAGGGAGAATCGTTTCATCACATTCAAACCTTGAAATAAATCTCAATGTTCCCCTCCTCCCCAGCTGATTGTCCTAGTGCCACTGCTACATCCCTCTGCAACACTTTTTTCACTTTATCAACACAGGAATCCAAAGCACCACCCTGGCCAGGGGCTGCCTCACACCACAGGCCTCAGAGATTTCTCCTGGCTCCAGTGATCTCCTGTGCCCCAGGAATCAAACTGCACTAGCTACCTTTTCTAGGTCTGATTTGAACAGCCTCTAGCTTTCCTAGTAGCTGTTCAATTAATTAAAGAGAATGAAAAAGGAGTTGCAAGTCCCAAAGCACCAGCTCTTGCCGCTATTAATGATTTCACACAGGTGAGGGTGTGCAGGACAGAGGGACAGACCAAGTGCTCAAAATAACACTTTATTTTTCAAAACAAACCTGCGTGAGATGAAAATCTGCTTGGCATTTAAATAAAGCATAATGCTGACAGTGCAGCTGATACTGGATTTCCACTCTCCTTTCACCTTTTGCCATGATGCTGTGAATTGAAAATTCAACCTTGCACACTTTAAACAGCAGCTTGTCCCTCAGAGAATGAGCAGAACTTGCTGTGCAGGTGGTGGGGATGTGATCTGACAGCTCTTCCATGAAAAAATGGATCCAAAGCAGTGAGAGGAATGTGACATTTGTCTTTACAATAAAAGTTGTAGATCTGTTGGTAGATAAAATTGGCACCTAGAGATAAAAGAAACAATGGGAGGGATTGATGAATGGAAAAGAGATTTGCCTTTACAAACAAACTGTAAGTTTGCTGGTAAATGAAATTGGGTAACAGAAGATGAAAGAATCAACAGGGGGGGAAACTATGAATTCTACAGGAATTAAAAATTAAAATGATTATACATAAGAGGGGAATCTCAGGGTACCAGGTGTTTGGGAAGTCTGTGCCTCTCAAGTACCTCAGCAATGGGGAAAGAGAGAGGGAAAAGCAGATGGGAAATTGGGATAAAAGGAGGCTGCGTCCTCCAAAACTTTCAGAGATCCCGGGGGAATGCCCCATGGCCTCTCCCTTTATTGGGATAAAGCAAAGAGGACTCGTCTGTCTCCTTTGTGGACATAAACCTCTGGTGTTTGTGGATTAATTTTCCCGACAGCAGGACACAAAAGATGAGGGGAATTGCCTTTGAAGGTGGCCCCAGCAGCCCTGTCAGTTTTACTCTGGGCTAGAGCTGAGCTGTGAGGAGCTGGTCCAGCCTGGCTCAGGGAAGTGCCAGGAGCCAGCAGGGCTCTGGAGGGTTTGTTCCTGTGCAAACAGAACCTGGAGCAGCTCCTGCTGTGCAGAGCCTGCCCTGGGTGCAGCTCCCACTGGAACCACTGCCCCTGCAGCAGCCCCAGCCCCTCCAGGGAAAGCAATCCAGGCTGCATCACCTCACTGCACGCCATGGAGCTTTAAAAAGCAGTGTTAGAACACACACTGCTTGTTCATTTACCTCTGTCGTTTTGCTCAGTGGTCAAAGGAAACAGCCTGTGGGTTTCCATTTTATTCCTCACCACAGTCAGATTCTGATCCTGTAATACTAACAAAAAGCTTCAGCATTTGTGTTTCAAATGCTGTAACAGTGCCAGCTGCAGCTACCGTTCAGAGATTTAAAACTTATTTAGTGTGGTATTTTTAAAGACTTTTTCCATCTTCATTATTTTTTTTAACTCCAAAACACAAAGTCAACAAAATATTCACTCTCCAAGGGTCTTGTAAAACCTCTTTAGGAATAAACATACAAGCATCAGCTGATAAAGTGCAGCAAGTGAAATAACAGTAAAATGGCCACTGGCATTTCAAGATTTCACATCTTTGGGACATTCTCCTATGAAATTATCTGACTGCACACCAGGGAGCTTGTTTCTCTGCCTCTCCCCCCTCTGTGATGTGATTCTCTAATAACAGTTTTCTAACAGTGATCTAAACATCTCACCTGCAGCTGGTAGCTAATTTCAGGTAACCTTAAAACCACTGGGTAATTATTATAGACATATGAGTCCAATCCAGTAAAGACCAGAACTGGTTCTGGTATGGAGAGCTGCTTCAGACAGTAAAGAAACTGGTTCCCATAGCAGACTCCCACTCCAGCAAGTAAATAAATATTGAGAAAATGCTCCTCAGAAGGCAAAGGAAAAAAAGGTGTTTCTCATTTGATGGGACAGGTAATTTCCCAGGGGGTGGATGCTGCTGCTCTAAAGGCCATGGGCAGACAGTGTGTGCAGCCTGAATCCCACTGGGATTTCAGTGTGAGGCACACAGCATCTGCAGGGAGCCACAGGCAAGAGCTGTGTCCTTTCTAAAAGATCAAACAGCCAGAGCCAGAAGAGCCAAAACCATCTGGTTCTTTCTCAGTGAAGGCTCTTCAGCTCACACAAATGATGACAGCTGGCAAAAAAAATGTTTTGTACTTGCTTTTCACCTGTGGCTGTGGAGTCATTCTCTAGCAAGCTCTTTTCACCAAGTAAATTGCTTTTGCACACTGACTTCTGATTCACTTTTCTTTAAATACACTAACATTTTCTTTCTCACAACTGGGCAGCTACAAGCTTGAGCTGGCTGAGGTCTCAGAGGTGAGGAAATGAAGGCAATTCAAGCAGAATCTTATCTACATCTGAGACAAATCAATAGCTGGCTGTCATCTTCTCTTTGCATGCAAGAAAGAAATTCTATAATCTCAGGATGTTTCACCCCTTGCCAAGGCAGAGACAAATGGATCCTGATTTTACTGGCTTCCAAAACACCATGGCTTGCCCTTCACTGTCACATCCCACACACTGACTATGCCACAGACTGCTCTCAGCCTGAAGGAAAATGTGTGTTTCAGAAGCTGCCAAGCTGCAGGAGCTTCAATCCCTGCCAGGAATGGTGCCCATGGCAGGGGAGAAATTATAGATTGGATGAGGAAGGTGGAGACATGTTGGGGAGGGAAGAGCAAAATCTTATGAGTGCCTAGCAAGTAGTTCTGAAACAACAGATGAAATAGAGATGTTGGCAGTGTTTGACATAGACACTGAAAATAGTTATGTGAAGGTTTGAGGCCTCTTCCTTTGTTTAGATGATACCAAATGCCACAAATACCAAAGAACCAACAGACATCCTGTCCCAAGCCTGGCAGGAAAGGTCTGAAGATAAAGGTTACAGGTAAGAAAGCCATAAAACATGGGAATTTAGTGATTCCTATAGGTTGCATGCAACTATTAGGAAATTAGTATATTGTATTAGATTGGTTATTGGAAATTAGAATATTCATCATAGTAAAATATTTATTGGATTGTAAATGGAAAATCTCTCTCTTGCCTCTTGCCTTTTCTTGCCTCTGATCTCTAACCTCTCTCTAAGCTCTCTCTGATCACCTCTGTCTTACACCCACACCTTATAATAAAATACAAACCTGAAGAACAGAACACAGTGAGCTCCTGAGTCTGTCCTGTGACCATCCAACAACCAACCCCACAGGGACACAAATGCATCCCTGAATTTCTGTGACTTTCTCTGGGTGAAAAAGGACAATTTGAGCAGCAGCCTCTCACCACAGGGGCTGCAATGCCTTTCCCAATGACTCACAGCTCAGGGATGGGGGATGAAGTGCCATTACCCTGCAGTGCAAATGGCTCTGCAGGAGCCAGTTCCCATCCCTGCTGGCCACAGCAGCAGCCCAGGGGCAGTGAGGGCACACAGAGCAAGCCCAGGGGCAGCTGGCAGGGATTCCCAGCCCCCAGACCCCTCCCCTGAGCTTCCCAAAGAGAATCCAGGGGAACAGGGCTCAGGAGATGAAGGCACAGAGTCTGTTCAGTTTTGCTCTCACTGAAATCAGTGAGGAAATTCCCACTGATGTCAATGAAGTCAGGACTGTGTTTTGTGTCTGCAGCCTAGAAAGTGTCCATCAGGCTTCTCCATCCTTCCCCAGGGAGGGCAGGGCACTGTCCTGCTCCTTTGGCTTCAACACCACTAGTGTAAAACTCACTTTGGCCTCCTGCACTGAAAGGACATAAGTGTTAGAACTAACTGCTGATTCCTCTCCTGGTTTGGAGCTGTTTTCTACCAAAGGTAACAAAACTGTTAAATCACTTTATAGCAAGCTCTTTTGTTCTAATTTTACCAGTATATGAAAAAACCCAAATGTATTTGTAAAAAAAAAACAAACTAAAAACCCTAATCAGTGAAGGTTTGGGTGGTGGAAGGATTCAGGGCAATAAAAAGATCCTTAAATACTGCTGATATTTTCACAATAACAAATTACCTCTTAAATTCTGGCTTTTGCAATAAGCAGCTTGTGTCACTGGAAATCATTCATCCTCATTCAGTGACAAACTCTGTTAAAATTATTTTCTCAGATATTTTGCCCTTTATGAGCTGACAAAATGTTGATAATTCATGTTTTATTGCTGATCCTGAAGGGCAACTAACATAATTTATCCAAGGGTGCTCCTGACTTCTCATAGTTTGCCCTCCAAGCACACATTTTTCATCTCTGAGTTTTGAATCCATTTATAATGTGCCTTTTAAGAAGGCAGACAGCAGAACATGTTTCATGGAAATAAATTAGAATTATTTATTGTCTCTGGGTCTATTTTACTAAGTAAGATTTCTATGAAAATGGAACATATTTGGCTACAGAAGAAAAGCCCTCTGGGAATAAGGATTAAAGAATGCTGAGTTCCAAACTTTCTTGTGCTCAGTAACTGCAAGAAAACTCTAGAAACCTCACCCAGGATACACAGTACTTTGTAGTGCATGCCCAATCCCAAATGTAAGTTTTTATTCCTGTTTTATAATGCACCCTTGAGGCAGACACACACATTCTCACAAGTGCTCTCTCTGATGAAAACATGCCATGCAACTAAGACATCAGTTATCAAACACAGTAAAAAAAATTACACAGACTGAGTCCATAATCCCACAGGCTACCAACAGCAAGGATAATTTGTGGAGTTCAAAGTGTCCTACTTTCCAAATCTAATGCATTTTTTTTCTGTAAAATATGTTTAAGGGAAATGAGAAAATTCATGAGCAACAGTCCCAAACATGACACTTTACTTACTACAGCTCTATTATGTCTGAGCACTGTCTCCAACTACAGTCCTGGAGCCTCTGCTGAAAACATCAGCATGTTTTTAACCTTCACTAGAACTCACAGTTTGACTTTGGCATTTGAACCTTTCCCTTACCAAAAGCACTAGAGCTCATCCTAAAACTTAAACTTACACTAAAACTTAAACTTCTACTTTATGTGTGAGTGGCTTAATACACTTCAATCCACCCACAGGCTTTAATTCAATCCCTACACTCTGATTTCTCTCTGGAGAATTCACTCACTGACTCCAACAAAAAATAGTGGAGGAAAGGCAAAACTCATGAAATATGGCAGGGAGACTGTGGGTTTGTTTTTTAAGACACCCACATGAAGAACCAGCTCTAAGGGCCACAGCTTTTCCCCACTGCTGACCAACATTTCAGTAGGAATGCACTCTGAGGCATTAAAATATTTCCAGTTCTCCCTTTTCCTTCTTTCTCTGTCTCTGGAGCAACCGGCTGTGGGAGGGGGAATTAGAAAAATGAGGCAATGGGTATAATAGTATAAACTGGATTAGTCTCCCTTTGTCAATCATTCTCTGGGCTCTTTGTGAAGTAAATGAAAATCCAGGTTACAGCCCCCCTTCATGAGCCACAGGGGATGCAGCAGGCACCTGGTGGGGCTTATTAAACAGTTTATTTTAGGTACACACTGCTAGCCAAAATCACCACTGACTTAGAGAAAAACACCAAGCTGTGCAGGAGAATTTTAGAGCCATCTGGCTGCCATCAAAGCAGGTGAGTTTTACAACTGCTCTGCAGAAAACAGCCTCAGTCCTTTCCAGAAAGCCCTTTCTGATTGTCAGTGTGGGAGTTCTGTCCTGGTTCCACGGATCAGACACAGCTGCTTTTCCTTTTGAAGTACAGTACAAACACTTTAACATTAAAAATAATGGACAAGGCAAAAATCTAGAACTGGGCAGCATCCTGCAAGTCAGTTGTCTTTGTTGATGACAATGTTTTATCTGATAATTTCTAAAAAGGTCTAGGGTTCACTATTAATGTTTTATGGTCACTTTCAATGTTTTGGTCACTCTCTTTTCAAAAATTTTACACAGTTATGGGTTTGGGTTTTTTTAAATGAAGACATGGAAAGAATATTAATTACATTCTCTGAAGCCCATGTTCAGACCTGCACAAAGCCAGCATCCTTGCTGTTTCCATAAAAAGAAGCATAACTGTGTATACCCTTCAGTAAGCCCCTTTCCTACCTATTTAATAGATGGCCTGAATAAGCCTAATTTGTTTTGTGTCCTTTTTTGCCTGTAATAGATATAATTAACAATTATGGGGAATTTACAGTAACACATGGGCATGGCTGTGAAGGAACAGCAGTGGTGGTTGGGTCATATAAATTCTTTTTGTTCCTCTGAAACTATTTATTTTTTTTTAAAATCAGAGTAGAACTATGATGAGCTTGGGGAGTGTTATGAGAGCATGACAGGCAGGGTCATACTGCATTTTTTTTGCTTTTGTAAAAAGCTTGCAAGACA
Organism: Luscinia megarhynchos; assembly: GCA_034336665.1. Classification (NCBI taxonomy): domain Eukaryota; kingdom Metazoa; phylum Chordata; class Aves; order Passeriformes; family Muscicapidae; genus Luscinia; species Luscinia megarhynchos. Next base: position 524,580 of record CM067577.1, on the reverse strand, counting down.
GAACCTTTCCTGGCACCTCAGAATACCAGGTTTTATTATTATTATTATTATTATTATTATTATTATTATTATTATTACAAGTGCTGCTCTGCACTCAGCTCCCGAGTGCTGGAACAAAACCAGACACAGTTACAAGAAAAGAAAAGCATTTCTCTGTCGTGCCAGGGAACCTGCAAAACTGCTGCATGTGTCTGACTCAACCAACTCAGTCAACAGCGATTTCAGTCTTGGATTCCATTTCAGAAAGTGTGAAGTTTCTCAGCCCTGAATCTGTGCCAGGCACTGCAACAAAACCAACACTGCAACTGAAGCATCACTTGGAGAATTCCACCCTGTCATCAGCGTATGGCAGACAAAAACATAGCCAGGAAAAACTGAAGCTGGAGGTGAAGCACCATTCCAGAGCACAGCACTTTCTGAAAAGCAAACACAGCAGATGCACTGGCTAAAATCTGCTACAAGGGGCTGCAAAGCCACGTGTGAAGGCATCCAGGTGAGACTGCACCATGCACACCAAACATGGGTGGGGAACCAAGGACATCAGCACCAGCCAAGGTGAAGGTGTCACAACACAGAGCACACAAAGCTTCTATTCCTGTGCTCAAACCAAACACCTGATGAAACTCAGAAAATATTTTTCTTGTGACTAGCTTTTCAAGATCTATTGCCTCAGTGGTTACCTGGAAGGTCATAAGGGGTTTGCAGGCTAACTAGGTTTGTAAAGAAGACAGTTCTGCCAGCAGAAGAGTAATAGCTGGTATCTTAGAGACGACGAGGTCCCGAGGATAACATGAATTGGCAGTGATGTATCTTTTTAACTACTCTTTCCGTTGGCACTTTGGACAGGTTATGTCAATTGCTGCTTCCTGGAAAATGATCATTTCAAGAAAGCCCTCCCAGCACAGAGCATCTGTTGAGGTCATCAACACAGTGCAACCACCGAAGGTGTGAACTAAGTGCTGTATTGCTGCACCCTCTGCCTGAGATAACAAGCAAATAAAGCGGTCCTCAAATGTGAATCGCGTTAAAGACTACCAATATTTATGAAAATCTCTATATTAAATCCCACCTCCTAAACAATGGGGGACAGCAAACGTCCCCAGTGATCCTTCCTCGGCCACCCGCTCATGGCTTGGCTTCGCGGAGCGCCCGCCCGTGCCGCAGGGAAAGGACGGAGGGGATGGAGGGGATGGAGAGCAAGGAGGGGATGGAGGAGATGGAGGGGTAGGAGGGGATGGAGAGCCCGGAGGGGATGGAGGGGATGGAGGGGATGGAGAGCAAGGAGGGGATGGAGGGATGGAGAGCCCAGAGGGGATGGAGAGGGATGGAGGGGATGGAGGGATGGAGGGCCCGGAGGGGCAGAAGGAGATGGAGGGGCAGGAGAGCCCAGAGAGGATGGAGAGCCCGGAGAGGATGGAGAGCCTGGAGAGGATGGAGAGCCTGGAGAGCCCGGAGGCGATGGAGGGGATGGAGGGGATGGAGAGGATGGAGAGCCCGGAGGCGATGGAAGGGATGGAGGGGATGGAGGGGATGGAGAACCCGGAGAGGATGAAGGGGCAGGAAGGGATGGAGAGGATGGAGAAGATGAAGTGGCAGGAGGGGATGGAGAGGATGGAGAGGATGGAGAGCCCGGAGGGGCAGGAGAGGATGGAGAGCCCGGAGAGGATGAAGGGGCAGGAGGGGATGGAGAGGATGGAGAGGATGGAGAGGATGGAGAGCCCGGAGGCACAGGAGGGGATGGAGAGCCCGAGGCGCACAGCTCAGCTGCCCCGCGCCGGCACAGACCGGCTCCGCGTCCCCGACACGGCGGCCTCGCAAAGCTGCGGCCTCAGAGGGCAAACCGGTCACACCAACGCTGCTCCCCGAGCCGGGACCGCCCGGCCCCGCCGCAGCCGCGGCCGCCACTCACTCCTGCCCAGCGCCTCCGCCTTCCACTCGGTCTCCTCCACCGCCCCGTAGCGCCGCGTGGGTCTCTCGGCCTCGGCGCTGGCCGAGATGGACCTGCGGAGCTCCATGGCCGGGCTCGCTCAGCCCATGCGGCGGCGCTCGGCGCTCGGCTCGGTGCGGGGCTCGGCTCGGCGCTCGGTGCGCGGCTCGGCGCTCGGCTCGGCTCGGTGCGGGGCTCGGCTCGGCGCTCGGAGCTTGGCTCGGTGCGCGGCTCGGCGCTCGGAGCTCGGCTCGGTGCTCCCGCTCGGTGCGGGGCTCGGAGCTCGGCTCGGCGCGCCGCTCGGCGCTCGGTGCGGCGCGGGGCCCGCGGGCGGGGGGCGCTCCGGCACATGCTCAGTGCGGGGCTGGGGCGGGGGAGCCGCGCTCACGGCGCCGTTACGCCTCGCACACGCCGCGCACACGGCCCGCCCGCCCGGTGGGCACTGCCCGCGCCGGGGGTGATGCCCGGAGCTCCGCGCCCGCGGCTCGCCGGTGTGCCGCTGCCCGGCCCCGTACAGCCCTGCCCTGCACAGCCCTGCCCTGCACAACCCTGCTCTGCTCTGCCCAACCCAGCCCTGCCCAGCCCAGCCCAGCCCAGCCCTGCCCTGCTCTGCCCATCCCTGCTCTGCCCTGCCCTGCACAGCCCTGCTCTGCTCAGCCCAACCCAGCCCTGCCCTGCTCTGCCCATCCCTGCTGAGCTGCCCTCGCACGGCCAAGCCGCTCGAGCAGGTGAGAGTTCACAGATCCGCTCTGCCAGGGCACGACCTTTCTTTCATTTTTCATCACAGCAACAAGAAAAGTCAACTCAGGCGTCCCGAAGAGTGAACGCCATCAGAGAGCTCTCTGAGAATGTCATGTATGGAGGAGCTGCTGGAGAGCTCCAGGAGACGGGAATTATCCCCAGCTGACCTGGACACCCTACACGTAAATGCTTTTTTCCAGCATAAATGATCTTTGCCCTCCCTCTTCTGGACGGAGCAGCACTTGCAGGTGACTGAATGCGAATCGGATCTGGCCGCTCACCGCCCCGGGACCACCCCAGACACCGCCCCGGGACCGCCCCGGGACTGGCCCAGCACCGCCCCGGTACCGCCCCAGGTACCGCCCCGGGACCGCCCCAGGTACCGCCCAGACACCGCCCCGGAACCGCCCCAGCACTATTCCGGTACCGCCCCAACTCTCTTCCGGTACCGCCCCGGACACCGCCGAGCGCTTCCGGGTGCGCGCGGGGCCGGGCCGCAGCCGCTCGGGCTGTCCCCGCCGTCCCCCTCTGTCCCCGCCGTCCCTCCCGCTGTCCCCGCCGTCCCCCCGCCATGGACTTCTCGCGGTTCCTGTCGGACGAGTTCGAGGTGAAGGGCTGGGTGAACGCGGCGTTCCGCGCCGTGCAGCAGGAGGCGCCGGGCAAGGTGGACGCGCACGCCGCCACGCTGGTGATGAAGCTGCAGCTCTTCATCCAGGAGGTGAACAACGCCGTGGAAGGTGCGCGCTGCGCTCGGCCCTGCGTCCCTGCCATCCCCCGCACACGGATCCTCGCACCGCCCGCGGCTCCTGCCGCTGTTCACTGCGTTAAGCGCTGGGCTGGGCGGGATTACAGGGCAGATTGATTTTCCATTTTCCCGGCCCTGGCACAGGCTGCCTAGGCGGTGTTGGAGTGCCTGGAGGGATTGAAAAGCCCCGTGGATGTGGCACTTGGGGACAGGGCTCAGCGTGGCTTTGAGCTGGGGGAGCATGACTGCACTGTTGGGAACAGCTGCACTTGATGATCCCATTAAAACCAAATGATCTCATTAAAACCAAATGATCCCATTATAAAATACATACTTAAAGTTTAAAGATACAGCCGAAGATTTGTTGTTTGATGTTTTTGCTTTGGGTTTTTTCAAGTACTAACATTAGTAAGATTATTGAAGAGCCAGCTGTTCCTGCAGGGCTCTCAGCCCCCCTCACTGGTGCTGTTTGCAGAAACCAGCCACCAGGCTCTGCAGAACATGCCCAGAGTCCTCCGGGAGGTGGAAGTCTTGAAACAGGAGGCAACATTCCTGAAGGAGCAGATGATCCTTGTTAAAGAAGATATAAAGAAGTTTGAAGAAGACACAGCTCAGTCCATGCAGGTCAGATCTTAGTGTTTGTGTGCAACTTGTGAAATTCTGAAAGTTACAGAATAATCTGTGAGTTTAAGATGGACAAAACCACTTTGTTTGACATTAATGGTGGAGAGGTGGGTGTGGCACAGGCCCTGTGCAGTCTGCATGTCCTGAGGAGCAGCTGCTCAGGTGTTGATCCAGAGCTGCTGGTCCCTGCCTGGGGACACTGATTTCTGCCTGGGGTGCACAGCATTTTCAGGCAAAGTGGATACTAAAAGAACAAGGCCAGAATTCAAACTCAACCTCCTGTTATTTGACTTTGAAAGATGATTTTACATCTCTAGCTCCTTCAAATCATTCCATTCTCTCATAATAACGTGATCTTTTCACCCCTTTTTGTTTTTTAAAATTCAAGCAGAAAGTAACTGCCAGGTACCCTGTGCCAGTCATTTTTTGTTTCAGTGGGGAACATGATGTTGTGTTTCTTCCTTCAGGTGCTGGTGGAGATTGACCAGGTGAAGTCCAGGATGCAGCTGGCGGCCGAGTCACTTCAGGAAGCAGACAAGTGGAGCACACTAAGTGCAGATATTGAGGAGACTCTGAAAACACAGGTAAATCCTGAGTCATTTGGGCTCTGTGCTGGTGCTGATGCTGTGTGAGGCTGCCCTGGGTAACAGGTTTCCCTGTGGCAGGACGTGTCCCTGATCTCAGCCAAGCTGACCAGCATGCAGAGCAGCCTGGCCATGCTGGTGGACACCCCGGATTACTCAGAGAAGTGTGTGCACCTGGAGGCCCTGAAGAACCGCCTGGAGGCCATGGCCAGCCCCCAGATTGTTGCTGCTTTTAACTCCCAGTCTGTAGGTCAGTAGCTCCTGGGGTCATGCACTGCCAGCACAGAGTTTATTGTCTTTAAAACAGTGTTTGGGTGGAGAGTTGGTGTCCTGGGAGGCTCCTGGCACTGGGTCCTGAGCCCCTCCTGGAATGTTTTGGGCTCTGCTGGCCAGTGCTGCTTGGGTTTTCCTACAGCTTGGGGCACCTGTGGCCACTGCAGGGAACAAGAACATTGCAGGATTTTGTGGGCCGTGTGGATGTGTGAAATGGAGATGCTTCTCAAATAAGCACAAGGGCCCTGAAGGGTTTTCTGTTACCATGGTGTTGTTGGTATAATCAGGAAGGAGATTTGTGTGGAAGAGTTCTGACTTCTTACTACTATGTAAAAGCAGCGGTCTTTTTGGGCAATTCTTTGTGCTGTCAGCACTTCTGAAAAGTAGTTGACACTCAGCTGTGTGCACCTTGAGGTCCTGGAGGGATCTGGGGCTATGGGGTACAAACCAGGCTTTTCAGGAGCCTGAGTTGCTAAGCTCTGTGCCATGAGTCAGTCTGAGGCACAGGGATCATTTTGAGGACAGGTGAAAACAAATCTGAGGCCTTTGTCAGATATGCTTTAGGTTTGTAAGTGCTGGCTTGTTTCTAGAAACTAATTATTTCCTTCTAGGAAATGCTCTGGCTTTATCTGGCTTTAATACTGGATGTGTTAATATTATGTGCTGGTTAGAAAGTTAAATTAATTCCTTGTGTTTGCTGCCTGATGTTGTTTGAGGGTGGTTTCAGGCAGCTCTCCTGTTTGAGAAGAGAAGCAAACAAGAGATGAAGTCTCTCTGTGTAGTCCACTGTGCCTGCTCCCTTAGGATGTCTTGCTCAGACTCATGTCTCACCCTCAGCTGTGAGGCTGATCCTGTTATTTTGTTTTGTTTAGATCAGGCAAAAATGTTTGTTAAAGTCTTCACTGAAATTGATCGGATGCCGCAGCTTCTCGCTTACTATTACAAGTGCCACAAGGTGAGAGTTTTAACATTTCAGCTCCGGGGGGTGAGAGCTGGAGTTCTTGCTGGGCTCTGCAGAGGGAGCTGCTGCCCCGCGGATCCCAGCTGGGCTGTGCTGGGGCTGTTTCCTTCTTCCCCTTCTCTGCTGGCTCTGGCCAGCTTAGGTCACTCCCCGTGCTGCACAGTAATTCCCCTTTGGTGCTTGTGTCCCTCCCTGGTGCCTGTGTCCCTCCCTGCAGCAGTAATTCCCCCTTGGGTGTCTGTGTCCCTCCCTGGTGCCTGTGTCCCTCCTGCAGCAGTAATTCCCTGTTTGGTGCCTGTGTCCCTCCTGCAGCAGTAATTCCCCTTTGGGTGTCTGTGTCCCTCCCTGCAGCAGTAATTCCCCTTTGGGTGCCTGTGTCCCTCCTGCAGCAGTAATTCCCCTTTGGGTGTCTGTGTCCCTCCTGCAGCAGTAATTCCCTGTTTGGTGCCTGTGTCCCTCCCTGGTGCCTGTGTCCCTCCCTGCAGCAGTAATTCCCTGTTTGGGTGCCTGTGTCCCTCCCTGCAGCAGTAATTCCCCTTTGGTTCTTGTGTCCCTCCCTGGTGCCTGTGTCCCTCCCTGCAGCAGTAATTCCCCTTTGGGTGTCTGTGTCCCTCCCTGCAGCAGTAATTCCCCTTTGGGTGTCTGTGTCCCTCCCTGCAGCAGTAATTCCCCTTTGGGTGTCTGTGTCCCTCCTTTGTGCCTGTGTCCCTCCCTGCAGCAGTAATTCCCTCTTTGGTGGCTGTGTCCCTCCTGCAGCAGTAATTCCCTGTTTGGTGCCTGTTTCCCTCCCTGCAGCAGTAATTCCCTGTTTGGTGCCTGTGTCCCTCCCTGCAGCAGTAATTCCCCTTTGGTGCCTGTGTCCCTCCCTGCAGCAGTAATTCCCCTTTGGTGCCTGTGTCCCTCCCTGGTGCCTGTGTCCTCCCTGCAGCAGACACAGGGTCTGTGTGTTCTGCTTGGTTCCTCTGTGCCTCATGGTTTGCTTTGCTCTCTGTGCATGTGGCTATGTCAGCAGTAACTTTATTACTGCAACTTGCCAGCTGCTGACTTCTGTAAACTCTTTTCAGGTAAGATTAAAAGTTGGAATTCCAGACAGTTCTGTAGCCATAACCTGAGCTTCAAATTTCTCACATGACTGTGACTTTTGAGGATTAAGTTCAAGGCTGGGGCTTGCCAAGTATTTCAACTATTATGTGGGGGTATCAGTTGCAATCTCATTTTATGAGTAAAATACCAATGTTAATTAAATCTTTGAATCACTAAGAAGCCCCAAGCTGCATGCTGGAAGTCTTTTCCTTCTGTGGTGCTGAATTATGTGTTATGCTGAAAGGTGGAGAGGGGAGCGGGGCTGAGCCTCACGTTCTGGCAGAGGTGCTGTGCGTGGGGAGTGCTGGGTTTGGCACAACAGCAAAGTGTGGCCTGCCAGTTTCCCTCTCAGGTGTGTGTGTTGCCCATCAGGTGCAGCTGGTGGCCGTGTGGCAGGAGCTGTGCCAGAGGGAGCTGAGCCTGCGCCGGCAGCTGGGCGAGCTGTACGACACGCTGCTGGGGACGTGGCACTGCCAGCTGCAGTGGGCAGCACAGGTGCAGTCACAGCCCCTGCTCTGCAGGCTGGCTGTTACCGGCAGCAAAGCTGCCCTATCACTTTCATCTCTGTCCGAAGTTAAAGCTAATTTGTTGGTGTTGTAACTCTTGCAAGAGATTTGAAATGCCTGAATTGCTTTATCACTTGGCCTGGAGGAAGCCCTCAGGGTCACGCTGGACTGATGCATGTTGCTCTGTGTGAGATATCTGAGGGCTTCTGCTGTCACCCCTTGGAGTCTGTGTGCTTCTTTTCCCTGCCAAGAATAGTGTAGCATCAAAAAAGGTTTTTGTCCTTTGGTGAAATGAAGAAATAAGTTCATATTGTTGAAGAGTTTTTCATCCATGAAGGGTAAGAGATTCTTATCTGCATGTCACAAAGCCAGTGTCAGTGCAAGGCCTGTGCTGCAGAGGAGCTCAGTGTTTCCTTGAAATGTGTTTTTTCTGCCTAATGATTCGATGTGACTTACAGGTCAGATGTCAGGTTACATTTTAGCAGATATTCTTTGAACTGGGGACTGTGAGAAATGGCACAGCTCGTGTCTCTCAGTCTCCTGTGTTGCTTCTGCTTTCTGAAAAACTCCTGGACCTTTTTGATGATAAACCCAGCTTTCAAAGCAAATGAGCAGAAAAAGTCACAGTGAAGGCTGTAAAAAGTTTTGTGCTAGTGGAGTGGCTGATTCTCAGCTGATTGCAGACTTTCTAGCCTTTCCACTACTGACTTCTGCCTATCTGACCAGCAATTTGGTTTGTGACATAGTCCTTTCTTCATATTTTACTGATGCTTGTTGTTTCCCAACACACCTGTGTAAACTGAGTGCTCTGTTTCAAATGCCCTCTTCTGCCAGGTGCCTTTTTGAATCCCTGTAGTGCCTGTGTTCTGAATTCAGTTTTTGGCCTGTGCCTATCTTCTGGTTTCTGGGTGCCTGTACTCAAAGCACAACAGTAAATAAGTACCAGACTGGCAGTCAGGCTGTGCTGTGTGCTGAGGTGCTGGGTTTTGCACCCCTGTGAGGTGTGCTGGCTTTGGCAGCTGCTCTCTGCTCTGTGTGCTCTCAGCTCCTGTGCTTTTCCCAGTCACTGTTCTGCTGCAGGTTTTCAAGAACCCCCACGAGGTGGTGACTGTGCTGCTGATCCAAGCCCTGGGAGCCCTGGTGCCCTCCATCCCCGTGTGCCTCAGCTCTGCCATGGAGAGGACAGGCCAGGAGAGCAGGCTGGCCCAGCTGCTGGAGCTGCACAGCACCACCGTGCACTTTGCCAAGGGGCTGGAGGTGGCCATGCTGCCCAACCTGAGTAAGGCCCTGCCACTGCTGCTGCCCTTCTGTGCTTGTGCAGCCCACTGTGGCACTTTCTTTAGTTTTGGGTGGAGGGAGGGATTGTGTCCTCTAGGCAGTGCCAGTTCCACTTGCACCTTTGTGTTTGTGTGTGCATCTCACACCCGAGCTGTTGACACAACACTGAGTTTCCTGCAGCAGCCCTGTCCTGGGCTCTGCAGGGTAAATAGCATTTAGCACTTCTCCTTTTATGAGCTTCACTGTTTCTTCTGTCTCCAGATGAGGAAATGTCTCCAGGGAGGCAGTGGGACCCATTGTGAGAGATCACAAAGCAGAAAAGTTGAGCAGTTTCCTGGAACTGTCACACCTCACCAAACAAGAGAGAACCTGCTTGAAGGCTGCATCCATTGGATGCTTGTATTTGATTTTGTAGCTTTTCTGTTGCTGCTGGTTTAGGATTTAATCAGCTGACAATGCCCAGTGTTTCCAGATCTGCCCAGTGCTTTCTCCTCCCTGGGACATTTGTCATTTTGGTCATGATTGCTGAGTAAATCCCACAAACCACAGAGCAGTGAGGTGCTGTGTTTGCACAGGTTTACACCAGACTGGAGCTGTTGGCTGTTTATAGACCCTTATGAATTGGTGGGGCTGCTTCAAAGGCTGGCTATGGGAAAATCCAAAATTAAAGCTCATGGAGCATTCCTGATGCTGTGCTTCCTGTGTTTGGTTCCTCATAACATTGTCTTGAGCTGTTTAAACCCAGATTCTTTCCTGATCCTGTAAATTATGATTGCTGGGCAATGTCAGGGAGTGTGACTGTGTGTGTTGTTTTTCTGGTTGCATACACGTCAGTCGTTTTTCAGCTTAAATTTATGGTTCATCACAGAAATTGTTAAAAAGGACTTGGAAAAATAATGCCAGATTCTAGATGATGGAATAGGAAGACCACTGTTGAACTGTTATCTGAGTGTGTTTTTAAAAACCCCAAAGCCTTTATTTCCATCTCTTTTAGTGTGGGGTAAGATGTTTGAGAAAAGAAATATCTTAGGAATGGAAGTGCCAGGTGACTCAGCTGAGGAGAGTCAAACCAGTTCCTGCATGTGTGAGGGGAGGGCTCAGCTGTGATTCACAGCATAGTTCCATCTGGAAGGGACCTTGGGAGATGATCTGGTCCAGCCTCCTGCTCCAAGCAGGATCTGCTGTGAGGTCAGACCCTGGTGCTTGGGGTACTCTTCAGGCTGGCCTCAGAAATGGCTTTGGACAGACTGCTCCATTGCTTTCCTCTCCTCAGGATGTCAAAGTCTTCTCTGATAGCCAGGACTTGGAGTGGTTTTGGTTTGCTGCAGGTTTGAGTTTGGCAGAGCTGTGTGGGAGCAGCTGGTGCCCAGCTGTGATGTGAGCAATGATCATTCAGCCCTGCTCTGTGTTTGGGTTGGCAGCTCCTGCTCAGGATGGCACTGAGAGCTGGGCTAGTGCTTCACATTCAGCTCTGCTTGATGAGCACTGGCACTGCAGTGCTGAGTGAATTGAATTAGTGTCAGTTATTTTAAGTGTGAAGTAGGCTCTCTGATAAATGAGGATTGCCCCTGTTTGATGCCGTGGGAGTAATGTGTTTCACTTCTCAGATGGTTTCAATTCTTCTGCTGTAGGTTGGAATGTTTGATAGATTTTTGTCACCCAGGCTGTTTTGGGTCAGTGAGTGTTAATTTTCCTGAGGCACTTGTTGAGGTAGAACATCTTGGTTTTAGGAAGCAGGTAGAGATAATAATCTTGTTTCTAAAAAAATAAAAAACCCAATCTGTGTAGTTGAGATTGGAGCTGTTGGGCAGCATTCCAAGCCTGTGCAGGCAGCATGCTCTAGTGGAAGAACTGCATCTAGCTTGAAATGGGGCTTTTAGTGGCATATTTATGTCTTTGTAAACTAAGCATCTGATTTTTTGTAGAGGAGCAGAACCTGGTGAAGGTGATGGAGCTGGTGGAAGTGGTGTATGCTCCATACAAGCCCTATCAACTGCAGTATGGAGACCTGGAAGAAGAGAATCTGCTCATCCAGATCAGTGCAGTGCCCTTGGTAATGTACCAGTCGTGGCTCAGCTGTGCAGGGAGGGGCTGAAGCTTCCACTAAACACAGGGGGCTTTGTCAGAGTCTGCTCTCTCTGCCCCTCTCCTTTTGGTTATATTTCTTGTATTTGTAGGAGGTGGTGCTGTTGGCAGAGCTGTTTTTGCCGGGGAGCTGGGACAGAGGGCTTGGCAGCCCGTGGGCAGGAGGGTGGAAGCCCCAGGCTGGTTCTGCCGTAGCAGTTTGCCAAGAATGGGGCCCGCCAGAGAGGGCTGTGTTGCACAAGGTGTGTTTTCTCTGTTGCCTGCAGAAGAGTCAGGCTCAGCCTGTCGTGCTGCTGTTGTTTAGGAGCACTGGGAGGTGATTGACTGCGTGCAGGAGCTGAACCACTCCGTGAGCAAGCTCTTCGTGCTGGCGGCCTCGGCCATCGACAACTGCCTGCAGCTCACCGATGGCCTGGGGGCGTGTGGGCTGCTGAAGGCCCTCAGGGCCCTCTTCTCAAAGTAAGCTCTCCTGGGGCGCTGCTCCACTGGTCCTGAGCTGGGAGTGTGCAGGTTGTGCCAAGGACTTTGCAGTTTGTGGGAAATGGCTGAGAGCAGAAACTGTCTCTGGCTACCGTGAGCCATCAGTATCCCTCTTGCTGCTGCATTCCAGCACAGGCTGCTTTCTAGAGGAAAAATGGAAGATTTTAGGCTAAATCAAAGGTTTGCCAGCTGTTTTCTATTCTGGTTGGGCAGAGTTTTCATTTTTAATAAATACTTTTGAAGGAGAAGATGTTTCACAAAACAAAAAAGGTAAATTAGGCTGGTGAAAGTAGATGTCAATTGGGAAATAAGTCTGGGGGTTGAACTTGATCATCTTGGAGGTCCAACCTTACTGGTTCTGTGAATACACAGTCACTGGGACAAGTGACCTCATTCAGGATCTGCCTGTAAATGTGAGACCCCATGAGTGAGGTTCATCTTAATTCTTGTCTTAAAGTATCACTTTCCTATTCCTATACTGATCTACTCCTTATTCCTTTATGATACTGAAAGAGCTGCTCACAAGGCATGAATCAGATATTGCTGCCCTGTGGGAAGGGGAAAGAGGAAAGCACAAGTCTGATCTCACCTTCTTTATAGGCAATTACAGAGCAATGTACCTGCCTCCAGATTATGGGCATTATTAAAAAGAAAACGGGTGTGGGTAGAAAACAGAATGTTCTTTTTATCCATGTTCTCATCTGGGGAGTAACTGAGAAAACAAATTCATGAGACTGTTGTCACCATGTTCCTGGGGTAAGGGCCAAGTGATGTTGGAGTAGCAGGAGCCATATACACTTTTCCTGGTCTTTCCTAGGAGATGGTCGATGTAGTGGTAACTAAAATGTCTTATTCCTTCCTTCCCACGGGCAGGGAGAGCTCCTGGGGATCCACAGGCAGCAAACTGAGGCAGCCACACAGCATCTTTCACACTCCTTGTCTTCTGGTCTGGGCTTGGGTGTGCTGGGGCTGGTCAGTTCTGCTCATCCACCTGTTTGGAGTGGAGCCACAGAGTCTCCTGTTCTCCTTTCAGTATTTCTGGTTCTTCTTTTGCCCTTGCAGAGGACTGATGGGGCAATTCACAGGCCATGTCTGCTGCTCTCCAGCCTGTTCCCTTACCTGGTGCTTCTCTCTGCTCCTTTTCTCCCTGCAGGTACACATCTGACTTCACCAACACCCTGCAGTCCATACGAAAGAAGTGTAAGCTGGATGATGTGCTGGCAGATTCCCCATTCCAGGAGGACTGGACTGCATTCCAGAACTCTGTCAGGTCAGGGTTGGGTTTTTGTCTGGCTCAGAGCTGAAAGGGAACTGCTTGGGGTCAGTTTACACAAGTTCCCAGTGCAGAGCACAGGGCTGAGCTCGCTGTGCTGCTGGCAGCACCAGTCCCAGTGCTGGGTTTCAGGTTGCTCCTGGCACAGGGAGGGCTGTGGGGCTCCCCACCCTGCCTGCAGCAAGGCTGCCTCTCACATCACTTGTGATATTAGCAGCTCTTAGAATTTTTCCCAGTGGCACTGAGCTGGCCTTCCCCACAATGACAAGAAATAGAATGTGGATGAGGCCATTGGGCAAAAAAAAATCAGTGTTATCAAATGTGCAGAGTTAACCACCAAAGTGACTTGGCAGATGTGTGGCTGTGGTTTGTTATGGCATTTCATAATTATTAACATGGGTCTGAGATGGGCTCTCTGAGGGGGGTCTGGCATTATCTGCCTCAAATCTCACAGTGTGTTTTTTGTCTTGTTCTTTCCCAGGATAATTTCCATTTGTGGTGAACTCCTTCATCAGTGTGGAGACTTTGAGCAGCAGCTGGCCAACAGGTGAGCACTGGTGACCTTCATTCATGAGCTGTCAGTGCAGGAACCAAGCTGAAAGAAAACAAACCTCAAAGTGCTTTGTTTGCATGGGCCATGCAGGGAGAGCCACCAGTGGTTCCCCATGTCAGAGATGGTGATGGACTGTTCTGCCCAGTGTTCCTGAGACAGCCCCAAGACTCCTCCTCCTTGGATAGCTGGCAGCCAGCCATGGGCTGCCAGATGGGGGTCAGGAGGGAGTTTTCCACTCCATCAAATTGGCAAGATCCTCACCCTTGTGCCTGGGGCATGAGCACGTGCTGGAAGGAGTGTGGGTGTGCCTGGCCTGATGGGCTCCTGCAGCCTGAGTGGGCACAGGCAGCACGGGGGTCTTGCTGCTGCTTGCTGTGAGCAGTGCCCTGCTCAGCCTGGGGCTCCTTGAGGTGCTCACAGTGACTCAGGAGAGCCCAGGCTGCAGAGAGCAGTGGGGCCCCACTGCCCTCGAGTTCCCAGAGCTCAGACCCCTCAGTGATCCCAGAGCTCAAACCCCTCAGTGCCCTCAGTGTTCCCAAATCTCAAACCCCTCAGTGATCCCAGTGCTCTCAGAGCTCAAACCCCTCAGTGTTCCCAGAGCTCAAACCCCTCAGTGTTCCCAAAGCTCAAACCCTCAGTGCTCAGAGCTCAAACCCCTCAGTGTTCCCAGAGCTCAAACCCCTCAGTGCTCTCAGAGCTCAAACCCCTCAGTGTTCCCAAAGCTCAAACCCCTCAGTGTTCCCAAAGCTCAAACCCCTCAGTGCTCAGAGCTCAAACCCCTCAGTGCTCTCAGAGCTCAAACCCCTCAGTGCTCAGAGCTCAAACCCCTCAGTGTTCCCAAAGCTCAAACCCCTCAGTGCTCAGAGCTCAAACCCCTCAGTGCCCTCAGCACCTCTGCAGCTGCTGAGTGGCTCAGTGGATGAGAGGGATGGGCTGCAGTTGGAGTCTCTGTCTCCCTTGAAGTCACTCAAGGGCTGTGCTGGTCCTTGGGCCAGCATGAGGACAGGACTGCCAAGGCCACAGGATTCTGCTGGTGACTTTTGTGTGCTTGTTTTCAGGATTTTGTCAGCTGCTGGGAAGTATCTCTCGGACTCCTACAGCCCTTGCAGTTTTTCTGGCTTTCAGGACACCAGTTCTGCAGAAAAGAAGAGCTCCATAAAAAATCCGTGGCAGGAGTACAACTATCTCTTGAAGGAGAACCCATCTGAGTATGCCAGCCTTATGGAAACACTTTACACTCTGAAGGTAGCCCTGGTGCCTGGGGAGCCTGCTCTGTTGCAGTGTGCCCTTGGGCCATTTTGGGTAGATGACACCTGGATTCCCCCTCCAGTCTGATGACTTTCCCTGCTGGGCTGCAGCTCTTCCATGGGCTGTGTTCGTGCAGAGGCACTGATACATGGAGAGATGGAATGTCCAAACCCAGGAAGTCTGGACTCATTCCATCTCTGCCCAGTCCTGGCTCTGTGTTGTGAACATGCCCTTATCAGCTCAGGTGAGGGAGATTTTATCACAGCAAGCATTGGAAGGTTGTGTTGGAGCCATCTCAAATTCTGGGGCCCACACACCTTCTGAGGCTTTCTCTGCCACTCAGGCACTCTGCCCTGTCCAGTCTGAAATAGAATTCTGCAGGATCATTCATGCATGGATCTGTGAACAGGGTAGAATAATTTTAGTTATCTTCTCGTGGATCTAAGTTATGTTTGCCATCAGTGGTCACATGGAGTAGTGAATTCAAGCTTCTGAGTTTTATTTTCTCAAAATGTTTTGATTCTTTTACCTGCAACTTTTGTGGTTCTGCCTTCAGTGTTGTGTGTTTGACTTTAAACCATGACTAAACTGTCCAGTTCCACAGGTAGAATTTAATTCCATCCAGGGCATCAGTTGTGCCCTGTGAGTAAAAGACAGCTTTGCCATCTTCTCTGCAAGTTTCTCAGTGCCCAGCATGTGCCAGAGCCTGGGGAGGCTGGAATGTGATGCTGATTCCTTGTCCTGCAGTTCAGGGAGCAGTGGCAGCTTCTGTCTTGAGTAACTGCTTGGAAAAATCATTCCAGAGGAAACAGCAAAGCTCTGCTGGCAGTTCACAGCCCCTCTGTGGGCACCTCAGTGTCTGTGTGATGTTTCTGTGTCTCAGGAGAGGGGCAGCAGCAGCCACAAAACCTCTGCTGGCAGCTCACAGCCCCTCTGGCCAGCTCAGTGTGTGTTTTTGTGTCTCAGGAGAGGGGCAGCAGCAGCCACAAAACCTCTGCAAGCAGTTCACAGCCCCTCTGTGGCCATCTCAGTGTCTGTGTGATGTTTCTGTGTCTCAGGAGAGGGGCAGCAGCAGCCACACCCTGCTGGCAGGATCCCGAGCCGGGCTGGGCCGCCTGAACCAGCTGTGCCAGCAGCTGGCCTTCGACTCCGTGTTCCTGCGCATCAAGCAGCAGCTGCTGCAGCTGCCCAGGATGGAGGTGGGCACGGGCTGGGGGCTGGGGCTGGGCTGGGCATCCCTTGGGCCAGCTCTGCTTCCCTGTGTCCTGCTCAGAATGGCTCTGGGGCCACGTTTCTCCCAGGGGCTGCAGGCAGTGGGAGTTCCCTTCCCTCACCCACAGCCTCTGCAGCACAGGGGTTTGGGGGCTCAGGTGGTTTTTCTCACCGTCTGTGCTCTGCTTCCTAGAATCCCTTGGGCAGCCACAGTTCATGCTGTTGGGTCACCCCTTTCTAAAATACTGACAGGCTTCATGTTCTGGGGATCTGGAGTTCATCCTGCACTTCTGCCTCACAGGGCTGGAGTTCTGGTGGCGTTGGTGAGACCCTGACAGATGACCTGCCAAACTTCAGCCTGACCCCTCTGGAATATATCAGCAATGTAAGAGAACTCTGCTGTCTTTCTGCTCTAGAAAACAAATTGCTGGGAACCCTCCAGAGAGCAAAGATTTGCTTGGAGTAGCAGTTCTCTGTACAGGTCTTCTTACCACGAGTGTTTCAGTGACTGCTTCTCTGACCTTGTGAAAAACTGTTTCTTGTACCAGGTGCAATGATGCACGAGAGCCAGTTTGGGTGTGAGTGAGTGGCTGTCAGGCTCAGCTCTCTGCTTTCAGGTGTATTTACTGCAGGTGACTTTTTCCTAGGAAAGGACTCGCCTCACATTTGTTCAGTGACTCAGCTTCTGGTGCTTTTATTCCAGATTGGGCAATACATTATGTCTCTTCCTCTGCACCTTGAGCCGTTTGTCACTCAAGAGGATTCTGCCTTGGAGCTGGCATTGCATGCTGGAAAACTGCCATACCCCCCAGAGCAAGGTAGGGTGAGACCAAAGGCTTGGAGAGTCTGGGGAAAGCTCCCATTACACGGGGGGATGTGCTACAGTCTCAAAACCACTGGACATCCCTTTCCTATTTCTGTTTCTTCCAAAAATCCTTTGGTAAAACCCAGGAGGAGCCTCTAAATCATGAGTAAAACTTTTTTTTGGTGTCATTCAGACTGGAAGCTTTGGCTTGGTCTGTGTGAGTTTGGTGTTCATTAAAGTGATGGTTTGGGGTCTGAGGAGTTGGGTTTTGGCTGCTGTTCATGCTGCAGGGGCTGTGCTGGGCTGGGTCTCTTCATGGTGCTGGTATTTCACAGACAGTGAAGAAAGCATAGAGCTTGGTATTTACAGAGCCTGGAACCTTCCAAAAACGTGCTCTTCCCTTCAGGCTTTTGCATTGCTGGGATGTCACCTGTTGTAATGGCTGATCATTTTCAGAGCACTAATGAGCACAGGCTGCCTTTAGGGCTGGGAACAAGCTCTTGTGAATCCTTGTCAGCTGTGGCTTGCAGATGCTCCTGGGAGAGGATCCTGTGGGATCCAGGCAGTGTCCTGTCCCTCTGCTCACCGTGGGAAGTGACTTACCTGGGATTGCTGCAGGTGTTGTGGGCTGGAGCTGGTGTCAGTGCAGTGCAGGGAGGCAGAGACTGCTCTGGTTGTCCAAACCCAGAATCAGAAGCAGCTGGTGAGCTCTGCCTGGTGTGCTGGAGGAGAGCTCAGGGTTACTGGCAGTGATGGGTCTGTGGTGCAGGCACAGCCAGGGCAGGGTTTGTGTCAGGGCAGAGCTCACGGGGCTGGCTGTGTGTCTGGCTGTGTGTCTGTCTGTGTGTCCGTGCAGGGGAGGAGCTAACAGGGCTGTCTGTGTGTCTGTCTGTGTGTCTGTCTGTGTGTCTGGCTGTGTGTCTGACTGTGCAGGGGAGGAGCTAACAGGGCTCTGTCTATGTGTCTGTCTGTCTGTCCAAGGGAGGAGCTAACAGGGCTGTCTGTCCGTCTCTCTGTCTGTGTGTCTGTGCAGGGGAGGAGCTAACAGGGCTGGCTGTGTGTCTGTCTGTGTGTCTGTCTGTCCAAGGGAGGAGCTAACAGGGCTCTGTCTGTCCGTCTGTCTGTCTGTCCAAGGGAGGAGCTAACAGGGTTCTCTGTCTGTGTGTCCGTGCAGGGGAGGAGCTAACAGGGCTCTGTCTGTCCGTCTGTCTCTCTGTGTGTCCGTGCAGGGAGGAGCTAACAGGACTCTGTCTGTCCGTCTGTCTCTCTGTGTGTCCGTGCAGGGGAGGAGCTGCCCGAGCTGGACAACGTGGCTGATTACTGGCTGGGCTCCGTTGCCAGGGCCAGCATGCAGACGTACAGCGAGGCCGTGCTGCAGATCCCCCGGCTCAGCGCCCACGGCTGCAGGCAGCTGGCCACGGACATTGGTGAGCACAGCCCTGGCACACAGAGCCCTGTGACACAGAGCCCTGGCACACAGAGCCCTGTGACACACAGCCCTGGGACACACAGCCCCTGGCACACACAGCCCCTGTCAGTCACACACAGCCCCTGTCAGTCACACACTGCCCACGGCTGCAGGCAGCTGGCCACGGACATTGGTGAGCACGGCCTGGCACACAGAGCCTGGCACACACAGCCCTGGCACACAGAGCCCTGTGACACAGAGCTCCTGTCAGTCACACACAGCCCTGTGACACACACAGCCCTGGCACACAGAGCCTGGCACACACAGCCCTGGCACACACAGCCCTGTGACACACACAGCCCTGTGACACACACAGCCCTGGCACACACAGCCCTGTGGTACAGAGCCCTGGCACACACAGCCCTGGCACACACAGCCCTGGCACACACAGCTCCTGTCAGTCACACACTGCCCACGGCTGCAGGCAGCTGGCCACGGACATTGGTGAGCACGGCCTGGCACACACAGCCTGGCACACACAGCCCTGGCACACACAGCTCCTGTCACACACAGCCCTGGCACACACAGCTCCTGTCAGTCACACACTGCCCACGGCTGCAGGCAGCTGGCCACGGACATTGGTGAGCACGGCCTGGCACACAGAGCCCCGTGACACACACAGCCCTGTGGCACACACAGCCCTGTGGCACACACAGCCCTGTCACACACAGCCCTGGCACACACAGCCCTGTGACACACAGAGCTCCTGTCAGTCACACACTGCCCACGGACATTGGTGAGCACAGCCCTGTCACACACAGCCCTGTCACACACAGCCCTGGCACACACAGCCTGGCACACACAGCCCTGGCACACACAGCCCTGTGACACACAGCCCTGTCACACACAGCCCTGTGGCACACACAGCCCTGTGACACACACAGCCCTGTCACACACAGCCCTGGCACACACAGCCCTGTGACACACAGAGCTCCTGTCAGTCACACACAGCTCCTGTCACACACAGCTCCTGTCAGTCACACACTGCCCACGGCTGCAGGCAGCTGGCCACGGACATTGGTGAGCACGGCCTGGCACACAGAGCCCTGGCACACACAGCCCTGGCACACACAGCCCCTGTCAGTCACACACAGCTCCTGTCACACACAGCTCCTGTCACACACAGCTCCTGTCACACACAGCCCTGGCACACAGAGCCCTGGGACACAGAGCCCTGGCACACAGAGCCCTGGGACACACAGCCCTGGGACACACAGCTCCTGTGACACACAGCCCCATAGCTGCTGTCAGTCACCCCCAGCCCCTGTCACCCCCAGGCTGCTCCCACCCTGCAGGGCTCCTGCCCTGCTGCATCCCATCACTGCTGGGGCTGTGCTGGCAGCTCTGGGGCACAGGATTCCCAAGGGTGTCTTTCATTTCACACTGTATTGCAAGGTAAATACGAATTTCTCCTGAATTTTGCAGATTATCTCATCAATGTGATGGATGCCCTGGGCCTGCAGCCCTCAAGGTCGCTGCAGAACATTGTGACTCTGCTGAAGGCCAAGCCAGAGGAGTTCCACCGGGCTGCCAAGAGCCTGCCCCGCAGGATGGCAGCTGCCATCGCTGCCATGAGGGGCCTGGAGGGCTAGTGTGCCCTCCCTGAGGGGCTGGAGTGCCAGCTGTGCCCTCCCTGCTGCTGGCATTGTGACCATGAGGATTCTGGAGTGCCAGCTGTGCCCTCCCTGCCCCTGGTATCACTGCCAAGAGGAGCCTGGAGTGCCAGCTGTGCCCTCCCTGATGGGCTGGAGTGCCAGCTGTGCCCTCCCTGCTGCTGGCATTGTGACCATGAGGATTCTGGAGTGCCAGCTGTGCCCTCCCTGCAGCTGGCATTGTGACCATGAGGATTCTGGAGTGCCAGCTGTGCCCTCCCTGCCGCTGGCATTGTGACCATGAGGATTCTGGAGTGCCAGCTGTGCCCTCCCTGCAGGGCTGCAGTGCCAGCTGTGCCCTCCCTGCCCCTGGCATTGTGACCATGAGGATTCTGGAGTGCCAGCTGTGCCCTCCCTGCCCCTGCTCAAGGACTCACCTCATTTTTTTTCATTTCTGCAAGGACAGTGAAAAGATCTCCGGGGATTTATTTCAAACTAACTTTTAATAAATGTCTTTGTCTAGGAAAAGCTTGTTTGTTTTTCCATCTTTAGGAATCAGGGTGTGTGTCCTACAGCCTGATTTTCCCAAAGCTCTGCATGACCCTGAGCAGGGTGAGGAGTGCTGGCAGTGTTCTGCCAGGTGCTGCAGGGTTCATTGTGGCAGCTTTTTCAGAGGGTTTCATCTGCTGTGTCTGAGTGAGGGGTGGCTGCAGCACAGAGGAGCTGCAGCCTGTAGGTCAGGAAGGGTCTCTTCATCTGCAGCTGGCACTTGGGGCTTGATCAGGCTCAGCCCTGAGAACAAAACCAGCTCTGGAGCTTGTTCTACAGGTGCAGTCTCACTGTTCTACTGAGTGTTCTACATGAGGTTTGTGAGGAATTTAAGGAAAGTGGAGCTTGCTTGTAGAATTTACTCCCATTTGTTACACAGACTTTTGTGAAAGAGCTGCCCCAGCCCTGGTGTGCTCTCCTGGCAGGCAGTGGGGTGGAATGCAGGGAGTACAGAGTGGGATGGCAGCTGGGCTGGAGCAGCTGCCCTGCTGCACTGAAACCCCTGTGCCCAGCTGGAGCCAGGCTCTGGGGACACTTCCCACCTCCACGGGGTGTGACAGCTGCAGGGGCCAGCTGTGACTGGAGTGCTGAGCTGTCCCTGGCCTGCAGAGAACTCTGTTCCCTGCTCTCCTGCTCTGCAGCCCTGCCTCTGGGGAGGCTCCTGGGGCTGCTCCTTCCTGCTGTGGGCTGAGGGCTGAGGGCAGAGGCAGGGTGAGCTGCCCCTCCCAGACCTGCTGTGTGCTGGGATGTGAGGGATGCCCAGGTTCCTGCTCTGTGTGTTCTGGTTTTCACTGCTGAGTCCCTTGGAGGCCTTTGCCAAGGATGGCACTGCATGCAGTGGTTCAGGGCAGGGTGTCAGCTCCCTGTTTCCCACTCTGCCGTGATGTGGCATCAAGTGCCAGCACTTTACAGGAGCTCTCCTGTGGGAAGGGAGGCTGTGCTTGAGCGTTTGTGGTGTCCAGAAATGGAAATGTTCCTTTCAGGAGACAGGAAAAGTCTAGGACAGCTTGTAAGGGCTGGATTCCTCTGTCTTTGCAGATGTTTTTGCTGCCTGTCGTGTGCCCTGTTGCCACTCAGGTGGGTTTAGGGGCTGGCTGAGCTCAGGCTCTACCTGGACAAGGTGTTCCTGGACAGAGCAGTGTGCCTGGGGGCTCTTGGTCCTTCTCCCTTCAAAGAGAACCAGCTGAGGGGGAAAGGGCTGGGGCAGAGCATGGACATGTTAAGGAGGTTCTCCTGAATCTGCATTCAGTGGATGTTGAGCACAGAATTCTGTTCTGTGGGGCAGAATCAGCTCAGCTGTCAGACGGTGCCCCAGGTCCTCTGTCCTGCTCTGGTGGTCTCAGCACCTGGGAACCCACCCCTGCCACCACTGCCAGGGGCTGGGGGACCCTGGGCACACCCAGCAGCTCTGGCACAGCCCCCTGTGCTGGAGCTTCCCCTGCAGGAGGATCCTGGACCCCCTCTCCGTGCCTGACTGGGCACCGTGCCCAGAACATCGTGTTCTGCTGTGAGATTAACCACCCTCTGCTTCCTGCTGAACTTCTGCAGAACGGCCAGTCCCCCCGGGCCGTGATGGGCTCCTGGGGAAGCTCCTGGGGCCAGAACCAGCCAGGGCCGGGTGACCTGCCTGCCCCACTCAGCCCAGGGCCCCCAAAGCCCCACTGCCCTCAGGCCAGGTCACACACTGTTCTCCTTGCAAGCCACTGCTTCCAGCGCCCCTCAGCCTGGACTGCCCCCCTGCCAGCAGGGAAGCTAAAGGCAGCTTTGAAATCAGTTTTTTATTGTTGAAAGAGTGATAAACAGGCTGGTGCTTCCTCCCACCCCAGTCTCTGGGCTGTGCCCCCTGCCCCACAGGTGCAAACAGGGGCTGCAGCAGTGAAGGCAGAGCTCAGTTTCTGCTGCTGCCATTGCAGTGGTTTGGGAGTGGAAGTTCTGCAGCTCCCAGGTCAGCAGGAGCTGTGTTCCCATCCCCAGGCTCTGCTCCAGGGTGTGGCACAGCTGTGCCCAGAGTGCTGAGGAGGGGGACAGGAGGAGACTCTGAGGGCCCTTCCACACAAACTCCTCCAGGGTTCTGTGATCCACAGTGGCCTTGCACCCGCTGCCAGCACCTCCTGTCCTCTCCTGCCACCTCCTGCTGCCACCCAGCTGGGGACAAGAAACGGTGACAGGATGTTACAGCAATGTGATGTCCACCAGCTCCAGGCTGCAGCCAAAGCCTGACTGGGAGCTTTACTGCAGGTTTGTTAGGCAGGGCTTCCTGCTGTGGTCAGTCACAGGAGAGGAGAGCTTGGCCTCCAGCTCTGTCCTGACTGTGACAGACACTGCCCTGCAAGTGGCACAGCTGGCAGGAGCTGGCAGGACACTGTGGTCACTCAGCACAGCTGCAGCAGTGGACAGGACAGTGTGGTCACCCAGCACAGGGTGGTAGGAGTGGACAGGACCCTTTGGTCACTCAGCACAGACAGGACACTGGTCACTCAGCACAGACAGGTCACTGGTCACTCAGTACAGAGTGGCAGCAGTGGCCAGGACCCTGTGGTCACTCAGCACAGACAGGACAGTGTGGTCACTCAGCACAGCTGGCAGGAGCTGGAAGGACAGTGTGGTCACAGCACAGACAGGGCACTGGTCACTCAGCACAGACAGGGCACTGGTCACTCGGCACAGACAGGGCACTCAGCCAGGACAGTGGTCACTCAGCACAGACAGGGCACTGGTCACTCGGCACAGACAGGACACAGCTCGGACAGGGCACTGGTCACTCAGCACAGACAGGGCACTGGTCACTCGGCACAGACAGGACACAGCTCGGACAGGGCACTGGTCACTCGGTGTCGCTGTCGCTGTCGGGGCTCAGCGTGTCCGGGCGCTGCACGCGCAGGGAGTCGTAGTTGGGGGGCGGCGTGCCGGGCTCGGGGGGCAGCGCCGGGACCCCTGGCCCTGCTGGCCCCAGTGGCGGCCCCGCCGGCCCCAGCGCCGGCCCGGGCTCGGGCTGGAAGCCCAGGTTGGCGTGCGCCTCCACCAGCTCCGCCACGGTCGGGGGCGCGTCCGGGAACCGCGGCCCGAGCCCGGCGCTGCCGCAGCGCCCGGGCCCAGCCGATGAGGTTGATGACGGTGATCCAGAGCGAGTCGATGATGATCTCCCCGAACTCAATCAGGCACAGCACCGAGCCCCCCATCCAGAACCCGAACTGGCCCCCCAGGCTGGACAGCAGCCACACGATCTGCGGAGGAGAGCGCTGAGCTGAGGAGCAGCAACCCCCAGGTGTGCCCGGCCAGGTGTGCCCAGCCAGGTGTGCCCACCCCAGCCATCCCCCAGGTGTGCCCAGCCAGGTGTGCCCGGCCCCAGCCATCACCCAGGTGTGCCCAGCCAGGTGTGCCCGGCCAGGTGTGCCCAGCCAGGTGTGCCCACCCCCAGCCATCACCCAGGTGTGCCCAGCCAGGTGTGCCCAGCCAGGTGTACCCAGCCCAGCCATCACCCAGGTGTGCCCAGCCAGGTGTGCCCGGCCCCAGCCATCACCCAGGTGTGCCCAGCCAGGTGTGCCCACCCCAGCCATCACCCAGGTGTGCCCAGCCAGGTGTGCCCACCCCCAGCCATCACCCAGGTGTGCCCAGCCAGGTGTGCCCACCCCCAGCCATCACCCAGGTGTGCCCAGCCAGGTGTGCCCACCCCCAGCCATCACCCAGGTGTGCCCAGCCAGGTGTGCCCACCCCAGCCATCACCCAGGTGCCCATGCTGTGTGGGGGTGCCCCCACACCTGGGACCTGCTGGGTCCCCTCTGCTGGGGCTGCCCTGCGGGGCTGGGGCAGGGATGGAGGTGGAGGGGGAGGACCTGAGGGCTGGTGGTGGCTCCATCACTGCACTCGTGCCCGCAGCCGTGCCAGGGGGAGGAGGGGTGTGGCACTGCCCATCCCAGCCCTGCCCGTCCCAGCCCTGCTCACCGTGGTGGCAGCAGACTCCGAGATGGTGCGGTAGTTGTACTCCTGGAAGTAAATGTTCAGCTTGATGATCCCATTCCTGTCAAGAACAAAACCCAGCTCAGTGAGCAGCTGCCTGTCCACCTCCTGCACCTCCAGCCTGGCTGTGGTGAGTGTGAAGTGACAAACATGACACTGGAATGTCCCCCATGCTGACTGCACCCAGCTGCAGGTTTGAGCTTGACCGACCCAGTGTGCAGCCCTGGAGAGCACAGGACCTGCAGGAAGTGCCTTTTGGATCTGCTGCCTGAGTGTCCCAGGTGAGCACACAAACCTCATCCTCCCTGGGCTGGCCCGGCGCCAGGGCTCGTGTCAGGCTGCTGTTAACAGCTCAGCAGAGATAAAGTGCTTGTTCCTTTCACTCACCTGTCCAGAGTCACATTTGTTGACATATCCCTTTCGTAAGACAGAATATGGAAAATCCAGTCCTAGGAAAGCAGAAGGAGCTCAGAAGGAGCAGGAGCCCACGGGTGCTGTGCCTGTGCCAGGTGAGGGGATGCTCTGGAGCTGGGCAGGGCACTGGGGGCTCCCTCCCTGTCCGGGGGCAGGGTGTGCAGGGCGGGACAGAGCCCAGGAGGGAGGGGCTGCTGGGGGGTCCCTGCTGCCCCCAGCCCCTGCTGCTGCAAACACAGACTTTGGCTTTGACACCAGCTCTGAGCACAGCAGTGTCCCCGTGCTGGGAGCAGGAGCCATCAGTGTCTGTCACAAACCAGAGTTACCTCAGAGGCTTCTGATGGCCAGTCTGCCATGGAGATGGTCATTTTGTACTGGGTGTCACTGCAGGGAACAGAGGGAAATTAGCCTGGAGATTCCCTCCCTCGAGTCTCTGGGGCTCCAGTGCTCACAGGGCAAACCAGCCCTGCAGGGTTTGACCCTTCAGGAAGGTCAGGACCGGTGGGAGCCAGACAAAGCTCAGGCCCAGGTACTCACTTGCAGGTTTCCTTGCAGGAGTCAATGCAGATCTGACGCTGTTTGATGCTGGATCTCAGTGAGGAGTAGCAATATGCTGGTTGGTGAAAACCAAATTAAAGGATCTGTTTAGATAAGGACCCACTTACTGAGTTATATCAGTTTCATTTATCAAAATAAATATCAGGTATGACCCCTTCTGCACAGATTTGCCATCTTCCCATCCAACTTGGCTTTCCTTGAGAAACTTGGGCAAAACACTTGGACAATTTAATAATAAATTAAAAATAAAGTGCAACTTTCTGAGACAGTTTTTATAGAGCCAGCTTGCCCAGGGTTGGTATTTTTGGCACAGCCCTGGCCTCTGCCAGCTCAGGGGAGCACTGGACCCTCCATTGCCCCTGCCAGGGGACCCAAAATTTTTGGGTGCAGAGGCCTGAGTGACACCCTGTGTCCTTGTTTCTGTGCCCAAGAGCCCCCCAGCCCACAGCCACATCTGGCCCCTTGTGCCACGTCCAGCAGCCATGCAGGAGCTGCAGGGACAGCAGCAGAGCCCAGGAACCCCAGCAGCTCTTACCCCAGCCCGGGAAATCCTCATTGTTGCAGTAATTCTCCCCTTCAGGCAAGGGGAACATGTAGTGCCCACAGCCACAGATCTCCACCATGTGGTTCTGGAAGCAGGAGCGCAGGCAGGCCTGGGGAGGGAGGGATGCTCAGGGCTGGGCCTCCCCCAGAGCCCCCAGAACTGCCTCCCCACTGCTCTGAGCTGCTGCTTTGGGGTGCACACACACGGGGGGTCAGAGAACGGGGGGCTGCCCCTGCCCAGAGCCTCCCCCAGCCCTGCTGGGCTCTGCAGGTTTTAGGGGCACTCTTGGAGCTGCCCTGGGTGAGAGAGCTCAGCTCCCACCCACACAGGACACTGCTCATTTCTCAATTATTTCAGTTCCCAAGGGGGGTAGAGATGTTCTCCTGCACCACAGACACGGCTGTGCTCTCCAGGCTTTGACACAGGGCTGGTTTAAACTTTAATTTCCAAACCCTTCAGCACAAAGAGCAGACATGAATGATCTGTGTGCAGGTGCTGCAGCCTGGAGGATCCAGCTGCAGATCCAGCTGCGGATCCAGCTGCAGATCCAGCTGCCATGAGCTCAGTGAGGTGGGCAGTTCATCACCCCAGACTGGAGTGGGATTCTGCACGAGGCAATGGCAAAGTCTGTGAGAAGACAATGAAATTTAGCAGCTGTGGGCAGTACAAGCAGGGAATTTCTGTGTGATAGGAGAGGCCCACAGAGTGCAGAGCAGCCAGGGTGTGATGGAAGAGCCTGGTTTGCTGAGAGGGCTCTGAAGTGCCATTACAGGGCACAGAACTCCGTCAGCACTGGCACTTCCAGGGAATAATGCAGTCCTGCAACCCTCCCAAGTGTTTGCTCAAACCTTACACAAGCATCTTCAAAATCTGGGTAAAGTGGTCCAGCTGTTATTATACTATATAAAGGCAGAAATATAAAACCACTGCCAGCCCAAGGCCCTTCTGATCTGCAGGTGCATCTGTGAATCACCCCAAATGCTTTGGGTGTTTTCCTCATTATCACATGGCACCCTCAGCAGCTGCTTCTCTCTCCTGTTATAAATTAACCTGTGCTTAGTGGTTGCACTCTAATTTTCTACAGATTCAAGGATTACAGACACTCAACTTTCTCATCCAATTCTCAGAGTGATGAAGAAGCAAAGGGCTGTTTGGCTTCCTGTACACACCAGCTGCATTTCCAGAGTGAGGAATTACTTGATTCCCCCAAAGAGAAAAAAGCTGGAGAACACAGGAGTGTCCAGAGGGAGAAGCTGTCCTCTGTATTCCTCTCCTGTCAGGGGTAAGTATCACTTGTGTACACAAAACATGAGTTCCTGAGAAGTGCCTTACAGAAGTTTCCCAGAACCTCAGTGACTGTTCCCACAGAACCACGAGGGGCTTAGATCAGATATTAGGAAAAAAATACATGGAAAGGGCTGTAAAGCATTTGAACAGGCAGCCCAGGGCAGTGGTGAAGTCCCCCATCCCTGGAAGGGCTCACAAACCAGGTGAGGTGGCACTTCAGGCCATGGTTTGCTGTGCTGACACTTGCATTTGATGATCTTGAAAGGTTTTATGATTTTATGATTCCCCACGAGTACCCTGCATGACAGGCAAAGGTTTGATTGCTTGGATGGTTTCCCTGCAGGGTGCTGTTTTCCTGGGGGTTTTACCTGGATGCAGTAGGAGGTTTAGGGGGTTTCCCTGCAGGGTGCTGTTTGATATGGGGTTGTACCTGGATGCAGTAGGAGGTTTAGGAGGTTTCCCTTGCAGGGTGCTGTCTGCCTGAGCAGGGATTTTACCTGGATGCAGTAGGAGGTTTAGGAGGTTTCCCTGCAGGGTGCTGTTTGGTGAGGGGTTACCTGGATGCAGTAGGGGTTTCCCTGCAGGGTGCTGTTTGATATGGGGTTGTACCTGGATGCAGTAGGAGGTTTCCCTTGCAGGGTGCTGTTTCCTGAGGGTTGTACCTGGATAGAGTAGGAGGTTTCCCTTGCAGGGTGCTGTTTGCCTGAGCAGGGGTTTTTCCTGGATGCAGTAGGAGGTTTAGGGGGTTCCCCTGCAGGGTGCTGTTTGATATGGGGTTGTACCTGGATGCAGTAGGGGGTTTCCCTGCAGCGTGCTGGTCCCTGAGGGTTACCTGGATGGAGTAGGAGGTGTTGTACTGGCTGTAGAGGTTCTGCACGGGCACGTCGGAGCCGTTGACGGTGCAGTCGCTGTAGGGGTAGCCCATCCTCTCCAGCTCGTCCTGCAGGAGCCAAAGCCAGACTGTGCCCAGCCCTTCTGCACAGCTCCCTGTGCCACCTCTGAGGCTCTGAACTGCTCAGCCCCCCCCTGGCCTTGCTGGCAATGAAGGATGGGGGCTGCACCCCTCCCTGGGGATGCAGGCACAGGAGGATGCTCAGGGGGCTGAACTCCCTGGCAGGGTGTTTGTCCTGGCAAAGCTGCCAGGCTGAGCAGGAGGCAGCCTGACCTGAGCCCAGTCTGCTGGCCTCAATAGAGCACTTTGCCAGGCCAGTTACATAAAACCCTCCATAAAGTGCTCCAGCCCCTGACAGGTGTGTGCCTTGTCTCCTTTGGTTTGAGCCAGTTCAGCCAAGACTTAAAGCAAACTTGGTTCAGGTCCCATCAGATAACATCACTCTGAGCCAGTCTGCTCCCCAGGAATGCCACACATACCACCAGCACTCCAATGGAGGTTTCTGTCCCAGCCATGGCGTAGATGCCCTGGTCCTTGAGGAAGGGGAAGCTCTTCTGTTGGTGCAGCATGAGCCTGGCCCCAGCAGCAGAGGACAGGTAGGGAATGTAATCCTGCTGGCTGATGTCCAGAATCAGCTTCAGCCCTGGGACACCAAACACAACAGGAATTGTACTGGGGAAAGAAGGGAGGCTATTTTCTTCTCCCTGTTCCTTGGGAAGAGCCAGGGTCTGGCCATGGCAGCCTGACCTGTGCAGGAAAACTTATGGAGGTGAATGCCCAGAATGGCACGAGCTGGGAACAGCCAGGGGCTGCCTCAGATATTTCAAATATCCAGAGGTTGCCCTTCTGCTGTAGTCACTTCTTTCTGTGTGGCACGTTTTTCTTTTGGGGCTCATCCCCTTCTGGAAAGCCTCTGTTCCTGCTGCAGTGCTCCAGTGACAGAGAGTCATAGATCTGTCCCTGAGTGACAGGAATGGGCACCAAGAGACAGAACCCTCCCACCTGCCCCTCCTCCAGCACAGAGCACCCCCTTACCAAACTCAGCCCCGGGGTTGGAAGAATTCAGAGCCTCTTCATCCATGCCCCAGTTAAAGATGTAGCAGTTCCCATGGTCTGGGTGGTAGATTTGGGTGAAATTCCTGGAAAACACATAGAACTGTGACTCTTGGAAGGACTAAAGCAGATGGTGGGCCCAGCTGAGCAGCTGTGCTGGGGTTCACCTCCCATTGCCTCATCTGCTGCTCAGGGACCACAGCTGCTGGCACTACAACCCATCTGCTTTGGGAAAAAACCAGGGCAAGGTACAGGTGTCTGCAGGCACAGCCCTGGGGACAGTGCTCAGTGGGATGGAGAGGAGCATTTGTCACTCAGGTGACAGGAGCAGCTGCTCAGCCTGGGCTGTGCTCACAGGTTTGGGCTGTGCTCAGGTCTGGGCTGTGCTCACAGGTTTGGGCTGTGCTCACAGGTTTGGGTGCTCACAGGTCTGGGCTGTGCTCACAGGTCTGAGCTGTGCTCACAGGTCTGGGCTGTGCTCACAGGTCTGGGCTGTGCTCACAGGTCTGAGCTGTGCTCACAGGTCTGGGCTGTGCTCACAGGTCTGGGCTGTGCTCACAGGTCTGGGCTGTGCTCACAGGTCTGGGCTGTGCTCACAGGTCTGGGCTGTGCTCACAGGTCTGGGCTGTGCTCAGGTTTGGGCTGTGCTCACAGGTCTGGGCTGTGCTCACAGGTCTGAGCTGTGCTCACAGGTCTGGGCTGTGCTCACAGGTCTGGGCTGTGCTCACAGGTCTGGGCTGTGCTCTCACAGGTCTGAGCTGTGCTCACAGGTCTGGGCTGTGCTCACAGGTCTGGGCTGTGCTCACAGGTCTGGGCTGTGCTCACAGGTCTGAGCTGTGCTCACAGGTCTGGGCTGTGCTCAGGTTTGGGCTGTGCTCACAGGTCTGGGCTGTGCTCACAGGTCTGAGCTGTGCTCACAGGTTTGGGCTGTGCTCACAGGTCTGGGCTGTGCTCACAGGTTTGGGCTGTGCTCACAGCTCTGGGCTGTGCTCACAGGTCTGGGCTGTGCTCACAGGTTTGGGCTGTGCTCACAGGTCTGGGCTGTGCTCACAGGTCTGAGCTGTGCTCACAGGTCTGGGCTGTGCTCACAGGTCTGGGCTGTGCTCACAGGTCTGGGCTGTGCTCACAGGTCTGAGCTGTGCTCACAGGGTCTGGGCTGTGCTCACAGGCTCTGGGCTGTGCTCACAGGTTTGGGCTGTGCTCACAGGTTTGGGCTGTGCTCACAGGTCTGGGCTGTGCTCACAGGTCTGGGCTGTGCTCACAGGTCTGGGCTGTGCTCACAGGTCTGGGCTGTGCTCACAGGTCTGGGCTGTGCTCACAGGTCTGGGCTGTGCTCACAGGTCTGGGCTGTGCTCACAGGTCTGGGCTGTGCTCACAGGTCTGGGCTGTGCTCACAGGTCTGGGCTGTGCTCACAGGTCTGGGCTGTGCTCACAGGTCTGGGCTGTGCTCACAGGTCTGGGCTGTGCTCACAGGTCTGGGCTGTGCTCACAGGTTTGGGCTGTGCTCACAGGTCTGGGCTGTGCTCACAGGTCTGGGCTGTGCTCACAGGTTTGGGCTGTGCTCACAGGTCTGGGCTGTGCTCACAGGTCTGGGCTGTGCTCACAGGTCTGGGCTGTGCTCACAGGTCTGGGCTGGCAGAGCAGCTCGGGCTCTGATGCCAGTCCTTGGTGGCCTTGGGGCTCCCACAGCCTGAGCTGCTGCTCCCCTTAGCATGGGGATGGGAACTTGGGGTCCACAGGCTAAAATGCATTTCCCAGACCTTGTGCAGAAGGGAGGGGGCTGCACCTGGCGCTGCTGACTCAGCACCTGGCGCTGCTGACTCAGCACCTGGCTGCCACTGGGTACCCTGGGTGCTGCTGGTCTTGATACGCCATGAGCAAAGCAGCCCATCCCAAACCCTAACTCAGAACACATTCCAGGCAGGACCACATCCAGAGAAGCTCAGGGAAGTGCTGTCAGAGCTGAGAACCAGCAGCAACCTGACAAATCCCTGACAGAGAGCCAAGAGCCGCGTGCTGCTCGTCCCTGCAGGACACGGGCAGGGGCTGGTGTGCACCTACTTGTGGTTGCAGGGCTCGGCCCCGAAGAGACAGGCCAGGATCATGTCCTCGGCCTGGTAGCCCATGCGGATCCTGTCGGGCAGGGGCACCCTGGAGAGGATGGAGGTGGCCTGCAGCACGTACCACTCGCTGACGGCCTGCGCCGCGCTGCTGAAGTTCCTGTAGCTGCAGCTCCCGGCGCCCTGCGGGCTGCACTGCGGGCACAGGGCACTGAGCCGGGCTGCCAGCCCCCCGTGAGCCCCCCCACGGCCCCCCACGGCCCCCCGTGAGCCCCCCACGGCCCCCCGTGAGCCCCCCGGCCCCCACGGCCCCCACGGCCCCCCCACGGCCCCCCCACGGCCCCCCGTGAGCCCCCCCCACGGCCCCCCGTGAGCCCCCACGGCCCCCCGTGAGCCCCCCCACGGCCCCCACGGCCCCCACGGCCCCCCGTGAGCCCCCCCACGGCCCCCCGTGAGCCCCCCCACGGCCCCCGTGAGCCCCCCCACGGCCCCCCACGGCCCCCCACGGCCCCCCGTGAGCCCCCCCACGGCCCCCCACGGCTCCCCCACGGCCCCCCGTGAGCCCCCCCACGGCCCTCCGTGAGCCCCCCCACGGCCCCCACGGCCCCCCACGGCCCCCTGACGGCCCCCCGTGAGCCCCCCCACGGCCCCCCACGGCCCCCAGGGACAGAGGGGGCCAGCCTGACAGAGCCACGGGCTGTGACACTGGGCTGGCTGTGACACTGGGCTGTGACACTGGGATGTGGCACTGGGATGTGGCACTGGGATATGGCACTGGGCTGTGACACTGGGCTGTGACACTGGGCTGAGACACTGGGCTGGGACACTGAACTGTGGCACTGGGATGTGACACTGGGCTGGGGACACTGAACTGTGACACCGGGATATGACACTGGGATGTGGCACTGGGATGTGGCACTGGGATGTGGCACTGGGCTGAGACACCGGGGATGTGGCACTGGGGCTGCCTGTCACCCTGGGCTGCCTGTCACCCTGGGCTGGCTGTGACACTGAACTGCCTGTCACCCTGAGCTGGCTGTCACCCTGGGCCGCCTGTCACAGAGCAGGGTCCCTCCCCAGGGACGTTTCCCAGCTGGGCAGGTTATACATCAGCCCCGGGTGACCTCCACAAGAAAATGCCAGTTCTTTAAGGCTGGAGTTTGCCAGCTGTGAGTGTGCCCAGGCAGGGTCCTTGAGCCTCCACGGGAGCAGGGCTGAGGGGCTTCAGAGCTCCTTGTGCCTCTGCACGGTGGGCTGCAGCAGGGAGGAGGGGGCACAGCCACAGCCTCTCCTGGAATTTGGGTGCCCGACCCAAGGAAGGGGCGAAGGTGCCTGGGAGCCTGCAGGGAGCACCCTGCCCTGCCCTGCCCTGGGCTCAGCCTGCAGCAGGGGCTGGCACGGGCAGAGCAGCCAGGGGCAGCTGCTGGGGAGGGGACAGATCTCCCTGCTGCCCCCTTGCCAAGGCACCCACCCCTCACCCACGCCCCTGCACCGAGGGACCCCTCTCACCAGCTTCACTGCCAGCTTGTACTTCTTCTCTCCCGTTGTGCTGTTGCTCTCTGCACCAGGCTGCAGCAGTGCTGTTGCTCTCCAGGGTCTCATTGCCCGTGGTGTAGCTCCCCAGGGTCTCGCTGCCCACAGCAGTCTGGTTGCTCTCAAAGATGTCCAGGATGATGGGGTTGTCTTTGTCGTGCTCGTCGATGAGCACCAGGGGGATCTGGTTCCAGAGCTCCAGGTCCAGGGGTGGGGACACGCTGTCACTGCTGTTCCCTGGCTGCAGGATCCTCTCCAGGGCTGCCTCGATCAGCCTGTCCAGCTCCTTCAGCAGGGGCTTCACCTCCGAGTACCTGGGGACAGGCACTGTGAGCAGGCAGGGCTGTGCTCTGGGGACACAGCTGGGGAGAGTGCTGGGACACTGCAGGGACACTGCAGGGACACTGCAGGGACACTTCTGGGGACACTGGCAGCTCACCCCCCTGGCCTGGGCCCTCCTGGGGAGCTCAGAGTGGGCTGGATTTACCAGAGGACAAGGGAGTGTCCCTGCAGAGCACGGCCAGCTGCAGGAGTGCAGGACAAACACACCAGGGTGAGCACACCAGTGCTGGCCACTTTGCTTCTAGATCAGTAATTCACTACAGTTTACACTAAACACCTCTGGCAAGTGAAGGAAAAACCACCCTAAAGCAATTCTTGTGCTGCTGAGAGCGTCCTGCCTCGGGCTATGCCATTGCATGGATTGAAAACAACGACAAATTTAAAGCAAATCTAATGAAAATCAGTCACCCCTTTGAAGTCACGATTCAGCTCTGTCTCTGTGGCTCCTGGCAAGCAGGACTGTGGAACCAGCTGTTTAGTGACTGAGCATGAGCAGAAGAATGTTCACAGTGAGGAAGGGGAAGGAAAGAAATGGAGGGGAAAGATGGAAAGACTGATTCTGGCTGGGAAAGGTGAGCGGAATTTGGTTCTTTTACGAGCTGAGGAAAATTTGCAGGGAGGTAAAAACCTTTGTTAGATTGACTGATATGGTGCAGAAACTGTGCTAGGAAGAAACTCTTCTCCATGGGGGTGGTGAGCCCTGGCACAGGTGCCCAGAGCAGCCCTGGATCCCAGGCCAGGTGGGACACTGGGGCTGGAGCAGCTGGGACAGTGGGAGGTGAAATGAGATGAACTTGAAGGTCCCTTCCCAACCCAAACTGTTCTGGGATCCTGTGAAGCCCAGAAGAACTTGCAGAACCCTCCTGTGGCCCTGGAGCCATTCATCATCATATTGTACTTTATTTCTTTTTAGGGCCACTTGGTGACTCCACTGTGTGGGAGCCCAGAGTGCTCCTCTGGCTGCTCTGGGAGGTTTGGGGTCCCCAAAGACCCTCGGATGAGACCCAGGTGTCTCAGGGGCTGGATTCAGCTCCTTGGAACAATTTACCAACATTGAGAGAAGAAATGCAAGCTGCAAAAATAAATAGAGTGTAAATTAGACTGGTAGAATGTAAAATGAGTAGGTTTCTATAATCTTTATATTCGTGGCCAACATGGTGAATTTGGGGTGTGGATACCTCTTCCTCCTTCTTCTCCTGCCATCCATGCTGGGTGACATGCTGGCACTTTAGATTGGATGGGGTCAGAGCTGGACTGTTTAACAAAGCTGTATTGTATTGGAAAATAATTGTAAAACCCTAGTAGGTAATTTAGACTATAAAAGATCAGTCCTGCCTCTCCAGGCAGATTCTGCCCTGGACGTCTGGCGAGCAGAGCTGTGAACTGGGCAGAGCAATCCTGAGAGAAGGGAGAACAAACAGCCATGGAAACCTCTGAGAACAGCTCCTGCAGCCTCTCATGGGCAGGCAAGGAAAGAGCTGGGCTGCAAACCACCTGCATGTCCTGCAGAGGTGAGCTCAGGGCTGAGGGACACCTCGGGCTGTGACACACTGGTGCTCCTAATGTGATGTCTGAGACAGGCACAGGCCCTCAGCAGCTCACTGTGCAATGTTTCTGGGGGTTAGGCACACGTGGGGAAGTGAGGAGCAAAGCTTACTTGAAGGGGTTGGCATTGCAGACAGTGACTGCAGGGAACTTCATGGTCTTGAAGCCAATGGAGAGAGACGAGGTGACGTTGTAGGAGAGGTAGGTGTTGATGAGGATCCCCCACTGCCAGAAGACCAGGGATGCAAAGAGCAGCGTCAGGAAGAACCAGACGAGTTTCTTCTTGGGCCCCTCGCGGATGATGCGCTTGGGGCCGTGGGTGTTGGTGTTGTCGCAGTACCAGAGCAGCAGCTCCTTGTAGGTGTAGCCAGGGCCCTTCTGCAGCCGGTGCAGCGCCCGCAGCAGGTACCTCCTCAGCCTCATGCTGCTGGGGAGGAGACACCAGAGCAGCCTGAGGGCTGTGCCACAGAGCTGCCCCCGCCCTGTCACACAGCCCCTGCTGGCTGCAGCCCAGGGAAACCAGCACAGGGGAGAGGCCATGGCAGCAATGCCACCCAGCTGCTGGGGACACGGGAGAGCCTGGGGCTGGCAGCTGCAGAGTGCTGATTGCCTCTGCCAGCTCTTGGTTCTGGGAGCTGAGTGAGCAGGACCTGCAGGACGTGGCTGTGCCTGGTGCTGCTGCACGGCAGAGCCTGCCAGGAGCTGCCCAGCCAGTGGCAATGCTGTGTGCTCACAGTGGGAATGCTGTGTGCCAGAGCTGCAGTGCTGTGTGTGCTCACTGGCACAGCTGGAATGCTGTGTGTGTGCTCACTGGCACAGCTGTGTGCTCACTGACACAGCTGGATGCTGTGTGTGCTCCCTGACACAGCTGGAATGCTGTGTGTGTGCTCCCTGGCACAGCTGGATGCTGTGTGTGCCCCCTGACACAGCTGGAGTGCTGTGTGTGCTCACTGACACAGCTGTGTGCTCACTGACACAGCTGGAGTGCTGTGTGTGCTCCCTGGCACAGCTGGAATGCTGTGTGTGTGCTACTGGCTCAGCTGCAGTGCTGTGTGTGCTCACTGACACAGCTGGATGCTGTGTGTGCTCACTGACACAGCTGGAATGCTGTGTGTGTGCTCACTGACACAGCTGGAATGCTGTGTGTGTGCTCACTGACACAGCTGGAGTGCTGTGTGTGCTCCCTGGCACAGCTGCAGTGCTGTGTGTGTGCTCACTGACACAGCTGGATGCTGTGTGTGCTCCCTGACACAGCTGCAGTGCTGTGTGTGTGCTCACTGACACAGCTGGATGCTGTGTGTGTGCTCACTGACACAGCTGGATGCTGTGTGTGTGCTCACTGACACAGCTGGAATGCTGTGTGTGCTCACTGACACAGCTGGAATGCTGTGTGTGTGCTCCCTGACACAGCTGCAGTGCTGTGTGTGTGCTCCCTGACACAGCTGGATGCTCTGTTCTCACTGACACAGCTGGATGCTCTGTGCACCCTGACACAGCTGGAATGCTGTGTGTGTTCTCTCTGGCACAGCTGGATGCTCTGTGCACCCTGGCACAGCTGGATGCTGTGTGTGTTCTCTCTGGCACAGCTGGATGCTCTGTTCTCACTGACACCAGCCCCAGCCAACACTAGGTGGACCAGCAGCACACGCAGCAGCTGCCTCAGGCACTCAGCTCAGCGTTCACCCTCACCCGGAGCCTGAGAGGAGCTTTCTCCAAAGGAAGAAGTGTTAGAGCACATGCAGCTTTCAGAGGGACAGGAGAGGGGCTAGAAGCAGCAGCACCTTTCCAGGACCAGGAATGCTGCAGCAGGGACACCAGGCTGGTTTTCCCCACCACCGAATTCCTTTGTCTGACAGATATTATCAGTACAGCCCCCCCCACTCCCCCGCTCTGCTGAGGGATGCTGCATACTTGGCATTCATTTTGTGAGTAAATAGAACATTTTGTGCTGCTATTTTAAGGTTAGAGTCTGTGTTACTAAATCTTTATATCCCGAGGCAGGATTTCAAAAGGAACCTGGGGCAGCCACTCAGAACATTTGTCAGATTTAAGCTGCAGGAGAGCACAGTTAAAGATTAATGCTGGGAACAGGCCCCATCCTGGGAGGAAGAGTGCTGGAATAATGCAGCAACAGTTCACTGAGGAGCAGCACTCAGCAGGGCAGGAATGAGAGTGGCACACACCTGCAGGTGAGCAAAGGTGTGCTCAGGCCCTGGGGAGTGGAAGGAGGTGGGTTCTTCATACCTTCCAAAAATAAAAAATACTGAGTCCTTGGTGTGCTGGCCAGTTTGACAACAGTATAAACCCAACAGATTTTGAATTCTCACTCCATGACACAAAGACAGATGCTGGTTTTCACTGCATGCCTGTTACCTGTGATGTTAGATGTAGGGTGATCCTCTGTGGGAGAGGATTTTGGAAAGAGCAAACCCCAGCTGCTTCCTCTAAGATCCCAGGGCAGGCTCTACTGCTATAGAGAAAGATTTTGTTGTCCAAGGAACTGGAGACTCATGTCCTGGCACTTGCACCCCTGGACTCCAAGATCACCATCTCATCTTTCAGGACTTGTGGCACTGAGCTCCTCCTGCATTGCCTGGGGGTGTTTGCTCACAGAGGGAGCAGACCTTGCACCAGAGCTGCCTGGGTGCGGGGCAGGGACAGGGAAGGGAGCAGTGAGCTCGGCCTCTGCTGAGCTGCCCAGGGCTGTGGGAGGGCAGGAGCCCGAGGGCCACCCTGCCCCGAACGCAGCTCAGCCCCTGGCAGGGCCAGCCTGGCCTTGCAGAGCCCAGTCCTCAGAGCTCCTCTGGACTGGGGAGCCCAGCGAGGCACACCAGGAAATATTGCCTGCCTTTTAAGAAATCCAGTAAAAGATTTAGATCAGATTGCAAAGCCTGTGCAGGGCAGGACCCTGCCTGGCTGGTGCTGGCCAGCTGTGTGCCCTCAGCTGTCCCTGCTGCCACCAAGCACTGGCCACAGGCAGACCCCACCTGTGTGCTGGTGTCTGGGGGTCACTCATCAGCCTGACAGTGCTGGGAGAAATCACCCCATTTCATATGGGACCAAAGAAATGGCATGGAGCAAAAGCTGCATTTGGATGCACCTGGATGACTTTCCTGCAATGTGTTAATATTAATCTCATGTTAACAGGAGGCACACAGGAGGTGCCACCCCCTCCAGGGACACCTGAGCCCTTGGCAGGTGGCTCTGGGGAGCCAGCACTGACTGCTGTACATCCATGTCCTGCTTGGGCTGCTCTGGGGACAGCAGGGACACCTGAACTGGGACACCTGAGCTGGGACACCTGAGCTGTCTGGGTGAGCCCAGGGACAGGAGACCCTGGGGAGCTCAGGGACCCACAGGGTGCCATGGCCCCTGTCCTGGCAGCACCAGCACCCCTGTGGTGACCAAACCACCCTAAGAGAAACCTGCTCCTGCTTCCAGGGGGTTTCTCTGTGCTGTGGACGTGTCCTCCCTGTCTGCAGCAGCTGATCCAGCCCTGCCTCATCCCAGCAGCATCCTGGCTGAAACTCCTCCACCTCACACTGACATCACAATCCCACATTACGAAATGATGGTGTTGACTCTGTTGAATTTCCTCTGGGGTTTTCCTAGGGCAGTTGCCACTTGGAAGGAAATAAAGTCATGAGCAAAACTTGGCCCACTCCTGGAAGCTCCGGGGTTGGACACGGGCTGCAAAACCACCCTGACACTGCCAGCCCAATGCCTCTGTGATCGCTCAGCACTTTCTCTCCTGGGAAACCAGTCACTCCTCTTTGACCACCAGCTGCTCATCTGCCATCTCCCCTGAGCCCTGAGGGAAAAGCTCAGCCTTCCTGGACCAGACATCGATACTCTCCAGTGGTATTTTCGCAAATTAGAGGAATTTCTTTTAGTACCTCCCAAGTTTACAGGCTGGCAGTTCGAAAAGTGGAGCAGCAAGGTGTGAGTAAGCAACAAAAACCTGTCTCAAGGTGGGGGCAGAGCTGCCAGCAGATGCTGTGTGCTGCTGGTGGAGTGCAGGGACAGTGCCAGGGCACACAGGGCACACACAGTGCACACGGTGCCAGGGCACACACAGTGACCAGGGCACACAGGGCACACACAGTGACCAGGGCACACAGGGCACACACAGTGCCAGGGCACACAGGGCACACAGGGCACGGTGCCAGGGCACACAGGGCACACAGTGGCCAGGGCATGGGTGCCAGGGCACACACAGTGACCAGGGCACACAGGGCACACAGGGCACACACAGTGACCAGGGCACTCAGGGCACACACAGTGACCAGGGCACACGGTGCCAGGGCACACACAGTGACCAGGGCACACAGGGTGCCAGGGCACACAGGGCACACAGCACACGGTGCCAGGGCACACGGTGACCAGGGCACACGGGGCACACAGGGCACACAGGGCACGGTGCCAGGGCACTCAGGGCACACAGGGCACACACAGTGACCAGGGCACACAGGGTGCCAGGGCACACAGGGCACACAGCACACGGTGCCAGGGCACACACAGTGCCAGGGCACACAAGGCACACAGTGGCCAGGGCACACAGGGCACACAGGGCACGGTGCCAGGGCACTCAGGGCACACACAGTGACCAGGGCACACAGGGCACACAGCACACGGTGCCAGGGCACACAGGGCACACAGGGCACACACAGTGACCAGGGCACACAGCACACGGTGCCAGCCCCAAGCCCCGCAGGCGCCTCTGGGTCTGCAGCCCCGGGGCAGCTGAGCAGCTCTCAGAGTATTTGCAGTCTGGAGCTGAGATAGCGCTCACCTGACTGTGCTGCTGCTGGGCGCTCTGCTCCGTGCCCTGCCCAAGCCGAGCTCTGCTCGGAGCCAGCCCGGGCTGGGCTGCTCACCTGGTGGGGAGGAGGCTCCAGGGAGAGCCCAGAGCCCCTGCAGGACCTGCAGGCAGAGCTGGGGAGGGACTTTGGACCAGGGCCGAAGGGACAAGGGGGGATGGCTGCCACTGCCAGAGGGCAGGGCTGGGCGGGATTTTGGGAAGGAATCCTTCCCTGGGAGGGCGGGCAGGTGCCTAGAGCAGCTGTGCTAGGATCCCTGGCAGTGCCCAAGGTCGGGCTTGGAGCAGCCAGGGAGGTGTCCCTGCCCCGGGCAGGGGCTGAGAGGAGATGAACTCGAGGGTCCCTTCCAACCCAAACCAATGCCCCGTCCCGAGGTGACCGTGATGCCCCTGACGGTCACACGGGCACATTGCTGAGTTCCCTTCGCTCCTCACAAGGAGCACCGGGAATCCCGACGGCGAGAGGGGCAAACCCGCAGCAGCAGCGGCGGCATCCACTGGCGCTGGAGCGCTCTGCGCCGCCCGGACACCCCGCCCGGCTGAGGCGCGCCCGGCGCACCCACACTCCGTCCTCCTCTATCCGCGAGATCACAGAAACCCTGCGTAAGCACGGCTTAAATCCGAACTACTACCCCTGGCGGCACCAGGTGCATCCCAAACACCTGCCCGGCACAAAAACCTGCCCCGCCGCTGCCGAGGCAGGCAGAGAGGGGCGAGCCCAGGTGCGCATCGGTGTCACACACACACCGTGAACAGTGTCACACGCACCGTGAACAGTGTCACACACACACCGTGAACAGTGTCACACACGCACCATGAACAGTGTCACACACACCATGAACAGTGTCACACACACACCGTGAACAGTGTCACACACACCATGAACAGCCCGTCCTGCCGCTCCCTGCCCTGCTGAGGGATGCCCGAGGGATGCCCGAGGGATGCCGAGCGCTCCCCTCCTCGGCAGGTCCCGGGGGAAGGGACCGGCCAGCCCCGGCCCCGCACCCCCGTCCCGGTGCGCCCGTACCTGCGGCTCCGGCAGCGCTCCCGGCTCAGCCCGGCACCGGCACCGGCCCCGGCCCGGCCCCGCCGCTCCCGGGCCCGCCCCGGCCCGCCCCGGCCCGGCTGAGCCCGCCCCGCTGCGTGCCTGCCTGCCTGCCCTGGATCGGCGCCTGCCTGCCCTCCCTCCATCCCTGCCTGCCCTGGGTCAGAGCCTGTCCTCCCTCCATCCCTGCCTGCCCTCCATCCCTGCCTGCCCTGGATCGGCGCCTGCCTGCCCTCCATCCTGACTGCCCTGGGTCAGAGCCTGTCCTCCATCCATCCCTGCCTGCCCTGGATCGGCGCCTGTCCTCCCTCCATCCCTGCCTGCCCTGGATCGCTGGATCCCTCCCTGTCCTCCCTCCATCCCTGCCTTCTCCCCTTCCTTGGAAATATCACTTTGATTTGCTCCTAACACGTCCCAAGGAATGGCACCTGATTCTGCTGCCCCTGCTCCCATCGTGTCAAGATTGCCTAACACAGCCTGGGATGGCGGCACAAACCTCACAGAATCATAAAATCACAGAACTACAGAACCACACAATCACAGAATCACAGAATCAAAATCACAGA
Source organism: Luscinia megarhynchos (assembly GCA_034336665.1). Lineage (NCBI taxonomy): Eukaryota > Metazoa > Chordata > Aves > Passeriformes > Muscicapidae > Luscinia > Luscinia megarhynchos. Next base: position 483,978 of record CM067577.1, on the reverse strand, counting down.
ATCACAGAATCACAGAATCACAGAATCACAGAATCACAGAACCACAGAATCACAGAATCACAGAATCACAGAACCACACAATCACAGAATCACACAATCACAGAATCACACAATCACACAATCACAATCACACAATCACACAATCACGGAATTATTTGGTTTGGAAAGGACCTTAGAAACACAGAATCCTGGAGTGGTTTGGGTTGGAAGGACCCTGAAGCTCACCCAGTTCCAAGTCCCTGCCATGGCAGGGTCACCTCCCACTGTCCCAGCTGCTCCAGCCCCAGTGTCCAGCCTGGCCTTGGGCACTGCCAGGGTCCAGGGGCAGCCACAGCTGCTCTGGCACCCTGTTCTCTGGGGAAGGTACTGATATTCAACAGAAGGGGCAGAGCTCTGCCAATGGACTGATCTGGAACTTGGTGATCTCTTTCCAGGAGAAATGAGCACCATTTCCATAAAATGAACTGAACATGGAAGCAGCTTTCCTGTTTGCTCGGGGGCTGGTAGGCAGCAGCTCAGAGGGGCCGGGCGCTCCCAGCCCGGCTGTTGGGATTTCCACAGTGATTAGCATTGCTTGGTGATTTCATGACTTCATCTCGATATTATGTGTCTTGCAACTCCTGTTGATCCCATAATTAATCCCTCTGGGGGGCTGGAGAGACATAACCCCCCATTTTCTGTGTCCTGCTAGCCCAGGCCAGCCCAGTGTGTGCCATGGGCTGGGTGCAAACACGTTTGGAGGTAAAATCTTGAGCATCTCGAGCGATGTGGGAGACGTCAGCTCCTCACAACAGAACAGTGAACGTGTACAAACCTCCCTGGAACCATAAATCACTGCTGAGGGCAGAGCATTGTACACAGGAGTGATTGCCTCTTGCTAGGAGAGGTAATGACAGATTCTTGTTCAATCAGGACTTGGTCAGACTTTCCCAAATGTCCCCGTGTTCTGCTGTTTGGGAACAAAAGGGATTTTATTTTTAACTGGCTCGAGTGTACCTCATGTCATGATGTCAGGAGTGGAATGCAGGGCTGTGTTTGAGAAGTGTCTCCGAGGGAAGCTGGAATGAACAGGTTTGATGGACCAGGACCTGCCTGTTCCTCTGTCCTGTCCCTCCTGCTTTCCCAGAGAACAATGTCTGTCCCCAGCCCTGGCAGCTCCAGCGCTGAAAATCGAGCGGGTGGCCTTTGTGCCAGGGCTTGGAACATCAGCTGTGCAGCCAGCAAAGCCAAAATGACCTTGAGCTGGCTTGGCTTTCCATCATCTCTCAATTGTTTATGAGAAAGTTTATTCATAAGCAAAACCCTCCTGCTGAAAATACAGCTGAGACGCCACAGGAAGCTCCCCTGCATCCCAGGCATTGTGTTTCCCAGTGGTGTGTTGTGCTGGCATGATGCTCTGCTGACAGCACCTAAACACAGCTGGGACACCAGACCCGCGGGGAAAACCAGCCCTGAAAGTCACTCCATCTGCCCATCCACCATTTCAGAAATATCAACTGCTCCTCCCTGTTGGCTGATGGAAGGAAAGTGTTTTGGTGGTGGCTGTGATGGGTACACAGGCAGCTGGGATTCTGCTGGGTGCTGTTGGCTCTGGGCTGTACCAATGAAGAAGAGCAGAGGTGCTTGTTCCTGTCAGCTCCCACCAGTCCCCGTGGGTCCCTGTCACCGTCACCACCAACGCTGGTGCAGGCATTGAGCCCTGCACAGAGAGGCTGTTCCTGCTCCTGCTCCTGCTCCTGCTCCTGCTCCTGCTCCTGTCCCTGTCCCTGTCCCTGTCCCATCCCTGTCCCTGTCCCTGTCCCTGTTCTTGCTCCTGTCCCTGTCCCTGTCCCATCCCTGTCCCTGTCCCTGTCCCTGTCCCTGTCCCTGTCCCTGTCCCTGTCCCTGTCCCTGTCCCTCCCGAGCAGCCGCCGTGGCTCAGGCTCACCCAGCGCTGTCATTGCCGGTTTATCGTGTTCCCTTCCAGAGACACGCTGTCCCTAAATGGGATCGAGTCACTTTGTTGTGAGCAGTAAAACCCCAGTGAAGTGGCAGTGAGCATCTCCCAAGCACCCTGTGTAAAACCTGTAAACTGGCCTGTGTTTGCGTTACAAAGATCAGGCAGTAAACCCAGACTGGTTTTGTTTTACAAGCTCAGCAGAGGGGAGGGAAGGGGCCCCGCGGCTCCTGCTGGGCTGGCACAGCTCCAGTGGCCACACGAGGGGTCACCCTGTGCCAGGGCTGGGCGCCGGGCAGTGGCAGCCCCGGTGTGTGGCTGTGCCAGCCCAGCTGTGGCTGCAGGGAGGGAGGGATGGGGCAAACCCCACTGTGCCCAGCTCCCCCAGCCCCAGCGTGGCCACCCTGGGCACTGGTCCTGGTTCACCTGCAGATGACACTGGGCAGGTTCCCAGTGATGACTTGTCACCGGTGGGGTTTCCCCTGACCAGCTCTGTAACTAATTGTGACACAGAATTAGTTGCACCCATTTGCCTTTTCCGCTGTAGAGGTTTACTGGAAAAACCACCCTTGTGCAGTGACTGCAGCATCCTGGGATGTGGCAGCTCAGGCGGAGCCCATCCTCTGGGTGCCCTCAGGACGCCCCTGGTGCAGCCAGGGAGTGCCAGCGTGGCTCCGGCAGGATGCAGCGATGTGAGGGTGCCCTGGGCCGGTGCTTTATGGTCCCCTCCCATGTCCTGGGGCAAATGTGAACTATTTTGTGACTGATGACATTTTATAACAAGACCAGCGCTGATTTATAACATGACCAGGAGTGATTACCCCTGTGCACCCAGGGGAACAGCTTGTACTGCTCAGGATTCATTATGTAAACTTGGGTGAGAAGGTCTTAAAACCCCAGGGACAGCAGTGGAGCAGAGGCGTTGTGACAACAGGGTGATTCATGGCTGTCCCACTCCCAGCTCCTGCCTGCTGGGTGAGCACATCCCACAGGCTGCACAAATGTAGGAAACACGTTTTTAACCCCTGGAAACACATCTGGGCAAGGCTCGTGAGCGGCAGAGAGAGATGTGAGCCCGTGTCCCATACCTGTGCTGGATGGGGTCTGGCTGCTCGGGTGCTCGGGGCTTTGTGGTTTGGGTTTTTGTCACTCAGTGTCCCCTCCTGTGCTCCCACCTCCCACTGCTCTGGGAATGCTGCTGTGGCAAGGCTGCCAGGGCACAGTGCCAGCGTGGCCCTGGGGGGCTGGCAGGGCTGGCGCCCCACACGCCCAGCACGGAGGGGGCTCAGTCCCACCCTGCTCCTTCTGGAGGGGAAATGAGGCAGACCGTGAGACTGGGAGGGACAAGGCAGGGCAGGAGTGTGACAGGAGAGTGCTGAGGCTGCTGAGGGCTCCAGAGCCCAGAGAGGCAGGAGCAGCCTGCGCACAGCCCTGGGGCCTGCTCCCCTCAGGCTGCGTACAGCCAGCCATGGCTGCAGCCCAGCCCGGCCCACAGCAGCCTCTGTGGGGCTGGGGCAAGGACAGGGGCCTGGAGAGCCCCTGCCATCCACCAACAGTGCCCCCAGTGCCCCCGTGCCCCCAGGGCCAGCTCACCCTGAGCACACCCTGCCCTGGACAGCAGTGACCATCGGAGGGCAAGGCAGGCCCGGCCCTGCCAGGCTCGGCCCAGCTGGGATGGGGAGCTGGCACAGCAATGCCCAGGGGTTTCTGTTCTGTTCTCCTGCCCAGCTGGGATGGGGAGCAGGCACAGCAGTGCCCAGGGGTTTCTGTTCTCCCTGCTCCTCCTGGGCACTGCCAGGCTCGGCCCAGCTGGGATGGGGAGTTGGATGGCAATGCCCAGGGGTTTCTGTTCTCCCTGCTCACCCTGGGCACTGCCAGGCTCGGCCCAGCTGGGATGGGGAGTTGGCACAGCAATGCCCAGGGGTTTCTGTTCTCCCTGCTCACCCTGGGCCCTGCCAGGCTCAGCCCAGCTGGGATGGGGAGCTGGCACAGCAATGCCCAGGGGTTTCTGTTCTGTTCTCCTGCCCAGCTGGGATGGGGAGTTGGCACAGCAGTGCTCAGGGGTTTCTGTTCTGCTCTCCCTCACTCTGGCTCCAGCTGGGCCATGCTCCATGCCCTGTGCCCTGTGCCCTGTGCCCCGTGCCCTGTGCCAGGGGGTGTGGGCAGCTGCTGAGGGCACGTCCCAGCCTGTCCTGCTCTTGGGGAGCTGCTGGCAGTGGGATTAGTGCTGGCCCTGCCCTGGCCTGTCGCTGAGGAGGGACCTGCTGCTCCCTGGCTGCAGCCCTGACTCACTCACGCTGCCTGGAGCTGCTCCTCGGCCCCCCTGCCCAGCCTGGCCTGCCTGGGGATGCTGCAGCTGCTGAAAATGCTCCCAAAGTCACGGGGATGGCTCGGGCCAGCTGTCCCTCCAGGGCTGCCCAGCTCTGCTGCTGGCTCACCCTGCCCTGGAGGTGAAGGGTAAAACTGCCCAGCTGTGCTTGGCCTCCCCAGAGCAGGGCTTGAGCACCAGAGCCTGGATGGGTTTTCCATTTCCATAGGCATGTGCTGGAGATGCCTTTCCCCAGCCCAGCCCCATTTACATTAATGAGGCATTTAACTCCCAAACCTGTTTGTGGACCACTGGAAGTCACCCAGATGTTGCCTCTCTGGAAGGGGCCTGGGCAGCTTTTAACCCTGTGGGTGCTGCCTGGCCACATCTGCTGGGAGCAGCTTTGGGCTGCTGCCCCTTCCTTCCCCTCTGGGCAGGCTGGGGTCCCCCCTCCAGCCCTCCAGGCTGGCACCTCCACACGGGCACATTCCTGGCACCCAGAAAATCTCTGTGCAGCTGCATTTCCCTCCTCCTCAGCCGCCACAGCTCCTCCCTCACCTCTGGCAGTGGTTGCTGCAGGGAGCTGTGGGGAGCAGAGCAGAGCACAGCAGACCACAGCAGGGCACAGAGAGGTTCTCCTGCAGTGCTCCTCTCTGGCAGGGCTGGTCCCAGTGTGCCAGGGCTGGTCCTGGTGTGCCTGCAGCCTCTCCTGTGAGTCAGCAGCACCTGCTTGCTGCAGGTTTGTTTCAACACTCTCCCCACTGTCCTGCGTGCCAAGGCAGTGCCTGCACCTTTGCTCTGTTTGGGGTGCTCCCCACAGGCCTGAGGTGCCAGGGAGCTGTGGCTCTGTGGCTCTGTGGGCTCTGGGGTCGTTGCCATCCCTGCCCAGGAGCTGGGCACTGTCTGCAGCTCTACCCAGGGATGGGAGGCAGGCAGGGGCTGTTTGGGTGAGGGGTGCCTGCTCTGGGGTGCCTGGGGCTGGCTGGGCACCCCCTGGCAGTCCTGTCCCGTGGATTCCCAGCCAGCCCTGGAGCCAGCACAGTGGCACAGGGGCTGTGCTGAGCCCTGCATTTTACAGCCTGTTGTTCCCATAAACTGCAGGCTGAGTGTCTCAGGCACTCTGGGTTTATGGTGCTTAGCATGTGCCAGCCCTGACTCCCAGACTGTCCCCGGTGGTTTTGTGTTTGAGGTGACTCAGGTGACTCAGCACAGCTCAGTGTTTCACTCAGGATGAAGTGAAGCATTTCTGTAGCTCCGTGGCCTCTGCCTCCTGAGGATTATTTGTACATGGAGAGGTGCTGCACCTGCCCCAGGAGTAACTGCAAACAGCACCTGCCAAACACCTGTGCTTTTCCAAAGAATTTAAAGCAAATGTTCTCCCAGAAAAGCACCTGTCAGGACACACATCCTGGGTTTTCAGTGGGAGAGCCCTGACATTTCTGCTGCTGGAGCACTACAGGTTAGCAGCCTTGCTCTCCATCAAAGGATATTCTCCTTATTGGAAGTGCAGTTCTTGGTAGAGTCTGAACAGTCCCTACACCTGCTTCTGTGCAGGGCTGGCACCACTCTGTTTATTCTCCAAGGTTTTGTTTTCCCTGGGGAGGCTTTGGAAACACAAACCCCCGACCCACCCCAATCTGTGCCAGCTGCCAGTGCCTTCCCTGGCCCTAGAGCCGGGTGTGGGGGTTCCCTCCTGTCAGGGGGCTGATTGCATGATCAGCCTCACTGATTTAATCCAGCTCTGAGGGCTGGAGGTTGGTGGGGATTCTTGAGCAGCCTGAGGGGAAGAAGGAGCTCAGGAGTAGCTCAGCAGTGAGGGGGGATCAGGACCAGCATCAAGCTGAGCCCGGGCAGCCTCTCCTCAGCACTGCCTGCAGCAGATGTCAGCAAGCCCTGGGGAGAGTGTGGTCTCTGAGGTACAGCTGTGGAATGGGAGGACTGTGGCATTGTCCCCTCTGTGGTGTTTGTTTGCCCCCCGGTGCTCCCTGAGCTCTGGGGGCTGCTGATCCCCTGCAGGGGAAGGCAATTGGGGCCAGAGCAGCTCCTGTGGCAGCACCACCAGGCTGGCAGGGCAGTCTGTGGTGCTGCTCCTCAGCTCTGGGCTCTGTGGCTCCTGTCCCTGGGCAGTGGGGGACAGCTGTCACCTGTGGCACCCAGGGCAGTGGGGGTAGCTCTGTTCTGCTCTGGGTCTGTTCTGTCACTGCTGCCCACGATTGACATGACGAGTGCAGGTCTTTGATGCTGTTAGGGATGATGGGGATGAGCCATGGGCTGCCCAGAGCACCTCTCAGTGCTGGACCTGGGGCTGAGCCAGATCTGCTTCTCACTTTTCCTGTGGCCTCCAAGGGACTGCCCAGGTGTGGAGCTGTCTGGGCACACCTGAAGTTCCAGTGGTTTTGGTCCCTTGCTGGTTTACATTGCTTTGTGAAAGGCCTTTTCACTGCTTGTGCTTGCACCTCGTGTTCCTCCTGCCTGCTCCTGACTGGGTCCCACAGAACCCCCTGCTCCATCCCTGCTGGGAACCTACAGCCCCTGGGCATGCAGAGCCAAGGCCCCTCAGCTCTCTGGATGCCTGCAGAGAGCTAACTCATATAGCAGTGATTTAAAAACAACAGGCAAAGCAGTTAATCAAAAATATATCTTTATTTTCTCAGTTTATCATCTATTTAAATAACTCAGTTAAAATAGGTTTTATTGCACATTAAAGAACCTTCCTGGATTCTGACTGTCCTCTATAAAACAATCTCCCAGAGAAAGGAAAGGACAGACTCTTCCCCTCAGACACCCCTCCCACGCTCTGCATGGCTCTGGCTCCACAGACCCCAGCCCGTGTGGAGTGGGCTCTGCTCACACCTCCACAGGTGCTGAGGGCAGCAGAGCTGTGGCAGGAGGCAGCTGGTGCAGGCTGGGGAGCCCAGGGCTGGGTGGGCACAGGCAGCAGCCCCCAGCACAGGGGGTAAAAGGTGGCTGCTGACACTGCCCTGTGGACAGGGCAAGGTGGAGCGAGCCATCCTCCAGGCACTGCCAGGCCAGGGCAGGCAGCTGGCACCGGGTGGCTGCAGGAGGAAGTCCTTGCCTGGGGTTGGGCAGGAAGGAGCAGCCAGCTAGCTCCTGTGAGGTGCTGGGAAATCATTTAATGAGCTCCTTGGAGGTTGTGTTTAAGGGCTGCCTGAGTGCTGTGGAATGGAACAAGCTTGCAGAGGATACACTTCATTACTGTGCTCCAAATTGGATTTCATGCCCTTTGAGATGATTCTTTGGGGATGACTCGGGCTTTCCTACCCCAGCTGTGTAGTAACTTGCTCTACAAGCTCATTTCTGCTTGTCCTGGCTTTTCATCTCACAAGAAAGAGCTCCTCAGGCCACCACTGGAACCGGGTTCCTAATGAAAATTCAAGTGAGCGCTTTCCTTTAATGCTCTTTTGTGCTTTACCCAAGCCCCTGTCATGCCCTTCCTACACATCCAGCCTGGATTCCGACAGCCCGGGGTTTTTCCCACAAGTCCAGCCACACAGCAGAGAGCAATTAGTGCTAATGCTCAATGTGGCATCAATCTGCTGCTGTGGAGCAATTCCTGCCCACATGCAGTGGGGTGTGTGCAGCTGGTGGCTAATGCGTGCCTTTGCCTGGTGAGACATCCCAGCTTAGCACCACATCCTGCTCCAGCCACCTCCAGCCATCATTAACTCCACAGCTGATGGTGCCTGAAGCTCCCCGTGTCTCTGAGCCCTTGGTTTTGTGTCTGAGCTCTGAGCTCTGCTCAGGGCAGCTCTGAGCGCCGGCTCAGTCCCTGAGTGAGGGTGTGACCTGGCAGCCCCCCAGTGCCTGTCACCCTGGGGCTGCAGCCCCCCTGCGGGCAGGGTGGGTGCCGGTGTCGCCGTCAGTGCCGGCGCAGCTCCAGCGTGTCGGGCAGCTGCTCGCTGAAGGCGCTCTCCAGGCGCAGAGTGCTGTAGTTGGGGGGGGGAGTCCTGGGCAGGGGGCTGTCCTGGGGCAGGGGCAGGCGCAGGGCGGTGGTGAAGGTGGGCAGGTCCTCGTCCAGGCACGCGGGGTTGTGCTGGCCCTGCCCCTCCAGGTCCGCGGGCTGTGCCGTCCCCGCGCCGCCCCGCTGGCGGTGGCTCCACCACTTCTTGGCCCTCTGCCACTGGCGCCGCAGCACGATGGACAGCGAGTCGATGAGGAACACCTCCACGATCTCGATGACACACACCACCGAGCAGCTCATCCACAGCCCCAGCTGGCCCCCGAAGTTGGACAGCAGAATGACCAGCTGCAAGGGCAGAGAGCACCAGGTTGGGCACTGAGCACGGGGCTGGTACAGCAGGCAGGGAGACAGAGCCGGGCACTCAGGGCTTGCTCAGCACTCCCAAATGCACTGGGCCCATCTCTGCTGTAGTTCTCTCTGGCCCTGCTTCAGGAGGAGCCTGGAGCTGAGCTGGCTGTGAGCTTGCACAGGGCTCGGGGCCGGACAGGCAGACTGGCCCGAGATAAGGGCTGGAAAGGGCAGGACCAGCCCAGAGGTGCATATCTGAGATCAGCTTCCTGCCCTGCCCGTGTGGGACTGCTCCCCTGGGCAGGTGAGAGCTCCCAGCTGCGTGGGAGGAAATGCTGTGTCTCTGGGAGCAGGGAGCACTCACCGTGTTGGCAGGATTCTCTGAAATGAATCTCTCGTTCAGGTCCTTGTAAAACACCATCAGGTTGGCAAGGTCTGTCCTGGGGAAGCAGGAGGCAGGCAGAGGGTTTAGTAAAACAATAACATGAAACATACTGAAAAACTATGCAAATAACCAGTTGGACCAGTAGGGCTGGGCTGCTCCGAGGGAGCTTTTTCCCCAATTGCCATCATTAGGGCTGCCGAGATGGTATCAGAGCTGGAGGTGCAAGGCAGGAACACACGGGGGACTTACTTGTTCAGCTTCTTGTTGTTGAGTTTCTGCCCTTTGTCCCAAGAGAGAACCCGGAGCATCCAGTCCTGGAGAACAGACAGAAAATGCCACTCGAGCTGCAGGCTCTTGTGAGAGACCCTTGGGAAGGGACTCGTGCTCCACACCTCCCTGGGCACCAGAATTGAGTGTGTGACAGCCCAGCTGGGCCCAAGGGGATCTCCCAAGACAAATTCCAGTCTAATGGTAAGCTCCTGGAGGGGAAGCCCTGAGCTGGAAACTACAGACAGGTCTCTGGGAGCAGCATCACTGAATGCTACTGACTGCCCCAGGGGCTCCTGCTTTTGTGCTAGGCTGCTGCTCTGCTGGGGAACAGCTGGGGACTGACCTCTGACACGGTGGATGGCCACTGGGCAATGCTGGTGGTGAGTGCCCACTCCTTGAAGCTGCAGAGAAAGGCAGATGTCACTTGTGAGCTCTGACTCCCACACACACCTCACCTCTGCCTGTGGCAAGGACTCACCTGCAGGCATCTTTGCAGATCTGCTGGCAGCCCAGCTGCTCCTTCACAAACTTCTCATGCAGTCTGTAGTAGCAGTACACTGCAGGGAAGAGCAGGATGTGAGAAGCCAGAGAGAAAACCTGCTGCCTGGGCTGGAGAGGGACATCTGGGGCAGAGGTGGCCCTTGTGGCCATCGCCTACACGGTGGGGATAAAAGGATTTACCCCACAGATATTGCAAAAGGCTCTTGAGAAGTGGCTGTCACTTGATACAGGCATGAAAACTGCCACACCTGGTCAGCCCTCACTGCTCTGTGGTGGGCACAGGTGACAAACCATCAGGGGCAGATTCACCAACCAGTCAGTGTGAGCAAGGGAGACACTTCTGGCTCTGGGGGTGGCAGCTTAAGTGGGTTAAGGCAGATTTGCCTCATCCCAGCACACTGGGGGTGCAGAGGGCTGTGCCAGGGACACTGGGGGTGCAGGGGACAGGACTGGCAGCTGAGGCACGTGCAGTGCCAGAGGTGTTTCAATACTAACTCCAGTTTGGGTTCTTCTTGTAGTTGCAGTACTCAGCCCCAGCAGGTAAGGGCTGGGCGTACTGGGCACAGCCACAGGACTCCACCATGGCCTTCTGGAAGCAGGAGTGCAGGCAGATCTGGGGAGAAAAAACAGAGCTGGGGCTAAGAGGCAGCACCAAGCTCCAGGCTCCTGTGCACCTGAAAACCATCCTGCTCATGGCAATGCAGTGGGATGGGAACCTGTTTCCCTGGGCCTTCAGACTCTGCTGTGGCTGAACACAGGCAGAAAGTACAGTGGAGGGTTGAGGCTCTAGTGCAAAAAATAAGAATATAATCTTCTTGGAGGATTACACACATGGGGGCTCTCTGAATGCCACCCAAAACTTCAGTGTTGCAGTTGCACTTTACAGAGTCAAGGAGAGGGTTTTAGGCCTGCCATGGCACGTGGCCCATGAATCACTAACTAGGTGTGGGAAGTGACTCACAGCAGCAAACGTTCACAGCTTCCACCAAACCCTGCTGGTGCCTACTGGGAGAGGTGAAGCTGGGAGGATTAACAAGGCAGCAGAGCTGTGGTTTGTGCTAAAACACTGGGACATGCAGGAACAGAACTTCTCTTCTAAATCCCAGTCAAGCCTTCTGGTTCCAGTCCCTCCTGAGCACTGAGTTTTGGTGAAGTACTGTTATTAAAAACCTGAGATGATAATGTCTGGGTGATCCTACCTGGCACACAGCAGATTTCATATTCCCCATATAACATAAATTCAGCCTAGACCTGGGCTTTGCAGCAGGCAGCAGCTAATGTAAGTACAATTCTTCAAGTGGAGAGTGCCAGAAAAACTGACACTCTCCAAGACGACCAAATTACAGAAACCATGCAAAATTAGTGGAAACTTACTCTGTAAACAAACATCCTGCTATCTGGATACTGATTAGATGGTTTCTGTTATTCTTGGAGTCCTAAAGGTCACAATTTCTGGCTTCAAGGGTTACTTAGCTGCAACCTTTACTTGGCCAATATTTTCCAGTCTCACATTGCTTGAAAATTGCCTAATGAGCTCATGTTCTCTCTTTATCTAACAGGGTGCCTGAGGGAACTTCAAACAGCAACCACTTAGGAATAAAAGCTGGATTTTAAGAAGTGCCATTGCATTTTACATCAGCACAACCCTGTGCTCAGGCTGCTCCCAGTCTGTACCACAGACTGTTACAAAGCTCTTTATGCAGGCAGTTTTCAAGCAACTGCTAACCCCAAATGTGCTGGCTTTACCTGGAGTGAGTAGCTCTTGTTGTAGAGGTTGTCCACGGGTATGTCAGCTCCTGTCTCTGTGCAGTCACTGTAGGGCTTGCTCAGCTTGCGAGAGCGAGTCTGGGAAACACAAAAGAACAAAACTTGTTTTTCTGGAGTTCACCAAAGGATTCAGCGACACTTTATCCCAACTCTGAAACTGTAAGTGATAAGGCAGCTTTAAATAGAATGTTTACCTTTTGCTACCTAAAATGATTGGTCAATCCCTTGTCAAAACAAGGGGTTTTTGTTCCTAATATCCGTTTCCCAAAACACTTCTCTAGTGGGATTCTCTGCTGTCTTCCTGGAAACCTCCTGCAGGAATGCAAGGTGCTAAAATCACAGCAGTGAGGGGTTTTCAATGTGCATGCTCTCTGCTAGCCTCAGAGGCTGGGTGTGCTTTCTCTGGATTCTGTGTTCTGAGGGATGGTGGGTGCTGGATGGGGGTTTTGGGTTGTTTTCTGGGAGGATCCCTGCCTGCCTGAGCTGCTGCTGCACTGGCTGCTCCTGTGCCGTGGGTAAACAGCACTTGAGCTCCACTAGTGCTCAACAGCACCTCTCTCAATCCACTCTAAATCAAATGTTTGTGTCTCCCTCAAACCTTTTTCCAGGTGCTGCTTTGACCCTTCCTCTCAAATGCTCGTGACTTTTCCTGTTCCAAATCTGTGCCCAGAGCTCTGACATGCCAAGTCTGTGCCTGCAAGCTCTGTGAAACCAGGGCTGGGAGCCCTCAAATTCCCAAATCTGATTCCAGCCCCATGGGCCACTTCCTGCAGACTGCCTTACCTCCCTCAGCCCCTGCTACCTTTCTGCAGTAATTATCCACTTTACAACAAAGTGGCCTGAAACCACAAGAAACATCCATTTAAGAATCCACTTACCTGTCTTTCTCTACAGAGTTTAAAATCAGAATTTAAAATTCTGCACAAAGGATCAATTTAGCAGGAACCTGAGAATGGCTGGTAGCCCCTAGGGCACTGAATGCAGCCCCTGAGGCCACATCTGATAGGGAGCATACCTCACCAATTTGTCTACAGCAGGAGATGGCTCTGGGCCACTGTGGTGCAAATCAGTGCTTTTAGAGATGCTCAGATCTCTCTTTGGAGAGAAAGATGCATATTAGAGATGCATTACTTCTGAAAACTGACTGAAACCAGCTTTTAAATTCCACAATGTAGTGCCAAGACACTGCCTCAGTCTGCTCCTGGGGCTTCCAAGAGATGATGGATCCTTTGTATAGAATTATTTTGTTGTGGCTTATGCTCCTACAAAAGCTTACTTGTTCCTTCAGGTACTCAAATAATTTCCAAACTAAATATTTAACTAAAGCACTGTAACTCTGACCAATTTTGGAGGTGAGGGGCAGTCATAGTAGCCAGCAGAAGCCCATGAGCACTAACCAGAGCCCAGCACATGAGGGACACAGCTGCTGTGTCCTCCGTGTGCCCTTGCATGTGGGGACAAGGACTGATCTGGCACCTTGCTGCTGCAGCCTTGTCCTGACAATCCCGACCCCCAGCACTCAGCAGGCTCTCTGCAGTTGCCCTTTCCCAGCTTTTGCCCTGAGACATGAAATTGTGTCCAGCTTCTATTTTGGCTGCCTCATCAGGATGCAATTGGATCCTTTCCTCAAAACGGATCTTTTATATACAGACACTAAGATGTGCCTAATCTTGATTTTTTATACTACAGCAACACTCCAAACCGATTGTGCTAGGAACATATTACATTAAAAATTCAGACTCTGCCTTGCATGACGTCTCTGTACAGTGTGATGGTGACAGAGAAAAGTCTTGTGAGACTTGTGTCCTCACACCATCCTGGTTCCCGAACCTCTCAGCCATGATTGACCAAGGAGTTGCTGCCAGGTTTCCAGCCAGCTGGAGGACAGTTAACTATCTGCATTTTGTAAAACATCAGCCCTCTTTTAATGTCTTTTCTAATGCAGGGCCTAGGCACACCCAGATAAGCAGGATGGCTGATGCTCAGACCAGAGCAGAAGGAAGAAAGGCAGAGTGAAGTGCTCCCTTAACAGCCCATCCAGATGAACGGGGACCTGGCACAGCTCTCTGCTGTGCCGAACCCCCCTGGGCCAAAAGCCTCTGAACACTAAATGGGGAAAGCAGGAGCTGCAGCTCTCCTTGCCTTTATTCACAGCTGGAAGAAGCAAAGCCCTGCCCACGAGGGTGTTTTTATCGCTGGGATAGAGAAAACCAGCAGAATGAGGCTTAATTCACAAAACACTTCTAGGGGTTGTGCTGCCACCATCCCTAGGGACCCAACCCCAGCGTGGGGACCCACAGCTCCAGCTCTGGCTCCTCCAGCCCAGGCACTCTCTGGGATGAAACTTACTGCTCCTTGCTAAAGCCAAACAAGGCACTTGACAACACACTTCTGTGGTTGTGGATTTTGCTGTGAAAACAAAACCAAAAATCCCCTGGAAAGCCAAGGGGTGGAAAGAAAAGGGAGAACAAACACTATCCCAGGCCGGTTTGGTTTATAAAGACTGATTTTCCCATGGCCTCTTTTGTTCAGAGAAGTGCTATCACAGGATTTCCTTCAGGGCACTTCAGCTGCTGAGTGGGAGGTATTTAGAGGCTTTGGAGCTGCTGGCTCTCTGAAATCACCCCACCAGTTCCTATTTACAGCTGTACCAAGGCAAAGGTGCACCCAAAAAGGAGATTGTTGCCACTCACAAAGTGCATCCCTATGGAGGTGGCTGCTGCAGTCTCAATTTCCGTGCCAATGTCTTCAATGAAGGGATACTCGTTTTGGTCGTGGACGATGATCTTGGCTCCTGTGGATGTCACCAGGAAGGGGTTGTAGTCTGCCTCATCAATGTACAGGACCACGTGCAATCCTGAACCAGAGACAAGGCAGGAAGTTACACCAGGAGCCAGAGCCACGTTTTCTGGTCAGGGAGGGCAGCACGGTTTGTTTCATGTTATCTGGCCTTAAGCAGAACTGTAACAGCCAAGCACAGCCTGTGCCCAGCCAGACCAAGACACCTGCAGCCAGTAACATCCCCTGGTGGCACCGAGTACAGCAAACAACATCTGCTGAGAACGGGGCTGGAACTCACTTATATAACTGTAGCAGTAATTTCGGCTGGAAAACATTAGTGATGCAATGATATTATCTCTATTCTCAGGCAAGAGTTTGCACTAGTTCAAACAGGCATTTCCCCAATCAGCCTGTACATCTACAGCCAACACATCGCTCACGCTCCAGCAGGATCCAGTTTGCTGCACCACTTGTTATCAAACAGTTCCTCTGCAAACTGCCCTGGAACAACCCAGGTGTGCAGAGTGACAGGGAACACCCCAGGTGTGCAAACTGCCCTGGAACAACCCAGGTGTGCAGAGTGACAGGGAACACCCCAGGTGTGCAAACTGCCCTGGAACAATCCAGGTGTGCAGAGTGACAGGGAACACCCCAGGTGTGCAAACTGCCCTGGAACAATCCAGGTGTGCAGAGTGACAGGGAACACCCCAGGTGTGCAGAGTGACAGGGAACACTCAGATGTGCAAACTGCCCTGGAACAATCCAGATGTGCAGAGTGACAGGGAACAACCCAGGTGTGCAGAGTGACAGGAACACTCAGGAGTGCAAACTGCCCTGGAACAATCTAGGTGTGCAGAGTGCCCTGGAACATTCCAAGTGTGATAAGTGCCCTGGAACACCCCAGGTGTGATAAGTGCCCAGGAACACCCCAGATGTGATAAATGCCCTGGAACACCCCAGGTGTGCAGAGTGCCCTGGAACACCCCAGGTGTGATAAGTGCCCAGGAACACCCCAGATGTGATAAATGCCCTGGAACACCCCAGGTGTGATAAATGCCCTGGAACACCCCAGGTGTGCAGAGTGCCCTGGAACACCCCAGATGTGATAAATGCCCAGGAACACCCCAGGTGTGCAGAGTGCCCAGGAACAGCCCAGCTGGGCAGTGCCCCACTCACCATACTCACTGCCACCTGTGGAGGTGCTCAGGATGGTCCCGTTCTCGCCGCTGTTGAAGGTGTAGCAGTTGCCATGGAGAGGGTGATGGAAACGAGTGAAGTGCCTGCAAGAAATCAAATATCATGACATTGTTCCCTGTAGTTCTATCTGTGAGAGAAAGGCAGCATATTTGGAACAACAGACAGACCAAGACTGTATGGGGGTTTATTACTTCTTTTCAAGAAGTTTATTCTGCTGAAAGATGTGGGTCTCTATCTGAGTAACTTGAAAACACATGGCAGTATGATCTAGTTTAGTATCTCAGCAGATGGAAACTCAAGGAAAGTTTTAATGTGGGAATGGGGGTTAATAGCAGGGGGGAGGCAGATTCACAGAACTAGCACTAGCAGTGGCTCCTGCTGGAATTCAGCAAATACCAAATATTCCATTCCTACATATTATGGGCTTGGAAATAAGCTGTTAGGATGGCAGGAATTTTCTGTGCACTGACCTTTTGTCACAAGATAGGCCATCAAAGAAACATGTCAGTATAAGGTCATCAGCAGAATAACTCAATTTTTCTTTAGTCTCCAGGGGAATTTGTGCCATGATGTTCATGTAATGCAGCTTGTACCACTCCTGGATAGCATTGACTCCCGAGCTGAATGTGTACAGGGCACACTCACTGCTGTTGTTCGCATCACACTGACAAGCACAAAGGGAAAAAACATTTCAGATGGGCTGAAATCATGGATTCTACAAGGCAGGTGTAAATTAAGGACTGTACAAGGTACATCTGACAGTGCTTCTCTTCCACAGAAATAAACATGTATGAAGTTACAGTGGGCATCAAAGACCTTTTATGCAGGGCTAAGTGACATGACCAAATATTTCAGGACCAAAAGAAAGGTCACAGATGACACGGACTGTATTTGGGAAGACTTCAGGAAGGCACTGCTCTTCCAGAGAGCTGGAGGTGAACCTGCAGCAGCCATGAGGCTTAGGCAGAAGTGCAGACAGGGCACTGCAAAGCCACCTGAGCAGGCAATAAAGCCTGCCAGAGGGACACTGACCCCAAGCCAGCTGCCAGAGGGACACGGACCCCAAGCCAGCCCTCTGTGCCCCAAGGGAACTCGCTGGCCAGGGCACAGTGACACTCACCAGCTGAAAGCCAATGATGTCATTGGAATCGCCCGAGTTGACGATGGACGAGTCCTTGTGGAAGACACTTCCCTCTACTCTCCTCTTCTGCCCGCTGTGCAGGTCAGTGGCTGTCCTGGAGAAGTCCTCCACCTTCAGCAGAGGGATCTGTTGGAAGAAGTCGCTCCCTGTGCTGTTCCAGTCATCCACTGACCGGCGCACCTTGGACTTGCCCTCAGAAAATCCATAGAAAGTTTCCAAAGCCTTTTTTGTCTCTTTGTCCAACTCAGACAAATATTCTTTCATGGCACTGTACCTGCATGGGAGACAAGTTGACAGTGACATGCCATCCCACCTCACTGCCCAGCTGCAGTGCTGCTGCACGGTGAGTGCCATGGCTTGGGACAGAATTCGCCGTGCAGGTCTCACACCAGTTTCTCTCATCACTGAGAGCAGACACAGTTGTATCCACGGAGAGATCTGGAGCAAGGACCCCAGGGAGCAGAGCAGACTGAACTACAGAGAAAGTTCTCCCAAGACTCTCAAGCTCCTTATGTTAGAAGCCTGAGGAGGCAGAGTATGTGGAAATAAAACTTCATCTGTGAAGAGTCATCAAAGAGCTGGATCCCAGTGGGGACCAGGGTGGGAATCTGGCAGCAGAACAGAGAGCAATGTAAAGCATGATTTGACAGGAGAAAAAGTATTGCTGATGAATCATGTCAAAATCTCTCAAAGAAAGAAAGAAGCAGGAGAGGAGTGACAGATGTCCCCTTTCCATTCTTTAGGAGATGATGCTGTTTGTAATCCTGGATCTCTGGTCCTGGGAAGGAGGGAATTTGGAGAGAGCCAGAGAGCTGCCAGGGGCTGTGCGGAGCAGAAAGCAGCATGAACGGAGCCGAGGTCAGCAGGCAGCAGTGAGGGGGGAGAGTGAAAGGCACAGGGCACAGAGGGGATGCGGCTCACCAGGTGCCCCACAGGGAGAAGCCAGGTTGGGAAAGCGCTGACAGGCAGCACCGGGACCAACTCGGGAAGGGGCCGGTGCTGCGCTGACCCCCCATCCTCCCACCAGCCCCCGAGCCTCACTTGTAGGGGTTGATGTTGCAGATGGTGACGGCGGGGAAGGGCAGCTTCTGGAACTGGACGGTGACGGACACCGAGGCGCTGTAGTAGTTCATGAGGAGCTCGGCGCACTGCCAGAGGATGAGCCCCACGGCGCTGAGGGTCAGCAGGATCCAGAGCAGGCGGCGCAGGCGGCCGCGGGACACCACGATGCGGCGGCAGCCGTGCGTGTTGGTGTTGAGGCAGTACCAGCGCATCAGCTCGCTCAGCGTGGGCGCCTGCGGGCCGCGCACCGGCAGCGTGCGCTTCAGCCGCGCCGTGATCTTCTTACCGGGGGCCGCGGCGGCCGCTGCGGGAGAGCGGGCGCTGAGGGGCGGCGGGGGCTCGCTGCCCGCCCGCACCCCGCCTCTCCCGGCGTGTGACCCCCGCAGCGCCCGCCGCGGGGCAGGGGGGATCGCCTCACCTCGGCCGCTCTCCGGGCCCGGTGGCGCCATGCTCCGCTCGCAGTCCCGGCGCCGCTGTCGATGCGGCGGCCGGCGGCAGCCTCGGTACCTACCCCCGCCGCCGCCCCGCCCCGGCCCGGCCCGGCCCGCCCCGCCCGGCCCGCCCGCCCCGCTCCGCGGCCGCGCAGCGCCGCCCCACGGCGGCGGCCGGGGCTGCGCGGGGCGCCCGGAGTAACGGGCCCGAGCGGGGCGGGCGGGTCCCGGGAGCGGGGCCGGAGCGCCGGTGAGGGGCGCGGGGCGGGGCGGGGCCGGGCGGGGCCGAGGGGCGGGGCCGGGCGGGGCCGAGGGGCGGGGTCTGGGCGGGCTCGCCCCGCGCATGCCAGCACCGAAGATGGCGGCGCTGCGGCAGCGTCTGCCCGTCGCCAAGGTGGCGGCGCGGTCACGTGGCGGCGCGCCCCGCCCCGCCCGCTGCATGGCGGCGCCGTGAGGCGGCGGAGCCGCGGCCCGACCCGGCCCGGCGGGATGCGGCGGCCGCCGGGCTGAGCTCCGGGCCGAGCCGCGAGCCCCGAGCCGAGCGCCGGGCGGGGATGCGCGCTGCGCCGCGCCGCCATGTCGCGGGTGAGCGGCCCCGGGCCGGCCGGCAGCGCCAAGGAGAAGCGCTCCTTCAGCAAGCGGCTTTTCCGCGGGCGGGCGGCGGGCGGCGGCGCGGGCTCGGCCCCGGCCGCCTCCCCGGCCCCGGCGCCGTCCGGGCGGTCGCTCGGCGGGTTCATGAGCCGCGTGCTGAAGACGCTCTCCACGCTCTCGCACTACAGCAGCGAGCCCGAGCCCCGCGGCGCGCTCGCCCCGCGCCTGCCCCCGCCGCAGGCCACGGGCGGCCTGGGCAGCTGCTTCCCGCCGGGCCCGCCGCGCAGCCCCGAGCCCCCGCCGCGCCCCGCCGGCGGCTCCGAGCCCGTGCCCGGCGTGGCGGGGCTGCGCAACCACGGCAACACCTGCTTCATGAACGCCATCCTGCAGTGCCTCAGCAACACCGAGCTGTTCGCCGAGTTCCTGGCGCTGGAGCAGTTCCGCGGCGGGCCGCCCCCCGCCGACGGGCCGCCGCCCGCGCCCGGCGAGGTGACGGAGCAGCTGGCGCAGCTGGTGCGGGCGCTCTGGACGCTCGAGTACACCCCGCAGCACAGCCGCGACTTCAAGGTGAGCGGGGCCTCGTCCCGGGGAGCGGCCCTGGGGGCGCGGTGCCGCCGTGCGGGGGTGGCTCGGGGCTCGGCCGGCGCTGCCGTGCCTCACAACAGGTCCAGACGTGACACAGCGTGTCACCAGCGCGCGGGCACCGCGGGCTGCCCCGGTCACCGGCTGTGCTGGCTGTGCTGGCGCTGCTCCGAGCACCCACGCGGCGGGAAGAGCCCTCTGGCCTGCCAGCTGCGTGCCGGTGTTTCTGGAGCGCTGTTCCTGCTGCCAGCTGCGTGCCGGTGTTTCTGGAGCGCTGTTCCTGCTGCCAGCTGCGTGCCGGTGTTTCTGGAGCGCTGTTCCTGCTGCCAGCTGCGTGCCGGTGTTTCTGGAGCGCTGTTCCTGCTGCCAGCTGCGTGCCGGTGTTTCTGGAGCGCTGTTCCTGCTGCCAGCTGCGTGCCGGTGTTTCTGGAGCGCTGATCCTGCTGCCAGCTGCGTGCCGGTGTTTCTGGAGCGCTGTTCCTGCTGCCAGCTGCGTGCCGGTGTTTCTGGAGCGCTGTTCCTGCTGCCAGCTGCGTGCCGGTGTTTCTGGAGCTGTTCCTGCTGCCAGCTGCGTGCCGGTGTTTCTGGAGCGCTGTTCCTGCTGCCAGCTGCGTGCCGGTGTTTCTGGAGCGCTGATCCTGCTGCCAGCTGCGTGCCGGTGTTTCTGGAGCGCTGTTCCTGCTGCCAGCTGCGTGCCGGTGTTTCTGGAGCGCTGTTCCTGCAGCCAGCATCCTTCCAGAGCGGCCGGCCCTGCTCAAGAGAAGCATTGGACACGCACAGCAGCACCCTGGGCATGGGACGGGTGCTGCCGCTCTGCGCTTTGCTCTCGGTGTCTGGGGCTGGTTGATGGCTCGGGATGGTTTTTGTGGGTGAAAATACCCATTTTACTGTTTCATTCCTCTACCGTGCTGCCTTTAGGGAAGCTGCAGCTAACTGTTGTTGAGGGTTGTGAGTGTGCATGGAAGGAGGCTGTTGAGAGCTGTGCCTCTTAGTCTGCTAACCAAGAACTGGTGAGTCTGGCTGGTTTGGGAGCGTGTTTCAGGAGTACCTGCCTGTACTCTCTTGCTTGGGCTCGCTCGTGTTTGGCCCGGGATGCTCTCCCAGCACAGCCCCGGTTCTGTGGTTCTGTCTGACTGCCCCTGCCCTGCCCAGGCCTCTCACCTGCCCCAGGAGCTGCTGGAGCAGAGGGCTTGGTCCTGTGCTGGGGCTTAAAAACACCCTGCCATGGCTCTGGATGAAACCAGGCACAACTGTGTTAAAAGTGCTCTAGGCCTACTTTGCCTCTTGGAATAGAGAGAAGTATTATTCCTGGCATAGAAGACTCTCTGGCTGTGTGAGAGGATCAGAGGGTGGGTGGTAGCTTCCACACTGTGAACTTAGAGACACCTAGGGGAAGCTTTTGGGGAATTTTTCCTTGTGGATTGACTTGCAGAGCAGATGTTGAAAGGCATGAAAACACAGTGAAAACATCATTGACACAGTCTTGCACTCTGCCTGCAGTTCAGCTGGGGTGCACAGCAGGCAGACTGGGGAGCTGGCTCTCCCTTGGTGCCTGCTGGATGCTGGGATGTCCTGGAGGGTCCCCTGAGGTGGCAGTGGCCTTTGGCACCCTCAGCCATTTGGATGGAGGCATGGCCAGCACCTTCTTCCCTTTGCTTCTCCTGTGCCTTTCGAGGCAGCTGCACCCACCCATCCCACAGCTGGGCTGGGGTATTCCCTGGAGACCCTGGCTGTTTGCTCTCTTCCCTGCAGACCCTGGCTGTTTGTTTGCCCTCTCTTCCCTGCAGACCCTGGCTGTTTGCCTTGGGGTGAAGGTGCCTGTGGCTCTGGTCCTTTTGGGAGAGGTTTTTCTGGTGGAGTGCTTGGAAAGCTGATCACTCGGTGAGTCTGGTGTTGGCAGCACCAGGGGGACTCACCTCAACCTCTCACTGCTCCTGAGGTGCTGTGGCAGGAGCAGAAATCGTGGGTTTCTCCAGAGTAATTAGCAGGAAAAAAGGTTGTGAAAGCAGGATTGTCTTCAACTGATAAAGGGAGAGCTGCTGTCTTTTCTAGGCCAGGCTGTGCTGTGGGAGCAGGGCTGGGATACAGAGACAGCAGGAGGAAGAGCAGCAGGGCCAGGGATTAAATGAAGGCCGTGTTCTCAGGGTGTTGATAGCAGAACTTTGCTGTTTGCAGGCGTGGCTGACAGCAAGCCAGTGCTGCTCTGCTTTGGATGGAGCTGGAGCCCATCCATCTCCTCTTGCTGAAGGGAATCTGGTCCCAGTTGATCCAGTTCAGGGCTGCACGGTGCCAGCAGCCTGGGCAGGACTGTGTCATTGTGTCAGTGCTGCTCCCTTACAGGGGTCAGTTACTTCCAATACAAAATTAATGTTTCTAGAGACAGCTAACTTCTAGTATGAAATTAATGTTTCTAGAGACAGTTAACTTCTAATATGAAATTAATGGTTCTAGAGACAGTTAAGTCGCCTGAACCTGCTATTAAGTTCAGTTCTTAATTAAACTTTTTCTCAGCAGCAAATTTGCAGTTCATTTCCAGATGTAAACAATGGGACAATGGGCTTAGATTGGAGAAAGGCAAAGATTGGATTTCGTTCTGGAAACTGCAGCTTCTCCCCAAAGCAAGGAAAACATCCCCCCAGCTTGTTCTGCTTAGAGGGTGGAACATTGCTGGTCTGCCTAGGTATAACTGTTTTTAAGGGTGGCAAGTATTTTCACAGAGTAATTTTGGGCTTTCCCTCTAGCAGTAATAGCCACTGACAGTAATGATTATTTGATAGGCAAAAGGCTCTTTTTTCAGCAAGTTGGTTTTTTTGCTCTTTTTCCTTTTTTGGCACTAAATGGGCAAAGGCACTTCCTAATTCCTAAATACTTCTCTGCAGGTGTAGGATAAAGGATAATACTTATTTTCTTGCTCACTCTTGTATCTGTAAGTTTCTTTTCTTGGAAGAGAGGAAATTATTTTCAAGGGAGCATGTCTTAAACTCCTCATGGACAGGGGCCTTTGAAGGGATGGTTTTTGGAATGCTTTTTACCCTCAGCTGGTTTTCCTTGGTAGTGTTTTCTCTCTTTTAGGTCGGTCTTCAGGAAATAACCCATGGCACGGGTCTCAGAATGGTGTAGCTGCTGAAACCAAGGAAAATGCAGTTCAGGCAGCTGGTTTGTGCTGAATGGTTCATTTTGTAGTTGCAGGTTGAGGGGAGAGCCTGGCAGAGAGGGGAGGTTGGGAGTGCTGCAGAGCAGGAAGGTGGGGCTGCAGGAGGCTGAGGGAGCAGAAGGGCTGTGAGCCCTGGGTGAAGGTGGAGCAGAAGGGTTTGGTCCTGGGTTGGGAGCCTGGGGAGCAGAAGAGGAGCACCAAGGCAGAGCTGGTGCTTCCTGGGTTTCTCTGCTGGGGGTGCCTTTCCCGTTGCTCCTGCTCCTCTCTCTGCTTTAGCAATCCTTCTCTTCCCATTGCTCCGTGGGTTTTGTTTTCCTGCCCAAACAAAGCTGCTGCTTTCATACCAGGGGCTGATATTGCAGCCTGTGCTTCCTCTTTCCCCTTTGTGATGGTGTGACAGTGGTGACAAACATCTATTGTCTAAGCAGGGCTTTGGGCTTGTTTTTTTGCAGGGAGCTGTCCCATCCTGCCTGCAAAGTTCCTGGGAGTGTCAGACAGGGAGGACAGAGCACCCTTTGTGTGGGAATGGTCTGCAGCACTTGCAGGTCATGATGGGGGTCGTCAGCAAGAAGGATTTTGGTTTAAACTAATTGGGCTTGAAAAATTATGTTCTTATGCAAATCCTCTGCTGTCTGTGGAGTGTGGGTCTTCTGTGAGTGCTGGGGCTCTTTCAGTTTTGAGACTTGCTTTGGGGCTCTGAGGCAGTTTTACACTGGAGCATGCAATGTTTAACAAGACCCTTTGCACAGCAGAGCTGGGGTTGCTTTTCTTGTCCTGCAAGAAAATGGCCTTGGCTGTGACCTGCAGCATGTTAAGCAAATACAGCAACAGTCACCATAATCAGCTGGGTTGGATTGTCAGAATTGGATCTGAACCCAGAATGAATCCCTGTTGGTAGAGCAGGGATTATTGTGCTAGGTTAGAAGTGCTGCTTCCTTTTTATTTATTTATTTTTAGACTTGTATTTGGTGTGAAATTTCCAAGTAGCTGTTTGAAACTCACTTCAAGCTGTTTTAGGAATGCTTTTGGTGCAGATATCTCACTTTCAGACAAGCAGTCTGCCAGCTGTGTTGGGCACTTCTTTGGGAGCTAATCACTGGCTCCTGAGTTATGGAGGAACTCCTGGGAGTGTTTCATGGTCAGGTCTTTGCCTCCTGTTGAAGGTGCAGTGAGAGCAGTTCTTGGGGGAGCTGCTGGGGCAGTGTGGGTGTCAGAGCCTTCAGTCATGCTCACAGAGCTGTCAGCCCCAGGCTCTTCTGCTCACCAGAGCCCTTGTGCCTTGCTAATGGGGCCAGTGATGTGTCAAATGTGATCTCCTGGATTGTATTTAATTGTCTTGCTCTCTGCCTAGCACAGGATCAGTTATTTTATTCAGGATAGGGTCAACTGCTTATTCCTAAAATATTTCTGCAGAGAGCAAACTGTCCTCCCTCTGCACAGAGGGATGGAAGAAAGGGGCATGAAAGAGCAAATGTGAGACCCTTCACCCTCACTGGGATGAAAAAGTGTCTGGCAGTCTTGCCATCTTACACCCTTTTTTTTTAATGTTCATTATCAATAAGATGCAATTCCATTGTTGCATGTATGGTTTGTTTTGTTTTGCTTATTTTCTTGCCTCTTTTCCCTTACAGTTGCTTTACTTGCTTTCTACTCCTAAACCCCCGGGAAGAGTTTCCTGCAGGGTTTCTTGGTTGCCTTAAGGCAGCTGTCTGCCTTACCTGTGAAATCCAAATGCTTTCTGGGGATTTCTGTTATGCTTCAAACTTTGATCTGAGTGCAGCACAAGGCTGGGGAGCTGAGGCTGAGCAGCAGAGTCCAGGAGTCAGATGTGCTTTGCTGAGGGGGCTCTGCTGGAGGGGCAGAGAAGTGTGGTGTGGGTGCCCCTCTGCAGAGCAGAGGGCTGGGTGAGGAGCAGAAGAGACCCCAGAGTGGAACAGCTCTGCTGCTCCACTGCCAAGTCACCCTGGGGCTTGGCAGGACCCTCTGTGAGGCTGGAAGGACAAATGAACATCATTGCCAAAATGTGTTTTCTGTCTTCTGAGCTTCCAGGTTCTTATTTCCGTGCTGCTTGTGCAAAATGAAATATTTGTGGTGCCTCTGGTGTCGTGGTGAAAGTGAGAACTGTGTGGTGCCTGGCAGCCCATGGAAGCATGAGGGGGATGCATGTTCCCAGGCAGCTTAATTGGGTCTGTGTTGCTCAGAGCTTTGTACATGGCCACACTGGATTGGAGTGGTGCCATTCTTCCTGCCATTTCAGCAAAGCCCTGCTTAATGAACTTGTTTTGCATATGGTTATGCCACTGAAGTGAATGTTGGTTATAAAGTGCACGGGGAGGCTTCTCAGAGCAGTGATGGTGGGATCCCCATCTCAGTGTCTGTGTCTGACTTGGGAGCTGAAGCCAAGGCTGGGGAGAGGTGCAGGTGTGCAGCAGGAGCTGGAGCTCCTTCATGTCCATCCTCTGTGCCAGCATGTGCTGATAGTCCTTCACTGAGCTGCCTCGTGTTTGTGGCTTTCTTCTGCTCCTCAGTCCCTTATTCCTTTGAATCCCACCAGTTGCTCTGCTAGTGTGGCAGGAAAACGAGTTCTTGCTGAACAATATGGGATTTCTGCCCTTCATAAGGGTGAATTCTCCTGGCAGCCACGCTGATTCCTGGCAGTGCCTTTGGCAGCCAGAGCTGCACTCCTGGGAAGCCTGGAGAGGAGTGTGCCAGCTGGGGAATGCAGCACCCACACTCTGCCCTGAGTCTGTGCACACACTGCAGCCCTGGCTCATCATTGCACAAACTTCACTCTTCCTTATGTGTTGAAGGAAGGTTAATGAGGGTTAAGAGGCTTCAGCCTGGAAGGGTGAGAGTAGCTGCTGGCATGAGAGGCGTTAGGCAGGGGCTGGTGTGGTGATGCTTCTTGTCTGGGCTTGTTAAACGTGGTGCAGAATCCCTCTGGTGCTGCTGTGCTGCTCACTGTGGTCCCCTCTGGGCTTTGTTTCCTGAAGTATTCTCGTGAGGGCTGAGCTTGTTCCCCTGTGTGCTGCACAGGGTGGGTCTGTCTGGGGAACAGGGGTGCCCATGGAGCTGCCATGTCCCGTGGGGTGCTGCCCCTGGGTGCCCACAGAGCAAGGGAGGAGTGTTTGTGCTGCCTGGCTGCTCTGACTGACCTCCTGTCATCCAGGCTCCCTGTTTGGTGCCTGTGGTCAGGCCAGGTCCACAGCAATCTCTCCTGCCCCTGAGAGGAGAGCTCCCTTCTGAGCCCCATCTGCTGGCTGGGTGCTGGTCTCCCCAGAAAAGAACACCTCCAGAGAGGGACAGGTGCTGTCTGGGTGAGCACAGAGTACTTCAGGTAAGCAGTTGGCTGCTGTAGAGCTTACTCAAAGGCAAAACTGTGGTTGTGGGCTTCAAAAAGAGAAATGATGTGGTTGAGCAGAACCCACTGTTGTACAGAAGATAAAGAGCAGGCTTTCTTTGCTGTGCATGTGTGTCATTGGGTCAGGTCTCTAATGAGCTGACTTGATCTGTTCATGTGCAAAATCCCACACTTGTTTCCTAGCAGGGCCACACTGGAAAATAGCAGACCAGCATTTTTCATCTAGTTGTCTTTGTGATCTGGAACAATAATAGCAGCAAAGAAGAGGCCAGTAGTTCAGCTCTGTTTTGATCTATTTATTGCATCTCTTTAGAGCAGTAGATGAATTATTATTAAACTTTCAGTGGCCTGGTAAAAATGATAATGTGTCTTTGCTGTAAATCTCCTTTATGGACAGGCAGGGACTGATGTGGTTGCAGGGTGCTTGCATTAGAGGTACATAAGTGGGATTGATAGGAAATTCTGATTTTTCCCCTTATCTCCTTTGGATGGAGCCACTTCATTCAGGGTGTCTGTGTACCACTGCATGCACATCTGGTGGAAGGGAGGATCCACCTCCTGCCAAGCTCACAGGGGCTGAGCTGAGCAAAGGGCTGGAGTGCTGTGCATCCTGGAAGATGTTGGGAGGCAGTGTCAGGGTCCATGGCCACTCCTGGTGCCTCAGCTGAAGCAGCTGCACTGGGATTGTTCTGGAGTCATTCTTAATACCCTGTGGTGCTGGATGGAAGCTGGTCAGATGTGCCAACTCTGCTTACAGGAGAGCCAGATTAGGGCAGAGGATTAACTGCTCTTGGGGCTTGGTAAATGAGGTGGTTTTCATGTGTTTTTAAAGCATTTGTTTCCTAACTCTGTATCTGAATCCAGTTACAATTGCTGTTACATTACTGCAGGACCAGCAAAATTGGTGTTGTCTTAAGTGATGAGCAAAAGAGGAATAAAAGTTTAGGGTTATGGCAAAAGCAAGAAACTTTCTGCTGGGCTGGAAGGGCAGACTTGGAAAGTAAATGTGGGGAGGTGCTGGGTGGCCAGTGCTCAGTGATGAGGTTCTTGCTCATTTGTCTGCTTTGCCTGTCAGATGTTCCTGGAGCTGTTCAGGAATGGCCAGTGTGGCTGCTGAGAGGCTGCAGTCCCCCATCCACAGCCCAGGGCTGTGGGGGTCCCCCGTGCTGCTCTGCCTGCTGCCCTGAGCCCAGCAGGGACTGGGACAGGAGGTGTGTGGGGCTGTGCTTGGTGCTGACCCATCAGCCTGGGGATGCTGCATTCAGGAGTTCCTGGTATTTGTGTCAGTTGTTAAATTGTTTATTTGAGCTGGCACCTCTATCTCTCTGATTTAATCGTGTCCCTCAGCACTGCCTGTTCTGACTGTGTGTCCATTGTTCCCCTCCACACCCTGCATGGCTGGGAGGAGGGCACACAGCATTCCCTGCAGCAGCAGCCCCAGGGTTTGGGCAGGATTGGACCCACTTGTAGCAGCACTGGCAGGAGTGTGAGTGGGGCTGGGAGCATGCTGCTGGCGCTGGAGTGTTTGTTTAGCAGAGCCTCTTGTGAGGAAGTTGCATCTGATATTCTGTAGTGCTTCCTGAATCACTTCCAACATCTTGTGATGTGTCTCCACAGGCAGCTCTTTATCCTTAGTCCACTCAGGCTGCAAGTGTTGAGAAAAGCAGAGCAATTATCATGGAGATGCTTCTGAGCTGAGCAGTGACACAGATACAGAGCGAGGCACGTGACTGCTGTGCATCCCTGGTTCTGTGGCACAGACTGCCTGCTCTCCGTGGGACACACATCAGGAAAAGCCAGGGAGCCTCTGCACTGATGTGCTGAGCCTCTGGGGAGGAGGCAACAGCAAACACTGGCCTGGATTCCCAAAGCCCTTTTGTTTCTGCACATTGGACACCAAGCAGAGGTGCTGGGGTCACACCAGTGTGGCACAGAGTGCTGCCTGGGGACCACTCCCATGCTTCAAGCTGTGTGCACATATTTTATGTGGGAGGGTGCTGGTCCCTGCACAGCAAGGGCAGTAAAACTGCTGTCAGAAGGGCTGCACATATGTAATGAGAGCAGATTATTTCTGTTTTCCATTATTTTGCAGCCTTGAGACAGGTGGGCAGATTACAGAGCACAGAGAGTATATCAGTTTATCAGTCCTTTCCTGCCTCTTTCATCACCACCCCCCTCCCCAGTGACCCCATTTTCAGAGGGATAAAGCAAGCAACCCAACCTCATTTCTCAAATCTGTTGCAAAGTCTGATTAGAGGAGTGGAGGAGCTCTGGCACGAGGCACATGTGCAGCCTCTGCAGGCCTCCCACCCATTCCTGCCCTGCAGGTGCTGTCAGTGCCCCTGCTCTGCCAGTGCCCCTGTCCCCCCTCAGTGGAGGGGATCCCTGGGGGGATCCCTCTCAGTAAGCCAGAGTGCTGTGTGAGCAGGTTTTCTCTCTGCAGGTGTGCCAAGGATGTAGGTGCAGCACTGCCTGGCACTGGTGCTGCTCCAGCACCTCTTGTCTGGCATGCTGTGGTTCCTTGTGTGCAGGGAAAGCTGCTCCTCCCTGGTGGGATGGCCATGGAAGAGAGTTCAGGATGAGCAGGTTGTGCATGGTGGATTCTTGCTGTCCAGTGAAAGAATCCCACGGTGGCCTGTACTGCTCCTGTGCTTGACAGAGTGCTGATGGGAAGTAATTCTACTCTCCCTGCATCATGATAACCAGACTGTAGAAGCTTCTGTGATTTAGATGTCCTGATCCTGGCTGAGTGCTGGAATTGCAGACCTAGGTTAGCATTGAACACCTGCATCAAGGCTTTGGGAAACGTGTGACCTCACCCAGCTGCAGTGGGCAGGACAGTGCCTGCGCTTTAGGAGACAAAATTCTTCTTTGCTTCACTTGAGCAAGCAGGAGATTTTGTGAGGGCAGGCGTGCCAGGGGCTGTGAGGCAGGATGTGATGGGATGCCTCAGGCCAGCATCAGCTGTGGCTGCTCTCTCTCCTCCCAGAACATCGTGTCCAAGAACGCCATGCAGTACCGCGGCAACGCCCAGCACGATGCCCAGGAGTTCCTGCTCTGGCTGCTCGACAGAGTGCACGAGGATCTCAACAACGTGGTCAATTCTGGTGGCATGCCTCCCCTCAAGGTAGGGGATTCTGCTGGGAGACAGTGTGGGAGGCTGGCTTTGCACACAGGCTTTCCTTTTAGAGTAGCTCTTCCCACTGAACTTCAGTAGTTCAGATGGAACAAAAGCTCGGGTTAAAATAATGATTGTCTCTGCCCTGGGAGTGTAACCAGCTGTTCCACTGCTCCCTGGCAAGTGCTCCCTGGGGCAGTTGTGTTTGAGTGGCCCTGCAATAGCCAGGAGGTGTTACAGGGGCTGCCAGACCCTGTCAGGTGTGAGCCCTGTGCCCTGCCCTGCTGCCTCTCCTTCCTGATGTCCAGCCCCTGGAGCAGAGTGTGCTTGGGAGTTAAAAATGCTTGTGGCATTTTTCCAGTGCTTTTGGCTAAGGAAGGCAAAATTTGACTGGTGTTCTGCAGCCACCTGCTTGGTGCAGCCACCACACCTGGGTGTGCCTCAAGGGTTTGTTCCTCTCTTTTAGCCACCTCTGGAGGATGATGTGCTGCTCGAGGGCCCAGCCTTTCCCATCAGTAGCACTTTTGTGCAGGAACTCTTTCAAGCCCAGTACAGGTATGGTATTCTGTAGATTTGAATGTATGGGTGACCCCAGTATAATTCTAAACTAGCACTAGCTCCCATAGTGCAGTTGGGACTGGTGTCACTGTGTTAACAGCTGGTTCTGAAGTCTTGCTGAACTAAGACCTTGCTCTAGAGGAAAGAGAGAATTTCACTGCTTCAGATTTGGTATATTCTGTGTAAATCTGCAGTATGTACCACTACAGCTGTGCATCCTGAAAGTGAGTCAGTGCTTCAGCCCATGGCAGGATCTAGAGGTGCCTGGGAGTTAGGGGTCCCCAGTGTGTGCAGAGTGCTTGTCATCTGGCACTTGGGAGTTCTGAGCTGAGTTATTACTGTCCCTTCAGGGCTTTCCCTCGAGTTTCCCTACTTTCTCAGGAGAGAGCTTTCTCATTTCAGAGCTATTGGAAGAGAGCAGCTGAATCACCAGTGTTCCTTGATGGCTTGTGCCTGTACTGTAAGAATTATAATTGCTGGGCTTTCGTCCCCAGTATTTGCCAGCTTTTCCTTTGCAAAGGAGAAACCTTAAGCCTGGTTTAAGACACAAAGCCATTGTAAGGTGCAGATTGATTCTGAATGAGAATGGAGTTTTGGAGAATGAGAATGGAGCTTTTCCTGTGGAAGAGCTGTGCACCCCAGTGCTGGCTGTCTCTGCCCCTGCCCTGTCACTTCAGCTTTCTCCAGACACAAACCCTTCCAGGGTTTCCTGTTGGATCTACTGGGGGTGAATATGGGGCTGTGATGGTTTCTACATTCCCAGAGAAGTGAGCTGTAACTGTGCCCTGTTGTCCTGTTTGTCCCAGGTCCTCCCTGACGTGCCCTCATTGCCAGAAGCAGAGCAACACCTTTGACCCTTTCCTGTGCATCTCGCTGCCGATCCCTCTGCCCCACACTCGGTATGGAGCTCCCTCAGGGAAACCTTCACCCTTGCCATGCACGTCCTGCTGCTTCATGTGCTGCAGCAGGCAATATCAGCAGCGTTTCTGATAGGTCATTAAAGAAGGTAGATAGGACCATATGGAGATTTAATGTTTTGCTTTGCTGATAAAATAGAAAATTGAGCCTTTCACTTGTTTCAGAAAAGTCTATCCTTCCTCTAGAATTAATTTTGGGAGAAAAAGTATTTGCTTCATATAACCAAAATATTTTGCTTTTCACTTGATTTATAGCATTTTAAAATTGAAAAAGGGAAAAGGATGAAACACACTTTGTTTTTTAGAACAGCCTCACTGATCACTCAAATTTAAAAAAAAATGAAGCTAAAATCTTTCCTGCAGAATGTTTTGCTTTTTTGAGAGATGGCTGATGCAAATAAAGGAAAAGAGGCTTCAGGGGAGGAAAAAAGTCCAGGTAAAGTGTTTGAAGTGAAGATAGAGATGCACAGCAAAACTACCTGTGGTATAAACAAGCTCCTTCACCTGGTGTTTGCATCCATAAAACGTGTGTAGGTTCCAGAAGCAATGGAACAGGGTGATGATAGGGCAGATTAAACCTTGCTCTGTCACATTTGCTCTGGAAATCCCTGCTTCACCACTGGGTGGAGGCTGAGTGGCTGTGCAGGGAAGGTGTCCCCTCCCTCCTGTCTCCCCAGCCGTGCTGCTGGAGGCAGGATTGAGGGCTGAGACACAGCCTGTTCCCAGTAGCAGCTCTCGGAGTGCTTCAGGGTGCTTACACTGACTGTCCCAAGCTTCATACAGGATCCCTGTTGGAAAACTGATTGCCTTCTCATAGACAGTTTTGGGTTTGACCTTTGTGGGTGCTTTTTGAGGTGTTCTGCCTGTAGGAGCTGGCAGGACCAGGCCATGCAGTAAGAAAGGAGTCTGTAAATCAAGCAGCCTTGTCTGGCTGCAGCTGAGGGCGCCTGCAGTGCGAGGTGTGTCTGGGCACTCGGGAGGGCCCTGTGCCTGCTGGGCAGCCTGGGGCTGCTGCAGGCAGTGCCCACAGTGCCCTCTCCCCACAGGCCCCTGTACGTGACCGTGGTGTACCAGGGCAAGTGCTCGCACTGCATGCGCATCGGTGTGGCCGTGCCCGCCGCCGGCACCGTGGCCAGGCTCCGGGAGGCCGTGGCTGCAGAGACCAAGATCCCCACCGAGCAGGTAAGGGCTGGCTGCCCTCCTGGGAGGGGCAGTGCAGGCTTTTGTCCCCTCTTGGATGTGGAGGAATTGAAATTTGCCTGCCATGGTTGAACAGGGAAGCAAGGAAGGGGTGGAAGTCTGGATCGTGCTTTTCCCTGTGCGTTGGCTGTTGGAATCCTTGTGGTGGTGGGATAGCCCTCAGTGGTGTGCAGACCTGCCTGACCCCGTGGTGATCTGGGCATGCTGGCAGTGAGACAACCACTGGGCACCTACAGCCAGTTCCTCTGGGGGAAGAGCTTCAGGAAAGCTGTTAAATTCCACACAAAACCTCTCCACGTGTTGCTTTTACCCCAGCTTCTCATTTATGGCTGTCCTTTTCCCTGTTCCTTGCTGCTGGCTGGTGACAGGATGTCTTGAGGAGTGCCATCCCTTAGCAGGAAAATCCCAGCTGAGAGGTGGGGCACTGAGCTGAAAGTGAGGGTGTTTTGATGCTGTGGTGTGTCCCTGCTGGCTGCAGATCGTGCTGACAGAGATGTACTACGATGGCTTCCATCGCTCCTTCTGCGACACCGACGACCTGGACACCATCCACGAGAGCGACTGCATCTTTGCCTTTGAGACCCCAGAGACCTTCAGGCCTGAGGGCATCCTCAGTCAGAGAGGTGAGCCAGTAACTGCTTCATGCCCACCTCACTGACTGCTGAGGGAGGTTTGGGTGAGAAAAGAATGAGTCTCACAAGCTGTTGATGTTCTGGGGTATTGATTTCAGCTCTGACTTTGTCCAGGCTCATTGCAGAAGATTTAATAGTGTTGTCAGCTGGGAGGTTATCAAGCAGTGTTGTACACTCCTTTCTGCCTCTTCTTGGGGATGATGCTGCAGGCCAGGCTGGCTTAATGTGAAATCTCTTGTCAGGCTTAATTTAAAGACCTGCTAGAGACCAGATGAAGCCACTGAAATTGTGTTATTTAAAATCAGATTGCTAGTGATGAATAAACAGTCTCAGGAATGAACAAACACTCTCTTCCCAAGCTCCAACTCCTGGGCCTCTACCTGTCCCCTCAGTGAGAGGGAACCATGGTGTCCTGGGCAGATGGAGTGTAATCAAAGGTGAATTTTTTTATTGAAAGTAACAAGTTGGGTTCCTGGCACTTCAGTTTTTCTTGTGGGCAGTAAGAGCTGAGAGTGCCTGTACAACCTGCTGTGAAAAATCAGATGGGGAGCACTTGCATGTAATGTCCTTCTCTAAAGAAACAGTCACTGGGAAGGGTAGTTGCTCTTTGAAGCCTTTGTACAAGTGATGAGCATGCTCCTGATTCCATACTGACCTGCTCCTCTGTAGCCCAAGGAGGGCTTCTTGAGGGGAGCATGAGGGCACTAAAGGCAAATGACATAATGAAATGTTTCCTTTCTCCTAATTTTTCAGGAATACATGTGAACAATAACCTGAATAACTTGAAATGTGGCACTGAGCACTCCCGAACAGTAGCTTACTCTCAAGGAACGGTGAAGTCTGGAAAACTGGAACAGTCCTGTCCTAAACTAGCAGCAAATGACAAGATTGTCTTGCTGGTGTGTAACAGAGCGTGCACTGGACAGCAGAGCAAAAGGTGACTGCCAGCAGCGTGCTTGGAGCTGCTCTTCTGGCTGCTTCCTAAGCTGAGCTGGATTTTACTTTCCTGTAGCACAGGCTCCAGGTGAAGGAGTGCAGCTTGCATCCCTAGCTCACATCAGGTGCTAAAGAATATGTTGATGAAAAGGCATTAATGGGTGCAGCAAAATATTTCTAATTTTGGTGAACTTCAAGTATACTGTACAGGAGCAGATGCAGCCCAGTTGGGAGGATATACCACCTTTGTCTGGTTTGAGAGCAGCATGTTGGACCAGACCCTGTTATGGGTGTGAGTTTTAAATTGGGGTGAAAATGGGGGGAGGGAGGGAAGTGAGAAACAACCATGGCAAAGGTATTTGTGTCAGCTGGAGCCTGAGAACTGCCTCAGCCTCTTAAGCTTTACAAAACTTCACATGAAGTTCTCCCAGGTAGTTTGGGGCTCTGATTGCTGAACATGATCATCTTTTAATTGTTCCTCAAATGCTTCTCCTTCCCATAGGTTTGGCTTGCCCTTTGTGTTGCACTTGGAAAAAACAATTGCTTGGGATATCCTGCAGAAGGAAATACTGGAGAAGATGCAGTATTTCCTGCGGCCTGCAGCCTGCTTGCAGGTGAGACAGAGTTCTCTCTGGTCTCCAGGGAGGAGCTCTGGATGCTCAGGTTCCACTGCTGTAGGTCAGCCCTGTGTCAGCTCATTGGCACAGGCATGCCTGAGACCTTGTGCATTTGTTTTCTCGTGTCAGACATGATCTGGGGTGTAGGGTTTGTCAGGCAGTGCTGAGGGCAGGTGGGGTGGAGGCACTGAGCTGTCCCTTGCTCTCTGCTGCAGGTTTGCCCCTTCAGCTTGCGAGTGGTCAGTGTTGTGGGCATCACATACTTGCTACCTCAGGAGGAGCGACCCCTCTGCCACCCAACAGTGGAAAGGTGAGCTGGCCTTGCTGCTGGGTGACTCCCAGGGCTGGGGAGAGGTGTGTTAGCTGGGAACTCGGTGATAACCGTGCAGAAATGAGCAGTTCTGGCGTGTGTGGATGTGTGGAGTGGACTGCAGAGCAGGGAAATGAGGGAGCCTCCTCAGGAAGCTGTGTGAGAATACCTCAGTTGTATGTCGTGCCATCTGGAGTCTGTCCTCCCTGGAAATGGAGAACAGAATGGAAATATTACTCCCACTATTTAAAATTTTTTTCTTGTGTCTGTTATTCTTTGAAATGTTGGTAAATGCCTGTTCTGGAACAGGTGTCTGCTGCCTTACAGAACTCCCATACTTGGGTGAAGGCATTTACCAGCTCTGCCAAGTGTTTTGCTGTCTGAATTCCTTTTACTCCTTTGCAAACTTGTGTTGTGGGAGTGGAGGAAGGATGGAGGGTTTTTGGAGAGAAATGACATGCATGTAAAGATATTATAGACTTTGGATTGAAAGATGGTCTGACTTGTGTCTGCTCCTCTCTGCAGGGCATTGAAATCATGCGGACAGGGGGGAACTGCTCACGTGAAATTAGTGGTAGAATGGGACAAAGAAACTAAAGATTAGTAAGTATGAAGTGAAAAACCTTAAACTGTGTTCACCTCACAATTGCTGCTGGCAGCTTGCTTGTGTGAGCTGTGCATCCCTCAGCAAACATGAGAGTGCTCAGACTCCAGCTGTGCCCAGCCCCTGTCTGCAGGCCAGCCTGGGGAGCAAGGGGATTGCTGGTAAGTGTGGTGTCTGTCTGATGCAGCTTGTTTGTGAATACAGAAGAGGAATATATTCCAGACTCTGAAAGCGTCCGCCAGCAGAGAGAGCTTCATCATCAACCTCAGACCTGCACTTTATCTCAGTGTTTCCAACTGTACACCAAAGAGGAGCAGGTACATACACACTGTCTACTCTGGCTTGTTCCCATGCTGCAGGAACTCCCTCACTCCAGAGCAGCTCCTTTCTGCCAACATTGATTCCTTGTGACAGGAGAACAGATTTGTGACACAAGACTGTTTATCTGTGCTGCTGAGGGAGCTCCTCTGCAGTGAGAAGGTTGTGGGAGGTCTTGCTGATGGGTTCTTTGCTGTCCAGATATTGATACAAGAACTTAGGTCCTCTCTTTGGCAATTTCCTTCTGTAAAATATTATGAATATTATAAATGTTATAAAGGACAGTGTGGCTTCATGGGAGTGTCCTGGAGCAGTTGTGTGCTCCCAAGCTTGAGCAGGGCTGGGGTGGGCTCAGGCAGCCCCCACTGAGTGGGACCCCCTCAAACAGCAGCACAGTGACCACTGAGCTGAGTTCTGCAGGAACTGCTGCTCTTCCTTTGAGAATACTTTCCAGGCTGCCAAGCCTGCCTGCTTTTTGCTTTGGTTTTTCCTTTTCCTCCTTCTCCACTTCCAAGGCCCTGGCCTTTATGAGGTGCAAAAAGGTGCTCTGCACAGCAGCTCTGGCTGAATTCTGCCTTGCAGCAGGAAGTGCCTCCTGAATGAGGCACACACCTCTGCCCGTCACTTTGAAAAGCATCACTGGGAGCCCTGCATTTCCAGTGAGCTTGATTAATGCTGGAGGGAGATGAGGCACAGGGGTCAGTGTCTGCACTGCTGGGGGCAGCAGAGGAGCAGTGTGTGGTGCAGGCTGCCTTGCAGTTTGAAACCCAGTACCCAGCCCTGTGTGTTCCTTGTAGCTTGCCCCAGATGATGCGTGGCGATGCCCACACTGCAAGCAGCTGCAGCAGGGCAGCATCACACTGAGCCTCTGGACCTTGCCTGATGTTCTCATCATACATCTCAAAAGGTTTAGGCAGGTAAGCATGCCTGTAGTGTTGCTGGGGGACTGCTGTGTGATGAGAGTAACTCCTGTCTTTAGAAGCAGCCATTCTGCCCTGGGTGTTCCTCACCTGGGCTGTTCCCAGGCGTGCCTTGGCCTCTGCAGCTCGTGCTCTGCTCTGTGACAGGAAGGAGACCGAAGGATGAAACTTCAGAACATGGTTAAATTTCCCTTGAGTGGCTTGGACATGACCCCCCACGTGGTGAAACGCAGCCAGAGCAGCTGGAGCCTGCCCTCCCACTGGTCACCTTGGAGGAAGCCTTACGGCCTCGGCAGAGATCCTGAGGACTATATCTATGACCTGTATGCTGTCTGCAACCACCATGGCACCATGCAGGGGGGACACTACACAGGCAAGTGTGCTGCTGTGCTACCTGTGCTGGAGCCTTTCACAAGGAAACTGGTTCCATTTCTGTGTGGAGTCAGGAAGGGAGTCACTGATGGGAGCGTGTCCCAATTTACAGAAACTGAAGTGAATGGAGCCACCCCAAATGATGTTCCATTCTGAGGGGTAATGTTGGACAAAGAAAAGTCCTGAAGTGTAAGCTGTTTATTTTGTTCTGGCAGCCTCAGGCTTCCATCTTGCCAGTCAGACTGGAAGATGATGCAAGAATAAATCTGTTCCTCACATTGTCCTCCGAGCCCATCGTAGCAGATGAGTTATGTTAAATATACAGCAAACCTGAGAGCAGTAGCAGTGAGGGAGTCTTACAGTAATGTATTATTTCTTAGCATATTGCAAGAATTCTGTTGATGGCCAGTGGTACTGCTTCGATGACAGTGAAGTTCAGCAGCTTTCTGAAAGTGAAGTGTGTAAGCAGACAGCTTACATCCTGTTCTACCAGCGACGCACAGCCATCCCCTCCTGGTCTGCCAACAGCTCCGTGGCAGGTAAGCCCTGCTGCCACTGCCAGGGGTGGCTCTGAGTTGTCTTTCATGGATAGTTTGTCCTTCTGCAGAATTTTCTACCCTGCTCTGCTTAAACCCCACTCTTGTGTCCCAGAGCTCAGCAAGACGTGGCTGTGTTAGAGGCCATGGGAACTTTCCACCTCTTCTGCTAAGGCAGTTTTGGCAGCGAGGCTGTGAGGATGGGGAAGCCCCTGTGCTCCCACACGTGACTGCTCAGAGCTGCCCTTGTGCAGGACCAAATCGTGGCTGCTCCTCCCGTGTGGCAGCACTCTCAGTCCCAAGGGGGCACCAGTACTGCACGTGTTGGTGGAATCCAGGCTGAGCTATGGGCAGCTGCAGGCTTGGTGACCTGCCCCTGGAAAAAAAGAGATTTTTTTGTGGTGTTGGGGTGGCAGCTGAAATGCTACCACTGCCTGCATGCTGGTATTGACAGCACACTGGGACAAGTGCAATTCTGTCTTACACTTATGGAGCATTTCTGGTCAGAACAAAGCCCCACTCCCTTGGCAGTGTCTGGTTCTGGGGCCGTGCAGTGTCTGTCGGAACCAGGGCAGCACAGGGCGGGGCAGCACAGGGCAGCGCAGAGCAGGGCAGCTCAGTGCAGGGCAGGGCAGGGCAGCTCAGTGCAGGGCAGGGCAGTGCAGGGCAGCACAGGGCAGCACAGCTCAGTGCAGAGCAGGGCAGCTCAGGGCAGGGCAGTGCAGAGCAGAGCAGGGAAGGGCAGCTCAGGGCAGGGCAGTGCAGAGCAGGGCAGGGCAGCGCAGCTCAGGGCAGCGGGCAGGGCAGCGCAGTGCAGAGCAGGGCAGTGCAGGGCAGCACAGAGCAGGGCACCGCAGTGCAGAGCAGGGCAGAGCAGTGCCAGCTCCCGGCCTGCGTGCTCTGAGCAGTGCTGACGTGCCTTTCCCCGCAGGCTCCACCAGCTCGTCGCTGTGCGAGCACTGGCTCAGCCGCCTCCCGGGCAGCAAGCAGCCCAGCGTGGCCTCGGCCGCCTCCTCGCGCCGCACCTCGCTCGCCTCGCTCTCCGAGTCCGTGGAGCTCGCCGGGGAGCGCAGCGAGGATGATGGTGTGTACCACTCTGGG
Organism: Luscinia megarhynchos; assembly: GCA_034336665.1. Classification (NCBI taxonomy): domain Eukaryota; kingdom Metazoa; phylum Chordata; class Aves; order Passeriformes; family Muscicapidae; genus Luscinia; species Luscinia megarhynchos. The sequence continues at coordinate 446,102 of CM067577.1, read as the reverse complement.
GCTGCCTGTCCTGTGGCAGGATCCTTGTTAAACAGCTGCAAAATCTGAGCTTCCTCCAGCAGCTGAGAGAGGCAGGGGCTGCCTCGGCAGGAGGGCGGGTGGGCTTCTGTCTCGTGTGGAAGGCTGGAGGAGAGCAGGGCTGGAACCTAAAGGAGCCTTTCAAAGAAAGCAAAGGCCATCAACAAAACCTCTCTGTCAGGAACTTCTTGTGCTTGTGTTCTCTCTGGGTCTCACTGCACCACCTCTGCAGCCTGGCTGACACAGTGCTGACAGATTTAGCATAGGCACTAATTGCCTGCTGCTGGATGGTCCCAGGGAGGGAGGGAGATGCAAATTAACTCGGGCACAAGCTACTGTTCAGTTCCTGGCTTTGCCTGGTTCCTCCACACATTGCCTAGTAACTTTTGACAATGTGGAAGCATTCTGGGTCAGTCAGCATTTGGAATCTGGTGTGGAGATGTCCCTGCAGCAGTTCTGTGACAGGTGTCAGGTCTGGCTATAAAAGTCACACTTCTAAAATACGTACATTTTGTGTTTCTAAATGCAGTTCCATCACTTCATCTGGAGGTAGGAATCCTAATTTGCCTTTCACAGAATGCTCTGGGAAGTATTCTGTAGTACAGAATCATAACCCAAGCTGGTGATCTTGCCAGTTTCAAGGACTTTCGAGGTGCAAACCTTGTGTTTGATCTGCTGCTCAGGGATGAGAGAAGGATCTGGGTTATCAGTTAGAGGCTTCAGAGAGTTACTCCTGGGTGACCCCTAGCAAATAACGGTTGTTGGACACCTCATTCAGCTTTTGTGCAAGAAGCTGTGCCTGCAGCCTGCATGGACAGACACAGTGATGTGTGTATGGGCTGCTTGGCTCTCCTGGGGAGATGTGGGTGGGGTAAACCTGCTGCAGCCTTGGCTTTCCCCTGACACTGTCTCTGGTTTTCTCTGCAGGAGGATTTTCAACTCGACCGTTTGTAAGGAGTGTGCAGCGTCAGAGCTTGTCATCCAGATCCTCTGTGACCAGCCCACTGGCAGTGAGTGAGAATGGTGTCAGGCCCTCGTGGTCACTCTCTGCAAAGCTGCAGTTCCGCTCCAACTCCCCCTCGCGCTTCTCTGGAGATTCCCCAGTACATACCTCTGCTTCCACTCTGGAGAAGATTGGGGAAGCTGCTGATGACAAAGTCTCCACCTCGTGCTTTGGCAGCCTGAGGAATCTCTCCAGCAGCTACTTGGAGCCCTGTGACAGTCGGCGAGAGCACAGGACAGCCCGCAGAGCCCCTCTGGCCGTCATGGAAGGGGCGTTCAGGGAAGAGTCCGTTGTAAGGACATCTAGCTCAGACCTTTCTGATGGCTATGGGAAAAGCTCTGTGCAGCCAGACAGGAACCACCCTGCTCTGGACCCTTTTGATAACAACAATCAGATCGCCTTTGTTGACCAGAGTGATTCTGTGGACAGCTCCCCAGTGAAGGAGGTGAAAGCCCCAGCTGGGACAGGGCTGGCTGCAGAGAAGGCACGTGACACCCCCAAGAAGGGTCACAGCTCCAAAGGAGCTTCTGAGCCAGACAAAAGTTTGAGGAAGGGAAGGACAGTCTTAGCTGCCCAAGAGACCAAAGTGTCTCACTCTTCTCCTCCACCGAAGAGTTCTCAGAAAGCGTCCCGCTCTAGGAGCAAGGCCGACTCTTCCAGGGCCAGCGGGCGACACGGGCTCTCCTGCTCCCGCTCAGGCTAGGAAGGACCACAGCACGAGGCCCCTGGAGGCATCTGTCCCATCAGCTCAGCAGAAGCAGAAGTCAGGTTCTCCATCCTCCACAGCTGCCAAGAAAGCCCCATCAGGCTCATTGACTAAGGGCTCCTCCTCCGGGAAGAGCCGGCCCTCGGAGCGCAGCCTGAGCAGGGAGGGCTCCAGGGTGAGCCTGGGCTCGGACAAGGGCAGCGTGAGCAGCAGCTCCAGGACGAGCTCGCCCCGGGTCGGCCCCTCGCGCGGGGACGGCCGGGCCGCGGAGGGCAGGCACGTGCGCAGCGCCTCCATGGCCAGCCTGCGCTCCCCCGGCGCCCGCCGCGACAGCAGGCCCGACGACAAGGGCCTGTCCTTCCTCAAGGCGGCCTTGAGGCAGAAGGAGACGCGGCGCTCGGCAGACCTGGGCAAGACGACCATGCTGTCCAAAAAGGCAGGGGGTGTCGGTTCCAAGTCAGGCAGTAAAAATGTGCTGGAGGACAAGCCAGAGAAAGGCGGAGTCCCGCCAGCCGCTCAAAGCAATGCCAACATCGCTGCGAAAGAAAAACTTGTCTCAAAAGATGCCGCGTCGAACAAACATTCTCTGCTGTCCAGTCGCAAGTCCAAGTCTTCCCAGCTCGATCCCGGAGTCCAGTCTCCTTCCAGTGGCAAGCAGTCTGCTGACAGGCCACTGAAAAAGTTACCTTCCAGCATGCAGGTGTCTGTACGGCCTTCTCTGGAACCTCAGTGAAATGCTGCAATCCAGGTGTCTTTTCTTCTGCTGAGAAGCTAATTTATTCTGAGCTCTTGTTTTTTGTTCATGTGCCTAATGTATGTTTTGAGGAGAAGTTAACTGCGAGTTGTTAAAGCGCCTTTGATTCTGCCATCAAACCAAATAGCCACAGGCAGCCAGCACTGGTGCAATAGCCTAGCTGGAGTCGTTGTTGAACCTGAACGCAGCTGTCCCATAGCACTTGTGCAGGAGTCTCTGTGGAAAGTGCAGCAGCTTTCTTCAGACTGGAGCCGGGGCCTGAGCCCGCCTGTACTGACGCTGGTGTGCTTTGTGGAGCTGTGGGCTGCTGTTCCTTTGGGCTGGTTCTGGGTGGGCTGTGTCCTCACTGCTGTATGGCCTTGTTCTGAGCTGTGGAGTGTGCGAAGGAAACGGGAGAGACTGTCGCTTCTTTCTGCTCTCAACTCTCTGTCCCTGCTCCCCTCCATTTCCAAGCTTTCTAAAGGGCAATATTTCAACACTAATGTTGTTTCTCAGGTATATACTCAGCAGTATAGGAGGGACTAGCATTAGTGACAGACAGAAAGGTACCTGTGTGTCTGTGTAACAAATTTCGTTTTTGCATTCCAAGAACAGGAAGTTTGAAATGGAACCTGCAGTTTTTGTTGCTGTGTCTATGAAGAGTTTTGCTTTATCCATATCTAAAGCAACCTCTGCCCTGTCCTGTTTAACTACTTCTGAAATGCTCTGCTAAACAACAGAAGAAGTCCCTGGGCAGCAGCTGCTGGCCAGCTCGTCCTGTGGGAGCAGTGCCATGGGAGAGTCATGTCCACACACCTGGATGGCCACGATGCTGCCAGGATGTTCAAACTCCTGGGAAGCATTTCCTGATGTGCTCAGACCCTTATCATAGTGGTGTAATTAAGCCTCCATTATCTCTAGGGGTGAAGTCCAGACCAAGTGTCATGCTGCCCTCTCTGAGCATGCTTTGACAGGCCCCTCTGTGTGGGCTGGAGGGGCTGTACCAAACCCCAGGGCAGTTTCCTGCTCCTGGCATGCTCACCCCCTCCCCATGGGTCTGGCTGCCACTTGTCCCTCAGTGGAAGGTTCCCCTTCTTGTTTGGATGACAGCCTCCATCAGGGTCAAAACACTACATCTACTGATGTCTTTGTTTACATGCCCTTCTTACAGGGGAGATTCCTCAAGTTCTGTAAGGTTCCTCTTAAGGTGGATTTCTTAAGTCCTTTTACATATATGTGGTGTAATCCTTTTTTTTTTAAATTCCCTGGGGTTTTTATTGATGTGCTGCACAGCCTGTGGTGTAGGCTGTGACAAGCTGGGCAGTGTGCTGGCCATGCTCTCTGCTGTCCAGTCCCATGGCAGAGCTTCTCTGGGCATGACCTGGGGCCAGGGACATGTGTGCTGTCCCATCAGACTGAGCCATAGCAGACTGGCCTGCAGGCAGCCTTGCCCCCAGGCCTGCTGGGCTCCTTGCTGCTCTGAGACCAGATTTCTGCTCGTACACACCTGCAGCAAGCGTGGGAGGGAAGGGCTGGGGAGGCTGGGTGCTCAGAGTGTGTGTGGGGCTGAGCTGGGGGTGCCCCTGAGCTGCAGCCAGTGTGTGGGGCTGAGCCCAGCCCGTGTACCCCTGGCAGTTCCTGGTGGTGTCCCCCCCATGCTGGTCCCCTTCCCCTGCCCCAGCAGTGCCCACAGCCTGCACATGGCATGCCCTGACTGCTCCAACCCAACCACGAGTGTCCCCTCAGTGCATTCCTTCACCCAGGCATTGTTTCAGTCTCATTTAGTGCAGCAACAAGAAGCAAAGATTGCATTGCTTGCTTCTGAAATGTATGACTTGGATTATTCCTGGATTATTTTCTGTTATATCCAGCAGAGCAGATAAGGCTTGCTTCATATTGCAGTACTTAAATTACTCCCTGAAATGTTGATGTTGAAGTATTTGTTTAAGGTTTTATCTGTATTAAGGTCTTACACTGTCTTGGCTCTTCTCTTGTAACAACTCTTCTAGCAAGAATGTAATTCCAGTGGCTTATGCTGACTCGGTTTGGGGTATTTAATAGACAGAACTACTTTCTGTGCATTTTGCCATGGACATTTGTGAAAGGTTATTTTTATCAAATGACATTTTTTTTCTCATGTCATCTCTCCCTGAAGGAGTTTAAACTGGAAGCTGGTGTGTGGGTTTTGAGGTGGTTTTGCTCCTGTGCTGCATGCCTGACTGAAGGGAATTTGAAGCCATGTCCAAACCCTTGTTTTAGCTGAACACCAGTTCAGTGTTTGTATCTGGAGCAAGACAATGGTGCTTGGAGCTCTCTTTTGGGTAGAAGGGAGATGGAGGTCCTGGTATTCCAGCAGCTGATAAAAGTAGTTGAACCTCTGCAATCCCATGAGATGCCAATCTCACTCTTTCTGCACATTCTCCATAATTCCTGATGCTAATTGCTGCCAGCTCCAGCACTACCTGCTCTCTTCATGCTGCCAAACAGGATTTCTGTGGTCTCTCTTGAATGGCAGCTCTGGTGCACGGGCTGTGTGAGCAGCAGGAGGGGCTGTGCTGGCACTGCCCTCATCTCTGAGCAGCTGGGATCCCTTCCTCTCCTCTCTGCTGGTTTCCTGCTCAGGAGGGCTTGGCTTGGGGTGTCCTCAGGCAGAGTGACCTGGCAGGGTGCACCAGGTGTGCTGTGGGGCACAGGACACGCCCAGGTGTGTGTGCAGTGTGTGGGCAGTGCATCCCTGCTCCAGCAGGGCCACTCATGGCACTCCAGACCTCTGCCTGCTGCTGTCACACATCCTCGCACAGGAGAGGGTTGAGGGGTGTGGGGCTGGAAACACTGTTCACTGGGGAGTGTTAATCCAAGCCTTGCTGCTGTTACAGTCAGGACTCCATCAGTGAAGCAGGAGAAATGTTTCTGAAATGGAATGTAGGTTTCTACAGGCCCTACTTAAAGGGATTTGGGGGAAAACCATCAGTCTTCTCTTGCTTTGAAGCAGACTTACCTCTTGTCCCTTTCATGTGTAGGAGCTCCTGTCCATGGTATTGTGCTGTCCAGCTGCCAGGATGTGGCATGGGAGCACTGGAGAGAGGGATCTGCAAGTCCTAGATGCCAGCACCACCGTGGCTTTGCACATGGATCCTTCCAGCAGCACTGGCTCGAGGCTGTTCTGGAGCAGCTGCCTGTTCATGGTCACATCTTAACGTTCCTGGTGGCCCCCAGAGGCACTCCTGGCAGTGGGGGAGGTGGGCTCTGCCTTCTCCCAGAGGCTGCTGCTGCCCAGGGACCCCCAGCTGCCCTCAGTGAGGTGGCATGTAGGGCCTGGGAGTGTCACAAACATCTGAGAGCCATGGGAGCAGCTGCTGCCAGGTGTGTCCTGTCTGGGGATGGCAGGGTCTGGGACCTCCTGCCCAGGTCCTGGAAGCACAGGTATGCATCGTGGTGATGGGAATTGCCTGGGAAGGGGAGGCCCAGCCGTGCCCTGCTCCCAGAGGGGTGAGCTCCAGGGCAAAGCAGGTGTTCAGGCAGTGTTTCCAATGCCTTGGGTTGAGTGTGCTCCAGTGTGTGACTTGCATTTCAGCCCAGCCCCTGCTCTGCCTCCTGCTCCTGCCCCTGGAATTGGCCCTCAGGGCACAGGAGAGCAGCACCTTCATTCCAGTGCTCAATTCCTACAGGAGTCACCTAGAGACTTTTTTTACCCTTTTTGGGCTGTGACTTTTGGATAGTGTTTAGTAGTATTCAAGTTACAAGCACATTTTCAATGACGTGTATTGAAGAGGCACCTTTTATTTGTATTAATCACATTTGATAGACAATTTGGTGCCTGCAGTTCTCTGTAACCTGTGTCTCACTTAGGGTGTGTAAATTGTTAACCCTTTCAGACTTACTGAATATGGATTAATAAAAGCAAGATGCTTAGGGTAGAAAGCTAGCAGCTTAATTGCACTTCCCCCACTGCAATGCCCGTGGGCCGTGGCTGCAGGGGTTTTGCTTTCTGAACGTCAGCATGAGCCCCTTGCCTGGGTGGAGGCAGCTTGCATGGCCCTGCTGTCCCCAGTGCATGTCCCTACTAACTATGCAAGCCTCCCCTGGGCTCCAGAGCACTGCCTGGAGCCTGTGCTGCTGCCTCTGCAGCTGCTGCTGGCACACAGGAGCATGTCCCTGCTTCTGCTTCCTTTGCACATCTCTGACCTTTCCTTTGCAGGACTGTGCTACTGACAAGGTGGAGCTAACATAAGGCTAGAGGATGGCAGCAGGGAAACGAGAGCAAGCTGATTTCTTTTGGTCTTGTTTTTCCTTTTGGTAGCAGGGCAGCCTGCTCAGGGTTCTGTGTGCAGCCTGCTGCTGCATGCAGTGCAAGAGGGGCTGTGAGGAGGGGCTGTGCAGGCACACAGAGCTGCTCTGAGTGTCCTGGAAGGGGAGCAGCTCCACCTGCCTCCTGCTGCCCAGTGCCCTTGGGCTCTGCCTCTGGGACCCTGGGCTGCTGCTGCTGCTGGGGCTGTGCTGCAGAGCCCTGTGCTGCAGCTGCAGAGCCCTGTGCTGCTGCAGAGCCCTGTGCTGCAGCTGGGGCTGGGCTGTGTCCCTGGGTGCAGCTGCAGAGCCCTGTGCTGCAGAGCCCTGTGCTGCAGCTGCAGAGCCCTGTGCTGCTGCTGGGGCTGTGCTGCAGAGCCCTGTGCTGCAGCTGCAGAGCCCTGTGATGCTGCTGGGGCTGGGCTGTGTCCCTGGGTGCTGCTGCAGAACCTGTGCTGCTGCAGCTGGGGCTGGCTGTGTCCCTGGGTGCAGCTGCTGCTGGGTGCTGCATGGCCTGGCCCTCCTGCAGCTCCTGGGCTCCTCCTGGTTCTTGGCCCTGCAGCTTTGGTGCCCGTCCCTTGGTCAGCTGGCATGGAGAGGGTTTGGAAACAACATTCCAGATAATTTTAATGTTGGGTTTTGGTTTTGGTTTCTTTTTTTTTAATTTTAGTTTGGTTTTGGTTTTATTTTTAAAATCTTTGTCATTTGCCTACTAATCCAAAAGAATTTGGCAGTATCTAATGATACCTGTGGAGGGAACTGAAATTTAGTTTTAATCTGTGGTGAGATGAAAGTCCTACATGGTTTTCTCAACAAATAGCAGTTACTATCAAGAGCTTTATTTTGTAAAAGAAAAGCACCTGAAGACTTGTACAATGTCTGTGGTAGATCTAAAGGCTTAGGGACTCTATTTTTTTAAAGGTGATAGCACTCAATCTATCTGCAAATAGTGTTTTTTAAAAGACACAGATTAAAACTAAGTGCAGCCACCAGTCGGGCTGACTCAGCCCTGCAGGCACGCCCTGGCCCGGGAGTGCAGTAACCCCGGGAGGTGCTCGCTGCCGGGGGTGGCTGACACGAGGGAACCCCAGCGGCTCCCCTACTGTCCCGTGGCCTTCCCAGTATGAGTTTGTACAGATTTGCTCACCACCTGTGCCTCACCATTGGTTAAAATTGAATTTTAAGTCCTGTTGCAAATGCAATTTCTCTTCTGGACGCAATGTCAGATTTTACACTGGAATATCTACAGTTCTCAAACTGCATGTCACATCACTGTACCTGCTACAGGGACGTGGGGCTTTCCCACACCTTTGATATTCTCCTCTGTATTTTAATGTTTTTGACCTGTACAGTAATTGGAAAGCAGGCTGTCTACTTGGGGTTGAACATTGTACCATAAATTTTAAATTATTTGAGGACAACTGCATGAGACTGTGTCAATGCCTTTTATTATTTATTTGTATGTTTTATTATTCAAGGTGTATGCACTTTTAATATGCAGAATTTATATTTTTATGTTAAAAATCATTTTCTTTCAGAAAGAAGAGTTTGAATATGAGGAATTGGAATTAAGTGCAAAAAGGGGAATATGTAATAAAATACAATAAATTTATTACTAGGCATCCTGCCTGAGTGAGCGTTTTTCCAGGCTGCAGGAGGGGCTGGGGAGCCTCCCTGTGCCCCAGGGCTGCCCTGGGGACCCCAGACCCAGCAGGGCTGTGTGCTGGGCAGGGACACGGGCTCCTTGCCAGGGCTGCTCCTGAAGCTTCTCTCTCCACAGAGCATCAGTGCAGGTGCTGCAGAGGAGTGTGGGACTGCAGAGAGCCCTGTGCTGGTGAGTTTGGGCTGTGAGCCCCAGGCAGGGGGATGTTCCCTGTGCCTCCATCCCTGCATGGCTCCTGCTGGGGCTCCTCAGCCCCCCCTGTGCCCACTGCACCCACAGCTGGGAGGCCAGGAGGGACACAGGGGCCCAGGCCCTGTGGCATTTGGGGCCAGGAGCCCCCAGGAGCCCCTCAGGCCACCCCTGCCTGCAGCCTGGCCAAAGGTGTTGGGGGCAGGGCTGGCCTGAGGGGCTCCTGCCACCTCCAGCTGCTGCAGGCTTGAAGCTGCTCCAGCTCTGAACTAACTGCAGACTCTTTCCTTCAGCAGGGTGTGCAGCAGTGGCTCCAGACACGGAGGAGAAGTGGCTGCCAGATGGGAGAGGGGATGGGCTGCTGCTGCTGCCAGCCCTGTGCCCAGCCAGCAGGAGGAGGGGCTGCTGCTCCTGGCTCTGGACAGAACCTCTGTCCTTGCAGTTGTGTGACCCAGCCTGGGCTGGGAGAGCCCCAGCTGCCCCTGCTGGGCTGCCAGCCTCAGGGCGGGCTGAGAAAGGCTCTGGCATGCCGGGTGTGTTCTGGCACAAGGATGGAAGGTGATGTGCCCATCCTGTGCCTGGGGCCCTTCCCACTGTGGGCTTGGACCCTCCTGCTGCTGTGAGCCCTCAATCAGTGCACCAGGGCTGGGCTGGGACTTCACAAACTCACCCTTCAACAGCTTTTCATTCTCAAGGGTTCTTTTTCTCTCTCCTCTGTGCATAGTTTTGCAGGAGAGCAGTGTTGCACAGGTGAGCAGCATCAGCCAGTGTGTCCCCATGTCCCTTCAGAGCTCACCAAAGTGGATCCCCCTTGTTCCCCAAATCTCCAGCTGGCTTGTGCTGATCTCCCCTTGCCTGGGGGTGGTTACAGAAATGGTGATGTTGGTGTGTTTATCAACAGCTCTGCTGCATCAGCCCCTGCCCACAGGGTCCTGGGGGCACACCTGGCCCTGCAGCCCTGCCAGGGAGCCTTGGTCTGTGTCTGCATCCCTCCTAGAGGCACTGCTTCACATCTTGTGTAGAAATGGGAATGGCAGATGTTGTATTAAATCATGGGTCATCATTTATTTATAGGTGATTACATTAAAGAGAGATTAATATAGCCAAAGGCTTTGCAGAATTAGAGTTAATGTACTTGTGTTTATTATATTTGCCAATGTTTCTCCAATCCAGCTGGGTTTTTCTGGCCACAGGATTTAAAACAGAGCCCAGTGCCCTCCTCCAGCCTACCTGGGAGGGGGGTGAGAGGTGTGTGGGAAACACTTGAGGACTTTGATCTTGGAGTGATCAGTTTATTGCCTGCCACTTTCTGGGGGCTGTGTGGCAGGCACTTGGTGCATGGGGGAGGGCAGGGCAGGGCTTGGCAGCGCCTGGGGTGGGGTCGGGAGGGGAGCCCAGGGTTGGGGCTCCCAGCTGTTGCTGCTGGGCTGGATGAGGCTGTGTTTAACTGGGATGAGGCTGCTGCGGAGCTGGGCAGTTTGTGACGCCCTGGGGGCGGGGGTGTGTCCCTGAGCAGCGCTGTGGGGCAGGGCCAGGCGTTCCCTTAGTCCCTGTGCCCCCAGGGCCCGGTCAGGGCCTGGCTGTCACCTGTCCCAGGGGTGGAGGGTGGCTGCTGCCAGCTCAGGGTGCACCCGGGCTGCAGGGTGAGCCAGAGGGAGCCAGGAACACCCTGTGTGTGGCTGGGGATGCCAAACCACATGGCAATGGTTTCTGGCTCAGGGTGCCAACCAGGGCAGGGGCCATGGAGTGGCTCTGTGGGACACCTGCCTGCTTCTGGGAGCCAGAGCAAACCCAGGCTTTGGGAGGCTGTCAGTAAATTGTAACACGTTAGCACTGTCACCCCTACCCCTGGACTCTTAAATTTTGCTCTAATTGGAGTATTGCTTTTCCTTCCTCAGCACTTTTTCCCCTCGGCCAGGTATCGATCCTGGCTCTGTGGGGATCTGGCTAACTGTTGGCAATTTATGGGAACATAAAACTAGTCCAGTGTAGAGGAAAAACCCAGCTTTTAATAAGAAATGGTGGCATCAGCCTCTGGCTGATTCCAAGGTGGATTTACCATTTCCAGTGGGTCCCCAGGCTGGGGGCACAGGGACTGTTGGGGAAGGGGACCATTAGAAACCCCTTGGGTTGGAAGATGTGGGGGTCTCCCTTCTGGTCTCCTGTGCCCCTTCCCGTGGTGGGTGAGGGATCTGCTGGGGTCCATAAACTGTCCCCTGCTGCCTGGAGCTTGCTCTTCGCGGGGCTCTCCCCTGGTGAGGGGTGCTGCATTCCCAGACCCGTGGGGTTTGTCCCGCTGCTGGTTCCTGCAGGTCTGGGGTCCCTGGGGGGCGGTCCCTGGGGTTCGGGGGCAGCTGGCAGCGCCAGCCCAGCCCGGAGGAGCTCTGAGCATCGCTGTCCGTGTCCCGGCGCTGGAGCAGCTGCTCTCCCCGCCATTTGCTGCCGCCTAATTGCGGTTTTATTGGAATGACTCTCGATTGTCTGGGAATCCATCAGCTCGCTGTCTCCCCGCGGCGCGCACTCCGCAGCGCGCTCCCGGTTTTAATCGCGTGGAACCGGCTCCCTGGAGATCGGGTGCATTTCCGAACAGCCCTAACGAGTTTGCCAGGGCTGGGTCAGACTGTCTGGCAGCGCTGATGGGGCCGGGGGGGCTCGCTGCCTGCTCGGTGCTCCAGACTGTGAATAAAGGCGCCGCTGCCGCGAGTCCCCCGCGCTGCAGCCGGCACCGTGCGCCTGCAAAGCGCCGCCCGAGCCCCTCCGACCGCCCTTAAGCATTTCAATACTTGGCGAGTGATTTATTGAGGGTAACGAGCAGATGATAGACTGCATTTCAAGGTGTGGATTATCTATTAGAGCTCATGTTGAAGGCATCGGCGCTGACAGGCTGCTGCCGAGCAAGGCAAGTACGAGCGATCTGTTGTGTTACAGGAGGGGTCAGCGCCTCCTGCCGCAGCTTGGGATCACCCACCGCCCCCTGGCTGCTTGGGGACATCGGAAAATCCCCGGGGACATCCGAAAATGCCTGCCCAAGTACCGGCTCTGGGGACATTGGTAAATACCTGCCCCTTTGCTCTGGGGACGTCGATAAATGCCTGCCCCTCTGTTCTGGGGACACCGCTAAATGCCTGCCCCTGCCTCTCTATCTGCTCTGGAACACCGCTAAATCCCTGCCCCTGTCCCTCTTCCCTGGGACACCGTTAAATGCCTGCCCCTGTCCCTCTTCCCTGGGACACCGTTAAATCCCTGCCCCTGTCCCTCTTCCCTGGGACATCGGTAAATGCCCCGTCCGGGTGGTGCCAGCCTGTCCCTGGGGCCAGAGCTGCTGCCGTGCCTGCTGAGGAGGAGCTTGGTGGCAGCCCCGTGGGTTCGTGGGCTGTGCCACATCTCTGCAGCTCTCGGGCAGGGAGCTGGGCAGGGCTTTCACTGGGATTCGTATTACCGGGCCGGCGGTGCCTGCGCAGCCCGGCGTCCCCGGGCTCGGGTCCCCAGGCTGCCTGTGGGACACGGAGCCTTCGCTGCTGGGGATCTCTCCGCACCTCCTGCAGCTGCTGCTGCCCGTGCCCGCCCGGCGCAGCCCAAGAGGGGCTCAGAGTGACCGGGACACTGTCCCCTGGGCACCCCTGCTCTGCTGCCATGCATGGGGGCAGTGCTGCCCTGCTGCTGTGCTGCCTTTGTTACAGGGAGATTCATGCTGGTTATTGGGAGTTTTTATCACCTCGATGTTTCCTCTCAGCTCCCGAGCCCAGCTTCAGCCCGGATTTATTACCTGGCAGATAAATACAAGTGCAGGCTTATTTTGTCTCCTTCTTCATCAGAAAGGAATGAAAATGTAAGCAAAATAGTAAAAATAAAATAGACTCAGTTTTTCTTTAATTGACCTTTGATTTTAAACGTAATACCTTCCCCATGTTGCTGCTTCAGCCTTTAATTTCTCTCGGTGAAGTGGCTGTGTTCAATGATTCATTCTGTCCTGAGGCAAAGCACACACTGTAATTGGTTTTTAACTTCCTGGAATGTCAAAGCCAGGATTGAAATTTTACGTATCACACCACCAATTCAATACTGGCTTTAATAATAATGTTGCAGAAAGGAAAGCAGATTTACAGCTGTAGAAAAATGTAATCAAATTTTGAGCCTGAATGCAGTAAGTCCAAATGCTAGTTTTCATTTGGAAACTTGTTAGATAAATGTGACATCACCTGAGTGGTTCCCAACTCATTTCTGCTTCTCCGTGCCACGGCTGGGGGGAGCTGGCAGGGCTGGGGGAGCTGCTGCTGGCGCTGCCCTGGAGGGGCTGCTGGGCACGGGGCTCTGGGCAGAGCCTGGCACGGGCTGAGCCTGGCACGGGCTGAGCCTGGCATGGGCTGAGTCTGGAATGGGCTGAGTCTGGAATGGGCTGAGTCTGGCATGGGCTGAGCCTGGCACGGGCTGAGCCTGGCACGGGCTGAGCCTGGCACGGGCTGAGCCTGGAATGGGCTGAGCCTGGAATGGGCTGAGCCTGGCACGGGCTGCTGGGCACAGAGCCCTGGGCTGAGCCTGGCACGGGCTGCGGGAAGCGCTGGCCATGACAGTAGCCCGAGGTCCGGCCCAGGTCCTGTCCGAGGTCCGGTTTGAGATCCCAGGTCCGGCCGCGGCCGCCGGGCTCTGCGGGGTCTGTGCCGGGCCGGGCTCTGCTGTGCGGGGCTCTGCGGGGTTTGTGCGGCTCTGCCGGGCTGGGCTCTGCCGGGTCTGTGTGGGGCTCTGCGGGGTCTGTGCGGGGCCGGGATTTGCTGGGCCGGGCTCTGCGGGGTCTGTGCCGGGCTCTGCCGGGTCTGTGCCGGTCTCTGCGGGGTCTGTGCGGGGCCGGGGGCTGCTACGGGAACACCCCCCAGCACTGCAGACACCAAACAAGCAATCGATTTTGGCCAATTAATGTCTGATAAAAACTAATAACCCTCCTCTCCCTTTCTTATTACCGAATGACCTCCAGCGATCCATTAGTTTAACAAATGATATGCGGACATTGAGCATGGCTAATGACTCTGGATTAAAGCCGCTGACACCTAATTCATCAGCGTGCCCGCGCCGCGGCGCCGCTTGTGCCGCGCTCTCCATCACCGCCGCGTTCCCTGGCACCTGCGGGGTGTCCGTGTCACCTGCGGGGTGTCCCTGGCACCTGCGGGGTGTCCGTGTCACCCTGCGGGGTGTCCCTGGCACCTGCGGGGTGTCCGTGTCACCTGCGGGGTGTCCGTGTCACCCTGCGGGGTGTCCCTGGCACCTGCGGGGTGTCCGTGTCACCTGCGGGGTGTCCCTGGCACCTGCGGGGTGTCCGTGTCACCCTGCGGGGTGTCCGTGTCACCTGCGGGGTGTCCCTGGCACCTGCGGGGTGTCCGTGTCACCCTGCGGGGTGTCCGTGTCACCTGCGGGGTGTCCGTGGTACCCGCGGGGTGTCCCTGGCACCTGCGGGGTGTCCGTGTCACCTGCGGGGTGTCCGTGGTACCTGCGGGGCGCTGGGCACTCCGTGTCCCCCCCGCGCTGTGTCCGGAGCCGCCGGTGCTGGGTCCGGTGCCCGGTTCGGTGACCCATGCCCGGCCCGGTGCCCCATGCCCGGTTCGGTGCCCGGTTCGGTGCCCCATGCCCGGTTCGGTGCCCGGTTCGGTGCCCCATGCCCGGTTCGGTGCCCGGTCCGGTGCCCCATGCCCGGTTCGGTGCCCCATGCCCGGTTCGGTGCCCCGCCCGGTGCCCCGTCCGGTGCCCCATGCCCGGTTCGGTGCCCGGTCGGGTGCCCCATGCCCGGTCCGGTGCCCCATGCCCGGTTCGGTGCCCGGCCCGGTGCCCCATGCCCTCTGCCCGCAGGCTCCGTGCATCGCCCCGCTCCAGTGCCCGCCCTGCTCTCTGCTGGGATGTCCTAAAAAGCTAACTAAGCTGAAATCATTTTCTTCCCTTGGAAAAGCCTTTAAATAATGTATTGCCCTCGCTTGCTGTTGCTGAGTGTTTTTTTAAACACAGAACTCTCCTTCTCTCTTGTGTGTTGCGTCTGTTTGTTGTGGGGTGTGAATTACTCTGGGGAGGATCTCTGGAAATTCCATCCCCAGGCACCAGCCCCGGCTCAGTCCCGGCTCGTCCCTGGCTCCATCCCCGGCTCCATCCCCCGGCTCCATCCCCGGCTCCATCCCGGCTCCATCCCCGGCTCAGTCCCGGCTCAGCCCCGGCTCGTTCCCTTGCCTCCATCCCCGGCTCAGTCCCCGGCTCCATCCCCGGCTCCATCCCCGGCTCAGTCCCCGGCTCCATCCCCGGCTCCATCCCCGGCTCCATCCCCGGCTCCATCCCGGCTCCATCCCCGGCTCATCCCCGGCTCAGTCCCGGGCTCCATCCCCGGCTCCATCCCCGGCTCCATCCCCGGCTCCATCCCCGGCTCCATCCCCGCTCCATCCCTCGGCTCCATCCCCGGCTCCATCCCCGGCTCCATCCCCGGCTCCATCCCCGTCTCCATCCCCGGCTCCATCCCCGGCTCCATCCCTCGGCCTCCATCCCCGGCTCAGTCCCCGGCTCGGTCCCGGCTCCATCCCCGGCTCCATCCCCGGCTCCATCCCCGGCTCCATCCCCGGCTCCATCCCCGGCTCAGTCCCGGCTCCATCCCCCGACTCCATCCCCCGGCTCCATCCCCGGCTCCATCCCGGCTCCATCCCCGGCTCCATCCCCGCTCCATCCCCGGTTCCATCCCCGGCTCAGCCCCGGCTCAGTCCCGGCTCCATTCCCGGCTCAGTCCCGGCTCCATCCCCGGCTCCATCCCCGGCTCCATCCCCGGCTCCATCCCCGGCTCCATCCCCAGCTCCCATCCCCTGCTCCTCCCGCGGAGCCCGCGCAGGAGCCCCGGGCTAACTCCTGCTCTGGGCTGGGCCGGTGTTGCCGCTCCGTGGCCGGTCCCTGTTGATTCCCGTGGCTGCTAATGGACTTTTTCATACAATAAGAGGCTTTTGCGGGGAGAACTTAATCCAGTCCTATCACTGGGTGAGACTGTACTGCTCACTGCTCAGCTTTCCAGGATGTGAGCTGCTTTAACAGCAGAGGAGTTCTATCTAATACATTTAATGCCCCAATATTTTCATGGCCAGGCAGGTCCCAGCTGCAGTACCAGGGCAGAGAGGCGCTGGCTCTGCCGGGTGTGAGGGAGCTGTGCTGGCCCGTGGTGGCTCGTGGCACCCTGGCAGTGTGACTGTCACTGTCACCAGCTGCTGTGGGGTGCCCCAGTGTAGCCACCAAAGGACCACTGGGGTGATGATGAGGTGGTGCCTGAGATGATGGAAGAGTGCAGGGAGCAGGGACTTGGTGTTCCCAGGGGCACTTTTTGGTCTTTTCTCTCCCCAGCAGCGCTGCTCTTGCTGCTGGACAGTTGGGCTGGGGCCAGGGGCAAAGCCGTGTCAGCTGGGGGTGACAGAGGTGACACCTCTTGTGGCCATCACTGCTCCTGTGGCCAGCCCTGTTCCTGTGGCCATCACTGCTCTTGTGGCCATCACTGCTCTTGTGTCCCAGCCCTGCTCTTGTGGCCATCACTGCTCCTGTGGCCATCACTGTTCCTGTGGCCAGCACTGCTCCAGTGGCCAGCACTGCTCTTGTGTCCCAGCCCTGCTCCTGTGTCCCAGCCCTGCTCCTGTGTCCCAGCCCTGCTCCTGTGGCCAGCACTGCTCTTGTGGCCCAGCCCTGCTCCTGTGTCCCAGCCCTGCTCCTGTGTCCCAGCCCTGCTCTTGTGTCCCAGCCCTGCTCCTGTGTCCCAGCCCTGCTCTTGTGTCCCAGCCCTGTTCCTGTGTCCCAGCACTGCTCTTGTGGCCCAGCCCTGCTCCTGTGTCCCAGCCCTGCTCCTGTGTCCCAGCCCTGCTCCTGTGTCCCAGCCCTGCTCCTGTGTCCCAGCACTATTCCTGTGTCCCAGCCCTGCTCCTGTGTCCCAGCCCTGCTCCTGTGTCCAGCACTGCTCCTGTGGCCAGGGCAGAGCTCAGGGCTTGGCTCGTGCAGAGCTGGATGTGCTCCTGCCTTTGAGCTCAGTGTGCAGAGGGGTCTCCTGGACGGTGATGGCCAGGATCAAAGGATAGGAAATGTCTCTGTGTAACTGATGTAAATGAGGACTAATGAGGTTGCCACAATTCCTTTAATCAGCTTTCCCACAGCAGCAGTGGTGTGTGTGGCGTGAGCTGGGACGGTGGCACACGCAGGTGTGTGTGCAGCCAGGCACCTTCATTAAAAACCTTTCTAAAAAATTAATCTGCAAGATGCAAATTATCTACTAATTGCTCAAGAAGAAAGTTTCAAGTGGGGAAAAAAAACAACAAAGAAAAGCTGAAGGGAAGCAGCAGCTCTGCAAGCCCTGCAGGACTGTGATGGGCAGAGCAGGGTGGGCAGTGCCACACTGTCACTGGTGCCCTGGGGCTGTGGGGACAGGGCAGTGCCACACGTGTCACTGGTGCCACGGGGCTGTGGGGACAGGGCTGTGCCACCTGTGCCACTGGTGCCACGGGGCTGTGGGGACAGGGCTGTGGGGACAGGGCTGTGCCACACGTGTCACTGGTGCCCTGGGGGCTGTGGGGACAGGGCTGTGGGGACAGGGCAGTGCCACCTGTGCCACTGGTGCCCTGGGGGCTGTGGGGACAGGGCTGTGGGGACAGGGCTGTGGGGACAGGGCAGTGCCACACGTGTCACTGGTGCCACGGGGCTGTGGGGACAGGGCTGTGCCACCTGTGCCACTGGTGCCACGGGGGCTGTGGGGACAGGGCAGTTCTGGCTCTGGGGTGGCCCCAAGCAGGAGCTGTGAGCAGTGTGTGGGGCAGGACGTGCCCCAGCTGGGATTTTCAGGCTTTGGGATTTTCAGGCTTTGGGATTTTCAGAGAATGCTCCATCGGGGTGTCCTCTCCTCCCCTGCCCATCCAGCTCTGGCAGCCTTGCCTTCTGCTGGGGCTGCTGCAGGACCTGAGGGACAGGTTTCAGCTCCCCTTGGAGCTTCCCCCCCGATCCTGAAGAGATGGAGCCTCGAGCTGGGTGGGAGGAGAGACAGCAGAGTGAGTGAGTGAGATGGTTTGGACAACTGCATCCAATTAGCCTGACATTAATCCTGGGCAAACATGTGGAAAAATCACTGCAAAATTCAATTAATGGGAGAATTAGAGCCTGGGAATATAAATTCATGCCTGTCAGCTTGGCTGAGCAGAAGTGGGTCCTGTCAAACCAACCTGATTTCGTTCTTTGATGAGGTTCTGAGCTTGGTGGTGGCACAGAAATGGCCTGTGCTCCCCTCAGTGCCACAGTGCCTGGGGAATAAGTGATGAAAACGGACTGGAGTGCAGGACTGAGGAATGGGGAGGGAAAGTCTCGTTCTGCAGCTGGGTGGAGATGGCAGAGCCCTCCTGTGTCCGGCTCCAGGGGGGGGAGCAGAGGGGCAGGAGCAGCCAGTGCCCAGCAGGGGAGGGGAGCAGAGCCCAGAGCTGCTCTGGGCAGGGATCCCCCGGCTGGGATCACCCACAGCCCCGGGGAAACGTGTGTGCACAAAACATCGAGCCTGCCTTATCACAGGATGGCGTGAAAATGATTCTGGGAGTCCCGAAAGCAGCAGAAACGGTGCCCAAACCTCGGGGTGCCCAAACCTGGGGTGCCCAAACCCGGGGTGCCCAAACCTCAGGGTACCCAAACTTCGGGGTGCCCAAACCCGGGGTGCCCAAACTTCGGGGTGCCCAAACCTGGGGTGCCCAAACCTCGGGCTGCCCAAACCTGGGGTGCCCAAACCTCGGGGTGCCCAAACCTGGGGTGTTCAAACCTGGGGTGCCCAAACCTGGGGGTGCCCAAACCTCGGGCTGCCCAAACCTGGGGTGCCCAAACCTCAGGGTGCCCAAACCTCGGGTGCCCAAACCTGGGGTGCCCAAACCTGGGTGCCCAAACCTCGGGGTGCCCAAGCCTCGGGGTCCTGGCAGGAGGTGCCAGGGGCAGGGGGCACACGTGTCATGGGCAGGGCACGCTGAGCAGGTGGTTTGTCTCCTGCCCTGGATCCTGCAGGGACCCATCATGGCACAATGGCAGCTCTGGATGGAGCCAGGGACTGGCTGGCAGGGTGGGGCAGGGCAGGGGTGGGCAGGAGGGGCAGGGGCAGGAGGGGCAGGATGGGGCAGGATGGGGCAGGGCAGGAGGGGCAGGATGGGGCAGGAGGGGCAGGGCAGGAGGGGCAGGATGGGCAGGAGGGGCAGGGCAGGAGGGGCAGGGATGGGCAGGATGGGCAGGGTGGGGCAGGGCAGGGGGATCCAGCCCTGCTGCCCCTGCACCCAGTGCCCTGCTGAAGGGCTGGAACCCGCTGGTCCTGCCAATGGGGCCACCACACCCCGTGTCCCCGCCCAGGCTGCAGCCCGGCTCAGCAGAAGGTGCCGGGGCTGCAGGAAGCCCCTCGTGTCTGCTCTGTGCTCCGTGCCCCAGGAGCTGCCCCTGCCTCGAGGTGTGCTGCTCTGGGGAGAGCAACAAGCTCTGAGCAGGCGGTGGGCTCCCAAATTGCCCAGCAGGAGCCAATAGCACATGCAGCTCGCGTTCCCCCTGCCTGCTCCGCCGAGTGCCAAAGGAAATCTGTCTCAGGAATTATTTCAGAGAGGGTAATTTCTGTTTCCCAGTTGCTGTCATACATTAGAAGTATCTGAAATGCCTCTGGTTGGTTTCCAGTGGTGAGGAGCAGCCAGGGGCTGCCATGGATGAGAAGCACTAAAAGAAAATAAATTAGCCTCTTGCACTCAGCCCTCCCCAGCCCCGAACGAGCAGCTGCTGCTTAAGGAACCACCAGAATAATGAGCAGGGCAGGATCTGCAAGGGAATATTAACTCTGAGGAATAACAATTTCTCCCCCCTTTGAAGTTTGCCCTGTCCTGGTGTGGGGGTGAGGCCTGCTGGAGCTGGCAGGGAGCAGTGCAGCTGCTCTGCAGCATCCTCTGCCCCACAGCCAGTGCCAAACCCCAGCAGCCCCAGGCAGCCTGTCTCTGTGAACCTGCTTGCTGCATGCAGGTGCTGCGTGGGGCGGGTGAGCAGGAATTGCTCTGCAGGGTTTGCAGAGATGGTTATTTCAGCCACACACGGATCCAGGGTTTGGGAACGAAAGGCAAAGCTCTTGTGAGGGTCCAGGTTTAGTGCATGGGCTGGGAGAGCATTAAGGAACAATGACAAGGGACACTTGGGTGTCACAAGGAAGGGCCAGGGCAAAGGACCAGCGGGAATTCGGGTGGGAGTGACCTAAGGGTTAAGGACAGGGAGAGGGCAGGGGTTTGCTCTGACTGGAGCCGGGTCCCACACCTGCTGAGCCCCAGGGCTCCCAGTGCCCCCGGGCAGGGGAGCAGCAGACTCTGCTCACTGCAGCGCTGCTCCCGGGGCTGGAGCTGCTGCTCTGCACTGCCCAGAGCCAGCTGGGTGTGCTCGTCCTGCCCACAGCAGCAAGGACCCAGCTGGGCTGGAATGAGTGCTCTCAGGAGCCCATCCCTCTCAAGGGGCCAGGCAGCAGCACTCCTGGATCCAGTTCCTTTTTCTGCTCCTGGTGAGTCGTGCAGGGATGTGCCCGTGTGTGCAGTCACCTCACCAGGGCTGCAGCTGGGACAGGCCTTGTTCCCTTCCCGTGGTGAGTAATGGTGACCCTCTCCCCTCCCACGGAGCCTCCAGGCACCTGCTGCAGAGCCACCATCCCCAGAGGAGGTGTGAGCTCTTAGTGTGCCACTGCCGGGAGAACTGCTCATCCTGCTGCAGAAAAGGGACACAGCACACCCAATGGGGCTGTAAGCTTTTCTTTCCCCCAGGGCCCATTTCCATCTGTCCCGCCTGGGTGAGCAGCAGGGGAGCTGTGCTGGTGTGCTGTGTGTGGTGGGGGGATCCCTCGGAGCTGTGGGGCTGCAGGTGGGGGGATCCCATGGCTAATCCCATAGATCTGTGGGGCTGCAGGTGGGGGATCCCTCAGCTGCCCCCCAGACAGGATGCCATTAGCAGTGGGGTGCACTGATAACCTGCATTTGCCGTTCTGCCAGGCGCTGGTGCAGGGGCAGGCAGCCCCGGGAGGAGCAGCCCTTGGCAGCCCTGCCTGGCCGAGCTGCAGGTGGGGACATGGCAGTGCTCGTGCTGCTCCGGGCAGGGACAGTGCTGGGACAGGGACAGGCGTGATGTGCTGGGGAGGAGGAGCGTGACCACTCCCCATCAGCATTATCACAGGGCTGAGCCTCGGGGTGGGCAGCCCAAGAGCTGGGAGAAAGACTTTAATTTGCTTTTTCTCCTCAGGGAGAGCTAATGGCATTCAGTGCAGCTCTGGGCAGCAGGCAGCCTGTCCCCAGGCACTGCTGGCTGTCCCTGCCTGGGGCTGGGGCTGGGAGTGCCCCTGCTCCACTCAGCCTGCAGAGACACAGCACGTCTGAATGAGCCTGTCAAATGAAATTTTCTGTCTGGTTAGAAATGGATTTTTGAGCTCCTTGCTCACATGTAAACATTTTTAGTGGTCCCCAGCCAAATCAGAGGCAGTGAGAGCAAACATCAGCCTGAGCAGAGCCAGTCCCTGCAGGGAAATCGCTGGCCACAGAAGGAAACCCAAGGCTTGGAGAGGCATCCATTAGAGTTGTGCTGAAGTGATTCATGGTGAGGGTAGTTAGACTTTAATTAGATCTTAATCATGTAATTTTATCTTTGTTTCAGAGATTAGAGCTAAATGAATGGATTGGTCTCATACCAGTGCTGTGACTAAACACAGCAGTGCCACACAGCAGCTCTGTGGCAGAGATGGGGATGAGAGCAGGAGCCTCCTTGGGTGTCTTAAATAAAATTGGTGTGCTTTAAATGAATAAAGACATTTATTTAAAACACACGAATCCCCCAGGACCTGCCAGCACTCAGGGAGGGTGGAGAGGGAAGGAGCAAAGAGAAGGGACTGTGGAGCCTGGTGTGAGCCTGAGCTGCCAGCAGGGCCGTGCCAGCCAGGGGCCCACGGTGTGTGACAAGGAGAGGTGGATTGTTTGGGCTGTCAGTTTGGATTCTGCACAGGATTAGCAGCAGAGTAACTCACCTTGGGCCCTGCTGGGCCCTCTCTCTCCTGTGCTGCTGTTTCAGCACAGAGCTGCTGTGCCTGCAGGGTGTGGAGGGACGGGGATGGGGATGGGCATGGCCTGGAGGGCAGTGCCCGGGACCACCCCTGTGCTGCAGCACCTTGGGAGTGTCGGTGCCTGCCCTGCCTTGCCTTGCCTCCCTGCCCTGCCTTGCCTCCTGCCCTGCCTTGCCTCCCTTATTGCAGTGGAGCCACACAGAGAGGCTCAGTTTGAGATTGAGCCCCTGGGCAGTGCTGCCCCAGCCCAGCTCTGCGGGGCACAGCAATACCAGCAGGGCTGCTGGGGCTGGGTCACCCTGCAGGGACAGGGCTGTGTGCTGCAGCACATCCCTGCAGCCACGCCTGCCTGGGCATGCAGCAGCTCCTCTCAGCCTCAGCTTTGGCCTCCCTGAGCTCTCTGAGCTCTGCCTCTGCCCAGAGCTTGTCCCTGAGCCCCTGCAGGGAGCAGCTCTGTGCCCCATGGCCTGAGCCAGCCCCACTGCCCCCGAGCCCTGCCCTGCCCCTGCTGCAGCCCCTTCCCACCCTCCCTTTGCTGCTCGGAATGCCACAGCAGCCACCTGAACCCATTACGGGGAGATTACAGGTCCCCAGGTAATGACGAGTCTTCAGATCATTACTAACAGATTCTCGAACAGGAATGAACTCGGTTGAAGCCGTTCAGTCCCTGGGTAAATATTTATCCCCGAGCTGTCCTTATCTCCAGCCACTGGAGCGTGCCTGAGGCGTTTGCTGTGCTCACCCCGTGCTGGCTGCAGGAGCAGGGCTGCCAGCGAGCCTGGCAAGGTCTGAAAAGCCCAAAACTCACCCACGGCAGGAGCTGAGCTGGCCTGGTGCTCAGGGCTGGCCAGGAGCAGCACACAGGGGGAGAGCCCCAGCTGCAGCTCCCCTTCCCCCTGGGCTGCCAGCAGCATTCCCTGGCCACTGTGCCCACCCAGCTGTGCCCCTGTGCCCACCCAGCTCTATCCAGATATGCCCACCCAGCTGTGCCCACCCATCTGTGCCCACCCAGCTCTACCCATCTGTGCCCACCCAGCTTTGCCCACCCAGCTGTGCCCATGCAGCTATATCCAGCTGTTCCTATCCAGCTGTGCCCACCCAGCTGTGCCCACCCATCTGTGCCCACCCAGCTCTACCCATCTGTGCCCACCCAGCCGTGCCCACCCAGCCGTGCCCACCCAGCCGTGCCCACGCAGCTCTACCCAGCCGTGCCCACCCAGCCGTGCCCACGCAGCCGTTCAGGCAGCGCTGCCAGCCCGTGCTGCTGCTCCTCGCTGCGGCCGATGAAGAACCGGAGGGAGCCCGACCCGCTGCCGGTGCCCGGGTCCCGGACACCCGAGCGCTGCGGGCCGGGCTCGGCTGGCACGGGGAGCCCTCGCTGCCCGCGCCGGGAGCGGCAGGAGGAGTGCCAGGAGCACACAGCCGCTCCCGGCACGCTGCCCGCCGCCGGGGACACGGGGCCAGCGGGCAAATCGAGTCGTATTAACTCCATAAAAAGTTAATCACATTTTCTCAGCGCTCGCGGTGCTGTGAGCCTGCCTCGGTCACGGTGACAGCATCCCTGTGCACCTGCGGACAGCAGGACTGAGCCCAGGGAGCTGCTCCGGCCCCAGCCTGAGCCACACTGGGACATTAACGGGGACACCGTGCCGAAGGTGAGACCCTGGGCAGGATCCGGGCTGCTCCCGGCGGGGAGGGGCCGCTTTGGGAGGAGGGGCTGCGACCCCTGGATGTGCCCGGCCCTGTGCTGAGGAGGGGCCAGGGAAGGGCTCCCGGGCCCAGCTGCTGCCGAGGGCTCTGCAGCACCAGGACAGGCACCACCTGCAGCGCTGACATCGTTGTGTGCAACTGTTCACGAGCTGCTAAACGCTGAGCAGCTGCTCCCTGCTGGGCCTGAGCGAACCCATCCAAACACAGCACGGAAGGGCAGTGGCTGTGCCAGGCAGGGCTGGAAATTGTGTGACAGCCCTGAGAGCAGAGCCCTGCCCCCTGTCCCCTGTCCCCTGTCCCCTGTCCCCTGGGCAGGCAGAACCAGGCTGGGCGAGCAGAGGTTCCCTCTGGCATCACTCACCCAGCCAGCAGCACTCCAGGTCCTCAGCAATCCCTCCCGTCCCCCCCACACCCTGCGAGCCTCCCTGCCAGGCACATTGCCTGCTCGGGGCTTGTCGAGCTGTTTCTCAAGAGCTCCTAATGTGCTCTGCATTTTCAGTGCAGCCCTGCCTGCGCCCTCATTTGCTCACCCTTTGGAAAGCTCATACTTGATTTAAGCACATTTCTGCTCCCTCCATTTGTAAGGACAAATGTAAAGTAATTGTTTGATATCGCAGCAGTTTCCTCAGGCTCCAGCTCTAATTTCCCACTAATACAGGATTGTCAGGAGGATCAATCTAACCTGGCACCTTTTGCCTCCTTGGAGTGGGCTGCAAATGGCTTTTCTACTGTGAGGCTGGGTTTGTGAGGCTGGGATTTGTGAGGCTTGCTGTGAATGTTTTACTCCTTTAAAGGAAAAATCATCCAAGCGAATCTCCCATTTTCCTGTCCATGGCCATGGATTCCCTCCTCTCCCTCAGCTGCCCCCGGGTCCCCTCGCTGCTGGCTCTGCCCTGTGCCTGGCAGTGGCACAGATGCAGGTGGGGCTCTCTAATTAACTGCAATTGTTTCCTGCTGGAGCTCGCTGGCTGCTCATCAGCAGCCCCGCAGCCTGGTGCATGGTGCGCTGCATCCCCCCGAGCCACCCCCACCCCGGGCAGAGCCCCAGGCAGGGCTGTGCCACAGCTCCCCTCATTCACGTCAGGCTGGCCCCTGTCCTGCCCAGCCCTGCCTAAGAACAGCCCATGCGTAGGGACTGGTGGAAGCCACTTTATTTACAGGAAGGGATCACAAGCTGGACAAGGACACCAGTGCCACTGAAGTACCCGTAACAGCAGGATTCTGTGCTTTATTCACAGGACAAAATATCAGTACAACACTTCCCACAGACTTCTTGGTCAGGCAGACCCACGGGCACAGGGGTGACAGAGGCAGGGGAGGGGGCTGCAGCACCCACCTGCCTCGGGACACGGGGACGTGCTTGGAGCAGCCTGAGCACAGGTTCTGGTGCGGTGCTGGGGGCAGGCAGGACCCCACAGAGGCCACAGGGACGGCAGTGCTGCACAGGCTAGGGACAGGAGCTCACCTGCCCTGCCCGGAGCACTGCCCGGAGGGACAGGAGCTCACCTGCCCTGCCTGGAGCACTGCCCGGAGGGACAGGAGCTCACCTGCCCTGCCTGGGGCACTGCCCGGAGGGACAGGAGCTCACCTGCCCTGCCTGGAGCACTGCCCGGAGGGACAGGAGCTCACCTGCCCTGCCTGGAGCACTGCCCGGAGGGACAGGAGCTCACCTGCCCTGCCTGGGAGCACTGCCCGGAGGGACAGGAGCTCACCTGCCCTGCCCGGCATTCTGGGCAGGACGGGCTGGGGGTGCTGGTGCAGTCCCCGTGCCACAGGAGCCTCTGTCACTGCAGTCACTGCAGCTCCTGTCACTGCAGCTCCTGTCACTGCAGCCCTGTCACTGCAGCTCTGTGTCACTGCAGCTCCTGTCACTGCAGCTCCTGTCACTGCAGCTCCTGTCACTGCAGTCACTGCAGCTCTGTGTCACTGCAGCTCCTGTCACTGCAGCCCTCTGTCACTGCAGCCCTGTGTCACTGCAGCCCCTGTCACTGCAGCTCCTGTCACTGCAGCTCCTGTCACTGCAGCCCCTGTCACTGCAGCCCTGTGTCACTGCAGCTCCTGTGTCACTGCAGCTCTGTGTCACTGCAGCTCTGTGTCACTGCAGTCTCCTGTCACTGCAGCCACTGCAGCCCCGTGTCCCAGGCACTCACTCCCACCTGAAGTCCTGCCCGACTGTCTCATAGAATTTGATGTTGTAAGGTCTGTAAAAGTCCCGGAGCTGCTCGATCACCTCGGGGTCGATCTGCACGTGAGTCCTGCCCTTGGACTTGCCCAGGCAGCGGGGCGAGCCGCTGCTCTCCGACTTCTTCAGGCACGGGAAGCCTTTTGTCTTGTTGAAGTAGAAGTGCTTGTCTGTGATGACCCGTTTGAGGCCCAGGAAGTCCTGGACCTTGGCCATCTCCCCCGCGGGGTCGGTGATGAGGCGCTCCCCGCTGACGAAGAGGATCTGGGACAGGGGGAAGTACTGCAGCCAGTTCTCCAGGTGCAGCGCGTACAGCCCGATGCGGATGGCGCTCCAGGACGTGTCCACCAGCCCCAGGCTGCGGTTGCGGAAGCTCAGCCCCTCGAAGGTGGGGATGTCCGGCTTCTTGGAGAGGGTCTGGGTGTAGTCCGAGATGGCCCTGGTGACCGGGTCCCGCACCACCACGATCAGCTTGGTGTCCCGGGACATGTTGAAGATGCGCCGCGGCGCCTCCTTGGTGACAAAGTAGCTGGGGGTCTTCTCCACCGTGATCTGGCTGTCCAGCGTGCGGGGCATCAGGCTCCTGCAACACAGGGTGAGGGACAGAGCGTGGGCATCAGGGGGTGTAAGGGACAGAGGGTGGGCATCAGGGGGTGAGAGGGACAGAGCGGCGTGGGCGTCACGGGGTGAGGGACAGAGCGTGGGCATCAGGGGGTGCGGGACACAGTGCGGGCATCAGGCTCCCGCAGCACAGGGTGTGAGGGACAGAGTGCAGGCACAGGGGGTGCGGGACAGAGTGCGGGCATCAGGCTCCCGCAGCACGGGGTGAGGGAGGAGGCAGGACAGGCAGCAGCAGGCGGTGACACGTCCCCTCCCCGGGACAGAGCGGGCACGGCCCCTCCAGCAGCGCTGGCCGTGGATGCCAGTGACAGGGACAGCCTGGGCCGAGGGATGGGGCACGGCAGCCCCACACGCTGGATGTGCGTGTGCCCAGGGCCAGCACGCAGGAATGGGCTGCCTGTGCCACACCGGCACCAGCAAGCAAAAGTTTTTATTGAGGCTCCCAAGAATTTTGTTTCTCTTGTGCACCACCCAGGGTGCAGCAAACAACCCTTCCCCAAACTCACAAGCAGAATGGGTGTATCAGGGTGTTCAGCACGTGTGATCACACCCACACCACGGTCAGTTTGTGCTGACGCTGCACATTCCAACAGAGGGGCCTCGGGGAGCAATGGGCAGCCCCAGGGGCTGTGCCACTCTGCTGGCGGAGCTGCCCAGGGACGTGGGCTCGTGCCCACCAGGGCATCCCCCACCCCAGCAGCCCTGGGCAGCCCCAGAGCCCCAAATGGGCCCCACAAGCCCATCTGAAGTGGCACTGCAGCTCCAGGCAAGGAGCACCGGGCTGGGGGAAATGCAGCATCCCTGCAGCACTAATTAAATAATTTCCTTTGACATCTGAACATCCCAATCAAATAAAAACTAATGGGATGGAAAGATTTATAAATTGGTCTTGTATTACCAGAGTAAACTATCAAGCCCACTGCAGTCAGATCCCATGTCACTGGAGGTGCCCTGGCTGGAGCAGGCAGGGAATGCCTGCCTGGGGTGGGCAGGGGGTTCTGGCAGCCAGGATGAGGCCAGCACCCTTCGGCTGCCCCCACAGCTGGGCAGTGCCCAGCCCCAGCTCAGCTCCCTGTGAGCCCCACACAGCCCCAGGCACGGAGCTGCAGGGGTGCTTGTCCCTGCACAGGGACCTGGCCCTGGCACTGCAGCCCCTGCCCCTGCCCTGGAGCCCTGCGTGCCCAGCAGCAGCCAGGGAGAGCAAACACCCCATCCCTGACCCCATCCCTGTCTGAACCCACCCCTGACCCCATCCCTGTCTGACCCCATCCCTGCCTGACCCCATCCCTGTCTGACCCCATCCCTGCCTGACCCCCATCCCTGTCTGACCCCATCCCTGACCCCATCCCTGCCTGACCCATCCCTGCCTGACCCCATCCCTGACCCCATCCCTGCCTGACCCATCCCTGTTTGACCCATCCCTGACCCCATCCCTGCCTGCCCACCCCACAGGACACACAGGGCACTGAGCTACCCGTGCCCCAAACCTGGCCCAGCTGCCAGGGCCACGCTGGCACCACAGCACCCGGGCCTGGCACCCCCCAAGCACAGCCCACGGCCACAGCCCGGGGCTGGGAGCAGGGCCAGCAGCAGCAGGACGCCCTGTGACAGGAGGACAGAGAGGGACAGTGCAGGACACGGTCCCACAGCTCTCCCCCAGGCTCCCATGTGAGAGGCAGCGAGCTCCTCAGGCAGCAGGAATTGGCAGGGCTGGCTCACGGGGTGCCTGAGCTCCCCGCTGGCCTTTCCCCGAGCTCTGCTCCAAGCCCCATAAATCCCCAGCCCCATAAATCCCCAGCCCCACTGGCTAATGACCAGCAGTGCTGATTCTGTGCAGGCACGTGCCTCTATCTCCACATCACCAACAAGTCTCACCACAAATCAGCTCAGGACGGCTCTGTAAGTGATTCACTATTACAATATATAGTGGAGAATCATAAAACTGCTGTTTCATTAATGGCTCATCCTCAAGCCTGTTAGACTTTCATTACGTGAGTTATTAGGTCCATGCATTCAAAACACAGAATTACAGGTGCTAATTCATGATGAAAAACACAAAACCTCTGCATAGTAAATTACTGAAATGAGACAAGAGTTGTTTTTTTTTTTAAATGGACTCCCAGTGTTTGCTGCTCTTGAGCAACAGAGACTGCTGAGACAACAAAACCCAGATAAATAAATCACCAGAGAAGCCATGCAGGGGGAGAGGTGTCATCCAGGCATCCATTCCCCACTAACAGCAGCATCCCCAGGGCTGCAGAGCAGGGAAATGCATGGCAAACTTAATTACACCAGACTTTCAAATAATATTTTTGGACTTCTGCATTCTCAGGGTTATTTGCATACAAATAGCATGTCACAGCTTGGAGGCCCAGGCTGGCAGGTGAGGCTGTGAAGGGTCCTGGTGCAGGCCCACAGTGCCACAGCTGCTGGCCAGGGCTCAGCCAGAGCTGTCCTGTGCCCCAGGGACATGTCCTGCTGTTCCATGGACACTCCTGTGCCCCATGGACACTCCTGTGCCCCAAGGACACTCCTGTGCCCCCATGGACACTCCTGTATCCCCATGGACATGTCCTGCTGTTCCTTGGACACTCCTGTGCCCCATGGACACTCCTGTGCCCCCAAGGACACTCCTGTATCCCCAAGGACACTCCTGTGCCCCAGGGACACTCCTGTATCCCCAAGGACACTCCTGTGCCCCCATGGACATGTCCTGCTGTTCCCTGGACACTGCTGTGCCCCACTGGTGTCCCCAGCTGCCCTTGGCTCCCTGGCCTGGCTGAGCAGCTGCAGGGCAGCGATGTCTGAGTGGCACAGGGGCAGGATGGGCACACCCTGCTCTGCCTGCAGGGACAGCTTCCATTCCTCCCGAGCCAGGGGTCACCCACTGGGGCTGCCCAGCTCTCCAGCCCTTCAGGGCCGTGTCATGTGGGCCTGGGCACTCCCTCCAGCCCCGACCCGGTGTTTGCCCAGGGCAGCTGCTGTGCCCTGCTGTGCCCTGCCATGCCCTGGGGTGCCCAGGGGCAGCACAGCCCCCAAACCAGCCCCCAAACCCAGAGCCCGCCTGGCCCAGGCAGCACCAGGCAGCGCTGGCGCTGAAGGGGTTAACTCTCCCCAGCCCCTCTCTGAGCCCTGAATTATTAATCGGGCTCTAATCTGCCTTGGGCACCCTCAGCCCCTACAACACTCCCACATTAAAGAAACATGTGCTCCCTCCCTGCTGCCCTGCTTGATGTGCAGCAGCAGCAACGCTCAAACCTGGGCAGGGAGCTGAGAGACTGCAGGGAAAGGAAAGGGGAGGGCAGTGCCCGGCAGAGTGCCAGCCTGGGCAGTGCCCAGCAGAGTGCCCCCAGCCCGGGCAGTGCCCAGCAGAGTGCCAGCCCTGGGCAGTGCCCAGCAGAGTGCCCCCAGCCCGGGCAGTGCCCAGCAGAGTGCCAGCCCTGGGCAGTCCCTGCCTGCTGTGTGCCAGCCTGGGCTCCACCTGCTCAGCAGCACAAAAACAAACTGCTGGGAAATTTGGAAAATCCCCAGGACAGCTCCTGTGCTGCGGGCTCTTGCTCCCCTCTCCCAGCTCTGCCATGCTGTGCCATGCCGTGCCATGCTGAGCCATGCTGTGCCATGCTCTGCCTGCTGTGCTGTGCCCTGCCGTGCCCTGCTGTGCCATGCCGTGCTGTGCCATGCCGTGCCATGTTGTGTCATGCCGTGCCATGCCGTGCTGTGCCATGCCCTGCCATGCCGTGCCATGCCATGCCGTGCCATGCCATGCCGTGCCATGCAGTGCCATGCCGTGCCATGCCGTGCCATGCTGTGCTGTGCCCTGCCGTGCCCTGCCATGCCGTGCCATGCCGTGCCATGCCGTGCCACAGCTGCACACACAGCTGGCAGCACCCCCAGCCCCTGCCTGGCGCCCTGCTCGGCAGAGAGGCCCTGGAGGATGAAAGCTCCAGCGAAGCTGCCCCTGGTGACCCGAGCACGTTGGAACAGCGCTGCTGAACTGAGGACGATGAACAGCTCTGGCCCGGAGGCAGCACGGGGCCGTGCCCTGCCCAGCCCTGCTGGCACCGTGGGCTGGCACAGCTGCCCAGGGGCACAGGACAGGCTGCAGGGACAGCACCAGGGCACAGCTCAAACTCCAGCCCCCCTCAGCACTGCAGCAGGGTTTAATGATGGAGCAGCTCCCGTTAATAAATGTTTATGTTCAAAGCATTTACACAGTGCTTGCAGACAGCTAATGAGGGACATTTCCATGCACAAAAGCAGAGCCAACACAGTAATTAACTTTGTTGCTGATTCATTTTTAATCATTGAAACGCTCCAGAGATTTGCAGTGTCCTTTAAGTCAAGAGATTCCTTTCCAGAGGGCACGCTGCCATTGCCCTTCCCTCACACAGCCCCGTGCGGCTCCCCGGGGCTGGCAGGGGGCGGGGGGTCCCTGCACAGGGCCCACCCTCAGCCCTCTCTCTGCTCGGGCACAGGCTGCGCTCCCCGTTCCCCAGTGCCGGGCAGCTCCTTCCACAGGTGGAACCAGCCCTGAGCCCTGGTTTGTAACTCGGCATTGCCCAGCTGCTGCACCTTCCGTGCTGCTGGCTTGTGCCGGAGCCACAGCCCCACTTGGTGACCTGCCCGTGCCAGGCGAGGGCGAGAGGCAGAGGAACAGCCCGGGCAAGCACAGACCCCCGGGCACGAGGGGCTCCTGCCACCCAGGGGCCCCAGTGGGGCTCTGGCAGCACTGGCCCGTGCTGGGGCAGGACAGCAGCACTGGCAGGAGAGCAGGACCCCCGGCACAGCAGGACCCTGAGCACAGCAGGACCCTCGGCACAGCAGGACCCTGAGCACAGCAGGACCCTCGGCACAGCAGGACCCCCGGCACAGCAGGACCCTCAGCACAGCAGGACCCCCAGCACAGCAGGACCCCCGGCACAGCAGGACCCCCGGCACAGCAGGACCCCCAGCACAGCAGGACCCCCGGCACAGCAGGACCCCCGGCACACAACAGGACCCTCAGAGCAGCAGGACCCTCGGCACAGCAGGACCCTGAGCACAGCAGGACCCTCAGGGCAGCAGGACCCTCAGAGCAGCAGGACCCCCGGCACAGCAGGACCCCCAGCACAGCAGGACCCCCCGGCACAGCAGGACCCCAGCACAGCAGGACCCCCGGCACAGCAGGACCCTGAGCACAGCAGGACCCTCAGGGCAGCAGGACCCCCCAGGACAGCAGGACCCTGAGCACAGCAGGACCCTCAGCACAGCAGGACCCTGAGCACAGCAGCACCCCCGGCACAGCAGGACCCCCGGCATAGCAGGACCCCCGGCCCCAGGCAGCACGGGCGTGGCAGTGCCAGGCGCTGCCCTCCCTGGGCACTGACCATGCCCCAGGCTCTGCCAGGGGCTCCACGCCCGTTCCCCAGAGCCAGGGCACTCTCTGGGCTCTAGGAAATTTCAAAGCATCCTTGAAGCTGCTCCTTCCTCTCTTCTCACTAATTACCTTCAGCCACAGCCTGTCAGTAAAGCCCACAACATGTGCCCGGCAGAGCCTAATGGGCTCCCGTTAGCGTGAGCCAGCCCGGCCATTAGCCGGCAGCAATTAGCGTCAATTAGCGGCTGCAGGGAGCGGCTCACAGGCCGGGGACACGGGGGGGGACACGGGGGGACACGGGGGGACAGCCACCCTCCCTGCTCTACCCAGGGCAGCTGCCGCAGCAGTGCCGGGTCCCTGCCCGTGCTGGGGAGCCCAGCCTGGCCCAGGTGCCGCCGGGATCAGGGGGTGCAGCAGGGTCTGTGCAGAACCAGGGCTGTGCCCTGTGCCAGCATCAGCCCGGCAGCCAGCTCAGCCTGCCGCTGCAGCCACAGGGAAAAGCCCCTCTCCGGAGCATCTCACGGGAGCCCCGAGGAGGAAAACTGCGCCCCGAGGTGCTGCAATTAGAGCCGGCGCTCAAAATTAACGGCACTGGAAACCACAGCGTCTTCCCGTGCTCTGGGAAATATTGAAGGTTATTGGCCCACACTGCTTGCAGCAGGAAAAAGCTCAATATTGAACATTTAGTGCAGGATTGGTGATGAATCGATATTCCCCAGTAGCTGCTGTTTGGTTTCAGTTATCTTAAAACAGACCTTGCTAAAAATACCTTTCCTGTAGTGTATGTGTAGCTAATGCTGTGGGTCAGAGACGAGGGGAGCTGGGAGCAGCAGGGCTGTGGGGCCAGAGCAGTGCTGGGCAGCTCCCAGGGCTGGTCCCGCTCTGGCTCTGCCCTGCTCAGCAGCTGGGAGCGAGGTGGCATTTGGAGAGGCAAGGACAGGCAGGTCAGGAGGTGTCCCCTCCTGCCAGCTCTGCCACCTCTGCCTCAGAGACACGCCAGGGCAGGGGACATGTGAGAAAAGGGGAACCAGCACTCCTGCAGCATCAAAGGGCTCTGTTCTCACACTGCTGGTGGCTGCACCAAGGAGCAGCTCGGTCTGTCCCCTTGGTCCCACTGGGCACTCAGCAGCCAGGGGCTCCTGCAGGCAGCAGGGACTCATCAGGGAGTGCTTCACTTCACCTGCACCTGCACCTTCACCTGCACCTGCACCTGCACCTGCACCTTCACCTTCACCTGCACCTTCACCTGCACCTGCACCTGCACCTGCACCTGCACCTTTGCAGGGGTCTGTGCTGTGAGCAGCTGCAGCCACCACTCTCCACAGGCACAGAGCTGTGCCAGCCAGGAGCTCTGGCAGCCCAGCCAGGCCAGGCACAGCCCCTGCCCTGGTCCTGGCAGGCAGCAACCCCTCGCAGCCACAGCTGCTGCCCCAGCCTCTGCTCTGCCCCTCTGGCCATGGCCAGGCAGGACCCTGCTCTCCTGCTCTTGGCAGAGCCACAGGAGCTGATCCTCTGTGGCTTAGACCTGCTCCACACTTAATTGCTCCAGCTGCAAGCAGGAAAATCAATTCCACGTTTTATACTTTAGCAGCCTCTGTGCTTAAGTTTTGGCACATTTGTCAGTTTAAAAATAAAAAGGTAATAAAACCAAGGAAGTGTCACTTAATTGTTTTAGCTGAACTGATCTGGAGGCTCTGCTGCTCCAGTGTGATCTCTCCATCACCCCAGACAGAGCCAGGGCAGGGCACTGCTCACCTGGCCACGCTCCCACCCTGCCACTGGCTGCATCCCTCCAGGTCACAGCCACGGAGAATCAGGGAGGGAGGCTGTCTGCCCATCTGCACTCTGTGCAGCCCCCAGAGCCACAGGTGAGGGGACAGGACCCAGCCCCTGCCTGTGGCAGCATCAGCACCACTCCTGCTGTGCCCAGCTGCTCCTGCATGCCCCAGGCAGCTCTGTCCCTGCCTCCAGGGCAGGCTCTGTGCCCCAAGGTGTGCCCAGCTGCTCCTGCATGCCCCAGCTCTGTCCCTCTCTCCAGGGCAGGCTCTGTGCCCCAAGGTGTGCCCAGCTGCTCCTGCATGCCCCAGACTCTGTCCCTCTCTCCAGGGCAGGCTCTGTGCCCCAAGGTGTGCCCAGCTGCTCCTGCATGCCCCAGCTCTGTCCCTCTCTCCAGGGCAGGCTCTGTGCCCCAAAGCTCCCAAGGGAGCAGTGCCACAGGCTCAGTCCTGCCCTGCCCAGGAGGCTCCCAGCCCCAGTGCCCCCACTGACAGCACTCAGGGGAAGCAAAGAGCTCACATCAGTCACAGACAAGGAGCAGGGAGCAGGCTGTCCTCTCCAGGCAGTGCCTGAGTGCCTCTCAAGGCTCCATCCCAGCTGCCAGGACCTGAGCAGAGCTGGGACTGAGCACTGTGTCACACTGACTCCACACTGAGCAGGACCTGCCTTGGAACTGGGGCCATCTCTGCCAGAAAACTGCTGTTGGGATGGAGGGAAGGGAGGGTGGGGTGGCCCCACGGTGCCTCCAGCACCCAGCACGGTGCTGTGACACAGGACAGTGCCAAGGTCCCTACAGGGCAGTGCCAAGGTCCCTACAGGGCAGTGCCAGGGTCCCTTCCCCTGCTGTGACACAGGGCAGTGCCAGGGTCCCTACAGGGCAGTGCCAGGGTCCCTTCCCCTGCTCTGAGCTATGGGCACCCAGGGCCAGGCCAAGGCCCCTCTGCTTCCCGAGGCTGAAGCCCAGCAGAAGCCCCAGGACCTGCCCAAACCCACCCAGCACTCCACAGCAGCCCAGCAAACACTCACTGGTGCCCTGGGGGTAGCCCCAGGGAGCAGGGGAGCTGCTGGCAGCAGCCCTGGGCCCATGGGCGCTGTGACCTGCTTACAGCAGCACTTCTGCCTCTCCCCGAGCGCCCACAGCCCCTCACAAAGGCGCTCACAAAATAAAAACCCCATCTCCGGCTGCAGACACACTCGCTGACCTGCACATTGTTAGACATGCCACACAGATCCACAGATCCACAGTTCCTGGAGCTCGGGGAGAGGGGCTGGCAGAGGACAGGGGCTGTTCCTCCCAGGAGCAGCGATCCGGGCGGGCAGCAGGAGCCGCCGGCGCACAGCGAGCAGGGCCGGGCGCACAGCCGTGCGAACTGGGCACGGGCACCCGCGCTCCGCGAACCGTCCCCCAGGAAACCTTTCCTCAGACGGGATGGAGAGGGTGCTCCACTCCCCCGGGTGCCACCGGCAGGGCCGGGCTCGGGGGCTGCAGCCGAGACCCCCGCGAACGGGCAGGACCGAGCCGCGACCCGCTCGGCTGCGGCAGGAGGAGACCAAAGAAAACTCCGAGAGCGGCCGGGCGACAGCGTCCACCGCCCGCAGCACCGCTCCGGCCGGGAGCGCCCCCGGCTCCACGGGCTGCCCGAGGAACGCGGAGCCGAGCCCGCGCCGAGAGCCAGAGCGCCGCGAGAGGAGCGGGGACGGGCGGGCAGCGGGGCGGCGAGGGCAGGGACGGGGATGCTGCGGGCCCGG
The DNA here is from genome assembly GCA_034336665.1 of Luscinia megarhynchos. Taxonomy (NCBI): domain Eukaryota; kingdom Metazoa; phylum Chordata; class Aves; order Passeriformes; family Muscicapidae; genus Luscinia; species Luscinia megarhynchos. The sequence continues at coordinate 411,052 of CM067577.1, read as the reverse complement.
GGGTGCTCCGAGCCGGGGGGTGCTCTGGGCGGGGGATGCTCCGGGATAGGGGATGCTCCGGGCCACGGGATGCTCCGGGCCAGGGATGCTCCGGGCATGGGGATGCTCCGGGCATGGGGATGCTCCGGGTCCGGGGGATGCTCCGGGATAAGGGATGCTCCGGGCCACGGGATGCTCCGGGCCAGGGATGCTCCGGGCATGGGGATGCTCCGGGCATGGGGATGCTCCGGGATAAGGGATGCTCCGGGCCACGGGATGCTCAGGGCCGGGGATGCTCCCGGCATGGGGATGCTCCGAGACAGGGATGCTCCAGACGGGGGGTGCTCTGAGACAGGGGATGCTCCGGGACAGGGATGCTCCGGGTCCGGGGGATGCTCCGGGCCACGGGATGCTCAGGGCCGGGGATGTTCCGGGCATGGGGGGTGCTCTGGGCGGGGGATGCTCCGAGACAGGGATGCTCCAGGACGGGGGATGCTCAGGACGGGGGATGCTCCGGACGGGGAATGCTCCGAGCCAAGGGATCGGGGACAAGGGGTGCCCAAGAGGGCGGGCGGGGGCCGGTCCCGCAGCCCCCCGCCCTCACCTGTACCACTCCAGCCCGCGGTGGTAGTTCCTGTCGAAGAAGTGGGGCTCGGTGCCCAGGGCGCGCACCTCGGGGTGCACCCGGATGAACTCCAGCACGGCGCGGGTCCCGCCCTTCTTGACGCCCACCACGATGGCCCTGGGCAGGCGCTTGGTGCCCGGGCGGGCCGGGCCCGGGGCGCTGCCGCCCGGCGGGTTCGGGGCCGGCCGCCCGCACGGCCGCGGCTGCTGCAGAAGTTTCTTGGCGTTGGCGGCGCGGGCGGGCGCGCAGCGGGCGCGGGGCGCGGCGGGGCCGCCGCAGCAGCACAGGAGGCTGTAGCACAGGTACGAGCAGGACAGCGACAGCGTGAAGAGCACGAGCACCCTCCCTGCCAGGCGCCGGGACGGAGCCGGAGCCGCGGCCGGGGCGCGCCCGCTCGGCGCCCTACGCGCCATGGCTCCATGGGGCCGCGCCGCCGGGCACGGCGGGCCCCGGCCCGGAGCCCCGGCCCCGGCGCGGCCGCTCCGGCATCTCCCGCGGCTACGCTGGGGCGCGGCCGGGCCGCCCGAGGGGGCCGCGCCCGCCCCGGCCCCGCTGCGCCGCCGCGGCCGTCCCCTGCCCTGCCGCGGCCATCCCGCCCGGCGGCGGCTCCGCGCTGCTCCGCGGGAGTGCGGGGCAGCGGCGGCTCCGCGCTATTTAACGGGCGCCTGACGTCAGCGCCTCCCGGAGCCCCCGCGGCCGCTCGGGCCCGGTGCCTCCCCCGGGCCGGGCCGGGGGTACCGCGGCTCGCAGCCCTTCCCCCGGCACCGGGGGTACCGCGGTTCGCAGCCCATCCTCCGGCACCGGGGGTACCGCGGCTCGCAGCCCTTCCTCCGGCACCGGGGGTACCGCGGCTCGCAGCCCTTCCCCCGGCACCGGGTGTACCGCGGCTCGCAGCCCTTCCCCCGGCACCGAGCCGGGCCGGTCCTGCTGCCCGCCGAGCCCTGCCCTGCCCGGCCCTGCCCTGTGCCCCCACATCCAGCCCTGAACCGTTCGGAGCAGCCGGGGCAGGGGCGGCAGCAGCGCCTCCGGTTCCGCGGCGCCCCGGCCCGGAGCGGGGAGCAGCAGCGGAATGGGGTGAGCACACCCGGTGTGAGCGGCAGCCGGGGCTCGGGGCTCGGGGCTCGGGGCTCGCGGCTCGGGGTCCCGGCCGCTCCTGGATGCCCCGGCCCGGCCCGGAGCCGCTGCCCGAGCCATCGCTCCCCGAGGGGAGCAGTCGCTTCTGTCCTCGGCAAGGGCGGCAGGAGCCATCGGCCGCCGCCGTGCCGCCGGTAAGGAGGAGGGAAAAGCTTTAAAGTGACGCATGAATGAAATTTCCCTGCCGGCTGGGGCTGCTCAGCCCCGCCTGTCCCGGCTCATGCAGGCTGACCGAAGCCCACCGGCTGCGGCGGAGTCTGAACGCGGACTGCTCCATCCCCATCCCCATCCCGCATCCCATCCCCGGCTCCCCTTTTCCTTCCCCCTGCACCCGACATCCCAGGCTTGGCTGCTCCTGCTGAGCCCAAGGGCTGCGTGCGGCACCGCTTAGACATTAGCAGCCATCGCTCCTGCTTTCTCAGCACTGCAAGCTTGATCGGCTGCAGAAAACTACTTGTGTTCCTCGGGAAGAGGGATGCCGACAGGGAGAGACGGGCAAGAAGTGCCGGCCCGACACGAACGGGGATGCCGCCAGCCCAGGGCGGGACAGGTTCCTCCTGTGCAGCACCCAGAACTCGGTGCGGACATAAGAAAGAACGGAGAGAAAATGAAAAGCAGTGCTGCCTGCAGCCTCTCACCTGGCTGGGCGGGAGCAGCGGCACTGCTCCTCCTGGGAGCGGGAATGGAGTCTCCAGGGTGAAGTATCCTGATGCCTCAGGAGAGCTGTGGATCTAGAGGATGGGCAGAGTCCTTGTGGAGACAAACCCCATCACCCTCAGTGACCCACGGGTTTTCCTTTTGGGACACGGGGCTCTGTGTGCCCTGCTCTGTGCGGCAGCAGGGTCTGCAGGGAGGGCTGAGCCCCAGCCCCTCCGTGTGGGTCAGAGCAGGACGGAGCCCCAGCCCTGAGTGATCCCTGAGTGATGGGAACGCACCCGGCGATGGAGCCCCAGCCCTGAGTGATCCCGGAGCCATGGGAACGCACCCGGGGACGGAGCCCCAGCCCTGAGTGATCCCGGAGCGATGGGAACGCACCCGGGGATGGAGCCCCAGCCCTGGGTGATCCCTGAGCGATGGGAACGCACCCGGGACGGAGCCCCAGCCCTGAGTGATCCCTGACTGACAGGAACGCACCCGGGGACGGAGCCCCAGCCCTGAGTGATCCCCTGAGCGATAGGGAACGCACCCGGGATGGAGCCCCCAGCCCTGAGTGATCCCTGAGCGATGGGGAGCGCACTCCGGGGACGGGAGCCCCCAGCCCTGAGTGATCCCGGAGCGATGGGAACGCACCCGGGGACGGAGCCCCCAGCCCTGAGTGATCCCTGACTGACAGGAACGCACCCGGGGACGGAGCCCCAGCCCCTGAGTGATCCCTGAGCTGATGGGAACGCACCCGGGATGGAGCCCCAGCCCTGAGTGATCCCTGAGTGACGGGAACGCACCCGGGATGGAGCCCCAGCCCCGGGCGATCCCTGAGCGATGGGAACGCACCCGGGGACGGAGCCCCAGCCCTGAGTGATCCCTGACTGACAGGAACGCACCCGGGGACGGAGCCCCAGCCCTGAGTGATCCCTGAGCGATGGGAACGCACCCGGGATGGAGCCCCAGCCCTGAGTGATCCCTGACTGACAGGAACGCACCCGGGATGGAGCCCCAGCCCTGAGTGATCCCGGAGCGATGGGAACGCACCCGGGATGGAGCCCCAGCCCTGAGTGATCCCTGAGTGACGGAACGCACCCAGGGATGGAGCCCCCAGCCCTGAGTGATCCCTGAGTGACGGGAACGCACTCCGGGGATGGAGCCCCAGCCCTGAGTGATCCCTGAGTGACGGGAACGCACCCGGGGCTGGAGCCCCAGCCCTGAGTGATCCCTGAGTGACAGGAACGCACCCGGGGCTGGAGCCTCAGCCCTGAGTGATCCCTGAGTGACGGGAACGCACCCGGGGATGGAGCCCCAGCCCCGGGCGATCCCTGAGTGATGGGAACGCACCCGGGGCTGCTTCTCCCACCACAGGGCAGCGCCCTGGCACTGACAGAGCCCACAGGGCTCCAGCCTCCTGCCCAGGGCCCCTGCCCTGCCTGGCAACAGCAGCAGGGCTGGAGGTACCTGCGGGGCCAGGCATTGGCAGGTTCTGCTTTCTACGGTGGCAAGTATCCATCACTTAGTTCCTCTCCATGACAAACTGCCAAACCTGAGGAAAAGTTGCTTTTTCCATTTTAGATCACCACCTCCATGTGGTGATCCAGCCTCGGCAGCAGACACATTGCCTAAGCATGAACATTAGAGGCGTCTGGATAAATAAAGCTGCTGCGGATGCCTCAACACCTCCAGGTTTCTCTGCTTGCAAGGGAGGAATGTTTTGTAAAGCTGACAATTTTGCTTCCAGTCTTTGTATCCGTGCAGGGCATGTCTTTCCCGTGACATGTTTGCTGTTTACGCCCCACGCCACACAAACACCAGCTCTGGTGCCATCAGCACGCTGCCAGCCCCGCTGCCTGTGCTCCCAGGGCCCAGGAGCAGCCCCAGAGGGGTCCCCGGGGCAGGGTGGAGGCACTGGCACTGCAGGAGGAGAAGGTTCCCTCTCCTCAGCTTGGGGGCTGGAGGAAGAGCTGTGAGCTCTGGAAAGCATCCTGCCTCCTCCTGCCCCCCTCACCCGATCCCTTGTGGAGCTGGTGCTGTGCCTGCCCCCAGCCTTGCACCACCCCTCGCTCCATCCTGGCCTGCTGAGCGCCACAGGCTGGGTGCTGCAGGGCATGGAAGGGGTGCTCAGCCCCACCAAATGATGGCCCTGCAGCTGCCCTGGCCCCAGAGCAGCTCCCGAGGCTCATCCTGCTCGCACAGCCCCCGGGGTCACTCACAGCCCACCCTGGCACATCTCCAGCTCTGCACTTTGGGGTCTCCTAAGGGCAGAGGGGTCCCGAAGGGCCTGTCAGGCAGCAGGATGGAAGTGCAGGCAGTGGAGCTGCCTTGAATTGGGTCTGAACTCCTGTTAAGCCTCATTAATCAGTTGTAAATGCACTGTATTCTCAATAAGGTCAGAAACAATAAATTTAATTTTGACTCTGACTCAAGCTACTTTGGTCCTAATTCTGAGCCTCCTGCCCAGCCAGAACAGCCAGCCCTGGCTGTGCTGCACAAACTCATTTGATTCTGAAATGCATTTTTAAGCAGGATGGAGTGGTGCTTAAAAGCTAAATGGCTTCCCCCGGCTGTAATCACTGCTCGAGAGTCCTGGAATGAAAGGGATAAAGTCTGGGGGCGGGGGGAGGTTTTAATCTCACTGAGTAGATTACAGAGATTACTGCAATTTAATCCTTACATATCTGTCACTGACGCTGCAAAGACCATAACCGAGGTGGGCAGGGGTGTGCCAGCCCCTCCGAGCTGCTGCCCCTCGGGGCAGCCACGTTACAGCTCTGCTGGGGACAGAGCGAGGGACAGCTCTGCTGGGGACAGAGCGGGGGACAGAGCTGGGGACAGAGCGGAGGACAGAGCTGATGGGGACAGAGCTGGGGACAGAGCGGGGGACAGAGCTGGGGACAGAGGTGGGGACAGAGCTGATGGGGACAGAGCTGATGGGGACAGAGCTGATGAGGGGGACAGAGCTGGGGACGCGGTTCTGATGGGGGACAGAGCTGGGGACAGAGCTGATGGGGACAGAGCTGGGGACGGTTCTGATGGGGACAGAGCTGGGGGCGGTTCTGCTGGGGACAGAGCTGGGGACAGAGCTGATGGGGACAGAGCTGGGGCCAGCTCTGCTGGGGCCAACTCTGCTGGTCGCCGCTGCTGCCCTGGCACGAGGGGCAGCAGGCAGCGGCGGGGCTGCCATCTGGCAGTCAGGGTGCCAGGGGAAGGCTGCTGCTCCGGCACTGGGGCTGAGTCCTGCCCGTGGGACTGGGCGCTGCCGGCTGGGCTGGGCTGGGCTGGGCTGGAAACGCACCAGGAGCTGCAGAAAAGCAGGGAAGGGCTCTGGGGGAGGCAGCGCTGGCACGGAAGGGGTTCCCCTGGATCCCCCATGTCCCCAGAGCATCCTCCCGGTCCCCGCCGGCGCTGCCAGCCCGGGCACAGTGCGAGCAGCCCGAGCGATGCCCTGCGGGACCGGCCCGGCCCGGCTCCCCACCGCACCAGCGCCGCCGCAGCTCCCCGGCTCTCCGCAGCGCCTGCTCGGGGGAAATCTCATTATCATTCCTGGGGGATCACAGGGGGCAGGAGCTAGCTCTCCAATAACTAGAAATATCTCTCTGGCTCACAGACCTTCACAATTATATTTAACTGCAAATGAGGAATCTGTACTCAAACACAAGCTGGCAATTTTTTTTGAAGCTTGTTTTTCAGTGTCACCTCATGTTCAGCCCAGCTCTTCCCACAGCTCTGTAACCCCGTCCTTTGCCTTACGTGAAGCTTGAGAGGCCAGAGAAAATCAAAAGTGATCTGCCCTGTTCCCACAGGGACAGGACCGGAGTACCTCGTGTTCCCCAGCACTGCTGGCACCATTGCTCGCGGGAGGAAGGGGCTGCCCTCTTCTTCCTCGCTTCACTGAGGGTCCCCTCCCACGTGCCAGGAGGTGCCACTGCCCACGCCGAGAGCCCACGAAGGCCAGGAGAGCAGAAGGGCTGGCAGAGCTCTCGGGCTGCAGGAAGAAGTGTGGGCGGCAGAGCCTCACCCGGGAGGATCCCCTGCACAACCAGTACCTGCAGCAGCCCACCTGCCCCACCCCCGAGGGGCGGCTGGGCACCCAGGGGTCGCCCTGCTCCTGTCCGGCTCTGGGAGAGAGAGCCACACGGCTCTGGGGGCGGGGAGCTGCACAGCACAGGGACCCCCGAACCCCCACAGAAACCGCAATGAAGAGGGCAGCACTGCTGGGGGTTCACGCCCGCCCGACAGGCACTGAGGGGTCCCGACCGCCTTCACCCGGCCTGGGGGTCCCCGAGAGCACCGCGCCCACCCGGACTGGGGTCCCCGAGAGCACCTTCACCCACCCGGGCTGGGGTCCCCGAGCACCGCACACACCCGGGCTGGGGGTCCCCGAGGGCACCGCCTTCACCCGGGCTGGGGTCCCCCGAGGCACGCGCCCACCCGGGCTGGGGTCCCTGAGGGCTCCGCGCCCACCCGGGCTGGGGTCCCCGAGGCACCGCGCCCACCCGGGCTGGGGGTCCCTGAGGCTCCAGCGCCCACCCGGGCTGGGGGTCCCCGAGGAAACACCGCCTTTACCCGGGCTGGGGGTCCCCGAGGGGCACCAGCGCCCACCCGGGCTGCGGGGTCCCTGAGGCACCTTCACCCACCCGGGCTGGGGTCCCCGAGGGCACCCGCGCCCACCCGGGCTGGGGTCTCTGAGGGCACCGCCTTCACCCGGGCTGGGGTCCCCGAGAGCACCGCGCCCACCCGGGCTGGGGTCTCTGAGGGCACCGCGCCCACCCGGGCTGGGGTCCCCGACGACACCTTCTCCCACCCGGGCTGGCTGGGGCTGCGGGGCCGGGCACGGGTGGGGCACCGCTGCACCAGACACGCGAGCCTGTGACAGGCAGAACGGCACAAGCTTCGGGTGGCAGCTCTGCACTAAAATTAACTCGTTTGACAGCAGTTTCTGGTGCATTCCCGTGGGCTCCCGGAGCTGTGGGAGGGGAAGAGGCACAAGGTGGGAGTGCGGAATGAGCTCCCAGCGGCGCTGCTCCCTGCACTCAGCTGCCGGGCAGGGACGGTGCGGGCACAGAGCCGGGGCTCGCTGCCAGCCGGAGGGGCTGCGGGATCGTCTGTGCCCACCCTGAGGGTCTTGTCTCTTCAGCTCTGCCCGGCCCGGCCCGGATCGGCTCTGCCAGGCCCGGTTCGGCTCTGCCCTGCCCGGCTCGGCTCTGCCCGGGCAGTTCTGCTCGGGTCGGCTCTGCCCGGTCCAGTTCGGCTCTGCCCGGCCCGGCTCGGCTCTGCCCGGCCCGGTTCGGTTCTGCCCGGTCCGGCCCGGCTCGGCTCTGCCCGGCCCGGTTCGGCTCTGCCGGGCCCCCATTCTACCCGGCCCGGCTCGGCCCGGTTCGGCTCGGCGGTGCCGCCCGTGCCGGCGGGCGCGCTCCCTGCCGCCGGCGCGTCCCCCCCGAGCGCGCATCCTTCAGATCAGAAGCTCTCTCCAGCAGCAGCACTTTGAACACCCTGCCTGCTATTTTTAATGGGATTGAAGACAACAAAACCGTTTTAAGAACTTGAGGAATCAAAGCAAGTGTCCCCACGTCACGCCCAGCGCTTGCAGCTATATCCTGATTAATGGCGAAGAAAGAGTGGGGGAAACAATATTTAATCACACCCTGTTTATACTAGAGCCAAAAAATCAAAGCACTGCATTCCTCTTTCATGAGAAAAAACGAGGTGGGCATTTCCCCTCTGGTGATTAAGTTTCTACTACAAGCACATCAATTTCCTGGATTTGGCACGGGGTCCTCGATCACGCGCCACAAATGAGGGGCTTCCTTAGCAGCAAAATATCGCAAACGCCCAGCCAGATCCATACACGAGACACCGATGTCCATCGATCATCGTGTCCGGATTATCTCAATGCACATCTCCTCGGGGAGCGGGAGATGAGGGGCTGCAGCCAAACCGCGCCTGGCGATCGCCGCAGCAGAGCAGCGGCCACCGGGCCGGGGGGGCTCCGGCACCGGCCCCGGGCCAGGGGGGGCTCCGGCACCGGCCCCGGGCCAGGGGGGGCTCCGGCACCGGCCCCGGGCCAGCGGGGATTCCGGCACCGGCCCCGGTCCTGCGGGGGCTCCGGCACCGGCCCGGTCCTGCGGGGGCTCCGGCACCGGCCCGGGCCAGCGGGGATTCCGGCACCGGCCCCGGTCCTGCAGGGGGCTCCGGCACCGGCCCCGGGCCAGCAGGGATTCCCGGCACCGGCCCCGGGCCAGCGGGGCTCCGGCACCGGCCCCGGGCCAGGGGGGCTCCGGCACCGGCCCCGGGCCAGCGGGGATTCCCGGCACCGGCCCCGGTCCTGCAGGGGCTCCGGCACCGGCCCCGGTCCTGCGGGGGCTCCGGCACCGGCCCCGGGCCAGCGGGGATTCCGGCACCGGCCCGGGCCAGCGGGGGCTCCGGCCACCGGCCCCGGGTCAGCGGGGATTCCGGCACCGGCCCCGGTCCTGCGGCCACGGCTGCCCGCGATGCGGCCGGAGGCTGAAGAGGGCACCGGGATTTGGGGGGCTGGACCCCATGGGCTGGATATGAGACTGTGCAGGAGCAGGGCACCGGGATTTGGGGGGCTGGACACGGGATCTGCAGGAGCAGGGCTCCGGGATTCTGGGGAGCTGGACACGCGGGGCTCTGCAGGGGCAGGGCACCGGGATTTTGGGGGCTGGACACCAGGCTCTGCAGGGGCAGAGGCACCGGGATTTGGGGGCTGAACCCGTGGAGCTGGACACCCGGGGGCTCTGCAGGAGCAGGGCACCGGGATTTTGGGGGCTGGACACCAGGCTCTGCAGGGGCAGGGCACCGGGATTTGAGGGGCCTGAACCCCGTGGGCTGGACACGGGGCTCTGCAGAACGGGGCACCGGGATTTGGGGAGCTGGACACTCTGCAGGGGCAGGGCACCGGGATTTTGGGGGCTGGACACGGGATCTGCAGGGGCAGGGCACCGGGGATTTTGGGGGGAGCTGGACACTCTGCAGGGGCAGGGCACCCGGGATTTTTGGGGGGCTGGACACGGGATCCTGCAGGGGCAGGGCACCGGGATTTTTGGGGGCTGGACACTCTGCAGGGGCAGGGCACCCGGGATTTGGGGGCTGAACCCCGTGGGTGACTGGACAAGGGGCTCTGCAGGGGGCAGAGCTCCGGGATTTTGGAGGGGGCTGGACACTCTGCAGGGGCAGGGCACCCGGGATTTTGGGGGGCTGGACACGGGGGCTCTGCAGGGGCAGACCCTCGCAGGCCCGCGGCAATGCTGCGGTTCTGGCCCCGGCCAGCAGGACCCGGCCCTGTGCCGCTGTGGCCGCGCCGGTGCCGTGCTGAGGAGGGAGCAGAGCGGGGTCCTGCCCGGGCAGTGGGCAGGGGGTGACACTGAGATGCTGTTGGGGACCCCAACTCTGCTCCCGGCCCAGAAAAGTGGGTCAGGGAGCACAACACCCACTCCCTCCGTCCCCTGACTCCCCCCTGCCGGTATCGATTTGCTTGGGATTCCTTGATTAATTAATGTCAGAGAAATGCAAGGTCTTTTAATTACCTCTGATTAATTAGGGTGAACTTTTAATTGTATCCCTAAGCTGAGATACGCTGTTCAATGGGCTCGGTAATTAGTGGCCCAGCAATCTCTGTTAAACCAATCACCCAGCGCAAGAAGCGCAGGAGCTGGGGCTGCCCGGGCAGGGCGCTCCGGCCGTGAGCGCCACGCGTGTCCCCGCGGCGCCCCACGGCCGCGGAGGGGCAGCTGGGCACGGCGGGCTGGCCCCGGGTGGTGCCGAAGCGACAGCACTGACCGGGGGTGCCCTGCGCCCTGCCAGGGCCCTCAGGGGCTCCCAGAGCCCCGCGCAGCTCCTCTGCAGGCTGTGAAGGGTTAAAAACAGCCCAGCCGCCGGCCGGAGGCCGCCCCTTGCCTGGCTCCCTCCTCTCATGGCGTCCTCCTGTCCTTCCGTCCTTCCAGCCTTCCTTCTGTCCTGTCACCCGCGAGCAAAGCCTCCGGCAGGCAGCAGGAAACTCTCCTGCCGTGCCGCACCTGCTCCTGCAGGGCAGTGTGACATCCAGGCCAGGAGCAGCTGGCCAGCGCCCGGCTGAGCTGGCAGGGGACAGCGGTGGCTTTTCCCAGGGCTTGTCACTGCTGCATTCCCGGTGCCAGCAGCACCAGCCCCAGCCAGGCCTGCAGAGAGGAACACTGGCAGCACAGACACCTGGGGCACAGCTGGGGCACAGCTGGGGCACACCTGGGTTACACCTGGGTCACACCTGGGTCATACCTGGGTCACTGGGGCACACCTGGGTTACACACTGGGTCACACATTGGGTCACACCTGGGTCACACCTGGGGCACTGGGTCATACCTGGGTCACACACTGAGTCACACCTGGGGCACAGCTGGGGCACACCTGGGTCATACCTGGGTCACACACTGAGTCACACCTGGGGCACAGCTGGGGCACACCTGGGTCACACCTGGGTCACACCTGGGTCATACCTGGGTCACTGGGGGCACACCTGGGTTACACACTGGGTCACACATTGGGTCACACCTGGGTCACACCTGGGGCACTGGGTCATACCTGGGTCACACATTGGGTCACACCTGGCTCACACCTGGCTCATACCTGGGGCACACCTGGCTCACACCTGGCTCACACCTGGGGCACACCTGTGTCCCACGCTGCCCCAGGAGCAAACCCCCTCAGGGAAGTGGGGGCAGTGCCCACCCATGAGAGCCCACGGTGAGCCCCTGACCCGGGCTGAGGCCACATCTCTGTGGGGACGGGCAGGAGCTGAGCAGTGGCAGGGCAGGGGCTGCTGTGGCTGTGCCAGGCTGGCAGTGGCACGGCGTGTGGCACAGCCCCTGGGGCACAGACACACACACAGAGAGAGACAGACACAGTCCTGTGACACACACACAGACAGACACAGACACACACACACACACACACACACACAGACACACACAGACACAGACACAGGGCACAGACACACACAGACACACAGACACAGACACAGACACACAGACACACACACACACACACACAGACACAGACACACACACAGAGAGACACACAGACACACACAGAGAGAGAGACAGACACAGTCCTGTGACACACACAGACATACACACACATACACACACAGACACACAGACACAGACACAGACACAGACACAGACACACACACACACACACACAACCCTGTGGCACACAGACAGTCCCTGTCTCTGCCCCTGCACACTTGTGCCACTCCTGCTGCTGTCCCCTGCGCCTTCCTGGCGCCACCAGCGCTGCCACTGCCTGGAGACTCCTGTCACAATTACCCAGGCCCCAGGAAGTCATTAGTAATTAATTTGGTTCCTAATCTTCTAATCCAGCTGCTCCTTGATTTGATAAGCGAAAAATCTGCTTTGGCCACATGGTCACTGTTCCATGAGCTGTATCCCCTTAGAGCCACTGGCAGGGCAGTGCCACCCTGAGGCACAGGGACAGGCCCAGCTGTGTCCCCAGAGCCACTGGCAGGGCAGTGCCACCCTGAGGCACAGGGACAGGCCCAGCTGTGTCCCCAGAGCCACTGGAAGGGCAGTGCCACCCTGAGGCACAGGGACAGGCCCTGCTGTGTCCCCAGAGCCCCTGGCAGGGCAGTGCCACCATAGCCCAGGGACAGGCCCAGCTGTGTCCCCTCAGAGCCACTGGCAGGGCAGTGCCACCACAGCCCCAGGGACAGGCCCAGCTGTGTCCCCTCAGAGCCACTGGCAGGGCAGTGCCACCACAGCCCCAGGGACAGGCCCTGCTGTGTCCCCAGAGCCACTGGCAGGGCAGTGCCACCACAGCCCCAGGGACAGGCCCTGCTGTGTCCCCAGAGCCACTGGCAGGGCAGTGCCACCATAACCCCAGGGACAGGCCCAGCTGTGTCCCCTCAGAGCCCCTGGCAGGGCAGTGCCACCACAGCCCCAGGGACAGGCCCTGCCGTGTCCCCTCAGAGCCACTGGCAGGGCAGTGCCACCACAGCCCCAGGGACAGGCCCTGCTGTGTCCCCAGAGCCACTGGCAGGGCAGTGCCACCCTGAGGCACAGGGACAGGCCCAGCTGTGTCCCCAGAGCCACTGGCAGGGCAGTGCCACCCTGAGGCACAGGGACAGGCCCAGCTGTGTCCCCAGAGCCACTGGCAGGGCAGTGCCACCACAGCCCCAGGGACAGGCCCAGCTGTGTGGCAGGCCCTGGGCGCTGCCCAGCTGTGCTGTGCTGGTCCCACCTGTCCCACCTTGTTCTTTCTGGAGCTGAGACAAGACAATGGGCACTGGTGCTTGGGGCTGGGAGCCATCAGGCACCCAGGGCTGCAGGAGAGCGGCCTTGCTGTCCCCAGGGCTGCTGTCCCTGTCCCAGCGCTGGGCAGGGCCCCTGGCTGTGAGCCCACCCTGCCAGGCTCTGCCCTGGGGGCTCTGTCCTGTCCCTGTGCCCAGTGTCCTGTCCCTGTCCCTGTGCTCAGTGCCCTGTGCTCAGTGCCCTGTCCCTGTGCCCAGTGTTCTGTGCCCAGTGCCCTGTCCCTGTGCCCAGTGCCCTGTCCCTGTCCCTGTGCTCAGTGTCCTGTCCCTGTGCCCAGTGCCCTGTCCCTGTCCCTGTGCCCAGTGCCCTGTCCCTATGCTCAGTGCCCTGTCCCTGTGCTCAGTGCCCTGTCCCTGTGCTCAGTGTCCTGTGTCCAGTGCCCTGTCCCTGTGCTCAGTGCCCTGTGCCCTGGGCCCTGTCCCTGCTGTCCCCTCAGCAGCACGGTGACACGTGTGCCCTGTTGGGGACCCCACAGGAGGGGCCATGTGGCCAAGCAGCAGCAGCAGGGCTGTGGCACACCACGGGATGAGGGAACATCACAGATGAGAGCCCAAATCCCTCATTAAATCCCACATTAATCTCTAGGAACAGCCATGTCAAAAATCTTAGCAGCAAAATTAAATTGTGTAGCTGTATTTCAGCTGCACAAAATCGATATTCATCCCGGTGGGGCAGGCACTGCTGAGAGGGGTCTGGCCCAGTATTTCCCGTGGCAGTGCAGCTCCAGCTTGGCAATTTGTTTCTGGACAAGCCCAGCTGTGTTTGTGGCACTCAGCCTGGTGGTGCTGGGCGAGTGCAGACGGGCTGGGACAGCAGTGCCCAGGGAGGGCACAGCAGGGGGACCCTGGTGCCAGCAGGGGAGGTGCCCACGGCCCGTAGGGCTCTGCAGGGGGCAGTGGCCTGGCAGCCCCCTGTCCTGCCGGCACTGCCCCCTGTCCTGCCCTGCTGGCACTGCCCCCTGTCCTGCCCAGCCCTGCCCAGGGCTGTGTGCCTTTGCCTCCTGGGGATTTGCTCTCAGCCAGAATGAAACTCATGTCAGAGGCTTAAATCCCGTGTTTAAACATATTTTTCTCCTGGTTACATTACAGCTGAGTCTGAGCAGGCCAAAGGCCCACGTGGGAGTGCCAGGCTCAGCAGCCCAGCGATGGCTGCCTTCCTTCAGAAAGCTGCTTTAGCCTGTTGCTCACTGCTGTGGGAGCTCCACCAGAGACAAGCTGAGGTGGGTCTGCAGCTGAGCCTGCCCGCCCTGCCTGCCCTGCCTGGGGACGTGGGATGGACTTAAAGGAAGGGATTTGATTGCAATGGCTCCTATCCCGTGTGGGGTTTGGGGGCAGAGGGAAATCATTGCAATTCATTGAAATGTGGATCCCTGGTGCAGGGGAAGCTGTGCAGGAATGTTCTGGTCAGGCCAATGCAAACTGATGCTCACCAAAAAACAGACCTTGGGCAGAGTGGGACAGGCATTTGCTGGAGCAGGGGCAGGGCACATCTGGCTGGGCTGGGGCACATCTGGCCAGGGCAGAGCCCTGCTGACAGGATCACAGTCTGGGAACAGAGAACAGGAGAACAGGGGGGCCTGTGGCACTGGGCTGGGCTCTGCTGGCCGTGGGGCATCCCTGGTGCCTGTCCCAGGCAGTTAGTGTCACACTGAGATGATCCAGAACGGGAGTTTGGGGCAGAGGAATTGAAATGGGAGGGAGAGTTTTAATTAGAGGAAGAAGTCAAAGCCCATAATGAGCTGGGTGAGTGAGTGCCCGCTGTGGGGAATTCTCCAGATGTCAATGGCATCAATCAAAATGCCACTTGTGAGACAACAGCTGCTGCAGGAGGAGGGGCTGTGTGCTCAGGGCTGGGCATTGCCCACTGCAGCTCCCAGGGCACAGGGAGCAGGCCAGCACTGTCCAACCCCGACTCCTGCAGGGGCTCTGTGCCCTCCCCAGCCCCAGGCACGAGGGCAGGGTGGCTCCTGGGGCCACAGCCTGCCTGTGCCTGTCCCCAGGCTGCTGCAGGGAGCAGAGCTGCTGCCACCCTTTGCAGTGGGCAGCAGCACCAGGGAGCCAGAGCCCTGCTGTGCTGGGCAGCACGGTGGCCAGTCAGCACAGGGCTGGGCGTGGGCCCCGTGGGTCCTCTGGTCCCTTGGGTCCCTCTGGTCCTTTTGGTCCCTCTGGTCCCTTGGGTCCCTCAGGTCCCTTGGGTCCCTCTGGTCCTTTTGGTCCCTCTGGTCCCTTGGGTCCCTTGAGTCCCTTGGGTCCCTCTGGTCACTCTGGTCCCTCAGGTCCTGTGTCCACCCACAGCTCCACACACCCCTGGTGCTGGGGTGGTGCCTGCCAGCAGCAGGGCCCAGCTGAGCCCAGTGAGGGTCAGAGCCCAAGGGCTGGCCTTGTCCTTGTCCTTGTCCTTGTCCTGTCCTGTCCTGTCCTTGTCCTTGTCCTGTCCTGTCCTTGTCCCTGCCCTTGTCCTGTCCCTGTCCTTGTCCTGTCCTGTCCTTGCTGGCCCTCCTGCAGGCTCAGTGAGCTCCCCACGCTGGGCTGTGCCCAGGGCACGTCTGTGGTGCACACACACACATCTTTAGGAGCGTGTTTCATGCCCCAGTGGCTCCCCGGTGCAGAGATGGAATGGCTCATGCTCTGCACTGCTCCAGGGGCGAGTGGCTCTCCCAAGGATGGAGCAGAGCCCGCCAGCACTGAGCTGTGGGATGGGTGGATGTGGGGGTGCCATGCAGCCCTTGGGAGGGGCCCCTGTGGCACAGGGCACTTCAGCCCCTGAGGTGCCACATCTCCCAGGGTGTCCCCTCCACCCAGGCTGTGCTCCCAGTGTGTCCTGGGGGGTGTCCCTGCCCTGGTGTCTCACTGTGCCAGCAGCTGAGCTCAACACTTTTGACTCTATTTATTACTAAAAAAATTATGCAACTGGGTCGCATTCCTGCTATTTTTTATGCATGAGCCAAGCAGCAAATTCCATTATTTAAAAAAACTGTTTTAGCTAGTGATGCACTAGACCACGCAAGTAAATGCCCAAAATAATTCCAGCTGACACCTTTATGCAGGCAGAGTGAAGTTTAAAGTCTACACAAGCCTTTCATTTGCAATCTCCCATCCCTGCTAAGCAGCACCTGGGAACTGTGCTGCCATCTGGCCCCCGGATCCCCTTCCTGGCTGTGCCTGAGCCCTGCAGGCTGCAGCCCCTGATCCCCTGCCCTGAAGGAGCCTGGAGACTGCTGTGACAGCACACCTGCACACACCTGCACACTGCACACACCTGCACACACCCTGCACACCACACTCACAGCATACCTGCACACACTGCACACACTGCACACACTGCACACACCTGCACACACCTGCACACCACACCTGCACACACCTCACACACCTGCACACACTGCACACACCTGTACACCTCTGCACATCCCACACCTGCGCATGCCTGCACACACTGCACACACTGCACACACCTGCACACACCTGCACACACCTGCACACACTGCACACACCTGCACACACCTGCACACCACACCTGCATGCACCTGCACACACTGCACACACCTGCACACACCTGCACACACTGCACACACCTGCACACACCTGCACACCACACCTGCACACACCTGCACACACCCTGCACACACCTGCACACACTGCACTACCTGCACACACTGCACACACTGCACACCACACCTGCACACACCTGCACACACCTGCACACACTGCACACACCTGCACACACTGCACACACCTGCACACACCTGCACACACTGCACACACCTGCACACACCTGCACACCACACCTGCACACACCTGCACACACCTGCACACACCTGCACACCACACCTGCACACCACACCTGCACACCTGCACACACTGCACACCACACCTGCACACACCTGCACACACCTGCACACACTGCACACACCTGCACACCACACCTGCACACACCTGCACACACCTGCACACACTGCACACACTGCACACACCTGCACACACCTGCACACACCTGCACACACTGCACACACCTGCACACACCTGCACACACCTGCACACACCTGCACACCACACCTGCACACACTGCGCACACACTGCACACACTGCACACACCTGCACACACTGCACACACCTGCACACACCTGCACACACCTGCACACACCGCACACACTGCACACACCTGCACACACTGCACACACCTGCACACACCTGCACACACTGCACACACACCTGCACACACTGCACACACCTGCACACACTGCACACCGCCACCTGCACACTGCACACACTGCACACACTGCACACACCTGCACACACTGCACACACCTGCACACACTGCACACACCTGCACACACCTGCACACACCGCACACACTGCACACACCTGCACACACCTGCACACACTGCACCACACCTGCACACACTGCACACCACACCTGCACACACTGCACACACCTGCACACACCTGCACACACTGCACACACCTGCACACACTGCACACACTGCACACACTGCACACACCTGCACACACCTGCACACAGGTGCACGACAAGGGACAGGAGATCTTTAAGGGTGAACACCATGCAGAGGTGGGGAGAGGCTGAGCCCCCAGGCAGGGGGAGCCCCGAGGGGTTTCCTGCAGCTCCTCTCAGCCCTGGGGCTCTCCCCAGGCAGGAGCAGCACACAGGGGGTGACAGACAGGGCAGCAAACACAGGCACCCCTCTGCTTGCTGCACATCACCTCCTCTCCCTTTGGATGCTGGTTTGAAGTCAGTGCTCTGTGCCCTGAAGGCTGGAGGCTCACTCTGAGTGGCACTGAGGCTGGAGTTAATCACACCAACCTGATTATTTCCAGCTCAATTCCACCCTTTGGCCTGACCTTGTTACTTTAATGAACAGGATGCTGAGGTTTTTCTTACCAAAAAAAAATTTGGTTGACCCCAAAAGTAAAAGACGACAAACCAACTCTGATATAAATAACCTGGCCTCTGTGGAAAGCATCAAAGGTAAGTCAGCAATTAGCCCTCCTCTCAGGGATAAATCATCTCTCTGGGGCACCTGACCCTGGCATGGCCCACATCTCTATTACCCATTTGCCCCTGCTCGTGTATCCCAGGGCTTTCAGTCACCCTAAATTTGGAGATTCTAATCTCCTATATTAAGTCAGTGGTTGTCAGTAATTCTTAGTGATTTTATTTCTATTGGCTTTGTAAATCAGAGTTATCCATGTCAGTGCCCACGGTCAGGAGAGAAGCGTGTGCCTGTGAAATTGGGTTGACACAGCCCATTGAGTGTCTGATAAGAGGTGATTTGCAGGGCTGGCTGGACAAGCCATTCACACCCAGCACATTATCACAGCACAGCCCAGGAGTTTAGCTACAGGGAGAGCAGGGGAAGCTGCAGAACACGTGGAGTGGGGAAGGGGCACTCCTGCTTCTCCCTGGAGCTGAGCCCTGGGGTGGGACAGGGATCAGAGACACAGCCTGGGAAAGGAGAAAAACACCTGACATCCCTCTGCAGGCAGCAGGTGTGCCAATGCCACAGACAACACCTGTACAACCCGGCTGTACAACTCCTGCTGTACAACCCTGCTGTACAACCCCAAGCTGTGGCCAACTCTGCTATACAACCCTGCTGTACAGACACCACCTGTACAACCCTGCTGTACAACCCTGCTGTACAACTCTGCTGTACAACCCTGCTGTATAATCCTGCTGAACAAACCCTGCTGTACAACCCTGCTGAACAAACCCTGCTGTACAGTCCTGCTGTACAGACCCTGCTGTACTATCCTGCTGTACATTCCTGCTGTACACACACCACCTGTACAGTCCTGCTGTACAACCCTGCTGTACAACCCTGCTGTACACACACCACCTGTACAGTCCCTGCTGTACAACCCTGCTGTACACACACCACCTGTACAGACACCTCCTGTACAGACACCTCCTGTACAGCCCTGCTGGTGCCGGCCATGCACTCAGTTATTTGACACAGCCCTGCCTGCAGGGTCAGTGATTGAACAGCTCTCCAAGCAGCTGCTCAAGAGCCCTTCAGGAAGGGGTGAGGGCAGCGAGGGGCTGGGCGCTCCCCCTGCACGCTCCGTGCCCTGTCGGGGGGCTCAGGGTGCCCAGGTGCAGCCGCAGAGATGCTGCAGCTGCCAGGGAAGCACATCAGCAGGTTTCGGGAGCAGCAATTCCCTGGCAGGGCTAAATAATGTCATCAGCTGTTGAACACGTGTCAGGTGACCTTTCCCTGCACTCCTCAAGAAATCCCATTAATCAAAAGAGCAGAGCAGAGCTGAGAACCCTTTAACAAAATTATTGTAATCCCTGGGTTTCTCATTCCTCAGGCAGCAGCTCAGCCCGCACGCTCCCTGCAGGGTCAGGGGATCCCCCTCCTGCTCAGCACCCCCTCCTGCTCTGTCCTCAGCTCTGCAGCCTCAGGGCTCCTTTCCCACCGAGCTTTGCACATTCTGCTTTCTGAGCACTCGCTTCTCCTGGGCAAAGATCCTCCTTGACTGCTGGTCATCACAAACCAGGGCCAAGTCAAACCCTCGTGTGTCTTGTGGATGGGGCAGCTGAGGAGAAATGAGTTCAGGGGCTGAGGAAGGAACGTTTCAGTGATGATGTGCACGTGGTCTTGTCTCCTAGAAGAGAAAATGCCATAACAAAGAGCCAGGAGAGCTGTAATGAAAGTTGGCATTCATACCTCAAACCATTGCCAGCATTTTCCACTGAGGGTTTCACAGTGCTGGCACTTTCTCTCAGGACAGCTCAGCATCAGCAGGGGCGGCTGGAGGGTCTTGGCTGCCTCCTGCCCCTCCCAGCCCAGGGCCTGTCCCTGGTTCTGGGGGTCTGAGCCCCTGAGGGGGCTCCAGGACGGGTTGAGCTGTGCCCACGCAGCTCTGCTTTGTTATCACGGGCACTGACAGCCACGGGCACTGCCCCGGTGTCCCTGCTGCCCTCCGGCCAGGGCAGAGCTGCTTTCCAGCGCCCGGGGCTGCAGCAGCTGGGACTGCCCCTCGCAGAGCTGCTCATGGCAGCTCCAGCCTGCTCTGCCTTTTAATGCACACTGCAGCTCAAAGAGCTCATCTGCAGCTGCAGAGCAGCGTTCAGAAATATCCCCCCGGCACCCCCCTGCTCAGGCAGGCCCCTCACGCAAGGCCGGTGTTAATCAGTCAGCCAAGCACTCCCCAGCTCAGCCGGGCTGTAACTGGAGCCTCCCAGGCCCCGGGTCCCAGTGGCACTGCAGGCGAGGGGAGTGCCGGGCTGGCTGCAGGCTGGAGCCAAAACTCGGCAGCTTGGGGATGGACGCACCTCCCCAGTCCCGCACTGCAGGCGGGCCCGTGACACAGCTCTGGGTGACACAGTTCTGTGTGTGACACCAGTTCTGTGTGACACAGCTCTGGGTGACACAGCTCTGGGTGACACAGCTCTGGGTGACACCAGTTCTGTGTGTGACACAGCTCTGGGTGACACAGCTCTGGGTGACACAGCCTGTGTGTGACACAGCTCTGTGTGACACATCTGTGTGTGACACCAGCTGTGTGTGACACCAGCTCTGTGTGTGACACCAGTTCTGTGTGACACATCTGTGTGTGACACCAGCTCTGTGTGTGACACCAGCTGTGTGTGACACCAGCTCTGTGTGTGTGACACCAGCTCCTGTGTGACACAGCTCTGTGTGTGACACCAGCTCTGTGTGACACCAGCTCTGTGTGTGACACCAGCTCTGTGTGACACCAGCTCTGTGTGTGACACAGCTCTGGGTGACACCAGCTCTGTGTGTGACACAGCTCTGTGTGACACATCTGTGTGTGACACCAGCTGTGTGTGACACCAGCTCTGTGTGTACACCAGTCTCTGTGTGACACAGCTCTGTGTGTGACACCAGCTCTGTGTGACACCAGCTCTGTGTGTGACACCAGTTCTGTGTGTGTGACATCTTGTGTGTGACACCAGCCCTGTGTGTGACACAGCTCTGGGTGACACAGCTCTGGGTGACACTGCTGTGTGTGACACCAGCTCTGTGTGACACATCTGTGTGTGACACCAGCTGTGTGCGACACTCAGTTCAGTGTGACACAGCTCTGTGTGTGACACAGCTCTGGGTGACACCAGCTCTGTGTGACACAGCTCTGTGTGACACCAGCTCTGTGTGTGACACCAGCTCTGTGTGACACAGCTGTGTGTGACACCAGTTCTATGTGTGACACAGCTCTGTGTGTGACACCAGTTCTCGTGTGACACCAGCCTGTGTGACACCAGCCTCTGTGTGTGACACAGCTCTGGGTGACACAGCCTGTGTGACACAGCTCCCAGGTGACACCAGCTCTGTGTGTGACACCAGCTCTGTGCGACACAGCCGTGTGTGACACCAGTTCTATGTGTGACACAGCTCTGTGTGTGACACCAGTTCTGTGTGACACAGCTGTGTGTGACACCAGTTCTGTGTGACACAGCTCTGGGTGACACAGCTCTGTGTGACACCAGCTCTGTGTGACACAGCTGTGTGTGACACAGCTGTGTGTGACACCAGTTCTGTGTGACACCAGCTCTGTGTGACACAGCTCTGTGTGACACAGCTCTGGGTGACACAGCTCTGTGTGACACCAGCTCTGTGTGACACAGCTGTGTGTGACACAGCTCTGTGTGACACCAGTTCTGTGTGACACAGCTCTGTGTGTGACACAGCTCTGTGTGACACAGCTCTGTGTGACACAGCTCTGTGTGTGACACCATCTCTGTGTGTGACACAGCTCTGTGTGACACAGCTCTGTGTGACACCAGCTCTGTGTGTGACACCATCTCTGTGTGTGACACAGCTCTGGGTGACACTGCTCTGGGTGTGACACAGCTCTGTGTGACACATCTGTGTGTGACACCAGCTGTGTGTGACACAGCTCTGTGTGACACAGCTCTGTGTGTGACACAGCTCTGTGTGACACAGCTCAGTGTGTGACACCAGCAGCACAGGGAGATCTCTCCAACACTGAATTTTGGACACAGGGAGCAGAGCAGGGAGCAGCTTTTCCAGGGGGAATTTCCTCCCCCCTCAGAGAGTGTCAAACAGGGACTGAGCGGCCTCACCTGCCCCCCCCTCCCCCGTGTGGCCCCCGGGCAGGAGGAGAGGCTCCAGGGGCCCTGGGGTGCTGCTGGTGCCAGGCTGTGGTGCCAGGCAGCAGCTGCAGTGCCAGGGCCATGGCTCAGCACCGAACTCTGGCCAGCCAGGGCCACTCAGCAGCCACCAGCAGGACGGGCACAGCCCGTTAATCACAGCCCTGCTGATGCTCTGACCGATGCCTGTGAGCGCCTGCACCACGGACCTGCCCGAAACGCCTCCCAGCGCTCACACGGCCCGGGCTGTCCCTTCCCAGGCTGGCACTGACAGGCTCCCAGCACAGCCGGCCCAGCCTGGCCTCCCTGTCTGCTGGGGGAGCAGGACACTGCCCTGCCCTGCCTGTCCTAGCCCAGGGCAGGAGCCCCCTGAGCACCGCCCTGAGCCTGGGCTGCTGGGCAGCAGCATGGGGAGCATTGACCCTCATCCTGGGGTGCTGGGCAGCAGCATGGGATCAGGATGCACATTGTCCCTCATCCTGGGGTGCTGAGGAGCAGGATGGGGAGCAGGATGATCGGATGGAGCAGGGTGTACATTGACCCTGAGCCTGGGGATCAGGATGAGGAGCAGGGATGGGAGCAGGGATGGGAGCAGGGATGGGGAGCAGGGATGGGAGCAGGGTGCCCACTGACACTGATCCTGGGGGTGCTGGGGGTCAGGATGATGAGCAGGATGGGGAGCATTGACCCTCATCCTGGGGTGCTGGGCAGCAGGATGAGGAGCAGGATGAGGAGCAGGATGGGGAGCAGGGCTGGGAGCAGGATGGGGAGCAGGGTGTACACTGACCCCGGGAGCCTGGGGATCAGGATGAGGAGCAGGATGCTAGGGTGCTGGGAGCAGGATGGGGGAGCAGGATGGAAACAGGATGAGGACCAGGATGGGAGCAGGGATGGGAGCAGGGATGGGGAGCAGGATGGGAGCAGGATGGGAGCAGGGATGGGAGCAGGGATGGGGAGCAGGGCTGGGAGCATTGTACCCTCGAGCCTGGGGATCAGGATGAGGAGCAGGATGAGGAGCAGGATGGGGAGCAGGATGGGGAGCAGGGATGGGAGCCGGAGCATGGGGAGCAGGATGGGGAGCAGGGCTGGGAGCAGGGTGTACACTGACCCCTGAGCCTGGGGATCAGGATGAGGAGCAGGATGAGGGAGCAGGATGGGCGCTGACCCTGGACATGGGGTGGTGGGGAAGCAGGATGGGGGCAGGATGAGGAGCAGGATGGGAGCAGGATGGGAGCAGGGATGGGAGCAGGGTGTACACTGACCCTGAGCCTGGGGATCAGGATGGGAGCAGGGCTGGGAGCAGGGTGCACACTGACCCCTGAGCCTGGGGATCAGGATGGGGAGCAGGGCGCCCGTACACCCCAAACACTCCCCCTGAGGATGACACCCGCTCTGTGGGTCGCTCAGCAGTTTTGTCAGGCTGTCGAACACTGCTGTGCACGTTCATTAAACCGAGCACAGCTCATGCCTGCGGTGCCCTGGCTGAGCAGCAGCTGCACAGCTGAGCCCCGGGTGACTCCCAGCCTGGGCTGTCCCTGTGCTGCTGCTCTGGCCCCGGCAGCAGCATCAGCTGCAGCTCAGCCCGAGGGGCAGATTCAGGAGAAAACCAGCCCGACGCTGCCAGCCCCAGGCTCTGCATTCCACACACCCAACGTGGCACCTCTGATGGATGAGCCCTGCACTTCACTCCAATCTGCTCTGACTTAGGCGGCAGCAATCATTTTTTTCAAGCCTTGTCGTATATAAAAGCAATTGAGTCAGCAGGCACCAGTTGTCTGGCACAAGGAGGGATTATATTTTTACAAGGTTTTGCAGAAGGTCTGTAAAAGTTTGTTCTTTCCTTAAAAAATAAATACATATTTGACAACGCCTCTCTGGAAAAAAAAAACGGAAAAAAATTAAACTTGCAAATTGAACCATTATGTCTGCAAGAGAAGTGCTTAAAGACCCTGTTTATGGCTGATAGAAATGACAGAGATTTTGTGCATTTCAGGGCAATGCCTTTGGGAAACCGGGAATTTCCCTGCCAGCTCTGGCCCCAGATTGTGGAAATGCTGCAGTAGCCGTGAGCTCCTCCCAGAGGGGGAGCAGCCGAGCCCTGCCCCCAGCCCCCAGCCCCAGCAAGAGGAGTGGAGATGCTCAGTGCAGCACCCTGGAGCACCCAGAGCACCCAGAGCAACAACAGCACCCACAGCACCTCAGAGCTCTGACACAGCACCCACAGCACCCAGAGCACCCACAGCAACAACAGCACCCAGAGCTCTGACACAGCACCCACAGCACCCACAGCACCCAGGAGCACCCAGAGCACTCTGGCACCCAGAGCACCCAGGGCACCCAGCAGGGCACCCACAAGAGCACCCAGAGCACCCAGAGCTCTGATACAGCACCCAGAGCACCCAGAGCACCCAGGAGCACCCAGAGCTCTGGATACAGCACCCAGAGCACCCAGAGCAACAACAGCACCCACAAAACCCACAGCACTCCAGAGCACCCAGAGCTCTGATACAGCACCCAGAGCACCCACAGCACTAGAGCAACAACACCAGAGCTCTGATACAGCACCCAGAGCCCCAGAGCACCCACGCACTGCCAGCACCCAGAGCACCCAGAGCACCCACAGCACTGACACAGCACCCAGAGCACCCAGAGCACCCAGAGCTCTGACACAGCACCCCACAGCACCCAGAGCACCCAGAGCTGCTCCCTCTGCCCCGGGCTCTCTGCTGTGCTGCTCCTGCTGAACCAGCCCCGGCTCATCCCCCTGCTCCCTGCTGGAGCTGCAGCAAATGCTGACACCAATCTGCAGCTGTGGATTCTTTCTGACAGAAGCTGAGCCCTCGGGACTGCTGCTCTTTCTGTGCTTGAGAAGGAGCTACTTAGTTATAACCAATCTTTTAATAATGACTTTTCATTGGGGAGATAGAGTATTAATTATTACAGGGTATTAAAAAAAGCATTAGCCCTCTGACCCCTGGAGATGCTCTGGGCTTGTCAGCCCTGCACACCTCTGGGCACACTCATCCCCTGCACAAAATGCACGTTAAAGGTTTGTCCTCACCTTCATTAGTATCAGAATTTATTGCAGAAGAGAGGATTTCTTTATTTTACAAAACCTATAGATGGAACACAAGCAAATTGCTGGCTTTTACTAGCATATAAACTGGGAAAAGCCTCTGAGATATGTCTACATTACACTAAACTGCATCCATAATTCATACCTAAAGGAGAAATTTTTAGCTCCCTGGGAGGTTTGTGAATCCATTATTGATGGGCCCGTGTTAGGCAACAATAGCTCCCTGACACTCACACGCCTTTAGCGGCTGGGTGAGGCTGTGGCACAGCCCAGGCAGCTCTGCCGAGCTCCGCAGGGCTTTGGGAGGGAGTCGGTCAGAAGTGATGCAGACTGGGTGAGCTGGGAGTGTCCCTACAGCGAGCCCCAGCCTGGGTGACCAGCGGATCAGGAATGTGGGAGACACTGGGAACAATCTGTCAGGGAGCAGCACTGGCTCAGAGAAGCCCTGCAGACACACCCGAGCTGGGAGTGCCCAGCAGCGCGGGGGGACGGGCAGAGCCACCGCTGCAGCCACAGTGAGGGCAGGGTCACCTCTGGACCACACCTGTGCAGCCCTTTGGGCTGCTCCAAAAACCTTCACAGATTTGTCCTTAGGCCAATCAAAAGTAAAAGCCCAGCAGCTCTTGGAGCAGCACAGGTCCCTGTGAAGCTCAGGGTGGGGACAGTGCCCAGCAGCTCCACAGCCAGGGCTGAGCCGTGCCTGGGGACACTGACACCCCTGATCCACATCAAATGGAGTTTTGGGCGAGAGCAGAGGAAGTGGCACAGTTCACAGAAATGAAGGAAGCGTGCCTGGCACATGCAGGTATTTACAGAGCACACAAAGTTAGCTTAAATCTCAACTAAAGCTGCTGTGAACAGAAGAATCCCATCCCTCCCACCCATCAATACGGAGCTGAATTAGATCCAGGAGCCACAGTGCAAATCTCAGGGCTACAAATCTCACTGACAATATGTGTTGTTCCACAAATAGATGCAAAGCCAAGTAAAAACATTCACAACAATCCTTATCTGACAGGATTGCCTTTGATTAGCCTTTAATTGCTCATTAGATTTGGGGGGTTGATGCCTCTCCTGCGAGGCAGAGCAGCAGCCCTGCAGGGCTGTGGAGGTGCTGGCCAGAGCTGCAGTGAGCTGGGGCAGTGCTGCCAGGCAGCCTCTGTTCTGTCCCTGGGGCTGTTCTCCTCTGGGGCTGCTCTGCTCTGGGGCTGCTCTGTCCCTGGGCTGCTCTGCTCTGGGGCTGCTCTGTCCCTGGGCTGCTCTGTCCCTGGGCTGCTCTTGCTCTGGGGCTGCTCTGTCCCTGGGGCTGCTCTTGTCCCTGGGCTGCTCTGCTCTGGGGCTGCTCTGTCCCTGGGCTGCTCTGTCCCTGGGCTGCTCTGTCCCTGGGGCTGCTCTGTCCCTGGGGCTGCTCTGTCCTGGGGCTGCTCTGCTCTGGGGCTGCTCTGTCCCCTGGGGCTGCTCTGTCCCTGGGGCTGCTCTGTCCCTGGGGGCTGCTCTGTCCTGGGCTGCTCTGTCCCTGGGCTGCTCTGTCCCTGGGCTGCTCTGTCCCCGGGCTGCTCTGTCCCTGGGCTGCTCTGTCCCTGGGCTGCTCTGTCCCTGGGGCTGCTCTGTCCCTGGGGCTGCTCTGTCCCTGGGGCTGCTCTTGTCCCTGGGCTGCTCTGCTCTGGGGCTGCTCTGTCCCTGGGGCTGCTCTGTCCCTGGGGCTGCTCTGCTCTGGGGCTGCTCTGTCCCTGGGGCTGCTCTGTCCCTGGGCTGCTCTGTCCCTGGGGCTGCTCTGTCCCTGGGCTGCTCTGTCCCTGGGCTGCTCTTGTCCCTGGGCTGCTCTGTCCCTGGGCTGCTCTGTCCCTGGGCTGCTCTGCTGTCCCTGGGCTGCTCTGTCCCTGGGCTGCTCTGTCCCTGGGGCTGCTCTGTCCCTTGGGGCTGCTCTGTCCCTGGGCTGCTCTGTCCCTGGGGCTGCTCTGTCCCTGGGGTTGCTCTCTGCTCTCTGTCCCTGGGCTGCTCTGTCCCTGGGGTTGCTCTGTCCCTGGGCTGCTCTGTCCCTGGGCTGCTCTGTCCCTGGGCTGCTCTGTCCCTGGGCTGCTCTGTCCCTGGGCTGCTCTCTGTCCCTGGGCTGCTCTGTCCCTGGGCTGCTCTCTCTGTCCCTGGGCTGCTCTGTCCCTGGGCTGCTCTGTCCCTGGGCTGCTCTCTCTGTCCCTGGGGGCTGCTCTGTCCCTGGGCTGCTCTCTCTCTGTCCCTGGGGCTGCTCTGTCCTGGGCTGCTCTCTCTCTGTCCCTGGGCTGCTCTCTCTGGGGCTGCTCTCTGGGGCTGCTCCCTGTCTCACCTCTCGCGCCAGTGCTGGCTGGGGACACTCTGCGAGGATGGAAACAAATCATTGCTGCAGGAGCTGACAACAAAATCTGTCTGGAAGGAATAAAGCCATCAGTGGTGGCTCAGAGCCAGGGTGGCCATGGCAGAATTTCCCCGGCATCACCCAGACCGAGGGACTCGGTGTGCCTGTGCTGCTCAGCTGGAGAGGATGCTCCAGCAGTGCGACCCTCGCGGCTCACACGGGGACCCTCCCTGCTCCTGGGAACAGCACCTGCACCAGACTGAGCACGTTTGTTTACGGGAGCTTTGTGAGAAATTTTAGGATTTACAAAGCAGTCGTATCATTTAATCCTCTTTAACGAGGTTTGGGGATTTACGAGCGAGATATTTTCATTTGCAGCTCGCACACTAACTCTCGGTTAACCTGCAGAGGAAACTGCAGGGTGAGTTTGAGTCGCTCAGTCGCAGCCGGGTTTGCAGAGGACACGTCGCTCCCCCCGGCGCAGAGGGGGCGAGCAGCAGCCGGCACAGCCAGCGGCCGCAGGGCGCAGGAGCTGCTGCCCCCTCCTCCCACTGGTTATTTGGGGCCCAGCCCTCCCTCCTGCCAGCCCCCCGCTGCTCCCAGCTCCGCGGCTGTGTGTGACCCCTGCGGCCCCCGTGCCCCCCCAATCCCCCCTGCAGCCCCCCACATCCCCCCCGTGCCCCCCAATCCCCCCTGCAGCCCCCCGTGCCCCCCAAATCCCCCCCTGTGCCCCCCAAATCCCCCCTGCAGCCCCCCGTGCCCCCCACATCCCTCCTGCCAGCCCCCTGCTGCTCCCAGCTCCAAGCGGCTCTGTGTGACCCTCCCTACGTGCCCCCCGTGTGTCCCCCAATCCCCCCGTGCCCCCCATCCCCCTGCAGCCCCCTGTGCCCCCAATCCCCCCGTGCCCCCCAATCCCCCTGCAGCCCCCGTGCCCCCAATCCCCCCCGTGCCCCCCCAATCCCCCCGCAGCCCCCGTGCCCCCCAAATCCCCCCCCGTGCCCCCCCCAATCCCCCTGCAGCCCCCGTGCCCCCCAAATCCCCCCCTGCAGCCCCCCCAATCCCCCTGCAGCCCCCGTGCCCCACATTCCCCCGTGCCCTCCAGTCCCCCTGCAGCCCCCCGTGCCCCCAATCCCCCTGCAGCCCCCCGTGCCCCACATCCCCCCCCGTGCCCCCAGTCCCCTGCAGCCCCTGTGCCCCCCAGTCCCCCCTGCAGCCCCCTGTGCCCCACATCCCCCCGTGCCCTCCAGTCCCCTGCAGCCCCCCGGCAGGGAGCTGGCCGGAGCGGATCCGGTCTGGAGTGCAGCAGCGGTGAGGGAGGCAGTGGAGCTGCTGTCCTGCAGGGCAGCACGGGCACAGCCACAGGCAAACCCCCGGGACAGGGGGCCCAGGGCCCGGGCTGGGGCAGCTGAAGGGCACCAGGGACACAGGGCACAGCCAGGGAGATGCCCAGGGCGGTGCAAGGAAAGCTTTGCTCTCTGCTCCAGCTTCCTGTGCCACTGGTGGCCCTGGGGATCACCAGAGCTCCTGAGGGCCCAGCTGTGCCCGTACTGGTGGCAGTGGTCCGGGGGGTCTCTGGGCTGGCACTCAGCGGCAGCAGCGAGTCCCTGGTGTCAGAAGGAACACCCACAGTGTCCCCAGCCAGCAGTGACACGGGGCAGTGCTGCCAGCCTTTCAGAGTTCCCACAATTCCACAATAAATCAGTATGATAATTCCTCTCTGCAATAAAGCCCCCACTCCCCTCACAACCAGCACCTCAATCTCTCTGTGCTCTTTGCTCTTTATTACCTTCCAATGACTTAAGCCCCTGAACTGAATAACTTCATCAAGGTGTCAACCTAAACAGATTTTTCCCTATAATGGCCCAACTTTCACAGGTTCTTAATGAAAAATATTGATTCCGAAGGATTAGTTGCAGATTTATGTGGTGGATGCTGATCCCTCTGTCACCTGATACCTTATCAGTGGATGAAAGAACTGATCCTCCCCACATGGTTTTAAAAAAGCAATCACAGACTGTGTCAAGCACAGCTTATTCACAGAGAAATGCATATAATGCTGTGTCTGGATCAGATATGATGCTAGCAGAGAGCTCAGAGTGGCCAGGCCGGGCTGCAGCTCCTCTGCCAGCTCTGCTGGGATGCTCTACAGACCAGCACGAGCACCAGCCACGAGCTGGCAGGCTGGATGGCACAGGGATAAGTGCCAAGGAGTGGATGCTGTGCCACAAACCCGTGCTGTGTGCTGGGCTGATGCCCTGGAGGGCCCTGCTGCCCCTGGGCTCCCAGCACAGCAGCAGCCACAGCCAGGGCAGGGCCTGGCACCACCCAGGGCTGGGTGGGGCAGCCCAGCTGGCAGCAGCTGGCCCTGGACCCCCCAGCACCCAGGGACCACTGTGGCACCCCAGTGCTGATGCCAGGGCAGGGACTGTCACCTCTGGACCCTCTGTGGCACCCCAGTGCAGATACCAGGGCAGGGACTGTCACCTGTGGCCACCCCAGTGCCAATGCCAGGGCAGGGACTGTCACCCATGGACCCCCTGTGGCACCCCCAGTGCTGATGCCAGGGCAGGGACTGTCACCTCTGGACCCACTGTGGCACCCCAGTGCTGATGCCAGGGCAGGGACTGTCACCCATGGACCCCCTGTGGCACCCCCAGTGCAGATACCAGGGCAGGGACTGTCACCTCTGGTCCCACTGTGGCACCCCAGTGCGGATGCCAGGGTAGGGACTGGTCCCTGTGGCCACCCCAGTGCCAATGCCAGGGCAGGGACTGTCACCTCTGGTCCCACTGTGGCACCCCAGTGCCGATGCCAGGGCAGGGAGCAGCCCCTGGTGCCAGCTCTGCAGGGTTTGGGCCATGTGCAGTGCAGGAGACACCAGCAGTCGTGGCTTTTACTGGCAGCCACACATCTGATTATTCATCTTTTTTTTCCCCTCCCTCCAGAAACTTGCAGCTGAAATTAATTCATAAATTACAGCACAGAGTGAGGCATTATAAATAACAGCAGAAGGGCTCTGATTATTTACATTTTTATGGAATCCGAACTGATCAAATACACAGAAGTCACCAGGTACATGGGAGAATTATAACGTGTTCAGACATGATTTAAGGCTGTGCAGGAGGGACCTTTCCAGAAGAAGTGATCAGGCAGGGCCGGTCACTCTGCACCGTCTGAGTGATGTACAGACAGCACTAAATAATCCTCAGCCTCTGGAAGTTCAGGGAGAGGAGAAAGCCAGGGCTGCCCAGGGCACCAGCCCTACAGACCCCCGTGCCTCCTGGGCTCCTGCTGTTTGCTGGGTGCAATAATGAATGCTTTGGCAACAGCCTTGCTCAAAATCTAATACAATTATTCAGGATTCTGCAAGAAGCCTTGGAAATGGAGGCTGTCCTACAGCAGCCTGCGTGGCTCTGGCAGCAGAGCTCTGCTGGGGCTTGATTTAAAACCTCATTCGTTTTTCATTAGCTCAGAAGTGCTGCAGACCAAGGTTCATTTTCACTGCGTGTGTGGAACACGAACCAAAATCGGGATTTTGTTTCTTCCATTTACCTCGTGTGTGAAGGCAGCCAGTTTAGGGCTGGAAGGAGTTATTTACTCCCAATTACCCAGACATGACTGAGAGCAGGAATATCCCTTCCTTGCTATCACTCCTGGCAGCAGGCTGCCCCCGCAGCTGGAGCTCGCCCTGCACCTCCAAAGGGAGCTGGGGGCAGTGGCAAAGCACCCCAGCACCAGGGCACAGCTCCCACTGCACCCCCTCCCCCCGAGCCGGGCTCTCTTTGAGCTGGGCTGCTCCTCTCCAGCTCTAATTTACACCACAAGCAAAATCCCTCCTGGTTTCCAATTACTTCACCGTTCAGGGCATAAAAAACTATTCCACTGATTAAAACTGCAATAATTAAAACTGAGGCTTTGTGGCGCTTCTGCCTTTTAAACCCTTCACAAACTCTCCCCAAACTCCCTTTCAAAGCTCCCATCAGGTCCTGCTTTCCTGGCTGATGTGCAGAGCCCCTGTGAGTGCTGGGCGGGCAGGGAGCAGCAGCCTGGCCAGGCACTCCCACTCCTTCCCTCGTCCCAGCAGATATTTATTTCTTCACTTTTGCCATCCTGCCCCATGGTCACAGTCCTGCCTGTCCCTGCCGGGCATGCCCTGAGCCCACCCCTGCCTGGCAGGACCTGGGGCTGCTCTTAGTTCCTGATCTGCTGCAAATCAGAAGGTTCTGTTCCAGCTGACCCCCTCAGGCTCTCATGCATCTCCACCGTGATTTCCCTGCCCAGTCTGCCATTGCTCACCTGTCTCTCCCCAAAAAGCTGCACCCTGGGCCTGGGCACGCTGCTGGCTGCAGAAGGGACCAGAGCAGAGGAAAGGCAGTATGTATTCTGTACACAGGAATAAGTGAAAATGGATTTTAATTCCTTCTAATTGAGTCTCTAGAACTCAGACAACGTCCCAATTAACAGCAATTAACACAGTATACTTGACATCCCATAACATTCCATTAAATTTCCTAAAAGAAGGCGTGTAGAGCTTCTCTGTTCACGGGGATGCTCCCACCAAAGCTGCGTGCCAAAGGTGTTTCAACACCCCTTGCAGCAGCCCTGCGGGAGGTGCCCCTGCCCAGCAGCCCCTGCAGGTGCCTCTGGCACCAAACTGACCCGTGGCACAGCACAGCCAAGGCTGAGCCTGGCCGTGCAGCGAGCTCCCTGCGTGGAGCCCAGCCCAGGTGAGCCTTCCCTCCAGCTACTCATTTACTCTCTGGCATGGCTTGAACTCTTTGTGTCCTCGTGCCATGAGCTGATTATGCAAGAGCAACAAACAAGGCACAGCTTTGGAAGTAAACATCTGGCTGGGGAGTCAGCTGAACAGCTCCTAAAATTGGTATTTTTCTGCTTGTTGCCATCACGATCACAGCCCTTATAATTTGCTACCCACAGCTCTCTGCTGGATGTGCATCTCTTTGTCCCTAACCTGCATCTAAGACAGAATCCAGCTGTGCAAAAATAATATTTCACTTTATTAAGTGTCATGGAAACCTTTGCCTAGACAACAGAGGCACAATGCCAGCTGGTGGCAGGAACTCAGCTTGGGCTGGAGCTGAGCAAGGAGTGAGGTGAGTCACTGCCCCTGGCCCCCCACAACGCCCTCAGTGCCCTGTCAGCCCCTGGGCACAGAGTGATCCCACTCTGCCCTGGCACACCCCTGGATCCCCACTCTGCCCTGGCACACCCTGATCCCCCACTCTGCCCTGGGCACAGAGGATGATCCCACTCTGCCCTGGCACACCCTGATCCCCACTCTGCCCTGGCACAGTGATCCCCCACTCTGCCTGCCCCATACAGGTCCCCACTCTGCCCTGGCACGATCCCCACTCTGCCCTGGGCACAGTGATCCCCACTCTGCCCTGGCACACCCTGATCCCCACTCTGCCCTGGGCACACAGTGATCCCCACTCTGCCCTGGCACACCCTGATCCCCACTTCTCTGCCCCTGGCACAGAGTGATCCCACTCTGCCCTGGCACACAGTGATCCCCACTCTGCCCTGGCACACCCTGATCCCCACTCTGCCCTGGGCACAGAGTGATCCCCACTCTGCCCTGGCACACAGTGATCCCCACTCTGCCCTGGCACACCCTGATCCCCACTCTGCCCCTGGCACAGAGTGATCCCACTCTGCCCTGGCACACAGTGATCCCCACTCTGCCCTGGCACACCCTGATCCCCACCTGCCCTGGAGCTACGAGTGATCCCCACTCTGCCCTGGCACCCTGATCCCCACTCTGCCCTGGCACACCCTGATCCCCACTCTGCAGGATTGCATCCCCCTGGGCACCAAGTTGTCACCTAGGGATTTCTCCAAGTGCTGCATCACTCCTGGCTCCAGGTGGTCTTCCCCACATTCCCCAGCTTCCATCTCCCCTGGGCTCCTCTCCCTCCTCACCTCAGCACCTGCTCGGGAGGTTTGTAGGGGTGCAGCCCCAAGGGTCCCACTCAGTGAGGCTGGCAAAGCCCGGGGTATGAGGGCAGGGAAAGACAGGCCTATAAATAACAGCCAGGGAAGAGTTCTGGGAACGGCCTGGTGACGCATCCACCGGCAAGTAAATCATAAAAAGCTGATGAACTAATACACAGCCTCCCCTCACTGCTGACCTCCAGCTCTCTGCTGCAGCAAAGTGCTAGGAGACCAAAAATAGCAAAAACACCACTAAATATTAAAAGCCACAAATGTAACACAGAGCAGGAGAGGGGAGGGGGCCTGTGCCAGCCTCCAAGACCCTGTGAGATCAGGTTCCCACCTCCTGCCAGCAAAAAGCACAATTTGTGTTGGAGACCAGGGCTGCCCAAGCCCATTCCTACAGAAAACATTCCATGCTGAGGACACTCATCGGGAGTGTGCTGGAAGCCTGTCCACTGCTGGGGCTTCTGGCACACTTCTCCCCTGACATGTGGCTGCTCTGTAGCTGCTCTGTGCCTGAATTTGCGCCTTTGCTGGCCCTGCCTGCCTGACACACTGCTCTGGGAGCCGTGGCAGGAGCATTCCTGGGGGACGGCAGCTGTGGTTGAGCCCGGCCCCTCCTGTCCAGCCACAGAGCCAGGGCTGGCAGGAGGGCCAGACACAGAGCAAAGGGAGGCTCTCCGCGTGCTAAAAGGGGGGCAAGTGCAATGCAAACCACAGGCAGATCCGTTTTTGTGCAGCCTTTAAAGTGTTATCACACCCTCAGGAGTAGGCATAAAGGTCAAAAATCATTAGTGTTTGAGTTCTGAATTAAATCCCCTGCAATTAGCCCTGAGAAGCCAACTGGAGATGCTGTTGAGATAACAGAGCAGGTATCTCTGTAATTGATAATTACGAGGTGTAAAGACATGCGCCTGCTTTGAAAAACATAATTGTTTCTCATCTGAAAAGATTACTTTATTCTAATGGTCTGCAATTATTTTTATTTTAGACAGACTGGTGCCAACATCTGTAGCCTCAAAGCAGCCCATTTCACAGAAAATTGCTGCAATTTGCCAGTTTCCTCCATGTAAGAGGATGTTGTTGCTGAAAGGGACAGAATGGGCTGTTCTCTAAACCTCACAAGGAATTCTGCTTCTGTGAAATCACACTCTCGAGCAGCTCTCACTGGGGCATTTTTATCTTGCCTCAGTTCTGCATAAGCTCCCCCTCTGTGAGGGCAGAGCACGGGGGATGAACACTGTCCTTGCACCGAGCTCTGACACCTGCCCTGCGAGCCCACAGGAACAGAGCAGGAGCAGGGAGGGTCAGAGCAGCCAGATCCTGGGGGCAGGAGCTGCAGCAGGAGCAGGGAGGGTCAGAGCAGCCAAATCCTGGGGCAGGAGCTGCAGCAGGAGCAGGGAGGGTTCAGATCCTGGGGCAGGAGCTGCAGCTGGAGCAGGGAGGGTCAGAGCAGTCAGATCCTGGGGCAGGAGCTGCAGCTGGAGCAGGGAGGGTTCAGATCCTGGGGCAGGAGCTGCAGCTGGCAGTGCTGCAGGGACAGCCCCACCCGGGCTCCCTGGAGAGCAGCTGGAATCCTGTTAAAGGAGAAAGTGGCAATTTGCCCAAAGAGGACACGCCTCATCAGCAGTAAGAGGAGCTGAGGATAATTCCATAATTTTCACGCTGCCTGATGGCGGTATACACATCTGTGCTCATTCCTGCAGCACCACCTGCACTGCCTGCTGTGCTGCCCCTCGGAGAGCCAAACGGGGCAGGGGCGTCCTGCTGTGCCAGCCCCTGCCGACCGCAGGCTGCAGCGAGCTGCCGAGGCTGGGGCTGCTGCCAGCCCTGGCTGCTCTGCCCAGCCTCCAGGCTGCCCTCACAGCCCGCCGCCCAGGGTCTCACTCAAGCCCAGCTGCCAGCCAGGTGCACTGCAGGGGGCAGGGCAGCAGGACAGCAGGGCACAGCAGGGCACAGCAGGACTCGTCCAGCAGGGCACAGCAGGGCTACAGCAGAGCACAGCAGGTCTCAGCAGAACACAGCAGGTCTCAGCAGGGCATTTAGCAGGACTCAGCAGGACTCAGCAGGGCGAGCAGGGCGTGAGCAGGGGCACAGCAGGGCAGAGCAGGGCACAGCAGGACTCAGCAGGGCACAGCAGGTCTCAGCAGGGCACAGCAGGGCACAGCAGGTCTCAGCAGCAGGGCACAGCAGAGCGCACCAGCAGGGCACAGCAGGGCAGCTCCCACCCGGGCTCCCTGGAGCAGCTGGAATCCTGTTAAAGGAGAAAGTGGCATTTTGCCCAAAGAGGGACACAGCCTCATCAGCAGTAAGAGGAGCTGAGGATAATTCCATAACCTTTCACGCTGCCTGATGGCAGCACACATCTGTGCTCATTCCTGCAGCTCCACCTGCACTGCCTGCTGTGCTGCCCTCGGAGAGCCAAACGGGGCAGGGGCTCCAGGCTGGGGCCCAGCCTGCCGACTCGAGCAGCGCTGCTGCGGGCTGTGCTGCCAGCCCCGGGCTGCTCACAGCCTGGGCTGCCCCAGCCCAGCCCAGGCCCCTCCAGCCAGGTGCCACCTGCAGGGCCGCAACCAGCGCTGGCAGCAGGGCACAGCAGGGCACAGCAGGGTCTCAGCAGGGCACAGCAGGGACTCAGCAGGGCACAGCAGGACTCAGCAGGACTCAGCAGGGCAGGCAGGGCACAGCAGGGTCAGCAGGTCCAGCAGGGCACAGCAGGACTCAGCAGGGCACAGCAGGTCTCAGCAGGGCACAGCAGGGCACAGCAGGACTCAGCAGGGCACAGCAGGACTCAGCAGGGCACAGCAGGGCACAGCAGGACTCCAGCAGGGCACAGCAGGACTCAGCAGGACTCAGCAGGACTCAGCAGGTCTCAGCAGGGCACAGCAGGACTCAGCAGGCACCGTGCAGGACTCAGCAGGACTCAGCAGGTCTCAGCAGGCACAGCAGGACTCAGCAGGGCACAGCAGGGCAGAGCAGGACTCAGCAGGACTCAGCAGGGACTCAGCAGGTCTCAGCAGGGCACAGCAGGACTCAGCAGGACCAGTAGCAGGACTCAGCAGCAGGGACTCAGCAGGACTCAGCAGGACTCAGCAGGACTCAGCAGGACCCAGCAGGGCACAGCAGGGCACAGCAGGACTCAGCAGGGCACAGCAGGACTCAGCAGGACTCAGCAGGACTCAGCAGGGCACAGCAGGGCACAGCAGGGCACAGCAGGACTCAGCAGGACTCAGCAGGGACTCAGCAGGTCTCAGCAGGTCTCAGCAGGACTCAGCAGGACTCAGCAGGTCTCAGCAGGGCACAGCAGGGCACAGCAGGACTCAGCAGGACTCAGCAGGGCACAGCAGGGCACAGCAGGGCACAGCAGGGCACAGCAGGGGCACAGCAGGGCACAGCAGGACTCAGCAGGGCACAGCAGGGCACAGCAGGACTCAGCAGGGCACAGCAGGTCTCAGCAGGGCACAGCAGGGCACAGCAGGACTCAGCAGGGCACAGCAGGGCACAGCAGGACTCAGCAGGACACAGCAGGGCACAGCAGGACTCAGCAGGGCACAGCAGGGCACAGCAGGACTCAGCAGGACTCAGCAGGGCACAGCAGGGCACAGCAGGACTCAGCAGGACTCAGCAGGACTCAGCAGGGCACAGCAGGGCACAGCAGGACTCAGCAGGACTCAGCAGGGCACAGCAGGGCACAGCAGGGCAGCTCTGGCTCAGGCTCACACGCCCTGGCCCCACAGCAGCCCAGGGGCTCCCAGAAATGCCAGTGCACAGACAGGCTCTGCCAGAGGTGCCAGCGCGTGCAGAGCTGCCCTGTCTGTTTGCAATGCACAGCAGTCAGGGTTGATTTAAATATTTGCTCTGCTTACGCCAAACAGTTGTTCAAAATCTTCAGGGACATTAATATTTATGCATGAGTTTTGAATAAATCCCTTATGATCAAAAGGTCTTGCATAATTGTGGCTGATTGCTGCTGCCCAGGACCCTTCAGTGCCCACACAAAGGGGCAGGATGGAGCGGTGCCAGCACCACCCCAAGGGCTGACCTTTGTGTGAGTGTGTGCAGGGCTGTCCTCGTGTCCTGCTGGCTGTCCTGCTGTCTGTCCTGCTGTCAGTCCTGCTGGCTGTCCTGCTCTCAGTCCTGCTGTGTGTCCTGCTGGCTGTCCTGCTGTCAGTCCTGCTCTCAGTCCTGCTGTCAGTCCTGCTGTCAGTCCTGCTGTCCGTCCTGCTGTCAGTCCTGCTGTCTGTCCTGCTGTCCTCCTGCATCTTTGAAAGCTCTGCCACTGCACACTGCTCCTGGGTTCTCCCTGCCTGTGCCCTGCACACAGCCCTGCTGCTGTCCCTGCCCTGTGGGGTGACACTGCACTCATTGGGGTGACACTGCACTCATTGGGGTGACACTGTGCTCATTGGGGTGACACTGTGCTCTCAGTGGGGTGACACTGCACTCAGTGGGGTGACACTGCACTCAGTGGGGTGACACTGCTCTCAGCGGGGTGACACAGCCCCCAGCAGCTCAGACTGGCCAGGCCCAGCTGTGCCAGGCCCAGCTGTGCCCCCTCCCAGGCAGAGGGAGCCCGGCGCCCGTCCCGTGCCAGGCAGTGCCACAGCTGCCTGCACACCTGCCCCGTCGCCCTGTCCCACCGCCCCTGCCCCGCAGCCCCGGGGCTCTGCCTGCTGGCCAGGGTGATGCCAGGGCTGCCAGCGGTGCCCTGGCTCCCCTCTGGGCAGAGCAGGTAAACCTGAGCAGCTGGCAGTGCCACCTGGCTGTGACAGCCACAGCAGGGACTGATCACCCCCTGTGCCCACACACACTCGGCTGGGTAAGCAGTGCCACTGTAATTATTCTGCAAATATAATTAGGTACAAATGTAGTGAATAAGTAATACTAAAATATATTTATTTCCCGCTATTCTCCCAACTCTTGCTGCCCATTAAAATGCATTATTATGATAATTTGCCACGAAAATGACAACATTTATTAACGCATTAAGCGAAATTCCTAGTAAATTAGTAATTGGCTAAACAATGCCACTGAGATCACTGTGCTGGGGCCTTTAGCAAAAGAGAAATGCAGGAGGAAAACCATTTGTTTTTGTAGTTTCTCCCACTCTCCTCAGTGACAGCCTGGGGTTAAGAGGTGGGAGAGCGTGGCCAGCGAGGCCAGGCCCACCTGGCCAATAATTGTTATTTTTTTGTTGTCATAATTTTGCCAGGTAAGCAGTGGTGGTAAAAAAATAAAAAATAAAAAAATCAGTGGGACCTCTGGGCATGAAATCTTTGGGTGATTTGTCAAGTCTCATAGATAACCATCTGCTGCTCTTGGTAGATAAGGGATGGCAGAAGTTGGGAAGCCTGGTCTCAGTAGATAGGCTGCAATTGATTACTCAAAGGCAGGAAATCTGATTTTGCAAAATCTTTCAGGCCGTGGGAAGGCCTTGTTTCGCAAGCTGGTAGTAGATACAACTTATTTAGAAAGCATAATATTCATAAGAGAGGGATTTAAACCAGAATGATTTAATAATACATTTTCCTTTCTCTAGTGTCATGCTTTATTTCAGACCTAAGTATACAAAGCCCAATACTTTTATGATGAACACGAATCTTTTATCAGTGGCCACAGGGAACAGGGGCTGGAGTTTCCATCCCCGAGGTGCCCAAGGAAAGGCTGGAGCTGGAACTCGGCGCTCCGGGCTGCTGGCGAAGCGATGAGCAGCCAAGGGCCGGCCTCGACAGCCTTGGAGGCGTTTTCCGAGCTAAATGATTGTGGGATTCTGGGCTCGCCTGGCACTGCGGAGTCTGTGTCTGTGTCTGGGGGATGTTTTGGAATCGCCTCAGCGCGCAGCTGCTCTGGGAAGCGAAGCCAGACTCAGTCACTGCCATCGCTGTCGGGAGCGTCCCGCTCTCCATCGCGCACCAGGACAGGCCCACCCGCTGCTCCAGCCCCCGCTCTCGCTCTTGTTTATCACACAGAAAATAACAGCGCTGCAGGAGCGGCCCGCGGCCTTCCCCCGGCCCGGCCCGGCCTTCCTTCCCCCGGCCCGGCCCGGCCCGGCCCGGCCCCGCCGCCATTTTGTCAGCGGGGCGGCGCCGCCTCAGGCTGCGCGGGCGGCAGCGACCCCTGGCGGAGAGCGGGGCGGGAGCGGGGCGGGAGCGGGGCGGCGGGGACAGGAACGGGGACAACGGGGGATAATAACGGGGACAGCGAGGGGATCATTACGGGGACGGCGAGGGGACAGGAACGGGGACAACGCGGGCATAATAACGGGGACAGCGAGGGGATAATGAGGGGATAATAACGGGGATTACGGCAATAACAACAGGGATAGTAACAGGAATAGCGACGGGAATAACGGGGACAAAGGGGGAGACAGCGACGGGGATAACGGGGACAGAGACGGGGACAGAGACGGGGATAACGAGGATGAAAAAGCGGGGAGAGCCCGGGGGTTGCCGTGGTCACGGCCCGGTCCCGCTGGTCACAGCCCGGTCCCGGCGGTCACGGGCCGGGTCCCGGTGGTCACGGCCCAGTCCCGGCGGTCACGGCCCAGTCCCGGCGGTCACGGCCCGGTCCCGGCGGTCACGGCCCGGTCCCGGCGGTCACGGCCCGGCGCCGCTCGCCCGGTGCGTTCCCGCGCTGGCCCGGCAGGGAGCGCTGTCGCCCCGGCTCTGTCCCTCAGGCCCTGACCCGCCGGGAAGGGATTTCCCCGAATTTCCACAAATTTCCCCGGATTTCCACGAATTTCCCCGGATTTCCCATCTGAGCCCCCATCCCCGCGCTACCTGCGGCTGCTGCCCGTTGTCCTGCTGCTGGTGACCTGCCGGAGGAGGCTGCGCGGCGGGCCCGGGTGCGAGCAGCCCGCGGAGCGCAGCTCACCGCTCCTGCGGCCCGCACACCTCTCCGCGGGGCTCGGTCCCGGCCGCACTTTGCGGCCAAGGGAAGCTCTGCAGAGCCCCAGGCAGGGCGGCGGCGCTGTCAAACAGCCGAACACCGCAGCGCCGCTGCTCCAGTCGCACCGCGGCTGTTCTGGGCAGCGGCCCGGCCGTGGATCTGCTGCTCCGGGCTGGGCCGTGCCTCTGTCTGACCCAGCTTTCTGTGGGAGCCTCCTGTGCCTCGGTGCCCGGGGGCAGAGGCAAGGCTGGCCCCGGCCAGCGGCAGCGCCCCGCTCCTGGATGCCCAGCTGGCGGCTGCGGAGCGCTGCCCGGGCCCGGTGTCAGCGCTTCACTCCCCAGCAGCAGGCGGCACTGCACCGCTGGGAGAGCTCAGGCCGCTCGTGTTCGGTTCTGCATTTCTTCCAGCTGAGAAACGCGCTCTCTGAACTTTCTATCCTGTTTTCCTGGAGCAGGAGGGGCCGCTGAGGGTGAGGCGGGCGGTGTGAGCAGCTGTGCTCGCTGCCTGCTCGTGAAGAGCTTCCCCGGTGAAATACCCCGCGAGCTCCAGCAGTGCCCAATCTGCCACACTCAGGTGGGCAGTGCAGATTTCGGGGGT
The DNA here is from genome assembly GCA_034336665.1 of Luscinia megarhynchos. NCBI lineage: Eukaryota > Metazoa > Chordata > Aves > Passeriformes > Muscicapidae > Luscinia > Luscinia megarhynchos. Next base: position 370,397 of record CM067577.1, on the reverse strand, counting down.
CCACTCTGCTCTTGATGGGGCTGGATGATGGGTGATGTGGTGGATGCTCCTCAGACCTGTGTCAGGCTGCACATCCACCCTGGAGTGGGGGTTGCAAGAGGAGGATTTGAGGAGGGACCCCAGGGCAGGATCAGCACTCACCTGGCTGAGGGTGGGACCCCAGGGCAGAGGATCAGCACTCACCTGGCTGAGGGTGGGACCCCAGGGCAGCCCTGCCAGTTCATTCCAGTCTGCCCAGCACCTGTTACCTGAGGGACAGCTCGGCCCCGGCAGTGCTGCTCTGCAGCTCCGCGGTGTTTGAGCTGTGCCAGCAAAGGACGAGCGTGGCTGTGCACACACTCAGGGTCCTGAGGCCATGCTGAGGAACCTGCAGCAAGGAGAACAGCAGCTGTGCAGGGAAATCCGGGGGCGGGGAGCCGGCTGTGACAAAGGCACAGCCATCAGCACCTAATGAAAGCTGGCACCAGGCTGGGCTCTGCTTGCCACGCTGACCTGCTGCCTGCCCTGCACCGGCCGCCAGATGCAGCTGCAGGGATGCACTGCTCCTCCCTGCAGCAGCAGGACCGTGCTGTGCCCCAGGGCGCTCTGAAGGCAGCTCCTGCTGCCACAGTGCAGCCGAGCTTGCCCTGCTTGGGGAACGAGCGTCCCCACCCGTCCCCAAAGTGCCGGAGCGAGCGCTGGTGCCATCAGCTGGCACAGAGGGGAGCCTCCGGAACGGCATGGATCCCCGGGGCACGGAGCTGCACTTGTGCGTTTAACCGTGCTGAATGTGGGTGGAACTACCCCCGACACCTGATTAAATGGGGATGGATGCCCGGTGTCTGTGGACAGTCATTAAATGGACAGACTGTAAAGGATGTGCTGCCCTGAGTGTCTTGGGGACTTTTCCGTCTCAGTGAAGACAGACAGAGCAGCACCTGGTAACTCTTTCCATGCCAGGACTTGTGGGACAAGAGGAAACAGATGGTGCTTTGTACTCTCACAAGATGAGAGCAGGGAAGTCTGTTCTGGCACTTCAAGTATGAGCTAGGCGAGGAGCAGAACTCTATCTTCAGATAAAATCTTCATCTGAATATGCTCATGTTCTGGCAGAAAACTTAAGAAAATCAAACCTTGGCTGTGCCTCCTGCTGCATCAGCCCCTGCCCCCGTGGAACAGACTGCAGCTGGGAAGAAGGAGCGTTTGATGTCAGGGAGCAGTTAAAGGTTTCACAGCCCCTGCAGCCCCCTTGGCCTCCCCGAGGGAGCCCCCAGCCCAGGGCAGCCCTGGGGCAGGAATGTTCCCCCGGCCCTGGGGCAGGAATGCTCCCCCGGCCCTGGGGCAGGAATGCTCCCCCGGCCCTGGGGCAGGAATGCTCCCTCGGCCCTGGGGCAGGAATGCTCCCTCGGCCCTGGGGCAGGAATGCTCCCTCGGCCCTGGGGCAGGAATGCTCCCTCGGCCCTGGGGCAGGAATGCTCCCCCGGCCCTGGGGCAGGAATGCTCCCCCGGCCCTGGGGCAGGAATGCTCCCCCGGCCCTGGGGCAGGAATGCTCCCCCGGCCCTGGGGCAGGAATGCTCCCCCGGCCCTGGGGCAGGAATGCTCCCCCGGCCCTGGGGCAGGAATGCTCCCCCGGCCCAGGGGCAGGAATGCTCCCCCGGCCCTGGGGAGCCCTGGGGCAGGAATGCTCCCCCAGCCCCGGACCCCCACAGGGCTATGCCCGCTGCACGGGACGCAGGCTGTGTGCCAGTGCTTGCCAGCAGTGCCAGGGCTCGGTGCCTTCTGCAGTGTCAAAGGCAGCTTTGGAGCACGGGGCTGTTTTATTTGCTCAGGAGCAACCTGGAGCCCCAGGGTGAGATCCAGAACCTATGAGAATTTTCAAATCCTCCCTTTGCAATAAATCAACATCTCATTGCACGTGTTACTTATCAGCTTAATGCAATCCTTATCCAAAAAGACTAATCCAATTCCTCTAGAGAGATGTGTCTGATTAGATTAATTAATCTGTTTGCACTGGAGATTTTCCTAACGCTTGAACATCCTTGGGGCAAATTCTTCTCTGAACCCTGAGTGTTCTGTCTTGTTGGGTAGGAAAGGGGAGAGGGGCAAAGGCATTGCTGAGGTGGAAAAAAGGCCCTGATGCTGTGGCTGCTCCAGTCAGATCAGGGTGGGGAAGGGGCTTTGGAAAGGTGGGTGATTTCCAAGTGAGCCCTGCAGCTGGGTGCCAGCTCTGTGCCCCACATTCCCAACCCCACCCTGGACAGCAGCACCAGCCTCCTTCCACTGTGGCACACCTGAGCAGGTAGCTCTGCAGGGGCTGCTTCTGGACTTTTTCGGGGTGTCCTCACTTTTTATACATATTTTGAACGGTAAGTTTGCCATATCAAGCTAATCTAACTCCCAGCAGACCTCTCTGTGGACAAAACCTGGATGGAATCAAAATTACTATTTTCTAATTGCCAGTTGGTGTGGGCACACATATTTGTAGCCATTATCTTCACATACCCATGATTACAGCTGCCATGATAAAAGCTGTGGAAAACGAGTCGGTTTTGCTCAGGAATTTGCTTAATTGCACCGAGGGTATTGTGTTGGTCTGTGGTGTGTGGGTGAGGAGCTGGGGCTGGGAAGGGCAGCAGGGCCCCCCCAGGCAGGGCTGGCACAGCTGGGCTGCCAGCTCTGTTCTGGAGCCCTGCTGTGGCAGGAGGGTCCAGCACTGAGCATCATCCCCACCACCATTCCCCTTTCCCTGGCAAGGTCTAAAAATATCATTAACATTTGTATTCAGATGTGCTCTTCCTGCCCCTTCTCACATACAGCAAAAGAGGTGATTTAAAATTTATCAGCAAGTGTCAAGATAACCTGTGCAATTCAGCATCAAAGTGCAAAGACCAGTGTGAGATGACAGCTGCAGCATCCATGGAGTCACATGTTTTATCCCAGTAAGTACATGAAAATTGCAATGTGCTTTTCTGCTATTCAGGCTGAAGGGCTCCTTTAGCACCGACCAGCTCCTGATATCAAAGTGAATGATTTCTTTCATTATTCCTGGTTATGAAGCCTATTTTCTTGTTATTTGTCATTTGTGAAGCAATTTGGTTTAAAGATGGCTCAAAGCTTTTGTATTGAGCAATCAGGAAGAAAGTAGGGAAGGAATAACTAAGGGGAAGGTTGGGATTCTTCGTCTCATCCTGCATAACGAGGCACAGGAGCTGTCACACGTGGAGCAGGACCCGTTCCTGGCGGGACTGCATGAGCTCTGTGAGGGTCGGGCCATTTCCAGGCTGCTGGGGGAGCAGGACAGGGGTTCAGCTCAGTGACTCGAGACCTAACAGCCCCTCTGGGACATGACAGGAATTTCAGTGACTTTGGAGCCAGCAACTTTCTGCAACTCACAAATTTGGGCTTAAGAGCCAATCAATTGTGCAGTTGTTTTTGCACCACCAGAAATGGAGTATGGATCTGCTGGAGGAATTTTAGAGGGGCTTTTTATCCTCCCATCTGCAGCTGGGCTGCTATTCCTCATGCTGAAAAGGCAGCCATAAGAGTGTCCTGAAAACCAGCCCTGTGCTTATATATGGCTCGCCGAGGAGCAGCACCATGGCAGCAGCCAGGAGGGAAACAAGAGGCAGAATCAATTCTCCAGCAAGTGTTGTTTGATTTTGGCATAAACCCCTAATATTCCATATTTAAAAATGTAGCTGCTCAGCCTGGAGATGAAAAGCTGTGTCATTCAAACAGCACAGAGGGCAGCTGCAGGTGTGGGTGCTGCCGAGACCCACTGCAGGGGATGGGCAGGGGGCTGCAGGGCTGGAACCCCGTGTCCTGTGGGCTGGGGGAGTCCCTGGGGGGCTGGGGGTGTCCCTGGGGGGCTGGAACCCCGTGTCCTGGGGGGCTGGGGGGTGTCCCTGGGGGGCTGGAACCCCGTGTCCTGTGGGCTGGGGGAGTCCCTGGGGGGCTGGGGGCGTCCCTGGGGGGTGTCCCTGTGGGGATGGAGCCCCATGCCCTGCGGGCTGGGGGTGTCCCTGGGGGCTGGGGCCCCGTGTCCTCTGGGGCTGGGGATATCCCTGGGGGGCTGGGGGTGTCCCTGGGGGCTGGGGGTGCCACGAGTGTCCCCAGCACCAGGGCTGTGCCTGTGCCCGTGGGGAGATGCTGCTGGCCGTGAGGAGCTGCTGGGGCTTTGCCCTCCAGATGAGCAGCTCTGCTGCAGAGGCAGGAGCACCAGTGCTTTCCACAGGATATTTTTACTGGCTGCTCCTGGGGAAGTGGCACTGCGAGTCTGAAATAGCTGGTGATGTAAAAGCAAATCTAGGGAATGTGCCTGCAGAGCCCCTTCTGAAGAGACAGGTTCCATCTGCTCTGGTAGCAAGCACATTTCAGAGGAGTTTCAGTCCAGTTCCTGGGATCTGGTTCTCTCTCTGCGCTCTGTATTTTAAGAGTGAGTGAAGCAGTGTGATGTGAGCAGGTTTAGCATGCACACAGCATCCTTCCCTCAGAGCCTGTCACAGGGCAGCCCAGAGCAGCCCCAGCTATGTCTGCAGAGCTCAGGGACCTTCCTGGGGCTGCCTGCCTTTGGGATCCTAAGTACATATTCCTAATTTAACGAAGATTTATGGTTTTTAACGATTTCTAAAAACAAAATACTGCTTTTCACCACTGAACACCTGCCCCTGTAGTGCTGTTCCCAGGCAGAGAAGCTCCGTGGTTTCCCCTGTGGTGGAGCCAGGCCCAGGCTGTCAGCCCTTGGTGCTGTGTCTGTGCAGAAGGGGACAGGGAGGAGCTGGGAGGGCCCAGAGCTGGGGAGGGGGCTGGGGCCAGCCCCCCTGCTCCCCTCCCTGCCTGTACCCAGGGCACAGTTTGAAGGGTGCTTCTCCCCCTGTCCCCTGTCTCCCCACGTTGCCATCCCACCTCCCTGCCCTGTAACACCTCTCCTGGTCCCCCAGGAGAAACGAGAGGGACGTGGATACAGTGATGCCCTTAGAAATGTGCTTTATCAAGCTTGCTTTCTCTCAGACAACCTGCAATTAGCTCTGTGCTGATTACAAGTCCTGCTAATGAAGGGAGCTGGGGAAGATGGGCTGGGCTGCAGCAGGTGATGGTGAGTATTGATTGTAAAGGTGGCAGCAGTGTGGTAAAAGTGTGGTAAGTGCAATGCACCGTCAAGGCAGAGTGCCAGCTCCCGTGCTGCCCTGCCCTGCCCTGCTCTGCCCTGCCCTGCCCTGCCCTGCCCTGCCCTGCCCTGCCCTGCCCTGCCCTGCTCTGCCCAGCTCTGCTCAGCCCTGCTCTGCCCAGCCCTGCCCTGCTCAGCCCTGCCCTGCTCAGCCCTGCTCTGCCCAGCCCTGCTCTGCTCAGCCCAGCCCTGCTCTGCTCAGCCCAGCCCTGCCCTGCCCTGCTCAGCCCTGCCCTGCTCAGCCCTGCCCTGCTCAGCTCTGCTCTGCCCAGCCCTGAGCTCCTCAGCACCACCTGGGCACGGTGTCCCACCCAGCCCAGCCCAGGGCTCTGCTGCCTGCCCTCAGCCCCTGTCCCACGCTGGCCATTGCCCGTGGGCACCCCGGCTGCCCAGAGCAGCCTCTGCCCTCCTGGTGGCACTGGGGACCCCCGAGCCCTCCCTGCTGGGGCTCACAGAGCGAGCCCCTGCAGCTTCTCCTGCAAGGCACACACGTGTAGCAGCTCTGTTCTAGTCTGCATTCTTAAAATTACAGCAGTCTGGAGGCAGAAAGAAAGCCTCTTCTATGACTGAAAATTAAAGATACTGCTTCCTGATCATTGTAAAATTGACTTCTAAAATAAGATACTTAATTAAATGTATCCATTCTTGTGATACTACTCAAAAGATTTAAGTCCAGAAATGATGCAGAGATACTGAGGGATAATGTATTCATGGGGATGGTTATCTGCCTCATGAAGGCATTATGAAAGTAGCAAAAGTAATTGCATTATATTTATGTCGATTCTCTTATTTAACTTGGCTGCAAATGAAGTATTCTGTATTGAACTGCAACCCATTTTAATTTACAAAACCAGCCCTGCTTTGCTCAGTAGTATTGCAACTAATGAAAAATGACTCAAAGGAGTAGATCTTTTCCATATGAATGCTCGTGCAGACCTCGAGCAGCACTGGACGGACGGAGCAGTGCGGGCTGAGGAGCCGTGCGCTGGCGGGAGGGCGAGCTCCCGTCCGTGGGAGCCTGCGGGAGGGCGGCCGGGGGCTGCACCTCCTTCGGGAGCCCCGCGGGCTGAGGCAGCTCGGCCCGCAGCCGTCCCCGCCGCCGTCCGCTCCCCGGGCTGTCCGCTCCCCGCCGCTGTCCGCTCCCCGGGCTGGGCGCGCCCGAGCGCAGCGGTGCCAGGCTGGCACACGCCGGGAGGAGCAGGGTGCTGCTGCCCCTGGCACAGCCCGAGGTGCCCCTCTGCCCTGGGATCTCCTCTGGGGGACGTGCAGGCGGTTTGAGCCCAGCTCTTTCCATGAGAGGCTGCAGGAGCTGTTCTCAGAGGTTTCCATGGCTGTTTGTTCTCCCTTCTCTCAGGATTGCTCTGCCCAGCTCACAGCTCTGCTCGCCAGACGTCCAGGGCAGAATCTGCCTGGAGAGGCAGCACTGATCTTTTACAGTCTAAATCACCTACTAAGGATTTACAAATGACCCCCAATACAATACAATCTTGTTACATGGTCCAGCTTTGTTCACATCCAATCTAAAGTGCCAGCATGTCACCCAGCATGGATGGCACGGAGAAGGAGGAAGAGGTATCCACACCCCAAATTCTCCATCTTGGCCACGAACCCCTTAATATGAACATTATAGAAACCTACTTATTCTACATTCTAACTGTCTAATTTACACTCTATTTATTTTTGCAGCTTGCATTTCTTCTCTCAATGTTGGTAAATTGTTCCAAGGAGCTGAATCCAGCCCCTGAGACACCTGGGTCTCATTCGAGGGTCTTTGGGGACCCCGCCAGGGGGGTCTCAAACCTCCCAGGGCAGCCAGAGGATACTCTGGGCTCCCACAGCCCCTCAGGTGACAGTGACACCCCGCCGCGGCGGCAGGACGTGCCCTCCCCCGGCAGCGCTGGCTGTCCCCGTGTCACTGCTGTCCCTAATGCAGCCTGATGTTTCTGCAGCTCAGCGCTCCTGAGTCTGCTCAAACATGCTAATTTATTATTATTTATTTACAAGCGACAGCGTGTCTGCTGACCTCGCTGTCCGGCTGGGCTGGCTCTGGAGCTCGCTCGGGCGGTGCCGGTAGGTGCGAGCGGCGCCGGGGCGCTGCTGTGCCCGCCAGCGTCCTGCGGCCCGGGCTCGTCTGACCCCCGAGGGCAGCGCGGGGCAGGGCGCCCTGACGGCAGCTCCACTGCTCCGTCTTCCTCTGCATCCCAAAGCCCGGCTCAGCCACCTCCGCCAGCGTCCCTGCACGTCCCGCCCATCTCCCAGCCTGACTTCCACAGCTCCTGGGGGAAAGCAGAGTCCTGGGCCCCCCTGCCCTCTCTGCCATCCCCAGCTGGCAGCGCCTCGCTGCTGTGGCCACCGGCCCATTCTCCTCACTGCAGCCAGCGCTGAAAGGCCCTGCCAGCTCTCTGCAGCTGTTGTGCCCTCTCCTCCTGCTGCTGCCTCTGCTGCTCTGCTCATTCTGGACATCTTGATGCACTGCCCCGCTCTGAATTCTGGCAGAGCAAACCCCTCCCTGCGTTGTGGGCAGGGCTGGGAGCCCAGAGCAGAGCTGGGGCTGGAGATGCGATGGGTGCAAAGGCTCCTGCCCTCCCAGCTCTGTCAGAGAGGGCTGTGTTTGCACAGTGCTGGGCTCACTGCTCCCCTCCAGGTCCTGGCACTGCGGGGTGAGTCCCCAAAGCCTGCCCAGCTGCAGCCTGCCCAGCCCTGGCACCTGGGTTGTCTGCCTGGCAGAGGCTGAGCCCAGCCTGTGTGTCCCCAGCCTGTGTGTGGCTGCAGAGTGTGGGTGCTGCTGTCCCCAGCCCGTGTGTCCCCATCCTGTGTGTCCCCAGCCCGTGTGTCCCCAGCCCGTGTGTCCCCAGCCTGTGTCCCCAGCCCGTGTGTCCCCAGCCCGTGTCCCCAGCCCGTGTCCCCAGCCTCTCTGTGCCTGCAGAGTGGCTGCTGGGGCTCATCTGGAGGCCGGCGCTGGCGGCCGACGTGGCAGCACGGAGATTTTCATTGTCACTGCCAATGTTAATGCTGCTGATTTACAGTCCCTGGCAGCACAGCAGCTGCTCGGGCCCGTTTGGGTGTTTAGATCTGTCCTTGAGGGTGTAATAGAGCTATTGAGGAGCACAAGCCCTGATTGATTGGTATTGACTCGCTGGCAGACAGCCTCGTGCGCCTGTTGGGGCAGAGGTTTGGGACAGGGACCATCAGATAAGGGACAGGGACCCTCTGGGCCCCCCAGAGCGCCCCACGGACCTGTGCTGCAGCTGCAGTGTGCTGAGCCACACCCCTGCAGGGCAGCTGGCCTGCCTGCTGGCACTGGCAGCTGCTCCCCTTGGTCCCTGTGCGGGCCCTGCCTGGTGCCCCTGGTGCTCACTGGGGCCCAGGGCACGTCTGGAGCTCAGGGGCACTCCCCTTCCATCCAGAATGAGAGCACTCACTGAAGGCAGCATCTGTCCTGGAGGTGCCCTGCAATCCTGCTAGGAAATTAATAGCTCTGTTTCCTCCTTCGTGGTGCAGAATTGTAATTCTTCTGGCACGAGGAAGAGCTCTGCCCAGCGGTGCAGGAGGGATGGATGGGAGCAGCCTCTGCAAAAGGACATTTAGAACTGATCTCTGGAAAACATTTATCACAGGGGACCAGCAGGAACGAGGAGCAGCTCCCTGTGCACAGCTGGGACAGGCAGGAGGTGAAGCTGGGCACAGTCCTGCTCAGAGCTGCAGGTGCTGCTGGAGCCCAGGGCAGCTCTGGGGTGGAGAGCAGTGCAGGCTGCTGGAGGCAGGCAGGGCATCCCCATGCAGGAGTTCACCTCCTCCCTCAGCCACCACCCAGCAGCCTCCCAAATCCTCCCCCAGCTCCTGCACCTTTGGGGCTTCTGGGGGAGGAAGATCCCACACTGGTCTGTGATTATTCCATCCAAATCCCCAGGCTGATACTGGAGCAGCTTATAAGTACCCAGGACCAACTTTGGAGTGTTTAAATGAAGAAACAAATCATAATAATAATAATAGTAATAATAAGATTAGCAATAATAATAATAATAATAATAATAATAATAATAATAATAATAATAATAAGAAGAAGAAGAAGAAGAAGCAAGTAAAGAAACAATTACAGCATTTGCTGCTTCCTTGATATTTTAATTAAATTCCTTAAAAGGAGCCTAAGCATTTCCTGCCTGAATATCACAGCTTGTGGCCTGGGCACTCACTGGTCCCTGTTCCACAGCCTCTCCTTTCTGTAGGAGCCCAGCTTTGGGTCTGATCAGCCCCAGGCAGGGATCTCCCTCCAGTGCCCCCAAAATCACTGCAGGGGGGTCCAGCCAGCCCCAGCAGCTCCCGTGCCCTGGGCCAGGGCTCTGCTGAGCTGCCAGCCCAGCCAGGCAGGGATTCAGCTCTGAGGCAGGTCAATGCCAAGCTCTTTTGTAGGTTTTATTCCTTCTCGCCCATGCTGCCCCCCTCTCTGTGCTCTGAAAATAAACCTGCACCACAACACTGCACTGGGCTCTGCAAGTCATCAGTCAAAGGTGTGTAAAATATGTATTTGTAGCAGGAACACAAATTCATCATCTTTGCAACAAGTAAATACTTTCTATTTTGAATTCCATGACAAAGTGTGTATCAAGACATATTATGTAAAATGGACAAGGTAAATTCAATTTGGTTTGAGTTAACATCAGCAATAGAAACTTGACTTCTGCATTTCCAAGATTTTGAAATTTCTGATCCATAATTTGGCTGGTGGGGTTGAATTGGAGAGATTGCTTTTCCTACCTGGGCAGGACATTTTCTGAAGAGTGTGGTGCACAGTGCTGGACCCTCCCTGCAGTCTCAGCACACAGCAGTGTGCTCACCAGCTGTCTCCAAGCCTGTCTCAGCTGTGCAGGTGTCCCCAAGCCTGTCACAGTCCCCAAGGCCAGTCTCAGCTGTGCAGGTGTCCCAGCTGTCCCCAAGCCTGTCTCAGCTGTTCAGGGTGTCCCAGGTGTCCCCAAGCCTGTCTCAGCTGTGCAGGTGTCCCCAAGGCTGTCACAGTCCCCAAGCCTGAGCTGTGCAGGTGTCCCAGTGTCCCCAAGCCTGTCTCAGCTGTGCAGGTGTCCCCAAGCCTGTCTGAGCTGTGCAGGTGTCCCAGTGTCCCCAAGCCTGTCTCAGCTGTGCAGTCCCTGCCCTCCCCAGGGGTCTGGGGCTCAGCACAGGGCTGGGCTGGCAGCAGCACAGCTGGAGTGCTGCAGGGGGACGTGGGGATGGCAGTGACAGCAGCTCCAGGGGACAGCAGCACAGCTCCAGGGACTGGGACCCCCTGCACCCCAGGGTGGGGGGCTCGGGCTCCCTCCTCTCTCCTGGGGCTGTTTCTGACCCTCTCTGTGCTGGGGGGTTCATGCAGCATGTCCTGCTTCTCGTGACAGAGACAGCTCTGTAGTCACACAGGGGTGCATTCACCTGAGATTGCCAGCTCAGACCCTTGGTGAAAGTGTGCTCCTTGAAATGCAGCTCAACTCTAACAGAAAAGGTAGAAATTCCTCTGCTGTTCATTTCCAATGTTTATATAACAAACTGCTGAGCTCCAAGCACTGATCTAAAACAAATACTTATTCAAGGCTCGGGATTTAACCATTACCTTTGAAAGCATAGTTGTTATTTTGCCTGTTATGTTTTGGAGAGGCAGGGAGGGGTGGGTGGCTTTCCTGGCCCAGACCAGCTTCTCTGTGGCTGTGCTGCTGCAGGGCCCAGCAGGACCAGGCTGTGCTCAGGAGCTCAGTCCCTGCAGGACCAGGCTCTTCTCAGGAGCTCAGTCCCTGCAGGACCAGGCTGTGCTCAGGAGCTCAGTCCCTGCAGGACCAGGCTGTGGTCTGGAGCTCAGTCCCTGCAGGACCAGGCTGTGCTCAGGAGCTCAGTCCCTGCAGGACCAGGCTGTGCTCAGGAGCCCCTGCTCAGTCCCTGCAGGGCCAGGCTGTGGTCTGGAGCTCAGTCCCTGCAGGACCAGGCTGTGCTCTGGAGCCCCTGCTCAGTCCCTGCTCAGTCCCTGCAGGACCAGGCTCTGCTCAGGAGCTCAGTCCCTGCAGGACCAGGCTGTGCTCAGGAGCTCAGTCCCTGCAGGACCAGGCTGTGCTCCCCAGCCCCTGCTCAGCCCCTGCAGGACCAGGCTGTGCTCTGGAGCCCCTGCTCAGTCCCTGCTCAGTCCCTGCAGGACCAGGCTGTGCTCAGGAGCTCCGTCCCAGCAGGGCCAGGCTGTGCTCAGGAGCTCAGTCCCTGCAGGACCAGGCTGTGCTCCCCAGCCCCTGCTCAGCCCCTGCAGCCCCTGAGCCATGGCCAGGGTGGTCACTGCTCATGGGCAGGCCAGCCCTGGCCCCAGGCTGAGAGGGTCCAGAGGACCTCCCCTGGTGAGGGGTTTTGCTCCTGCTGCTGATTTTGGAGCAGGGCTGGGGATGGGGTGAGGGCTGGGACCTGCTCAGAAGTGAAAAGGCTTTGGCATGGTGGGTGCTGCAATTCGTGGTGGGGATTTGGGAAGCAGCCTTGACCTGCAGTTGGTCTCAGCTCTCCCACTGGCAGGCACTGAGTCTGTCCCAGGGACAGTCCCATAGGTGTCTGGGGGCTGCCACTGGCACCCTGGCTGCCTGCACCCTCCCAGAGCACAGGGCAGGGACATTCATGGCCCTGAAATCCCAGCAGGGCACAGCAGGGCATGGGCTGTTTGCTTTTGGCAGGGCACAGCAGGGCATGGCTGTTTGCTTTTGGCAGGGCACATGTCACATAAATGCCAGGGCCGTGGTGCTCAGGATAATAGATGTGCAAACAGCAATTAGCAGTTGTGTCTTCTGTGCACATGCAAAGGACATAATTAGCCAGTTCCATCTGCTAATTATACCTGCCATGCAGATATTCACATCCCAGCCAGGGCTCAGAGCAGGAAGGTGAGCTTGGGCAAGCAGAGCTCCTCCCAGCCCCTGGGCTGACAGATCCCTTGGGTTGTGCCCCTCTCTCGGGTGCTGCTCAGAGCAGGAGGGCAGAGCTCCCACCCCTGCTCCAGCCCCCCGAGCTCTCCCTGGGGCTTTTCTCCACCTGGTGAGCCCCAGCAAGGGCTTCTCACGGGCAGCACCTGCAGAGCCCTTTGCAAGCTGCTCCAGAGACAGTCACTGGCAGCCTGGGGCGGCTCTGGGCAGGGAGGATTCGGTTCTGTGCTGCAGCAGCTCTGGGGCAGAGCCCGGGGCAGTGCTCGGAGCAGGAGCCCTGCCAGCTCTGGCAGTGCTGGGCTGCTCTGCCCGCGGCAGTCTGTGGCTCCCAGGGCGGAGATGGATGTGCTGCTTGCACACACAGCTGGGGCAGTGCCACGGGGCCAGGGGCTGCTGGTGGGGCCCCTGGTGCAGCTCCCACGGCGGCAGCTCTGCCCTCACCAGCAGCGCCCACCGCAGCGGGGAGGGCGGGAGGGAGCGAGCCCTGGGTGCTGATTTCAAACAGACTTGCAGGCTGTGCTCTCGTGGATCTAGGCAAGCAGCAGAATCTTAACTATCAGAGCTCCTTGCTGCCTGATAAAATATGGATAAAGGAGCCATCACTTCAGAGCAGCAGGAAGAAAAATAATTGCCAAGGTTGGCTCTCATTTGAATATTGTTAAAACCCTTGTAGCGTGGCGGTGGCTGCTGCAGGTTCGTTCTGCTCTGGGAATCATTTTGCCAGACAAGAATTCTCTGGGCACAGAGCAGAGGTAACGAGGGGCGCCTGCTAATTGCCCCAGCAGCCCCAGGTGGCTGCTGCAGGCAGCCAGGGTGGCACAGCTGGGCACAGCTGGGCACAGCTGGGCAGGGAGTGCAGAGCCACGGGGGACGAGCAGACAGGAGCTGAGTTTGGTGGGGTTTGGTTTGGTTTGAACAGGAGTTTAGGGTGGGATTTTGTTGGTTTTTCCCCCGAGCTGGTGCAGAGGCTGACAAGGACGGTGAAGTGACACTGACTAATTGAATTCTGAACTAGCAGGAGCAATGCAAATATCTGACAAATTGATTTAATTGCGTTCACGTACAATAAAGCTGAGATCTAAAAGGTCAGCTAGAAAATGGAAAGGGTCCCTGGAGTGCTAACAGGAGGAAGCTGACTTTAATACACATTCATCACATTTTATCATCTAATTAGTTCACACAATGCCAGGCTGATAGACAGAGGCCTAAACAGAAGTATTGATTGATTATTAGCCACATATCTATCACACTGCCTGGAGCTGGCTGTCAGCGTGGCTGGCAACTCCTGCCCAGTGTATCAGCACAGGGGGACATTTGATATATAGTTTTTCTATAGCAGGATTTAGACTCTGGAAAGTGTTTTACACAGACACTGAATGATAAAGATCCCTGCAAAAGCTCTCTAGCAAAACCACCATCAAAACCCAGCCAGTCTTGCCTGCATGGAGAATATTTATGAGTGTGTGGGCAGCCAGCCCTGCTGGGTGAGCAGTGCCCAGCCCCAGCACTGCTCAGCCCCTGCTCTGGGCTGCTGGGCTGCTGCTCCCCACCTCCAACTCCCCACGGGGAGTTCTCCCTTTTCCTTTTTCTCAGCCTTTATTAATTTGTATTTGGGATTATCTAATCATTTGGGCTTTAAATACCTGCAGTTAGAGAGAAGAGATTTGACTATGGCCTGATGCAGAGCAGTTCTCTGTGCAAAGATTGACAGGTTCAACAGCTGCCAAAATAACACCAGACTTGCACATAAAACGCCTTCACTCTTCATTGTTAAAGAGTTAATAACGGGGAGGGGGCACCAGCAGCATTCCCAGGGGCTCCAGGAAGGGAGCAGAAAACCTGGGCACAGTGTGGTGGGCACAGTGTGGGGGGCACAGGGTGGGGGGCACAGGGTGGTGGGCACAGGTGGTGGGCACAGGTGATGGGCACAGTCTGGTGGTCAGGCTCGAGCACAGGGCTGGCTCTGCAGCCTGCTGTGGCTCTGACCTTCCTACATCCCAGGGTTTAGCCTGACCCTCATTATCTCTCTCAACAGAGCACCACAGCTAATTCATTTTGAACAAAGCTGGAAATCAAAGGATAATCAGGTTATCCCAAATGACAGCCCCAACATCTGTATTTTCTGATACACTGGCACGTTTGTTTTACAGAATATTACAATGAAGCTGGAAAACTTGTCAATGGTTTTTCTTTTGTCCCTTCCTCAAAGGAGCAGTAGTTGGCCTCCAAAGGAATATCAGCTGATGCCAAGTGTGGGCAGGGGGAGTTCTGCTCTCTCTGTGCTGTTGCTGACTGTGCAGACCCCTCCCTGCAGCAGTGAGCACACGGCCCAGCCCTGCCCCAGCCCTGCAGCTGCCCCCCAGGCCTGCCCAGCCCAGCGAGCTGAGCTCCCCTCGTCACCAGAGCATCCTGCAGGCATGGCAGAGCCCTGGCCAGTGCTGGCCCTGGGCCTGCTCCTGCTGCAGGATCTGCCCAGCCAGGGACTGTGCAGCTCCCAGCAAGCAAAGCTCCACAGCAATTGCAGATTTTGTATTTATGCTCTTTTTTTGCTTTCAGCTCTTTAGCTCTGCTTATTCTGCAGGGATTACTACTCACTGCTGGCCTATTGCTTCAGTATTTTAATTCCTTTTTTAGCTGTAAACCCATTTTCCACACTCTTTCAAGGAAAGCAGCAGCCACCACCGATTGCTGCTGGGTGGAGGCCAAAGGCAGGGCAGCATTTCCAGCTGCAGGCAGGAGCTGTGCAGGGCAGGAGCAGTGCAGGGCCTGGCAGGACGTGCTGCCTTTGCTGCCTCTGGAGCCCTGATGGAGCCCGGGCAGCCCCTGGCACAGCTCTGACTTCCCCAGGCACGTCAGCTTTGTCCCAGCCAGTGCCTGTGGCTTCCCAGGTCCTGCCTGTGCTCGTGCCAAGGGGACTCTGCCAGGGCACAGCACCCAAGTGGGGCTGGCTCGGGGGACAGTCCAGAATTCCCCAATTTTCATTGAAATCCAGCTTTGTGCTGCCTGAGGAGGGCATGTGTTAAAGCCAGGATGGCTGATGGTTTTTAAATGAATTCCAGGATGAATTCCACACATATCCTGCATTGATGTGCAAGGTGGAGCTGGAGGCTGGGGCGAGCTGGAGCAGGAGGTGCCCTGGGCACTGAGCCTTGGCAGAGGTGCTGCCTGCCAGGAGCAGCCTGAGCAGCACAGCCACGGGCAGAGACGGATTCCCTGCTGCCCAGGCAGGCAGGACAGCCTGGCACACGGGCTGGCACAGAGCCTGGCACAGGGGCTGGCACACAGCCCTGGCACACAGCCTGGCACACGGGCTGGCACACAGCCTGGCACAGGAGCTCTGGGCACACGGGCTGGCACACTGCCTGGCACACGGGCTGGCACACGGGCTGGCACACGGGTGGCACAGGAGCCCTGGGCACACAGCCCTGGCACACGGGCTGGCACAGGAGCTGGCACACGGGCTGGCACACGGGTGGCACACAGCCTGGCACACAGCCTGGCACACAGCCCTGGCACACGGGCTGGCACACGGGCTGGCACAGGAGCTGGCACACAGCCTGGCACACAGCCTGGCACACGGGCTGGCACACGGGCTGGCACAGGAGCTCTGGGCACACGGGCTGGCACAGAGCCTGGCACAGGGCTGGCACACAGCCTGGCACACGGGCTGGCACACTGCCTGGCACACGGGTGGCACACGGGCTGGCACAGGAGCTCTGGGCACACGGGCTGGCACACAGCCTGGCACAGGGGCTGGCACACAGCCTGGCACACAGCCTGGCACACGGGTGGCACACGGGCTGGCACAGGAGCTCTGGGCACACGGGCTGCCCTGCCTGGGGCACAGCCCTGGCTCACCCCCTCCCCCAGGCACGGGCTGGGCCCTGCAGGGCCCTGGGGACAGCAGCACGGTGACAGCAGTGGCACAGGGGCTGCTGGCACCGGGGGCACAGCCAGGGGGAGCCCAGCCCCGGCCCTGCCAGCTGCTGCCAGCTGTGCTCCTCACAGTGGCTCAGGGGCTGCTGGCACCGCGGGCACAGCCAGGGGGGAGCCCAGCCCCGGCCCTGCCAGCTGCTGCCAGCTGTGCTCCTCACAGTGGCACAGGGCTCAGGGGCTGCTGGCACCGCGGGCACAGCTGCCTGACTCCTGGCCTGGGGGATTATTCCAGATTTATGGTGGGATGTGAGAAAACCAGGGACCAATCAGGCCTGATGGGAACAGCAGAAGGCAAATCCCAGCTGTCTTCCTAACATGTCCCTAATAATTAAAACCTTTTAACATAATCATTTTGCAAACAGATTTATCACAAATGGTCTGACAGGCAGTCTGCTCCTGGAAACCAGTCCCCAGCTGGGAGGAGCCACAATGCAAGGCTTTTGTGAGCCCAGTCCCCCTGGATTTATTTTGCTGGTGCCTGTCCCAAGCAAGGTGAAGTCAAGCAGGCCCAGGAAGTTCAGATCCCTGAGGCAGGAATGGCCCAGTGTGCCCAAGACTCAGGTGAGCAAACTCCAGCCTGCAGAAGCTGCTTTGCAGGAAATGGTGAGCACACTGAGCTCATGGCAGTGCCAGTGCTCGGGTCCCCACCCGGGTCCCTCCAGCTGTGCTCTTGGCAAGGGGACGTGATCCCCTTCTGTGCAAGCAGCCAGAACTTCAGAATTGCTCAGGAAACACAAGAGACCTCTGGAGATGTGTAAATGACCACCTGTCTCATTAATCACACACAAATGCAAGTCCAGCAAAGGCTCTGGTTGCTGAGCTGGAAAATGCTTTAATTTATTTATTGAGACAGCAGGAGCAGTGGATCCCTGCCCAGGGCTGGGATGTGGGATGCTGGCAATGGGGCTGGAGGGCAGCTGTGTCCTGCACCTGAGTTTGCTCCTGCTCACCTGAGCCGAGCCCAGCCCTTCCTCAGCGGGGACCAGAGCCCAGGAGCAGGAGCTGGGCCCTGCATCTCCCCAGAGCTGCTGTTGGCAGGGGAGCACAGGCAGCAGTGGATGTGTCTGCATCCCTGAGAGCCAGCCCGGCCCGGCCATCCATCCTCCGGGTTGCCATGCCAACCGAGAGGAGACAAGAACCGATGTAATTTGCAGAATCACCCTCTTGACACAAAATCCAAGCAGCTTGTGAGGAGTAGGGTGAGAGATGTCAGGGATCAGGGAGAGGCTCTCGGAGCCTCTCTGCGTCCAGCCCGGGGCTGAGCTGCATTTCCCGGGGAGGATGTGGCACCTCTGCTGCACAGCTGCAGGCACAGGCCCAGCAGCAGCCCCTGGGGAGCAGCTGGGAGCCTGGGGAGCTGCACCATGCAGCTCAGCACCCGGCTGGTCACTGAGCCCAGAGCTGGGCACGGCCCAGGAGCTCCAGGCTCCTTCCCACTGCCAGGAGCAGGGCACAGAAATGGCAACTGCAGAGCTCTTCCTGCTCCTCCTCCTCACTGTCATGCTTGGAGCCACTGGGACTGTGGATGATGAGGGCTCAGCATTGCTCTCTGCCCAGCTCCTGCCCTGGACTTGCAGCCAGGGTGGTTCTTTCCCTGGAGATATCCAAAGGGCTGCAGGTGACTGCCTGAGCTGAAGGTCTTGCTCAATACTGATCAATCCATGAAGCACAATCCATCATGTCCCAGCGTCCCTGGAGCCCTCCAGCTCCATCTGCCCGAGTGCACACCCTGTTTGTGTCCCAAGAGTGACACTGGGAGCCCCCGAGCCCCATCTGAGCTGCCAGGAGTGGGGCTGGCCCAGCTCTCCCCTGTCTGTGCAGCAGGGACAGGCACAGGGCTGCCTCTGCCCTCCTTGTGCCAGTGCAGGCACCCCAGCCAGGCAGGCCACAGAGGGAAAAAAGGAAAAAATTTATTTCTTCAAACGTCCTGTGCTGATGCTCCATCTTCCTCTTCAGCAGCCTCAGCTCCTTGTTCCTCTCTGTGCAGCTGCCACCACCCTGTGCACCGTGCTCAGCCTGGGTCACCCCCTCTGCCAGCTGTGCTGGGTCACCCCTCTGCCAGATGTGCTGGGTCACCCTCACTGCCAGCTGTGCTGGGTCACCATCACTGCCAGATGTGCTGGGTCACCCTCTCACTGCCAGCTGTGCTGGGTCACCCCCTCTGCCAGCTGTGCTGGGTCACCATCACTGCCAGCTGTGCTGGGTCACCCTGTCACTGCCAGCTGTGCTGGGTCACCATCGCTGCCAGATGTGCTGGGTCACCATCGCTGCCAGCTGTGCTGGGTCACCCTGTCACTGCCAGATATGCTGGGTCACCATCACTGCCAGCTGTGCTGGGTCACCCCATCACTGCAGTCTCTGTCACTGCCAGCTGTGCTGGTGCCTGCCTGGGCTCTGCTCCTGCCTGGGCTCTGCTCCTGCCTGTGCCAAACAAGCCATGGGCCTCCGTGTCCTGAACAGCTCCACAACATTTAATTCCATGTTCTTGCTTCAGCCTCTGACCTGAGATCTGAAAAATACAGACTGCCTTTGGAAGGGGTTTTGGGGTTTTCAGGGCTGTCTGGAGCACCTGGGACTGCAGGACCAGTCAGAGCATCCAGCACTGGGCTGCCACCCTCACCAATCAATATCCCAAATCACCTCTTCACGCCAGAGGTGCTGTGCTAATTTTCATGGATCCCCTGCATTTCATGCCCTCGGTGTCCTGTCATGCACTGGTAGTTTTAGCCCACAAGCCAGAGTGCAATATGCTTATGAGTAATAGCATCTTATTGGAGTGTAAAGATGTTCCTATTTCACTGATTTATCCTGCACTTAAACTAATTCAGAATTCACTTACTTCAGAAGTACTGGAAGCAAAATGCTCTCTGTAAATAGCCTCGCTTTTCTAAACTGATATGGCAGAATGGGAAGATGGAATAACTCACACTATCTATTTTCCCTCTGAGGGAGCATCGCTGGATTATTTTGACTGTTTTCCATAATGAGAGCTGTAGTTGATTCTTCTCTAAGAAAGGCTCATGGTCTGGGAAGGACTCTCTGACCTTTGTGGCAGTCTTTAGGAACTCTGCTCAGGTGGAGCTGGAGTTGGTTCCAGCAGCACCAGCATCCCCTCTGCTGCCAGCCCTGTGGGGGCTGAGAGGAACAGGGGCTCAGAGGAACAGGGGCTCAGAGGAACAGGGCTCAGAGGAACAGGGGTGTGAGAGGAGCAGGGGTGTGAGAGGAACAGGGGCTGAGAGAGGAACAGGGGCTGAGAGAGGAACAGGGGCTGAGAGGAACAGGGGCTCAGAGGAACAGGGGTGTGAGAGGAACAGGGGCTGAGAGAGGAACAGGGGCTGAGAGAGGAACAGGGGCTGAGAGAGAGGAACAGGGGCTGAGAGGAACAGGGGTGTGAGAGGAGCAGGGGCTGAGAGAGGAACAGGGCTGAGAGAGGAACAGGGGTGAGAGATGAACAGGGCTCGAGAGGAACAGGGGCTCAGAGGAACAGGGGCTGAGAGGAACAGGGGTGTGAGGAACAGGGGTGAGAGAGGAACAGGGGCTGAGAGGAACAGGGCTCAGAGGAACAGGGGCTCAGAGGAACAGGGGCTGAGAGGAACAGGGGCTGTGAGAGGAACAGGGCTCAGAGGAACAGGGCTGTGAGAGGAACAGGGGTGTGGGAGAGGAACAGGGCTGAGAGGAACAGGGCTGAGAGGAACAGGGCTGAGAGGAACAGGGGTGTGAGAGGAACAGGGCTGTGAGAGGAACAGGGCTGAGAGGAACAGGGCTGAGAGGAACAGGGGTGAGAGGAACAGGGGCTGAGAGAGGAACAGGGCTCAGAGGAACAGGGGCTCAGAGGAACAGGGCTCAGAGGAACAGGGCTGAGAGGAACAGGGGTGTGAGAGGAACAGGGGTGTGAGAGGAACAGGGCTGAGAGGAACAGGGCTGAGAGAGGAACAGGGGTGTGAGAGGAGCAGGGGCTGAGGGAGGAACAGGGAGCTCAGAGGAACAGGGGTGTGAGAGGAACAGGGGTGTGAGAGGAACAGGGGTGTGAGAGGAACAGGGGTGTGAGAGGAACAGGGGCTGAGAGGAACAGGGGCTCAGAGGAACAGGGCTGAGAGGAACAGGGGCTGAGAGGAACAGGGGCTCAGAGGAACAGGGGCTGAGAGGAACAGGGCTCAGAGGAACAGGGGCTGAGAGGAACAGGGCTGAGAGGAACAGGGGCTGAGAGGAGCAGGGCTCAGAGGAACAGGGGCTGAGAGGAGCAGGGCTCAGAGGAACAGGGATGTGGGAGGAACAGGGGCTCAGAGGAACAGGGGCTGCCCCTGCCCTGGGGCTGCAGCTGCAGGTAACTCCTGGCCTGGCATCACTGGCACTGTTGCCCTTGCAGCCAGTCCCCAGCACTCAGAGAGGGGATTCTGCTCCCACTGAAGCCAAATGTCCTTTACATGAGTTGGTTCTACCTGGAACTGGCTCCTGCAGCTGGACAGGATCACAGACTGAACTCGTGTGCAGTGTTCTCACAGCAGGGCAGGAGCTCAGGGTGCAGGATTTATCAGACAGAACTATCTATGGCAAACACACTTTTTTTTTCCTGGTCCTTCTCATCATCCCCTCAATGGGCTCTCCTCCAGAGCAGGATTCTCCATCTCTGGCAGCTGTGGGATGGGAAATGGCATCTCCAGGGAATGCTTCCAGACTGAATCCCGAGGGAAATAATTCAAAATCCTGAAAGAAGGAGTCCCTCAGGAGCCAAGAGAGCAGGGCCCTGCCAAGGAGGTGGCATGGGTGTTTGTGAAGAATAAATCTTAGTGGTGGCACACCGGGTACCTTGTTACCAGGCAGAGTGATAAATTAGGCAGCTCACAGAAGAGCTACAGAAATTATGAGGTAGGTGGAGGATCTGTCTAATAAGCAGGGATTACATTACTGAAATCAGCAGGGCTTGGCTGAGTGGCAGGTGAGGAGGGAGAAGGAAGGGGAGGGAAGGGGAGGGATGGGAGAGAACAGAGGATTTACAGAACTCCCACTGGGCAAAGGGCAGCTGGGACTGCCTGCTCCATGGGCAAGGAGGAAATGTCAGGGAAAGGGAAGGGAGAAGGGAAGGAGAAGGGAAGGGAGAAGGAAAGGGAGAAGCAAAGGGAGAAGGAAAGGGAGAAGGGAAGGGAGAAGGGAAGGGAGAAGGAAAGGGAGAAGAGAAGGGAGAAGGGAAGGAGAAGGGAAGGGAGAAGGAAGGGGAGAAGGAAAGGGAGAAGGGAGAAGGGAAGGAGAAGGGAAAGGGAGAAGGGAAGGAAAAGGAAAGGGAGAAGAGAAGGGAGAAGGGAAGGGAGAAGGGAAGGAGAAGGGAAGGGAGAAGGAAAGGGAGAAGGGAAGGAGAAGGGAAGGGAGAAGGAAAGGGAGAAGAGAAGGGAGAAGGGAAGGAGAAGGGAAGGAGAAGGGGAGGAGAAGGGAAGCACCTTGCCTGGTGCTCAGGTATGACACACTGACCTGCATCAGTCAAACAGGGGCTTTGGTGCCTGAGCAGCTTGTCCAGCCATGTTTTCTTCCACCTTTGTAATTTTAGGTCAGGGAAAGGAATGTAGGTTCCCAGACTGTGCAGTTTAGATCACAACTAACAACCATCAGAATTACCAATGATTCTAAACCTGAAGCTGTTTCCATGAATGGGAAATGGTTTGACAGAGTGGAATGCCACTGCAAAACATCCTGACTGCCTTCTTTGACTGGAGTTTAAATGTCATTGCAGGTTTATTGTTTTTTTGCTATTCAGTATATATTTACAAACTTTATTCATTCCCTGAAGGATGTAGAGCACTGTGTGCATTAATCCACTTCTTTTCAAGGTGTTTCATTGCTTCTGTTGACAAGTAAATAATGAGGAGGAATTATGGGAGGTTAGCCTCTGAAGTTTCCTGAAAAATACATCCCTACTGTTTGTAGAAGTCAGGAAATTTAGGTGATGATCTCCAGAACTTTGTCCTTAGCTGAGGCAATAATTGGGGTATTGGCATGTGGAGATTCTCAGGGCAGAGACTCTCTGTAGGGACCTTGTCCTGCCTCACAGCTGGGCCCAGTTCCTTTAGAATAATTCCAGTTGCAGTGCAGAGCCTTCCAAGAGAAGTGTCCTGTGATATTCCTTCACAAATTATTGCAAAAGGAAATTACTGTCCTTGTTAAAATACACCCTTTTCACTGCACTCAAACGAGTCTAATTCCAGATTCCCTTCCATGGATCTTGTTAAGCCTTGACAGATTGGAGAGCCCTTTCCTGTTGGAGGGCTCCTGCTCTGATCAGTGCCTGTGAATGACAACAGGACATGGAGCTGGAAGGGACAGCTTGGGCCATCAAATCCCATTTCCCTGCAATTGCTGGCAATGATATTATAAAGTCCATTTCAAACTCAATCTTAAAACTAATTGCATACCTTGCCCCCAATGCTCCTCTCAGGAATCTCTTCCAGAACAACATTTCTCCCACTGTTAGAAACCATCTGATTTCCAGCCAAAAGTTATTTGTGCCAAGTCATACCTCTTTGTTTTTGTGCCAGCACAGCCTATTATCTGAGGCCATTCTCCTCCTTTCTTGATGCTCATCTGCTGTGTGTTTAGAGAGCAGGGACAGCTCCCCCTCTCACCTGGCCCACGTGCCCGGGCCCCTCTCAGGTGGGCTCTGCAGGCTGCAGGTGTGCTCAGTCTGGCTCTGCCCTGCTCCTCTGCCAGCTCCTGCTGCTGGAGCAAAGCTGTGAGAGCCCTGAGCAGACACAATGTGGAGCAGGCAGTCCCCAGTCTGAGCAGGGATCCTGCAGCACTGTCCTCTGAGCCTTGGGCTGGAGCTCTGCTTCCCCCAAGAGCCAGGCAGCTCTGCACAGCACCAGCTGGGCAGCAGCACCTCTGCAAGGCTCCAGTGTGTGATGGGTCAAACACAGCTCTGACTGGAACGTTCCCAGTCCATGGTGAGTGACACACAGCTCTAACTGGAAGGTTCCCAGTCTATGATGTCAAACACAGCTCTAACTGGAAGGTTCCCAGTCTATGGTGTGTCAAACACAGCTCTAACTGGAAGGTTCCCAGTCCATGGTGTGTCAAACACAGCTCTAACTGGAAGGTTCCCAGCCATGGTGAGTCAAACACAGCTCTAACTGGAAGGTTCCCAGTCCATGGTGAGTGACACACAGCTCTAACTGGAAGGTTCCAGTCCATGGTGTGTCAAACACAGCTCTGACTGGAAGGTTCCAGTCCATGGTGAGTCAAACACAGCTCTGACTGGAAGGTTCCCAGTCTGTGGTGAGTCAAACACAGCTCTAACTGGAAGGTTCCCAGTCTATGGTGTGTCAAACACAGCTCTGACTGGAAGGTTCCCAGTCTGTGGTGTGTCAAACACAGCTCTAGCTGGAAGGTTCCCAGTCTATGGTGAGTCAAACACAGCTCTGACTGGAGCTGGCCATCAGCGTGGGCACTCACAGACCTGGCAGCTGGTGCAGGGAAGGGCTCTCAGCTGCCTGCCATGACTTACTGGCACATGTCCCCATAGCCAAGATTCGGGGACAAATCTCAGCCCTGCTGCACCTGTGCAGGTGAGAGCACCACAGGCATGTTGCCCAGGTGGGACAGCCACAAGTCACTCCAAGTGATGGGAACTTAGAAAAAACTGCATTCAAGGGGTGGCTGCTCCATGGTCACAGAACTCCTTCCCCTTTGTCAAAACAAACTGGCCTTGATCCCCACCAAAATGTGGGGCCTGACCCAGCTGTCCTTGCCAGCTGGCCATGCTGCCTGCCTGGGAATGCTCCCCCTCTGATTGCTGTGCTGGGGAGGGGCAGCTATGCTGGGTAAATGCAGGAGCCTTTAGGAGCAGAACTGTCAGATAAAGCGTTCCAGTCCATCAGCTCCCATTGCATCCACGGCTGAGCAGCAGAGCCAGCGCTGGGTAACACTCAGATCTGACATCCACACAGCACAAATACACACTCTGGCATGAATCAGGGGCCAGAGCCCAGCAGCAGGCAGTTAAGGCTGAACCATTTGTTTTAGAGGGCTTTACATTCCGGTTATAAAATTTCCTCTGGGCTGGAAGCTGGTGCCCAAGAAGAAATTGTCTCTCCATTCTGTGTGGCTTGCTGTAAATCCTGTTAGTCCCCTGTGCAGCATGTCACAGGAGCTGGAGGCCACAGGGATGGCAGGCTGGGGTGTGTTCTCAGTGTCAGCAAGACCACAGCACTGTGACTTCATTAAAGAGAGTCTAGTTCTTGTTTTTGAAACCGAAAACTATTTGGGTTTTGGCTTGGGTTGGGTTAGGGTTTTTTTGATATTGGGGAAGTTGAGAGCAGTGGGCTGTCTGTGATTCTCCAGTCTGGAATAAACAAATCTCCATGTATGAGAAGGATTCATCTGTCCCAAGGTAAATCCACAGCCACCAGAAGAGCCACCCCAGAGACTGTGTGTGTGCTGAGCAAACCTCCCTGCCAGGGCAGGAGCGTCCGTCTGTCCCAGCCTGCTGTGTGTCCCACTCTGCACCTACCAAGATTCTCAGTCAAGGATCAAGCCTGATTTCCAGACTTGCAGCAGCCTTCCTGCGGGCTGGGGCTGTCCAGGACAGGAGCTGTGCTGCTCTGCTCAGAGCCTGAGGGATGCCCGAGGGCAGGGGCTGCTCCTGGGGCAGCTCAGCCTGGCTGGGACAGCAGAGCCCTGAGCTGCTGCCAGCTCCACTCAGCCCCCAGACTGCCACACTGCTGAGAGGCTGCTCAGAAGGAACCCACGAGTTACAGCAAATGATTTACAGGACACCAGACACTGCATTTCAGAGGTCTCATGTGTGCCATAAAAAATATATTATGAAGGAATTATCTCCATTGGAACCGGAGCTGCACAGAGAGAACACATGTCCAGCTGAGAGCAGCATTGAGCTTTTGTTCATTATGGGAAACATTGGTGCTTTCCCTCGTTTTTTTATGAATACATTTATCAGCTCTGGGTAGCTACCTAATACTGGCACTTAATTTTTATTTCCAAATGTTGCTTTTGCAATGAGACCAGGTGTAGCTGGGACTCCAAAGGCAGGGTGCTCTGGCAGTCCTGAGGGACTGAGGTCAGGTGAAGAGTAAAGTCAGGGCTCTGAATTTTAGGAAAGCAAACTGCCAGCTCTGGAAGGAGTTAGTCAATGTGACCCCTGGGAAACTGCCTTGAGGGACAAGGAGCAGAGCAGAGCTGGCAGGTCTGTAAGGACACTTTCCATGGAGCACAAGGCACAAGAAATCGGGCGAGGAAAGGAGAAGTCTGACCTGGCTGAGGTGCTACCTGCTGGGAAACTCGAGGGGAGGAAGGCAAATGCACAGGCAGTGGAGGCAGGAGGAGGTATCCTGGGAAAGGTATGGGGAAAGTGCCTGGCTTTGTAGGGGTGGAAGCAGGAAGGCCAAGGCTGGAGCTGAGCTTGGCAAGGGACACACAGAATAACAAGGAAAGGTTTCTGCAGGTGTGCCAGCTGAAAAGGGAGGTCAAAGAAAGCAGTGACAGGACAAGGGGGAGTGGCTTCACACTTACAGAGGACTGGGTTAGATTGGATTTTGGGAGGAAATCCTTCCCTGTGAGGGTGGGGAGGCCCTGGAGAAGCTGTGGCTGCCCCTGGTGTCCCCTGGAAGTGTTCCAGGCCAGGCTGGACAGGGCTTGGAGCAGCCTGGGAGGGTGGAGGGTGTCCCTGCCCATGGCAAGGGTTGGACTCTGTGACCTCGAAGAATCTCTTACAACTCAAAGCATTCCACGATTCCACATTCCCCATGCAACAGCAAGGTTGGAGATGGGCTTTCCCTGGACAAGCTGGGCAACCCCTGGGCTTCCCCTGGAAAAGCTGGGCAACCCCTGGGCTTCCCCTGGAAAACCTGGGCAACCCTGGGCTTCCCCTGGACAAGCTGGGCAACCCCTGGGCTTCCCCTGGAAAAGCTGGGCAACCCCTGGGCTTCCCTGGACAAGCTGGGCAACCCCTGGGCATCCCTGGACAAGCTGGGCCATGGCTCATCGGCTGGGGGAGCACGAGGAAGCTCTGCCAGCTCTCTCCCGTGCAGCCTCGCCCAGAACACCGCTGGTGTGACCGGAGGCACACCCAGCAGCTCCCCGGGCAGGACGAGCCCCACAGCACGCACGGATGCACTCCCCACAGACGCCCCTGCAGTCCCCGCTGCTGGCTCGGAGGTGCAGCTGTGCCCTGTGTGCGAGCAGAGCTGCTTGCAGCCTGTGCCACCGGGCTGTGGCTCTTCCTGTGACCTGCTCCCTCAGGCAGGGCTGGCAGTGCCGGTGCACAGGGTCGGATTGCTGCTCGCTCAGGGCCGTGTTCTCCATTCATCCCTGCACAGGCACTGCCAGCTCTGCTCTGCGGGGCAGCCACGGGCTGTGACATGCCCCAGGGTCCCAGGGCAACACCCATCATTGGAGAGACTCCTGGAGACCCCAGACACGGCAGAGGAGAAAACTGAGAGACAATAACACGTTCCTTCCCCTCACAAAATACATCCCAAAGCCAAACCGGAGAGCTGGAGGTGGGAAGTGACAGAACGTGGAGCTGGAACGAGGTGACGGCTGCTCCAGAAAACTGTGAGGAGGGAGGGTGACAGCCCAGCCTGCTCTGCCGAGGCTGGGGACAGCGTTCCTGGAAGAGCATCACGCTTACGTGAGGGTGGAATTGGCCTCATCTACCAGTGCAGCTCCTGGCACCCAAACTATGAACCCTCCACGGTCCCAGCTGAGTTCCTGCCGGTCCCTGCCCACGGTCTGCCACCTCTCCTCAGGATCCCAGGAGAACGCAGGCTGTCCTAAGAAACTCTCCAGATCCCCCCAGGGCCAGAGCCAGGGGGCTGTCCCGGAGGAGCTGCCCCTCAGCTGGAGGCTCTGCGCAGGAGCCGGGGCTGGGGACCGAGCAGATCTCGGGGAGGTGCAGGGGAGCAGGGCGGAACAAGGGGCCGAGGGGCTGCGGGCGGCGATCCCTGCGGGAGGAGGGTTGGCAGGGCACGGCTGGCGCTGGCCCTGTGCAGGAGCCCTGTGCCGAGGGCGCTGACACGGGGGGGACAGCAGAGGGGCAGCGGGGCGGGGGCACAGCTGTGTGCCGGGAGTGCCCGGCGGCCCTGGCTCCGCTCAGCCCCGAGTCTCTGTGCTGTCCCTGTGCCTGTCCCTGCTCAGCCCGGGGGTCTCTGTGCTGTCCCTGTGCCTGTCCCTTGTTCTGTTCAGCCCGGGGGTCTCTGTGCTGTCCCTGTCCCTGTCCCTGTCCCTGTCGCTGTCCCTGTCCCTGCTCAGCTCGGGGTGTCTCTGTGCTGTCCCTGTCCCTGTCCCTGTCGCTGTCCCTGTCCCTGCTCAGCCCGGGGGTGTCTCTGTGCTGTCCCTGTCCCTGTCCCTGTCCTTGTTCTGTTCAGCCCCGGAGTCTCTGTGCTGTCCCTGTGCCTGTCCCTGCTCAGCCCGGGGGTCTCTGTGCTGTCCCTGTCCCTGTCCCTGTCCCTGTCGCTGTCCCTGTCCCTGCTCAGCCCGGGGGTGTCTCTGTGCTGTCGCTGTCCCCTGTCCCTGCTCAGCCCGGTGTCCCCGCTCTGTGCCCGCGGTCCTGCCCGGCCCGGCTCGGCTCGGCTCGGCCCCGCGCGCTCCCGGCGGTGGGGGCGGGCCGGGCCCTGGCCCTCCCCTCCCCTCTCCTCCCTCCCCTCGCCGGGAACGCGCCGCGCCGCCCGCCCGGCACAAAGTTTGGCGGCGGCGGCGCGGGGAGCGGAGCCCCGCGCCCGGCGGGGCCGGCGGTGCCCGTGCCATGCGGGGCCCCCCCCCGGCGGCGGCGGCGGCGCTGGGGCGGGCGGCGGCGGCGCCCGTGCGGCCGGGGCGGCGGGCAGGCAGACACCATGAGCGCCCGGCGCCCGGGGCGAGCAGCGGGGAGCAGCCATGTCCCCCCCCGCCCCGCCGGGGCCGCCGGGCGGGCGCGGCGCTAAGGGGCCCCCGGCGCGGAAGCTGCTCTGCATGTGCAGCCTGTCGCTGTGCCTCACCTACCTGTGCTACAGCCTGATGGGGGGCACGGCCCCGGCCGCGCTGCGCTCCCCGGCCGCGCTGCCCGGCTCCGCCGCGCCGCGCCCGCCCAGCGCCGCCCCGGGCACGGCGGCCCCGCGCTCCGCCGGCCCCCCGGGCACCGCCGGGCCCCCGAGCAGCCCCCCGGGCAGCCCCCCGGGCAGCCCCCCGGCCCCCGGCCCCTCGGCCGCTCCGAACGGCAGCCGGGGGGCGGCGGCGGGCGCCTGGCCGCGGGCACGGCCGGCCCCCGGGGAGGCGATCGCGGCGCAGAGCGCAGCCCCCGAGAGGGACCCGCCGGAGTCGAGCACCACGGACGAGGAGCTGAGCCGGGCCGGCAGCCGCGGCGGCAGCACGCCGGACTACGGGGAGCAGCGGCTGCCGCAGGCGCTCATCATCGGCGTCAAGAAGGGAGGCACCCGGGCGCTGCTCGAGGCCATCCGGGCGCACCCCGACGTGCGCGCCGTGGGCACCGAGCCCCACTTCTTCGACAGGAACTACGAGAAGGGGCTGCAGTGGTACAGGTGAGGCGGGGGGCCGCGCCGCGGGCAGGGAGCGGGAGCCGGGGGGTTTGGGCCGGGAGCTCCCGGGGGTCCCCGTCACCCCGGGGGGTCCCCGTCACCCCGGGGGTCCCGTCACCCCCGAGCCGCGCTCGGAGCCGGGGCCGCGCCCGCAGCGCCGGCGCTGGAAACGCGCGGTCGGGGGGAAGCTGGAAATCTGCCATGGCATCCCCTCGGCTGCTCGGAGGCTGCGAGCAGGCAGCAGCAGCTCTGCTGTACGTGCTGTGAAACACCCCTAAATTGGTCGGTAATTATTAATTACTGAAATAAGATCGTAATTATTCCAGGTGCTGCTAGGGCTGAAGGATGCTGCCTTCATGCGAGCACAGGCTTTGCTTCACAAATAGGGTTTGCTATTTATTCAACAAGTTCCACGTTAGGAAGTTTTTTTCCATTGGCAAGATCTAATTCTGTTTGTGAAGACGCCTCTAAACACTGTTGTCATGATGTTGGCTAACATTTTAAAGGAATTCTATGCTAAATGTCCTGGTTGTTAGAAAACGCCGGACTGCAGTAAGGAAGTGTTAAATGTCTTGACAGGTTTAGGAAATCAATGGATTGTGATGGCTCAGTGTTTCTTAAAAAAATTCCGAGCAGAATGCAGCACATCAGTAGAACTTAAAAATTCCTGGTAGCTCTGTAGCTCACTGTTCAAAGCAAACCATGCTGGTTCATGGTCTGTGGCTCTGTGGAGTTCTTGTTGTGGTTAGTATGGCAGCTGCTTACTTGCTCTGAAAATGAAGCTAAAAATGAGAGGCAGCAGGCTAGTTACTGCCTAGATTATTTCATCACTCTTTATTAAAATAAAGTACATGGTTTTCATGTCAGGGGTATTTAAATGTGAGAATCTCCAGGCAGTCTTCTGTGGGCACTGTGGAAGTAAAGTCTTCATAACATTTGGCGTGGTATCTGCTTGGCTCTGGCAAAGTGCTGTGGGATTTTCTGCAGGCATTTTGAGAAAGTGGACACCAGAAAGTGAGGTTGTCCCTGCGTGGTTTTGGTGCCCTGCTGATGGGGGGAAGAACTAAAGGACTGGCTGTGGTTATTGTGTTTATAGATATAATTTCAATCACAGTATTTTATTATATTGAATTTTCCTGGAGGAAAGGTTTACCTTGAAAAATAAGTTTAGAAAACTGTCTAGAAGAGGATAGAAAGTGCCATATAAAAAAGAAGTTTGGCTTTATTCAAAACAGGCAGAAGAAGATCAAGCAGTGAATAAGATGAACAGCTGCTTTTTCATCTTTAAAGTTCTGCTGCTGGAAAGGGGCGAGTGAGTGGGTGTAGCTCCTCTCGTGGGCGAGAGGCACACACAGGTTTTCCTTTGCTGTTTCTGGTGTTTCCCTGCAGCAGCTCTGTGGCTGTGCCGCTCATTTCCAGCCCTGGAGCTCTGTGCTGGCTGGGAGGAGGCTGGGGCACCCTGGTGTGCTGGGGTGCCCTGGGCAGAGGCTGTGGGTGGATGCTCTGGGCACAGGTGAAGAGAGTGACTCGGTGCCCTGTGCCTGCAGCCCTGCCCTGCAGTTACCTGCCCACCTGCCCAGCTCCTCAGCCCTCCCTCGGAGCCCTGCAGTGAGCTGTGCCTCAGTGTGCTGCTGTGCTGCTGCCAGGCTGCCCCCGTGGGCTGGCATCTCGTGCCACAAACACAAACCCAGAGCAGGGCGGGCAGGATCACCGTCCATCCCACTGCTGCTGCCTCCTGACCTGCTGGGGGATTCCCTGGGAGCAGCAGGGAGGCTGACAGCTCCCAGCTCTGTCCCAGGCAGAGTGATTGGGGATTTCTCCTATCCACAGAAATGTCCGTGGTCTTTTAGCAAAGAAGCAGCTATTGGAGTTTTTACCAGCATCTCCTTATGGCGACTTCTGCATTCCACACTGTGAGCTTTTAACATGCTCAGGGTTTTCTTACTAGTGCAGTGAGGGAATGGCAGAGCTTCAGGGCTCCTTGCTTGTTCAGTCACAAGATTATCTCCCAGCCTCGAAGAGCTGGAGGAAAGGGAAATGCTTTCTCCAGCTGTAAAATGGAGCCAGCACCAGGGCATTGCCATTTCTGTGTGTGTGCTCCCTGCACGTTACCTGTCTCTGCTGCCTGAGACTGGGGAGCCCCCTGAATGCTCTGAGAGTCTGGCCCAGGATCCCTCAGGAGCTGCTGCAAGCACTGGGCCACCAGTGTGGCAAGCAGGGGACACCAGCTCTGCGTGCTGGGCAGGGGGCATGGCAGGAGGGCAGCTCCTCGCTGCTGGCTCTGTTTTTGATGGGAGCCTGTGGGGAAAGCTGAAGGTTTGTGTTCTGCCTCTGATGTCTTTAGCTCAGTTCGTGTGGCAGTTGCAAACAGAGATGTTCCCCACACGAACTGGTGCAAACTGGGCCAGGATTAGTTTTGGTTGGTGTCTGTTCTGCCGCCAGAGCTGTTTGTGTGGCTGCAGTTTGATGCTGACCTGAGGCTGGGCTGTCTGAGGGACAGGTTTCATGGCACAGCTTACACGACATCCAACCTTCCTCTGCTGTTCCTCTCTAAGCCGTTGTCCTTAACTTGCTCCTGCCTTCCCCAGGGTGTGCCAGCTCTCCTGCAGGAGCTGCTGCTGATTTTTGGCCAGTGTCCAAGTGTCCCCCTGCTCTGTCCCAGGCCCAGAGTGATCTCCAGTGTCCCTGCAGCCAGGCTGGACTGAGGCGCTGGCTCTGTCCGGGTGTGTCCCATGCCAGCAGCTCTGCCCTGAGCTGCCCTGCCCTGGAAAAGCACTGGGCCTTCCTCAGAGCTCAGGAAGGGTGGCAGAATGGCAGAGTGGCCTCTGAGGCCAGGGAACGGAGGTGACATCCATAAATGCTCGTTACAAGCACCGGGGCAGCGTTTGGGACGTGCCTGGGCTCCCTGCCTGCCTCGGATCAAGGGCACACAGTTGGGTGGGGTGTTGTGGAGACTGGAACTGCAAACTGCCCAACACCTGCACAGGTGTGTCCCCTTGCAGTGCCAGGGAGGTGGGCAGGGGTCTGCAGGGGAGGCATCACTGGTGCCCGGGGCTGTGTGGCTGGAGGAGGAGGGGTCCTGTCTGGGCTGGGCAGCAGCCACGCTGCCCTGCACTGGTGCTGAGGGGGGTGCACTGGGCTCACTGGGCAGCTGCCGGTCCTGGGGCTGCTCAGGTGCTGCTGGTGACTGCCCCGGGGGCTTGGCAGAGAAAGTTGCAGGTGTGAAGGCAGTGAGAGCTCTGAGCAAATGACCAGCACAGGAAACCTCATCCCCTGGGCCCCCCTGGGCACCCTTGAGGCTTCTGAGCTGGGGGGAGCATCCAGTGCTCCCATCCCCAGCTGCCTGCAGGGCTCAGCAGGGTGAGGGGGTTCAGTTCTGTCACCTTATGCTTCACAGGCTATTCTGACATCCTGCCTTCTGCAGGAAAACTGGGGATTGTAACAGTATTTTGAAAACAAACTTGCAGTTTTAGCACGACTGTGACTGCCACAGCACACAGAGAACGGCTGATAGCGGCGAGTTGCAGCTGAGTTCTGAGGCTCGTGGGGTGATTAAATCCCGTGTGTGCGTGCACGTTGCTCTACTGCCCAGTGGAGCCTCATGGAGAGGCTGCAGCAGGGTGTGGGACCAGATCCCATTCCTCTGAGCTGTGTGCAGGTGTAGCTGTGTGTGTGATCAGGGTGTAGCTGTGTGTGTGTGATCAGGGTGTAGCTGTGTGTGTGTGCAGGTGTAGCTGTGTGTGTGATCAGGGTGTAGCTGTGTGTGTGTGTGCAGGGTGTAGCTGTGTGTGTGCAGGTGTAGCTGTGTGTGTGCAGGTGTAGCTGTGTGTGTGTGCAGGTGTAGCTGTGTGTGTGATCAGGGTGTAGCTGTGTGTGCAGGTGTAGCTGTGTGTGCAGGGGTGTAGCTGTGTTTGTGTGCAGGTGTAGCTGTGTGTGTGATCAGGGGTGTAGCTGTGTGTGCAGGGTGTAGCTGTGTGTGTGTGCAGGTGTAGCTGTGTGTCGTGGTATTGCAGGGTGTAGCTGTGTGTGTGCAGGGTGTAGCTGTGTGTGTGATCAGGGTGTAGCTGTGTGTGCAGGTGTAGCTGTGTGTGCAGGGTGTAGCTGTGTTTGTGTGCAGGTGTAGCTGTGTGTGTGATCAGGGTGTAGCTGTGTGTGCAGGTGTAGCTGTGTGTGCAGGGTGTAGCTGTGTTTGTGTGCAGGTGTAGCTGTGTGTGCAGGGGTGTAGCTGTGTTTGTGTGCAGGTGTAGCTGTGTGTGTGATCAGGGTGTAGCTGTGTGTGCAGGTGTAGCTGTGTGTGATCAGATCCCATTCCTCTGAGCCGTGTGCAGGGTGTAGCTGTGTTTGTGTGCAGGTGTAGCTGTGTGTGCAGGGTGTAGCTGTGTTTGTGTGCAGGTGTAGCTGTGTGTGTGATCAGGGTGTAGCTGTGTGTGCAGGTGTAGCTGTGTGTGCAGGGTGTAGCTGTGTTTGTGTGCAGGTGTAGCTGTGTGTGTGATCAGGGTGTAGCTGTGTGTGCAGGTGTAGCTGTGTGTGATCAGATCCCATTCCTCTGAGCCGTGTGCAGGGGTGTAGCTGTGTGTGCAGGTGTAGCTGTGTGTGTGATCAGGGGTGTAGCTGTGTGTGTGCAGGTGTAGCTGTGTGTGCAGGGTGTAGCTGTGTGTGTGATCAGGGTGTAGCTGTGTGTGCAGGTGTAGCTGTGTGTGAGATCAGATCCCATTCCCTCTGAGCACGTGTGCAGGGTGTAGCTGTGTGTGTGTGCAGGGTGTAGCTGTGTGTGATCAGATCCCATTTCCGTCTGAGCCCATGTGCAGGTGTAGCTGTGTGTGTGTGCAGGTGTAGCTGTGTGCAGGTGTTGCTGTGTGAGATCAGATCCCATTCCCCTCCATGCTGAGCCCGAGTTCAGGGTGTAGCTGTGTGTGCAGGGTGTAGCTGTGATCAGGGTGTAGCTGTGTGTGATCAGATCCCATTCCCCTCTGCCCTGGCTCTGTGATCAGGGGTGTAGCTGTGTGTGTGCAGGTGTAGCCGTGTTCAGGGTGTAGCTGGGTGCTGGTGCTGGGTGCTGCCCTCACAGTAATGCCCAGGGCCGTGCCAGGGACTCCTCCCAGCCGTGCACAGCAGCTCCTGAGGCAGCAGCTCCCCGGCTCTGGGCTGGCACACCCCTGGGTGCCCCCTCCCTCAGTGTGGGGAGGGGGCTGGTCTGTGATTCCTGCCTGGGCTCTGCTCCCCAGGGAGCATCCCCCTTCCCTCCTGAGCTCACCTGGCCAGCCCTGCGTGCCCAGGGCTGCTCCAACCCGGCTCTGTGCAGGGCTGCTGCAGGGATCCTGTCCAGGGATGTGGGGGGACTCCCTCAGCATCCCCAGACAGCTGCTGGGCACAAATACCTGGCCGTGTGGGGGCTGTACCTGGCCGTGTGGGGGCTGTACCTGGCCGTGTGAGCTGTACCTGGCCATGTCAGCTGTACCTGGCCATGTGAGCAGTAATTGTGTTGCTGGGTCGTGCCTGTGCTGTTGTGACTGGCTCAGGCAGTCAGGAAATCAAACCTGTGAGCCTGTGCTGGTGCTGCTGCAGGTGGGTGCTGTGGGTGGTGGGTTGGGGTCTGCTCCTGCCCACGGGCACTGCAGAGCCTGGGAACTGCTGAGCTTCTCTGCAAAGGGCCTTTCCAGAGTGTTGTACCCACTGCACTTCTGGTGGCTTAGGGAAGGGTATTGATTTGTTTCTGGGCCCTGCTGTGAGCTGGCTGCTGCTGAAATGCAGTGACTCAGCTGCTCTCCTCTGTGGCTGAGTGTTGTGGGCTGTGCTGACCCCTGGGTGGGCTCTGGGGCAGGGTCAGGCTTTGTGCTCCTGGCCCATGATTCACGGTCTGGGGACTGGGGAGAGCCCCCCACAGCAGGCTGGGCTTGCTCCTGCCCTGGAGCCCCTGAGTCTGTGTGCCAGAGCTGGCTCCTCCTGGCTCTGCCCTGCCTGTGTGCTGGGCCAGGGGACCCCCTGCCCCTCCCGGGGCAGCAGCTCTCTCCTCCTGCTCTGTTTTGGCTCAAGGAATGGCTGGAGGAACGAACCGAGTCTGTTGGCAGTGTGTTATCACCTGCTGATTGTTGTCCTGCTGCTCAGCTGTAGCCATGGGAATGGCAGCTGCTCCCAGCACTGCAGCCCCTGCCAGGAGGGGAGAGCAGTGCCGGGGCAGCAGCTGGCAGCAGCTGGCAGCAGCTGGCACACTCATTCTGCAGGGCTTGTGGCTGCCTCTGCCTCGGAGAAATGGGTTTGTGCTGGCTGGGGCACAGGTGCTGACAGGGGGGAGGCAGCCTGGGCAGGGACGTGTCCTCAGAGCAGAGTGACCAGAGTGACCAGAGTGACCAGAGCCCCTGCTGGGGTCCCACCCTGGCCCCAGGAGCAGGAGCAGCCCCACAGCTGCCGTGGCAGGGCTGTGGGCACAGGGCTCAGCACGCCAGCCTCACGCTGGGGACACCCTGGGGACACCCCTGGGACACCCCGGGACACCCTGGGGACACCCTGGGGGACACTGGAACCAGCACAGGTCACAGCCCTGCAGTCCCTGCAGTCCCTGCACTCCGGAGATGCTTCGGGGCTGTGCTCAGTGACCCATCTGTGAGCTCTGGTGCCTTGCTGCTGGCAGGTGGTGTTTCTGTGCTGTCTGTGTGAGCTGTGCCCTCGGGGAGCGCCAGGAATGGGCCCGGGGGAGCAGAGGGAGGCTGGTGCCTGCTCTGGGGGAGGGATGCTCTGAGCCTGCCTGCCTCCCTCTGCCCGAGCCAGGCCAGCAGGAGCAGCCGCTCCTCAGAGGGACTGATGGGCAAAGGCTTCAGGTTTTCAAAGCCAAAATTCCAACACAAATTTGTGGCACAGAGGTCAGAGTCCTTCTCTTGTCGTGGGTTTCCTTTACCTCTTCTTGTCATGGGGACTCCTTTTCTCTGAGTCATTATTTCATACACTTCAGCAGAAATTTTATTGCTTTGGGGGCTGGGCTGGTTCACGTGGGACATTCCTCACTGCTCAGTGTCATACACAGAGGTAATTTCTTTCAAATGATTTTTGCTTGAAGTGGTTTCAATGAATTGCAAAGGGTGCAAGGGTATGAGCATGAATGAATGGCTGAGACATTTGTATGGAGTCCGGGTGAGGAACCTGCTCCATCAAACTTTCCAGAGCATCCAGGGTGGACATTGTCATTTCTCTGCCGTGTGCATGTCAGCAGCAGCTCATTTTAGCCTTTTAATCCACTTTTAAATAAGTATATTTAGGGTTGTATGAGGTTTAAATTGGTTTCCCCTGTATTTGAAAACGTTTAAAGGAAGCCCCAGAATTACAGGAGGTTACAGTCACAGTGAGAAATTCCCGTGTAGATGGAAGGGGAGTGGCTGGGCAGGACTGGCAGCTCCTCTCCCTGGCATGGCCAGGCTGCTGCCAGACTCTGCTCCCCGTTTGTCATTCAGGGAGCTGCAGCTTCCAAGCTGAAGTAGAAAACCTGACTGCAGAAGGCTGGGGAAAAAATCCATACTTAGGAAAAGGAAGAAGAAAAAAGCCAAAAAACAGCCCTCAGAAAACCCCTCCAACCTTTTATTTCAGAGTCTCCCATTTCCCTCCCCAGTGTCAACACACCAATTTAAATTAAATTTTGCAAGGCACAGTATTTCCCCCCTTGTCATATTATACATCCAGGCATCAAGGATGGATCATAAACTTGCTCTTTATGGCTTTAACATTTCAATTGCTAGTCACATTTTATGTAAATGAAGGTATTTACCTTGACAAGCTCTCCTGTGAAGTACAGTACTTCTTTACAGAATATATTTGGCAATATAAACAGGCCAAATGCTGGGGGTGGATGCAAAATTCACAATTGATTTTTACAGCTAAGTAGGATCCTCCCAAAATACACTGGAGCTGTCTGCTCCAATCTTGTCAGTGGCTGGGGAAACTGAGGCAGGGGGACCTGGGGGAAGGGGAAATAGCAGAGGTGCATCAGTTACAGCCACTGACCTACTAAACACAACTAGCTCTGGATAAAAATAACTCCATCTGCCAGACTTTATTTTGTATTACAGAGATTGCAGTAACAC
Organism: Luscinia megarhynchos; assembly: GCA_034336665.1. NCBI lineage: Eukaryota > Metazoa > Chordata > Aves > Passeriformes > Muscicapidae > Luscinia > Luscinia megarhynchos. Next base: position 333,804 of record CM067577.1, on the reverse strand, counting down.
ATTTCAGGCCAAAATCTGATTTCCATTCCCTTCAGAGCCAGGCTGGAGTGGGCCTGGCCCCTCTTTGTGAGCAGGAATCATTTTGGGCCCGAGCAGAGCAGCGCTGCTCTGGCAGCCAGATCCACACTCTCCTGCTTTAGAGCATTTCTTTCATCTTGCTCTGAGATGGGCGCAGGGATATATTTAGTGTTCATGCACACAACTTTACTTCAGCCCCAGCTCTGCCCCTGCTGTTGTTGCTCCTGCTGGACGCTCACAATTGCAGCTGCCCTGCAGGGAGGGGCTGAGCAGCTCTGGGGCTGGCTGTGCTGCCCACGCCAGGTCTGGAAAAACAGCTCAGAGTCATCCAGAGCCCACCCAGAACATCGAAACTGCTGCAAAAACGCCCGAGGCAACAACTGCACTGGTAAACTAAAGCATCTTGCTGAGAATTTCATAGACCCAGCAAATCATAATGCAATTTCCTATGCAAAAAGGGTTTATCTCTATCTAAATATTATTCTGCACCGTTACTCATTGTGGGGGAGTTATTGCTCTCCTAGGTTAACTGATTGAACTTTGGAAATAGAGCTGCAAGCTTATTGTACAGACGGGAGCTTGACTTTTATTGCTCCTAAATTGTGGTGATACTATTGGATGTGAGTAAAACACACACTCCATTAGAAAATATTAAAGTTTGGTACCACTTTAAAATTAAAAAAGATTAAAAGAAGCGTTTCTGCAGTCTAGCCTCCATGAAATTGGAGTCTATTTGGTATGTGAAAAGTGTGATACAAATAGCCTAACAATTAATGACAAAGGAAGAGCTGGGATGGATTTATGGCTTAAACTACCCTGGATTCCACAAGGCTGGAGTGGCAGCGAGGGAAATGTGTTATTAGATCATTACAGGCTTTTCTGCAAGAGCCACTGCTGCTGAAGTTGCAGCAAGGTGTTTTATTATTGCTCTGTTCCACGTAACTCTCCGCAGCCCTCTCCCCGGGGATGTGGGCTCGGTGGGAGCTGCTCTCTGCTGCAGGGGGGTTCCTTGGGAAGCCTCACCGGGCTCCCCAGCCTTTTCTGCAGTGCTGAGGGAGTGCTCTGCCAGGGCAGGCTCTGAGGGTTTGTTCTGTCGTGCTGCTGGCCGTGGGGATGGTGCAGAGCCTCCATCCAGGGCCTGGCACCGAGCTGGGGCCACCCCTGCTGCCCAGCCCAGCCCAGCTCCTTCCTGGGCTCTGCACTGCCCTGTGCCTGGCACTGCCCTGCTCTGTCCCTGGCACTGCCCTGTCCTGTCCCTGCTGCTGCCCAGCTCCTTCCCTGGGCTCTGCCCTGCCCTGCCCTGTGCCTGGCATTGAGCTGGGTCCATCCCTGCTGCCCAGCCCAGCTCCTTCCCTGGGCTCTGGCACTGTCCTGTGCCTGCTGCCCAGCCCAGCCCAGCTCCTTCCCTGGGTTCTGCCCTGCCCTGTCCCTGCTGCCCAGCTCCTTCCTGGGCTCTGGCACTGCCCTGCCCTGCCCTGTGCCCAGCCCAGCTCCTTTCTGGGCTCTGCACTGCCCTGTCCCTGGCACTGCCCTGCTCTGTTCCTGCTGCCCAGCCCAGCTCCTTCCTGGGGCACTGCCCTGCCCTGTCCTGTCCCTTTTGCCCAGCCCAGCTCCTTCCCTGGGCTCTGGCACTGCCCTGCCCTGTGCCTGGCACTGCCCTGTCCTGTCCCTGGCACCGAGCTGGGTCTGTCCCTTCTGCCCAGCCCAGCCCAGCTCCTTCCCTGGGCTCTGCCCTGCCCTGTCCTGTCCCTGCTGCCCAGCCCAGCTCCTTCCCTGGGCTCTGCCCTGCCTGCGTGCAGCTCCCCCGTGACCCCATCCCCTGCTCTAACACCTGGGCTGTGCCTGCAGAGGGGAGCTGAGGCTCCCAGCTGTGCCCACAGGTGAGGATTTGGGGTGCTGCTGTGGGGCACTGCCATCCTGCAGCTTGCTGCTGGGCTGGGACGGCTCCAGTGCAGCCCTCCCCTCCCAGTTCTGCCGGGTCCAGCAGGGCCTGGGCACAGAGCCCAGCACCCCCAGCAGCCTGAGAGCCCTGGGGAAGCAGACTGGGGTGGGGGCTGTTCTGGATGCCCTTGGGGTTGTGTGGCCCTCGGTGGTACAAACTGCATTTCTAACCCAGCTTTCTCACCTTGCATTTCGTTCAGGACTCATCTTGCACTGGTGCCTCTGTGCTGGAGCAGTGCAGTTACACATCCCCTTCTTCATTAACTGGATTTATACCCTCGGTGCTCCTTGCTGGATGACTTAGTATTGTAATGAAGAACATGAGTGCTGCCTTAATTAAAATGTAACCCCCATATTAATATACATGTTGCCTCTGAAAATTGAAATTCGCTGGAAACTGAGTTTAGAAGCTTGTGGCAGGTGTGACTGGAAGTGGCTTGGGGTGAAGTGGCCCGTGGCAGGGGCTGAGGTCAGAGCTGCCTTGGCACCCCCAAGGGCTCTGGGGACACCCCAGCGGTGCCAGGCTGGGCTCTGCCACCTGCCCTGAGCTCAGCCCTGCTGGGAACCTGTGCCAGCCCTGCTGCTCACTCCCAGCGGGTTCCCTTTTACCAGGGAGGTGCAAAGCAGCTTAATGAACCAGAGAATTTGCTCCATAGTATTACTTAAAAAATCTTGTAAATGCAAACATTCCAAGCCTGTCTCCGAGCTGTGCATGCGCTGCCATTGGCAGTATGAGCAGTTATGAAGATATTTTGCATTCAAGGATTTGCAGTTTCTAGGTCCATGAATATTCAGGCTCCAGCTCGCCCTTTTTGTCTGTGCTCCACACCTCCCTTTCCATTCCTTTGCTTTTTTTTTCAGTGGATTCAATTAGTTCTATTTGCTGCTTTAGCAATAAAACAATTCCCTCCGTGGCATTAAAATGAGTTTCTTTCATTATTTCATTTGGCTCCTGGTTCTGTGTGGCAGGCAGTGTGCCCCAGCTCGGGCTGCCGAGCCCTGGAGGACACGGGACGTTCTTGGGGCAGCATTAGGAATTAATGAAGGGCACTGGTGGCGCAGAGCTGCAGCGACAGAGCCGCGGGCAGAGCCAGCAGGGGAAGCTGAGCAGCCCCTGGGGCTTTGGGCAGCACTCGGGTCACTGTGCTGTGCCCCTGGCTGGGCTGGGCTGCGGGAATGGGCTGCGGGAATGGGCTGTTCTCACACAGCCTGTGCTGGGCTGCGGGAATGGGCTGTTCTCACAGCCTGTGCTGTGCCCCTGGCCATGCTGAGCTCTGGGAATGGGCTGTTCTCACACAGCCGGTGCTGGGCTGTGCCCCTGGCTGTGCTGGGCTCTGGGAATGGGCTGTTCTCACAGCCTTTGGTGTGCTGTGCCCCTGGTTGTCCTGAGCTGCGGGAATAGGCTGTTCTCACACAGCCTTTGGTGTGTCCCTGGCTGTGCTGAGCTGCGGGAATGGGCTGTTCTCACACAGCCTGTGCTGTGCCCCTGGCTGTGCTGGGCTCTGGGAATGGGCTGTTCTCACATCCTTTGGTGTGCTGGGCTGTGGGAATGGGCTGTTCTCACACAGCCTTTGGTGTGTCCCTGGCTGGGCTGAGCTGCAGGAACGGGCTGTTATCACACAGCCGGTGCTGGGCTGTGCCCCTGGCCGTGCTGGGCTGTTCTCACATCCTTTGGTGTGCTGGGCTGTGGGAATGGCTGTTCTCACACAGCCGGTGCTGGGCTGTGCCCCTGGCCATGCTGGGCTGTTCTCAGGGTCTCTGCTCTACCTGTTGCTCATGGAGGGCAGGGGCTGAGCCCTGCTTGGCTCAGGCGGGCACACAAATCAAGCAGCGGTTTCCCCAGCCGGGTGTGTGGAGGCGGCTGTGAGCAGGGGCTGAGGCTGCTGGAACTCCTTCCTACCAACAACTCTGGTCAGCTCCTAAGGAGGAGTTAGGCTCCTGCAAAGACCGAACAAGGAATTCAAAGGAGGCTCTTTGCCTTTCTCGGGGTTTGTTGTTTATCTCGTGGTGGTCCCAGAGCAAAAGAGGAAGAAGGAACCGGGTGGTGGCCTTTTCTAGGAAAAGGGCAGGAGGGAAGCACTGGCCTTCTGCCAGTGGGGTAGAAACAGAGGGGAAGGGTTGTACAGTGGGGACACACTGAGGGTTGTACTGTGGGACACAATGAGGGTTGTACTGTGGGGCACACTAAGGGTTGTACAGTGGGACACACTGAGGGTTGTACTGTGGGACACACTGATGGTTGTACAGTGGGACACACTGAGGGTTGTACAGTGGGACACACTGAGGGTTGTACTGTGGGACACACTGAGGGTTGTACAGTGGGGCACACTGAGGGTTGTACTGTGGGACACAATGAGGGTTGTATATGGGACACACTGATGGTTGTACTGTGGGACACAATGAGGGTTGTACAGTGGGACACACTGAGGGTTGTACAGTGGGACACGATGAGGGTTGTACAGTGGGACACACTAAGGGTTGTACTGTGGGGACACACTGAGGGTTGTACAGTGGGACACACTGAGGGTTGTACAGTGGGACACGATGAGGGTTGTACAGTGGGACACACTAAGGGTTGTACTGTGGGACACAATGAGGGTTGTACAGTGGGACACACTGAGGGTTGTATATGGGACACACTGAGGGTTGTACTGTGGGGCACACTGAGGGTTGTACTGTGGGGCACACTGAGGGTTGTATATGGGACACACTGAGGGTTGTACTGTGGGACACACTGAGGGTTGTACTGTGGGACACACTGAGGGTTGTATATGGGGCACACTAAGGGGTTGTACTGTGGGGCACACTAAGGGTTGTACTGTGGGACACAATGAGGGTTGTACAGTGGGACACACTGAGGGTTGTATATGGGACACACTGAGGGTTGTACTGTGGGACACACTGAGGGTTGTACAGTGGGACACACTGAGGGTTGTACTGTGGGACACACTGAGGGTTGTACAGTGGGACACACTGAGGGTTGTACAGTGGGACACACTGAGGGTTGTACTGTGGGACACGATGAGGGTTGTATATGGGACACACTGAGGGTTGTACTGTGGGGCACACTGAGGGTTGTATATGGGACACACTGAGGGTTGTACTGTGGGGCACACTGAGGGTTGTACTGTGGGACACACTGAGGGTTGTACAGTGGGACACACTGAGGGTTGTATATGGGGACACACTGAGGGTTATGCTGTGGGACATTTACAGGGGTTTTAGGACAAACCATTCCTCCTCTTGGCTGTTGGGCTCTCGTCCCTCTTGCAGAGCCCAGGAAGGCACAGGGCACTGTGAGGGCACACAGCAGTGTGCCCAGGGAATTGCAGAGTGCAGAGCCCTGCTGCTGCTCCTGCAGTGCCCTTGCAGGGCTGCAGTGCCACGGGCAGTGTGTAGTGCCAGACCATGAATCATCCCCTCGCACCCGCTAAACACAAATCCATTAGTGCCCCGAGGAGCAGCTAGGTAGGGAGGAGAAAAAGGGAAGGTAGCAAGAGGAAACAGATTTAAATCTAATTGTTTGTCTGCCTGTGTTTCGCTGTGTGGCTGGGAGGTGATGGGGTGCAGCAGGGAGAGCAGACACGGGCGGGTGGGGGCCAGGGCTGCTCCTGCAGGTGTTGAAGGTCAATGAGAGGAGATGTGGCTTTGTGTATTCAAAATTATTTTTTAATGACTTTTCCTCCTCTTTCCGTGACCGGGGAAGGTTAAAGCAGTTGTGCTGATTCCAGTTGCTTTTTCATTCTGTAGAACCAAATGAGAATTTCCAGGCTGGTGGAGGGGCTGCAGACCTTAGGGTGTGACAGGCACCCAGATTTTGGGACAAAGGTCTGTGCCCACAGCAAGGCCTGCAGCAGAAGGCAGTGGTCACTGGTGCTGCAGACTGGGGCAGGGTGGGAGCTCCAGTGCCACGGCTCAGTCACAGCAGGTGCAGAGGGACAGAGCAGGGGAGTGGAACGGGGAAAGGTGCCTGTAAGGGGTGGAAAGCCATTTTAAAAGGAAGCAAAATAAGAGCATGAGCATGCAGCAGGGCAAGCAGCACTGCAAAGTTCTGTAATTAATCACACTGCTGGAACTTGGAAAGGAAATAAATGTGATAAAAGGATTTGTCCAAATAGATTACAGGCAAATTAGAAAGAAAATAAATGTGGGGTCATCATGGCCTTGGAAATTGTGTTCTTCAGAAATCTTCAGTCATCCTCACAATCAATTCTGCATTTCTTTAATAGCACTGGCTTGGATTAACCGCTGCCTGCATGCAGCCATTAAACAGGTGTGGAGCGTTTGTCCCTGCACAGCGCACCCGGAGGTGGTTTACACCTGTGTGTGTGTGTGTCTGTGTGTGTCTGTCTGTGTGTGTGTGTGTGTGTGTCTGTCTGTGTGTGTGTGACACCTGTGTGTGTGTCTGTCTGTCTGTGTGTGTGTGTCTGTGTGTGTCTGTCTGTGTGTGTGTCTGTGTGTCTGTGTCTGTGTGTCTGTGTCTGTGTGTCTGTGTCTGTCTGTCTGTCTGTCTGTGTCTGTCTGTCTGTCTGTCTGTCTGTCTGTGTCTGTGTCTGTGTGTGTGTGTCTGTGCCCTGTGTCTGTGTGTCTGTGTCTGTGTGTCTGTGTCTGTGTGTGTGTGTCTGTGTGTCTGTGTCTGTGTCTGTGTGTCTGTGTGTCTGTGTCTGTGTCTGTGTCTGTGTCTGTGTCTGTGTGTGTGTGTCTGTGTGTCTGTGTCTGTGTCTGTGTGTCTGTGTGTCTGTGTCTGTGTCTGTGTCTGTGTCTGTGTGTCTGTGTCTGTGTGTGTGTCTGTGTGTCTGTGTCTGTGTCTGTGTCTGTGTGTCTGTGCCCTGTGTGTCTGTGTGCTTGTGTGTCTGTGTCTGTCTGTCTGTCTGTGTCTGTGTGTCTGTGTGTGTGTCTGTCTGTCTGTCTGTGTCTGTGTGTGCAGCTGGGGCTGGGGCACAGCCGTGTCTGTCCCACCCTGGAGCACCCAAAGCTGTGCCCATTCCCACTGGCACTGGGGTGCAGCACACACAGTCCCCGTGCCCATTCCCACTGGCACTGGGGTGCAGCACACACAATCCCCGTGCCCATTCCCGCTGGCCCTGGTGCCAGGCTGTGCTGCCTCTCCTCGTGCCCTGGCACAGCAATGCTGCCTGCTCTGTCCCTGCTGCCCCCCCCGTGCCCTCTGGCCCCTCTCTCCGGGCTCTCTGCAGAGGGGGCCCTCGTGTGCCCCCTGCCCTCCTGGGGAGCGTGGCACTGCCCTGCTGTGGCATGGCCAGGCCTCTGCCCCCTCTGCTCCCTCCTGCTGTGCCAGGGTCCGGGGGACGAGGCACTGCCAGCCCTCAGCTCATGGCACAGGGGCAGCCCGGAGAGAAACGTCCTGTGCTCACATCACCCTGAGCCCGGCTGCTCTTCTCCCCCTCGGGCTTTATCCAAAGGTGCTCAGGGGAGTCTGTAGGTCTGGGTCCCAACCATGCCCCCAGCTCACAGATCAGACAGGCTGCTTGTCCCAGGGAGGGACGTGCCCCCAGGGCGTGTTGGGGGCCCTGGGCAGCCTCGGCGTGTCTGTGCTCAGAGCTCAGCACACCAGTCACTGCCTGATCCCTCTGAGTGCGTCTGCCTGACCTCCCTGCAGCCTGCAGTGCTTTACCCAAGAGCCATCTCAGGGATTTTATTCCGCTGCAGAGGGAAGGATGGGGCATAGCTGGGGATCTGTCAGACCCGGGAAACTGGCAAGAGACGGAACTTGAGCAGAAATTTGGGTTGGAAAGGATGCTGAAGATCACCCAGTTCAACTCTCCTCGCACCAGGTGCAGGGTGCTGTGCCTGGAACGCTTGCTGGCAAAGACAGACTGAGAAAATGTGAAGGATTGATTTGTCAGAAGCTAAGGACAGCCTGTGCCAAGTTCTAGGTGCTGGGTTTTAAGAAAGTTTCCTCAGTCTGCTGCACCAGCTTTTGGCAGAAATCTTTGTGAAACGACTTTTCCACTGAGGAACAGGAGATCAGAGAACTGTTCCCTTTAACACTTGAGTGTGTGTGAACTTGCAGGGATATTGTTTGAAGCTCTGCTACCCTTGTTAAAGGTCACTGTTTGATCCCATCAAATACCCTCTTTACCTGGAGATAAGATTTAGAAATGGAAGACGAAAGAGAAAGGGCTTAAGGAAGGAGGAGAAGCGGGGAGCTGGCTGAGCAGCCGTGCCTGGCTGGCACAGGGGGGAGATGAAGGCAGGGAAGGCTCTGCAGGGTGGGGATGGGCAGAAACAGAGGGGCTGGGGCAGGGCAGGGCAGTGTCAGAGCTGTGGGGCAGTGCCAGGGCAGGGCTGTGGGCAGTGCCAGGGCTTGGGGCAGTGCAGGACAGTGCCAGGGCTGTGGGCAGTGCAGGGCAGTGCCGGGGCAGGGCTGTGGGCAGTGCCAGGGCAGGGCAGGGCAGTGCCAGGGCTTGGGGCAGTGTCAGGGCAGGGCAGTGGGCAGTGCAGGGCAGTGCCGGGAGCAGGGCTGTGGGCAGTGCCAGGGCAGTGCCAGGGCAGTGCCAGAGCAGTGTCAGAGCTGTGGGCAGTGCCAGGGCAGTGCCAGGGCAGTGCCAGGACAGTGCCAGGGCAGGGCAGGGCAGTGCCAGGGCTGTGGGCAGTGCCAGGGCTGTGGGCAGTGCAGGGCAGTGCCGGGGCAGGGCTGTGGGCAGTGCCAGGGCAGTGCAGGACAGTGCCAGGACAGTGCCAGGGCAGGGCAGGACAGTGCCAGGGCTTGGGGCAGTGTCAGGGCAGTGCCAGGGCTGTGGGCAGTGCCAGGGCAGGGCAGTGGGCAGTGCAGGACAGTGCCAGGGCTGTGGGGCAGTGCCAGGGCTGTGCCAGGGCTTGGGGCAGCCCCGTGTGCCCAGCCCGTGCTGCCGGAGCTCCCCTGCCCTGCCAGAGCCGCTGCTCCGTGGCCGCGGCGCAGAGGGAGGAAAGCAAGGTCGTGCCTGAGGTCAATAAATTATACATGCCAATTAATCTCGGCAGGCTGCGATCCGGGAGCGGCGAGGACACTGCGGCTCTGCCGGGCGGCGCTGGCTCCGTGTCAGCCCGGGAGGGGCTGGGAGCGGCTCCGGGCGGGCTCTGAGAGCAGAGCAGAGTCACACTGGCACTGTCTGTGCCTGGCACTGCCCAGCCCGGGGAAGGTGTGGGAGCAGCTCCAGGTGGGCTCTGAGAGCAGAGTCACACTGGCACTGCCCGGGAGGGGCTGGGAGCAGCTCTGTGCTGGGCTCTGAGAGCAGAGTCACCCTGGCACTGTCTGTGCCTGGCACTGCCCAGCCCGGGGAAGGGCTGGGAACAGCTCTGTGCTGGAATCTGAGAGCAGAGCAGAGTCACACTGGCACTGCCCGGGGAAGGGCTGAGAGCAGCTCCGGGTAGGGTCTGAGAGCAGAGTCACCCTGGCACTGCCCGGGAGGGGCTGGGAGCGGCTCCGGCTGGGCTCTGAGAGCAGAGAGTCACACTGGCACTGCCCGGGGAAGGGCTGAGAACAGCTCTGTGCTGGGCTCTAAGAGCAGAGTCACCCTGGCACTGCCTGTTCTGGCACTGCCCAGCCCGGCTCCCTCCCCTGCCTGCCCCAGCCGTGCTCAGCATCCTGCAGCCTGCGAGCCCCGGGCTCAGCCGCTGCTTGTCTCTCACAATCAATTCCCGTTTGAGATGTTTTAGCATGTGTGACTGTCTCCTTGAGACTACAGCGTTCAGCAGGTGGTAACACTCAAAGCTGCTTTTTTAATCTGTAGCAAGGATTTACAAAGGAAACCTGGACTCTGAGATTGATTTTTAAATAAGCATATATTTAGCTGTTAGTGCTTGAAGTACATATTGGATTATATTCTTCTGCAAACAGAATATTCTAATTGATCTTGCTAATAAATAATGAAAGCCAGCCCTGCTACATATAATTCAAGGTTACACTGCATTTTGTAACAGCAGCACTGGGGAGTTTTTAAATGCTTGAAAGATTATTTCTTTTGAACAAGGAAAAAGAACGGGGGTGGGGTCGGGACTAAACGCTGAGCTTTTCTCTCGAATTTCCCTTTGCTGTTTTCTAAACTGTAGTTAGCAAGTGTCACTGTGTGAGACCCTCCTGCAGACACAAAGGCAAAGCAGGGCAGCTCAGGGACGTGCAGCCCAGCCCGGCTCAGGTAACAGGGGCAGGTGCCCGGGACCCGGCAGGTTCCAGTGCTGCCATGGGACTGGAGATCAGCTGGACACCAGTGCCCAGCCTGGGGACACCCCTGCTGAGGGACAGCCCTGGGGACACAGAGCTGCCCTGGGCTGGGCTGGGAGCTGGGCACGGCCACAGCTCCTGGCAGGGCAGCCGTGCCAGGCCGTGCCAGGCTATACCAGGCCGTACCAGGCGGTGCCAGGCCGTGCCAGGCGGTGCCAGGCCGTGCCAGGCGGTGCCAGGCTGTGCCAGGCTGTGCCAGGCCGTGCCAGGCTATACCAGGCCGTGCCAGGCGGTGCCAGGCCGTGCCAGGCGGTGCCAGGCTGTGCCAGGCTGTGCCAGGCTATACCAGGCCGTACCAGGCCGTGCCAGGCTGTGCCAGGCCGTGCCAGGCTATACCAGGCCGTGCCAGGCGGTGCCAGGCCGTGCCAGGCGGTGCCAGGCTGTGCCAGGCTATACCAGGCCGTACCAGGCCGTGCCAGGCAGGGCAGGGTGGGCTGGGGCACCCAGGGCAGCTCCTGCTGCTTGAGGGGTGGGGCAGCCTGTGCCTGTGACCCCCCTGTGCCTGTGACCCCCCTGTGCCTGTGCCCCCTGTGCCTGTGACCCCTCTGTGCCTGTGCCCCCTGTGCCTGTGCCCCCTGTGCCTGTGCCCCCCTGTGCCTGTGACCCCCTGTGCCTGTGCCCCCCTGTGCCTGTGACCCCCCTGTGACCCCCTGTGCCTGTGACCCCTCTGTGCCTGTGACCCTCCTGAGCCTGTGACCCCCTGTGACCCCCCTGAGCCTGTGACCCCCCTGAGCCTGTGACCCTCCCTGTGACCCCCTGTGCCTGTGACCCTCCTGCTGCAAGGAGCCATTTGCTGTGGAGTCAGGGCTGGTGCAGGAGGATGAGGCAGTTTAGGAGAGTGAGGCAGAACAGGAGGATGAGGCAGAGCAGGAGGATGAGGCACTTTAGGAGGATGAGGCACTTTAGGAGGATGAGGCACTTTAGGAGGGTGAGGCACAGCAGGTCTCAGGCAAGAGGAGACGTTCCTGTCACCCTCTCCCATAGGCAGCTGGCAATCTCTCCCACCAGCTGGAGTGACAACATGATCAGCCAGGAAAAGCAGCACAGGATTAAAGAGCTGCTGACACCTCCTGGGAAATTCACTTTGCAATATTTTATTGAGGTGTGTGTCTGTGGATTTTCTGCTCCCCCTCCCCTTGCTGCACACTCCAGGAGACTCTGGAGTGCAGGCCCTGTGCTGAAGGGGTCTGCTGGAGCTCAGAGGGGAGGGGACACAGAGCCAGGCCCACAGTGGCTGGAAGCCTCGTGCTGTGTCCCCTCCATGTCCCCTCCATGTCCCTGCCGTGTCCCACACCTCCAGGAGTGGCTGGGGCTGAGAGCCCCCGGGCCGTGGGCTGGGAGCAGAGCAAGCAGGGACATGGCACAGAGGGCACCGAGGGGCTCCTCTGGCTCTGGCCAGGACCCGGGGCTGCTGCTGCTGCTGTTTGTCAGCACAGCTCCTCGTGGCTCTGCCTCCTGCCTGTTCCGGGAGGTCACAGTGAATAGTGTGAGTGCACAGGAGCTGGGCTGGTTAGAGTGCCCTCCTGGGACTGGGATCTCCCGGGCTGCAGCTGCAGCCGGGGCAGGGGAGTGGGTCCTGCAGGGCCCTGCACAGCAGCCGTGGGAGCTGGGCTGGGGGCTCCTGTCCCCCTCCAGGGCACCTGCCTCCAGGCGCTGTGAGTCAGTTAATTAGTGCTCATAAAGCCACTCAGGCCCCTTTGGAGAAGAGCAAAGGTATTGTGGCTGCTGTTTGGATTTACTAGGAGCTGCAATTAGGTGAATTTCAGAGAGTTACCAGCCAGCCCCCCGTGCTGTCCCTGCGTGCCCAGTGCCTCAGCCAGGCTCAGGGAGGAGACAGCAGCACTCTGTCTGCTCCCTGAGCCCTCTGCCCCATCCCTGCTTCTGGAGCCATCCCTTGTCACTGCTCGTGCCAGTAATGGCCTGATGTCACTGTGACCTGTGGCTCTGGCACAGCAGCCAGCAGGGCTGCCATGGGCACAGGAGGAGTAAAACCAGCCCCAGGCTGTTTGCCTGGCCGTGCTGTGGTGATGTCAGTCCCTGTGCTGTGCCACCCGCAGCACAGCCAGCTGCTCTGCTCTGGTGGCAGTCCCCTTCCCTCGGGCTGCTGCCAGCAGCTTGTGGCACGAGCTGCCTGCGTGCTGGGAGCCTGCTGTGCCCGGAGAGGGGGGGAGCAGGGTGGGCAGGGTGGGCACAGGTCAGCCTGCAGGTGAGGAGGGCTGGGGCTCTATTTATCAATATCTGCATCCACTGCATGTGCTGCACACATTTATTGGGTCAGGAGCTCGAGACCATCTGTTCCAGCTTTTGGGGGAGCTGGAGCCGCTCCTGGCTCGTGCAGGTGATGAGCCCCTGGGGCTCAGGGCTGCTCAGGGCTCTGCTTGCAGCCGGGGTGACCCGGGGCTATCACCTCCCTGGGGGTGCACAGGGGCTGGGGGTGCAGTGTCCCCTGCAGGTGACTGTCCCAGCTCCCAGCTCCAGCCCCGGGGCAGGCTCAGCTGCAGCCTCTGAGCTCAGCCTGGGGCAGCTGGCTGCTCCCTGTGTCCAGGACAGGGACAGTGTCTGTGCCCCATCCCTGCACAGATCCCTCTTTGGCACCAGCTCTTTGTTCCTCCTGAGACAGGAAAACTGAGCCCTGTCTCCTTCCTCTCTCCTTTGCAGCAGATGAAGATGTCAGAGCTGCCTGGCTGTTGAGGAGATCTGCCATTACCTTTTTCCTCCTCCAATTTTTGAAACCGTTTCATAGGAATCCAATTTTCTCTTTCATATTCACTTCTGCAAACAGATTTGAAAAACTCTTTGTTAGTCAGAATCATCTCTGAAATGTACTGCTGTATTTCTTTTTGCTATTCTAATTAGCCTTTTAACTCAGCACTGCTTGTATTTATAGCTGGCTAATCCTCCCTCTCCAGGCCCCATCCTCCTCCAGGAACATTTCCACTGTTGAGAACCGTTTGCTCTTTCCTGTTTTCTGTTTCCCAGCTCTCTGCTGTTGCTGTTTCAGTGCTCCAGCCCTTGACTGAGCTCCCTGATCAGAGGCAGGGTCCCCTTTGCTGCAGCACCTTTCCTGGGATCCAGCTCTGGGCTGGCACAGCCTTTGAGCAGCTGCCCCATCCTCTCCTGCAGGATTATTTCAGGACTGTCTGTTTTAGCTGCTCAGCTGCCTCCATCCTCTCCTGCAGGATTATTTCAGGACTGTTTCAGCTGCTCAGCTGCTCCATCCTCCCCTGCAGGATGGCAGCCCAGGCTGGGCAGGGAGGGGTGACTGCCCTGTCCCTGCCACGGGCTGGTTTGGTGGCCCCTGCCCTTCTTTGGGTGCAGGAGTGTGCTCTGACCTCCCCGGGCTCCTCAGCCACAGCAGCTCCTGCCTCTGTGCCAAGGAGCCACTGCAAGCAGATTTCTGTCCTCATCCATCATCCTAATTAATCACCACAGTTTGGAATGCAGTTTTTACTTTTCGATGCTTTTATGTGCTCGGGAGGAAGGGTTTGCTGGATGTTTTAGCAAAGCCCTTCAGCCCAGCAGTGGGAAGCATCACAGCTTGCCCAGGGGTGGCTAAGTGCAGACTTATCCCCAAAGCCAGGGGAGAGCACCCCTAAGAACCCATTTGCTGTGCCTCTAACCCTTGGCTCAGGAGCAATTCCCCTGCTAATGCTTTGGCTCTGCATTTATGAAGCTTAAGATAACTCAGAGCTCTTCTGGAGCAATGCCAAATGCTGGCATAAAATATCAAAATGTCTTGTATGGAGCAGAGCTTTTTATCTGTGGGCTGGAGCTGTGGGGCTTTCCCTTGATGTGGCCCTCCTGCCAGAGCTCCTCAGAGCAGCTTTCAAAGAGCAAATACCAGGAGATCTGCTGGCTTAGCACGATTCCTAAATGCAGATAAGGCTTAGAGCCTCACCCCAGGTAGGAAGATTCCAGCAGCAGTTAAATGGGCTGGATGTGCAGATCTGAGGCTGTGGCAGGGAGGGATGGGAGCACTGGCAGATGGTGTAAATAATGGCAAATGCAGCACAGAAACGGTGTGACTCTGGCACAGGCAGTGGGGGCAGAGACACCCTGGTGGCACCTGGGGGTGCCAGCTGCCCTCCCTCTGTGGCTGGTTTCACACTGCCCCAGCATCTCACCTGCCCCTGGGGGCTCAGTGTCTCCACAGTGACCATGGCACGTGAATCTTGAGGCTGGGAGAGCAGCCTGGCACAGGGAGCGGGGCTGGGGCAGCCCTGGGGGGTGGGTTGGGTGGGTGGGCTGTGGGATTGGGGTGGGTGGGATATGGAATTTGGGGTGGGTGGGATATGGGGATTGGGCTGGCTGCGGTGTGGGGTTTGGGTTGGGTGGGATATGGGGATTTGGGCTGGGTGGGATATGGGGATTGGGCTGGGTGGGATATGTGGAATTGGGGTGGGTGGGATGTGGGAATTGGGGTGGGTGGGATATGGAGATTGGGGTGGGTGGGATATGTGGATTTGGGTGGGTGGGATATGTGGAATTGGGGTGGGTGGGGATATGTGGGAATTGGGGCTGGGTGGGGTGTGGGGTTTGGGGTGGGTGGGATATGGAGATTGGGGTGGGTGGGATATGTGGGTTTGGGGTGGGTGGGATATGTGAAATTGGGGCTGGGTGGGATGTGGGGTTTAGGGTGGGTGGGGTGTGGGGTTTGGGGCTGGGTGGGATATGTGGAATTGGGCTGGGTGGGATATATGAAATTGGGCTGGGTGGGATATAGGGTTTGGGGTGGGTGGGATATGTGGAATTGGGGCTGGGTGGGATGTGGGGTTTGGGCTGGGTGGGATATGTGGAATTGGGGTGGCTGGGACGGGCTCCTTGCCCCCAAACTCCCCCCAGCACTGTCCATCAGGTTTTGGGGGGAGGTGCTCCCCCTGCACGGGGCAGAGCTGCAGCCCCAGGCCCGTGGCAGCCCTTGGGAAGGGGCAGGGGAGGAGGAGCTGTTGGCATGTGGGGCAGCACTGAGGGCAGGGAGGACACTGTGTGTGCCAGGGGCTCGGATGGGAGCTGGGGGAAATCAGGACTTTCTTCCTAATACCACATCTTTAAATGTGCAAATCTGTTACTACTGAATTATTTGCTCCTCATAAAATATTAGTTCTTGTCAAGATATATCTTTCTTGTGTATAAACTGCATAGTGTGATGCCTTGGTTTTTTTTTTATTTTATTCAGTCTCTCTGCTCCTGAGAATGCATCTGCATTTTATCATTTGCTCAATTTTCCCATTTGTGTGGGATTTCTGAGCTAGTCCTGGTGGGGAAGGGGGCTGAGTGTCACAAGCAGGATGCACACAGCAGGTCTGGAGCTGATGATGGGCAGGGAGGGCAGATGTGGGTGTGCAGTTCCCAGGGGTTTGTGCCATGGGTGAGCTGGGGGCTCACACAGGGGCTGTGGAGGGGCACAGAGCCAGCTCAGCCAGCCTGGCACCGGGGCACAGCCCTCTGCAGCCTCAGCCTGGGGACAAAGCACCTTTTTCAGGTTGAAAATTGTTTTATTGCACTGGTCACAGCAGAGGAAAAGCATTAGAAGAGGTAAAGCAAGGAACCCCCTGGGAGCAGGTTTGGCCACCAGGGCTGGACGTGGCTGCCTCTGTTTGAGCTTCAGCATCTCCAGCTCCAGCTGTGGATGTGCAGCCAGCCCCTCCAGCCTCCATCGGATCTGCATCTCAGAGCCTGCCCTGCCTCTGGGGCCTCTGGAGCTGGGAGATGGCCCAGGCTGCTCCTGCCCTCCCCAGACCTGCCCAGCCCTTCCCCAGGCTGGCATTCCCTCAGTGCTGCTGCAGGCTCAGCCTCCTCCAGACTGGCAGTAAAGCTTCACACATCGTTTATCACGGGATGTATTAATGCTACAAATAATCTCTGAGCTTCCTTTTATCTCAGCAGGCCCGCCATGTGCTCTGCCCATGACTGTTACAGCACAGATGACACCTTAGGCAGAGGATGGATGTTTTCTAGTTCCTTTTCCTTACCCCACTGTACTAGTGGGGGTTCCACCACAGCCTGGTGTGCGAGTAGAAAGTTTCCAACATGCAGGGGTTAAAGTGCTGAGTGTCACTGGGGTTACAGTGCTCAGTGTCACTGGTTACAGTGCTGAGTGTCACTGGTTACAGTGCTCAGTGTCACTGGGGTTACAGTGCTGAGTGTCACTGGTTACAGTGCTCAGTGTCACTGGTTACAGTGCTGAGTGTCACTGGTTACAGTGCTCAGTGTCACTGGTTACAGTGCACAGTGTCACTGGTTACAGTGCTCAGTGTCACTGGTTACAGTGCTCAGTGTCACTGGGGTTACAGTGCTGAGTGTCACTGGGGTTCTGTGTGTCACTGGGGTTACAGTGCTGAGTGTCACTGGTTACAGTGCTCAGTGTCACTGGGGTTACAGTGCTCAGTGTCACTGGTTACAGTGCTGTGTGTCACTGGTTACAGTGCTGAGTGTCACTGGTTACAGTGCTGTGTGTCACTGGGGTTACAGTGCTGAGTGTCACTGGGGTTACAGTGCTGAGTGTCACTGGTTACAGTGCTCAGTGTCACTGGGTTACAGTGCTGAGTGTCACTGGGGTTACAGTGCTGAGTGTCACTGGGGTTACAGTGCTCAGTGTCACTGGGGTTACAGTGCTGAGTGTCACTGGGGTTACAGTGCTGAGTGTCACTGGTTACAGTGCTCAGTGTCACTGGGGTTACAGTGCTGAGTGTCACTGGTTACAGTGCTGAGTGTCACTGGGGTTACAGTGCTCAGTGTCACTGGTTACAGTGCTCAGTGTCACTGGTTACAGTGCTCAGTGTCACTGGGGTTACAGTGCTCAGTGTCACTGGTTACAGTGCTGAGTGTCACTGGGGTTACAGTGCTGAGTGTCACTGGTTACAGTGCTGAGTGTCACTGGTTACAGTGCTCAGTGTCACTGGGGTTACAGTGCTGAGTGTCACTGGTTACAGTGCTGAGTGTCACTGGTTACAGTGCTCAGTGTCACTGGGGTTACAGTGCTGAGTGTCACTGGTTACAGTGCTCAGTGTCACTGGTTACAGTGCTGAGTGTCACTGGGGTTACAGTGCTGAGTGTCACTGGTTACAGTGCTGAGTGTCACTGGTTACAGTGCTCAGTGTCACTGGGGTTACAGTGCTGAGTGTCACTGGGATTACAGTGCTCAGTGTCACTGGTTACAGTGCTGAGTGGCACTGGGGTTACAGTGCTGAGTGTCACTGGTTACAGTGCTCGAGTGTCACTGGTTACAGTGCTGAGTGTCACTGGGGTTACAGTGCTGAGTGTCACTGGTTACAGTGCTGAAGTGTCACTGGGGTTACAGTGCTGAGTGTCACTGGTTACAGTGCTGAGTGTCACTGGTTACAGTGCTCAGTGTCACTGGGGTTACAGTGCTGAGTGTCACTGGTTACAGTGCTGAGTGTCACTGGTTACAGTGCTCAGTGTCACTGGTTACAGTGCTCAGTGTCACTGGGGTTACAGTGCTGAGTGTCACTGGTTACAGTGCTCAGTGTCACTGGGGTTACAGTGCTGAGTGTCACTGGTTACAGTGCTCAGTGTCACTGGTTACAGTGCTGAGTGTCACTGGGGTTACAGTGCTGAGTGTCACTGGTTACAGTGCTGAGTGTCACTGGTTACAGTGCTCAGTGTCTCTGGGGTTACAGTGCTGAGTGTCACTGGGGTTACAGTGCTCAGTGTCACTGGTTACAGTGCTGAGTGTCACTGGGGTTACAGTGCTGAGTGTCACTGGTTACAGTGCTCAGTGTCACTGGTTACAGTGCTGAGTGTCACTGGGGGTTACAGTGCTGAGTGTCACTGGTTACAGTGCTCAGTGTCACTGGGGTTACAGTGCTGAGTGTCACTGGTTACAGTGCTGAGTGTCACTGGGGTTACAGTGCTAGTGTCACTGGGGTTACGGTGTACAGCGTTGAGTGTCACTGGGGTTACAGTGCTGAGTGTCACTGGTTACAGTGCTCAGTGTCACTGGGGTTACAGTGCTGAGTGTCACTGGTTACAGTGCTGAGTGTCACTGGTTACAGTGCTCAGTGTCACTGGGGTTACAGTGCTGAGTGTCACTGGTTACAGTGCTGAGTGTCACTGGTTACAGTGCTCAGTGTCACCGTTACAGTGCTGAGTGTCACTGGGGTTACAGTGCTCAGTGTCACTGGTTACAGTGCTCAGTGTCACTGGGGTTACAGTGCTCAGTGTCACTGGGGTTACAGTGCTGAGTGTCACTGGGGTTACAGTGCTGAGTGTCACTGGTTACAGTGCTGAGTGTCACTGGTTACAGTGCTCAGTGTCACTGGGGTTACAGTGCTGAGTGTCACTGGTTACAGTGCTCAGTGTCACTGGTTACAGTGCTGAGTGTCACTGGGGTTACAGTGCTGAGTGTCACTGGTTACAGTGCTGAGTGTCACTGGTTACAGTGCTCAGTGTCACTGGGGTTACAGTGCTGAGTGTCACTGGGATTACAGTGCTCAGTGTCACTGGTTACAGTGCTGAGTGTCACTGGGGTTACAGTGCTGAGTGTCACTGGTTACAGTGCTCAGTGTCACTGGTTACAGTGCTGAGTGTCACTGGGGTTACAGTGCTGAGTGTCACTGGTTACAGTGCTGAGTGTCACTGGGGTTACAGTGCTGAGTGTCACTGGTTACAGTGCTCAGTGTCACTGGGGTTACAGTGCTCAGTGTCACTGGTTACAGTGCTCAGTGTCACTGGTTACAGTGCTGAGTGTCACTGGTTACAGTGCTCAGTGTCACTGGGGTTACAGTGCTGAGTGTCACTGGTTACAGTGCTCAGTGTCACTGGTTACAGTGCTGAGTGTCACTGGTTACAGTGCTGAGTGTCACTGGTTACAGTGCTCAGTGTCACTGGGGTTACAGTGCTGAGTGTCACTGGTTACAGTGCTGAGTGTCACTGGGGTTACAGTGCTGAGTGTCACTGGGGTTACAGTGCTGAGTGTCACTGGTTACAGTGCTCAGTGTCACTGGGGTTACAGTGCTCAGTGTCACTGGTTACAGTGCTGAGTGTCACTGGTTACAGTGCTGAGTGTCACTGGGGTTACAGTGCTGAGTGTCACTGGTTACAGTGCTCAGTGTCACTGGTTACAGTGCTCAGTGTCACTGGTTAAAGTGCTGAGTGTCACTGGTTACAGTGCTCAGTGTCACTGGGGTTACAGTGCTCAGTGTCACTGGGGTTACAGTGCTGAGTGTCACTGGTTACAGTGCTCAGTGTCACTGGTTACAGTGCTCAGTGTCACTGGGGTTACAGTGCTCAGTGTCACTGGTTAAAGTGCTGAGTGTCACTGGTTAAAGTGCTGAGTGTCACTGGTTACAGTGCTCAGTGTCACTGGGGTTACAGTGCTCAGTGTCACTGGTTACAGTGCTCAGTGTCACTGGTTACAGTGCTGAGTGTCACTGGGGTTACAGTGCTGAGTGTCACTGGTTACAGTGCTCAGTGTCACTGGTTACAGTGCTGAGTGTCACTGGGGTTACAGTGCTGAGTGTCACTGGTTAAAGTGCTGAGTGTCACTGGTTACAGTGCTCAGTGTCACTGGTTACAGTGCTCAGTGTCACTGGGGTTACAGTGCTGAGTGTCACTGGTTACAGTGCTCAGTGTCACTGGTTACAGTGCTGAGTGTCACTGGGGTTACAGTGCTGAGTGTCACTGGTTACAGTGCTGAGTGTCACTGGTTAAAGTGCTGAGTGTCACTGGTTACAGTGCTCAGTGTCACTGGTTACAGTGCTCAGTGTCACTGGTTAAAGTGCTGAGTGTCACTGGGGTTACAGTGCTGAGTGTCACTGGTTACAGTGCTCAGTGTCACTGGGGTTACAGTGCTGAGTGTCACTGGTTACAGTGCTCAGTGTCACTGGTTACAGTGCTGAGTGTCACTGGTTACAGTGCTCAGTGTCACTGGGGTTACAGTGCTCAGTGTCACTGGGGTTACAGTGCTGAGTGTCACTGGTTACAGTGCTCAGTGTCACTGGGGTTACACTGCTGTGTGTCACTGGGGTTACAGTGCTCAGTGTCACTGGGGTTACAGTGCTCAGTGTCACTGGTTACAGTGCTGAGTGTCACTGGTTAAAGTGCTGAGTGTCACTGGTTACAGTGCTCAGTGTCACTGGTTAAAGTGCTCAGTGTCACTGGCTACAGTGCTCAGTGTCACTGGTTACAGTGCTCAGTGTCACTGGGGTTACAGTGCTCAGTGTCACTGGGGTTACAGTGCTGAGTGTCACTGGTTACAGTGCTCAGTGTCACTGGGGTTACAGTGCTCAGTGTCACTGGTTACAGTGCTGAGTGTCACTGGTTACAGTGCTCAGTGTCACTGGTTACAGTGCTCAGTGTCACTGGTTACAGTGCTCAGTGTCACTGGGGTTACAGTGCTGAGTGTCACTGGTTACAGTGCTCAGTGTCACTGGTTACAGTGCTCAGTGTCACTGGGGTTACAGTGCTGAGTGTCACTGGTTACAGTGCTCAGTGTCACTGGGGTTACAGTGCTCAGTGTCACTGGTTACAGTGCTGAGTGTCACTGGGGTTACAGTGCTCAGTGTCACTGGTTACAGTGCTCAGTGTCACTGGGGTTCTGTGTGTCACTGGGGTTACAGTGCTGTGTGCCATTATGCACAGACCAAGATTTCTGTCTCCCAGTCCACTTGGTGCTTTTTAAGCACCATAAATCTGTCTGCTCACTGCTGGAGCCAGCAAGAAATCACACCTCACTGTGTCAGTCTCCAGTTGGTCTTTTGTCCTGATTTAAGCAAAACCATGCAACTGGTGTTACTGTATGGGAATGCAAAGGTTGGTGCCTCATCTGGGATGCTGCTGGTGGGTCTGCAATCATTAATCCAGTGAAACTGGTGATAACTCTTGGGGACGTGGCTCTGGGTGAAATCTCAGCTCAGCCCTTGTGTCCAGGCCGTGATTTGTCATCTGCAGGCTGGAGGCACCTGGCCTGAGGGGCTCCTGCAAACTCTGGCTGCTGCTTCTTGCTGGGAGCAGGCTGGGCAGGGCTGTGGGGGCTGCACCAACCCCAGGCAGGGCTGGGGGGGCTGCACCAGCCCCGGGCAGGGCTGGCAGGGCTGCACCAACCCCAGGCAGGGCTGAGCAGGGCTGCACCAGCCCCAGGCAGGGCTGGCAGGGCTGTGGGGGCTGCACCAGCCCCGGGCAGGGCTGTGGGGGCTGCACCAGCCCCAGGCAGGGCTGGGCAGGGCTGTGGGGGCTGCACCAGCCCCAGGCAGGGCTGTGGGGGCTGCAGCAACCCCCAGGCAGGGTGGGCCCACGCTGGGGATCCCAGTGCCAGGGGCAGCAGGAGCTGAGCAGAGCCAGGGGCAGCAGGCACAGCCTGCCTGCCCAGCACACCCCGTGCTGTGCTTGTGGCCCAGGCTCTCATGAGAACACGCAGTTTTTGTCTGCTCTCCAGCAAGAGGAGGAAGGATGCTGTAATCTGGTGCTGGAGAAACTGGCTGAGGATCAGAGCTCTGTGCCAGCCCCCTGGGCTCTCCCAGAATCTGCAGCAGAGATGCCTGGGAGTGTTTCTTCATCGTTCTTTTTGCCACTAAAAAAAAAGCTGCCAAGTCAAAACCTAAACAGTTTGCAAACTAAAGTTGATTTTGATGAACCTCCGGATTTTAAAGTGTTTGGGGGAAAAGTTCCATTGTTGACAGAACACCTTCTCTTAGCTGTGCTGGTGAACAGGCTGGAAAATGAGTCAGAATGTGAAGGCTTAATTATTTCAGGCTAGCATGTGCAAACCCCAAAACTAATAGGGCTGAATTATGAGTAGGGAAGGCTGCATTTCCATAGGTGCCAAATTATTTACTGAGAGATCATAGGATGGTATTCCATCCACACAGGAAGAGCATTTTACACTTTGCACCTTTCCAGGGAAGAGAGCCACTGCTGTCTGTAAGCAGAATTCCTTGCAGGCAGCCCCAGAGGTGTCTGTGTGGCTGGGCAGGTCTGGGAGGCAGCAGCTGATGCCAGCCCTGCGTGCCCTGTGCCAGCCCCAGCAGGCCCTGCCAGGAGCCCTGCCCAGCCCTGTGGTGTGGACAGTCCCAGTGTGCAGGGATCCAGCTCCTGCCCTGTGCTGGCCCTTCCTTTGTCCAGGGACCCTTCCTAGCCCCTGTGATGTGAATAATCTCAGTGTGCAGGGATCCAGCTCCTGCCTGTGCTGGTCCTTCCCCTGCCCAGGGACACTCCCCAGGCCCTGAGGATTTGGATAATCTCAATTTCCAGGGATCCAGCTCCTGCCCTGTGCTGGCCCTTCCTTCCCCCAGGGACACTCCCCAGGCCCTGTGGTGTGAATAATCTCAATTTCCAGGGATCCAGCTCCCTGCCCTGTGCTGGCCCTTCCCCTGCCCAGGGACCCTGCCCAGCACTGTGATGTGAATAATCTCAATTTGCAGGGATCCAGTTCCCTGCCTGTGCTGGCCCTTCCTTCCCCCAGGGACCCTTCCTAGCCCCTGTGGTGTGAATAATCTCAATTTCCAGGGATCCAGCTCCTGCCTGTGCTGGCCTCTGCCCTGCCCAGGGACCCTTCCTAGCCCCTGTGGTGTGAATAATCTCAATTTCCAGGGATCCAGCTCCTGCCTGCGCTGGCCCTTGCCCTGCCCAGGCTGGCACGGGGTGGGTGATGTGCCAGCCCTGCAGCCCCAGGAGCTCTGCCCAGCCCTGAGCCCTGCTCCAGCTGCTCCCCACAGGCTCCCAGGATGTGCTGCTTTCCCCCTGGTTTTGTGCACCCCCGAGGGGGCAGAGGCAGCAGAGTTTATGGCTGTGTTTGAGGAGCTTGAGATTATCTGCATAGGCCAGAAAAATCACAGAGCTGGATAAAAGAGGGGAAGTGCCATCCCTCAGCAAGCAGAGTGAATTGGTATTAGCCTGCAGTCAAAGAGGATCTTAAATTATTGTTGTCTTTTTGTATTGCTGTACAGTAGTTTAGAGATAAAAGCCATCTGGGAAGAGTTGAGATAAGTCTGGGGGGAGCCAGCCCAGCTCAGTCAGACACTGGTGGCACTGCTGGAATGAGCCCCTGCCTGGGGGCTGGTGCTGCACCTCCCTGGCACAGGGAGCAGTGCTGGAGCACCCAGGGGTGGGGAAATCCTACCTGGCACAGGATGGTAACCTGGGGGCAGGTAAATCCTACCTGGGCACAGGGTGGCACTCTGGGGGCAGGTAAATCCCACCTGGGCAGAGGGTGGCTCTCTGGGGGCAGGTAAATCCCACCTGGGCACCTCTGTCTCTCCCCCAGAGCTGCCCCTGCAGTGCTGCTGGCTGCAGCTGCCTGTGGCACAGCTGCTCCAGAGGCAGCTCTGGCTATGAGCTCCTTGCTGTCCCTGGGCTGCACTGTCACTGCTCTGACCCCGAAGCTGCCAGCCCTGAGCTGCCTGTGCCGTGTCCCTGCTGCCTGAGGCACCCCCCTGAGCCCACTGCCACCCTGCTGGGCAGTGCCAGCCTTGCTGGGACCAGTCGCTGCCTGGCACAGGGGCTGGGCACAGCTCAGTCCCACAGGCTCAGAGCAAGGGAGAAACCATTCCCCAGCAGCCCCAAAGCTGCTGTGTGCTGTGTGTGACCTGCAGCCTCACAGCAGCTCCAGGGGAGTGATAAGGCTCAGGAACATGCACATTTTTCTCAGCTGGGGAAGGGGTTTGCTGGGACTGGGGTGTTTTCCTGTGGCACTCCTGCCCTGCCTTCCCTGGGGCCCTGTGTGCTGAGGCAGCCCCAGCTCCAGCCTGGCCCCTGGGGCTGCCAGGCACACCTGTGCCAGGTGTGCACCGTGGGACGGGGGGGCTGTGCAGGAGAGGCTCAGCTCAGCACTCTGTCCCTGCAGCACAGCCCAGCCTTGGCTGTGCCCTCTGCACGTGGCTTTGAGTTTCTGGGCTTTGAGCATCCCCTCCTGCTCAGCTGCTGCCAGCCTGGGCTGAGCTGCCCTCTGCTGCAGCCAGAGCCTGTCCCCGGGCAGGCAGGAGCCCTGCTGTGCAGGGGGCTCTGTGCCCCCATCTGCACCGTGGCCTGGTGTGTCCTGGAGTGCTGGCCTGGCTTAGCTCTGCCCAGGGCTCTGACAGCCCCAGGGCTGTGCCAAGGGCCCCCAGTGCCACAGGCTCAGCTTCCCAGTCCCTGGAGCCCTTTGTGCTGTCCCCATCCCCAGTGTGGGACAGTGACAGGCTCAGCATCCCAGTCCCCAGAGCCCTTTGTGGTGTCCCCAGCCCCAGTGTGGGACAGTGACAGGCTCAGCACTGTTTCTGGCTGTACTGGAGTGTCCCCAGCCCCTGCTCAGCCTGCTCTGCACACAGCCACCGCTTATTGATCGCTGTAAAAATCTTTAAAGATTAACTTCTGGGAACAAATATGACATCTTTATGGAGAGGCAGAACAAGCTGCTTTAGCATTCGGGTGGCTGCTCTGCTGCACAGAGACATCTGTTTGCAGCAGGACAGCAGAGCAGATGATCTGCCAGGCACAGGTAACCTTGCCATCCCTGCAGCTGCACCAGCTGCCCCCCTCCTGGTGCTGTGCCAGCTCCTGGTGTGTGCTGTGAGCCAGCAGCTCCTCACTGTGCTCAGCAGGGAGGGCACGGCCTTGCAGGGGGCCGAGCAGCCGAGCTGCTGAGGGCATCCAGGGCTGGATTAACTCTGCACAGGCAGGGAGAGCTGTTCTCGTGGGGCAGGGGGCTCTGGTTCCCAGGGTGCAGGACAGAGCATCCCAGGGTCACCCTGCTGCAGGACATGCAGCAAGGCAAGCTCTCCTGGTGCAAAGGGCAGCTGTGCAGGGCACACGCTGTGAGTGCAGGCACCTGCACCCAGAGCACTGAATCATCACTAGCAGGCACTCAGTGGTTTGTGCCAGGAGGAGCCAGGCACACACTGGGTCATGCTGCTCCTTTCACTGGCCAGCATTCGTGCATTCCCTCTGGGACACGTGCCAGGGATCTCTGACCCAGCTCATGCTGGGCAGTTCCTCCCCTTTCCCTAGCATGGCAATTCCCTGATTAGCACTGTTTGCTTCCAGAAGCCTTTCTCCAGTATTCAGTCTGTGTTTCCCTTATGTTAATTTCTTGCCTTTACAGCACCTGATTAATAACTCTGTTTATGCCACTAGAATATTTGCAGGTCATTGCCATTGATGTGGGGACACTCAATAAAAGAGAGATGTCTGTAGATCTAATTGCTTAATGAAGAGATGAAGAACATTCCCTGCTGCCCTGGGCTCTGCAGGGCCAGTGAAGGTTTCTGTGCTCTGAGTGTGCTGCAGTGATGATCCCTGGGCTGCCTGCAGCTTCCTGGTCCCCCTGTGTCTCCTGCAGGCTCCTGCTGCCAGGGGATGCTGCTTCCACCGTGCCATCTGAAGCAGGACAGGGTTTCTGTTCGGGTTTTACTGAATTGAAAATTGGGGTGAAACCCCTGGGGGGGATGTCCCAGTGAGTGCTTGGGTTCCTCAGCCCTGCCCAGCTGAGTGCCTGGGTTCCTCAGCCCCATCCAGCTGTGTGCCTGGGTTCCTCAGCCCCCATCCAGCTGTGAGTGCCTGAGCTCCTCAGCCCTGCCCAGCTGTGAGTGCCTGGGTTCCTCAGCCCCCATCCAGCTGTGCCTGGGTTCCTCAGCCCCCATCCAGCTGTGAGTGCCTGGGTTCCTCAGCCCCATCCAGCTGTGCCTGGGTTCCTCAGCCCCATCCAGCTGTGCCTGGGTTCCTCAGCCCTGCCCAGCTGTGACTGCCTGGGTTCCTCAGCCCCATCCAGCTGTGCCTGGGTTCCTCAAAGCCCCCATCCAGCTGTAGTGCCCCGCTCCACAGCCCCATCCAGCTGTGAGTGCCTGGGTTCCTCAGCCCCATCCAGCTGTGCCTGGGTTCCACAGCCCCATCCAGCTGTGACTGCCTGGGTTCCTCAGCCCTGCCCAGCTGTGAGTGCCTGGGTTCCTCAGCCCCATCCAGCTGTGCCTGGGTTCTCAGCCCTGCCCAGCTGTGAGTGCTTGGGTTCCTCAGCCCTGCCCAGCTGTGACTGCCTGGGCTCCTCAGCCCCATCCAGCTGTGAGTGCCTGGGCTCCTCAGCCCCATCCAGCTGTGCCTGGGTTCCTCAGCCCCATCCAGCTGTGAGTGCCTGGGTTCCTCAGCTCCCATCCAGCTGTGAGTGCCCCGGCTCCACAGCCCCATCAGCTGTGAGTGCCTGGGTTCCTCAGCCCCCATCCAGCTGTGAGTGCCTGGGTTCCTCAGCCCCATCCAGCTGTGCCTGGGTTCCTCAGCCCCATCCAGCTGTGAGTGCCTGGGCTCCTCAGCCCCATCCAGCTGTGAGTGCCTGGGTTCCTCAGCCCCATCCAGCTGTGAGTGCCTGGGTTCCTCAGCCCCCATCCAGCTGTGCCTGGGGTTCCACAGCCCCATCCAGCTGTGAGTGCTTGGGTTCCACAGCCCCATCCAGCTGTGCCTGGGTTCCTCAGCCCCATCCAGCTGTGAGTGCCTGGGCTCCTCAGCCCCATCCAGCTGTGAGTGCCTGGGTTTCTCTGGTCCCCTCCTCGGCTGAGGCTTCAGCAGCATCAAACTAAAAAGAGGCTCCAAAAGTCTTTCTGACCTCCTGTAAGGCTCCCCAGCCTTCCTGAGTGGAAGGAAAGGACCCATTAATGTTTGGCTTCATTTCTGTTTGTCAAAGAGGAAAAAGCATCCAAGTGGGATTGAGGACACAAAGCAGCTGCTTTGCTGTGGGCTCCTGAGGAGCCTGAGGAAGGTAAACACTTGCTCAAAATTCCCCCTAAACTGGTGAATTTGAAACCGCAATTTGTCAAAAGAAGAGGGGCAAGCAGTTCCCTGTGAGCCTGGAGGCCCGTGCAGGTCCGGGGCCTGGCAGCCGGGGGGCTGGGACTGCCCCTCGGGGCTGGGGCTGGGCTGGGCTGGAGCCAGAGCCAGCTGAGCACGGCCTCAGACAGAGCAGAGCCCCAGCCAGGCTGCAGCAGCTGCAGGGAAGTGTAAAATAAACCTGTGGCTGCAGTCGGGGTGTGCAGTTTGTTTTAAAGGCGGTAACTCGGGTAATTGATGGTGAGAGCAGCATTTCCATGCGCTGGGTTACGAGTCTGTCGCTCACCAGGAGCTGTAACCTTGAGCCATGAGACATTATTGGCAGTATTTAACACAAATCTGTTTTCCATCATTGTCAAATCCCACTTCAATATGCACCACAGGAAGAAAGGCGAATGCTAAATTGATTTCCTTAATGGGAAGTGTTCTCCAGGAGATACCGACCTGTGTGGAGATGCATTAATGGGATTACAATGGAACCTTTTTATTTGGCTGCATTTTTAATGGAGATTCCCTCTCCTGACACCCCTGTGAGGTGCTGCTTGGCCACAGTGGTGGCGAGCCGAGGCACAGCGAGGCTCCTGGGGAGAGGTGCAGCTGCTGGGCCTGGCACTGCGCTGGCTCTGCAGGGAGAGCTCACAGCGTGCTCTGCCCCCCGAGGCACCCAGCACGTCCCCTGCACCTGCCCGGAGAAGCACCTGGGGAGGAGCAGGAGAAAAGGCAGCTGGGAGTGGAGCCAGGGCTCAGCAGAGGCTGTGCCCAGCCTGCCCCAGGGCTGTGCTGGGCAGGGCAGCCAGAGCCCGGAGTGGGTCAGCCTGGCACTGCAGGAAGGTTTGCCTTCTCCCGAGAGTGGCAGCTCTGTAAGTGAGGAGGTAATTACCTCACTTCAGCCTGGGCTGATTGGCAGGAGCTAATTGACTGCTGAACAGTTCCTGCCCGTTCTGCGGGGCTGGACCAGAGCCCCGGGAACTCCTCTGGCTTCCTCCTGCTGACATTGGGCTGGGCTGAGCCTGGGCTGGCAGTGCCCAGCCTGGGCACTGAGCTCACAGCTCTTGGGGTCTGTGCAGTGGGATGAGCTGGGAGCTGGTGGCCCTTGGGCAGCAGTGGCAGTGTCACAGCCCCTGGGCAGTCCCTGGGCAGCAGTGGCAGTGTCACAGCCCCTGGGCAGCCCCTGGGCAGTCCCTGGGCAGCAGTGGCAATGTCACAGCCCCTGGCAGCCCCTGGGCAGCAGGCCCAGCTGGCACTGCTGACTCAGCACATGGCAGTGCCACATTAAGATGTCTGTGTTAGAGCTGGGCTGCTGCAAGGCTGCTCACAAGTCTGACTGGCAGTGCCAGAGATGTGCTGATTTCCGTGTGATACGCTGATATTTACGGTGTCAATATCGAGGGGTGTGTGGGAGGAGTGAGCACGGGGCAGGGCAGGGCAGGGCAGGGCAGACCCTCCCCAGCAGGGTCACTCCTCACAGCCCCGGGGGTGCTGTGCCCAGCTGAGGGGCTGAGCCTGCAGCAGGGGCTGTGGCACACAGGGTTTGTGTCACACAGGGTTTGTGTCACACAGGGGCTGAGCCTGCAGCAGGGGCTGAGCCTGCAGCAGGGGTGAGGCTGCAGCAGGGGCTGTGGCACACAGGGTTTGTGTCACACACTGTATCACACAGGGTTTGTGTCACACACTGTGTGACACAGGGTTTGTAGCATACAGGGGCTGAGGCACACAGGGTTTGTGTCACACAGGGGCTGAGCCTGCAGCAGGGGCTGTGGCACACACTGTGTCACACAGGGTTTGTGTCACACACAGTCTGTGTCACACACTGTGTCACACAGGGGCTGAGGCATCGTGTGTCACACACTGTGTCGCACACTGTGGCACACAGGGGCTGAGGCACACAGGGTTTGTGTCACACAGGGCTGTGTCACACAGGCTGTGTCGCACACACTGTGTCACACAGGGGCTGAGTGTACAGCAGGGGCTGTGGCACACAGGGTTTGTGTCACACAGGGGCTGTGTCACACAGGGGCTGTGTCACACAGGGGCTGAGGCACACAGGGTTTGTGTCACACACTGTGTCACACACTGTGTCACACAGGGGCTGAGGCACACAGGGTTTGTGTCACACACTGTGTCACACACTGTGGCACACAGGGTTTGTGTCACACAGGGGCTGAGCCTGCAGCAGGGGCTGTGTCACACACTGTGTCACACAGGGGCTGTGTCACACAGGGGCTGTGTCACACAGTGGCTGTGGCACACAGGGGCTGAGGCACACAGGGTTTGTGTCACACAGAGGCTGTGTCACACACTGTGTCACACACTGTGGCACACAGGGGCTGAGGCACACAGGGTTTGTGTCACACAGAGGCTGTGTCACACACTGTGTCACACAGGGGCTGTGGCACACAGGGGCTGAGGCACACAGGGTTTTTGGCACACAGGGGCTGCACTGAACAATGCTGTTCAGGCAGGGAAGAGCCACCAGCCATTTGCAGAAGGCTTTATGGACTGCCAGGAGCACATGGCACGTTTCCAGAGGCAGGCTCTGGAGCTGATCTGGAGGAAGGTTTTGGATTCAGAGGCAATGCCACTCTGGCATACCCTGACACTCAGTGATGCTGTTGCCGTGGCAACTCCCCAAATCTCTCTTCTCTTCCGCTCTCAAAACCCACCTGGGTCTCCATCTGCCCTGGGAGAGCAGGGCCAGTGCTGCTCAGCCTGGAAGGGCTCATCCTGCTGCTCCTGTGCTGCAGCCCAGCAGGCACTCACAGCTGTGCCCCACTCCTCCTCTGTGCCTGTGCACACCGGGCCTGGCTGGCTCTTAACGAGCTGCCACTGTGATGGATAAGAAAATCACATCATCACTTAGAGTGGATTATGGCTTTTTCTCCCCTGACAGGAAGGAGATGTCTCTCCACAGCAGCCCGAGGCTGCTCGGGGCAGCCACCAGCTCCATCCATCACTGCAGGTCCCCAGCTCTGCCAACCAGAGCTGCTCTGGCTGGAAATGCCTCCCCTGGGCTGGGGCTGTCCAGGGACTCAGAGCAGGTGCAGCTGTGCCCAAACAGAGCCCAAACAGGGCACACAGAGCTGAAAGCAGAGCACAAAGAGCCCAGACAGGGCACACAGAGCTGAAAGCAGAGCACAAAGAGCCCAAACAGGGCACACAGAGCTGAGACAGGGCACACAGAGCTGAGATAGAACACACAGAGCTGAGACAGGGCACACAGAGCTGAGACAGGGCTCACAGAGCCCAGACAGGGCACACAGAGCCCAAACAGGCTGTGCTGCCCAGGCTCTGCCTCAGGCAGGGCCGTTCTGCTGCCGCCACAGAGCGTGGCCTGTCCCTTCAAGGCACAGCAAGCAGAGAGCGCGGGGCAGCCCCAGTGGCAGTGGGGACAGTGGCCTGGCCTGTCTCAGCTCTGTGAGCCCTGTCTGGGCTCTGTGTGCTCTGTCTCAGCTCTGTGTGCCCTGTCTCAGCTCTGTGAGCCCTGTCTCAGCTCTGTGAGCCCTGTCTCGGCTCTGTGTGCTCTGTCTCAGCTCTGTGTGCCCTGTCTCAGCTCTCCCCGGCCCTGTCTCAGCTCTGTTCCCCCAGCAGCTCGGTGCCAGCCCCGGAGCTGGCAGTGCCCGCCTGGCACCGGCAGTGCCAGCGGAAGCTTTCCCTCCCACGCTGCCATACGGGGAGCTGCTGTCGCTGTGCCACTGCCGGAGAGGAGTGTGAAACTGTGACAAGGCAGCTTCCTCTGAGCTGCCTCCAAGTCCCTGCCCAAGAATAGCATCTCCCAGCAGGGTGGCTGGGCTCTCATCTCCCTGCTCCATCCCTGCTGCCAGCCCGGGGCTGTGCCAGCTCCAGGCCCGTGTGAGGGCAGGGTGGGGTCAGAATCCCTGTGAGGGCAGGGTGGGGTCAGGGTCACACACAGGGTCCCTGTGAGGGCAGGGTGGGGTCAGGGTCACACACACACAGGATCTGCTGCTGTGACAGAATCTGCACTCCCCCTGCCCAGGGATTTGTCCCTCAGCTCCTTCCCTGCTGTGCTGTGATGTCTGGGCTGAGCCTGGCTGGTGC
Organism: Luscinia megarhynchos; assembly: GCA_034336665.1. Classification (NCBI taxonomy): domain Eukaryota; kingdom Metazoa; phylum Chordata; class Aves; order Passeriformes; family Muscicapidae; genus Luscinia; species Luscinia megarhynchos. The sequence goes on along the minus strand of CM067577.1, from coordinate 302,822 downwards.
CTTTGTGCCAAACAGGGGAATGTTCCCCAGCACAGCCCAGCAGGCCCGGGGTTGGTGGCACAGGCCTGTCCTGGAGCTGGGACACAAACCTGGTGAGTGGCATGGCAGAGGGCAGCAGGCTGGCAGGGCTGTCCCCGTTTGCCCCCCTCAGACACTCACCTGTGTGCTGCAGGTTTCCTTGCTGGCTAAAGCCCAGCACCAGCTGCGAGAAAACACGGCTCAGCCTGGGTGAGGCTCCCTGGGCAGCGCTGGGAGCCAAGGACTGAATCCAGCCCGATCTTGGGCGTGGGTTGAGCTCCCCAAAGCAGGAGCACACAACCTGCTGACAGGTTTAGTTCCCTGCTAACAGCCCCAGGCCCTGTTTGCCCTTGCAGTGATGTTGGGGGGCTGAGTGCTCCCTCACCAGCACAGATCCTGCACCCTCTGGCTGAGCTGCTGCTCTCAGTGTCTGCCCTCAGGCTCCAGCCCAGCCCTGCAGCTGCCTGGAGCCGCTCCCAGCTGTGCAGATGGGCAGGTGACATCCTGCTGCTGCTCAGGGACCCTGGGCCCCTTTTCACCCCCTTCTCTTGCTCGTGCTCTCCCTGCACCTGTGCAGGACCCCCAGTGCATGGCACCAGGGCAGCTCCAGCCACGCTGCAGTTCTGAGCCTCACCCCCTCAGGCATTTATTCATAACAAACTAACTGTCACCTCTGTGCCAGGTTCTGCAATTTCTCCTGCCAAATCCTGCGTGCATCCCTTTGACTCAGAGGCCAAAGCTGTGGAAGTGCCAGCTGAGCCCCGAGTTTTGGTCAGGATTTGCAGATGCTCAGGTTGCTTTGTGAGTTTCCAAATCCAGAAGGAGTTTGAGGGGTGCCAAGCCCATGAAGTGCCCAGCCCAGGTGCCTGGGGCAGGGCAGAGGGGATGTCTGGTGGCCACAGCCATGGTGGGCAGGGCAGGCTCCTCCTGCCCTCAGGGGCTCCTTGGCCAGGGCTCAGGCTGGGAATGGCCCTGCCTTGTCCCCAGGGCAGCCAGGGGAGCAGGGGCGTGCCCCGAGCTGCCGGGGCCCCGGCTGCAGCCCCAGCCCTGCTCCTGCCCGGGGCACAGCTGCCTCCGTCAGCAAACACCTAATGAGTGCTTGGAGCCTGCAGCCCAGCTGCACCGGGAGCTGAGGGGCACGAGAAGCTCTTGAGCAGAAGCAGCGGTGGGGCTGGGCCGGCGGCGGGGCTGGGCCGGCAGCTCCCTCAGGGCTGGGCCCGCAGCTCCCTCAGGGCTGGGCCGGCGGCGGGGCTGGGCCGGCGGCTCCCTCAGGGCCGGGCCGGCAGCTCCGTGCAGGGCTGGGCCGGCGGCGGGGCTGGGCCGGCAGCTCCCTCAGGGCTGGCCCCGCAGCTCCCTCAGGGCTGGGCCGGCAGCTCCCTCAGGGCTGGGCCGGCGGCGGGGCTGGGCCGGCAGCTCCCTCAGGGCCGGCCCCGCAGCTCCCTCAGGGCTGGGCCGGCAGCTCCCTCAGGGCTGGGCCGGGGCGGGGCTGGGCCGGCAGCTCCCTCAGGGCCGGCCCCGCAGCTCCCTCAGGGCTGGGCCGCAGCTCCCGCAGGGCCGGCCCCGCAGCAGGGCTGCAGCCAGGGCTGCTGGCAGCCCCGCCGGCTGCTCGTCCCGGCCTGAGCCACCCCGGGCTCCCAGCTCGACACGGCGCCCTCGGAGGATTCTGCATTTTAATAAAGGCAGCTTTGGTGCCACTGCCTCTTCCAGAAGGAGAATTTGCATTTCCCTGTGCCAGCTCTGCCCACACAGGCCGCTGGCACCGGGGCTCCAGCAAGGACCGTGCTGGATTTGGTTCCTTCATCACTGTGGCACCAGAAGCAGGGCAGCTGCCCAGAGCCCAGACTGCAGAGCACACCAGGGTCTCAGTGCTGCCCAGAGCGCTCCTGCCGTGTCCCCGTGTCCTGGTGCCCTGCACAGAGCCCTGGGGACACTCACAGCCGGGGTCTGAGAGCTGGGGCAAGAGCTGCAGCCTGCAGTGCTGCTGAGCACTCCTGGGCACGAACAGCCTGCAGCTTCTGCCCCACGGGCAGGGATGCCTCGGAGCCTGCCAGCAGCAGCGCCCAGCAGAGCGGCAGCGGGAGCTGGGCTGCGCTGGGGGGATGCTGGGGATGGGGATGGTGGGGCTGATGGTAATGGTGATGATGGTGAGGATGATGATGATGATGATGATGGGGATGATGGTGATGATGATGGGGATGATGGTGATGATGATGATGATGGTGATGATGATGATGGTGCTGATGATGATGGTGATGATGGTGATGATGGTGATGATGGTGATGCTGATGATGATGGTGATGCTGATGGTGATGATGATGCTGATGGTGATCATGGTGAGGATGGTGATGATGATCATGATGGTGTTGATGATGATGATGGTGATGGTGATGATGATGGTGATGATGATGGTGATGATGATGATGATGATGATGATGAGGATGGTGATGATGGTGATGGTGGTGATGGTGATGATGATGATGATGATGATGATGATGGTGAGGATGGTGATGATGGTCATGGTGCTCATGGTGCTCATGGTGCTTCCCCTGCCCGGGCAGGCCCAGCACAGCACAGCACAGCACAGCAGGGCCAGTCTCCTCCTCACAGTGGGGCTGTCCCCCTCTCCTGTCCCTTCCCACCCCCCGTGCTGGGCACGAGGCCAGGGGGTTTCTCCGGCCGGGAGCACGCTGCCTTTGCAGTGTGGGCCCCTGGGCCCGGGCTGCTGCAGGGACAGGGCACTGGCTGCTCCGGGGCTCTGCCCTCGCTCCCTGAGGCTCCCCAGCCCGCAGAGCCCTGCCCCGGTGCAGCCCTGCAGGGCCTGGGGCTCCTGTCCCCTGTCACCTCCATCCCTCCCCTCTGCTGCACCAAACCTGCTGTGGGCACAGCTGCAACCACAGCCCTCAGCCTGATCAATTACTGCCAGCTAATGATGATTAATTTACAATTAAGGGCCTCCAAAGGGTAGTGTGTCTGTTAAATAAATATTGATCTTTCATTTGTGGCCACAGATATATTGCCCCAGTTATGGGAAGCAGTGCAGGAGCAAAGCTGGGCTCTGCCAGGCTGAGACTGCCCACAAAACCTGAGCTCACAGGGGACGGGGCTGGTGCCACCCTGGGGCTGGTGTCACCCAGAGCCTGGGGACAGGGCTGGTGTCACCCTGGGGCTGGTGTCACTCCAGGGCTGGTGTCACCTCAGAGCCTGGGGACAGGGCTGGTGTCACCCCAGGGCTGGTGTCACCCCGGGCAGGGCACAGGGCTGGTGTCACCTCAGGGTTGGTGTCACCCCAGGCAGGGACAGGGCTGGTGTGACCCCAGGGCTGGTGCCACCCTGGGGCTGGTGTCACTCCAGGGGCTGGTGGCACCATCCCAGCCGCCCCCAGCCTGTCCCCGGGCACATTCCCAGCCCTGCTCCCTCCCTCCCTGTGCACTCCTGGGAGCAGCCTCGCCACAACTCTGCCTTCCTGTGTTGTCTGAGGCTTGCACTTGGAGCAGTGCTTCTGTTCCAGATGAACACGTTGATTCATTCAGAAGTGCAGTTTCTGTTTTTGAATCAGCAGAGCTGTTTATGCTCACAGTGTCCATAAAACTGTTATTTTAGTCCTGACACTGATGCTTATGAATAAAATTTAGATCTCATTCAGAAGAACGTTAGCTGCAGCTCTTTGGCTCCTTGTTAAAGCATTAATTTTTATTGAGACCACATTGCCAAGCAGCTCCTTCTGCATCCTGCAGCAACCAGTGCTGCAAGTGGAGACTTGGGCAGGAGCAGACTGCAGCACTCCACCTGCATGGCTGGGTGGTGGTGGGAGCTCCAGCCCCAGGTGAGCAGGTGGGAGCTTCAATCCCCAGGTGAGCAGGTGGGAGCTCCCAGGTGAGCAGGGCAGGTGGGAGCTCCAGCCCCAGGTGAGCAGGTGGGAGCTCCCAGTGTCCCAGGTGAGCAGGTGAGAGCTCCAATCCCCAGGTGAGCAGGTGGCAGCTCCCAGGTGAGCAGGCAGGTGGGAGCCCCCAGGTGAGCAGGCAGGTGAGAGCTCCAATCCCCAGGTGAGCAGGAGGGGGCAGGCCGCGCCCGGGGGTGCTGGGGAGTGCTGGGGGTCCCAGGGCTGGCCCAGCACAGCTCTGGCTCTTGGCTGCTCTGCTGCCAATTAGCTCTCCTCTGTATTTATTGCACCTTTTTGCTCGAAGCAAGCTGTTAAATGTCAGAAACACTTCAGCATTTTAGCAGAAAGATAATTTTTAATAGATTCCACCTACAAAAAGGAGCTGACTGGCAGAATATTAAACTCAGGGAGATTTATTTTCGCTGCCAACAGCTCGGTGTCACATTTCTGCACGGCTCCCTGCTGGTGAGTGCTGCTGTCTCCTGCCTGTCCCCCTCACCTGGTGTGAGCTGTGCTCTCTCACCCCGTTAGCCTTGGCTGCGGAAGGGATGCCCGGCCCCGCAGGGAATTAGCCCTTGTAATTAGGGATGTAAACATCTGCAGTGCCTGTACCCCCTCCCTGCCGGCCTGTGCTTCCAGGGCAGGATTCCCCGGCAGGCTCCTGCTGCCCGCAGCAGCTCTCGGCAGTCCCCGCTTGAAGGAGCATTTATTCCAACCAAAGCCGAGCTCCGGTTCCTCGGGGCTGGGGGTTCTGTCAGGGCTGGGGGTTCTGTCAGGGCTGGGCCTGCTGGGACTTTGCTCTCCCTTGGCAGGAGGGGTGCTGGCGGCAGAGGTGTGTGTACCTGCCGGGTGCCTGCCCAGGGCTGCGGGGTCCCCTGGGCCCTCTGCCCGTGTCCCTGTGAGCACTGACCCCGGTGCTGCCGCCAGCAGTTGGGTCACTGACCTCACACAGCAGCCGCTGGCAATGTGTTACCTTTGGAGCTGAGATCACACAGAGTTGGGGGAAATAAATGGGTATTTACTGAAAGTGCCACAGCGAGGCCCCTGCCCTGCCCGAGCGCGCTCCAGGAGGGCAGTAAAAGAGGCTTGGACACATCATTTCACATTTTTATAGACTTCAGTCCATTTATATACAGGACTCAACCATCCAACTAATAATCTCAAATTGAAAGGTGTCCTCCTCCTCTTCTCCTGGCTGGCCTGCCCTCCTCTTCTCACGCTGTTTATACTTCGGGCCTGGAATCTCAGGAAACTGTCCTTGAGCCCACAGCTGGTATCAGACTATTCCACTTTATCACCCTAAAGCACAACGCACAGCACACCCAACACAACAGAAAACTCGGATCTTAAGGCATCAAATCCAGGTGACTTTATTTGCTTCTCAGTGATATAATGAACTGTTTTGAGTGACGTTACAGGTAATGGCTAAATCAATGTGTGTGTTTAGCGTTAGCGTTTGTTTTAGCACTAAGTGACACGAGATAAGCAGACTCAGAGAGCGCTAATTGGTTTGTGTTTAGCATTTGCACTGATCTGTGCAGCGCTGCCCAGAGCCCCCGGCACAGCGATTCTGTCTGTGCAAACCGGAGCCGTTCGCTCCGCGGGCCGGGCTGGCAGCGCGCTGCTGTGTCCCTGCGATGAGCCGGCACAGCCCTGGGGAGCGGAGGGAGGGAGGGAGGGAAGCGCTGCGGGGCTGGGCTGGGGTTTGTGGCTGAGGTTTGGGGTTTGTGTCTGAGATTTGGGGCTCCTGGCTGAGGTTTGGGGTTTGTGTCTGAGATTTGGGGCTCATGGCTGAGATTTGGGGTCTCATGGCTGAGGTTTGGGGTTTGTGTCTGAGATTTGGGGCTCATGGCTGAGATTTGGGGTTCATGGCTGAGGTTTGGGGTTCATGGCTGAGGTTTGGAGTTCGTGGCTGAGCCACCCCTGCCCCTCTCTGTGCCACCCCTATCCCTCTCTGTGCCACCCCTGCCCCTCTCTGTGCCACCCCTGCCCTCTCTGAGCCGTCCCTGCCCTCTCTGAGCCACCCCTGCCCCTCTCTGACCAGTCCCTGTCCCTCTTTGTGCCACCCCCTGCCCCTCTCTGAGCCCCCCTGCCCTCTCTGAGCCACCCCTGCCCCCTCTCTGACCAGTCCCTGTCCCTCTTTGTGCCACCCCTGCCCCTCTCTGAGCCCCCCTGCCCTCTCTGAGCCACCCCTGCCCCTCTCTGACCAGTCACTGTCCCTCTTTGTGCCACCCCTGCCCCTCTCTGAGCCCCCCCTGCCCTCTCTGTGCCACCCCTGCCCCTCTCTGTGCCACCCCTGCCCTCTCTGAGCCACCCCTTTCCCCTCTCTGTGCCACCCCTGCCCTCTCTGTGCCACCCCTGCCCTCCCCTGTGCCACCCCTGCCCTCTCTGACCAGTCCCTGCCCTCTCTGAGCCATCCCTGTCCCTCTTTGTGCCACCCCTGCCTCTCTGAGCAGTCCCTGCCCCTCTCTGTGCCACCCCTGCCCTCTCTGTGCCACCCCTGCCCCTCCCTGTGCCACCCCTGCCCTCTCTGAGCCCCTGGTGTGAGGTGTGAGTCCGCTGTGAGTCCCAGCCGGGATGCTCGCGGTGAGGGAGGCTGGGCACGCCCCGGCACAGCACGGTGAGTTCCCTTTGTTTTGCAGAGCTGTTTTCCTGATGGGGTTGTGGCCCCTGGGGACAGTGGGGAGTCCCCTGGATGTGCTGGCATTAAATCCCTGCCTGGGGCTCAGGCTGGCACTGGGGGAAGCTCTGCACTGACTGTGACATCCCAGTCAGAGTGGAACCATAAATCCTGATTATTGCCTGTCTCAGCTGGTTTGAGGCAAATGCCGTGGGCAGGGATACAGCTCACACCTGGCTGCAGACTGCAAAGCTGATTAAATGTCCAAACTGCTGTCGATGGCACCCGGGCTCTGTTAGTGCCCAAATGTCTGGGAGAGGCTCCTGCCTGCCTGAGCCCTGTCCCAGCCCACGGCAGCTCCCTGGGGCTTGCAGGGCAGCTTCTCCCCTCTCCTTTATTTCATTCCTGCACTTCTGGCTGCTATTATGATGTGCCAATTACAGGAGGCATCTCTGATTCTGATTGCACTTTGCTCACAATTAAGCATCCTATAGAAAAATGGAAATGCTGGCTCATTAACATAGTGCAATAATAAGGTAAACCATTCAATTACAGAGGAAAAGCCACTTTGAATAATAAGGATATTGTATGCCTAAAAGACATTCAGCTGCCAGGGTATTACCATTCTTGCATACATAACAAATGAACCCCAAAATAATCAGCAGGAGCAAATAATAACTGGCTGTGCCCTGGCTGGCACAGTCCTGCAGGGCAGAGGGGCAGCTCTGGGTGGGAATGGCTGAGTCTGGGTCTGGGGAGTCCCTGCAGCTGCTCTGGGATCTGGGATGGCTCAGTCTGGGCTCTGGGGATCTGCAGCTCTGGGATCTGGGAATGGCTCAGTCTGGGTCTGGGGATCTGCTGCTCTGGGTGGGAATGGCTGGCTCTGGTTCTGGCTCTGGCTCTGGCTCTGGCTCTGGCCCTGGCTCTGGCTCTGGGGATCTGCAGCTGCCCTGGGAGAGGCCTGGGCCCTGCAGTGGGGAGATCTCGGCTCTGTCCCGGGAGGGGTTTGGAGCTGCCCCGGCAGCTGCCGAGAGCCCCTCCCTGGCCAGCGCCCTCAGCGGCCCTGCAGCAGCCCGGGCTCGTACAGACAGCCCCGGCAGCCAGGGGAGCAGCAGCTGTGTGACTGCGGGGGTCTGCAGGGGTCTGCAGCAGGTGTGTGTCTGCAGGTGTCAGCAGGTAACTGCAGCTGTCTGCAGCAGGTGTCAGCAGGTGACTGCAGGTGTCTGCAGCAGGTGTGTGCAGGTGTTTGCAGCAGGTGACTGCAGGTGACAGCAGGTAACTGCAGGTGTCAGGAGGTGTCTGCAGGTGACTGCAGGTGTGTGCAGCAGGTGTGTGCAGGTGTGAGGAGCAGAGGGTCCTGCCCTGCCGCCCCTCTGGGTGCCCGGGGCTGCTGGGGCCGGGTTTGTGCCCGGCCGGGCTGGGAGGGGTCGCTGCTGTTTCAGCCTGCTCTGCTCCTGCTCCAGAACAACTCCAGCTCTCAGCTGCTCATGGCTGACCATCGCTCTGGCACTGCTTAGGGTAAGATCCAGACACAGCTGAAGAATGGAATTTATTTACTCTTTTCCCTGAAAAGCTTTTAGTGCTGCCACAGGTGTGCCCTGCGCTGCCACAGGTGTGCCCTGCACTGCCACAGGTGTGTGCTGACACAGGTGTGCCCTGCGCTGCCACAGGTGTGTGCTGGCACAGGTGTGTGCTGCCACAGGTGTGCCCTGCACTGCCACAGGTGTGTGCTGGCACAGGTGTGTGCTGCCACAGGTGTGCCCTGCACTAACACAGGTGTGTGCTGGCACAGGTGTGTGCTGCCACAGGTGTGCCCTGCACTGCCACAGGTGTGTGCTGGCACAGGTGTGTGCTGCCACAGGTGTGCCCTGCACTAACACAGGTGTGTGCTGGCACAGGTGTGTGCTGCCACAGGTGTGCCCTGCACTGCCACAGGTGTGTGCTGACACAGGTGTGCCCTGCACTGCCACAGGTGTGTGCTGGCACAGGTGTGTGCTGCCACAGGTGTGCCCTGCACTAACACAGGTGTGTGCTGGCACAGGTGTGTGCTGCCACAGGTGTGCCCTGCACTAACACAGGTATGCCCTGCGCTGACACAGGTGTGCCCTGCACTGCCACAGGTGTACCTTGCACTGCCACAGGTGTGCCCTGCGCTGCCACAGGTGTGTGCTGGCACAGGTGTGTGCTGCCACAGGTGTGCCCTGCGCTGCCACAGGTGTGCCCTGCGCTGCCAGCCTCGCCAGGAGTCCCCAGCTGGAGGGGCCAGGATGCCCCTGAGCATCCCAGCGCTGCTGGGGAGGGGCGGGGTCCCCATCAGGCACTTCCCCATCAGGAGCCCCCAGCACTCGGCTGAGCTGCCGGTTTGTGTGAGCTGGGCAGGGATTTCAGCACAGGGCAGCGGCCAGGGGAGATCCACTCGAGCAGAGAGCAGAGGAATCAAGGTTCAGCATTAGGATCCTCATTTCAGATTTCGTGGTGCAAGTCTCAGCAGTCTGTACCCACGGGGGCCTTGGGGAGCTCAGTGCTGCAGCACTCTCCCTGCCAGCCTGATCAGCGAGGGTCGGTTTTAATTGCAGCTGAATGGATCTAACCTTGTGATGTCTGTTCACAGAGCAGTGCCAGATTAACGCAGGTTCCATAGCTGCTTCTGCTAAAGGACTTTAATGGATCAGCTTAGTGCTCTGCTCCATGATTATGGCATCCCTGCCCACCTATCATGCCTGAGCCAGATGGTCCCAGTGAAATCAGAGCATATTTATATTTCTGTCTGCTACTCAGCCACCTGCCCACGGATTTTGTTGCATAGTGGTAGGAGGAGAGGAGAGGAGACTCCAAAGTGCCCCTGCCCCTTTCCCTAGCGCAGCGCCTGCCCCGCCTCCTCCGACAGCCCGGAGGGGGCACAGAGGGGCTGGTTCCCCTCGGGACGGGCTCCCCGGGGTGCCGCGGGGTGCCCAGCCCTGGGGGTGCCCAGCCCTGGGGGTGCCCACGCTCCGGCCCTGGCACGGGCTGGGGGCGATGAGATCCAGCTCCGAGCGCTGAAGAGATCTTGAGCAGTGCCAATAAAACCTTTGAACCCTTGACAGAATCAATAGCAGCTCCTCAGGAGTAACTTCTTATCCAGGCAAACTTAAGCACATGCCAATGAGCCATTAAAGATTTTGCATTTTGTGGAAGCGCTTTCATCGTGGTTGTTGGACTCCAGGCTGGGCGGTATTGTGAAAAATCACGGCAGACACAGACGGTGCTCCGGAGGCGCTTCCTCAGTGTCTGGGGGGACGACGGGGGCTGCTCCGGGCGGCCCTGAGCGCCCGGGCTGCGGGACCGAGCCCTGGATCGCGGCGGGAGCAGCGGCAGCCCCGGCAGGAGGGGACAGGGACAGGGACAGGGACAGGGGCAGGGACAGGGGCAGGGACAGGGACAGGGCAGGGGACAGGGAACAGGGACAGGGACAGGGACAGGGACAGGGACAGGGACAGGGGCAGGGACAGGGGCAGGGGCAGGGACAGGGACAGGGACAGGGAGGTGCTGCGGTGCCCCCGGGGTGGCCGCCCCCGCCCCGCCGCTCCGGTGCCCCGCTGTCCCCGCGGCCCGTCCCCGTCGCCGTTGCCATGGCAGCTCCGAGCGCCGCTCCGCCACCGCATCAGCTCCAGCTGCGCACCGGCGGCACCTGCGTCGGCATGGCAACGGCAGCGCCGCACGCCGGCAGCGCGGGCCGAGCGACCGACCGACGGACCGACGGACGGACGGACGGACAGGTGGATGGATGGACAGACGGACGGACACACGGACAGACAGACGGACAGACGGCTCCAGCCCCGCAGCGGCGCTGGCCCCGCTGACTGACGGAAGGACAGACACACAGACAGACGGACAGACGGCTCCAGCCCCGCAGCAGCGCTGGCCCCTGCTGACTGATGGAAGGACAGACACACAGACGCACAGACAGACAGACGGACACACAGACGGCTCCAGCCCCGCCGCAGCGCTGGCCCCGCTGGGCGGCCCGCGGGCGCTCCCCGCCCCGCTGCTCCTCGCTCCTGCCGCTCTGGGATCCCGCTCCAGCTGTGGCTGCACATCTGCACAGCCCGGGGGCGCTGGGGCCGCGGCCGGCACGGGGCGAGGGCCCGGCCTGGCAGCCCTGAACGGCTTTGCAAACTGGGAAAGGGAAAGTTCTTGTCTCGGAGAGGGAAACCCGCGGTCCGGGCAGCCGCTCACTTGGGGCTCCAAGCCCCAAAAACAACACGAGTCCCAGGGAGGGGTGGCTCCCCCGCTCCTCCCAGCCACCAATTTCTGACATTGAACCCTTCCAGGGAGTCCCCTGGGGACGGTTTGTGATCCTTGGGCCCCCAGTCCGAGCTGGCACGCACTTTTCTGGAAGGGCTTTCTAATTTGCCTTTAGTGGTTTTTAACAGACATATGTGAGCTGCTGGAATTAGAGCAGTGTGAATCTATTAGGCAGCGACAGATGCAAGTTTTGTGTCTCTTATTAGAAGGGATTGGCTTCTGAGCTTTAGTGATGTGCAAAGGATTGGACTTTGGAGAGATTAAAATTATTTTCAGCGTTAAGCACAATATTTCTGAGCTAATGCACTCACTCTTGAATATAGATTCACAGACCGAAAAGATTATAAAACATTAAACCTATGTAAATTCAGCTGTAAATTTATGTTTGAACAAATTCAACAAGAGATTTGACTCGGGGGCTTATAGCAAATGGGTTCTGCTTTTAATGCTCACTGCAGGCTCAGCTGCAATGCCGCTCTCCCCTTGACAGTCCCACGCCTGCGGAATTACTGGCAGGTCACAGCTGACAGCTCAAGCAATTATAGCAGAATGTGTTAATAATAAAAAGGAAAGGGATTCGTGTTTGTCTTTTCAGAAGACAAAAGCAGCTGTTTGCTGCACCCCGAGGAGCGGCAGAGAGGAGCTCTGCGGGCAGGTGACACTTGCAGCACCTGGCCACTTCTCCTTCCATGGCAGTGCAAATCCTTGTCCTCCCCGCGATCCCCCCAGCCCTGGGAGTTGTTTCGAGCTTTTTTCTCTTCTTGAGAACATGAAAATACAGTTAACAAAGACTCCTTTTGAGTGGGATTGCAGGAAACCTGCAGCATCGTGAACAAGCTGCCTACACAGAGATAAATGACAGCTGTGACTGAAGGAATAAACAAGATAATCTGGATTTAAATAAACCACAAGGGGATTTTGGCAACATGCAAATTCGCAAATTTCTAAAATGTATCCTTTGAAATTAAAGAGCTTGTTTGAAGCCGGCAGTTAAGGACAATTACTGCAGCACATTTTCCCAATGAGGGCTTAGAGCTGGCCCCTGCTCCAGCTGTGCTGCCCGCGGGGGCACCGAGCACCGGGCACAGGGCACAGAGCACAGGGCACAGGGCACAGGGCACCGAGCACCGGGCACAGGGCACAGAGCACAGGGCACAGAGCACCGGGCACAGGGCACAGAGCACAGAGCACCGGTGAGGATGGGTCACTCCTGCCCCAGGGCACTCCAGCTGTGCTGGGCACACGGGCAGGGTCACTCCTGCCCCAGGGCAGAGCACACTCCAGCTGTGGCACTGCCCAGCGGGGTGATGCTGCCCCCACAGCACAGGGGACACTCCTGCCCCCTGAGGGAGCCCAGGGTTTGTTCCTGCCCGTGCCAGCAGAGCTGCTGGCAGTGCCCTGCTGTCACTGCCCCTGCCCAGGTGAGCAGTGATGGGGAGAAGGTGCAGGAGCAGAGCCAGGAGCAGAGTCCCGTTGCAGCACGTCGGGGGCAGTCCCTCCATGGCTGTGCAGCCCAGGAGGGACAGCAGCACTGCAGGGAGCCCAGGGGTGCTCCGGGGGAGCAGAGCCCGGCCCGGGCTGCAGCGGGCTCTGCAGCAGCTCTGCAGCAGCAGGCAGAGCCTGGCCGCGCCGGCACGCTCAGCACTGCCAGAATCCCGTCGGCAGGCAGCAGTCCGGGCAGAGCGCACCGCTGGCAGCAGCTCTGGCAGGGTTAGCTGCTCTGAGCAGGAGCTGTGCTGTGCTCTCTGTGCTGCTCACCGCCGTGCAGCCTCCTGGCCCAGGCTGCAGCTCCAGCCCCCCCTGCACAGACAGCGGGCTCGGCTCAGCCCTTCTCTGGCATGTCCCAGAGCCACGGCTGTTCTGGGCTCTCACGGCCAGGGTGCTTTGAGGACACGCTGTGGTTTTCCAGCTTTACGCCTAAGACTGTGCAGCAAAAGCTTCTCCTCTTTTCCCTGATCGCTGCTTCCCCGTTTTCCCTCCTCAGGGCCAGCCCATCCATCCGTTTGTCTTTGTCGTGCATGGAGTTAAACACAGTCCTTAAATGTGGCAACACTTCCAGGTTATTAGCTCTGCAATTTCTCGGCTGCTGTTTATTGTGCTAGCACCATCTGAAGGGGCAGTAGTAATTAACGTGTTTGCTCATGCTTCTTTTACAAGCCCGCTGTGTTTGCTTTGTACAAACCAAGCCCAGTGCCCTGGGGCATCTGGAGCTGCGTGGGGAGGGGACACCGTGGTGGCTCCTGTCCTTGCTGCAGGTGGCTCAGTGCCATCCTGCCCTCGCAGCTGATGGCCCTGGCTGGGAGTGGGCACGGGAGCAGCGCTGCCAGCAGCCCTCCCCTCCTGCAGCCCTGCGGTGCAGCGCGGGGCACCCAAGGGCGCCTCTCGGACCCTGCTGTGGGCTTGCTGCCACGTGCACTGCCATCCAGCTGCTTCCTTCCCACAGGGCTGTTAAACCTGGCTGCTGGATTGCCAGGGAAGCTGCTCTGTAATTCTGCAGCTTCTGCAGTCCCCAAGTGCTCCGATCCCTCTGCATCTGCTCAGGGGTTTTCCTAGAGGAATGAACACCTCAGGATCATTGTTCTGGCTAATCCTTGCTCCCTCCGTGTCACTGCTGCTCAAGTGGCTGATGCAAGGCATGGATGGAGCACCGGAGTGCTCTGGGATGGCAGCTCCAGCAGGACCTGATGCCAGAGGGACGGGTGGGCTTCCCAGCAGGAGCCTGCAGCCACGCTGCAGCTGCTCAGGCAGACACTGGGCCGCCCAGGAGGGCTCTGCCCAGGGCAGGGGCAGCCAGGGACGCCACCCTTGCACCCAGAGTGCTGAGGGCTCTGCAGCCTGTGGCAGCACCAAAGGCAGCTCACTCCTGCCTTGGCAGGGACACCCCAGAAGCAGAACAGGCTGGTGGCTGGATGGCACAAATGACAGGCTGCTCAAGGCAGTGGTGTCTCCAGCAGTGTGACACGAGGTGACACTGACAGCTCATCCAACGGGCTGTGCCTGCCCCTGCTGCTGCTCCAGGCTTCAGCTGTGCTCTCCCAGAACGGCTCTTCTGGGCCCCAGCATCACACAGCAGCACCTGCTGTGGCTGCCCCAGGTGCTCTCACAGAGCCTTTTCAGGCCGGCTCACCTTATTTCCTCACCATATGTTTGCACTAAAAATAGTTGCAATACAAATTGATAATTCTGCAAGGCCATGGGCGTCTCCATCCCCCATGGCTGACCCAGGGGATCTGCCCAGTGCCCTGAGTGCTTCCCTGGGGCAGCCACCCCACTCCTGCCCTTGGCACTGTGGCAGGGGCTGCCCAGGTGGGTGCAGGTGTGGCAGGGGCTGCCCAGGTGGGTGCAGGGGCTGCCCAGGTGGGTGCAGGGGCTGCCCAGGTGGGTGCAGATGTGGCAGGGGCTGCCCAGGTGGGTGCAGGTGTGTGTGGGCAGCACAGCAGGCAGGTCCCTGGGGTGGCACAGCCTCCAGCCCTGGTGCCACCTGGCAGCACAGGTGTGAAGGAGGCTGTGATGCTCCTGCAGGGGACATCTCGTGGGTCCCTTCCAGTTCAGCTCATTCTGGGATTCTGTGACCACTCTCTGGTTGTGATAATTCTTAACTGGTGGCGCTGGGATGAGAATTTACCTCTTCATTTTCTTAGACATAACTGCTATCTCACTGCAGTTTCATTTTACAATACAGTAATATGCTATCCAGGAAAATCTTGCTACGTGCTAATTTATCCAGTAGGCAAATTCCTTTTGGCTAATAAAAGTGCTTGCACAGGAAGCTCAACACCCAGCAGCAATTAATTATTGACAGAGCATGTGAATTAGAGATAAAAGAAAAGTCATTCTTTCTCACACACAAGATAGTAAATAAATTTAATTATTGTACTAGAAGCAAGGGATCTTATTCAGTATTAAGTTTTATTAGTGGAGACATTTAAAAGCGTGTCACCATAACAAAAGGTCCTGTGTAATCCGAGCGGCTCTGGAGTGAATGGGCTTAATTGAGCTCAGAGCAGATGGCTCTGCGAGGCAGGTACTGTGCAGCTTCCTGCCAATTAGCTCTGCTCTACCTGCACCTGGGGCTAATTGGCTGCATCGTGTGGCACCGAGGCTGGCCTGCACCTGGGGTGCCCGTGGCCAGGGGCTCAGAAGAACAAAGGCGGGAAGATTTGGGTCAGGGGGTGACACGGGGGTGACACGGGGTGGCAGCACCCCTCCTGCCTGTCCCGGCCCCGGCTGCACAGGCTGCCCACCCTGCCTGCCCCTGGCTAACGCCCCTCTGTCTCTGCCCAGGAATGTGATGCCCAGGACCCTGGAGGGGCAGATCACCATGGAGAAGACCCCCAGCTACTTCGTGACGGCCGAGGCGCCGCGGCGCATCCACAGCATGGCCCGGGACACCAAGCTGATCGTGGTGGTGCGGGACCCGGTCACCAGGGCCATCTCGGACTACACCCAGACCCTCTCCAAGAAGCCAGAGATCCCCACCTTCGAGGTGCTGGCCTTCAAGAACCGCAGCCTGGGGCTGATCGACGCCTCGTGGAGCGCCATCCGCATCGGGCTGTACGCGCTGCACCTGGAGAACTGGCTGCAGTACTTCCCCCTGTCCCAGATCCTCTTCGTCAGCGGGGAGCGCCTCATCACCGACCCCGCGGGGGAGATGGCCAAGGTCCAGGACTTCCTGGGCCTCAAGAGGGCTGTGACAGAGAAGCATTTCTATTTTAATAAAACCAAGGGGTTTCCCTGTCTAAAGAAGCCAGAGGACAGCAGTGCTCCCCGCTGCTTGGGCAAGTCCAAGGGTCGAACTCACCCCAAAATAGACCCGGACGTCATCCACAGACTGAGGAAGTTTTACAAACCCTTCAATGTCATGTTTTACCAAATGACAGGCCAGGATTTCCAGTGGGAGCAGGAAGAAAGCGATAAGTAGAACCACGAAATCAGGAAAAAACCTTTTTTGTTTTTGGGATGTGAATCATCGTTCGAGACCCAAAACTCTCCTGGGCCAGAGGCCCAGCTGTGTGTGTTGTGGCTCTTGTGTTGTCAGGGCTGCAGCAGAAGTGGCCCCACGTGTCCAGTGCTGCTCTGTCACCTGGGGCTGTCCCCAGGTGACACCGGGGTCAGGAGGGGAGCAGGAGGGGCAGGGGGCAGGGCTGCTCAGGTCTGGGGCACCTGGTGTCCAGGTGTCACTGTGTCCCAGGCAGGCAGGACCACACCTGCCGCAGAGAGCTGGGGCTCCCAAAGCCCAGCACCAGGACAAACCCACAGATTGGATTTCTGCTGCCCTGCACTTTAGTTTGCCCAAACAGCAGCATCAGAGCTGGTAAATCCAGGCCCTGTGCACTCACAGGCACACTGGTCTCTGTGTGTGGAAGGAATAAAGCCAGTTATGCTGCACAGGAACTACGTACAGGAACTTCATTTGCACCAAACGTTTCAATTACTTCTTGCACTAAAACTAGAATTTTCCAAGTGCCACCTGGCCTCAATTCTCCTCTGAGTGATGGGTGCACCTCCACTGTTGGGAGAGAGTTGTTTTTTCTCTGCTGAGATGCTCAGTGAGATCAGAGCTGGGGTCCCCCCGGTCTCCATCCCCCTGGAAGCTGCAGGAACATTCCCAGCTGCCCAGGAGCGAGCAGGCTGCCCAGGCACAGCGAGCTGCCCGTGTGCTGCAGCAGCTCTGGGCTCTGCCCTGCTCCTGCCCTGGAGCCAGGGGCAGCCAGGGGCTGGCCCTGCCATTCCTGTGCACCTTGAAAATGCAATCCCTGCTGCTGGCTGGGGCAGCTGGGGCTGCAGAGCAGGCACAGCCTCCACCTCACTTCAGAATCACAGAGGGGCTCATTCCCAGGGAAGCACTGCCCAGAGCACAGGCTGGGCTTTCTGCTGGAAATGACCGAGCACCCAAACCTGCAAGTCCTGTAGAAACTGTAGAATAGACCCATATCCTCCCTCGACCCCCAGTGCCAGCAGAGCTGTGTGCTGGGCCCAGCAGAGACAAGAGCAGCACTTTCCCCCAGCTGCCCAGTTCCCCTCAGGCAGGGGGAGCCAGGGTGAGAGGCAGAGCTGCCCCAAGGGTCCCTCCCACGGGATTTCTCAGGGCGCTCAGGCACTGCTGGCAGCTCTCTGCTCTGCCCCAGCCTGGGGTGCAAGCCCCCTCCCGTGGGCAGGGCTGCAGGGTGGGCTGCAGGAGCAGGGCTGGGCTCGGGGTGCAGGAGCGTCCCCATCTCCAGCTGTGCGGTCACAGCTGCACTCCCTGGGTGAGGGCTGACCTGCCCCGGCCCAGGGCTGGCTGTGCCTCAGGCCGTGCAGGCAGCCTGGGATGGTGGCAAGGGCTGAAGCCACCGGCAGCATTTTCTGCTGGGGCCCTGCCCGTCCCTCGGGCATCACATCAGCCCCCACAGCCTGGGCTGGCCTGGAGCAGCTCCTGGCACTGCCCAGTCTTCACAAACCCGCCAGATTCCTACAGGAGCGTTGGAAGTATCCCAGAATGACCTTAGAGTGTTTCAGTTAATAAAATGTCGCCACAGGTCCTACACCAAACCTGTTGTTGCATAACTTGGTGCAAGATGCTGGGTGGAGGAGCAGGGGCTGCAGGCCCAGTGACCCCACAGGGGATGTCTGGGGGTCTCTGCCCATCTCCAGTGCTGCTCCCAGCGAGGTGCTGGGCTGGCACTGGGGCTGCTGGTGCTGCCTGCTGCCCCAGGGGCTCAGGGCTCAGGGCTCAGGGGCTCAGGGCTCAGCTCTGGCTGCTGCCCCAGGGGCTACAGGGGCTCAGGGCTCAGCCCTGCCTGCTGGCCCAGGGGCTCAGGGCTCAGGGCCCAGGGCCCAGCTCTGGCTGCTGGCTCTGGCTGGGCTGGGACACTGTGCCCCTCTGCCTGCCCCACACTCACTCCCGTTATTTCTGCCATATGTTCAGAGTTTATTTTTGATACCTCAGCAGGAGCTGAGGGGGCCCGTGGGAGAGGAGGCCCTGCTGCAATGACAGAGCCCTCAGCAGGGCGGGGCAGCCCTGCAGCCCTGCAGCCCCTGCAGCCCCTGCAGCCCAGCCCTGGGCCCTCAGCCCTGCAGAGGGAGGGGCAGGGACGCCCGGGCACCCTGGGCTGGGCTGGGCTGGGCTGGGGTTCTTCTGTTTTCTTCTTTGGAAATGCCCCCCATGTATGCCCCACTGCAGCTGGGGCTGGGTGGGAGGTGTTTTCTACCTGGCCAGAGAGAGGCCTGGCAAATGAGAGTCAGGTTAATAACACTTTTTTAAAAAAACCTATTCAAATGTCAGCATTAGAATACACAGGAAATTGAATTTTGTATTTGGTTTCAATTAGCAAAGCATAAATTATATTTAATTTTCTACACAGACTGAGTGATTCATTGTTCTGGAAACGCTGGTACTTTCTGGTTCGGAGACTGGAAATGGAGAGTGGCTCTGTTCTGAACCGTGTGTGCTGTCAGTGCCTCCCAGTGCGTGTCCGTCAGTGTCTGTACCTGAGCCGAGCCTGCACCCAGCACCCCAATAAACCGTTGTAGCAGCTGCACTTCTGGCTCCGTTTCTCTTGGCCCCAGCAGCACCAGCACCCAGGAACCCACAGCAGGAGCCACGAGGGGACAGTGCTGGCCAGGAGCTGCCAGCCCAGCTCGGCCACAGGGCACGGGCACAGCCGGGGCAGGGAGCACGGCAGGGCAGGGCAGGGGCAGGGCAGGGGCAGGAGCAGGAGCAGGACCAGGACTAGGAGCAGGGGAGCAGGGCAGGGGCAGGACTAGGAGCAGGAACAGGGAGCAGGACCAGGACCAGGACCAGGACCAGGACTAGGACTAGGAGCAGGGGCAGGGGCAGGAGCAGAGAAGGAATTGGAGCAGACCAGGGGCAGGAGCAACAGGAGCTGGAGCAGGAGGAGGACAAGAACCAGGACCAGGACCAGAACCAGAACTAGGACCAGGACTAGAACCAGAACCAGGAGCAGGACCAGAACTAGGAGCAGGACCAGGACCAGGACCAGGACGAGGAGCAGAACCAGAACCAGGAGCAGGAGCAGGCCTAGAACCAGGACCAGGACTAGAACCAGGAGCAGGAGCAGGAGCAGGACCAGAACCAGGAGCAGGACCAGGACTAGAAACAGAGCCAGAACCAGAACCAGAACCAGGAGCAGGAGCAGGACCAGGGCCAGAACCAGGACCAGGACCAGAACCAGGACTAGAACCAGGAGCAGGAGCAGAACCAGAACAAGAACCAGGACCAGAACCAGGAGCAGGAGCAGGAGCAGGACCAGGACCAGAACCAGGACCAGGAGCAGGACCAGGACCAGGACTAGAACCAGAACCAGGAGCAGGACCAGGAGCAGGAGCAGGAGCAGGAGCACCTGGGCCAGCCTGCAGCCCTGGTGTGGGGGGAGCTTTCCTCCCTGCCCGCTCAGTTTGGGGAGCAGCTCCCGAGGTCACCCAGAGCAAGGCCCTGAGCAGTGCCTGGCAGATTTCACTTGCTGCTGCTGAAGGGTGAATCAGTGGCTAATAAAAAGAATGGGCTGAGAGGGCTGGCTGCCAGGAAGAGAAATTAGGAGGAAAATTTTTTTATCTTATTTTGTGTGCACAATTTCCTGCTTGTTTGAAAAAAAGGTTATTTCACAGCACGGTCCTATTGTGTCATCTGATAAAAACCACAGAAAAACTTTTATCGACAAAATTAGGAAGTAGTGAACTATAAAATTGCTAATTATTTTCTAGTAAATTTACTTTTAAATAACTTTAGACACCAATTACAGGCACCATTAAGCACCATTAACACTGGGTATATTTACCAAACAAGGATGGAATACATATTCAAATCAAGATCATTTTGGTGTCGATTCTGCTGTTCCTTTCACCAGGTATTTAAAAAGGCAGCAGAGGATCAGTTTCCCCTCAGGTTCCTCATTTTTGAGTGTGTGAGTGGAGCCCTGAAGGGAACTCCTGGGAGCAGGAGCTGGTGTCCTGAGGAGCAGGGGGGCCCGAGCTGTCCCTGGCACCCTGAGCTGTCCCTGGCACGGCTCCATGCAGGGTTAACCCTTTGCACCCCCAGCAGGGTTAACCCTCGACACCCCCAGCCCGGTTAACCCTTTGCAGCCCACCCCAGACCAGCAGCACACCCTGTGCCAGACCCTGTCCCCTCTCCACCGGTTCCTCCCAGGACCAAGGCCAGCCCACGCCTCGGAGCTGGGCTTGCCAGGGGCTGCAGAGCTGCTGCCCCTGCCCTGCTGTCACCTCCGAGCCCTCACGGCTCTGCCCTGCAGGCTGTGCTGTGCAGGGTCCCTGTGCTGCCCCAGGCCCAACGCTGACTGAGGAGGCACAGCCGTACGTGCTCTGTGTGCTGGGGCCAGACTCAAGCACAGCCTGGCAGTCGGGGCTGACCTACAGCACGTCCCAGGGCCAAGGAACTGCCCAGCACTCCCCCTGCACCCCGAGGCTGCTCAGCAACACCCCCAGGTGCCACGAGGCTTTTACATCCCCCAGGGGCAGTGACCTCGCTGTGCTGGGCAGCCCTTCCACGGAGAAATCCTCTCCTGACAGCCAGTCTGGGCTGGGCTGAGCCCTCGGCTGTGTGCATGTCCTCACAAGGTCTGGCTGGCAGCCCTGCAGCGCTCCCTGGAGGAATTCTCTGCCCTTCCAGACCCCCAGGAACAGCTGTCCGTTCTGCCGACCCTCCTTACTCCTCCAAGAACCCAAACTTTGGGTTGTACTCTGCACAGGTTTTGGCTGTCTGTGTCCCAGATGGGCTGATAGAGCCCTGCTGCTCGCTGCTGTGGAGCATCCTCTGCCCAGCCCAGGCAGCAGCTGCCCTGGCACCCCAGGCAGGGACAGCTGAACCTCCTGCACACCCTCATCTCCCGGGCCCTGTGCTTGGGCTGTTTTGCTTCTGCTGACCTCAGGAGCTCTCCCTCTATGAGTCACTTGCTGGGAAGAAGATATGATCAGAAAAATTTTGGTGCTTTGCAAGATGCTCTTCTATCTTCTGGTACAGGAAGAAATACTTGAGGGTCACATCACAATTACTTTATGCCACCAACAGGGATATTTTGAAGGTGTTAGCTGCAGTGTAAGGACTAATAGCAGACATCAGCACCTGCCCATATGTACCCTGGGCAGGAGCAGAGGCTGACAGATGTACCAGAGGCTCACAGAGCTCTGCTCTCACCTCTGCTGTCCCAGTGTCCCCCCAGAGGGAGGGTCACTGTGTGCACAGCTCCCAGGAAATGGGAATGGAGGGAACTGGGCTTGTTGCAGCCCCTCCTTTGTGGCTGAAGTCGTTCTGTGCAGAGACAGGGGCAGCTGAAAGACAGAATTAATAGAGTCAGTAATCCCTCTCCCTTTAGCATATCTTTCTGCATGAAATAAGGGTTTAATGTCTAACTTTTCTAGGCACACGCTCTTCCTCATAACAAACACTTATATGAGATGCAGCTGTTTATGTTTCAAGGCAAAGAGTGTGGAGTGTAATGGACTCTACTCTGACTACCCACCCGTGAAGAAATTTCACTGTATCTTGGGAAATGAGGAAAAACATTTTATTTGGAGGCAATTTCTTTCTTTTTAAGCCACTCTCATCTTTCTGCCTTGTTCTCTGTTGGAAGGGTATTTGCTGGCTCTGAGCCACTGCTCCTGCTTGCAGGGCATCCCCAGGAAGGGATGATGGGCAGCGGCTCCCTCTGCTCTGAGCACCCTCACAGCAGGGAAACTCCACTGGGGCTCTTCCTGAGGCCTAAAAAGCACGTGGTGCCAGCTCCAGGACACAGACACAGGACAGGACACAGGACAGGACACAGACACAGGACACAGGACACAGGACACACAGACACAGACACAGACACACACACACACACACACAGACACACAGACACAGGACACAGACACACAGACACAGACACACAGACAGACACACACACACAGACACACAGACACAGACACACAGACACAGACAGACACACAGACACAGACACAGGGCACAGACACAGGACAGGACACAGACACAGGACAGGACAGGACACAGACACACACAGACACACACACACAGACACACAGACACACAGACACACAGACACAGACACACAGACACACACACAGACACAGACACAGGGCACAGACACACAGACACACGGACACACAGACACAGACAGACAGACACAGACACACACACAGACACACAGACACAGACACACACACAGACACACACACACACACACAGACACACAGACACACAGACACAGACACACAGACACAGACACAGACACACAGACACACAGACACAGACACAGACACACACACACAGACACACAGACACACAGACACAGACACACAGACACAGACACAGACACACAGACACACAGACACAGACACAGACACACAGACACAGACACACAGACACAGACACACAGACAGACACACAGACACACAGACACAGACACACAGACACAGACACAGACACAGACACACAGACACAGACACACACACACACAGACACAGACACACAGACACAGACACAGACACACAGACACACAGACACACAGACAGTCACAGACACAGACACACAGACACAGACAGACAGACACAGACAGCCTCAGAGCTGCCCATGGCATGAGCTGCCCAGCAGCTGTTTCTTTCCCTGGGGAAGGTGAGTGCTCTATGGTGCTGATGGCTTTGGCTGCCCTGTGGGCTGGCCTGCTTGTCCAGAAGGAATTTCCTGCTAGCAGAGGTTTACTGCTCAGCTTTGTCCTAGAAGAGCACTGCATCCCCTGGGAGTGCCACTCCTCAGTCCTGAGCACTGGCACCAGCCCAGGCTGCCCAGACACTCTCAGTGCTGAGCAGAGGCTGCACTGGGAGCATTTCCCAGCCCACAGCAGGTGCAGAGCCCCTGCTGAGAGGGGCTGCCCAGCTCCTGCAGAGCTGCAGTGCAGCACAGCAGCGAGGCCTTGGCTCCTCCATTTGCTCCAGGGCTGATCTGGACCTCTGTAATACAGAAAAACAGTTTAGCAATATCTTTTCTAGCAAGATTTGATAATAAAATCATAAGTCTGGTGTTTTCCTTCCAGATACAACAACTTACATGGAAAAGTTGATTTGTAAGATTTACAGTATAGGAATCACTCTCAGAAAGGAAAAACCCAAACACACCCAGGCTCCCAGAGACATATGCTAGGAATCTTCCAGTGGCCTGAGAACTGGGAGTTGTAACCCCATTCCAGTGCAGAATGAGTCAGAATGTACCTCAGAGGGACTGGCATGTGCCACTGCCTTGTCCATGTGCTGTGCAGAACTCTCACACCAGCATCAGCTCCTGTGGAACCTGCAGTTGCTGTTGTGAGCACAGAAAGCAGAGCTCACAGCCAGGTGAGCCTCAGCCCTGCATGCACAGCTGGCTGCTCCAGGGCGCCCCAAGCCCGGGGGCTGCAGGCTGACTGCACCTGCCTGGGCTGCAGGAGGCTCCAGGGCTGGCCCTGGCCTGTGGCTGCTGCCCAGGGCTGTGCTGCAGATGGAGCTCCTGGCCTGGCAGCCCGGTGAGGCCAGGCTGGGGCCATTCCCAGCCCGGGGGACAAATGGAATGCTGCTGCCCCAGGCCAGCACCCCCAGGCAGCTGCTGGAGCCTCGCCCATGGCACGAAGGAGCCCAGCTCTGCCCGTGGGCACAGCTGCTGGGACCCAGCCCGGGGCACCCACAGCTCCTCTGCCATTCACCGGCTTGTTCTGGGTTTAATGAGTTCCTGTAACTTCTTGCTAACAGCGAGGAAATGTTTTCTGGGGAAGCCACTTGCAGCACACCCTCGGTGGGTAGGCTGGATGTTATGGAACAGTGGCTCTGTGGGATGCATGAGCACACAGCACTTCACTCACCTAACCTACACACTTCCCCGGGGGTGAGGAAAGCCTCCGGGTGCTGGTAAGGAAGCTCAGGTGCTTTGGGCAGGTGGGCAGGGGCAGGTGTGGGGCAGGGTGCCCAGCAGTGGGTCTGGCAGAGCCCAGGGGCTGACACAGCAAACGGGACCTGTCAGAGGCTGTGCTGCCTCCTGCCAAAACTGCCACCTCCCCTGCAGTGCCCTGCCCAGGCAGGGACCGTGCCAGCCCTGGCCCCTGCCCCGCCCCAGAGCTGCCCACAGCTCCCTCCTGGCTGTGCTCACAGCACACACACTCTGGGACCCAGGCTTCTCTTCATCTTGGCACAGGATCCTCCCAGAGATGATTATTTGAAAGATGAGTCACCAAATACAATAGCAAAGACACATCCTTGACTTGCTGGCAGAGAAGGGATGTGACCAGCATTAAGTCTCCCTGCAACGTCTCCATCACACAGTGTCTGGCGTTTATTCTAAGCAGCTCTCAGTCTCGAGCAGAATTGTTTTTTCACTTCAGAAATCCTGCTACTTTTTCATAAGAAATGCTCCTTAATGAAGGGAAAAGCAGACAGTGTCCAGGGATGTGAAAGCATTGCAGCTCAGCTATGGCCGTCTGCAGCTGCTGCTGCTCCAGCTGTTGGGGGCACGGGCACAGCTGGAGAGGCACCTCAGCCTCCCTGCACGGGCAGCAGGCTGTGCCCCTCGCACGGGGCAGGAGCACTGGCACCCTCTGCACAGGCAGAGCCGAGGGAAACGGCACCAGCTCCTCCCCGGGCCAGGCTTCTGCCAGTGAGGACACCGAGGGAGAATGTCCCCCAGGGCAGCAGCCCCTGCCCGGCCCCTCCTGTGCCGTGCCGGATCCTCACAGCCCCTCTGCTCAGCCCCTCGGCTCAGCACAGCGTCCTGACCTTGGTGCTGTTGGTTTAACGAGGATATGAAATGCAAATAGAGCCCAAGCTCAGTGATTCTGGCACCCAGCAGAGAGCCTGAAGGGTGGAACGCTTCCCACAAGGGTCAGCAGGAGCAGAAAAAATTATATAGAGCAAATAAAGAGAATAAAAGCGTCTCAGTGATCCTGGTGCAGAGGGCTGCAGCTCCAGGGGACTGCAGGAGATTGTTCTGCTCCGAGGCTTTTCCTCAGGGACCAGCTGCTGATGGGAGGCAGAGGAAGGCCAAGGGCAAGGAGTCAATTTGTTTTTAAAAGCTGCAAGGCAGGAGGAAGGCACCCTTGGCCGACTCTCTGCCACGCCACAGGCAGGGCAGTGCCCAGGATTTCCCAGGGTCTGGGGCAGACTGAGAGGGACGGCGTGTGCCCAGCCTGGGGCTCGCCCTGGCACTGCCCCCCGCCCACAGGAGCTGCTGCCCAGCCCGGGGGGCAGGAACAGAGCCGGGCACACAAAGACTGCTCCGATTCAGACACCTCACATCAAGGAGGGGCTCAGAACGCTGCCCCTGGCTCTGAGCTCCCGGGCTGGGGGTCCCGGGCAGGAGAGCCCACCGGGGGGGGCTCCAGCCACGAGCAGCCCCCTCATCTGGGCACCACCACTGCATCAAGCACTTCGAGCACAAAGTGCAGCATTTATTGGGAAGAATCACTTTCCTACCAATTACAGCTAATAGGGGAAAATTAATGTACCAATTAATGTGGCTGCTCCTCAGCTTGGTCCCAATGTGTTGAATACTGTTCCTATCTCTGTAAATGCAGCAAAATAAAGTGATGATCAGGATAGGGAGCTAATAAAGTTTTGCTTCCCTGTACTTAAACTATTTGGCATCACGGAGTTAAGGCACAGGAAAAAGGAGATTATTTAACATTTTAAGGTTTGTAAGACCCATAAATCATTTCATACATGCCATATTTGTTGAAAAGGATAGAATACATTCAATTTTACAGTGTATTAAACTTCATCTAATTTGAACGTAAGAACAGACCAGCAAAATAAATGACCAATTTCTGAAGCAGAAATTACCATTTGGCTGCTGCCATTATGAAGCTGCTGGTATTTTATCATGTTCTTAACATAATATTGCTTGTCTATTGATGCATAGTTATAGTGCTAGTCCAAATTGGAAGGCGGTGAAAGAGGACAGTGCAGAGGGTTTTTTTAATAGGCGTCATTTGTCAGATGTTATTTCAGAGGTCTTTGCACTGATGATAATA
Source organism: Luscinia megarhynchos (assembly GCA_034336665.1). Lineage (NCBI taxonomy): Eukaryota > Metazoa > Chordata > Aves > Passeriformes > Muscicapidae > Luscinia > Luscinia megarhynchos. The sequence continues at coordinate 277,021 of CM067577.1, read as the reverse complement.
TGCAGATTAAACCAGAAGTAAATAGGGAAAAAAAAAAGAGAGAGAGAGAGAAAGGAAGGCAGGGAAGGGAATGAGAATTTCAGCCCATTTTGGCTGCTGCAGGTGGAGCAGCCCCAGTGGGAGCAGATAGAAGTAATTAATCTGGATTTCAGGGTTTCTTCTGCAACCTCCCAGCGCTTGAGGAGAGGAGATTTCCTCCTTGCCCGGCAGGGCTGCGGGCACAGGGAGCGGGGAGCTCCGAGCCAGACGGGGATGGAGCTCCTCCCTCCCACTCCCCTGCACCATCCAGGAGCCCGAGCACAAATAAAAATTATGTTTAGTTTGCAAAACAGGAGGAAGGTACCTCCATCCTCTAGAGTTCATTGTTCTGCTAGACTTGGTATTATAGCAGCAATATATTACAGAGAAGAAAAATCGGCGGCTGCTGCCTGCAGAATGCCAATGGAAGCCACAAACGCCGGAGCTGCGGCTGCCCAGAGGGTGCGCCAGGCTCTGCGAGGGTCCCAGAGGGGGAGGAATCCCACCAGTCCCACGGGCACAGCGTCCCCGGGACAGACAGACACCCCCGTGCACAGGGACGGCCACGCTGGGGATGGGGCAGGCGGGGACCAGCGCTGAGTCACTCTGCTGCTGCTGGTCAGCCATCCCAGGGCAGGGCACAGCCCCAGGGCAGGGCACAGCCCCAGGGCAGGGCAACATCCCAGGGCAGGGCACAACCCCAGAGCAGGGCACAGCCCCAGAGCAGGGCACAGCCCCAGGGCAGGGCAACATCCCAGGGCAGGGCAACATCCCAGGGCAGGGCAACATCCCAGGGCAGGGCACAACCCCAGAGCAGGGCAGGGCATCATCCCAGGACAGGGCAGGGCACAATCCCAGGGCAGGACATCATCCCAGAGCAGGGCACAACCCCAGAGCTGGGCAGAGCATCACCCCCAGGATGGGTCACTGCCCAGAGCTGGACACTCCACTGGCACAGGATTAGCCATGGCCACAGGCAGGACAATCACTGACCTCTGCTGCAGTGCCCATGAGCAGGACAATCACTGACCTCTGCTGCAGTGCCCACGGGCACAGACAATCACTGACCTCTGGCTGCAGTGCCCATGAGCAGGACAATCACTGGCCACTGACCTCTGGCCTGCCCCAGGGCTGCCCACGGGCACAGCTGCTGAGCTGAGAGCTGACCTGCTGCCTGCCAGATGCCCCGCAGCAATGGGCAAGCTGCTCCATCTGCGTCAGGACGATCCCCCTGCCCCGACCCTCCCCGCGGGCAGCGCTCACACCCTGCTCAGGCTCTGCTGCTGGGACCCCCGAGCCCGGCTCTGCTCCAACCAGAGGAGCTGCTCAGGTGTGAGGACTGGAACTGGGTTCTGTGCCTGCAAATCTGCACAGGGATATGCTGTGCTTTAACATAGATTTCAATTACTTGCCAACCTTCAGCGTGATGATGTGACATTATGCTCTGCTGCCAGGGTTTGCCAGCATGCTCCCACTTTTATTTCTCCTGTTAAATATGGTCTTTGTTGCGCTTCATTGATCTCTGAGCATATTCTGCTGTTTACAACTTTGATAATCTTTGTGTAATCTTCAGGGGTAATTGAATTCTGACAAACATAGCTGAATTTTAAACACCACACAGATTTCAGTACATCGAAGAGCCATGATATGAAAGTCAAAGCTGGAAATGGGGAGCAGCATTTGCTTTCAGTGTCTGTCCTGAGCAACAGGAGACGAGTCAGGCTTAGAGCCCAGGGACATCAGAGCAAGTCAGGAGACGTGACTGGGGTGGGACCAGACCCAGCCCAGAGCTTAATCCCAAGCAGACAATATAATGTCATTTAATGAGTTTTTAATATACACCTCCCAAGACACTTCTGCACTTGCACAAAGTCCCGGAAATCCCACTGGGTCTGCTCTGCTCGGGCAGGATACAGTCAGCAGCTACCAATCTTCACTAAATACCTCGGGAATTGCCCATGTACAAATAAATTATTGCTTTTATGGGCGTATATTGCGAATTGGACAAGGGGGAAAACGTTGCAGTTGGATTTTGATGTGGAAGGTTTTTTGCAGAGCCCATGGGGCGCACGCAGAGCGCTCCCACAATCATTGTTGTTATTTATTGTCTGCCAGCCCAGCCCGGCTGATGGAGCGGGGCTGCCGGGCGGTGCCGTGCCCCCCGCGCCCCCGCCCAGCCCGGCTCCCGGCCCGGCACCGCGGCCAGCCCGCCCTCCTCTCCCGCTGCCTCCCTGCTGGTGCCTGGAAAAACAGCTGTCTTGCTTGAGGACATCCGATTCTTGACGCATTTTCTACTCGCTTTAATTTCCCCAGCCCGCCTGGCTCGGGAGGCAGGGGGGCTGCTCAAGCACTCTGTAAATCAGTATGCCAGCAGAGCCGCTCCTGGAAGGAGGATAAGCTCAGCCAGACAAGAGGAGCCTCCAGAAACCTCCGTGCTGGAAGGGAAACCTCGCTGCTCTCCTCCGTTTGTGCTGGAGCTGCGTGTCTCCAGTTCATTGCGGCAGCACACGGCACAGATCTCTGCTGCAGGGTCTGAGCCGCACGGAGGGTCCCCACGCAATCGAGAGGAAGGGAAGGAAGGGGCTGCGAGGAGGGGTGTGGAGTCTGGCGGGAGCCGCGGGTTTGGAAATGCAATCGCAGCTGTCCATCAGCACGGAGGGGAGGGGAGGGGAGGCAGGGGGCTCCTGGGACCCCCGGGCTGGGCTCAGCCCCTCTCACGGGCCCCTGGCCGGACAGAGCTGCAGCCGGGACTCAGGCCAGGGGAAAGGAGCGCAGCAAGGGCATGGGGCAGCCCCGGCAGGGTGAGGAAAGCGGCACAGACTCCTGCAGGGCCGGGGGCTCTGGTGGGAGCTCAGGCTGGCCCTGCCCCGGTGCAGGGGGGGATGTGCAGGAGAGGGGGGAGCAGACGGAACCCCCTGCACGCAGCACTGAGCATCCCCAGCAGGAGAGCTGCGGCAGAGCTGCTCTCAGCTATTAGCTCCCCACATGTGCTTTATTTCCTGAATTAAAGAGCTGAATTATAATGAGACTTGACGTTAAATTCCATAAAAAGTCAAGCTAATCAGTGACCAAACCTGTAATTGATTCTTTTGCTAGTTCAATACTTAATGCTACATGTTAAGCAATAGGATTTTACAATTTGCTAGCACTTCACTTACAGAGAATTAAGCAATAAAAATCTATTCAGAGTACGAGCAGCAGGAAGGGAGCCACAGCTGCTAATACATGAACCAGCCAATAAAGTGGCTCAGCACTCGCATCAGTATCTGGTTTTTCAGAGTATCCAGCCTGTTTGATAGCGAAACCTCTTTAACACTCGCGAGGGAGGTGTGAAGCCCTGGGGAGGTGGCGGTGAGCCGGGGGATGAGGGGACAGCAGCGGCAGCAGATCCTGCCAGGCTGGAGCTGCCAGCACAGGGCGCTGGGCTCAGCCCGGGGAATGAAAATGTAAGTGGTAGTAAATCTCATCCTTAATAAATGAGAAGATAATCTAATAAGAAAATACAGTTTCCCTGTGCTGGAGGAGAGCATGGAGAAGTGAAGGCCCGTCAGCAGGAGCAGCTCTGCCGGGGCTCAGGACCGCAGGAGGGGCAGGCGCGGGCACAGCGGAGTGCGGGAGCGCGGTGCGGTCAGGCTGCAGCAGCGCTGCTGCCTCCTGCAGAGCGCATCCCAGAGTGCGGGAGCGCGGTGCGGTCAGGCTGCAGCAGCGCTGCTGCCTCTGCAGATTGCATCCCAGAGTGCGGGAGCGCGGTGCGGTCAGGCTGCAGCAGCGCTGCTGCCTCTGCAGATTGCATCCCAGAGTGCGGGAGCGCGGTGGGGTCAGGCTGCAGCAGCGCTGCTGCCTCTGCAGATTGCATCCCAGAGTGCGGGAGCGCGGTGCGGTCAGGCTGCAGCAGCGCTGCTGCCTCTGCAGATTGCATCCCAGAGTGCGGGAGCGCGGTGCGGTCAGGCTGCAGCAGCGCTGCTGCCTCTGCAGATTGCATCCCAGAGTGCGGGAGCGCGGTGCGGTCAGGCTGCAGCAGCCCTGCTGCCTCTGCAGAGCGCATCCCAGAGCGCGCCCGGCTGGAGCACCCGCGTGCAGCTCCGGGCGCCGGACAATTCCTACAGGCGGGGATGTGTCGGAGCACTTGTCACTGCAGCCCTGCTCGGGGAGCCGCGGCCGCACAGGCGCGCCCTGCATCCGTCACCTGCCCAGGCAGGGGAAATCCAAAAGAAGTTTTCCCACCCCAAGCAACATCATAAAAGCAGCACCAGGCAGGGGAATCGCGGTGCCCGGGGCGGTGCTGTGCCACCTGCACGGCTGCCAGCTGAGCCAGGGCCCTGGGCGCTGCTGCCCTGCCCTGCCCATCCCTGCCCTGCCCTGCTCAGCCCTGCCCATCCGAACCCAGCCCAGCCCAACCCAGCGCGGCCCTGCCCAGACCTACCCTGCCCTGCCCTGTGTCTCTGTGTCACTGCCCCTGTGTCCCTGTCCCTGTGTCCCTGTCCCTGTGTCCCTGTGTCCCTGTGTCCCTGTGTCCCTGTGTCCCTTGCTTTTCCCACCACCCTCAGGATGCTCCAGCCATCTGATCTTCCAGGAGCCTGATCGAGAGAGAATGCCAGCATCATTACCAAGTTAATTAGAAAAACTCAAATGGAGCTTTAAACATTTTTATAATACATTTGGGTCTTTTTGGCAAGATTATTGCAATCTTTTGGGTTTCCATTTCCCATTAAAGCACTCTCAGTAGTGCACATATAAAAGCCATGTGATCTTGGCTTCTTGCTGCTTTTTTTCCTTCCCCCTCCTCTTTTAGGGGGTAAGATTTATTAAATATTTTAATCAGTTAAATTCTGGCAGCTTAAACATTTTCTTTAATAGCCTTGTTAAATGTGGATTAGATTTAAAATCCCTGCCTCTGAACTCTGAAGCAGCAGTATTTATATGCAATGTTAAAAAAACTCAAAGCTTTACAAAGCAGTAATTACTCCTTTGCTGCAGGAGGAGGAGAGATTGACTTTCTAAGGCATTTTTAGGCAAGTTTTCCAGCCTCGCCGTTCCCAGACAATGCTACAGGAGCACCATTTAAGGTGGAGTCACGGAGGGATGTCGGGGTGTGGCACGATCAGCAAGGCTCGGTGCGCCCTCCGCGGCTGGAGCACAGGGAGGCTCCTGTCCCGCTCTCCGTGCTCAGCATTTCCAGAACATGCCAAACCCTGGGAGGGAGGGAGGGAGGGAGGGAGAGCTCCCCAGGCAGCTCTGCTCAGTCCCCTCACCCAGAGCCCCCAAGAAACCCCTAAACCCCTCTGCACGTGCTGCTGGAAGGATGAGCCTTGCTGAATATTCCTGAGGAACAGGAGGTACCTTTGGGAGCCTTACCTGGGTTTTAATGAAGCTTTTTGCCATTGAATGTAAGTCAATTTTCTTGGAGTGATTACCCTGTCTCTGGAGGGTATTGTAGAAATAGGTAAGAACTAGAGAGGGACAGGAGTAATATCAAGGACTTGAACAATTCTCAAATAAGAAGAGACAGAAAAACAAGGTAGAAACAGAATGAATAAATAATAAATGGTCTTCAAGAGACAGTCTGGGAGCTCCTCTTACCCACTCCCATAAAACAGAGGCAATGTGATGTTGAATTAAACGGCGGGATGGGAAGGCAAACACGGCTGGTGCGAGCTGCGAGCGGCGCGGGGCTCAGCCGGCACGGCCGGGACGAGCTCGGGCCCGGGCAGGAGGCAGACCCGGCTGCCCGAGCTGGGAGCGCAGCCGGGCTCGGGGCTCCCCGCAGGGTGTGCGGGAGGGCAAAGCTCCCGCAGGACGCTCCCCGCCCGGCGCAGGTTCCAGCGGGACCCCCGGGCGGAGCTGGAGACCGGCAGGGCCGGGAGCTGCCTCCCCCTGCCCGGCCAGCCCCGCAACCCGGGGCGGGGCTCCTGGGACAGAAACTCCTCTCGGGTCTGCACCACAGAATGGAGACATCCTCCTTTAAAATTCATAAAATAACCCCGAGTGTGAGTTCCAAACTGCGGAGCTGCCGTTTACATGTAGCACTGCAGGAACCCGGTGCTGGTCATGAATTACTGAGCACGATGCTCTCGCACCGGCCCTGCCTGCTCTGGGCCTCCCTCAGTTAGGCACAGGGGTCAGTAACAGCAGCTCACTTAACTGGAAATAACAGTGACACGGGCAGATGTGCTGGAGTATTTGTGCTTTGTGCTCCTGTAAAACCGTGGTTATGGAGATCAGCTCCTCACATGCTCACTTGTCATGCAAAAAATGTGTTTAGCAAAACACGCCTGACAGAGCTTAACCCAGCAGATGTGGCTGCTCCTCCCTGCCCTGGCCTGGGGCTGCAGAGCAGGGACAGCTCAGGGATGCTGTGCCCTGGGATGGGATAGTTTGGGGATGCTGAGCCCCAGGGATGGGACAGCTCGGGGATGCTGTGCCCTGGGATGGGACAGTTTGGGGATGCTGAGCCCCAGGGATGGGACAGTTCTGGAGCTGCTGAGCCCCAGAATCTGCTCACCCTGCCCAGCACAGGATCCAGGCTCAGGGCAGGCACGGGAGAGCTGCCAGGAGCAGTTACTAACAGGAAACACTTTGTGGCAGAGAAGCAAATTTGCTGATAGTGAGTTTGGTTTGTCGATTTATTTGGCTTTCCAAAGGACAGTGTTGTAAGGAGAAGTTTTGGTGCTTTTCCACTTGAAGCCTTTAAAGTTCTTAAAAGGAACAAATTCAGTAAGGATGTAAAGTTCTCATTTTGGACCAAATTAAGCACTTCCCCATACAAGAAGGCTGCCCTTTGTTCTGTGTTTTATGGTCCTCTGCTTTGTAGAAGTTTTTGAAAAGTTATTTAATGTCAAGCCAATGTTTCTGTGCTTTTTGAGCTGGAAGCAAACAGAAAAATCAGGTTTTTACCCCAGACTGGGAGCTCCTCCTCCCCTCTCTGCCTGCCCCCTGCATCCATGCCATGCACCAATCTCCCCAGCCCAGCTGCCCTGCAGCCTGGGACAGGGGACAGGGGACAGGGGACACTGGGGACACTGGGGACACTGGGGACACTGGGGACACTGGGGCCCTGCAGCCCCAGCCGGGCGAGGAGCACACTGCCCTGCTCTGCAGCAGCCACAGGCTCCTCTGCCATGGCTGGGGTCAGCCTCGCACGAATGCACAGCTGCCCTGCCGGGGGATGCTGCTGGGACCGTCCTGGCTGCAGGGGCGGGGGGAGCAGGGCTGAGGGTCCCCCGGCCGCAGGACCCTGCAGAGGTGCACCCCTGGCGCTGCAGCCAGCCCAGCCTCCCTTCCTCTGTGCCAGCGGCTCCTGATCCCAAACCCACCGGGGCAGCAGCAGCATCTCCCTCCAGAATGCCAGGGCATTACCAATTAACAATTAATGAATAACAATCAACAATTGATGAATAACAATCAACAATTAATGAATAACAATCAACAGGGCTGGCTGCTGCCTCCCTCCCTGGGCTGGGGCTGTCCCACCCCGGGGCAGGGCTGGGGGCTGTCCCACCCTGGGGCAAGGCTGGGGCAGGGCTGGGGGCTGGGGGGCTGGGTCTGGGGGCTGTCCCACCCTGGGGCTGGGGCTGTCTCACCCCGGGGCAGGGCTGGGGGGCTGGGTTGGGGCTGGGGGCTGTCTCACCCTGGGGCTGGGGGCTGGGACAGGGCTGGGGCTGGGGGCTGTCCCACCCTGGGGCTGGGGGCAGGGCTGGGGCTGGGGGGCTGGGGCTGGGGGCTGGGGCTGGGGCGGGGCTGTCCCACCCCGGGGCAGGGCTGGGGGCTGGGCTGGGGGCTGGGGCTGGGGGCTGCCCCGCCCCGGGGCAGGGCTGGACCCTCCCTGCAGCAGCAGCTGCTCCCCGCGCCCAGCGGCTCTTCCCGGGGGCTGTTTCAGCTCAGGGCGGGAGTGACAATAACCTGCCATTAATGGGAATCTCTTTGAGTGCCGCTGTGTGGCAAGATCGTAAATTAGCGGTGGTTTCATTTATTGTCACTTTACCCATAACACGGGGCTGATTTTCCTCCCGGACAATGGCGTTGATTGCAGGAGCCGTAAATGCTGCCGTGCGTGCCTGGGGCAGGTGCGGCTCACGGGGCTGGGACGCTCCTGAGCCCGGGGCCGCTGCTGGCACCAGGCTGGCACCAGCCACGGGACACCCACACCTGCCTCGCTGCCTGGGCTCTTCCCTTTCGGGAAATAAGCGCTTAAAGGCCAAGCAGAGCGGCCCAGGACGCTCTGTCACCCCACGGCACCCGAGGGTGCTGCCAGCCCGCGGTGCAGCCCAGGAGCAGCCAGGACAGGGCTGGTGGCTTCTGCAGCCTCCACCTGGGGCACAGAGCACGCACACGGGGAATTTACAGCTCAGGCTGAGCTGGAATGCTTCCTCTGCTTGGTGCTCCCAGCACTTCACTCAGGGCTTCACAGTCACCCCCTGGAGATAAAAACTGGGGAGAGAAAGTTTCATGGTGAAGTCTCCAGGTGGGAAAAGGCATTCGAGCCCTGGGGTGCTGAGCACCCTCGTCCTGCTGTGCCCTCCCCTTGCCTGCTCGGGCTGGCTGGGACCCTCCAGAGGGACCCTCCTCAGGGAAGGGGGGAGGGGGTGGGAGGAGACCCCGGCCCGCTGCAAGCCAGCCCCTCCTGCACCGGCTCACGGGCCTTTCAGCTCTCTGGGCTCCCTCCTTGTGTCATTCAGCCGAGATATCATTTTAAATCCAGCTATTTTTCTCACTCAGATATGAGAAATATTAACTGGCCAAACTTTGCAGTGGCTGTCACCATCCTTTTAGCAGTGTGATTGCCAGCAGGGATTTATTGTCCTCCCTGCATCTGGGTTATTTGAGTTTTGCTTTGCTGCAGGGCCAGGGCAACAATAAATTTCCTTCTCCTCTGGAACATGCTCTAACCTCTGGTTTTCTAATAAAGTGTTAAACCTTGGAGCAAGCACACTGGCCTGGTGCTGGAGAGGAGTGCAGCTCCAGCTGAGCCAGGGAAAAAAGTGCCTGCTGGGGGCAGGGGGGCACCCCTGGGGACCAGGGCATTAATGGCCACAACGGGGTGAGCCCCAGAGCAGCTCAGGGATGGGGCAGGAGGGATGGGGTGAGGATGATGGGGCAGCAGGGATGGGGCAGGAGGGATGGACAGGAGGGATGGACAGGAGGGATGGACAGGAGGATGGGATGAGGCTGATAGAGCAGCAGGGATGGGATGAGGCTGAAGGGGCAGCAGGGATGGGGTGAGGCTGATGGAGCAGCAGGGATGGACAGGAGGATGGGCAGAAGGGATGGACAGGAGGATGGGGTGAGGCTGAAGGGGCACAGGGATGGGGCAGCAGGGATGGGGTGTAAAGCTGATGGAGCAGCAGGGACGGTGCTGCAGCTGCAGCTGCTCCATCACACCCCCAGGGGTGGCTGCAGCCCCAGGCTCCTCTGCCTGAGCTGGCTGGGGACTTGTGGCACGGGGCTGGGCTGGGGAGATCTGGATTTCCCTATTTATTCTGTTTGGATTGGCAAGTTGGCCTCACTCTTTCTCAACTGACTGATAAAGCACTAGACAGGGGATTAGTCCTCTTGGAAGCTAAAGAAAGAGGTAATTTGGGTTGTTTATAGCCTGCAGGGGTAGAATCAAAATGTACAATACTGAGAGAGTCAAACTTTTACAGCGTGTGGCAGAGCCATAACTCAGAGCAGGCATCACACATTACAGCCCTGTGAAATGCATTCCCTGACAAAAGGCTGCAGAGGCAGAAAGAATGAGGGGAATTAATCTGTTCGTGGGACAAATATTGTAATGAAGACAGGAAATGCCAAGAGAACTCCCCTGCCTGGTTCAGGGCTGGAATTGAGTGTCCAGCCCGAGCTCTGGGACAGCCCAGCCCCAGCGTGGGCAGGGGGTCCCCAGCCCGACCTTGGCTTTTCTGCTCTTTGGTGCAGGAGTACAGCTTTCCCTCAGCTGGGCTTTGCTGGATTTCCACAGCTATTACATCTAATTGCTGAGATAGAGTTATAAAATTATCATTTTAACCAAAGCATCTAGACGGAGTAACCGGCCGCCCATTTCTGTGATTATCCCTGATTATTAAATGAACAGCTGCCTCCAAATATGTTTGCAACAAACTAATTCAATGAGTGCATGTGCCTGAATATTCATGGCCCTTATTCACAGCACAGACTTTTTCACTGTGACTTTAAAAGTTCATTTATCCTGGCAATTCAAATAAATCCACTTCCATCAGCCTGGCTTGGAGCTGCAGGCTGTGGCAGGGAGTTTGGCAGCAGGGAAGGTGTCCCAGCCCTGCTCACACACAGCAGCCAGTGGCAGTGCCAGGCTGGTCCCCCGTGTGACAGTCCCTGCTCTCACAGCAGCCAGTGGCACTGCCAGGCTGGTCCCTGCCCTGTGTGTGGGTGTCCCAGCCCCTCCCACACAGGGTGACACGGGGTGACAGCCCTGGCTGTGAGCCTCAGCTTCCCCAGAACTGCAGCCAGGAACGAGCCCTGAAACATAAATGTGGGTGCAGCTGGCCAGGGGGACAGCCAGACACCCTGCTGGGCCAGGGTGGGCTGGGGGGCCCTGGGGGCTGGGACTGGCTGCGGGTGCCAGGGCTGGCTTGGGGCAGCCCCAGGGCCGGGCACCACAGCCTGGGGGGCACCGGGACCCCTGCAAGGGCCCTGGCACCTGCACCCTGCCCACTGCCCCTGGGCACCCTGCCCACTGCCCCTGGGCACCCTGCCCACTGCCCCTGGTCACTCCCTCTGCCCACTGCCCCTGCCCACTGCCCCTGGACACTGCCCCTGGGCACCCTGCCCACTGCCCCTGGGCACTCTGGCCGGTCCCCATGGTCACTCCCCATGGCCACCCTGCCCACTGCCCCCGGGCACTGCCCCTGGGCACCCTGACCACTGCCCCGGGCATGCTGGCCACTCCCCCTGGTCACCTTGGCCACTGCCCCTGGGCACTGCCCCTGGGCACCCTGCCCACTGCCCCCGGGCACTCTGGCCAGCCTCCCGGGCACCCTGTCCAGCTGCTGTGGCCCAGGGCAGAGCCCAGGCTGGGGCAGAGCTGTGCCAGGGCTGCCCCCGCGGGACCCTCGCTCCTGCCCCCAGCCTTGGCTGCTGCTCTGTGCTCTCCCCGGGGCAGCCTGCCCTGCCCCTGCGCCCAGCAGCACTCAGAGTGCCCAGGAGCAGTTCCTGCCCTGCTGTGCTCCCCTCACACAGCCCTGGAGCCCCCCAGGGCCCTGCAGCCCCCGGGCCCACAGAGCCCCCTGCCCTGGGCAGGGCTGGGCCCTGCAGAGCCCCTGGCAGCAGAGCAGGGCTCACAGACCTGGGCCAGTGCCTGGGGGGATGCTGGCAGCGCTGCCTGGGCTCTGCAGCCCTGCACCCCCTGCCCGGGCAGGACCAGCAGCTGCTGCAGCAGCCTGGAACAGCCAGTCTGGAACAGCCAGCCTGGAACAGCAGCCTGGAACACCCAGCCTGGAGCAGCCAGCCTGGAACAGCCAGTCTGGAACAGCCAGTCTGGAGCACCCAGCCTGGAACAGCCAGTCTGGAACAGCCAGCCTGGAACACCCAGCCTGGAACAGCCAGCCTGGAACAGCCAGTCTGGAACACCCAGCCTGGAACAGCCAGCCTGGAACAGCCAGCCTGGAACACCCAGCCTGGAACAGCCAGCCTGGAACAGCCAGTCTGGAACAGCCAGTCTGGAACAGCCAGCCTGGAGCACCCAGCCTGGAACAGCCAGCCTGGAACAGCCAGCCTGGAACAGCCAGCCTGGAACAGCCAGCCTGGAACAGCCAGTCTGGAACAGCCAGTCTGGAGCACCCAGCCTGGAACAGCCAGCCTGGAACAGCCAGCCTGGAACACCCAGCCTGGAACACCCAGCCTGGAACAGCCAGCCTGGAACACCCAGCCTGGAACACCCAGCCTGGAACACCCAGCCTGGAGCACCCAGCCTGGAACAGCCAGCCTGGAACACCCAGCCTGGAGCACCCAGCCTGGAACAGCCAGCCTGGAACACCCAGTTTGGAACACCCAGCCTGGAGCACCCAGTCTGGAACAGCCAGCCTGGAACAGCCAGCCTGGAACACCCAGCCTGGAGCACCCAGCCTGGAACAGCCAGCCTGGAACAGCAGTCTGGAACACCCAGCCTGGAGCACCCAGCCTGGAACAGCCAGCCTGGAACACCCAGCCTGGAACAGCCAGCCTGGAACACCCAGCCTGGAACACCCAGCCTGGAACACCCAGCCTGGAACAGCCAGCCTGGAACACCCAGCCTGGAACACCCAGCCTGGAGCACCCAGCCTGGAACAGCCAGCCTGGAACACCCAGCCTGGAACAGCCAGCCTGGAACACCCAGCCTGGAACAGCCAGCCTGGAACACCCAGCCTGGCTGGCACTGACTGGGCTGTGCAACCTGAGTGCAGCAGCTCCCTCACATCCCCCTGACATGGCCTTTGGCAAGGAACCACCACTGAAAAAAAAAACAAAAAAACCCAGGCTGTTTAAAGATTTTATTAAAAATCCAAGGGAAAAAAAAATGAAAAAAAAAGAAAAGAAAAATCTGTTAAAGCATTTGAAATGTAAAGTAGGGCTTTCATTTCAACAGCATCCCTGCTGCCTTTTGTCTCTTCCTGTACAGAGGTTTCACATAAAGATCCACAGTTTGACAGATGTTCAGATAATATGAAAGAGGGCAATATCTGATTGTGGGGGAAAAGAAACAGTTCAGCTGGGCCAGGCAGAGCTGCTGGACTGGGAGCAGCTGCTCTGCAGAACCAAACACCAGTGGGAAGGAGGGCTTGGAGGGGCTGGCAGCCCCAGCTGGGGTGAGGAGCCCATCCCCACCCCCCCATCCTGCCCTGGAGCCCATCCCAAACCTCCCCTGGAGCCCATCCCCACCCCTCATCCTCCCTGGAGCCCATCCCAAACCCTCCCCTGCCCTGGAGCCCATCCCAAACCTCCACTGGAGCTTCCTCCCCATCCTCCCCTGGAGCCCATCCCCATCCTCATCCTCCACTGGAGCCCATCCCAAACCTCCCCTGGAGCCCATTCCAAGCCTCCTCTCCCCCGGGAGCCCACCCCCCATCCCATCCCCATCCCCATCCCCACGCCATCCCCATCCCCATCCCCCACCCCATCCCCATCCCCATCCCCATCCCCACGCCATCCCCATCCCCATCCCCCATCCCATCCCCATCCCCACCCCATCCCCATCCCCATCCCCATCCCCATCCCCCATCCCACCCCATCCCCTGGAGCCCATCCCCATCCCCATCCCCATCCCACCCCCATCCCCTGGAGCCCATCCCCATCCCCATCCCCATCCCCATCCCCATTCTCCCCACCCCATTCCCATCCCCACCCCATCCCCAGCTCCCTGCCCCGGCCAGGCTCAGCCCCATCGCTGTGCCCTGGCCCAGGCACAGGCTCTGCTGGGGCTCCTGGCTCAGGCTCGCCTCCCCAGCTCCCCTGAGGGTCCCTGCCTGCTGGGCTGCAGCTCTGGGCAGGGGCAGGAGGCTGCCCTGCTGTGGGCTCTGCTTGTCCAGGCCCCAGCCCAGGAAAGTTCCCCAGGGAAACCCATCCCTTGTGCTTTGGGAGAGGCCAGACTGCCCCTGGCCCTGTGGCTGCTCTGGGGCTCCTGCCCTGGGACCAGGCTCTGGCTCCTGCCCTGGCAGCCAGCTCTGGCAGGGATGCTGCTCTCCTGAGCTGGGGAGGCACAAACAGGCTCCAAGGAATGCTCCTGCTGTTCCAGCAAGGAACAACAGATTAAAAAGCTAGTTAAAAATTCATCCAGGAGAGGCAGGGTTTCCCAAGCATATCAGAGTTAATATTTATAAAGGGGATTGTTGCTCGCTCTCAATTATCCTAAAAGCTTGGTACGACTGATGAAGCCAGAACACAGACACGTCAGGAGAAAACCATTCCCTGAGACCGCTGACAAAACACAATCAGATCTGCAGCATGTGCAGCCAATTGATTTCCTACAGCTCCTCCCATGTAAACAAATGATCGATCCTCAGCGCTGTTTGTGAGCAGGCAGGCAGACAGCTCTCCCTCTCCCAGCACAGGTGAGGCTGCAGTGGGGCAGCTGCAGCCCTTTCATCAGCAGAGAGCAGCAGGAGCTCCCCAGCCCCTTGAGCAGCCACTAAATAATGAAATAATGAAGAGTTCCTCATGAAAGCAGCCCCCAGCCATGTGGAGTCCTTCTGCTGCCAGTGGTCGTGTCAGAGCACACTGTGCCTCCAACGGCAGCCAGGAGCTCTTTATTGCCTTTGCATTTTGCATCCTCTGATGTTTCCAGCTCTGCTCTGATTTACTCGAGACAGATGAGACAGGAAAATCTCCAAGAGCTTTATTAGTGCTCTGTCAGTGCTGCAGCAGCACTGGAGCGTGTCTGTGGCAGCACAGAGCCTGCTCAGATCACTGCCCTGTCCCTGTGAGACCAATAACCCACCCTCCACTGCCTGCGCCTGCCGGGCCGTGCCCAGGCTGAGCCAGGCCCGACCTGAGCCCAGCACGGGCCATCAGCAGTGTCCCAGTGTCACCAGTGTGTGTCCCAGTATCAGCAATGTCCCAGTGTCACCAGTGTGTGTCCCAGTGTCACCAGTGTGTGTCCCAGTACCAGCAGTGTCCCAGTGTCACCAGTGTGTGTCCCAGTATCAGCAATGTCCCAGTGTCACCAGTGTCCCAGTACCAGCAGTGTGTGTCCCAGTACCAGCAGTGTGTGTCCCAGTACCAGCAGTGTGTGTCCCTGTACCAGCAGTGTCCCAGTGTCACCAGTGTCCCAGTATCAGCAATGTCCCAGTACCAGCAGTGTCCCAGTACCAGCAGTGTGTGTCCCAGTACCAGCAGTGTCCCAGTATCAGCAGTGTCCCAGTACCAGCAGTGTCCCAGTATCAGCAATGTCCCAGTACAGGCAGTGTCCCAGTACCAGCAGTGTCCCAGTACCAGCAGTGTCCCAGTATCAGCAATGTCCCAGTACCAGCAGTGTCCCAGTATGAGCAGTGTGTGTCCCAGTACCAGCAGTGTCCCAGTACCAGCAGTGTCCCAGTATCAGCAATGTCCCAGTACCAGCAGTGTCCCAGTATGAGCAGTGTGTGTCCCAGTACCAGCAGTGTCCCAGTATGAGCAGTGTCCCAGTACCAGCAGTGTGTGTCCCAGTATCACCAGTGTCCCAGTACCAGCAGTGTCCCAGTATGAGCAGTGTGTGTCCCAGTATGAGCAGTGTGTCCCAGTACCAGCAATGTCCCAGTATGAGCAGTGTGTGTCCCAGTACCAGCAGTGTGTGTCCCAGTATCACCAGTGTCCCAGTACCAGCAGTGTCCCAGTATGAGCAGTGTGTGTCCCAGTACCAGCAGTGTCCCAGTATGAGCAGTGTGTGTCCCAGTACCAGCAGTGTGTCCCAGTATCACCAGTGTCCCAGTACCAGCAGTGTGTGTCCCAGTATCACCAGTGTCCCAGTACCAGCAGTGTCCCAGTATGAGCAGTGTGTGTCCCAGTATGAGCAGTGTGTGTCCCAGTACCAGCAATGTCCCAGTATGAGCAGTGTGTGTCCCAGTACCAGCAGTGTCCCAGTATCACCAGTGTCCCAGTACCAGCAGTGTCCCAGTATGAGCAGTGTGTGTCCCAGTATGAGCAGTGTGTGTCCCAGTACCAGCAATGTCCCAGTATGAGCAGTGTGTGTCCCAGTACCAGCAGTGTCCCAGTATCACCAGTGTCCCAGTACCAGCAGTGTCCCAGTATGAGCAGTGTGTGTCCCAGTACCAGCAGTGTGTGTCCCAGTATCACCAGTGTCCCAGTACCAGCAGTGTCCCAGTATGAGCAGTGTGTGTCCCAGTATGAGCAGTGTGTGTCCCAGTATCAGTTGTGGTCTCCTCACAAGGGCCTTCCTGGCCATCCTACAAATTGCCCTGAGCCCATTACAGTACCAGCAGAATTCTGCCTCTTCATTTCCAGCTTGCAAGATATTTACACTTAAAATATTTTTTACATAGTTCAAATGTGAACCCCACGCTGGTTTTTCTGCCCATGCATTAAGTGCATGTGTGTGGCCAGTGCCAGCCCTTCCTGCCATGCAACGTGCACGAGGTAATTAACCATGCACCAACCGCGTGGCGTGCTGCTTGGGGTGTCACATCCAGGTCATCTAATTGACTAAGAGCATGTTTTCATTGAGCAGCACGTGCTGCATTTCCATGATTGGATTCGTGTCACGTTAACAGCTGCTTTTTGCAACAACACTTGGCATAAATTGCATTAAAAATTGATGTTCGTACAAATGTATTCTGAATACAGCTCAGCATGTGGCCTGGGAAAACACTCCTGCTGTTCGTGAAACCAGCTGCACTCAGAGGGCCCTGGGGGCTCAGCAGTGCTGCCTTCCTTCCTTCCTTCCTTCCTTCCTTCCTTCCTTCCTTCCTTCTTCCTTCCTTCCTTCCCTTCCTTCCTTCCTTCCTTCCTTCCTTCCTTCCTTCCTTCCTTCCTTCCTTCCTTCCTTCCTTCCTTCCTTCCTTCCTTCCCTTCCTTCCTTCCTTCCTTCCTTCCTTCCTTCCTTCCTTCCTTCCTTCCTTCCTTCCTTCCTTCCTTCCTTCCTTCCTTCCTTCCCTTCCTTCCTTCCTTCCTTCCTTCCTTCCTTCCTTCCTTCCTTCCTTCCTTCCTTCCTCTTCCTTCCTTCCTTCCTTCCTTCCTTCCTTCCTTCCTTCCTTCCTTCCTTCCTTCCTTCCTTCCTTCCTTCCTTCCTTCCTTCCTTCCTTCCTTCCTTCCTTCCTTCCTTCCTTCCTTCCTTCCTTCCTTCCTTCCTTCCTTCCTTCCTTCCTTCCTTCCTTCCTTCCTTCCTTCCTTCCTCCCTTCCTCTCTCCCTCCTCCCTCCCTCCCCAGGATGAGCACAGGAGGAGTGGCAGCCTTGGCCCCGGCACTGTACCCCACTGACCCCAGGCTGTTATTGCACCCCCACCAAAGGTCTCTGGGAAACAAAACCATAACCAGAAAAGAGCTTAAATCACAGAACCTCAGAGCAATTAAAAGTCATGTTCACACAGACCCATTAGTGCTGATTCTCACACTCTTTACATAGGAACAGAACATAATCATCATTTCCAATTAAATTATGCTTCTCCAAGGTGCATTAACCACTTTTATCCATCCGATTAATTGGATGCATCTCTGCTGCATGGAGCAGTTTCAGCACTCCAGAGGGAAAGCAGACAGTTAATGGCAGCTGCAGCCGTGGTGCTGATGCTGAGCCCTGTGCTGTCACACCAGGGGCACACTCACTGCAAAGTGTCCCCAAATTACAGCTCAGAGCTCCTGTGCTGTCACACCAGGGGCACACTCAGAGCTCCTGCTGGGCTGGGCTGGGCTCTGTTTGCTCCTGCACTGGGACAAGGCGCTGCCCCAGTGCCCAGCTCCACTCCTGGCTCTGCTCCCCTCCTCCCAGACGTGGCACCTGTGCAAAGCAGCGGCTTCTGTGAGGAAACTGCAAATCCCAGCTGGTGCAGGAGGAGCTGACTGCTGCCATGACCCCGGGCTGAGTTCAGTTACTTCAGAGGGACGTGTGCTCCTGGGCAAATCCTTTGGGCTCTCAGTTCTTCAGACTCCTCAGTGGCAGAGATTTTGGGATGCAGAGGTGTTGGGGGGGCACAGTTTGTGGGGTGGCAGAGGTGTTGGGGGGGCAGCAGCTCCATCCTCTCTGTCCCTGTGGTGGGATCAGGGTTGGGTGTGAGCAGCTCCATCCTCTCCCTCCCTGCCCCGGATCAGGGTTGGGTGTGAGCAGCTCCATCCTCTCCCTCCCTGCCCCGATCAGGGCTGGGTGTGACACTCGGTGCCCCGGGCGGTGCTGCCCGGCGCTCCGGGGCAGAGGCTCTGCACGCCCCGGCAGCGCTGCAAGCTCAGCCGGACACTCAGCCCGCACCAGGAGAATGATTTCGTTACGCCAACCTTGTGCAGGGCAAAGGGACATTTCTCCTGACCCGTGTTTAATTTCCCAGCATAAATCCCTCTGAAACTAAACTTCCCCTCCATTGATGTGCTTCCATCTTTTCTCACAAGCTGCAGGTGAGATCCAGGTCCTGGCACACACACGAAGCAGGTGCAGGAGGGATGGTCCTGGCAATCTGCACATCATCCCTGGAGATAAATATTTTCATGCTGGGGAGGAAATGCACAAACACCAGATACTGTTTTTTCTCAGTATATATTCACCTTTCAGGACAAAAACAAGCACGGGAACACAGGAGGTGCTGCTCCCAGGCTTTCTGCCCAGAGCCAAGGTGACAGCCAGAGGAAACTTGCACATAAGCCACGCTCAGGCAGCTCATTAAAAACACATCAGGGAACCTCCAGCACCCTGGGAACCCCAGGAGCAATTTCTGATCTATCACACACACAGAACGCACGGGCAGCCGCTCTGCTCCAGCGAAACCCCCAGAACGGGAAATGCGGGAATGGCTGAAAACAGCCTGGGGACAGGGCTGGCACTGCCAGGGCACAGGGCTGGCACAGCCTGGGGACGGAGGGTGGCACGGCCAGGGGACAGGGGTGGCACACACGAGGCACAGGGGTGGCACAGCCTGGGGACAGGGCTGGCACAGTCTGGGGACAGGGGTGGCACACACGGGGCACAGATTGGCACACACAGGGCTCAGGGCTGGCACACACGGGGCTCAGGCTGGCACTGCCAGGGCTCAGGGGTGGCACAGTCTGGGGACAGGGTGGCACACACGGGGCACAGGCTGGCACTGCAGGGCACAGGGGTGGCACTGCAGGGCTCAGGGGTGGCACTGCAGGGCACAGGCTGGCACAGCCTGGGGACAGGGGTGGCACACACGGGGCACAGGGTGGCACTGCCAGGGCACAGGGGTGGCACACACGGGGCTCAGGGTGGCACTGCCAGGGCTCAGGGGTGGCACAGCCTGGGGGACACGGGTGGCACACACGAGGCACAGGGTGGCACTGCCAGGGCTCAGGGGTGGCACAGCCTGGGGACACGGGTGGCACACACGAGGCACAGGGCTGGCACTGCAGGGTTCAGGGGTGGCACACACGGGGCACAGGGTGGCACAGCCGCTCTCCCCGGGCGCGCCCCGCGCTGCCGTCCGTCCCCCGGGCCGGGGCAGGTCCCGCCGCTCCTCGGGCGCTCCCGGGACTCGGAACACGAATCGCTCTGACCTCGCTCAGGCGGATGTGGGGAGAACTAAATCTCTGTTCTTCAAGCTTTCCGCCGGTGTAATGGGAGGAGGCTGCGAGCAATCTGCAGTGAGATGAAGGGATATCAGCGTCCTGGGAGACAGGCAGCCCAGCCACACCCCAAACTGACAGCAGAGACAGCGGCCCGGGTTATCAGAGCTATTAATGAAGGGCGTGTTTCGCGGGAAGGCAGCAGCAGCTTCCAGCGGCCGGAGCGCTCCGGGCGGGCTCGGGCCGGCCCGACGGGCACAGCCCGCGGCTCGCGGCCCGACCGCGGCGGGGTTCCGGCGGAGAGCGGCGCCCCCGGGCAGTGCCGGCCCCGTCCTTCCAGCGGTGCCAGCTCCGTCCTTCCAGCTGTGCCAGCCCCGTCCTTCCAGCGGTGCCAGCTCCTTCCAGCTGTGCCAGCCCCGTCCTTCCAGCGGTGCCAGCTCCTTCCAGCTGTGCCAGCTCCGTCCTTCCAGCTGTGCCAGCTCCTTCCAGCGGTGCCAGCTCCTTCCAGCTGTGCCAGCTCCGTCCTTCCAGCTGTGCCAGCTCCTTCCAGCGGTGCCAGCTCCTTCCTTCCAGCTGTGCCAGCTCCTTCCAGCTGTGCCAGCTCTTCCTTCCAGCTGTGCCAGCTCCGTCCCTTCCAGCTGTGCCAGCTCCGCCCTTCCAGCTGTGCCAGCTCCTTCCTTCCAGCTGTGCCAGCCCCCGCCCCTTCCAGCTGTGCCAGCCTCGTCCCTTCCAGCTGTGCCAGCTCAGCCCTTCCAGCTGTGCCAGCTCCGCCCTTCCAGCGGTGCCAGCCCTCCTTCCATCTGTGCCAGCTCCTTCCTTCCAGCTGTGCCAGCTCCGTCCTTCCAGCTGTGCCAGCTCCTTCCAGCTGTGCCAGCCCTCCGCCCTCTTCCAGCTGTGCCAGCCCCGTCCCTTCCAGCGGTGCCAGCTCCTTCCAGCTGTGCCAGCCCCCGGGCCCTTCCAGCTGTGTGCCAGCTCCTTCCCAGCTGTGCCAGCTCCGGCCCTTCCAGCTGTGCCAGTCTCGCCCTTCCAGCTGTGCCAGCTCATTCTTCCAGCTGTGCCAGCTCCTTCCAGCAGTGCCAGCTCCTTCCTTCCAGCTGTGCCAGCTCCGTCCTTCCAGCTGTGCCAGCTCATTCTTCCAGCTAGGTGCCAGCTCCGTCCTTCCAGCGGTGCCAGCTCCTTCCAGCAGTGCCAGCTCCTTCCTTCCAGCTGTGCCAGCTCCGTCCTTCCAGCGGTGCCAGCTCCTTCCAGCTGTGCCAGCGCTCTTCCAGCGTGCTAGCTCTTCAGCTGTGCTCAGCTCCTTCCAGCTGTGCCAGCTCTTCCAGCTGTGCTCCTTCCAGCTGTGCCAGCTCCTCCAGCTGTGCCAGCTCCGCCCCTTCCAGCTGTGCCAGCTCCTTCCTTCCAGCTGTGCCAGCTCCTTCCAGCGGTGCCAGCTCCTTCCCGTAGCTTCCAGCTGTGCCAGCTCGTCCTTCCAGCTGTGCCAGCCCGTCCTTCCAGCTGTGCCAGCTCCTTTCCAGCTGTGCCAGCTCCTTCCAGCTGTGCCAGCTCCGTCCCTTCCAGCTGTGCCAGCTCCTTCCCTTCCAGCTGTGCCAGCTCCTTCCAGCTGTGCCAGCTCCTTCCAGCGGTGCCAGCTCCTTCCAGCCGTGTGCCAGCCCCGTCCTTCCAGCTGTGCCAGCTCCATCCCTTCCAGCTGTGCCAGCTCCTTCCTTCCAGCTGTGCCAGCTCCGTCCCTTCCAGCTGTGCCAGCTCCTTCCAGCTGTGTTAGCTCTCCTTCCAGCTGTGCCAGCTCCTCCAGCTGTGCTAGCTCCCTCCAGCTGTGCCAGCTCATCCTTCCAGCTGTGCTCAGCTCCTTCCATGGTGCTAGCTCCGTCCTTCCAGCTGTGCCAGCTCCTTCCCAGCTGTGCCAGCTCCTTCCAGCGTGCCAGCTCCTTCCAGCTGTGCCAGCTCCTTCCAGCGGGTGCCAGCTCCTTTCCAGCTGTGCCAGCTCCGCCCTTCCAGCTGTGCTAGCTCCTTCCAGCTGTGCCAGCTCCGTCCTTCCAGCTGTGCCAGCTCCCTTCCAGCTGTGCCAGCTCCTTCCTTCCAGCTGTGCCAGCTCCTTCCAGCTGTGCCAGCTCCTTCCAGCGGTGCTAGCTCCTCCAGCTGTGCCAGCTCCGTCCTTCCAGCGTGCCAGCTCCTTCCCAGCGGTGCTAGTAGCTCCTCCAGCTGTGCCAGCTCCGTCCTTCCAGCTGTGCTAGCTTCCTTCCAGCTGTGCCAGCTCCGTCCTTCCAGCTGTGCTAGCTCCTTCCAGCGTGCCAGCTCCTCTCCAGCTGTGCTAGCTCCCTTCCTTCCAGCTGTGCCAGCTCCGTCCTTCCAGCTGTGCCAGCTCCTTCCAGCTGTGCCAGCTCCGTCCTTCCAGCTGTGCCAGCTCCTTCCAGCTGTGCCAGCTCCGTCCTTCCAGCTGTGCCAGCTCCTTCCCAGCGGTGCCAGCTCCCTCCAGCTGTGCCAGCTCCCGTCCCTTCCAGCTGTGCTAGCTCATTCTTCCAGCTGTGCCAGCCCTCAGTCTCCTTCCAGCTGTGCCAGCTCCTTCCAGCTGTGCCAGCTCCTTCCAGCTGTGCCAGCTCCGTCCTTCCAGCGGGTGCCAGCTCCTTCCTTCCAGCTGTGCCAGCTCCGTCCTTCCAGCTGTGCCAGCTCCTTCCAGCTGTGTTACCTCCTTCCAGCTGTGCCAGCTCCCTCCAGCTGTGCCAGCTCCCTCCAGCTGTGCCAGCTCCGTCCTTCCAGCTGTGCTAGTCTGGCTCTTCCAGCTGTGCCAGCCCCGTCCTTCCAGCTGTGCCAGCCCCGTCCTTCCAGCTGTGCCAGCAGCTCCGTCCTTCCAGCGTGCAAGCAGTCTCATCCTTCCAGCTGTGCCAGATCCCTCCAGCTGTGCCAGCTCCGTCCCCCTTCTCTAGCGGTGCCAGCCCTCCTTCCAGCTGTGCCAGCTCCTTCCAGCTTGCAGCTCCGTCCTTCCAGCTGTGCCAGCTCCTTCCAGCTGTGCCAGCCCCGTCCTTCCAGCGGTGCCAGCTCCTTCCAGCTGTGCCAGCTCCTTCCAGCTGTGTTACCTCCTTCCCTTCCAGCGTGTGCCAGCTCCTTCCAGCTGTGCCAGCTCCTTCCTTCCAGCAGTGCCAGCTCCTTCCTTCCAGCGGTGCCAGCTCCTTCCAGCTGTGTGCCACTTCCTTCCAGCTGTGCCAGCCCCGTCCTTCCAGCGGTGCCAGCTCCTTCCAGCTGTGCCAGCTCCTTCCTTCCAGCTGTGCCAGCTCCTTCCTTCTAGCTGTGCCAGCTCCCTCCAGCTGTGCCAGCTCCTTCCAGCTGTGCCAGCCCTCCTTCTAGCTGTGCCAGCTCCCTCCAGCTGTGCCAGCTCCTTCCAGCTGTGCCAGCCCTCATTCCAGCTGTGCCAGCTCCTTCCAGCTGTACTGCACCTGCAGCACACGCAGCTCTCCCTGCAGGCGGGACCTGTGTCCCCTCCCCCCGGCCCCTGCCGCACACGCAGCTCTCCCGCAGCCAGGGCTGCCCCATCCCAGCAGCTGCACGCCTGATCTCGGCTGAGAAATTTCTCTTTATACCAGGCTGTCTATTCAAGTCATAAAAATAGGAGTTTTTTCCTTCTGTAAGTGCAACACTTTTCATATTTTTACTTCCAGCTGTCTAGATAGTATTTCGCTTTTTTCATTTCTAGTACTCTCTCAGTTATTTAATGTGAATTTCTAGGGCATGGTGCCCTTAGCAGACATCAGAGCAATATAACACAAGAAATCAGATATACACTGTTCTAGGAGAAGGCAGGAACAAAAAGACAAACTAGGCTCTTAATACATATGGTGCTTTTGATTCATGGAATATAGAAAATTGTATTTGATTCTATCTGTAATGGATCCTCATAACTTTAGATTAGGGTTATGCTGATGGCCCAACTAATGGACAGTTTATTGCAGGAATAGATTTCATCCTATCATATTTTTTCCTGATATCAATTACTTGGAATGCTTAAATGTCTCATTTCTGTGGATGTTTATTGCTTAATTTTCCTTTCTAAGAAAAGGCTGCAGGCACACAGTGCCCTGGTGCTCCTCGGGGCAGAACCTGCCACCCCCTTGGTGCACAGCAGGAGATCCCCGGCTGGGACACCGAGCTGCAGGGAGCGCTGCCAGAGCTCCCTCAGCACCTGTGATGCTAGTGGGGAAAAAATTAAATGTTGAAACACTTATTAAATGAACCTGTCCCAAAAGCCAAAGGACTGCGTGGGATTGCTGCCACAAAGTCAACAGCAGAGCTGATGGTAAGGGAGGTTGGAAGCAAAGATGGTTTGGTGGAGAGAATCTCATTTGCAGTCAACTGAAATGGTAAAATTATTAATAACAACTGTAAGAATAATAATAATAAATATTTCAACAACAAACATAAAAAAATAACATTATGAAACGCAGAAGAGAGATGCTTGTTTCCCAGTAAAGAGCTCAGGAGGTGCTGCCTGTTGTCCCCAGAGCAGTCTGACCTCGGAGGGGACACTGCCGGGACAGCCCCCGGCTGGCGGCCACGAGCGCTGGGCACACCCGCCCGCACACCGTGTTATCCCCACTCCAGGAGAGAGCTGCCTCCACTTCTGTTTTTTCATTAAAATGCAAATTAATTTAATAAAAAGTGGAATTGTAAATTAATGAAGCGCCTTTAAATTCTACATAATACAAGGCTCCTACTTGCTCTGTAGTGTTTCCTGCGTTAATACCACTGCCGCCCGCCCTGGCGGCACCAGCCCCGCCAGTCCCACTGCCTGGAGGGGGCAGAGCTCGCGGAAATGCTCTCGGCGCCTCGGGGCACTTCCCGCCGGCGTCAGGAATTCACCCTCGGAGCTGCCTCTGACAATGGCACTGCAGCCCCGGAGCTCAGATTCACTGCAGCAGCCCCAGGGCACCGAGGGGCTGCCCCAGCCGGGCCCGCAGGACGGAACCGGGGCTGCAGGGGCGCCTCGGGCACCTGGGGCTCAGCGGGGACCGCGGCTCCGCGGGGGCTTTTCCTTTATTGCAAATACCCAGACCAGGCACCGGCCCCGGAGCCGGCCTGCCCCGGGGCGCAGCCCGACGGCGCTGCAGCTGCGGGCACGGGCGGCCGGGCTGCGGAGAGACCCCACATCTGGCAGGGCTGCGGAGAGACCCCACATCTGCCAGGGCTGCGGAGAGATCCCACATCTGGCAGGGCTGCGGAGAGATCCCACATCTGGCTGGGCTGCGGAGAGACATCCCCACATCTGGCAGGCTGCGGAGAGACCCCACATCTGGCTGGGCTGCTGACAGATCCCACATCTGGCCGGGCTGCGGAGAGATCCCCACATCTGGCTGGGCTGCGGAGAGATCCCCACATCTGGCCGGGCTGCTGCACAGATCCCCACATCTGCAGCCCCTTCAACAAACCCGTTATCCCCTCAATAAAATAAACCCGTTATCACCTCAACAAACCCGTTATCCCTTCAATGAACCCGTTATCCCCTCAATCAAACACACCCGTTTTCCCCTCAACAAACCCATTATCCCCTCAACACACCCGTTATCCTCTCCATAAAATAAACCCGATATCCCTTCTACAAACCCGCCCCGTTACTGCGGTGCCAGCCCCGCTCCGGGACCAGCCGGGACAGGTTAGAATCTCGCAGCACAGCTCTCCTGGCTGCCATCCGGAGAGGATTTGGGATTTGGCCGCTGACAGTCTCCGCTGTCATTTATTCCATCCCGGCACCGGCCCCTCCCACTCGGTTTTTGTCCATCCCAGGTGAACGGGCAGCAACTGCGGGCGATCACGGCTCACTCGTTAGCTCTGCTCGGCGCAGCACTGACGGACACGGGACTGGAATATTCCCTTTTATCGCCTGTAGCACTGAGGGTGAACCGGTGCTTAATTCAAAGGCTGGAATCCATAAAAAATAAGTCGAAACCCATCATTAAATTTCTCTTAGTGGCTATGTGCATAATTCATCCAAACACCATCAAATATGAATGGCCTCGTGTCAGGCTGAGCAGCGCAGGCACAGCACATCCCCGGGCTGCTGCAGAGAGGGAGAGGGAGAGAGGGAGAGAGGGAGAGAGAGAGAGACAGAGAGAGAGAAAGAGAGACAGAGAAAGAGAGAGAGAGAAAGAGAGACAGAGAGAAAGAGAGAGAGAGAGAGAAAGAGAGACAGAGAAAGAGAGACAGAGAGAAAGAGAGAGAGACAGAGAGACAGAGAGAAAGAGAGAGAGAGAGAGAGAGACAGAGAGAGAGACAGAGAGAGAGAGAGAGAGAGAGAGAAAGAGAGAGAAAGAGAGGGCAGAGAGAAAGAGAGAGAGAAGAGAGACAGAGAAAGAGAGAGACAGAGAGAAAGAGAGAGAGACAGAGAGAGAGAGAGAGAGAGAGAGAGAGAGAGAGAGAGAGAGAGAGAGAGAGAGAGAGAGAGAGACAGAGAGAGACAGAGAGAGAAAGAGAGAGAGCGAGCGCTCTGCCAAGGAGCTGCTCCCAGACGGACTGAGCACGGGGGCACTGGGGACACTGGGAACACTGGGGACATTGAGGGTACTGGGGACATTGAGGGTACTGGGGGTACTGGGGACACTGGGGACATTCGGGACACTGGGAACACTGGGGACACTGGAGGTAGTGGGGACATTGAGGGTACTGGGAGTACTGGGGACACTGGAGACATTGGGGACACTGGGAACACTGGGGACATTGAGGGTACTGGGGACATTGAGGGTACTGGGAGTACTGGGGACACTGGGGACATTGAGGTGCACTGGGGACACTGGGGACATTGAGGGTACTGGGGGTACTGGGGACACTGGGGACATTGACGGTACTGGGGACATTGGGGACACTGGGAACACTGGAGACACTGGGGGTACTGGGGACATTGAGGGTACTGGGAGTACTGGGGACACTGGGAACACTGGGGACATTGGGTTCATTGAGGGTACTGGGGACACTGGGGACACTGGGGACATTGAGGGTACTAGGGGCACTGGGGACACTGGGGACATTGGGGACATTGGGGGTACCAGGGACACTAGTGACACTGAGGGCACTGGGGGACACTGGGGACATTGTGGGTACCGGGGACACCAAAGGCATTGAGGGTACCAGGGGCACTGGGGACACTGGGGACACTGGGGACACTGAGGGACACTGAGGGTACTGGGGACACTGGGGGCACTGGGGACATTGAGGGACACTGAAGTCCCTGAAGTCCCTGAAGGCACTTCAGTGAACGCCTGCAACAAGTTTCTCAGAAAGTTTTTTTTCCAATTATTTGAAAAACACCGAGTTATTTAATAAATCACAGAAAGTTGTTTTGAAAAAGTATCCTTTGAACCATTAGATATTATTTTGAATACCAATTTTTCTTCCCACCTTATGGCAGGATAAAGATACCCCACTCAATTTTCATCAAAAGCACATGAAAGCAATTAAGGCTCCTGTAGTTTCTATGGAAATCAGGGATGCAAATTGGGATTGTGTGGTGCCTTTTTTCTTGAATTTATCCATAAAAATGCAAATATTCTTCAACAGATACTGAAATATTTGCCTTGTTTTAAGGGAGCAGAATACACAGACGAGGCTCTTTTTCCACAGGCTGTCCTGGCGGAGCAGGGGTGGCAGCAAAGCTGCTCCGAGCAGCAGCAGCAGCAGCAAACGGCGCCTGCTGCCCCCCCAGCGCGGGGCTGCGCCGAGCCCTGCCCAGCGCAGCTCCCGGCCCTGGCACGGAGCTGGGACCGCGATGTCACCTCCCTGCTGTGGGGAGCACAAGCCAAGGGACCGGCACAGATCACATCTGAGTTGATGCGTCTGCTCTACCTTCCTGCCAGACCTCCCAGGGCAGAGCATTCCCTGCACAGCATTCCCTGCACGGCATTCCCTGCACAGCATTCCCTGCAGAGCATTCCCTGCACAGCATTCCCTGGGCAGGAGAGCATTCCCTGCACAGCATTCCCTGCACGGCATTCCCTGGGCAGAGCATTCCCTGCACGGCATTCCTGCACGGCATTCCTGCACGGCATTCCCTGCACGGCATTCCCTGCACGGCATTCCCTGCAGAGCATTCCCTGCACAGCATTCCCTGCACGGCATTCCTGCACAGCATTCCCTGCAGAGCGTTCCCTGCACGGCATTCCCTGCAGAGCGTTCCCTGCACGGCATTCCCTGCACGGCATTCCCTGCACGGCATTCCTGCACAGCATTCCCTGCACGGCATTCCCTGCACGGCATTCCTGCAGAGCATTCCCTGCACAGCATTCCCTGCAGAGCATTCCTGCACGGCATTCCCTGCACAGCATTCCCTGCAGAGCATTCCCTGCACGGCATTCCCTGCACAGCATTCCCTGGGCAGAGCATTCCCCTGCACAGCATTCCCTGCACAGCATTCCCTGCAGAGCATTCCCTGCACGGCATTCCCTGCAGAGCGTTCCCTGCACGGCATTCCTGCACGGCATTCCCTGCACGGCATTCCCTGCGGCATTCTCTGCACGGCATTCCCTGCAGAGCGTTCCTGCACAGCATTCCTGCACAGCGTTCCCTGCACGGCATTCCCTGCACGGCATTCCCTGCACGGCATTCCCTGGGCAGAGCATTCCCTGCACAGCATTCCCCTGCACGGCATTCCCTGCACAGCATTCCCTGCACGGCATTCCCTGCACGGCATTCCCTGGGCAGAGCATTCCTGGGCAGAGCATTCCCTGCACAGCATTCCCTGCACAGCATTCCCTGCACGGCATTCCCTGCACGGCATTCCCTGGGCAGGGCATTCCCCTGCACAGCATTCCCTGCACAGCATTCCCTGCAGAGCGTTCCCTGCACAGCATTCCCTGCACAGCATTCCTGCACAGCATTCCTGCACGGCATTCCCTGCACGGCATTCCCTGCACAGCATTCCCTGCACAGCATTCCCTGCACGGCATTCCCTGGGCAGAGCATTCCCTGGGCAGAGCATTCCCTGCACGGCATTCCCTGCACGGCATTCCCTGCACGGCATTCCCTGCACAGAATTCCGTCAGAGCATTCCTGCTCCGCTGCGGGGCTCATCCCGTCCGGCAGCACAAGGGTTACTCCGTTCCCTCTCAGCCTGCACAGGAGCGAGCCCCAGCGAAGGTCTCTGGATTATTCTCCCCCGTTCCTGCCCTGCCCCGCGGCTGCTCGCAGGGAGCGCCCCCGCCGCCAGCGCGGCCCAGCAGCCGAGGGGCTCCGGCCGGCTGCGCCCCCAGCCCCGCCGGGGCTCCACCGAGGGGCTCCGGCCGGCTGCGCCCCCCGCCCCGCCCGGGCTCCACCGAGGGGCTCCGGCCGGCTGCGCCCCCGGCCCCGCCGGGGCTCCACCGAGGGGCTCCGGCCGGCTGCGCCCCCGGCCCCGCCGGGGCTCCACCGAGGGGCTCCGGCCGGCTGCGCCCCCCGCCCCGCCCGGGCTCCACCGAGGGGCTCCGGCCGGCTGCGCCCCCAGCCCCGCCGGGGCTCCACCGAGGGGCTCCGGCCGGCTGCGCCCCCAGCCCCGCCGGGGCTCCACCGAGGGGCTCCTCCTGCTGCGCCCCCGGCCCCGCCCGGGCTCCACCGAGGGGCTCCTCCTGCTGCGCCCCCAGCCCCGCCGGGGCTCCACCGAGGGGCTCCGGCCGGCTGCGCCCCCAGCCCCGCCGGGGCTCCACCGAGGGGCTCCTCCTGCTGCGCCCCCGGCCCGCCCGGGCTCCACCGAGGGGCTCCGGCCGGCTGCGCCCCCGGCCCCGCCGGGGCTCCACCGAGGGGCTCCCGGCCGGCTGCGCCCCAGCCCGCCGGGGCTCCACCGAGGGGCTCCCGGCCGGCTGCGCCCCCGGCCCCGCCGGGGCTCCACCGAGGGGCTCCGGCCGGCTGCGCCCCGGCCCCGCCGGGGAGCTCCACCGAGGGGCTCCTCCTGCTGCGCCCCCAGCCCCGCCAGGGGCGCTCCACCGAGGGGCTCCTCCTGCTGCGCCCCGGCCCCGCCGGGCCTCCACCGAGGGCTCCGGCCGGCTGCGCCCCGGCCCCGCCCGGGCTCCACCGAGGGCTCCGGCCGGCTGCGCCCCGGCCCCGCCGGGGAGCTCCACCGAGGGGCTCCGGCCGGCTGCGCCCCCGGCCCCGCCGGGGCTCCACCGAGGGGCTGCGGCTCCTCCCGGCCGCGCTCTGCCTGCGGGCCTGCCCCGCGGAAAAGGTCACAAACGCTGTTTCAGATCCCTCCTGCTTGCCAGGAAGGATGACAAACCCTGGCAGCCCGACGAGTAAACTCTGAGCATGAACTGGAGCATGCTGCAGCTGCACAATTATCAGCCTGCAATTAATTAATTGTGCTGTCACTCTATGCACCCGAGAACAACAGTAAGATCAAAGAACTGAACAGAGATCAAAATGATTTGTAGATCACCTCACTCGCAGCTGAAAGTGCCAATTAGGTACAGCAAAGGCAGAGCCTGCCTTGGCCGCTGCTGGAAAAGGAAAGTCACTCGACTGCCCGCGGAGCACCGGGCTCTGCAAGGGACTCTGTGACACTCCAGGCCCAGGGTGCCAGTGCCGTGTCCCAGCGTGGCCCCGGGCACCAGCCCTGCCGCCTCGGACCGAGCCTGCCCGAGCTGCGGGCTCATTTCTCGTTTTCTGGGAAGTCACCGGCAAACGCGCTGCAGCTGCTGCTTCCCGGGGAAGGGCTGGCGCTGCCTCTGCCCGCTGCCAACACCGGGATCCCGAGGCTGCTCCTGCCCTGAGCAGCACCAGCTGCCCCAGCACACAATCCCTGCAGGAGCGCAGGATCCATTCCTGGCACATGCCGAGCTGGGGCCGGGGAGCAGCTCTGGCTGCTGCTCTGAGCCCCAGGGGATGCTCGGGGCTCAGCTCGGGCTGCTGCCCTTCCAGAGCTGCCCTGGGACTCCCTGCACGGCCCCACACTCCTCCCCCGCACCCGAGGCCAGAAAGAACCTGCCCAGGTGCCCAGAGTGAAGGATTTGCTGGAAACACCTGCCCAGGTGCCCAGAGGGAAGGATTTGCTGGAAACACCTGCCCAGGTGCCCAGAGGGAAGGATTCACTGGAAACACCTGCCCAGGTGCCCAGAGGGAAGGATTTGCTGGGCTGTGCTGCTGGCACAGCAGAGCAGGTGCCAGGAGGAGAGGGCAGAGCAGGAGCAGGTGTCCCCAGGGGTGTCTCAGGTGTCCCCAGGGGTGTCTCAGGTGTCCCAGCAGTCTCAGGTGTCCCAGCAGTCTCAGGTGTCCCAGCAGTCTCAGGTGTCCCCAGCAGTGTCTCAGGTGTCCCCAGGGGTGTCTCGGGTGTCCCCAGGGGTGTCTCAGGTGTCCCAGCAGTGTCTCAGGTGTCCCAGCAGTCTCAGGTGTCCCCAGCAGTGTCTCAGGTGTCCCAGGAGTGTCTCAGGTGTCCCCAGGGGTGTCTCAGGTGTCCCAGCAGTGTCTCAGGTGTCCCCAGCAGTGTCTCAGGTGTCCCAGGGGTGTCTCAGGTGTCCCAGCGGTGTCTCAGGTGTCCCCAGCAGTCTCAGGTGTCCCAGCAGTGTCTCAGGTGTCCCCAGCAGTCTCAGGTGTCCCAGCAGTCTCAGGTGTCCCAGCAGTCTCAGGTGTCCCAGCAGTCCCAGTGCCAGCCCTGGGTGCCTCTGCTGCCCTCACACCCTGCTGGGCTGGCTGCCCTCCCTTGCATCTGCCAGCTTTGTCTCCGCCGCCTCCTGTTTGTCACATTGTTTAATTTCTCTTTTTAATTGACTCGGGCACTTTTTAATTTCTCTGTTTAATTGGTGCAGACGGAGGGGCTGCAGGCAGTGCCATCCTCACGTCATCTCAGTGCGAGGGTGGCACCGCTGCCCGCAGAGCTCCAGCGAGGGCAGAGGAATCCTGGCTGTGTGCGGGGGCAGGAGCTGAGCCCGCAGCGCTGCCGTGTCACACACCGTGGGGCAGCTCAGCCCCAGCGGGGGCAGGAATCCTGGGTGTGTGCTGGGGCAGGAGCCGGCCCCGCAGCGCTGCCCGCAGAGCTCCAGCGAGGGCAGGAATCCTGGGTGTGTGCTGGGGCTGACCCCCAGCGCTGCCGTGTCACACACCGTGGGGCAGGAATCCTGCGTGTGTGCGGGGGCAGGAGCCCGCAGCGCTGCCGTGTCACACACCGTGGGGCAGGAATCCTGGCTGTGTGCGGGGGCAGGAGCCGGCCCGGCAGTGCTGCCGTGTCACACACCGTGGGGCAGCTCAGCCCCAGCGGGGGCAGAGGAATCCTGGGTGTGTGCAGGAGCTGACCCCCAGCGCTGCCGTGTCACACACCGTGGGGCAGGAATCCTGGGTGTGTGCTGGGGCTGACCCCCAGCGCTGCCGTGTCACACACCGTGGGGCAGCTCAGCTCAGCTCCAGCAGAGCTGACACAACATTTGCGTCATGCAAATCCAGAAGCTCCTGGAGGGAAATTCTGAGGCATCTCTCAGAGGTGAAGGCAGGTGAAGGCATGAGCAACAAAATCCTGCCAGGCCGTGCTGCTGGAGCAGAGGCTGCAAGGTCTATTTGAGCCTCCTGCTTTTCTTGAGCAGTACAGGTTCAACAGGTACCTGAAAAACGATTGAACGAATGTTCCTTTGTGCTTTAAAATGCCCTGCATGCAGGTCTTGTGTTTCCCAGTCACATGAATTACTTGAGCAGATGTTTATCCCCCTGGGTTCGACAGGGACGAGCCACCAGCTGGCTTGACAAACCCAGGGGCTTCAGGAGGTGATTTTCCACACGGGCTCCTTTCAGTGGGTGCTGGACAGGACTGGAGGAGCTGGAGGTGAAAAATGCAAGTTCAGACTTTCCCTGGAGAGCTGTGAGTGTTTGGAGATATGCAGCACTGCTCACTGAAAAGATTTTTAATAGCTTTGACCTTTGTGGGGTCTGTGCAGTCTCCCTTTTGTCAAAAAGTGTGTGTGGAAGAATTGTGGGAAAGAGCTGGAGATAATACACACGTTCTGCAGCCTGCCAGGGCGTTACAGAGCACTCCTCACCGCCTGGGTTATTGTTCCCGAGCTGAGACCAGCAGCAGCAGCTGCTGCAGGTGGGGGGGATTTATCACCAGAAAGGGCAAACCACTGCTGGGCATGAAGGAATATAAATATTAGTTATTGCAGATGACTTCTAAATAAATCATTTGGAATTACAGAATTAATCAGACAATTCATCTGACAAGGAAGTATTTGGTCAGCTCTGAGCCAGTGTGGCCAGCCAGGCACTCTGTAAAGAACCCCTGGAATAAAGAATCCCTGGAAAAAGAATCCTGGAATAAAGAATCCCTGGAATAAAGAATCCCTGGAAAAAAGAATGGCTGGAATAAAAGAATCCCTGGAATAAAGAATCCCTGGAATAAACAATCCCTGGAAAAAAAGAATCCCTGGAATAAAGAACCCCTGGAATAAAGAACCCCTGGAAAAAAGAATGGCTGGAATAAAGAATCCCTGGAAAAAAGAATCCCTGGAAAAAAGAATCCCTGGAATAAAGAATCCCTGGAAAAAAGAATCTCTGGAAAAAAGAATCCCTGGAATAAACAATCCCTGGAATAAAGAATGGCTGGAATAAAGAATTCCCTGGAATAAAGAATCCCTGGAATAAAGAATGCCTGGAATAAGGAACCCCTGGAATTCATGGGAAGCAATATCCCTTCACCTCAGGAGGGGGAGGCACAGAGAGCAATGGCCTGAACAGAAGCTGTGGGATTTGGGCACCCCAGGACCCCAACCCTGCACTGGGGGTCCCTGGGACACTGACCCTGCCTGGGGGTCCCTGGGGACACTGACTGTGCCTGGGGGTCCCTGGGGACACTGACCCTGCACTGGGGGTCCCTGGGGACACTGACTGTGCCTGGGGGTCCCTGGGACACTGACCCTGCACTGGGGGTCCCTGGGGGACACTGACTGTGCCTGGGGGGTCCCTGGGGACACTGACCCTGCCTGGGGGTCCCTGGGACACTGACCCTGCCTGGGGGTCCCTGGGGGACACTGACCCTGCCTGGGGGTCCCTGGGGGACACTGACTGTGCCTGGGGGGTCCCTGGGGACACTGACCCTGCCTGGGGGGTCCCTGGGGGACACTGACCCTGCACTGGGGGTCCCTGGGGACACTGACCCTGCCTGGGGGTCCCTGGGGGACACTGACTGTGCCCTGGGGGTCCCTGGGGACACTGACCCTGCACTGGGGGTCCCTGGGGACACTGACCCTGCCTGGGGGTCCCTGTGGCACTCAGCCTGGGCTCTGGGCCCTGAGGGGGCTGTGGCTGTTCCCAGCCAGGGGCTCACACCATTTTCTAGCTGTGCCAAGCTAACTTGAGCAGGGGTTTGTTTTTTTTCCAAACCTACAAAATGCGTGTGTGTCAGTCTAATAGCTCCGTGTATTCTGAGTCTCATCTGTATTCAGCACATCACCAAAAGGAGAGGAAGAAAACAGCCCCTGAAAAACAACAGTGTGAGCCAGGGAGGGAGACAGGAGCCATCAAGGAGCTCATGAGCTCCGATGCGCGCTCGCCCGAGCACTGGACACAGCCCCGTCGGCTTACATCTCCAGCCCAGAGAGCCACAGCCCCCTGCCCTCGTTGGCACTCCTGGGCCATGGTCCCTCTGGAAGGAGAGATTTCACATCCACCTGGCTCCTAAAAGCACACGCTGCAGTTTTCCCTGCAGCCTGCAAGCCCCAGCTGCTCCCAGCTGATGCAAAGGAAACTCCGTGTGTCGCCAGCCCTCAGAGCCCAGGGCGGGGCAGTGCCCGAGCCGGAAGGCAGCTCGAGCAGCGTCGGACCACAGCGGAGCTCCACGGCTGATTGTCCAGCCCGGCCCATGCCTGCGCCCAGCCCATCCCAGCTCAGCCCATCCCATCCCATCCCATCCCAGCCCCATCCCATCCCATCCCATCCCAGTCCCATCCCAGCCCCAGCCCCAGCCCCATGCCTGCCCCAGCCCATCCCCAGCCCATCCCCAGCCCCATGCCCATCCCATCCCAGCCTCGGCCCAGCTACCCAGCCCAGCTCCCAGCCTGGCCCAGCCCAGCCCCTAGTCCCCTCAGCCCCAACCCTGCCCCAGCCCAGCCCAGCTCAGCCCCAGCCCCAGCCTCCAGCCCCATCCCCAGCCCCAGCCCCAGCCCCAGCCCCAGCTCAGCCCCAGCCCCAGCCCCAGCTGTGCCCCAGCCCTGCCCTGCCCCAGCCCAGCCCCATCCCCAGCCCATCCCCAGCCCAGCCCATCCCCAGCCCAGCCCCAGCCCCAGCCCCAGCCCCAGCCCAGCTCAGCCCCAGCCCCAGCCCAGCTCCAGCCCCATCCCAGCCCCCAGCCCCATCCCCATCCCAGCCTCATCCCAGCCCAGCCCAGCCCCAGCCCAGCCCATCCCAGCCCCCGCCCCATCCCAGCTCCAGCCCATCCCAGCCCAGCCCCAGCCCAGCCCAGCCCCAGCCCCAGCCCAGCCCAGCCCCTGCCCAGCTCAGCCCAGCCCAGCCCAGCTCCCCAGCCTCAGCCCAGCCCAGCCCAGCTCCCAGCCCGGCCCAGCCCAGCCCATCCCAGCCCAGCCCATCCCAGCCCAGCCCATCCCAGCCCAGCTCCATCCCAGCCCATCCCAGCCCAGCCCAGCCCATCCCAGCCCAGCCCATCCCAGCCCAGCCCATCCCAGCCCTGCCCAGCCCATCCCAGCCCAGCCCATCCCAGCCCATCCCAGCCCAGCCCAGCCCATCCCAGCCCAGCCCAGCCCAGCCCAGCCCCAGCCCAGCCCCAGCCCCAGCCCGGCTCCAGCCCAGCCCAGCCCGGCCCAGCCCAGCCCAGCCCAGCCCGGCCCTGCCCAGCCCAGCCCAGCCCAGCCCCAGCCCAGCCCAGCCCAGCCTCCAGCCCAGCCCAGCCCGGCCCTGCCCAGCCCAGCCCAGCCCATCCCAGCCCCGCCCAGCTCCATCCAGCCCATCCCAGCCCAGCCCAGCCCAGCCCAGCCCATCCCAGCCCGCCCATCCCATCCCAGCCCATCCCAGCCCAGCCCAGCCCAGCCCAGCCCAGCCCAGCCCAGCCCAGCCCCAGCTCAGCCCGGCCCAGCCCAGCCCAGCCCAGCCCAGCCAGCCCAGCCCAGCCCAGCTCCCAGCCCAGCCCAGCCCATCCCAGCCCAGCCCATCCCAGCCCAGCCCAGCCCAGCCCATGCCCAGCCCAGCCCGGCCCAGCCCAGCCCTGCCCAGCCCAGCCCATCCCAGCCCAGCCCATCCCAGCCCCAGCCCATCCCAGCCCTGCCCAGCTCAGCCCAGCTCCAGCCCAGCCCAGCCCATCCCAGCCCAGCCCATCCCAGCCCCTGCCCAGCCCATCCCAGCCCAGCCCATCCCAGCCCATCCCAGCCCAGCCCAGCCCATCCCAGCCCAGCCCAGCCCAGCCCAGCCCAGCCCAGCCCGGCCCAGCCCAGCCCAGCCCGGCCCTGCCCAGCCCAGCCCAGCCCAGCCCGGCCCTGCCCAGCCCAGCCCAGCCCAGCCCAGCCCAGCCCAGCCCAGCCCTGCCCGGGCTGAGCTGCAGCAGCTCCTTCCCTGAGCCCCCGGCCCGGCTGCACGTGCCAGAGCCTCTCAGGACTGACGGGATATCTTCTACTCCGTCAACCTTTTATTTCAATGACATTTGGCTGCAGTGCTGGAAGTGTGATATTGAAAAATCAATAGCTGGAAAGTGTTTGAAAGCCAATCTAAATCAAATATTACAATATGGGTGAAGTTAATCATCTGAAATTAACCTTTATGACTGCTCTCGAATCACTCTAATCTATAAAGAAAGTCGATATAAGCATATCAACCCCCTGCTGCGAGCTGCTGCCTGTTTGAGCTGACCATGCAAATGGAAAATAAAAGCCAGAGGGTGTTTATGGCTTCCTGTGTGCTAGCACTGCTGCAGGGCTGGGAAGGGTGGGGGTTCCCTGGGAGGAGGAAAGGCTGCCCCAGAGAGACTCCAGCGGCTGTGGGTGACCACAGGGTTCCAGCTGTGAGTGACCACAGGGGTTCCAGCTGTGAGTGACCACAGGGATTCCAGCTGTGGGTGACCACAGGGGTTCCAGCTGTGAGTGACCAGCAGAGATTCCAGCTGTGAGTGACCACAGGGATTCCAGCTGTGAGTGACCACAGGGGTTCCAGCTGTGAGTGACCACAGGGATTCCAGCTGTGGGTGACCACAGGGATTCCAGCTGTGAGTGACCACAGGGGTTCCAGCTGTGAGTGACCACAGGGATTCCAGCTGTGAGTGACCAGCAGGGATTCCAGCTGTGAGTGACCACAGGGGTTCCAGCTGTGGGTGACCACGGGGGTCCCAGCTGTGGGTGACCACAGGGGTTCCAGCCAGAGTGACC
Source organism: Luscinia megarhynchos (assembly GCA_034336665.1). NCBI lineage: Eukaryota > Metazoa > Chordata > Aves > Passeriformes > Muscicapidae > Luscinia > Luscinia megarhynchos. The sequence goes on along the minus strand of CM067577.1, from coordinate 240,572 downwards.
AGAGGGGATTCCAGCTGTGAGTGACCAGCAGAGATTCCAGCTGTGAGTGACCACAGGGGTTCCAGCTGTGAGTGACCAGAGGGGATTCCCAGCTGTGGGTGACCAGCAGGGGTTCCAGCTGTGAGTGACCAGGAGGGGATTCCAGCTGTGAGTGACCACAGGGGTTCCCAGCCGTGAGTGACCAGCAGGGGTTCCACCTGGAGTGACCAGCAGGGGTTCCAGCTGTGAGTGACCAGAGGGGATTCCAGCTGTGAGTGACCACAGGGGTTCCAGCTGTGAGTGACCAGCAGGGGGTTCCACCTGGAGTGACCAGCAGGGGTTCCAGCTGTGAGTGACCAGAGGGGATTCCAGCTGTGGGTGACCAGCAGGGGTTCCAGCCAGAGTGACCAGAGGGGATTCCAGCTGTGAGTGACCACAGGGGTTCCAGCTGTGGGTGACCAGCAGGGGTTCCAGCTGTGGGTGAGCTGCAGGCAGTGCCACAGGAATTCATTCTCCTGAGAGAAAATGCACAGCACCTGGGACAGCCCCCGGCCCCAGCTCAGCTCCCCCAGTGGCACTGGGGTCCTGCTGGG